>OV815975.1:21409182-22725865 GCA_929112965.1 Mythimna albipuncta
TATAAATAGCAATCGGACCAGTACTTCCAGAGATTACCTCGTGCAAACAAAAAAAACATAAAAACAAACTTTACCCCTTTATTATATTATATTAACCTATTTTGTGTATCAAGAATACAAACCTCTACATATCAGTCTATATTGATGACTTTTTTTTTGAGATTTTAAGTCATCAAATGACATCTTCTGATCGGATTGGATAGTATAGTAACAACAATTATATTTCTGATATTGAAATGTATGTATTTACACAACTATACTCACTAAAACCATCATCAGAACTCTTTAGCTTAGTCAAAATAGGTTTTTTTCTTACTTTGAGTTATAGAAAAGGAAATAATCCAACTTCGACTTCTCCTATTCTAGAATGGAACGAGTAGGCGAGTCAGAATAAAACAAATCGGCATACTTTGAAGCCCAAACAAGCATCTTCGGTTCTCCTGAGTCTCCCTCGGTTTTAATGAGCTCTTTCTGAGGAACGCGTGGAGCAGTATGCGCCGTCGACTCGACCGGACTGCCGGACGGCGCGCTAATATACACTGCATATTGTCCGCAAGCCCGCGTAAGGCGGTCGGAAATCGCCCGGCGTGTTTTCTTTTATAAAATTATCCCAAAAGTAAAACCACTCCCAGGTCAAGAAACATCTATGTCCTATAAACATGGTCTGCCCGTCTGCTAATTTTCACCCCAATCTGTTGAGCCGGTTGAGCGTGTAAGAAGAACAAACACACAGAGAGACATACCACCACCGCATCCCCACTACCACACCTTTACAACATTAGTTTGTTTCTGAGGTTTTGTGAGAGGATGGATGAAAAATAAGTAAACGTTGTCTTATTTGGTTAAATTTGTGGGATATTTTATTATATTAGTGGTAATGTATGTTTTCTTCTTTTTTTTAACTTTCATCTTTTTTTTCTTGTTTCTGTACAACGCATTAGTTTAGACTGTAATGTTGTATATAAGTAAATTGTAAATAAATAAATAAATTGGTTTTGATATATGCGAAACCAAAAACACGTGTCTAGTATTTTTATGTAAACAACCTATTAGCCTGCTAATATGTTAGTAAAAATACATAGTCGTCGGGTCATCCAGTTAACTAAGGGGTTATTTTGTACTTGAACCCAGCTGTTTGCTGTTGCCTAATGCCTACTATGACCTGTCGTGAACTGTGTCGTACTTAGTGTCGGTGGTACCAAACTTGCGATCTTTTTAATTATTTTTGGAAAAAAATATAACATGGTGAAAAACTTTCGGAATCCATTCAGTTATTGATTCTGAATAAACTATACAAGGTGTAAGGGACAGCCCTCCGCAACTGAACAACCTTACACAATTTTTTTTTTCTAGAAACGAAAAAATATCGGCTCCTCCATACAAACTGTTCAATCAAGTTTATAATTTTGTACTTTGGCGCTCGAGCCCCGGTATGAAGGCTTGAAGGAACGGGATGTGTTTTTTAGTCAGTAAGAGTCTGACACTATCTCCCGCTCCGCCCAAGAGCGGGGGTTGCCATAAGATGATTTTTCCCGTCGAAAAAAAAAAAAAAGGCTTTTTTTTTTGGTTTCCTGATAAAAACTCTTGTAGATTGTTGTTCAGTTTCGTCTACTGAGCAAGCCCTTAAAGTTTATTTTTTAAATTCGTCTTTACAAAATCGATAGTGTTTCACGTACCGGATCGACCCTCCACGGGATTAAAACGATTAAAATTTAGCGGTGTATATAGTTATAGCTCCGTCCCTTGTTCCCGCTCGTACGCTTGACCTTTTAAACACGTCATGGTAAGGTGGGCGGTTTACCCTTGAACTTAGCTGACAGTAATCTTTACACATTTATACAAGATCAATAAAACATAAACAACATAATCCCTTTCGCTAATTTGAATAATTATTTCCACTTAATAACACACTATTGGTGTTAATAATAATATTGGTGTTAATAATAAGCGATACATCATCCCAACGCATTGAGGACTTGAACACTAAATTAAAATCAGCAGACATGAGACAACGCCGGGAGGCAAGCCTCTAATTACGTACTATTTATGGAAATTTATATTACCTTATTATAATAAATAATAATTAACTTACTTCGGGTCATAGTTCACAGTAAGTGCATGAAAAATAATTACCTTTTATCTTTGTTAATTCATTAAACCCCAAGCGAACGCCGGCGTTCGCGCACCTATTGTCTTTCAATTGTGTCTGTCATTATCACGATTGACAGGTTAAGATTTGGTAATATTATATTAGTTTAAGATCACTTGCCTACATTACAAAATTTTTATACGTTTGTATATATATAGAATCCTTTTGATTATTTGTTCATTTTACATTATTTTAGCTCTTCTCGCCTGAAACACAAGATTTCCTAGTTCAGGCATGAAAGACTCAGAATTAAGATTTATATTTAAGACTGTATTAATTTATCCTGTAAAGATTTTTTAAATAAACATTATTATTATTATTATTGTTGTGCTGGTGACTTCTCTCGCACGAAGGTCGGAACTTATCCCAAAGGAGTGTATTCCTAGGATAAAAAATATGTGCTATTCTAAGACATGTTCTATGTACGAGTATATGCCAATGGCGCGTATTGTTCCACGCGCGTCTTAAGGAGATGTCAGCAAACCGTTGGGGCCCAGCAGGGTCGAAGTGAAAGTGAAACCCGAACCCTGAGACAAAGGTAAAGAAGGAACAGGAGTGAGTTTTTAGTCAGTGAAAGTCTGATGCACCCTACCCTCCGCCCAAGAGCGGGAGATATCTTCGAATGATTTTCCTATTGAAGAAAAAAAGCTGCCAAGTTTTATCGTAATCCATCCTGCCATTAAGACGTAATAAAGTTACAAATTAACAGACAGACAAAGTTACTTTCGCATTTACAATTTTAGGTACTAGTTACTGCCAACGGTTTCACTCTCGTGAAAGTAGAAAATCCAAAGCGAACCTATTCCCGCGATAAAAAGCACCATGCTGTATATTCGCTTTTCTAGGATATAGTATACTCGTACCTTTTGCCAATTTTCATCCAAATCCGTCTAGCTGTTCGAACTTGAAGAAGTAACACACACACAAACTTTCGTCTTTACAATATTAGTGTAACTAGATTTTGTCCGCGACTTCACTCGTGTTAATGTAGGTTACTCGGAAACAGTTTTATTCCCAGTTTAAGTGACTTCTATCCTTGTTAGGGGTACAAAGAGAGGCATAGGAGGTACCCTACATCTTTTCCTGTACTCCTGACCAGTATGCGAGATGTCATAATAATATCGATATACCATAATTAATAACATAGTTACGGTCATTGTGACAACGCTTGGAAGAGGGCTCAGTCCAACAGTGGACTCATCATCATCATATTAAAGCGTAAATGTGTAGAGAAGAGAGAGAGTGAAAGGAGAGTGAAGGGAATGGAGGGACAGGGGTGAGTGTGTAGGTGTGTAAGTACCGCGAGACACACAATGTTAGTCTTCTTTTTTTTAATCTTAATTGAAGATTTTTGAAGATTAATTGTGTGTCAAATATTTTTCTTTGAAACAAACAAACAAACTCACTTCTGCGTTTATAAATATTATAGTTAGGATACTATGTATGGATGTCGTAACTTCTGATCTTGTTTCGGCATGAGATATGAGGGCCATTTTTCTCGGCGCACGCGCAATAGCCCGTCTTACTAATTGGTCGATGACGATACGTTTAACTTGGCTTAATTTATGGCACTATCGAAAGTTTAAGAGAAACTTCTCAAGATGGATGACCGGCAAACGTTATTATTTCTGATAGGTTTATTATTCATTCAGCTTTATTCTTTTGAAAGTGATTTTGTGACCTATATCAATAACGATGTGAATGAAACTGACATTTTCAAGTAATACAATTCTCTCTGAAGAGTGCAAGAGTATTTTTAATTTTCTGAAAGGGAAGACCTTTGCCCAGCAGTGGGAAAGTATAGGCTAGATATAATAATAATAATAAAAGCTTGTATGAAAGAAAAAAAATATGAGACCGATGGAGTGAATGGATAATTGGATATTCCTGTGTGATTTGTAGTAGTATAGTACAATTGCTAGCATACTAGCTAGACTATGAGGTAGACATAGTCCACTGAAGGCTCTAAAACCTAAGATTAAAAAAGAGTTAAACAATTAATGTTTTTAACCAACTTCTATTATAAGCATTGGGGACAGACAGTTTTCAGCAAAAAATAGTGACTAGAAAACAATCAGGCTGTTTTCTAGCCACTATTTTTCGCTGAATACTTCCTGATTTTTATTGTACCAACAGCCGACCTGGCAAACATATGAATAAAAAAAATGTTAATATAAATTATCAAAGAAAAAATGGCGGAGGGTAAAAATCTCCTACGAACTATTCTCAGACCTACCAAATATGCACAAACATTTTCATAAATATTTGTGCGTAGTAGGTCAAACCGTTTCGGAGCAGTTTTATAACACTGTGACACGTGAACACTTAAAGGTAAAAAGTAAATAGAATAATAACATTGGTTTTCGTAAATTCTATAAGTGAACTTACAAAATGGATAGACAAGTACCAGTATGACGAGAACATCGAAAGATGCCATCCATCAAATGATTACGCATAAACTGCCGACAAATTGCCGATGTCGAATGCTAATCTATCACCATGACTCCATCTGACATCGGAGATCGATACATCTTACGATTTATCGCTAAACATATCGCAACGATGAAAAACTGGCGATTTAAGGGGATTATATTCCGACGTAGGCATTTAGCGAGTCGCGCGTAGGTACGCCTATTTCAAATGAATTTGATGACCCCGTTGTTTGCGTGTGGGTGTGTTTTGTTACCTTACCTTTTTTGAGACTTTGATATTATATTTATTAATAATTTTTATTTTTTCTTTGGGATAGGTTGGGCCTTAACGCAATATTTAACGAATTTTTTTCTATTATTATTATTTATTTAGCCTAATGTGATCTTTCCGTCCAATTATTAGTTGGGTGTGATAGGCTCTTAATAAATTAAAGTGCCTCACCATCAACGATTGCATCGCTACTTACCATCAAACGGGCTCGTAGCCGAGCACTAGTTTATATGAAATAAAAAAAAAACAAGAAAATTAACAAGTGGTTTTGAATTGTCAACAAGAAGTTGGTTAGTCAGAAATATGAAGCTAACTGAGTAGAACATGCAATATTGAGAACACTCGTTTTAATATTTTTACGTATTACACAAAACTGAAATCTTTTTCGGAAGAATAACCGTAGAATAATCTTTTAAACTTCATTGCCTTATTTTGGGCATCTTTTTATCTGTGAGCTCAAGGCTGCTATATTTTAAGTACTTGTGGCCTAAAAACGAAAAAAAAATCAAGTGACGTTGTGAATTTCGTAATTTTCAACCGTAGAATAATTAAAAATGATTATCACACATTTTTTTCCTACTAAAACAGGGAATATTGTATCGTTTAAAATTTAAATAAATATAGAGCCTTGGAGTATATTGGCCTTAAATGAAGTGATCTATTTGTTTTGTGGACGGACCGTCCTTGTGTGAGTAATAGAGTTACAGCAAACTTTTTCAAAGTGAGACTTTGTGAAGAAGCAAAGGGCAGGAAACGACCAATTTGGAACCGTGCCCTATATTCTAACGTTTTTTTAGAAGTGCCCGTCTAGGCCTATATGAAATAAAAACTTTTGAATTTTGAGTAGATGTGCAAAAAACGCCAAAAAATAAAAAAGACATAATATCTTATTAAAAAACACATTATCTTATTTTTAAAATTACTACGTATGGCTTCCCATACAGACTTCGCTTAATGAATTTGGCATTTTCGAAATCATTACCGAATCATGGCGAAATTGGCCTATGGGCTGATGGTGGCCATACAAGCGTGTAACTGGATTTTCAATCTTAACACTCATCTTTCGAAGGTTTTGCATGTACAAATGTTGCCAGGAAGCTACTGTTAGCTTCTAGTTAATTGCTTGAGCAGTTGCAAACGCGTATCTAAACATATAAATACAAGTAAACTTCACTAATTATAGATTTTTTTTGCACATCGATGGAACATATCGAAATCGATATTCTCCGTTTGTTTGTAACCGATACGCTTATCGATTGTAGGATACAACAATCGGTTGATGAATTTGTTCCAGATGTGCTTTGTGATATGTGAAACACCTTTTTTTAAAGGTGTAAAATCATCAACTAACTTCTTGCTCTCTGGATGGAGGAGGGAGGATTAGACTTTTATCTTCTGACTAAAACCACTCATGTTCCTTTAGTCGACCTTTGTGTTTTAGGGGGTTCTGTTCGTTCTTCTCTCTTTTTATATCATCACCACTGCTCTCAAAGCGGTTAAGGAAAACATCGTGAGGAAACCGTCATGTACCTGAAACTCAACGATATGTAATATCCACCAACGCGGATTTATCCCTCGATTTTTCGGACTATAGTCCACTTTTTCCACGCAGAAAAGGAAAACAGAATAGGAGCAAATGTCACAGCCGTTTTGACTATATTAATTTTGCAGTATTACTATACATTTTTTTAATAAAAATACCTCACATCGTCAAGCAGTTTCTCCTGCAACACCTACTAATAGCTCTGTATTGTTTTCTACAAAGCAAGATAAATTACAGCAATTACGGAAGCAGTTAAAAAGGTCTACCTCCAACTGGCGACGCTCACGTACCGTGCCACTTGGTCGCTAATTTCTCAATTTCGGCACTTCACACAAAACTGTCAGTCTGTGATCCCATTACTGAGTGACCTCTTCATTCTTGACCATTAACTTAATATTTTCTAAACCATTCCAAAAAGTAACAAAAGCGGCATCTATAAAGCTGCTAATGTTGTCTTGGAATAGGGTTGCCATCCATCGGGTTTCAGTCGGTTGCCTCCTTCTGCGTAGCAGTCATACTAGCAATGGAGGAGGCCGCACGTACTCGCATCAGGGAGCGACCCTCACACTCCAGCCACCGGGAGCCCGTTCCCCATTTCCGACCACAATAGGCGCAGGCTTGCCGACGGCGAGCAGTGGGTAGCTCGCCGTCCGACCAACCGGTAACCGTCCGGACCGAGCCCAAGTCATCGCGGCGCGTACTGTACCACGTGCGCCTCAAGGAGATGTCAGCAAACCGTAGGCACCCAGTAAAATCGAAGCCTACTTTTTAGGGTTCCGTAGTCAAGTAGGAACCCTTGTAGTTTCGCCATGTCTGTCTGTCCGTCTGTCTGTCTGTCCGTCCTCGCTTAATCTCTGGGACCGTTAAAACTAGAAAGCTGAAATTTGGGAACAATTGTACGTAACGTGTGATATATTGTTAGATAGGTATTTAAAAATGAATAGGGGTTTACTGAAATCATTATTTGATATTGTCAAAAGTTTCGGAAAAAATCGCAAAAAAAAAAAACAAAAAACAATGTGTGTGTCCCCCCCCACTCTAACTTTTGAACCATAAGTTTAGAAAATATGAAAAAATTCTGAAAAGTAGAACTTTATAAGGACTTTCTAGGAAAATTATTTTGAACTTGATGGAAAGAACAGTTTTTGTACAAAAAAGACAAAAAGGTTGTACAAAATAATTTCTGGACTAATCGTATATGCAAGCATTTCTTTAAACTCATTAGTGGGTACACCTATTTTGACAAAATCTAGAGTTTACACGCTTCTTGTCCTGGTTTCCAGATTTTAGAGATGGCAACCCTACGTTGGAATGAATCATTATTTTTAGTGGCTTCTCCGCCATATTAGGAGGTCAATTTCTCTCAAACAATAAGAGGTTAGGTCAACTTCGCGCCAAAAACGGACGTAATGTCACCGCTGTGATGCGGAAAACGAGTCTATAACGTATTTGTTGGGGTCGTCAATTGTTATGGAGATTAATTAATCGTTATTTACGAGTATAAGATTTCACCTGGTTTTTAGGGTTCCGCACCTCAAAAGGAAAAAGTGGAACCCCTATCTATAGGATCACTTTCTTGTCTGTCTGTCCAGACCCTTTATCTCGAGAACGCGTAGAGATATAGAGTTGAACCATATACTCAGGTTTTCGGTCCCTTTAAGCTGTGAAATAATCAAACTTATCGAAAAAAAAATACGGCCGATTATATCACAAAAAAACGTATGTTTCGACACTCTCAAGGGAATCCAGGTTCATAGCTAGTTACAATAAAAGTTCATATTTTAAATCGTTTTAAAAAAAAATATAGTTTTCTGTCATCACTTCACTGTCGCATCGCAACTATCGCATGTTATACATTTTCTTAAATTAATTTTGAGTTGCATTTCATTCCATAAAGCCTACGATTAACAAGAGTAACCATGGAGTTTCTTACGGGTTCTTCTCCATAGGAAACGACCAATTTGGAACCGTCCACTAGCTTCTGACGTTTTATAAGTGCCCATGTAGGCCTATGTGAAATAAAATATTTTTGACTTGATTTGATTTAAACAAATTGTGCAAGTTTTGAAACTATGTAAGTACGGCCACTTGAAAATAATACTTTTATTTAAATGTGAACATTGCTACCGTGGTAATACCTGGCAAGTGCGCACAGATGTTAATAATATGTGTACAGAGAGTTCGTAACTGCCCAATTGCTCCAAGAATTTTTATTGACTTCGAATTCTACAAATAAAAACTTTGTAGCAGGTTACATACTTTAATTTCTTATTTTATTTGTTTTATTTCTTTATTTATACTTCATGCACATAAATGTACAAAGGCGGACTTAATGCCTTAGGCATTTTCTTCCAGTCAGCCTTTAGGTGGTGCAGAGAAAAACAGTGGTAGGTGCAATAAGAGAAAGAGATAAGGTGATTCCAAGAATTGATATACTATTATAATTTTATCAAAGATAAAGTAAAGATTAAGTAGGTTCAAAGATTCAAAGCATTTTATTTCAAATAAATCATTTACAGGCAGTCAGTCAGTCGCAAAATGATGCTGATTGCACATCCCAAAGCGTAGATCTCCATGGAGCAGAATGTGTAAGAAACTCCGTAGACACTCTTTTCAAACATATTGCGTGTTACAAATTTCTAACATGTTTTTTGTCGATACTATTATTTATTTATTTTTTTAGTACATGGAGGACTTACAGCTAATAAAACCAGACAAAAAAAAGGAATCCATAATCACTAGAAAGCCAATTACAAGTCCTTCTATGTGAGAACAATGTATTTCTTCAATGTTTTCTTATTAAGCTGCAAATGTTCTAAGGAAAACAAACATTGGTATTCTCGTAGTAACCCAGAAAGAACCCCATTTTTCTCTCTGTCCAAACTGTATCACTCCAAAATCACATCATAACCCTTCAATCCTCAAGTCCAGCACTTGACCCCTCACCTGCAGTTGACAGGCGAACAGAACGCTGCGCCCGCGCCGCAGGCTGCCCCACCCCGCCCCGCCTCGCCCCACCCGCGCTGAGAAAGCCGTGTCCTTTGCGCGCGCATTGACGGATAGCTCACATTATTACGTCGGTGCCATCAGCGGGTAATGAGTGTACAGAGCAGTTGAAGAGACAGAGGTGGTAGGGTTTGATATAGTTTTGTATTAATTAGTGACTTCAACATCGACATCACTACGTCACGACGGACTTCTTTCTGCTGAAATAATGATGGTGATGATGAGGATCTTCAAATGACCTTATGTAATCAGCAATGTGAATTTTTCAATTTATAATATTTATGTACTTTTCTAAGTTTATTTAGGACTGACAAACACGTAAAGTCCCAGTGGTCAATTGTAGATCTTTGACAGTCGTTACCCACTGGTAGTCAGATGCTAAAAAGTCTGACCAAAGTATATCCAAGGAGTATCGTGTTGCTCAGGAACTGGGTTGAGGAGTTTGTGGATCTCTGATATCGCTCCATATAAAACCCGCGTATTCAGCCATATCTGGTTAGACGGAAGTTGGTCCCAAAGGCTAGGGAGATAATAAAATTGCCTAAACACTTTGATAGAGATAATTAATAGGATTTAATGAAATCTGATGTAGTCAACACCGATTCAATAATAAAGGTTGAATAAAAGATAGAGATCATTGTTTATTAACAGAAGAACCTTATAAAATGTATCGAATATAAGTATTTTTTAAATGATTAAATAATATTCAAAATTTTCAAGTTGGTTGACTTTTTAGACAGACCATACTAAAGACGTCTTATAAAACCTAAATATATTAATGCACCATTAAATTTTTAGACATTAATTTAGCATTTTAATGTTAATGAAAACTCTAGTACCTAGTACAAACTTCGCTGTATGCAAGAATGCTTAGATTCTTATTTTCTACAGCGTCATTGGGAAGGAATTGTAATGAAAAAGAGTCTTGGCAGTATCTCCGCCATTGACCATATCATCAACCTTCCTTATTTTTATCTCAATAGAAAGTTATATCAGAAAATCGCACGCTTCTCAAAAAAATACAACTAAAAAGTGAAGTATTTTAAAACTGAATCATGACACATAATTCATATGATTCAATTTTCAAATACCTCTTCATTGAGTAAGTTCTTTTCATGATTAGACACGTGAAATAAGAGTGAAATTCTGATAGTGATGAATCTTCACGTACAGCTAATGAGTTCAATTCCCTACCAAAATCTGTGTTTCCAGATAACTACGACCTAGGTGTCTTTAAGCCAAGAATGAACAGATTACTTCTTGCCAAGCGTGTACCACCGTAATCCACATAATCGCTTACCATCAGATGAGATAGTAGTCAAACGCCATTCTATCCATAATAATAAGAAAAGTGAAATGATAACACCTAAAAGCATTTTGAAAAACCAAATCAAATAATTCAAATATAAAAGCTCGTATTATATAGATTGGTGTGCTTTCACAGCAAACCAGGTAAACTCGTACCGCATCATATTTAATAATAGCTGTTATAACCCACTCTGATATGAGTTCTGCTTTTTCCGTAAAATCAAATGACCGTAGAGAAACCAAAAGATACAAACATGTTGAACGTTACATCCAAATTGTGGTGATTTTTTAATTCTCTACGCTCCAAGTCAAGGAAATTACTATTGATCGCCGTTCATTTTAATTATAGCAGGAAGAAGTGATATCCTGTTCAAATAAAAAAGGATTTATTTATTTCTAGAGTAATTAGACGATTCTTATATAATATTTTCTTAAAGATTTTTACGACGATTCTTTTCCGTTACGGATTTTGAGATGGGATTGCTGTTGCACCGGGAAATTGAAGCAGTTTTATGTACAGAGTCGATATCTATATACTTTGATACAGACATTAATACTTTCATACTCTTTCTGACTATTATTACCTATACTAATAAAATAAAGAGGTAGAATTAAGATTGTATGTAGGAGATAATATCTGATCAGATCCTGAAAATTATTTCTCTAATAATATAGCTGTACAATTAGATAATTTAAAAAAAAAAATGGCGTTATGCTGAAGTTGAAAATGACTAAATTCAATAAAGGAGAAGAATATCAGGAAAGACTTGGGTGAGGCCTTTGCCCAGCCGTGGGAAAGTACTGACTAGAAAAAAAAAACTATGTCATTACTGAATATTATTAAATTCTGAAGACCGGAAAACACAGCGTAAGAATTCATCTCATAAAGTTGACAGATAACCTAGTAAAGGTTTCTAAAATCTGTCAGATACGAGACGCTCAAGATCGATCGAAGTGGTGACCTTGGAGAGGCCTATAGTATCGAAAATATGTCCTATAGTGGACGTCTTTCAGCTGAAGTGATGATTAAAAGTAATTATGTGATACTGTCTTAAACCCTGTCGCCTCTTTTTACCGACACTACTCTGCACATTTGTCGGTCACATCGCTTATCGGAAAAACGTCTTGCGGTCTGTTATCTTTTACAGTTTGGCCAAATTGTCGAGCGTTATTTATTAAAATGACGCTTGCGACCCTTCGGTGAGGCATGCGACGTCTCAGCGACAGGTCGCCTCGTGTCGACTCGAGGGCAGGGCTTGTATCTTTGACAAATTGAGATGCTTCAACATACTTCGTGATTTAACCTTTCAATTGTGATAATTGCAGATACAATTGAAAGACAATAGGTGCGCGAACGCCGGCGTTCGCTTGGGGTTTAATGAATTAAAGCGGATGATAATGTTTTAGGGATCGTTTTAATCGTAATAAGTGATTTGGTATATTTAGGTGAAAGGATAACAGAGAGAACTGTTACGGTAATTGATGATTATATTATAAGTGTATAATGGACTGCTGTGGTGACGCTTGGGAGAGGCCTATGTCTCGCAGTGGATGTCTTTCCGCTGTCAAAAGTCTATTTCTCTAATGAGAGTCTAAGTGATTAGACGTCATGATCTTAGGAGAAAATTCATGTCGAAAACAAAACAATATTTCGGTACTTATGTTTATAAATTATAAGAAACAAAAAAACGTTATAACAAATAAAAAAACATAATTCAATAAAAAAAAAATTTCTAGTTTAAGTCATTATGTTTTTATTATTATTAATTTAGTAATTTTTACACAAGAAATGTGATTTTTCAGCATGTGGTGCTATGCCCTTCATGTGTGAATACAACCAACTCGCAATTGGTTGGATTTTTTATAACCTATTTGTTATTGAATTTTAGTGTTGATGGTTTAATGTATTTCCGTTTTATAGTACAGCACAAACAAAAATGACTTGTAAATGTATTTGTGTATGAGAGTTTAAATGTTTGTAGGATTGTATTGGTTACTTTCAAGTACGGAACCCTAAAAACTCAGCAAAGCAAAATCTTAACAAATGTCATCTTTTAATTTGACAGCGTTTATCAACGAAAATATGTCTTTTAAAATTACTCAGGTAACGAAAACAAGGCAACAAATCAAGCCGGTCGTGCCGCGAGTCTTGGGGACGATCCTTCAACAATTACTTAAAGGTCGTGACCAAAATATACTCATAAATTGTTATCGAAACGAGGGCGAAGCATGCCGATGACAATTATCCACCATTACGCGTCCATCGCCGAACAACTCCGCGAACTTAATCCTACAACTAATGTCTTAATTCAACCGCCATCTTTGATTCCTGCCAGCTTGAATTTAGAACGTATTTTTCTAACCTTCGTCTTTGATACCCGCATAAATAAGTTTGCTGAACAATCTTATAGCAAATATAAACATTCTACATTATTTTAAACTATATTATCGTAAATACAACACTGTACGGATCAAAATGGTTTGACAAACGGTTTTTGGCGCGTAACAATAAATTGGTAATAAGAAAATAATATGGCGGTCCATCAGTTGCAGTTTCCCGCGTAAAAAGCTTCTAAACGATTGCAAATTGTTGCTAGTATTGGAATCGGTTCTGACTTAATGGGCGTATTTAGTTCGACAAGTTTAGTACCGAAGGGTATTAAAGCATAGCAACGGTTCTATTGTGTGTTTTTTAGACCAAGGCAAGCCATTTCAGGAACTATTTTTAACCGACTTCCAAAAAAGCGGAAGATCTCAAGTCACCTGGTTTTTTTTTCTTTTCTTCAGTTTATGTTTTCTAACTATACTTAATTAACCTTCAAATATCATCTACCTTTATCCTATTTTTTTTGGTGACGGTTTCTTTCTTCACAATTTTTACTGAAGAGGTGTTTTCTTGCATATAATTCTTCTATACTTAACTATTTTTTTCTTCCTCTACTTCTGTAACCAGAAGTCATAATATTTAAATTATAAATGTTTCTTCATACATACGAGTAGTAAGAGAAACATTTATACTTAAAGTTAGGGAAAATTCAGACACCTATCTATCTTAATAATTTTCCCTAACTTTACTACTTCCAGAAAATCAAATCATATAGGTATTTAATGTTCTTTTTTTATTCATTACCAAATCAACATGGGAACGATCCGAAATCGATGGAGCTTAACGAAACTAAACCACTATCAGTGACAGTTTGTAACAGCAATTCATTATACCGATTCACCTTAAGCATATTTTACTAGCGTAGATTTCCTAAATAAACAGTTACTTCATTAATCGATTCGTGGGAAAACCAAATACATTAACAATTCAGAGTATCCAAAATAAATAGATCAAATTAATGATTTTGACAACACGCGAACGCGTTTAATAATTTAAATAACGAACGAGTAATGCGCGCGTTTCGAACATTTCAAATACCACAAATTCAATATGGCGTCAGTTTCTTTTTTTTAGGCAAAGGATTCCTGTCATTATGCCCATATATTATCTTCACGGGGCGCTCGAGTTGAGATAAAATTGTTGGTAACAAATGTTTCACGTTGTGTTTGATAAATTCCACATGATTTTATTTTAGTTTTATTGGAGTATGACACCGTTAATTAAGCAACATATTTTAAGGTAATTTAAGGGTCGTTAAAAAGAAAACGATGTTCTCTCGTGTTTTATGTTGGGTGTTGCACAGTTATGACACAATTTTATTTGTAAATAGTTCCGTTTATAATTTTATGTTTGTTGAAGTAATGAGGGGAATGAATTTGATTAAAAAAGAGCATAAAGAACTGTATTGCTGAGAACCTAATAATATTTTTTTTTTGTTTTCCAGGACTTTCATTATAAAAATCACTGAGATATTAGGTATCTACGTATAAATTGTTTCCCACACTAATATTAGGAGAGTTTGTGAGTGTGTGTCTTTACGCTCGAATGGCTGTTACTCAAAGCATTAAGATGAAATTTGGCACACGAATAGTACATGTCCTTTTTTTCGTTGGGAAAATCATCCAATGACATACGGCTCTTGGGCGAAGCGAGAGATGGTCTCCGACTTTTACTGAATAAAAACTCGCTCCTGTTCCTTAGATGTCTTTCGTACCGGAACCGAATCTTTCTTTCAGAAACACATCCTTTCCCTCTGAATAAACCATGTCCTGGATAGCACATAGTTTTTTTTTACTTTTTCTTGGAACTATAATCTCTTGAGAGAATTTTCTATTTTCACACAAGTGGAGCCGCTGGCAGCAGAAAGAATGAAGAAAGAAAGAAAATATGTTTATTCCGCCTAAATACACGCAAAAATCAACATAATATTACAAAAATACAGCAGCTAGTTTAAAAGCTTTGAATTGGACATTAAACTGAAATTGGACAAATCTCTAAATAGATCCATTGAATATAATTTTATTACTTTGTCACAAGTTGTGATACCAGTCAAAGTTCACATCTCGTGATCCACGCACGCCCTAGGGCATAAATTATGCAACTAATGTCTAGAATCTAAGTTGAGACCGCCTTTGTATCTTTTATTATGTCTTTAAATTAGTAGTAGGTTGACTGCTTGCAACATACTTAATTTCGAAGGATATTCACCGCTTAACAAAGACTATATTATTCCCTTTCGATTTTGTATGCTTCGTAGACAGTACTTTTCATTTCAAGGTAAGGTTAGGTAAGGTTTCAACAAGGGAATTAGTAGGCAATAATTTTCAAATTCCTGAAAAAAAAACGCTACAAAGCTATTCATTATCTTTTAAATGCTTTATGGATTGTCAGTCAAATCGGCAAAAGTAACACCATACTGCCGAGGTGATTTTTTTTTCACACTGAAAAATTTTTACCCACTATTCACCTTTGTCCAACAGCGTCGACTACAATTGGGATTCATACAGTATAGTGGAATATTATTATTTATATAATGTAGCTAAAACTCGTTAAAAAATAAAAGGCCTTTTGACATTTGCGAATAACCCAGGAATGTAACTTAGAACGAAACTGAAAGAAACAATAAAATAATTATTAATTATTTATTCTAGTAGTGGCTACACTACACTGGTCAAGCCGCTAGGTAGTCAAAATATAAACGTCAAAACGGGCCTTTTATTTTTAGACAACTTTGCTTATCCTTTTCTCTAATCTTATACAGTAGGCACAACGGATCTTGAGCAAAAGTCAAATATTCGGTCTCTTTAGTGGTGCGAAGTGAGACGCGGGGGCGGGGAGTGTCAGCGTTTGGCTCGCCGCGCCATCGCGTCATAGACGTCACTCCTCATTCGTTCCCTGCGTTGCTGCATGTATCTAACAACGAAGACGATTGGCTCGCCAATGTATAGAATGCGCAAAGCGATCCCCACTATGACGCCGAGCGCTCAAGATTCGTTGTGCCTACTGTAGATGCATATTTTCGTTGTGTTGTAATCCTACACATGCTAAAAAGACCTTAGGTTACGTCCTTGTATTTTTTTTTTCATAAACATCAAAGGCATCTCCATACAGCCTAGTCGACTATTTGTCCCAACGACATAGGGACAAGCTGTCGCGTAACTCAAAGTTCATATCTGGTGATCTGTGAACGCACAGTGCCCCGCGGGGCCGTCCTTAACGGGACAAAATTATTGTTATTGCCACCAAACTAATGTAATTATTTTAACCTATGGAATATAGGTGCGCTGGAGGTGGGTTTTATTTTTAATGATTTTAATTTTTTGCTTATTAATTCTGTCAATTGGGGTCTTCGGATCTGCAAAAAACGGAACTCATTAAAGTATAGGTACGATAGGTATTTATTTATTAATTTATTAAATCTTCACAAAAAACTGTACAAAGGCGGACTTAATAAATAAAATTTAAAAAAATAAAGTATTTCTAAATAAATTAGTATTATTTTTTTTTAATATAATTTATTGTAGGCATGTACTTCGCACTCTGCGATCTCTACGTTCCAGTTAACATTAATAAAATGCTTCGTTTTTGACGAATGCCAGAACAATTTAAATTTTTAAAGACTTATTCGTTTCATAAGAAAACTAGAAGAAGGTTTTCACCACTCCTATGAATAAATCAAACTACTTAACCGCACCAACAAATGTGATTCATCAAGTGATAAGACCATCGAATCCTAGTACCGGTACCAACATAACCTAAAGTCAATTTCAAAAGAAAGCTCCCGAATGATAGTCATCCCCACACTAGTCCACACCTTGCACCCAACCCGTGCACTGTCGCATATAATTTATGCCACCGTGCGGCCCAGTGGGGCCCAGTGCGGCCCAGCGTGGCCCAGTGGGACACTTGTTACGCCGATTTATGGGGATGGGTCGCCCCGCATTTTATTGTTTCTACTCCGGTAATGCCCGCTTTACGAACAACTTTTATTATTTATTAATTGATTCAGAATGTCTCTTGTCGATTGAATAAAATTTTGTTTATGCCCCGCGCTTGGGACGACATTTTTGTGTGTTTCTAAGTTTATTTCAAATTTATCAGATACAGCTTAATAGATTTGAGAAATGGGGATAGATGCAGTGAGATATTTTTTTGATATGGGAAAAATATTGTCATGGCTTCGGAATAGGTGCTTACTTTCTAAATAAGATGAAGAGTTTGTGGTTTGCCTTTTGTTACTGATATCGATCTAACAACATGCTTGGAATTTTATCAACCAATTTTATAAGCATGTGTTGGATTACTATGAAATTTAAATCAACCAAAACTTGATGGAACATCGCCATTCTTTAACATTTTCTATCTTTTTCATCTGTTTAAAATATTTAGCATTCGCAGAACCAGTTATTTGCTACAATCAACTGGAACATGCAAAAATTCATCAAAAACCCTGTTACTCAAACGTGAACTCCAATCTTATCCTCAATCTGCCGAGCACGATTCCACCTGTAGGACACAAGATACACATTTCTCCTTGTACCGCTTACAACGAAATCACTGGCTCCACCTAGCTGGGAGCGAAGGTAACCTCGCTGCGAAACGTTAATGCGGTGAATTTCACCACGAGATTGCTTCTATTTACTCTCGTTTAGGGTTAATCCGTGATTGCACGCCGGTTCGCCGATGAGAGGTTGCGGCCGGCGGGTTAAAAATAGGGCTCACCCTAATTGATGACCCTTCACCTCGGCCGGAGATGTGTGGTCGCTGGATGTGCTCTCATGTGTTGCTGGACTATACCTGGGTATTTTTTTTTTATTCTAGAGCACATCCAAGGGTTGTTGCTAATCTTATTATAATTTTTAGACTTGTATTTTGAAAAATGTGTAAATTAATTACATCCTTAAATAAAAAATTGTAACTAGTAGTGTAAAAAAGTACTTTTGGACACATTCTTAATACTACTAAATAATGTTTCCACCAAAAGCATTTTTCTTATTGTCTCTCTAAGACGAGCACTTGAACACATCACACTATTCACTATCTCTAAACAATACACACACTAACTATAAAAGGTTTTTAAATCTAGTAATGCAATTAATAGATATATACAACATATGTATGGGAATGACATACAATGACAAGGGAAGACTAGAAGATACCCGTTGCCTGAATTAATTTTAGGTACTAACCCCCCTCTTCGTCCTAATCCTAAAGAAGAAGCCTGAATCCCAGAGGTAGAAACATCATGAGATAGACTGTGGTATGTATGTTATTAGACATTCGCATTAAACATACTGCAAAAATCTGTTAGACATCCTATAGATAGGTGCTTATTAACTTCTAACGGTTCTTAAGAAGTATGTAAGGATCCTAGCAGGTATGGTTCTGCAGTTTAGAGTATTCACGAAACACATCCAGTTCCTGTATGTCTTCGATCCCGTCGTGCTCCAGATGTGAGCTCGTGTGAGTAATGTTATGCTCGTGATCCATCTACCTGGTCTTTGGTGGTACATATATGCAAATTGTAATGCACTTGATTTTAACAAGTTGATCCCGATTTTTTTTTTACTTAGAGTAACCTGTAAGTTAAGTAGCATGTGATTGACATTATAGCATCAACTGTGACGAGTTTAAATAACGGTTAACGAACTACGTTTACAAATATTTGAAAATAGAATGGTCAAGTGGGTCTAAATGGCATCGTTAACCAGATCAATATCATCACTAGAATCAATACTATCACATAACAGCTACATTTACAAGTGTCATAGTGATCAATTCCCGTTTCCCATCTCTTGAATAACTTGATGTAGATACCTAAATCAGTTTTATGTCTTAATTGAAAAAGATTAGTGCTGCATACACATACACAACACTAATATAATTCAGTTCTAAATTAAATGCAAAAACAATTTATCGATAAGCACTCTCTATCTATCGATAAAGCATCTGAACGAGAAAGGCAGACGTGAGATATGTCGTGTGGACCAAAGTTAATTACAAACACCAGGGCGACAGCGGAAATGTAATACAGAGTGAAAATATTAACATGTAATAAACAACTGCGCGCGCGCACATAAGTCCAATGGAACATCTCATTTATTCAAAGAGCACTGATTAAATAAACTCCAAACGAATACTCATTAACATCGTGATCACACGATAAACTAAATCGTACCCATTAAAACATACTGCCCTCTACGCATTAGTCGAGTCGAGTCGAAAAAATCGATACCAAACAACCCGATTCGTCACGCCGTGTGATCGATTATACGTCTACTCCAATTAATCGTTGCTCGATTATGGCTGTATAATTATATAATAATAAATCGTTTTGCATTATAAAGTTATTGATCTAATAAACGCGGCCCGTCTAAGGTTTGAGGTGTTATTATTGAGGGTAATGTCTTCATCGTCTTTCATGCAAACCGACGCGTGATTGATGACTGCCATATCGATAGAATATCGATACATTCGACTACGATATTAATATATTCAAATAATAAAACCCTGATGAGTAATTTGAACTCATGTTAAGTTTATAGTGCGCCATACCAAAATCGTAATATGCAAACATGTTAATAGTTAGCGATAAAACGTTACGCTACAGTCTCGAGTCTGAGGAATATCGACATGTATAGTGACGTGCCTAGCGCTGGCCGCTAACAAACCCGCGCTAATAATAAACGTGTAATAACTGTGATTAACGCAAGTTTAGCTTTACATTAGCTCGTGCGCTGCACGTTAAGAAGTAACGCCTTTAGAACACTTTTTAAAAATCTTAAAGTCGAACGTTAAGACGACGAAATTCACACGGTCGGCCAGTTTTATCGATGGTTTCAATCGATAACTTTCACAATCGATTTTCATTACACTTTATAACTATAAAAATGTTATAGTTCACCGCGATGTAACACAATCGGCACTTAGTTAAACATCGCGCAGTTTTCTTGTTAGAAATGAGTGTGAACAATTTGTCGATGACCTTTGATCGCAATCCGATATCAGTTGATCTAACTGATAGCAAATCGGCGATCGAACAAATTAAAATCATTAACAAAGCAATCCAATCCGTTGCGTTACCATTCACTGTAAAGGCCGATAATTAAATATTTATTCGGTTCTATTAGGATCGATAGAACTGTTCCACGGAATCGATTCGTCACTGTGGAAATGTTCAAATTGCCGGCTATAAAAATATATAAAACGCCGTGAAATACATTTGACAGACGAGCGAGAACAAAATCTATATTTGCTCTGTCCATTATTATCTACATCACTGGAGATTCGTCTTTTTGTATGTACATTATACATATTGTGTTGCAAATTAGCATCACATTGCGTTTTGAATTACCGTTGAGATTTCGCAACAAGTTTTTAATTCTAAATCGAAACGCATTAGAAACGGCTGTTACTTCAGTCAATAACACCTTGATATAATATATGTGAAGCCAGTAGGTGTTTCAATTACATTTAAACGATTCTCTGAGTTTAACAGCTGCTGAGTACATAATTTAAAATCCTCATTAGAATCGAAATAGTTTTTAATAAATCCAGCATATTCATTCTAAAATTAAAATATTCACATTTGGGCGGCGTCGCCGCGTGTAAACGCTAGTTAATTATAATAGAGGATTTATCGATATAATTGAAAGCATTTATCTATACTCACACATCGGTATCGGACTATCGGTCCGTGTTCCCGTAAACCGTGATAAAAATCGATATATAATCGATATATCGATGGAATTTATTCGTCACGCGATCGTGATCGCCTGAGATTACTTAAATGCAACCTTTTGGCCACACGCTTTCTATACAAATAGTTTGAACAGCGTATCAATTACCAAACACACGGGCTTTTAACATTCTGTAAATTGGAGTAGACTGATTTGTTGTTTGTTTCTACGAAGCACACTTGTTTTATTGCCTAAGTTTACTTTTGATAGAAAACTGGTACTCGTACCTAAGCTGTACGAAGGCTGCGATGATGTAGCTAGCCCATATTAGCCCACTGCTGGGCAAAGGCCTCCCTCCATTCTTTCCAATAATCACGGTTCTTCGCTTTCTCATTCCAATCCTTAACGTAGCCATATAGGTTATCCCGCTATCTCTAACAGAATGTAAAGTCCTGCAAACCTCCTTTGAAAAGGGGAGGATCGTCCGACCAGACGGTTGTTTTGTTTGGTCCAGGCAACTGCCCGATAATTGCTTTCAGGCTGTTGTTATAGATATATTGTAATACCGCGATGCAGGATGTTTTAAATTTAGTACCTACTAGCTATCCGCCCGCGACTTCGTCTGCGTGTACTTCGGTTATCGCACTCTAAACGTGTTTTCCCGTAGGAATAAGATGTTTTTCCGGGATAAAAAATAGCCTATGTTCTTTTCTATGTCAAAGGCTATATGCATGCCAAATTTCATCCAAATCCGTTCAGCCGTTTTTGCGTGATTAAGAAAGAAACATCCACACTTTCACATTTATAATATTAGTTAGGATGAGGCGCCACGATGTCGATGCCACTACACATTGAGTCTCTATGTAAAGTCACAAAAAAACTAAATGTCAGCGTTTATCATCTTGCCAGCAAAAATCTTGAGTTTCATCAAAAATATGGAATTACCGATCACATTAACAGTTTAACAGAGTGACGCTAATTCCGATACATTGGGTTCAAAAGTGTTGGTTTCTTACCAAAAGTACTTACGGTTGATGTATGAACTGCGTTTAGCAGCACCGTGTTTAAGATCAGCTTGGTCAATATTATTCAACTGGAGGCTGTAAATATCATTATGGTTGGGTTATACTTACTTGTTTTCTTCTACAGGCTTATATGAGTGATGCGATCTTGATCCGAAGGCTTTGTTGTGGGTGGTAAGTGTGGTAACAGACGAATTTCTTTTTTACGTGAGACATCATGAAATTACTCCTTTCACTCTGGTTGGAGTGAGAGGAAGTGTCTTTGGCGCAACCGTGAGGCACACAGTTGATGTATTTTAAGATTAAGTAGTTAATTTTTTATAATTGTTATCTCATTGTGTGTACTTGTGCGAAATAAACGCGTTTCCTTTTCTTATTTCAAATTCTTACTCACACATCTTTTTTTTTAATTTTAGTTGATTTTTGCACAGAATATTTATAGACTTTTTAATGTATATTTTCTGTTTTCTTTCAAGCATATGCATAGCAGCGTCAAGTGGTGGCGTTGTGTTACCATTTGGAATTATGGTAAGCTGAGACCCTTTTGACGGTACTCAGTGTACTTTTTCTTTAACTTTAGAGTGTTTCCGTTTTTGTAATGCCAATAAACGCAATTTTCCTTCTTTCTTTACTGACTAAAACGTGCCTGCTGCAGGGCCACGGTGACTCTTTCAAACAGTACCACAGAGTGGCTTCAAGTCCATCATCTACACAGATTATCATTCATTGTTGTTCTGTCATTATACGATTAGTGCTGTATGCTGTTTTGAACAAATCAGAAGAAACATCAAATAAAATAGCGCTTGCATTTTTGCCTCTTAGGTGTCTCTAACACTTTGAAGTTGAAAATAAAGAAACATGTGCATTTTTATCACCAAAAGGTAAGTGGTTACTGACGCCAGTGGTCGCCTGCAGTACCTCTCTTCAAGACTAGAGTGAATAGGCTCTTAATAAACTAGTGCGCCTCACCATCACCGATTGCATCACTGCTTGCCATCAGATGGGATCACTGTCAAGCACCAGTTTATATATTAAAACAAATCTATAGACATTACCGTTCTAGAGACATTAAAGTTGTAATGTCTCATTAGCTTGAACTTACACCAACATTCTTTCACACCGGAATTTAGTAATAAGTTTGTTCGGTTGGATCTTCAGGTTCAGGCGCATACTACTAATACATTTTCGAACCAGATTTTTCAGTAAGGCGGTTTACACAATTCGGGTCAACGATGTGCACGTGAAGTGCACCTTAAAAAGATGTGGCTCAGCATAATTGACAGGATCTGCTAAGACCGATACCTGCCTGAGCTGCGGAATTGTTTAAAATAATCTGATCAGCGTAACCCTGAAACGCAAAGGACAACTGAAAGGCGGTTTTCATACGACACCACTCGCCGCATCACAAGGTGATTGCTAGGAAGCTACATGTGTCGCTCGTACGCGTTATCGAACGGTCTACGTGTGTTAGGATTGGATTGCCAAAAAATACGTGAGATATGCTTTACCGCCTGCCGTCGACTAAAACCGTCTAACGGTGTTTTTAATATCGTGCGGTTTTGATCACGCATGCGGGATTCCTCCGCACGCGTGATCCCCGCAAATGTCCATTTCATACAAGTATTTATTGTGATGTACGGAATACGTACGTGGGACGCGTTTTTTTGCATTGTGAAATTTTCCGCATGCGTGATGAAATCTGCACAATATTAAAAACAACCCATGTGTAGATTCAACTGCTTCTAATATTGATCTTTTTTACTTGTAACTTGACTAAATGTATACAACAGCTAATAACTTTACCCGGTTAAAGAGTTCAACGAATAGTATCTCCCATCCAATCCAATGTATAAAGAACTACGATAACAGAATCCAAGTGAGAACGCCCATAGTACGTACTGATATGTCTTCATCATAATAGCCACCTACCACATGTTCAATTAGTGCAGTTAACGATCGCCTCCTAACGCGTGATATCCGACGGATAGGCACATCCGTCCTCACTGAATTAACTGAGATACGGTTTTATTAAGATTATTATGAATCGGATTATTTAAGTATTTGGGAAAATAGGCAGGAACTTTTATATAAGGATTTTATTTTAGATGTATAGGTATCCTTCTACTTGCTTGGTTTAACCTCGACGCTGAGTGTCGTGACCTCGACGAATAATTTTCCTGTTGACTATATTTCGCCATGTTGTCCTATCTTCGGCGGTGTGGATGGCGTCGCAGACTGTGGTGTCGCGTGACACGGATTTGGTCTGACCTACGTACTCGGGGCTCCTGCCCCTGGGTCTTTTCCCATCTATGACGTAAAAGTATATTCTAGGTTTTTTTATTGATTGTAAGACATTCCCGTACCTTGGAAAGCACGTAAAGCCTTTGGTCCTGCACCTGATTTTCCTCCAGTCGTATCGGATTGCCGTCCTAATGGACTATAAGAGTAAAGGAACGAGCGCACCTGTTTGCGCAAGGACTTGAGCATTATAGGTACACATCTCCCGTGTACTTGCCTATCTCTGTTGAGATTGACCACCATGATCGAAATTCGATCAGGAGGATTATTAGTTTTTTATAGGTATGCAGCACAGGCTGTTAATTCTCACAACCTCTATCAAAAAGAAGGATCCTCCGCCCAGAAGGGTGTGATGCCTTGTGGATAAATGCAGATGGTTTTTATCAGGCTGTTGTACGAAAAAATTTTGAAGTGAAGCCACAGGTGGCTGCAGTTTTAAAACCTAACCTAACCTAATCTTTATTTCTCTCTCTGTCCTGGGGTGGGTGGAGAGTAGTGTTGCCAGGCGTCCCGATTTGCGCGGGACATCCCGATTTTTAGGGGTCTGGGGGCGCGTCCCGATTTGCACCTGATCGGGACGCTAAATGTCCCGGTAAATCAAATACCCTGAAACTCAAAGAGCGACTTCAGTCGCTCTTTGAGACTTCTTCAGAAGTCTAGGTTTTATTCAGTAAAAGTTTGATAAACCCTTTCGTTCCACCCCAGAGCGTAGGAGTCATTGGATGATTTCATACCTAAAACAGAAATCTTTATTAAAAAAAAATATTTGTCCCGATCTAAAACTCTAAATCACGATTTGTTTTACCATCTGTCCCGATTTTTATCCAAATGGACCTGGCAACACTAGTGGAGAGGTATGTCAGACTCTTACTGACTAATACCACCCCGGCGTTACTACGTACACTTGTGTCAGGGGCTGCGGGTCCAGTTTGACTTCTGCTGCCCCGGACTAGTGCTGACCCGATCCCCGTGGGTATCATGTTTCGTCCCGTATGGAGAATGGCTTCTTATACGCGTAAGAGAGGCGCGCGTCCATCTCAATCTAACCTAACCAAACCCAATCATGGAACCATTGCAAGTAATTTAAAGGTAATCTTTTTATATTTGTTGTTTGACTGTCAAAAATTTAGAATAACATGTGACAACATTTGGTTTTGAAAGCAGTGGTGATGAAATAAATTACACAAAGTATTGCTCCTGACAGGATCTGAACCTACAACCTACAACTCTTAATTCGACGCCATAACCACTGGGCCACCACTGCTCCCCACTTCATAAGAAAACTCTCAGAAATTTACGATTTAATTCCGTTTTATCTTCTCAGTCGATGTTTTAGTGCTAAACATACATTTAAGTGATGGGTTATAACTACTTATTTGATGGTTTAAATGCTTAAATATGTTATAGCCATACAAATCATCAGCTGATGACTGCTTTATTAAATATTAAATATCTACTGATCGATTACTGGTCCCATAACATTCTCACATGCAAATAAACTCGACCACCAACATAGACTGTCGTAAAACAGGTAACTGTCGCTACTTACAAGCAAATTGTTATGCTTCGCTACGACTCAACACATGGCCGATACCGCAGCCAATAGAACCATGAAATAGTCTCCGTTATTCAGTTATTATTACGAAATTTTTAGGGTTCCGCACTTCAAAAGGATAAAACGGAAACCTTATAGCATCATTTTGTGGTCCATGTGGCTGTCTGTCAAGACCCATTAACTTATGAACGCGCAAATTGAAACTGTGAATAAATCAAACTTTTAAGTTAACGACAAAAAGATACGGTCATTTATGCCGCAGAAAACTGTATATTTCGACAATTTCAGGTAATCAAAATTGACAGGGTTTTTCCCGATGACCTAGAATCCTGAAATTTTGTATAATGCTAGGTTTTATAGAACAAGTAAAGGATTAAATCTGAAAACGGTAAAAATACATTAAAATTATTGTTACGTCACAAAAATAAAACACTTTTTTTACGATTCTGTAAAATCTTCGAGAGTCCATCCGGGAATTGATTTATTTACATTGGTAAGTTTGTACGGAACCCTCATTGCGCGAGTCCGACTCGCACTTACCCAGTTTTTACACACTCATGAACCTCACAGAACATTCACAATATTATACAAAATTCACAACAACCTTCAACATCTCCATCCATCAATTAAGTCATTCTTTCCAAACGAAACTGAACGAACCGTCACGATTATTATATTTAGTCATAAAAGACCTGCAGGGAGACACGACAATTATTATTTTAAAAAAGAAACTCTCATATCTTAAATAAGTAATTGAACGATGCTAAATGTCAACTGTGACCAATTAAAAAAATTACATAATACCGCACGATGAGTGGCCGACACGCCTACGAGCTGGCCACGACAGCGGCCACTACCAATAATATAAATCGCCACAATCGACACACAAACGACAATATCAATTAAAAAAATTATCACCAATTACCTCACGGCGGGTCGTCAAACATTGTGTGTCCGAATTTAAATACTAATCGACGTTTAATTTAAACGGGAATCGATTAAATCGTACCGATTCTCGACGCCCGCGACTTTTGAGTGTATGTCTTAATTGCAACATCTTAGGAGAGGATCTTTTGGGGCCGTTTATCGTTAAGAGTCGGCCGCTTAATTAGTACGTATCCCCTGCGCATGCGTCGATGCAATCGCCGTCTCACCTCTCTATTCCTTATTCGAAACCGCGGCTTAGGAAGCGTCGTCCCTCTCGCACGCGAGCACACAGTACCAGAGTGAACAGGATGGCTATACATTTGAGTGTGCCGAGATTGTGATCGTGTCGGGCGCCGGCACCCAGCGTTCCTAATGCGTGTTTTAAATGTTTACTAATGAACACGATTATTTAAAGTGACATTTTCGGATTTCCCTCTCGGCCATTACAGATACTTGGTATAAAGTCGGGCCGCGCTTTATGCGCCGTATTAAAATACAGCAATTTTATATATTTAGTCTATGGCGTGGCGTCGGGTGACATTCCGATGCTATTTGACGGCAATATAGATTGGTGACGGTGTCCACTCGAACTTTGACATCGTCATATATTTTGGACTTTTATATCGACAGAAAGGTAAATTATACGACATTTGGGTGATATTGAGTGAAATCACTGGGCATTTATAGTCTACGGCTGGGCAAATGGCGTGTAGAACAGGTGATCATCAGAACTTAGAGCTTTAACAGTCGTTAACATCTTAGAGATTGGATTTGATGAGATCTACACGAGGTTAAAGGCTGTCAATAATGATCTATTTTAAGTAGAATATGTAGTTTGCACTAATGGTGTAGTTTGTACTTTGTTTTTGTCTAACTTGTTAACTATAACATACCACAAAGAGAGCGTGTATTTTCCGTAACAGTTCTGTGATCAAATCAGAAATGCAATAATCGTAATTAAAAACGATCAAATTCAAGTCACAATATCATCTTAACGACATCAATGTCGAAGACTTGCCAAAATGTAGTGACTTTAGAAAGATGTTTTTGACAAATTACGACTGAGATGCGAATGTGTTTTGAAATGCTCAAAATTACAAGAATTATCGCTCTGAAAGATATCTTGTACAAAAACAATTAGGTTGCTAATTATTGCTTTCCTCCTTACTTTTTTTAGATTTCTCCAGTAGATATTTGAGAAATATTTTTGTGATTAGTATCCATACAAACCTGGATTAACAAGCAATTGCGACAAACTGCGAATTTTAGCAAGAGGCAAGAAATATATGTTGTATTTTACCTCTTATTCAGACTTCTTGTTTTGCGTATGTTTGTCTAAATTAAGAACTAGCTTTTTAGCACTTGTCCATTCAGCAATACCTGTGTGTGTGTATAAGAATTGTTGTAAATTATACACTCCTAAAAACAAGCAACATTAGCCCTTATACAATTTTAACTATATATATTTATAATTTGACCCAAGATTCAGCAACAAGAATAGGTGACCAACTATCGGCTGATGCAGTTGTTAGGTCTTTACGGTTGCACATTTCTAAAAAAGAAATTCGTGGTCCCACTGATTTCGTTCTTCTCTCTATGAAAGGGAATAGACCGTAATCCACCACGTAGGCCCATTGCAAGTTGGTAGATGTCACTTTTAGAATTTTTAGCTTTAGGACATGCTGGTTTCTTCACAATGTGAGCAGTGGTAATGAAATAAATTACACAAATCAAAGCCTGGGACTTTACTTTGTGTAAATTATTTCAGGAAATATGTCTGCCGCGTGCTCGACAAAGTATGGGTCAAAGTAGCACAAAATTGGTGCCCTGAGACAGTGAGTCACGGTCGAGGCAGACCACAAAGGAACTGATAGTGTATTTTACCAGAAATAGAAGAAGGAAGCACGAGCTCAATAAAGATGATAGTAGTGGAAGAACGCTTTTGCCCAGAACTGGCACAGAACACGCTAGTAAAAACAAGGATTCCTGGGTTTGAACCCGTGACGTACAACTCGTTAGTTGGAGCTGCTACCACTGAGCCGCCACTGCTCCTCAATATGTATACCTAAGTACATAATAAACAACATTAGTTTAAGTATATGCGCACCCGAAACGCGTGCGTATGTGTGTGTGCACAAACATAACTGTATCTTAAAAAATCACAAAGTTATAAGCTTGTTATGTCAGCAAAAATACATAGTCACCGAGCCATCCAGGCGACAGAGGGATTGTTTTTCAATACACTCAGCTGTTTGATGGCGCCTCATATCTGCTATGACTTGCCGTGACCTGTGTTGTACTTATTGTCGGTGGTGTCCAACTTGTAACCTTTTGAAATATTTTTGGGAAAAAATATAACATGTTGTAAAAACTATTGGGAACCATTCAGTTACTGATTCTGAACAAACTATATTCAAGTTTCGCACGAACTAAAAATAATGTTGTATAATGTTAACTAAACATTCATTCTAAACCTGAGGTGCACGACATTTCGGACAGCCAAAAAAAAGGCTCAAACTAAAACATAACGTTATGCAAATGTGTCGTGGGCGTAGTCTCTAATTGAGCACTAAAGCGGGCGGTGCCGCGGCGCGCGCTAGTCTCAAATTATAATTTATATAACCGCCTACCTCTTAACTTATAAAACTAGTAATTCAGACTAGAAGTTCGTGATTTGGACATGTTTGTAATGTCCATCATCACGTGTACGAGATATTCCCGAGGTGTTAGGCAGAAATGTACCTACAACATATTATTTTCCTATTAATCATCAAATGTCTCCTCCCGCTCTGAGGAGTAAGAAGTGACAGACTTTTACTGATTAAAACCCACCTGTGTTCCTTTCGGATCAAGGCCAAGTCGTCGAAGGCGCTGACTGTTCCCGCGCACCTCAAGAAATTGTCAGCTGCTATATATATATGCAGGGTCACAGCCTACTGGGGCCAAAGGTCAAATTCCAAAAGGGGGGCTCGGCCCCGGTATGAAAGGCAACGGGGGAACGGGGTGGGTTTTTTAGCCAGTAAGAGTCTGACACTATTTTTAATATTTAAAATCCTTAATTGTAAATGTGCCGTATGCTGTAAATAAACTATTTAATAATTTTTTTTTACTATCTTCCGCTCCGGACGGGGGTTGTCACTGGATGATTTTCCCCACAGAAAAAAAAAGGGCTCTGGGTTAGAACTACTTGACCAACGAGGCAGTAGGCTGCAGGATGGTTCGAAAGAATCACCGCGGCCCTGAAAAAATCAACTGAAGGAATACGGGTGAGTAGTATTTACTTTGTAATTAATCCAACTTTCGACTAGCAAGTAGTGGGTTCAAACCCAGTCAGGCACACATCTAGAACCAAAAATTTGAAGACAAGTAACATCCATCAACACGCACTGGGCCCACGTGGTGGATTACGGGCCATCCCCTTTCTTGGAGAGGAGGCTTGAGTCCCAGCAGTGGGAACATTATAAAGCTGATTATGCTTAAGCTTGTATGCTAATGAATCAAAACTTTTTGCTGATTTTTATGATGGACCTATAAGATCATGGACAATAATAGACCTGTCAAACAATAAGTTATAATAACATGGACTAGTTATGATTTTACGTGGGAGTCAAGCATGTCGCATGGTGTTGAACATGCTCTCATGTGATAATATGAATCGTATTCAAATATTATGACGAATAACATCTGTACTTTGTGACAGCTTTTTTTTAATGATTTAAACCAGTGCTTGACTGCGATCTGACCTGATGGTTTGCAGTGATACAATCATTGATGGTGAAGCGCACTAGTTTATTAAGAGCTTATTCACTCTAACCTTAAAGACAGCTTTTTTTTTCGATGGGAAAAATCATCCAATGAAAACCCCCGCTCTTGGGCGAAGCAGGAGATAGTGTCAGACTCTTACTGCCTAAAAAACCCATCCCGTTCCTTCAAGCTTTCATACCGGGGCTCGAGCGCCCTTTCGGATAACCCTGGCCCCAGTAGGCTTCGACCCGGCTGGGCCCCTGCTGTTGCTGACAACTCCTTGAGGCGCCCGGGAATAGTGCGCGGCGTCGACGACTTGAAACCTTGAAGACAGCAGGAAGCTATGATATAATTTTTTTTTTTTGCCATTTATAGTCAGCAAGCAAAGAGAAAATTCAGACAAATCTCAAACTTTTCTGTAATATATTGCGTAACCCTACAGGTCAAGGTTAAGGTTCAACTATGCTTGATTCTGGAGTAGCGTTCACGTACCTGAAGACACATCGTTGGAAGACTTCCCACAAGCTAGACCGATATGTCTTCTTGAAGGTCGCTGTGATGGTGGTTGTGGCAAAACTTGTAGGAGACCAAAGTCCAACTATGGATAAATTTCGACTGAATAAAGGCGTAGGGTAGCCAGCCATTCGGTGTTTTACAGGATGCACTTTTTTAGAGTGTGTGCAGGAATTGCATGACTTGATTCCGGACAACCTGACGTACGTCGAATATCCACCCTTACGTTGTTGAAACCTCTACGGTCCGGACTAAGCGTTTCGCCTCGTCATTTATACCGCGTAAGACGAAGGACTGGAAAAATTTGCCTGCTGCGGTTTTCCCGTCCGGTTATAATTTGGGTGTCTTCAAGGCTAAAGTGAATAGGCTCTTAATAAACTAGTGCGCCTCACCATTAAAGACTGCATCATTGCTTACCATCAGGTGGGATTGCAGTCAAGCACTAGTTTATATCAATAAAAATAAAATAAAAAAATAACTATATAATTTTATTGATTTATGAATAAACAGATATATAATTTTATTGTTCCCGCAAAATCAAAGTCACACAGAACTTCAGATTTAAACAAAACTTCTATCCATCATAAAGCACCGGCCCCCCGCGGCGCCGCCCAATAATTCACATGTCGAAACCTTAACAAGTCTTATAGAAAACATATTAATATCGACCGCACGTCATTGGCTAACCCGTGAAGTATAAACAATACATTATAGAGCCTCTTAATCAACGAAAAAATAAAAATAACAAACGGAAAAATTCAGGTCAAATTAAACTCTGATATATTAAGATAGCGATGTGCGATGGCGAGACGTTTTGTTCGATTGTTCGAACATCTCGATTGTTCTCGATTTTTTTTATTCATAACTATCACACAACACCGTCTACTCTCAAGCTAAACATAGCTTGTGTTATGGCTAGACAACTGATAGACCTTCTTATATATTTCTTCTAAATACATATTATAGATAAAATACACCCAGACCCAGAACAAATAATGATCGTGCTCATCACATGAACATTTGTCCTGGGTGGGAATCGAACCCATGAGCTCCGGCATAGTAGTCAGGGCCACTAACCACTAGACCAACAGGCCAATCAAGGCCAGTCTTCGACTTTGACTCGAGTCCGAATCATTCTGTTGTTGCGACTGACGCACGGCGCGTTCATTCGCAAGTTGATCATCGATAGTTTAGAGTTTCGCCGTAAGAGACTGATTCGAACAATCGAATACTATACTCTGTTCAAAATAACATTAGCCATTTATGAAAACCTTTTATTACTGTCCCTTCAACGGATTTTGACTTTTATTACGTTGGTGGTACGACAAATGGCGGCTGCAGTAAATAGTTGATATTGTAACCACTTTTTTGCTTTTAATGACACTCTTATGCCTACGAAATAGAAGTTAAAATCGATTGAACAGACAGTAAAAAGGTTTCTTTAAATTTCTAATCTTAACGCGAATAGGGAATAGTGGTCAAGTTCGTTGACTAAAAACAATCGAAAAACATCTCGATTAGAGAACGGCGAGTCGATTATTGACTCGATGCTACATTTTAACGACTCCGATTCTTTCGATTGTCAAAACATCTCGGAATCGCCCATCACTAATTAAGCATAGATTCGTTATAATATATAGTTGTGTTAATAGTCATATTTGCATATGATCAACAATTAAGGGACCTCCCATCGGTTTACGGCTCAAAAGTACGGTTTTACGGTGATTCGTATGTATATGGAGGATTGAGTCGCGTGTCCGACGCGTTGCCTTAATGATATAGATGATTACATATTAAATGATGCGTATACTGATTGTGTATTATATATTAAATGATATATCGTTATGAGCTTTTTAGTTTTAATGGTGAATTTTTTAAATTTTTTGACTGAGTTACGGAATAGTTGCTGTTTGATTTTCTGTTTTATTTTCGTTTTAATTGTGCGATAATTTTGATTTCTTATGTAATCCAAAGATTATATTAAGAATGTTTCTCTAGAAATAGCTTCTGCCCGCGGCTTCACCTGCGTGAAATAGGTTTCTCCATGAAAACTGTACACCCCCACTTCAACCCCTCAGGAAGTGAATTTTTAAGAATCCTATCTCAGTCCTCGCCAAAGTCAATTTCATACCCCTAGTCCCGGCATCATCATCATCATCGTCATCAGCCTATTTAATGTTCCCACTGCTGGGAGTCAGGCCTCTTCTCTAGGAGAGGAAATGGGCCGTAATCCACCACGCAGGCCCAATGCGGGTTGGTAAATGTCTCATGTCTTCGAATTTTTGGTTCTAGGACATACCGGTTTCCTCACGATGTTTTCCTTCACCGTTTTGAGAGCAGTGGTGATGAAATAAATTACACAAAGTAATGCGTGTGGCAAGGTTTGAACCCGCAAGCTACAACTCGTAAGTCGGAGCCATTACCACTCGGCCACCACTGCTCTCACTCTCAGTCCCAGCAAATAGTCATCTATGTACGACTATTTATTATAACTATTTTGTGTAAAAAATGAAATAAAGATTATTATTATTAAAGATTATTATTATTTGCTAAGTTAAGGTTAAGTAATAATGTTCCCACTAATAAACTTGAAAATATGGTCTAAACACGTTTCTGTGGATGAACGAAACAAATACTAATTATATGAGAATAGTTATTACAATGAGTCTCAATCATTTATTGAAATTTCTGTTACATAAATTACTACATAATTTCTGGTAAAATAATTATATTTACTATACATATACAAAGTTATACGTATACAAAGTACCCTGTACTACTAAAAGTCTACATATAAGGTAACTTATGATCAAGTTTACTATCTAATTAGTATCCAATATACAGTTAAATAGTAATATAACACAATATTTTGATCTGTTGCAGTCATTACATTGATTGTCTCGCCTTGACACGGCTGACATCGGCGCTGAAGCGAATGTGCGAGTAAAAGACATCAACGCGCTCGCTTGTGAATGGATTTGGTATTGAGGAGCAAAATGAACCAAATGATTGATTTTGGAGTTTGTAAGCTGTTATGATTTGAGAAATTTGAAATGTAATAATATTATTTATGTTTACTTATTTATTTTGAGTACTATCACAATACCTGCGTTACAGAAAAACCATTGCTTCACTATTAGTGTGATGTACTTGATAATAAAAGCGTAGCATTTACAATTCTATAGCTCTGAATAAGAATATACTTACAAAATATACAATATTATTAAAATTAAAGAATCAAAACAATGCAGATGTACATTTTTTTTTAAATTGGATTTACTGTTTTGTTTCAACAGATATTGTAACTTTAGAAACCTATGCATTACTTAAAGTGTTTGGATCGGTTATTTTTATTTATTTTTTGATTGATGATAGGTGTATTTAATAGAATTATCATAATTAAAAAAGGATTGCAAGTGCGATCAACACTGGATACAAAAGACTTCAACGCACACAGACTGCATCTCGTATATAGCAAGAGGTGATGCGGTCGACGATGGAGCAGACTTGCTTTGACGTAACCTATTCACTCTTAACTTAAAGACCCCTAAGTTATAGTAAAATATAGATTCATGTTTTTAAGTCACATTGGACGGCTGTCAAACCGCTAGGCAGATTTAATGTTCATATAAATCCTAACTAATATTATAAATGTGAAAGTGTGGATGTTTGGATGTTTGTTACTTAATCACGCAAAAACGGCTGATCGGATTTGGATGGAATTTGGCATGCATATAGCCTTTGACATGGAAAAGAACATAGGCTACCTTTTATCCCGATACCTCAAGTACCTAATGCCACGCGGGCGAAGCCGCGGACAAAAGCTAGTAATACTATAAAGTACTGTGTGTTTTTAGGAATAAACCCGATAATTAGATACCCAAAAGTTTTTTCAACTCTCTGTCCTTAACAGTGCTTACTCCGTTACTCTCACAGTTTATCTCGGCACGTGTTTACATGTGCGCACCAGCAGTGCGTTAGGTAATTGGTATAATATTCCGCTCATAACATATTAACATTCAATAGCGCCCCAGATCACTATCAGGCTGTAGCGATGTTACACGAGCTATTAAGGCTGTTAGCCTATTATAATCACCGTAGGGAACTGGAATTGCATCTTTGTGCGTACTAACTACTTTAGTATGTAGAGTTATTTGAAAAACACTGACAACTTCTCAGAACTATGTTAATAACATCATAAACAACAACTTTTGTTCTATGGCTTTTAAAAAATTATCATATTTTAATTCATCTGATTTTCATACAAAATTAAAAATATTTAAATTTAACGTTCTAAATATTACGAAATGGAAGAATAAAACGTGTTGCGCCGACCCCAAATAAAATGGGACAAGAGCAGGAAGAAGAAGAAGAAGAAGAAATATTACGAAATCTATATGAAGCGAGAGTTAGTACAATAGCGGAGAGGAGCGAGGGTCTGGCAGTGGGGATGCTTGATGCGCTTCCGTCGCGTCATACAGACGTACGTAGGTATAGCAGAATATAGAGTTGAAATGTTTTAGTTAGAACAACGAAATCTTGAAAGTTTGTTTTGAAAAATTTATTATGTTTTGTAAAAAGACATAGAACAAAAGTTGATGATAGTAATTTTTGTTTTTTTTTTTCAAATTATTCAATATTTTTTTTATTTAAATCAATTTAACTTATTACATACACAACTAAAAACTATAATTACAGTAAATTACAAAAAATAATAATAATAAAACCCTACGCTAATTACAACTAACTAAAATCAAATTAAAATATGGCATCAAAGAACTCTTCCACATCGCTGTCGACTGGTAATGTGCCCAAAAGGCTGGCGGCATTGCCACGCTGTATGGCAATGCTTATCCTCTGTCTGAGGTAAAAGCCAGCCCTTGGGTCTCGCGAAGTGTCAACTAGACGTTTCGACAGATTTTTAAACAACTTGTGAGCACTCGGACCCCACGATCCGAGAGTCTCAACCCCAAACGGTTCGAAAACATAACTTCCAACAAGGTTGTTACTGTTAGTAATACTGTCCTGCAGAGAGAGATGAAAATGTGAGAAATGAGTATATTAGGGGAAGTTTGAAAGTTGCGCCAGTGACTGAAAAGTTGAAAGGAAATCGTTTGTTTTGGTATGGTCATGTAAAGAGGAGAGATGAAAAGCATGTTGCTAAAAGAGTTATGAATTTACATGTGGATGGATGGAGAGGGAGAGGAAGGCCAAAGAAAAGATGGATGGATTGTATGAGAAGTGATATGGAAGAAAATGAAGTTAGTGATAGCGTGACGAGTGACAGGACAAAATGGAAGAAAAAAACGTGTTGCGCCGACCCCAAATAAAATGGGTCAAGGGCGGGAAGAAGAAGACTGTCCTGCAAGGTTGTTAGTGTTTTACAAATAACACTGTATAGTAGCTCCATCCCTTTTTCACTCGAACGGCTGAGATTTAACATGTTACGGTAAGGGAAAGGGAACAAGCTGCCAAACACTGGTCTGAAAAACAAATGAAGTCCATTGACACAAAAAAAAGAACGCACATATATAAAGACTATACGAACTAACCAACATAATGATGGTCAACCCGAATTCATGAAAAAGAAAGTAAATTTTAGGGTTCCATATCTCAAAAAGAAAAAACGGAACTCTTGTAGGATCTTTTTTGTTGCGCAATAAAACCGCCTATTGTATCCATAATCTTTTGTACATGTTTATCTTGTAGTGTGCAATAAAGTTATAAATAAGTAAATAAATATTCGGCTACAGCAGTGCCGTTCCCTGATGCTGTCATTAGGTCCCTACGTGAACACGTAACGTAAAGGGCAAGTGATGTAGGATGGAAGGTAGGCCATGGTCAGCGGAGAGACGTGTCACAAACACCGAAGATCGGAACCGTCCAAGAACGGGGGTTCTTGGACGGTTCATCCTTCACTAATATAATAAAGGGGTAAAGTATGTTTTTTGTTTTTTTTTTTTTTGTTTGTAGGAAGTAATCTCTGGAAGTACTGGACCGATTGCTAAAATTTTTTCACCGATGGAAAGCTGCTTTATTCCTGAGTGACGTAGGCTATATTTTATGTACGCGGGTGAAGCTGCGGGCATAAGCTAGTTATTACGGAACTCTTGTAGGATCTTTTTTGTTGTCCATCTATCTGTCTGTCCCTCAAGACCCTTTATCTCGGAAACACTTGGAGGTATCGAGTTGAAATAAAAACTATATTATACTCAAGATTGTGATTCCTTGAAACTGAGAAAAATCAAACTTCTGAGTTAACGAAAAACAAAGATAATGTTTATGTCGAAAAAAATATGTGTTTCGTCACTCTCAAGGAAATCAAAATTCATTGGGTACTTCCCGTTGACCTAGTATCCTGAAATTTGGCATGAAGCAAGTTTTCATAGTACCAATATAGGAAACATCTGAACTTTGTAGTTACGTAACAAAAAAAAAACGTTCTTGGTGATTTGGAAAAATATTCGTAACAAAATTGGGGAATTGAATTGTTTTCACAAATAAGTTTATACGGAACCCTCAGTGCGCGAGCACGACTCGCTCTTGCCTGTTTATTCAAAACGCATACGCCAAATAAAATGTCATATTCATAGTTCTATATTCTTGACAACGTATACATTTCCAAAAAATCTGCATACATATTTAATGAAAACCGTGGGAAAGCTAATAATCTCACAGATCAATGGAAATCCCGCTAATTTGAAACTATAAGCTTATCTCCAGCAAGTACATAAAATGAGCATTTTAAGCAAAGAGTGCACCTCACGATATTAATATGTAATTTTATGAGACCTACACTTTCTAAGGTTGGATTACAAGAAGATTTTTCAAAGTGAAATAATCTAGCGTTTATCATAAATAACGTTTAAAATTGATTGTATTGAGTTTATATGTATAATCGGTATATTATCTTACATATTACATCCCAATATTGTTATCGAAAATCACAACTTTACCTCCCACCACACAGCACCTCTAATGTCTTCAACATAAAGTAGAATTTACCATAAATGGGCCGCAAAATAAAGATAGTTTGAAATCAGTAGCGACATCCTATCCGAGTTATTCGAGGCGCATACGCAACAATTTGAACATAATTTATGTTGAGTTCGCTCCCGACCGTTACGAATAGGATCAGTCGAGTTATAAATATATATTTTTATATATTATATTCGGTTTGAAGTATCTCAGAGTAGGGTAGGGTTGACAAGATATAGGTGTATGTGAAAACATCTATGAAAACATCTATCATCTCTGTCAACACATCTTTAAAGGTTTCGAAATTATAAATAAAATAAATCAACTGAAACTACAATAAATAATGTTTTATTCTATTCCATTTTCAAAATGATAATGTTTCAATTTAGTACCTATATGCTTTTTCACTGCAAAATTAAAGTGATGAAGCAGTGTGGTTATGACCCTCAGCATTGAGGAATACGACACAAGGAGGAGGATGCTTTCCCACTTTTTTTTTACGGTGTGAAAATTCGGGGCTTGAGCGCCCTTTCGGATAACCCTGGCCCCAGTAGGCTTCATGGACTAACTGGATAAGGACTTTAAAACTTAAAAACTTTCCACATTTTCTTTTCTCGACTCACCTCGAATCAGCTCTTTCGATAGACGTCTAGGTGCCCGTATAGTGATAATGCTTTCATTTTTTCATAGTTGCATTTAATTTATAAAAAAAAAATCTATACATTACGATACTGGTCTAAATTAAGTGTTGAACACAATTTTAAAGAAACATATAGGAAAGTGAGAATAACATGTAGACACTTAAGATTAAAAAAGAAGATCGGAACCGTCCAAGAACGGGGGATCTTGGACGGATCATCCTTCACTAATATAATAAAGGGGTAAAGTTTGTTTTTTGTTTTATTTTTGTTTGTAGGAGGTAATCTCTGGAAGTACTGGACCGATTGCTAAAAATTTTTCACCGATGGAAAGCTGCTTTATTCCTAAGTGACATAGGCATATATATTTTATATAGGCGGGTGAAGCTGCGGGCAAAAGCTAGTTATTAATAGGTACGTATTTTCTCATAGCCTATTGGATAGTAGGTAAATGCACTGAACACAATCCCACCTACCTTCATCACAGCATCACTTACTCGGTAGCAAAATAAAAATCATTTACTGTTAACATTATGCTCTTATGTTAATTCAATTATGTCTATAACGGTACTATAGTTCCACTAAACTGTCATATGTGCATGTTACTGCACAAGTCTGAACAGTGGCCAACCGGCCAACTGTAAGGTTTTCTTACTTGTTCGAAAGAGTTACTGTAGTCTTATAAAGCAAAGATCAACTTTCAGTTAGTCAATAAAGCCTGATACTCTCTCGCTCCAGACTGAGCGCGAGAGAATTTAAAAATATATCACCCCAAAAAAAGACAGGGGTTTTTACAAACCAAACCGAAGTCGTGCTTGTAATAAACCTGGAATTTTAAATTGTTCATCATTTAAGTACTTATTACACCACAAAAAAAGATAGTGTAAAAAGTAAAAAAAGAGCTTTCTCTAAGCACAATCCAGTAAGACCTATTCACCCTATAACAGATAACTTAGTGATGTGTATATTTTTTGTCTTAATCCCTTTGGTGAAATTTTAAAAGATTTAACGGGAAAGAAACCATATTATTCAGCCTATACTAAAAAAAAATTAAGGGTTTTTCATCTTCTTCATCGTATCTACAGGTTTTCAAGGTAACACCTAAGATTTCCCTAGTAAATAGAATACTAATTTATCAACAAAACAAAAGACTGTACTTAAAATATCTAACCAGATACTTCCCCAACTTCTCCAGCTCAAACTTTAACCGTAACATACATATTTATTGTCCAGCAGACATTGTCTGGCTGATGTAAAAATTGATTTTCAATGTAAAGTTTATAGCTATGGGTGCGTAGGCGGCATTGTGTGCCGGGTCAAATATGGCAATAAATTGTCTCATTGGAATGTAGTGTTAAAGAGCTTTCGTGCTTTTATGATGGAACTGTTAACAGATATTGTCGCGAGAGGAGTGCTACTTGTGGCCCTCTTAAGTTGTGGACTTGTCAAGTCGGTTGAGTGAAAAGGTTGGTTTTAGAATTAAAGGTTTAAGGTGTTTAGGCGTGCAGTGGGTGCTTAATGCTCGTGAGAAAATAAACAAAATCAAACTCTTGCTTTTATTTTTCACTGTTCTTTCATACGTTAGTGTCTTCAAGCTTTGGGCCAATAATTAAAATATTATATACTATAGTACCCTTTTGTGTTACGTATAAAATGTATGATGGCTATGTTACAAAAAAACATAGTTTTTTTAGTTATCACGTCGGAGTCCAAAGTTTAGAAGTATGTGGAACAAAGTGTAAATTCCTGCTAACTTCAGTTAAAAAAGGGAGAATTCTCCGATCACAGGGTGTTGGGTCTGGTCCTGGCAACTGCCTGATAGCTGATTTCAGACTGTTGTATATTTTATAATGGCGAAGGATTTTGTTCCTATGTGGCGCCATTGACATCACTTCAATAAAAGGCACTTAACATAACGTTTCAGTTTCGTATTTCAGATAATTATGTATCACTAATCGGCAGAATCACAACTAATATTATTAAAATGAAAGTTTGTGAGGGTCTATGTATTTTTTGTTACTTCTTCACTCTCGAACGGCTGCACACATTTCGATGAAACTTGACACACGGGTAGACCATGTCTAGAATAGTACATAGCGTATTTTTTATGCCTAGAATATGTTCCCTTGGCATAATTTTCAATTATCACGCGCGCGAAGCCACTAGCAACAGCTAGTGCACTAAGACCGCATAAAAGAGAAATAATGGACAAATTAATGCAGTCTGGGCGCGCACTAAGTAACCGCGATTCTTTTCCATTCTGAAAGCTTTATTTTTTCTCCGTCTGATTAATGCACAAGTGCGATAAGTAGTAATTACTGCTGTCAGTTCACATTATACTGCATTCGTCTTATTAATGCGTTAATAAGATATCTTGTTAAAGGATTAATAAACCAGGATCTCGGCTTGCGATCTTTGTATATATATCTGTATTATTAGTTCAGAATATAAAAAAAACCGGCCAATTGCGAGTCGTACTTGCGAACTGAGGGTTCTGTAAAAACTTACCTATGAAAACAGTTCAATTCAGCAATTGAGTTATGAAGAGTTTTCCGAATCGCAAAAAATGATTTTTTTTTATGAAGTGACAATAAATTTCCTCTATATAGATTTTTTCCAATACTTGTGCTACAAGCCCTCGCTTCATGCCAAATTTCAGAATTCTGGGCCAACGAGAAGTACTTTATGAATTTTGATTTCCTTGAGAGTGCCATAACATACGTTTTTTGTAACATAAACAGACGACTTTTTTATGTTAACTTAGAAGATTGAATTTTTCACAGCTTCAAAGGACCGCAAACTTGAGTATATGGTTTTAATTTCAATTCGATACCTTTACGCGTTGCCGAGATATAGGGTCTTGACAGACAAACAACAAAGTGATCCTAAAAGGGTTCCGTGTTTTTCCTTTTCAGGTAAGGAACCCTAAAAACGAGCTTAATTTGTAAAAATGAAAAAGATTTTGTGCTTAAATGAACGTAAATTAATTAACATTATCATTTAAAATGTCTTGTTTGTGAACGTGAACATCCTGTATTGAAATAATTACATCAATCTTTTTAATTTCTGTTACTGCTTTCACAAATTAAAAAGAAACAGAAGACTAAATTATTGAGGTGCTAGTTATTAAAAAAATATATTAGTTAACTTTATCTAGAGAACTATGGTATCTATGTTATGTTCTCAAAGATTACTTGTTTTATTTAAATAAAAAGAAAGACTATATAACCTGTAAAGAGGAGTAACGACCCAATGGGGTAATTGGCCTAAGTTTATTAACCAATAGGAGCATGAGAAGCTGTGTTTACTGTGTTTCTATTGGTTAATGAGTTCGGGTCAAAGTTATACCTCAGGGCAAAAGTAACCCTACTTCACGATATAACAATGAATATCTTCCTAAATAAATCACCTTAGAATATAACAAGTTAAAACAATAAATTCTAAAAAGATTTACACACCAAACAGCACATAATCAATCACTGCGGTCGATCAAAGAAGACAATGACACATTGAACCGCCGTCAAATTACAATTTTACAGCGATGCGCACACGCAATCAAGGCGACAACACACTTTTCTTTTACTATCGAAATTTCTCAACAATAACAAGGCGTTAAGCAATAAAATTGTAAAAAAAACTCGCGAGTATCGGCCTAATCCGCAAGCACAGTCATTAGCACACAGATAGACTTACAATAGCCATAATCCTCTCTGAAACTTACTTCCACACACCATTGGAAGTATACACCTACACCAACCACCTACCAAAGAAAACCCACCCTTATTAGCATTACAATAAAGTTACTCAATTCTTGTTGTAGCAGTCAAGTTTTCGTTGGTTTTCGCTCGCCACCCAGGGCGCGCAGAGCCTCTATAAATGCGTACAATTTACAACGTTCTTAACTTGAAGTTGAAAAGTTGGTCTTGTTACGTGAACCTGTGAAGATAATGGGATATATAGGAAAAAATATTAAGAGGATATATAAACTGAACCTGAACTAAGAAGGTTTTATCTTGAACGAGGATGATATTCGCCAGTATGTGTGTGGGGTACTTTATCGGTTGTAGGCCTGAGTTATAGCACAAAACAGATAGGTACAGAAGACAATCTCATGTATGTACTTCACTTTTTATACTTACGCTCGTTGGACGCACACTAATGAGCGTTTGAGCCGGAACTGTTTGACGAGCGGCCCGAGGCGCTCCGAGATATCGTGTCCGTGAGCGGTGTCTATGTGTGCGTTGCTCGAGCGCGCTTTGTATGTAGATTGACTTCTTCACCTATCTATTCTGTGGTTATAGGGTGACTCGTTTATAATAGCACCTTGTGTTGCCTTGTCTAACTTATATGTACAGTTAATTAACGGTGGCTAATCTTAGTGTAAATCGGGGTAAAATCTAGGGTGATATTTTAGTGTGCTGTACGGTTATAGGAGGCAGAAACCAGAACCTATTTCACTGTACTATACTGCCTACAGCTAACTTATTGTAAATTTGTACCATTCATCAACATTTTGAGCTTGAGGCATCCCTGATTTTTCTCTCACGTCATATCTATGAGATGTTGAATAAAAGTAAGTTCTGTATAACCGGTCCCTCTTTTTTCTTTAGGTGAATAATCACCATGTAACTTTTCCCGCCCTGAGAAGAGTGATATAGACGAAAGTCGGTATGCATTAAAGTGGAAGTTGCGAAATCATTTTCTACACCAATAGCAGAATCGTCTCAAAACTTCTGTCCTTCTTTATATAAATATATATATGTAGTATATATATTATATTAAATATATATGTATGTGTATTTTATCCATAATTATGTATATTTTTACTCTTGTTTTAATACCAAAATTTTCTTTTTGTGCGCCTACCATATTGTCTCTTCACCACCCTAGGTTGACTGGTAGAGAATGCCTAAGGCATTAAGTCCGCCTATGTACTTTTTGTTGCATTAAGACTAAATAAATATATAGTCAGATTTTTACTGAGTGAAACCTTCTTTTTTTTTCATTGGTGCCTCGATAACTATTCCTAACCATTCCTACTAGATAACTTTTGCAAACTTAATTTCCAGAGCTAGTTTCACCATCTTTAACGGAATCTGACCGTTCTGGCAACTTCAGAACTCAATCTTTTCTACATTATTAAAATTCTAAACGATTATGTCAGACTAAAATGCCTTCTCCTTCCTCGAGTTTCCGATCTCTACACATCACACTAACTTCCCCCTCACTAATTATACAGCATGTACGCAAAGATTTGATAAACGAAGTATGATACCTTCTTCTTACATCATCAAAGGATCTCAAATCTTATAAGGGCCAATAAAGGTCCACAATCAAGACAATGTTCAGTATTTAGCAACAAAGTAGTCGCAACAATGTGCTGTGCTGTTTATTATTTTGTTTTCAGTCTATTAAGATACGAGTAGGTTCGTAAGCTGCTCGTAAATCTGTAGTGTTATCAAAATGCCGGCGCTGCAGAAAATGATAGATAGGACTCGGTTTATAGAGCAGCTTCGTATCGCTGGAGATAATAAACGACAGGTTGCGACCTGCGGAGTGGCGGGGCAAGGCTTGGGCGATAGCGGGGCAATTAACGGAGCGACAAGCGTGGCGACTAGCAGTGCGACTAGCAGCGCGACTAGCGAAACGAGTAGCGGCCGACTAGCGGCCCTACTCGCGGCCTGAGTAGTGGCCCGACTAGCGGCCCGACTAGCAAGACGACTAGTGGACTAGGGACTTAAAAATACCTTCATAAAGGTTACAGAATTATAAGAGTTACATGTTGAATTGGTAACATAATAAAATATGTAACACTTATTAATGTGTTTTCAATGTGTTAACCCAACACACTTACAAAAGTGTAACCCTAACATATCTGTAACAGATATAAAAGTGTTAATAAATGTAACAGGTAAACGCAGCGTTGCCAAAGTTACAATTTACAAAGCTACACTAAAACTGATTATTTCAGTTACACATATTAACACTTGTTAACACATATAAACAGGTTACAGTTTGATTCGGTTGCACTCCATAACACATATAAAAGGTTACAATTTCATTCGGTAACATTATTGTATCTGTTACATTTAAAAGTGTTTTTCTGTTAAAACTGTTTTAGAAAACAGTATTAAAACACTTTATTACGGTTACAGTTTGAGTGCACCTAGTGGAGGCACTAGCGGAGCAACTAGCGGAGCGACTAGCGGAGCGACTAGTTGAGCAACTAGTAGTGCAGACGAACAATCGAACTGCTAGTGAATAAATTGCTAGTGACCGATTGACTGCAATGTATTTATTCGTATGATAGAAATGATTCAATTACATATATTGTAAAACCACATCGCTAGCTTTTGGGCATAATCTCAAGAACTTTACCGCTGTAATAAATGTCTGGTACAGCCATTTTTTAATTATATTATTAATATAATTTTAGATATTTTCACGGACACAGAGTGTTAGACTTTTACTGATTAAAACCTACCCGTGTTCCTACCCTTAACGTTCCAGGCCGCAGAAGCTCTTTCGGACAACTCTGCAGCCTGTCTCTGGAAGATACGCACCCTGGATAGATTCTTTCAATAGCAATATGTACTGGAGGAAAATGAAGAAAACAAAGCATTAATTTGCTTAAGACTAAACAAAGTTTTCAACATCACATTGAACAAAAATAAAGTGGTATATTTGTGACGTGTAATAACAATCACAACTTTAACATGCCAAACAACATCCAACATATTTTTTACCATTAATTGACAAATCAACCTTCAAATTAATAAAACCCAGTATTTTGTTTACACTGTTGATTAACATTTCAAGAGTTGAATTTGTGTCGTTAATTCACATATGGATATAAAATGTAAAAAATAATTTTAAGCAACGCGTAATAGATGCGTGCCTATACCATATAATTAGGTTGTGTCTAACTAACTCATTACAAACAAAAGTTATGCAATTTATGTTAATAACCAAATTTTTCAAATTGATTAAGCGGTTTTTGAATAATGGCGAACATGCAACCCAAGAACTTTCTGTGTCACTGTAATTTTTATCGAAGTTTCAAAATAAATACAAACTTTTTACTTTTATATTTCTTTTAATTTTTGGTATATGGACATTAACAACACTATTTTGTATTCCTTTCGGAGGAAACATTTTAAATAAGATCATTGCACCCAGTGTTCACGGAATTTAATAAATTCATTAAATAATAAATAAATTTGTAAAAGTTGTCTTTTAGTCGTCAAGTTGTTGAGCTCCTTAGTAGTTCTAAGTTTGAGCTATACGAATACTGACAAATGCTTGCACTGACTAGACAGGTCCATTCAATTTGTGCGGTTCTTTCTTCAAAAGATCATCTCAAACACTAATCTAGATGGCTCTCATATGACCATCAGATCTAGATTACATGTTAAAAATGCGAGTTTAAACTCCATATAGTACAGAAGAAACACTGAAACAAACTCAGGAATTGGTTTCGGTGTTTCTTCTCAGGGTAGTCAGCTAGAAAACACAAGCTTCATTAGTTCACATGTTAAACTGACTGAAAAAAAAATTGACGTATAAAAGTGTTTTTTTATCATCTAGCTTTTAATACCGAAAGTAATTTAACCTTTCAATTGTGATAATTACAGACACAATTGAAAGACAATAGGTGCGCGAACGCCGGCGTTCGCTTGGGGTTTAATGAATTAAAGTGTCATTAATCGTACTGAAAGTTTCTAATTCCCATAGTGTTCGAAAACTTGAAATAAACGTCTGGATTCCAAAAGTGTTTGGTTTTATATTTTTGACAAATGCCAATGTCTGTTAAATTTGCATTGATTTAATTTGGACGACTTTTAATCCGACCATATTTATTACATATTTATGATCCAGATTCGTAATAAAACTTACAAAACTGACAGTTATTGCTGTTGCAAAATTAGACTATCGAGTAAAAGACACGGAATTAATTCCTCAAGAGTTCATATACCTAACTAGCTGCTGCCCGCGACGTCGTCTGCGTGAAGCCTCTATAGCACTAAAAATACCTAAGGTGCCAGTGTCGCTATAGCATTATAAATAAACAACTTTTAAAACAGCATTATAATATAAGTTTTTCTCGCAAACGAAGCTAGTGAAGAGAGTTATATGGGAATCCTGCTGAGTTCAGTCATAAGATGTGACTGAAGGAAATAGAGGAAAGAATGCAGGAATACATTCCAGGACACAAAAGAGTAAAAATACGTATAAAGGTATCATACCTTACAAGACTTCCCTATAAACTACGTTGGTACGGATACTGCCAGAAGCCAAAATGTAAAGAGAGTCAGGACTGGTGGCGCGGGAGCAAGTGACGTACAGTTGCCCGTGTGAGAAGCAACTCGTCCTGAGGTTGACACCCGCTGCCCCATCGCCGTGCCCTCGTGGGGGTGATCGGTGGCGGAGACCTCTCGCGCCGGACCTTGGTCGAGGCCATGGTCCGGAGCGAGGAGGAGTGGCAGGCGGTCGCCGACTTCTGCGAAGCAGTAATGCTCGCTAAGGAGGAGGCCGACTGCATCAGGCAACGGCGCTCTCGCCGCCGCCGCCGGGATTCCGATCCCGATTTCCAGCCACCGTAGGCGCAGGCTTGCGGACAGTGAGCAATAGGTAGCTCGCTGTCCGGCCGTCCGGTAACCGTCCGGACCAAGCCCAAGTCGTCGACGGCGCGCGCTGTTCCCGCGCGCCTCAAGGAGTTGTCAGCAACAGCAGGGGCCCAGCCGGGTCGAAGCCTACTGGGGCCAGGGTTATCCGAAAGGGCGCTCGAGCCCCGGTATGAAGGCTTGAAGGAACGGGATGGGTTTTTTAGTCAGTAAGAGTCTGACACTATCTCCCGCTCCGCCCAAGAGCGGGGGTTGTCATAAGATGATTTTCCCATCGAAAAAAAAAAAAACACCCGCTGCCCACAGTGTCTGCCCCTGCGACTTATTGATGGTCATCGCGAAGCAAACACACACGGGGAACTGTACGCGCTTGAACTGGAACGGGAAGTTATGGAGTATGAGGGGAATGCGTGGTGTAAATACTGCCTCGCTGACGCCACAACCCGTAAGAATTTCCGCCTCAATGGTGTGTCTGTGTGGAGCAAGATGACTTTGAGGCGGGTCCCGTCACAACTTCGAAGCATAATCGGGACACCAACCTTCAGCTTGATGGTATGCGCCGGAAGTCCTCTTGCTGACAGGGAGTTCAGAAATTCCACGGAATAACGTGTGGCATCATCTTGCTCGATAACAGTGTTTATCGAGGTGTAGACCACTTCATTCTTCTCAATTTCCGAGAGAATGCATTCGTTAATTGCTGCAGCCTGATCATTTTTAGGCGTCAAAATGGCCCACTCACACACCCAAGAATTCTGTTGGTGCGGTATACGATTGATGTCCCCGTACACATAGTGAATGAGTTTTTCTAAGCTGGATACCACTCTACCGAGAGACTCTGGAAGTACCACCTATCCACCTCTCTCTTCTGGTAGAGTGCCTTCGTCAAGACTTAGAAGGACATCGGAGAATTCTTGAGCACGTGCATTGCCGCCGAGCCGAGCTCTCATATTAATGGTCAAGCGCAGTGTACGAACTCGTGACCACAACAAAGATCGTTTCGACGAAGCATTCATCTCGTCAGCCCTCGATCCCCGCGTCACCTCGGGAAGTGTTTGCCGGAAATCGCCACTGAACAGAACTGTGACACCATCCATCAAATGTTAGTTCCTGCGGATGTCCTGCAGGGTTCTGTCCACGACCTCAATTGCCTTCCTATTGGCCATCGTACACTCATCATCAGAGAGCAGTCCTTGAGCACGTGTCCCTTATCGCTGTTACGTGACAAACCACAAACAGGCAGCGCTCTCTAAATCGATGGCAATTTTAAACATGACATGTGCTGTCTTGCCTTCCGGAAGCAGTGTGGCAGCGATTCCTGACGACGCTACCGCAATAGCAATTTTGCCTTGGCGCCTGACCTCTGCAAGTATGTCAGTGGTAACAAATGTTTTTCCTGTTCCACCAGGAGCATCCAAGAAAAACATTGTACCCTGGTTTTGCCCAACGCTTTCAAGGACGGTGTCATAAATTTGTTTTTGCTCTCAAGAGAACAAAGCGACATGGTAATTTCGTATGGTGGTTATTTCGCCCGGATCGTAATTTGTTTCAGCGTTATACTCCCGATTTCCACGGTCTTGATGTGGTGATGATTGGAGAGCTGGTAACCCATATTCGATCAGTGGATTGCCGCCGATAGTAATGACCACATCTTGAAGTGAAACGAGACAGGTGTTCAGCACGCGTTCATCAGTTACTTCGTCTCTAGTAGCACGCCTCAAAGCTCGTAGAAAATCTTCAGACAGAAGATGGCGTTACTTCTCTCACAAAGCTACCGGGTTCGCGACTCCGCAAAACACAAAGATGACGGCAAGTAGATGACGCATGTGGCTGGGACTGTCACTGACGCTTGCCTCCGCGAGGGTGTCATCCCGATTAGGCAAAAGGCTGCGCGGTAAGTGGAATACTCCACACCATCAAATGTCCTCAGAAAAGCGGAAGACATTGAGCCTGGGACAGTGTGATGTAACAACCGCAGGAAATAGCATTCGCCACTATTCGAGTGCACGGTATAAACCCTACCCAATGCGGTGTCCTTGAAAATTCCCGGAAAACCTTCCACAGCACCTCCTCGTCGATGTTGGTTGAATAGACCCCTTTGCTTGTCGTACGTGTAATATGAAGGCACCTCGTCATACGTAAGGGATTTCGCAAACTGGTCGACTTCACAGAGTCTGAGAAATGCCACCATGTAATACCTAATACCGCATTTTTTTTAAATTGTCTTCCTCAACTCTGCTCAAGATTTTGAGGGTTTTGTTGGAACTTGAATTTGTCAAAACGAACTATAATATGAAGAAAATGCACATTACCATCTATGAATTTTAAGAATAACTAACTACTAACCTCGCCAACATGATCAAATTTAAATGATTAATTTCCAAAAACTGTTAACTTATACTTGATTTGATTTTGATGAAATCTCATAGATGGCGCTGCTTTAAAATTGTGTTTATACTACTAACATTCATTAAACTATGTTTCTCTGCCCAAGTTACTTTAATGGCGTAGTTTTTATAGTGTAAAGCTAGATAATAGCATGACTTACTCAAAAACAACATTTATATATGCGTCGTTAGATTACACGCAGTCACAGAATGCGTGAGAAAAATAAAGATTCACAGCTCCTCCCCCGTAGGTGATAGCGTGATAATATGTAGCCTATGTGTTGACCCGACCTCTTAGTAATATTCATGCAAAATTTGAAGTAAATCCATGCAGTACTTTTTGAGTTTATCCCGGACATACATACAGACAAACAGACAAACAGACAAAAATTCTAAAAACTATATTTTTGGCTTCGGTATCGATTGTAGATCACGCCCCAAGTATTCTTTTTAAAAAATATTCAATGTACAGTTTTGACTTTCCTACGATTTTATTATATGTATAGATTATAATGAGGAATCACGATGTTATAAATCTAAATTACATTAATTACAGTATAATCAATTACCGCTAAGTCTAAACGATAAATTAATTCTAAAGATATTGAATCTTGTAATTGATTTATTGATCACATTTACTACAAATTATTTTAGATCTAGAACTAGCTCTTAAAATGGTGATTTTGATTCACACCGGACATTTTTATTTGCATTTACGTTAGTTTTAAGTTTGACTTTGAGTTGTATCGTATTGCGATCATTTGTCAACATCGCTGCATCGGAAAATGGCCATCACGATAAAATAAAATGAATTAGGTACATCTTTCGAGCGATTACATATTGCTTATTTGATCAAATATTTATTAGCATTATCAATATCACTGAATTGACTAAAGAGCAGTAGTAACTCAGTGATTTAAGTTCCATCTTTCGAGAAATACATCATGTGTTCAAACCCGGGAAGTCTCTTTATTTTGTTTAATTTATTTCATCAGCACTGCTCGAAAAACAATGACAAAACTGGTATGTCCTAGAACCAAAAATCCTAAGATATGACTATGACGCTCCACCAACCACGCACTAAAGCTGATTAGTAAGTTGCGACGCATTCCGTCTCTTAGATAAGAGGTCTGAATCCCAACAGTGGGAACATTATGCTACATTATTGTGGGCTGATTATGCTATGTTATGCTGCAGCTAAGGACTGATATATATATGTATCTCAGCAGTAGGATGATACAAGCTGATAATAACCTATGTCCCCAATCGTTGTACCCTCCAGTGTGATGTTTTGTGTGATGTGTTTTGAAATCTGATGTTAATTCCACATTGTGCCTTCAATATCTAAATCACAATCTGTCGTGTGAGTGCTAACCAATTTATTGTCGTGTTTACACCGTGCATCCGTTACATCGCAAAACAGAATTTTATTCTAATTCGTTCTGTATTGAAGTGCTAAAATATTCAGAGGACATGAATCTAAGCTACATCAAAGGTCAGATTTACATGTCATGTCCCTGTACCTATTTATACACTCTACTAACGATGCGGCCTAGCTTTGCACAAATATTAAAACTCTAGGAAATTCTCGGCTTTTCTCTAAGACAATGAGCATGTATTGTACACCTAAACCTTCCCCATGAATTACTCTTTCTATCAGGGAAAACTGCATGAAAATAAGTTCAGTAGTTTTTAACTATGTCGCTTATATACAGACAGATAGACGTGGTGGGGACTTTGTTTTATATTATGTAAGAATTCCGACATACCACTAGAGCACTGGAGAAGAAGATCAGATAAACATTGAATGGATTGTGTTCGAGGATATAACAGGAATGGAACTGACTTTTCAATTGATGGCGAATTGAGATGTAAAGAAATAATCGGTTAAAAAGACATGCTGCACCGAGCCTGAATAAACTGGACAGGAACTAACGAAACTAAAGACCAACTAAGAAACTGGTAGAGAACATTTTTAAACTAGACATCAGTCTCTCATAGTAATTAATGTTTTTAAAACGTAGATATAGTAAACAGTGGTCGATACAAAAATGAAGTTTGATTTAGTTCATTATCACCATCATTTCAGCTGTTGGACATAGGCCTCCCCCAAGCGTTGCCACATCGAACGTTCCTGTGCGTCTCGCATCCATCGATTGATGTGATTTAGTTATTTTATATTAATTATATAGACATGAATTATTCAAACAAAGTTTTATTTAATATTATAATCATCACACAATTAATCTTGTCTACTAAAATAGCAAATGTTTTTGAGTTCGAGCTTCACAGCGGAGTCAACTTTAACATACATATACCTATCGCCTACGTGACACATATTTCTACCAAGAAAAATTGATATCAAAATAAAAACCTCCACTTTACGACCCAGATAATTAAAAACACTTTAATCCAAAAGCGACAAAAAAAAGAACAACTAAAAACTCCGTTGTCCGAACCGTTCAAACACTCAAATTGAATTAATATTTTATGGCATCAATATTGAGTGATGTCACCGCTGCTGTAAAACTAATTAGAGCTCGCATGTCACAGCTGGACGGTTTATGGCGGCCATTACTGTAAAATGTCACCTATACGACGCGGGTAAAGGTGCGCCTAGACTGCGGATTATCGACGACATCGATCGGTCAGATTAATGCAAGAAATAGATCATCATCATGGTGAATACCACACCTACACGCACAAAACGTTTTTGGGAACACATTCGTTGTGCATACACACAACGTTTGAAAATCAAAATCTAAAGTGCGTCAGTTGAAAAAGCACCAAGAGAACACAACTTTACAAATACACCTAATATCTAAATAAATTATTATCAATATGCCGAGAGAAGAATAGTTGAGGAGTAGGATACACACTAAAAAATGAAGAACGCGCCCAAGCAAGAGCGAGTCCAACCAGAAGATCGAAGAATGGCGAGAAGAGATGACTCCAAATAAAATAAGCAGATAAAACTTGGTAGAGAGAGTAATAGAGCGACATGAGACAGCGCAGTTGTCACAATGGTTGAGCAATTGACTGCTGCAATTCGTGTCACTGGTTCTATTCCCGCTTGGAAAAAATAATGTAAGTTTACTTGTGAGAAAGAGAAAAGAGAAATTCTTAGTGAGACGCAAAAATTTTAAAATCAGAGGTTCTATTAGGTTAAAATATCGTTGAAATAGAATATAGATGATAGTTCGTTGTTCGTTAATCGATAGAAGCCAGTTCATCGATCGCCTATCACTTAATAAAAAATAATCCATCGTCTAAATTAAGACGAAACGTCGGTCGCCTGCAATCTGGTTACACCTTTATGTCACTTGGATATCTACGTCGCATCTCATAAAGTTTTAGTTATTTGCACGCCGGACTACACAAATATTGTAAAGTTCATGATCCGAGATTGACCTTAATATGCGCTTCCGTGATCTGTGTGTACATATTTCCTGGTATCAGTCAACATAACTCTTAAACTCAGCAGTAATGTCAAGTAATACTTCAGTGATTTTAACTACTGTAATCGTTTTTATTAGTAGATCTTAATGTGCGTGCCTTTATGGGGAATTTAATGTGTAGGTAACTGAACAGCTATGTATATCCTTTTATGTATCTGTTCTTAGAAATGAATAGGTACGTGAAGTTATTTGATCGAGATAAAATAAGAGACAATCAGTAATTAACCTTTCAGTTACCGTCAATTTGAGACACAATTGTAAGACAATAGATGGGCGAACGCCGGCGTTCGCTTGGGGTTTAATGAATGAAGCTATCAGGTATAAGCAATATTTTTTTTTGTTTTTAATTGGTTTAAACTAGTGCTTGACTGCGATCCCACCTGATGGTAAGCAGTGACGCAATCATTGACGGTGGGGCGCACTAGTTTATTAATAGCATATTCACTCTTGCCTTAAAGACATCTAAATTATAATCAGACGGGAAGACCGCAACAATAATAATATCACGTAATATTAATCTATATACCTTTTTCCAACTTCGGATGAATCTGAATATCAAGATTTCACATGAATTTCCTTCCTGTCTGAACTTCATAACCCAGTAACTGGGAACCACGATACTTGTTGACAAGACTATAGTCCGTCTAAAACGTTAAAGGACTTGAAAATTTTTAAACGAATAAAAAAATCGGTTATAATGAATTATGTTTTGTAAAAAGTCATAGAACAAAAGTTGTTGTTTATGATGTTAGTAATACAGTCCTGTTAGGTTGTTAGTGTTTTCCAACTAACCCTGTATATTACATACAATACTTTTTATAAGATTCTATTAGCGATCATCTCCTTGCAACCTTGATTGTTCAACTAGTGTTGAGCACATCAAATTTCAATAATTTGATTATTTGAGTAAACCCAAGTCGTTTGACTTTTAAGACAGACTCTAGTAGTCAATTCTGCGACTACCTGTAACAACTACCTCCTCCTTAGTCGTTCACTCTTGACAGAGTGGTCGTGGTTGAGTGAAGCCCTCGCGATGCGTCTCCATTTGTCCCGGTTTACGGCGTCTCGAGAACTCTAAACTAAGGAGGTTTGTGTTGCAGCTTTGATGAGGTCTAATAACTACCAAAAATCTACAAATTTTAGCTACTTACATTGTTTGAAAGGTTTTAAAAATATCCTAGAGCAGATGTGACATGCTCATGAAATAGATACAGCAACTTTAATATCACAAGTATCAATATCAACTTCACTTAATGCAACATTACTAATACTGAAACAGACAAATTACACACATTATAAAGGTTTATTAAAAGGTTCAAATATCGTTTGGTTAACCATCTTTTTATTTAGAAAATATATCTATTCGCGGAGTATCAGATCCCTTATTAATTCGCTTCGACTGCGAGTGCTGGCCTGGCAGGGCGACCACCCAATATGTCAAATTATTGAGACTATTAACCCCCAACTGCAGTGCTCGTAATTGTGCACACCACTTGTTAAACTCCCAACACATTTGTCTGGGGGACACCCTGTGCGGACACTAGGGGTGTACTGATCACTAGAAAATATTGAATTAAAATATAATTGAAGAAGGATATGCGTCCTATGAATCGGTAGTTTCCGCATATAACCCACTAACAACTATGCCCATTAGACATACTTAACGAAGTGTCAAAAGAAAATTACATCTCTTAAATCCCAGATTTATAGATTCTAGGATTTTTATACAATGCTATAGATATGCCATACAATTGTGGTGGAGTCGATTGATTCATCAAAACAACAACAAATCAAATAAAATAAGATAGATTAGATATCCAAAGTTCTGAAACTGTTTGGAACCAATAAGATGAAGGACTTGCAAGAATTCACAAGGGATATGAAACCAAATGCAAGTTACTATATAACAAAAGGTTCCAAGCTTTATTCTTTTCTCTCGGCATAACACTGTCTTTGCGACATATATCAGAAACACTATGACATTAAACAGATTAAATACAGAAAAATACAGCTTAAACCATTAAAGCCTAAATATATCATCTTCGCAATAACTGCTCAAGTAAATCACCTCAGCAGTAAGCTGCATCCCTACACGTTGTCGAAGACACTGAGCAATAACATCCTCCCACGAACGCGTATATTTAACACTATAAAACAGCCTACTGACTTAAAACAAACTAAAACAACCTCTTAGTCGATGATTATAAAAGTAATGACGAACGCAAAAGTAACGTTGCTGGTTACACTCCAGATTTCAATGTCAAATATCGTTCGATTTTTATAATAAGACCTTTAAGGCTTTGTGATAGAGGTTAATCAAAATGTACAGGTTAAATGGTTCTACATGCCGGTCAAAACAACCTGCCGCGCGCTGCTCAACATTTGATTTATTCGTACAAAAGCGAGTTGGTATTAATTCTCTCGCTATTTGTCACTGGACGTGAGAAAGTGCTTTATTGTTGGCTGACAACGGGACATATTACTCAGTGGTTGTGACGTGTTGTATTTATTGTTATTGTTAACCGATATTTAGTGTGGAAGCTGAGGTATGTCGATGGCTGTTTGGAACAGTATGTTATGTTTCACGCTTCTGGATGAAAAGCTCCTTTTTTAACATTGGGTAAAACTCGTGATTTGATGCCGGCTATAATCAGATGGGGCATTATTGTAACAGTAATAACTGATGTTAAAGTGATGTCAAGTTTTGAGAAGAAAATAAAAAATTTTAAGTAAGAGCAGAGCTCATTTATATTGTTATCGTTTCACCATATCTTCAAGTTCATCAATAAAATCTTTGTCTAGTGTCTATTTCACAGCATTATACGTTAAAGATCTAACACAAGACAATAGGACTCATCATCATCTTGACCGAATAACTTGAACCTCTCTGACAGCTTCGTCAGACTACATATCGAGTCCTGCCGCCCACGCCTCAAGCTAACCGCTACTTAAAATTAAAAAGTCTAAGCACTTTCGATTCGCTAAACCAATGACCTAACACGCACACTCGACTAATGGACTCTTTTAATTTAACTCTTTATTTTCGTACGCCCACACGTGAAAGCGTACGTTTTTATAAAACAATTGTTATCATATTTATTTTGTAAGTATTCATTAGATATTCGTTGAGGAGGGCCCTCGAGACGGGAAAGTTGGACGAGTGGCTGATTCGACACCGGCCTGTGTTTCGAGATCCACAAGTGTCTGTTGAAGATCGGGTGCGAGTGCGAGTAATAAGTGCGATTCCCAGGCGCGATGACTGGACTCGACTGAGCTTTGTACGGTGATTGTGCTTTCGGACCTTCATGGGAGATTATTACAAGCAATTTATTTGCTAATGCAGTGCAAATTGAACGGCAGTTCTCTAAAACTTATTTTTGACGCAAGAGTGCTTATTTGAATTGGTACGAGGTGTATTTCTGCGCTTTAAGTTACCACTATTGCCACTATCACACTGTCTTGTTTCCAAGTCGATACACTCACAGTTTTCTGAGACTAGTCTGTAGCGATTTAAGTTCTGGAGGTCGTCGTTTAGACACGACGGGCAGTGTGGTGGACATTGCGTGGAAATCATTGCTCTCTTCCTAAAATTATCGACTTAATTGAAACTATTTACAATAAGAAACAAAATAGATAAAGATGAAAATATTGCGTGAAAAAATAAGAATACTATTTTATTTTATGCAAGTAAAGTGTCTCTTTTTAACATATAAGCTGGTCACCCTATCACTCAAGCTATGAGCCATTGTTGTTTTTGTCTCTACTCTAGCTTGTCTCTGCATTGTGAGATAATTTGTGATGTTACAATAATATTCGGACAGAGGCCTCGAGAGTCCACGAGTACATACGGTAGGAACTTATACGAATGTATTACAGCTGAAGTTTGAAGAATTGATTGCTTCATAATTTTGGTGTCAATATGAAACTGACTAGGTGCGTCTTTGCTTTTACTAAACAAAACAAACAAAACTAATTAGGGACATTTAATTAGAGAAATCTGCCCAAAACTTTGGTCATTGATTTATTTGTCAATAGGTATTGTTTGTGGCATAGAGATACAAGTGGCAGACTGAAGGAGGCTTACCTGAAGCCCGTGATGGTATAAAAGTTTAATGCATTGGTAGTCATATCTGCAATACTGGTGCCTTAAGTTCTATGCTTATCTTTTTTAATCACTAGCAGTTTCCTAATGGTCAAGAAAACATGAAAATAAAATTTTAGGTCCGGAATGTGGATGCACTTACACGCAGAGCAGCGAGAGAGAATAAACTTATGTTCTAAGTTCAAATCCGAAGAGTTCGATCCACAAGAAGTTTGCTGCTGTACCAACTTTACAGACTGCCTTAGTAATTTTTCTCGTGACTATATTATACAAGCGGTAAATCCCCTCTTTGAGGCGTGGCTGGAAATGCCTCACGGCGTCCTTACCTTCCGCATGACGCAGGTCCTCACCGGACATGGTTCGTTCGGGAGTTTCCTGCACCGGATTCATGCGGAAGTGACGCCCGGGTGTCGCCACTGTGCGGAACGCCCGGAGGACACGGTGGAGCACACAGTCGAGGTGTGCCCTGCTTGGGCGGAGCATCGCCGTGCCCTCGTGGGGGCAATCGGCGGCGAAGACCTCTCGCGCCGGGCCTTGGTTGAGGCCGTGGTCCGGAGTAAGGAGGAGTGGCAGGCGGTCGCCTCAAGGAGTTGTCAGCAACAGCAGGGACCCAGCCGGGTCGAAGCCTACTGGGGCCAGGGTTATTCGAAAGGGCGCTCGAGCCCCGTCATGAAGGCTAGAAGGAACGGGGTGAGTCTTTTAGTCAGTAAGAGTCTGACACTATCTCCCGCTCCGCCCAAGAGCGGGGGATGTCAATGTATGATTTTTTCCCACCATAAAAAAAAATATATATTATGCAAGAAAAATACCCTAACTAGGTAGCTAAATGTCGCTCGGCGGCGACGTGAAAGACAACCTATTGCAATCGTGAATGTAATCAAATGACGTTTGCTCAGAAACGTGAGGACCGGCGCCTAAAAGGACAGATCTATACTAGGCAATAGGCGAAGTCAGGCAGTGGCTGATGATGATGAGGTAACTGACATACAAATAAGTTATTTAATGCAAAAACAAAGCACTTCGACACCTTCCAAGTGCGCAAACACGTAGTAATGTAGGTAAGTGTGAATATTATACGGTCGCTAGCGTCAAGGAACAAGTGCTTTTAACTAATCACTGAGGCTTGCAAAGGTCAGATGGTGTTCAGGCTGTGGGGAACCAGAATCTTATCCAAGTCTAACATAGCCAAGTTATGGTTTTGTATTGTATATAACGATATATTGTGTTTCATTTAGACCCAGCATGAAAAAACTACTATTTTAAAAAGAGCTTGCGTTTGATTTTTAATACGTTTTGTATTATATTTTTTATTTTAGCGTTGTAGTTTCGCACTGCATCTTTAACTTACTAAACCCATTTGTGACCCTTTCCGATCTAGGATCACGATTTCCAATCTAAAACTTACGTTCGGTTAACGTTTGAGTACACTAGATCCAAATCCAAAAGACCATCTCAGACAAATCAGCATGGTTCTCATGTGATTTGACCATTACATATTTACTGTATGGACTTTAAAAGAGACTTTGACCCCTGAGTTTGTTTCGGTGTTTCTTCTCAGGGTAGTCAGCTAGGAAACACCGGCCTCATCTAGCATAAACTGACGAAAAAAAATAAATTGACGTGTAAAAGAGTTTTTTAAACCTATTTACAAAATAAATTTCATTTATCATATACATACATTCAAATACTATCTGTCCGAATTCAGAGCATTCCCATTTCGGATAGAACTTTGAACACAAATTGAAAGTGGTTTATTTCGGAACCGCTTTTACGCCTGCAAAATCTTTCAGACTGACTGGTTCTTGAAGTAACTACATTCGAAGAGTCGACGGCGCTTAGTGTCCCACGCGTAGATGTCTCAAAAGAATGTGAGTAAAACTAAAGGGGCCTAGTAGAGCCGAATATGTATGTTTAGTTACAGATAGTATCTGCAGAGCTAGCCAGATTGTGTTTAGTGTCTAAAGTGATACTGGTAATCTGATAAATCCACAGGTCAGTTTCTTACTTAATTATGTCGCCCACGCCTCACTCTATCACATGATAAGGTGTTAGCTCTAATGAAGATATAACGAGTAAACCTATGGCTAGATGGTGAGACATTTGTTCGACGTGCTTGGACTTGGCTTCTAAACCTAATACAGCAGGTAGAGATCGGGTGGGATGGCTTAGACGAATGGTTTACTATGACTTTGAAATTCGTTGACTACTACCTATAACTAGAGCTTTGAATGAGTGTAGTAGTTATTAAATTGACAAGTGCAAAGCAAAAAAGGGTGGACATTCCAACTAGACGCACGCGCAAAACTTTTTGGGAACACATTTGTGCGAGAATTATGGGTATTCTGAATGAAAATCAATGACTGGATGCTCAATGCAAATTAGTTTTTAATAATTTTCGGTGTGAACAATATATTTTACAAGAAACAAGTGAAGACAAGTGACAAATAGAAGTGTCATATTTTTTCATATAATTTAGGAAGCTTGCAAGAAGGTTTTATCTCCAACATTTCCCCGGGCGTTGAAACCAATGGTTTCAACCAGATTCTGAAGACACAGGCAAAGGGCAGATTCGGTTGAATGCCCGTCGAACGACTCCAGTAGACGTCCGAATGTCAGCTACACGGGCGATACCATCCGTTCCTGGATGAACAGCCACGATCCGTCCAAGTCTCCACTTCAACGGAGGAAGATCGTCTTCCTTGATCACCACCAAGGAGTTCAGCATCAAGCCATCCTTGCAGGAACGCCATTTGGAGCGTTGTTGCAATTCTGCAACATACTCCTTGCTCCATCTGCTCCAGAAATGCTGGCGAAGCTGCTCGATCCTCTGGTAACGAGACAGATAATTGGCAGAGCTATCCTGGTAATCAGGTTGCGGCAAAGAAGTAAGTGGCCGTCCCACAAGAAAATGTCCTGGCGTGAGCGGAGTATAATCTGCAGGATCTGAAGACAACGGCGTCAATGGACGAGAGTTCAAGATGGCTTCAATCTTGGTTAGTGTGGTGTACAGCTCCTCAAAAGTCAAGTTACAATTTCCCAACACTCTCTGAAGGTGATACTTTGCTGACTTGACACCCGCCTCCCAGAGTCCACCGAAATGTGGGGTGTAGGCGGGAATAAAATGGAACCTTATTCCGTCGTTTGCTGCACTTTCACCCAAGGACAAACTATTTAATTTTAAAAATTTGGAAAGGTCGTTGTATGCACCGACAAATGAGGTACCGTTATCGGAAAAAATATCAGCAGGTTTACCTCTCCGAGAAATAAACCGATACAAAGCCAGTAAATAACTATTGCTAGTTAAATCACCAACGAGCTCCAAATGAATGGCCTTGGTTGTGAAACAAATAAAAATAGCGACATACACCTTTACTAACCTACATCCACGGCCCTGGCGACTAGCACACATAATAGGGCCAGCGTAATCAACGCCTGTGCTTTCAAAGGGATAACCTGGACGAAGGCGTTCTCGTGGTAAGTTACCCATTAAGGGAGCTACAACCTTACCCTTCATACGGTGACACAAAACACACTTATGATAACAGGCTTTCGCCAACTTGCGACCTCCTATTGGCCAATAAGTTTCCCTAATGGAAGCTAATAATAATTGTGGGCCAGCATGCATCAGCCTTTTATGCTCAAAATTAAATAATAGTTTAGTGAAATCATGAGTGGACTGTAATAAAATAGGGTGTTTCTTACTATAAGCAAAATTAGAGTTATCGAGACGTCCTCCTACTCGCATTACATTATTATCGTCTAAATAAACATTAAACTTTAGAAGGGCGCTCTTTTTAGGTAAACTCTTTTTGTTCAAAAATAATTGGTATTCAGAAAATGACTGAATCTGACTCTTAATAATGACAAGAGTTAGTGCATCTTGTACCTCATCATGTGACAAGTATTTGGTTTTAGGGTAATGCTTTCTACATGACTTAATAAATCGTAATACGTAGGCAACAGATCGTACGAGCCGTGTGTAATTGGAATAACGCCTAAAATCAATTAAAACTTCAGGTTTCGAATCGTTTACAACATGTAATATGATTTTAGGTCGAGTCTCCGGTAACGATTGTAGTCCTGGGCTCGTAATTTGAGAAGGCCATTCAGACGAATCTAGTTTTAAAAAATCTGGTCCTTTCCACCACAGATCTGACTCCTGCAGATCACTAATATCCATGCCACGAGATATTAGGTCTGCTGGATTTTGATCTGTTGGGACGTGCCTCCAAGTACAGTTACCCGACTTATCCAAAACCTCAGCAACGCGGTTGCGCACAAAAGGCTGAAGTCTGGTAGGCATCATCTGTAACCATCCCAAGACAATGGTTGAATCAGTCCAACAATAAACCCGACTGATCTTCACTCGAAGTGAGCTCATCACCTTCTCGTGAAGACGAGAACCGACTACCGCACCACATAACTCCAGTCGCGGAATTGTCGTAGGCTTGATGGGAGCAACTCGACTCTTTGCCATTAACAAGCGAGCCATGTACTCACCCTTAGCATTAACACTGCGAATGTAGACGCAAGCACCGTACGCGGACTCAGACGCGTCTGTGAAAATATGGAGTTCTAACTCCGTAAATGAATTGCAGACTACAAGTCGCGGAATGCGAACATGATTTAAAAGAGGTAAAGATTTAATAATAATCTCCCATTGTTTACAAATCTCATTAGGTAATGGTTGATCCCATGATAATTTATCTAACCACATTTTCTGTAGCAAGATCTTCATAGTAATAACAATAGGACCTAACAGACCTAAGGGATCAAAGATTCGCGCAATAACGGATAACAAGTCACGCTTTGTGTACCTAGTCGAAGATTTAGTCAGACCTATAGGAAACCCTATCTCATCAGTGCCGATATGCCAACAGAGACCAAGCAACTTTTCTGGCTCATTTTGTCCAATGTTCAAATCGTATGACGCAGGGACAGCATTCGACAATAATTGAGAATCATTTGACTTCCACTTTCTCAATGGCATACATGCCGACGCAAGCGCTTTGGTGACTTCAGTGCGAATGAACTTTACTTCATCTAAGTCATCCCCTCCGGTCAGCAAGTCGTCGACATAGAAGTCATGTTGGATGATTTCCGATATCTTAGGGTTCCTACAGTCGAGTCCTACTTGTTTAAGGCATCGTGTCGCAAGGAATGGCGCACTGGCCGTACCGTACGTGACGGTGTTTAATTGATAAACATTAATAGGATCACTAACATTATCACGCCAAACAATCTGTTGTAAATATCTGTCCGACGGGTGGACGACTATTTGTCTATACATCTTCTCCACATCCGCAGATAAAACATACTTGTGGACTCTAAAGCGAAGAAGTATAGACAATAGACCGTCCTGTACGGTTGGCCCAACCATCTGTAGGTCATTAGAGGACACTCCCGTCGAAGTAGAAGCACTAGCGTTGAAAACAACACGAAGTTTGGTCGTGGTACTCGACTCGCGTAAAACTCCCATATGTGGAATAAAATAACCCAAACATAAATTAGGTTTATTAATTTTTGTCATATGACCAAGTAACTCGTATTCTGACAAAAAGTCATGATACATTCTACTAAAGTTCGTCTTAACCTTTAATTTACGCTCTAAAGAATGTAAACAATGTGTGGCTTTATTAAAAGAATTTCCTAAAATTGAAGGATCTTTCTTAAGGGGGATGCGAACACAAAAACGACCATCAGACAATCGTGTCGTATTTGTAACGAAATTGTCTTCACACAATTTCTCTTCAGGCATATAAGAATTGGAAGACTTCGCATTCACCTCCTCTAATTGCCAAAACTTTGTCAATTCTGACTTGAGGTTTTCCCAGTCACCATCGCTGTCGGCAACCATTTTAGACATATTGCACTTTACGTCATTCGTCAGCAGTGAGATAGTATTCTGAGTAATTGGACCGGAAACTATCCATCCTAGACGGGTTTCACATAATATTGGTTTCCCGGTACCTAACTTTAGTCTTTGAGATCCTAACAAATCCCAAAAAAGATCAGCGCCGATTAAAATATCAACATCGGCAGGGTTATAAAAAGTAGGATCAGCTAAAGTAATATTCGAGGGTAAGTCGAAATCAGAAATATTTATCTGACGACACGGAACACTACTCGTAATGAACGGAAGAACAAAACAATTTAGTTCGAATACAAAGCTATCATCTAATGGCGTACCCTTAACCCGACATATTTTACCTACGTGCGAAGTGACGTTATTGATTCCAAGGATTGATCTATCTACCTGGCTAGTTTTTAAGTTAAGTTTATTGCACAACCTATCTGTTATGAGTGAAGACGTGCTACCACTATCGAGCACCGCGCGAGCGAGATGCACACACCCATTGTGGTCTCTTAATTTGATCAAAGCGGTTGATAACAACACATCTCGTTGCGTATGACCACACGGAGATGCAATGTTTGCGGATAAAGCTACGTTATTCGTTTCAGTCGTAGCAGACAAGTTATTCATCGAATTACCACTAGGTGTATTCGATACAGTGCCATTAGAATGTACGTGAACTAATGTGTTGTGCCTACGTTTGCATAGTTTGCAGCCTGGTTTTTTACATTTGTTAGCATAGTGTCCGGAACGAAAACAGTTAAAACATACCTTATAACTAGGTAATGATTTGAGACGGTCATCGTTATTCAATGCGAGAAACTGTGGACAATTATTTAATGTGTGATCGTTGTTATTACATTTAGGACAAGGTTTAGAAGCTGAGTCAGTGCTAGAATTGATAGGAGATTGTGCTACCATTGACTTGATCTTAGGACCTGATTTACCTGGTGATTGCGAATAATGATTGCGGGGGAGTTCCAGGGTCTCGATGAGGTCGGCTCGATTGCGTAAGAATTGCATAAATGCGTTAAACGTGATTAAGCCATCCTTGTCTATCCTACCTTTGCACTCCTCCCACTCACGATAGGTTTTTTGATCAAGTTTTCGTGTGACAATGTAGATTAAAAGTGTATCCCAGTGTTTCACAGGCTCCCCTAATGACTCTAAAGCTCGCAAGTCTTTATTTAACTGATCGATCAAATTCTTAATGGCAACAGAAGATTCTTTTGTAATTGATTCAATAGTAAATAATGAACTTATATGATTCTGAACCAGTAATCTTTTGTTGTCAAACCGATCACATAACAATGACCATGCCACAGAGTAATTACTTGAAGAAAACTCAATGGATTTGATAACTATAGCAGCTGTTCCCTCAAGTGATGCTCGCAAGTAGTGAAACTTATTGATTGCGTCTATGTCATCATTACAATGAATTAGGCTAGTAAAGGTGTCGCGGAATTCAAGCCAATTACAATATAATCCGCTAAACTTTGGTAACTGAATCGTTGGCAATTTAACCGGCTGCTTTATGCTAACACGAGTACTTTTACAACTTTCCATCGATTTATTATCTTTATTGTAGTCAGTCAGAATATTCTGGGCTCTAGATAAGGTTTTATAATAAATAGACTCAAACTCGGAACGCTGAGAATATTGTAAGTTAATGTCGTCAACAATGCATTCTAGACGTAACTGTACCTCATCATACTGCTCATACAACGCCTCTATCTTGCCCATGCGCAACTGCAACTCGGACACATCACAGCTAGATAGCTCCTTGTCCTTGAATGAGTCCAGAAAATTGAGGAAACTAGTCAAGCGACCTTTGAAGCTGCCTCGCTTCTTAATTAAATCCTTTTCCTCAGACATTCTGGGAGACGAGTGTTGTCAACCTGGCATTGATACAGGAATATAAAAATTAAAAACAACAATATAATTTCAATAATTATACGCCTAGCTGTAGTCTATGCCCTTTCTGACTGCTAACTATAATTTATAACAATGACTTGTACTAATATCTAACACTCAAATATTTTTATTATGTCAAGATACTTGTTAAAAATTAATACCACTGTTAAGTAGTTATGTAATTAGTTACAGCTTAATATAATGTAAGTTTAATAATGTAGCAAAATAGCTAACTATACTGTTAAAAGTATGAGTTTAAACTTAACATTGCTGTTGAATAAAATACTAATCACAATGCAACAAAGTACCTAATGATTTTACTCAAACACAATATAATTGGTAATTTAATAAAATAGTACTGACCTTAGTATGACTACTTATATATACTACCTGAGTGTTGGGTGACGATATTAGCGTAATTATAACTGTACACCACTAACTAACTTGCTTGAAATCAATCCAGTTCTCCAGCAGTGAACTCATGAACCTCCATTCAGCGTGGAAGTCAGTCTCTATTCTTTTTCTTGAAAATAATCGCTGATCTTCTTAATTATATTTCATCCGGCTCGAAGGACCATGTGCGAGAATTATGGGTATTCTGAATGAAAATCAATGACTGGATGCTCAATGCAAATTAGTTTTTAATAATTTTCGGTGTGAACAATATATTTTACAAGAAACAAGTGAAGACAAGTGACAAATAGAAGTGTCATATTTTTTCATATAATTTAGGAAGCTTGCAAGAAGGTTTTATCTCCAACACATTCATTATGCGTACAGCTAGGGAATAGAATTCCTTCCCGGAGTCTGTGTTTCCTGATGGCTACAACCCGGAAATCTTTAAGTCGAGAGTAAATAGGTTACTTCTAGGTAAGCGCGTTCCATCGTTGGCCGCATCATCGCTTTCCATCAGGTAAGATAGCGATCAAGTGCGAACCTATCAACAATAAAAAAAGAGTGATCAGCTTTTTTATGATTTTCTGATGGCAGTAACTTACTAAATTTGTTGCATATTTCTTTGTTTTCTTTTTTTCTTAATTGATATAAAGTAGTGCTTGACTACGATCCCACCTGATGGTAAGTAGTGATGCAATCGTTCATGGTGAGGCGCACTAGTTTATTAAGAGCCTATCCACACTAGCCTTAAAGACACCCAAATTATAATCAGACGGGAAGACCGCAGCAAGCAAGTTGTTCCAGTCCCTCGAGTTTAAAACAAAAAAAAACAATAAAGTTAGAATTTCACGAGGTACCTTGGCCCCGGTTCTTTGAGGAAGAAACCGGTGGCGACTCTAAGCTACCCACCGACCATTTCTTTTTAACAGATTCCAAGACATTCTCACACTCCCATCCCCATTGAATAATTTCGCCCACTTCCAAGCTATCATGATATAGGTGTTACCTCTAATGAAGATAAAGCCAGACAGTGACGCATTTATAAGCTTAATGTTTTTCAATTAACGTGTAACTTAGGTACCGTTGTTTGTAAGTCGTGGCGAGAATGCAATGATCGTATGTAAACACGACCGATACTGCGATATCTATATCTAATAGCGTGCATATATAGGTATTAGTGATAACATTGAGATAGGGGAAAGAAATGACATTTAATTTTTTTTCAATACACTTACTCGAAAGTCCGCTTTTATCCTACCACTTTTAGGCACGCAATACCTAGACTGTTTTGTACACTTGTGCAAAAAGTGGGCGTGCTTTCCACCGACACAATGTTATTAAATTTATCGTATCGGCTCGCGTTGACCCCCAGAAATCGTCGGTCAACCTCCGTTTATTCATTTCTTTATAAGTCTACTGAAAAAAGTCGGTTGATACACTTATAAATTTGTCACTACAGCCCTCGGCTTCATGACACCCTCGCCTACGGCTCGTGCAAATTCCGCCTCGGTCGCAATGACTAACTTTCTGCACTTGTAACAAAATGTAGTATTTACAATTTGTTCTGTTATACCAAACAAACAACGTATTTACAAAGCGTTTACCTACTTTACGATGCTTTATTGCTAGCATGCGTATTTTATTGAATTTTTTTTTTGGCCAAAAGACATATTCGTTCATGAGCTTTTTTTATTTTGTATAAACTCGCGTTTGACCAGTATCTCATCTGATGGCTAGCGTGATGGCAAGCGATGATGTAGTCAAAGATGGAGCACGCTTGCCTAAAAGTAACTTATTCACTACTGGCCCTAACCGCATCGTATTGCTTCAAAACCATCATCATATTTAATCTCATCTGTCAAAATTATTTATTTTGAAATAATACAACAGCGGAGGGGAGCGGGGCTCGTGCGCGGGAGCACATAGGTAGGTGGGTACAGCAAAATACAGAGTTGAAATGTGTTAGATAGAACGACGAAATCCTGAACGTTCGTTTTTGATAGATGTATTATGTTTTGTAAAAAGTCATAGAACAAAAGTTGTTGTTTATGATGTTAGTAATGCAGTCCTGCAAAATCGTTAGTGTTTTACAATAACCCTGTATAGGGTGTAGCTCCATAACCTTTTCTCGCTCAAACACTTTAAAACGTCATGGTTAGGTCTCCAGATGGAATGGTTAAAGTGAGAAATAACTTTATTAGAGGACATCTGAAAGTGGCGCTAGTGACTGAAAAATTTCAAGGAATTCGTTTGTCTTGGTATGGTCATGTGAAAAGGAGGATAAATGCATTATGTTACTAAAAGAGTTCTGAGTATATATATATATGTAGATGAGTAGATGGATGGAGAGGGAGAGGGAGGCCAAAGAAGAGATGTATGGATTGTTTGAAGAGTGATTTAATAGAAAAGGGAGTTAGTGATAGTGTAACGGGTCATCATCATCAGCCTTTTTAATGATCCCGAAAGAGGAGGCTTGAGACCCAGTAGGCGCGCCTCTCTCGGGGATTACGGCCCATTCCCGCCCCATCTCCTCTCTAGGAGAGGAGAACGGGCTGTAATCCACCACGCGTGTTGCGCTGACCCCAAGTAATATCGGATAAGGCCAGAAAGAAAAAGGTTAGGCCCTTGATGAAAGAGTCTCTTCAGTACCTACACACTTATAATTAGATTCTAATCATGTGCGTACCAGTTGTTAGAATGACATTTAATAGTAGCAGGTCACAGGTTGCGGCAAAGATAGCATTATAAGGTCCAGTTCAGGTCAATTACCAACATATTGCTAATAGCCAGTCTTGAATACTAGAACGTCGTGTTTTCTCGTCCCTTTGCTAATTAACATGTTAAGTTAGCATCCTGTAACAACCCGGCCGCTATAACCTATTCGATATATGTTTGCTAACAGAATGTTTACCTAGAAGTACCTACATAAAGTAAGTTCCTTCGGTTTTGCTCGTCATACGAGAGTTCACGAAAGAAAAATAAAGTTGGTCTGGAATTCGGGATGACTGTCACCGCACGATGAAGATAGGGAAACTAAATAATCATTTTAATCATAGGCATTTATTAGTTTTGTTGGTAAACCAGCAGTGCTTGACTACATTAGTATGGGGCCTGGGGCCTCTAGCAAATTCAACAAAAGGACACCAAATCTTTATAGGTAGGTAGTAAGAGGGTACCTCGGTGACGTCTAGTAAGTCAGCTGTGCCATATTGTGTTGATTGTACCTACTTGCTTGTTTTCAATGATTTTGTCGTGCCCTGTTATATTCTATCATAGTATTATGTAAGCCTATTGTGTATCTTATTGTAACTGTAGTATAAGGAGGATTGCATGCTTCGTCATTAGACGACCACAATTAAACTATAAATTTTAAATCTCATGTAAGTGAACGATGTATCTAATAAGTTCTTAGGAGAAATAAAGATTTTTTAAACCTAAATGATAACGGATTAAAACTTCTTTTACTTATTTCTCACACAGGCCGTGGTGCCCTTAAGTAGCAATAGATCCGTAGACCATTGACCTACATTGTTTTGATGGAAAATCCGAATGTGGCTAGATTTCATCTGGCACAGGAATCGTACATCCAAGAAGGGCCATCCCAATGCACGGGGCCCATAGCATTTGTTTCTCTTGCTAAGTGGCTGATCTGGCATTGTAAATCAGTTGTAGGTAGGTACATTATTGTGATTTGCTGTTTTACATTTGATTGCCTGTGATACAGGTTTATCCTAGTACTGGCACATAACATAGCATTTACCTTTGTAATTACTCTTAAGATTCTATGAAACCATTTTACCAAATGTTATTCTGAATAAACATATTATTATTATTGCTATAGTGTGTTAAGTAACTTAGATGATTCTGACTATGATCAGAAAAGCGAATTCAGGGGGACGCAAGGCAACGGCTTACACTGTTCTTTCCAAACGAAACAGAACATTGTGTAGTGTTTTTCACGATCACAGTACTTTTGTGTGCTCGTCTATCTATATTTGTTCTTTTTATTTTTAAGTGCTAATGTGCATATAAATAAATTACATTTTTAATACAATTTATTCCTCTTTAATTCATTAAACCTCAAGCGAACGTCGGCGTTCGCTCTCTCGTTGTCTTTCTATTGTGTCTCTATTAATTACGGTATTCGAAAGATACTATATATATTTTCTACCTATCTATACAAGGTGTAAGGGACAGCCCTCCACAAACTTTAAGGGCTTACTCAGTATACGAAACTGAACAACCTTCCATATTTTTTTTTAATTCTTGGTCAAAGGAAGGGGCTGTCCCTTACACCTTTTATATACTTTCTACCTTTCTACCTATCTACCTACCTATCTATATTTTTTTCAGGTGATTCTATCTAAAACTTTGTTGAATTTAAAGATAGAATTACCTACCTACCTACACAAAGGTACATAGAAAGATACCTAAATAAGTATGTGATGTGAATGACGAAATCTTTTTATAAATAGCCAAGTTCCCAAGCTCTTACCGACATTTTTCTATCGCTACTCATACATTATGAATGGACAATATAAATACTTTATATTGGTTGTAGTGGAGTAGACCCGGAGTCGCCAAGTCATAGGTTACCCGCCCACGCCAGGTCCGGCTTTAAAACGTAGCGCACTGAAACGAACGTAGGAAAATGTTTGTAGATTTTTTATTTGCGTTGAATATTCTATTGAGAGCAGTTAGTAGGTAACTAGAGGCCGAGACAGTATAGTAGTTAGCTAAAAGATGGATAGCAGCAGCTTTCCATGCTTTCTATATAGGTTTAAGTAAAGTCTACTACTACCAGTGGGTGTTGCCAGTGATGACATATAATATAATATTCCACGACTATCACACAACGCCGTCTAGACCCAAGCTAAGCAGAGCTTGTGTTATGGGTACTAGACAACTGATAATAGTCATTCTTATATATTTCTAAATACATACATATTATAGATAAATTACACCCAGACATAGAACAAATGATTATGCTAATCACACAAACATTTGTTCTGAGTGGGAATCGAACCCACGACCTCCGGCATAGCAGTCAGGGTCACTGAGCACTACACCAACAGGCCAGTTATAGTCTGGCCAATATGGTTCCCAAACGTGGTCGCTCACAATGGGCCTCATCAGAAGGCCTAAAGTCACCCAAAGGGCAAATGGAAAAGGCTATGCTCCGAGTATCCATGCGTGATCGAATCAGAAATAAAAATATCCGCAGGAGAACCAAGGTTTCCGACATAGGACGAAGAATCTCTTGAGGACGACAGGTTCTGCAGTGGCGACCGCGTACCGGAAGACGCAGCGTTGGAAGGCCTCCTAAGTGGTGGACCGATGACCTGGGGAGGCCTATGTCCCACAATGGATATCTATCGGCTGAAATGATTACCAATGTTTCGAATTCCTGAAACGCTGAAAAAACTATATATCAAACAGAGATTCCTCAAGAAGAATTCCAGTTCTTCGGGTATAGCTCTCGTAACGAGGACTCGATGCAACGATTGGCGTTGCAAGGAAAATTCGAGGATACGATGGACGGACTTCATCAAATCTGTGTCACACTCCATCCCATTCCCAAGCCATTAATACGCAGAGCTACATGGCAACGCATCGCAAGACTCGACCGAGACATGACAGACATGCTATATTTCACCGGGACACCATGAGGGCGCGACCAGTTGCACTGCCATAGTACCAAACTAGACACCATACAGACACCAGAGTCGCCACAGGTCCGTGCTGGTCGGTCACCAAATTGGTTGCGCAACCAAACGGACACCAGTAAGTAACTCTCTATAGAGCTGTATACATTTTGTTGGTAGCGGCGACTGGTCGCGCCGCCATGATGCCTCGGTGAAATTCAGCTCTTAGAAGAAAGACCTAAGTAGTTACTTTGAAGCTCCTCAAATTTGTCCCCGAATGTTTTGAGCCATTTCAGCTACAAGTACTGCCGTACTTATTTACTTTCTGGTTCATCTTTCATATCATATATGTACCAATGTACCAAACATACATCTTTAATTGCTCGTTACTTCAATAAGTTCAATGACCTTCGACGACACAACAATCAACTACGAGGTTCCTTATACTGAAGAGACCACCTATGTGTTTTATAAATCTTAACTTCTGACAATAGGTTCTCGATCTTCATCTAAACTGCAATTTTCTCCATTACCTAATATGTACCTAAACACATAAACTGCTAGTCAGACCGCAATAAATGCCAAGCCTATGATTTCTATTTAGACATCCACATCTACTCGTCTCACCTAACGCAACATCTTCACAACTGTATAATTAGTAAGTTAATAAAGCTGCGAGTTAATTCCACATCACACCAGAGCTTATTAAAACTTAACAATGAGGAGAAACGTTAAGAAATCCGTGTTTAAACAAACAAATGATCGAAGTACCGTATTAGCTACAACTTCCTCAATTAACAAGTGTTCGAAGGTATACTAGAATATAATTACAACAGCAGTAAACGTGCTCAGTAAACAACTAACACTCGTTTGGTTTGACGCACCAAACGTTTATAATAACATCTAAGAAACCTTTAGGTGGTCGCAAACATTGGCTTTGTTTGAGTGCCAATTTGGACTGGTCGAGCTTTCATAACTACAAACTTATCTTGACTAACTAACCAAGGGAAAATCACCACTATCTTTACTAGCAAAGAAGCTCCAGTCTCCGCAAAAGAAAGCAGCATAAATGCTCTTAAATTTTAATTGCGAAACACTGCGGACGCACACGTCTTGTGTATTCGCGAATGTGTTAATTCAAAGCAATGCAGTATGCTTTTAATATGCACTTATATGGCGTGCACATTCCACGGCAGCGGCACTTGTTTGCTGATAAAAGCGCGCTTTTGTTCGAGATACAAAGACATCCGTGAGGCTGAGTCATTGCAAGCAGTGGATCTGGGAAATGTTGCTATTATTTGTAATGAGGCGGGTTAAACAACATTGTAGAGAATAAGAGTTTATCCTATTTTGCTTCCAATGAACATCTGTCGCAGTGAACTTATAATGCATTCCCAAACACAGCATATTCATAAACCGAGATAATGTTTTGGCTTCACACAGTTTATGTTTGTATCAAGTATTTAGTTTTTACAGTCACTTTGAGACTTTGAGTTCGAGTTACTTTGAGTTCCATAATAACGTATTCTAATCTTTTTGAGTCAGCCTTCTCGGTAAGCTTCGCAGGGGTAGGTCGAAATCGCGCCTTTTTCAATTATCCTAATTGTCCAGTTGACTAAACTACACCCTACACCAATTTTACATCACAATATTAACTAGGAATCAATTTACTAATAGGTTCACACGTAATTAAAAAAACCACTGAGACTGAGGGTCCTCTTGCAAAGCTGTTTAGGAAGGTCTTTTCCGGGAAAACCAAAATGATAATGTCAACGGGCAAAAGTTGCATGGTAGGAGTACTTGCGTAGGATCGTATTGAAAACGAAATGACGTAGGCACGTAGGTAGGTAGGTTAAAGCTTCATTGCGCTCATAAAGATCTTCTTGATGAGAAATAAAAACGACACAAAATTGCTAACTTTTAGTACCGACGACCCTTTGTGCTCGTTCGATTAGAAGCATGTTGTTTTGATCGCATCACAGTGATACAGTTAAAAATTAGCGAGTAGCACAGCGCAAAATATACCGCTCGCGATATAAGTACCCGAGTCCGCAACATAACAAAGGTTTTCAAATACCTATAAAGATTAGTTTTCTCATTCTAGTAGACAGAGCATGATCTAAACATGAAACTAAAACTATTGTTTAATATACTTAACGCCGATATTTTATAGATTCTGTAGGTCGTAAAGGGGGACATGAACATAGAAAACTTTGTGTTGAATGGGCGGTAATAGATTATCGAGAGTTTAACTGTGTTTTTTTATTTATAAAGAAATGTACCTACTTAATTGTCTTGTTAACATTGAGAGCAAGTTTAATGTTAACCAGCCAAGATTTTAGAGGTTTAATCCAATCTGTTTTCTAGTTTGTAATCAGTTTACAGTTGTGCAACTATAAACTTCAGATCAAGTGTCAGCTTCAAACAACTGTGTTACAATACTACAGATGGACTTATTCAGTTTACAGTTAAGTATTTGAGTCAGGAATAAAGTGGAGCCGAAAATACTACCATAAAGGGACGCCAAAGACGACAGCAAGATCGGAGCGAGTTCACATCTCAACTTTAACGGTTATTGAGATCGAGATAGTCTGATAAAAACTTTAGTTACGCATCCCATAAACTAAAACTCTCCGATTTGCTCACAACGGTACGGAGACTATGTCAAAAGCTTTGGCGAGGTCTGATTCTTTTTCCATTCTAGTTATGGATAGATATTAGACATTGAAGCATCACAATATCCTCTAGTTTTTGGCTTCGAGTAAAGTTCAGTGGCTGTTTTAATTATTCGCAAATTGATTCGTAGTATAGAATATTATAATTTTATCTAACAAGCATCTACACAACTGGACAATATGTAGAATCATTGCGTTGACTGCAATCAAAGTACCATTGCGAAGTCGAATTTTAACTGCAAAAAAATGCATCTCTTCGGCACTGCTCAGTACTCGCATTCATGCAAATAGCAGTTTGCAGTAAAAATAAAAATAAAATATAATGTTGCGAATCGGCGCCTACACTTATCTACACATATTACATACACGTCACACCAATATAATATAGGCGTAGGTACGTCTTGCCTATCTTGCAGAAGTTTTGGCAGGATTTTAGCGTGTGATATTCTCCGGTTTTTTTTAATTACATGAAAATTGATACCTAGTAAGTGGATATTTTGACAACTTTAAAAAGTAACAGGACAAGTGTAGGTAATTTAAAACAAGAAAGCTGCCGAAGGCCAAGATCCTAAAAGATTGTCGACATAGGACTATATTGCGATAAAATTAAAGAATTTGATCTTTAATTTCAGGTTAGGTATATACAATTTCAAGTAAAAAAAATGCACCTTTATAAAACTTAATTACTTTTTATTAATCACTTACAACTAAAATTTACCCTAATTGAACTGTAAGGTTCGTTCACAAAGATCTTTTCACCCGGCAGTCTGTAAATGGCTTTAATTCAGTGTACTTCATTAAACAGAATCACTATTTACAAAACTTTCAACTTTCCTAGACAATATTCTGGTTTCCTGGCTGCTCACACAAAGGACGTGTAGGCACAGGATAGGCAGACTTAAGTAAAGCGTTCTACGCGCGTTGTCTTTATTGCTACTTTTCGACATATTGCTATTAGCGTTTTCAAAAGAAAGGAACCTACTAGTTTTTCGCTTTGTAAACGTTTACCTGTAAACGTTACGTGCGATAAACATTATACGCATTTACGTACCAATTCGCGCATAGGACACTATTAAAACAAGCGCAAAACAACAAATACTTAGCTTATTACGCAATCAATTATACAAAACATTTCCAATTTAACTATACTACAATTTTATAATCATAATGAGGAATATTTATTATTATTATTGGGGCAATTGGAATCCAATGGACAGAGGAAAATCAGACACGCAGCAATCTTGAAAAAACTAGCTCCTCAACATGGAAATTAATCATTCGTTATAATTGTCAGTCAAAGTTCAGGAGACCAATTTCACCCGTACCTTAAGCTACACACACTTTGAAACGGCCATTTAATAACAGACTAGTCGGGCATAATCCACTTCTCATTTAGGTTTTGTTTCTTGGTCTGTCACATATCTTATGTAGATAGTGTCTTCTGGTTTTGGATCCTCTATTTGTGTCTCGTCGAGTTGGGAGCAAGCTATAGCTAGTGCTGACCCATCGTGGGAGAAGCTTAGCGATGAGACTGCGGTGTTGTATCTATGGAACTGACACAGCCTCTTCTTGTTGAAACCGTCCCAGATGTTGACGTAGCCATCAGAGCCTCCAGTTGCGAAGGTGTTGTAGACAGAGTGGAAGCTTATTGCATTTACTGGGTAGATTTTTTCGAGACCTGAAATGAAGATTATTTATTTTTTTAAGTATAGGAAAATGAAATGATGAATTCTCTTTCTATACAACTTTATTGTATTGTGTGTTTGGTTGTCTTAGTAGTATAATAGACTGCAATAAAAGTATTGGTTTAAGTTAATATCAGCCATTGAATTTAAACTGCACTACCTGACAAAAATCATAAGTTTGTAGTATCAGACAGTGATTTCTGGATCATCTAGCCATCTCTATCAACTTCAGGCTATATAGTTTTAGTATCTAGGACTTTTAAAATAAGATGTTCAACAAAATTAAACTCACCTCCATCCTTAATACGGTGGCACTTAAATGCGTACTTCTTCTTCTGAACTTCTGGATTACTATCAAGGTACTCCACAGCCACCCTGCCTTCGATGGAGCTGAGAACATAGCCCTGCTTGTTAGGGAACACTCGGATGCACCGTGTCTGGTACTTGAGGGAAGACTCACGTCTCTGGTTGACATGGCCCATGTTTCTTACGTCCCATACGAAGATCTTACGGCCTGATGTGCCTACAACAAATTTCTCACCAACTATGCTCATTGTGTATACCTGAAACATAATAATTAAATATTTAACTTTATCTTAGAAAACCAAGTATGATAATAATTGAAGACTCTATGGGAAAAAATGAATGAAAAATCCATTCTTTAGGTGAAACTGAGTCTAAGGGCCTGTCCGCACAGCGATATTTCACCGCGCGGATGATATTCGCGCGGATTTATTTCCGCACCACACCACGTCAAATGTGCAAGAAATCACAGAATTTTTTATCGCGCGTTTTTTTATCGCCTGTGCGGAAACTTCCATAAGATTCAATTTGTTACAGAATAACGAAAAAAAACCGCGCAGTGAAATACCGCTGTGCGGACAGGCCCTTAGTGCCATCTATTTTATTTATTGTATTCAGTAATCAGAATTGTGTAACACCACCACAGTTGTAATGGTTTTTTTGTATCAGTTCATCCAAACCAAAAATCATGAATATCTGCCAAGTCAATTTGAAAATTGACATGTGCGGGTGCAAAAACCAGGGTTGTCATACAACTTTACATTTCAAGACCAATTTTTCTATAATATAACACTTTTATAACATAATTTTTTCCCAATGAGTCTTTAATTAATTACATTGTGCACTAATTATGTTTTATTTATTTATTTAATTCACTTCAAAGCACCAACTTCAGTGCAACCATGGCTCTCGTAGTCAAGAGTACGACACAAAAAGGACCATGCTGTCTACAGTCTTTGATTTTTCAGTGTGGCAATAACCATAAAATATTGGACTCATATAGTAAAAACCAACAAGCAGCTGTGGCACTTATAGCATACCCTCTCATTTCCCTGATTGTAAGTTCCAACACAATTTGGCACACGGCTATCCCACATCTTGACGGTACCGTCCCAGCTGCCAGTGAGCACTGCGTTCACTTCCGAAGCAAACTCCACACATCGGATAGCTCCTTTATGTTCACCCAAAGTTGTCTCCATACTTGCGTTGAGATCATACATCTTGAGGGTCTGGTCCAAACCACCGCTATAGGTATGAACGGCATCCTGAAAAGTGAAAGAAATAGTTAACCTAGAGACACAATAGAGAGACAGTGAGAGAGTGAATGTCAGCGTTCACTTAGGGTTTAATAAATTAACCTTTCGAATACTGTAATTAAAGACACAATAGAAAGACAATAGAAGAGTGAATGCCGTCTTTCGCTTGGGATTTAATTAATTAATGTAGCATTTCCATGGCCTTATTATTGTAATGTTAACCTATTCTGGCAAAATAATTCAGTGGTTCAAATAGATATTTCTTTTTTGCTGTCCATTGTTATGCTGCATGGAAATTAAAACTTAGTTAAAAACCATGTGTTACTGAAATCTTCAAAAAGTTGGTCTATTGCCAAGATTTATTGCTTAACATACTTATTTGGTGGTCTGCCCATTTATAACCGGATCGCTGATGCTGTATCATAAAAATAATAGACATACGTCCTGTGTATTTTAGTTACAAACCTGATAACCTGCTCAGTTTCTCCAAGTTACCAGTTTTGTTTTTTTTTTTTTCATATGACTACAAGTGACAAACCAACTTAAATATAGCAATTTATATAAAGTTAAGCAACTGCATGTAGTAGAAAGGCAGCTTTCAAGTACAAAAGGATGCAAAAACCACTGAACTCTTACCCGAAAACAAACGTCCAAGACGGGCAACTCATGATTGTACTTATGGCGCTCCGTGTTCGACGTGACATCGTACAGCCTCACAGAGCAGTCCCACGACGATACCAGCAAGAACTGATTGGATTTCGGGGCGAATTTAACGCTCGATATGGCATCGTCAGGTAAACTCTTCAATTTGAACTCGGTGCGGGACTCCGCAACCCGCGTCACTGTCATTGTGGAAGCAATTTTGTTGGCTAATTTAAAATATCACAAAATATAAAAATAGGTCTTCTTTTAAGAAGAATTTCAGGATTTTTAACGTAAATAGCGGGTTAACCGCAAGCGAGTCGGTCCGTCAGCGACACACAACAGATTCAAAATGACAATTGACTGAATTTTCTTGACATGACGTGAAGCAAAAGAAACTAAACGCATTTATTGTTGTAAAAAATTATTTAATTTTTACTTTAATTAGAAAATCTTTGTACTTGTTAAATCGTATCAATCTGTGAGCTTACTTTACTTTTTTATACGATTATTAACTTTGGCTTAAAAAACCCTTTCTCAATTCTTAATTACGGTGCATCGGTGACGTAATGAAATACAACATATTCGTTAAAACATGTAAATGTGAACGCACCAAAACTGAATCATCAAAAATCTTATCTTTCTCGGTCAAAGACCGATCCAAAATTATTTGTAGTTGTCATCATAATTATTTCTATAAACCAGTGCAGAAACATCACACAAAAGTGCCTACTAATTTAAAAAAATACTTCAGACAGTTTTGTGCAATTTGGTGACATTTACGAACGCACCTTTATAATTGACATGTTTGTGATGAGGTGTGAATCGTAGAAAGAAATCTCCGTCTCGCAGAAATGATTTCACAAAAATCTAAAGTTCCCTAAAGTTTTGTGATGTTCCATTTGTGCTATCTCGATACGAGTATACAGTAATACGATTACAATATAACAGTGCCTCAATAATTAATATAAATGAATATAAAACCACCGCGCAACTAAGTCGGTTCCGATAGGAACGAATGGAGTGATCAACTTATGAAATAACGATGCAAACCAACTTGAAAACTAAAGAAATGTTTATAGTCAGAGCTTTGGAAAAGATTTTGGCTGATAAGGACATAAAAAGGTCCTACCACAGCCAACTAAAGAAGTCCTGCGAGGTCGCTTTAGGTAAGACTTGGTGACATTTTACAGTATTCAATAACGTAATAAGTTATATATTCTGTGCTGTACATGTATTTATCACTTGTCATTAATTAAGTTAAAATCTACAATACCATAGTTTTATTGTTATTGATAATGTATTAGATAGTGAATGTATTGACCTTGGTTTTAAAAGTCGAAACCTACTTTACGTTATCATGTATCTTGTGAAGTGTTTTCGACATTTTCGACGCAGTGTCGAGCGAGGCAGGCAGTGGATCAAATGTCAGTGATGTGTGTGGTACCAATGATGTGTATAGTTTGTACATGACCTAGTGTGATTGTATGTAATAGAACTATGTTCACTGAGAGATACCTCTTACTGATGTTGGGTGAGCACACATGTTGATATGAACTCACAGCTACATGTACAACTTTGCAAACATACATTACATCACACCTAGGTTACTGTTATGTCTAATAAAACAACCTGAGTTTTAATTAGCATACTAATAACAAATGACAGTGGATGAAACATTAAATAATGTGGTTAGAAAACTTCTGTATTTCTACTACAAACACTACAGCTGAAACTCGATTTACAAAGTCTGGTAATTACAATATTATTTACACATAACCTTATAAACACGCAATATTATTATCAACATACAAAGTCAACTGTAGCAACCACCTCCTGGCTCATTGGTAAACACACAGGCCCAAACAGTTTATAAACTCTAAGAATACATGTAAATATGGTTCAAAGCATAAAGAAAATACCCAATGAATCATAAAATTGTGACATTGATAACAATTTGTCTTCATACTTGATTTCTTTGAAGTGAGGTAGATAACAAAAATCTTGATTTAAATTATTTAACCGAAAGGAAATAGTTTGAATGATACTAAAAACACTGGGTACGCTGTGCCCATGGCTTGATACATAACATACAATACCTAACTTGTGTGCAACCATACTTCCTGTATGCTTATGGCATGATTGACTTGAAGTACTTTATTATGTAAATAACCTACTTATATGCATAGCTTGACAGTTAATTTGTAATTTTGGTGCTCAGTGCAACCAGAGACACATTAATATGTATGTCCAGCTCAACTATAATAGTACAGTACTCTATTGTTCATGTTCTGAGTAAGCTAAAATATTAAGATAAGATTTATTATAATTTTTAACTGTATACTACCCGAGTGGAATAAGCTAAAATAGTAAAACCGAAAACCAATGAAACAATGATGGTGACAAGAAGCTTGTGCCTAGCAGTGGTATGAAACTGACTGAAAAAACCAGTAGGGAGCTATCATGATTTTCTAAGTATCTAGTTGTATCTACAGCTAAGTCTATAAAAATATTACAATTATGTGGAGCGTATTATTAATTAAGCCTTTAACATGCTCAATGTATTTTATAACATACCTAATGTGTGAGCGAGTAATATACTGGGCACCATTCTATTAAGAGTTCGGTTTCCGCACTTAAACGCAAGTGCGGAAACCAAACTCTTACCTAATGGATGGACCATTGTGGGTGGGCCGTGGTGGCCATTATTCAGAGGGTATCATTCTAGCTGCTCACCTCTCCAGAAACTGCTTAGGCAAGCTTATCAGCTTGTGCCTCTTTGGCAGAAGTTGGTGAGCATGCATATTTCAATTACATCTGCAGGGAAGAAAGCAAATTTTAAATTATACTATTACTGTTGAAATAGTTGTTTCCCAGCCGATAATATACGGAAATTAGTATCGCATTTTAAGGAAAGTACAATGAAATTATTATTGATTGTGAAACAATTACAAATAGTTGCACACTTACTATTTTGAAGGACTCTCGAGAATAAAATCATAATTATAGTCTTCATGATACCATAGAATATTATTCTCGTGTTGATTCACTATAGTTTATTAAATATAATATTTATTTGAATGATGTTACATCTTGTTAACGTTTTTTGAGTTACCTTCAGATAATTAAGAAGCATTAGTAGTAGTAACTACAATATCAAGTTTTGTCATACAATCTAATGCTTCGAAAATATTGTAAAAAACAAGGTCAGCTTCTACCTATTCTGCTGGTTTTTGTTTCAGTTAACTTGAGTCAATGTTTTACAAAAATAATGTTTTTCTTCATGAATTCTTCTGTTCCTATTGTTTCACGCTTCTATGGATCACAATTTACATATTTTAAATTGTTAGTAGAAACATAGAGAAAAACATTTTGATTGGTATTGATAATAATTTTAGATGTAAAATTATCAAAGCAAATATAGAGGACATTGACAGTTGATAAAAGCTTATTGAAAAACCCATTAAATTTTATCTGACTACATTATTTATAATCACTATCCTCAAAGATATAGCACATCCAAATGTGCATTACATTGCCTTGTAAAACCATTTGTGTGTAACAGCCCATTAGCACTATTCAAAAACCTTCTTTTTCTTTACAGAGGAAATCAAAACTGAATTGAAAAATGGAGGTCAACCTGAGTCATCAGAGAGTCCTACATCAGGGACTCTGCCTCTACCCAAGAATGACGCTTCCAACATTATTACAGCAGAAAAATACTTCTTACCATTCGAACTGGCGTGCCAGAGCAAGGCAGCCAGGATAGTAGTCACAGCTCTAGACTGCCTACAGAAACTTATTGCGTATGGTCATCTCACCGGAAACATTCCCGACTCAACCACACCTAGGAAACTTCTCATAGACCGCATTGTTGAAACAATCTGCAGTTGTTTCACAGGACCACAGACTGACGAAGGAGTGCAGCTACAAATAATCAAAGCACTACTAACAGTGATCACTAGCCAACATGTCGAAGTTCACGAGGGCACGGTCCTACTTGCGGTCAGAACATGCTACAACATCTACCTTGCAAGCAAAAATCTCATTAACCAAACCACAGCGAGAGCAACCCTGACACAGATGCTGAATGTTATCTTCACGAAAATGGAGAACCAAGCCATTGAGTCGGAAGCAAATGGCAACAGTAATAGCAATACAGTAACAGAAATACCACACAAATTGCCGAACGGTAATGTTGTATCAGAAGAATCACCTACGCAAGCAACTGAAGAAGTTAAAGACTCTCAGCAAACGCCAAGTGAAGAAGTGGACGAAGTATTAGAAGCAAAAATAATTGCTAAACAAATAGTAGATTCAGTTATAGATAATGCCATAAGTATTGCAACTAAGAAAACATCTGAAGAAGATGTAACAAATAGTCCTGATAATAATGAAAATCCATCGGATTCTCAAGACAGTGGGAGTGTTTCCCAAGAGAGTAATGGCCAAGTGCCGACTGAGGCCACTATACAAAGAATACCATCGCAAGAAAGTGTCGATGTTGCTTCAGAAAATGATAACTCAGTCACAGCAAAGTTCACCCATGTGTTACAGAAAGATGCTTTCCTAGTATTCAGAGCTCTCTGCAAACTATCAATGAAGCCTCTACCTGAAGGAACTCCAGACCCTAAATCACATGAACTAAGATCTAAAATTCTTTCTCTCCATCTTCTCTTATCTATCTTACAAAATGCTGGTCCAGTATTTAGAAATAATGAAATGTTTATCACTGCTATCAAGCAGTATCTTTGTGTGGCGCTATCAAAGAATGGCGTCAGTTCTGTACCTGAAGTATTTGAGCTATCCTTAGCTATTTTCTTGGCTCTTCTTCAAAACTTCAAAGTGCATCTAAAGAAGCAAATTGAAGTATTCTTCAAAGAGATCTTTATGAACATTCTGGAGACTTCCAGCTCGTCTTTCGAACACAAGTGGATGGTCATACAAGCATTGACCAGGATTTGCGGTGACGCGCAGAGCGTCGTAGACATATACGTGAACTACGACTGTGATCTATCAGCAGCCAATTTGTTCCAGCGACTGGTTAATGATGTTTCTAAGATTGCCCAAGGAAGGCAAGCCTTAGAACTGGGCGCTACGCCCAACCAAGAGAAGTCCATGCGTATACGTGGACTCGAATGTCTAGTCTCGATATTAAAATGTATGGTTGAATGGAGCAAAGAGCTTTATATCAATCCAAACCTACAAACTACTTTGGGTGAGAGAACCGCAAAGGAAGACCATGACCATCATAGCATCAAATCTCATGGGGGATCTAGTCTCAGTCTTGTGTCTACGGGATCCAGTAATATCGGCAATAGAGAGACCTTGGATTCTCCAGAGCAATTCGAAGTATTGAAACAACAGAAAGAGGTTTGGGAAACTGGCATTGACCTATTTAATAGGAAACCCAAACGAGGGGTATCTTTCTTACAAGAACAAGGTCTGTTAGGAACATCGACAAAAGAAATCGCTGAGTGGTTGCTTACCGACGAAAGACTCGACAAAACATTCGTTGGTGAATATTTAGGCGAAAACGAGGATCATTCCAAGGAAGTGATGTACTCTTACGTAGACTCAATGAATTTTGCGAGCATGGACATTGTGGCTGCATTACGTTATTTCTTAGAAGGATTCAGACTCCCCGGTGAGGCCCAAAAGATTGACAGGCTAATGGAAAAGTTCGCGTCACGCTACTGTGAGTGCAATCCTAATAACACGCTATTCATGAGTGCGGACACCGTCTACGTTTTAGCGTTTTCCATAATAATGCTGACAACAGATTTACATTCGCCGCAAGTCAAGAATAAAATGACAAAAGAACAATACATTAAGTTGAATAGTGGCATTAGTGACAATAACGACCTGCCGCGTGAATATCTGTCACAGATCTACGACGAAATAGCCGGTCACGAGATTAAAATGAAGAGTTCTTCGAAACCCGGGAAACACATGATCGCTAACGAGAAGAAGAGAAAACTGATCTGGAATATGGAGATGGACGTGATATCGACAGCGGCGAAGAACTTAATGGAATCTGTATCTCACGTGCAAACTCCATTCACGACGGCTAAACACGTAGAACATGTGCGTCCTATGTTCAAGATGGCGTGGACACCGTTCCTGGCAGCGTTTTCAGTGGGGCTGCAGGATTGTGATGACCCTGAAATCGCGTCGTTGTGCTTGGATGGTATTAGGTGCGCCATCCGCATCGCCTGCATCTTCCACATGTCGCTCGAAAGGGACGCATACGTGCAAGCTCTCGCGCGCTTCACGCTGCTCACTGCCAACTCGCCCATCACAGAGATGAAGGCGAAGAACATTGATACAATAAAGACTTTAATCACCGTGGCGCACACGGATGGCAATTACTTAGGAACCAGTTGGTTGGATGTTGTAAAATGCATTTCTCAGTTAGAACTAGCGCAGCTCATCGGAACGGGAGTGCGACCACAATTCCTGTCAGGCTCAGGCATTAAGCCTCAGCCCGACTCGCTGAAGTTTAGTCTAATGTCGCTAGATCCGAGTGTTAAAGAACACATCGGGGAGACCAGCTCGCAAAGTGTCGTCGTAGCAGTAGATAGAATATTCACGGGATCTACGAAACTTGACGGCGACGCCATCGTAGATTTCGTCAAAGCGTTATGTCAAGTATCTCTTGATGAACTGAGCCATCCCACAAATCCTCGAATGTTCTCACTGCAGAAGATCGTTGAAATATCTTACTATAACATGGGGCGCATCAGGCTGCAGTGGTCTCGAATATGGCAAGTGCTTGGTGATCATTTCAACAAAGTAGGTTGCAGCAGCAATGAAGATATAGCATTCTTCGCAGTAGATTCATTGAGACAACTGTCTATGAAATTCATCGAAAAAGGCGAGTTTTCTAATTTCAAATTCCAAAAAGATTTCTTGAGGCCATTTGAGCACATCATGAAGAAAAACAGCTCGCCAACTATCAGAGACATGGTTGTTCGTTGCATCGCCCAGATGGTTAACTCCCAGGCGCCCAACATTAAGTCAGGGTGGAAAAATATATTCTCTGTATTTCACCTAGCCGCAAGTGATCAAGACGAAGCGATCGTCGACTTAGCATTCCAGACTACCGGCAAAATTATAAATGAATTGTATGACAGACAATTCCCTGCGATGATAGACTCTTTCCAAGATGCAGTGAAATGTTTGTCAGAGTTTGCTTGTAATGCGAAGTTCCCAGACACATCTATGGAAGCGATCAGACTGGTGCGGTCTTGTGCGACGGCCGTCGGCACGTCGCCGCAGCTGTTCGTGGAGCACGCGGGGCTGGAGGGCGAGCCCGGCGCGCCCGAGGTGGACAGGGTCTGGCTCAGGGGATGGTTCCCACTCCTCTTCTCCCTGTCGTGTGTCGTCAGTCGTTGCAAGCTAGATGTACGCACCCGAGGACTCACTGTCCTTTTTGAGATTATCAAAACTCACGGAGAATCATTCCGTCCACATTGGTGGAGAGATCTATTTAACATTCTGTTCAGAATCTTCGACAACATGAAGTTACCTGAACATCAGTTGGAGAAGAACGAGTGGATGACTACGACATGCAATCACGCGTTGTACGCTATCGTCGACGTCTTCACGCAATACTTTGACATTCTGGGCTCGCTCCTGCTGGAGCAGCTTTACTCGCAGCTGCACTGGTGCGTGCAGCAGGACAACGAGCAGCTGGCGCGCTCCGGAACCAACTGCCTCGAGAACCTCGTCATCTCTAATGGCACCAAGTTCACAGAGGATACGTGGAGCAACACGTGCCAGATCATGCTCGATATCTTCAATAGCACGCTGCCCACAACACTCCTTACGTGGAAGCCTGATGAGAACGAGGAAAACGACACGCCTCAGGTGCGACACGGCATCCTGAAGAAACCCCAGGGAGGAGACGAGATCAAGTCCTCGAACCGGGTATTCAACAGTCTACTGATCAAGTGCGTGGTACAGTTGGAGCTCATACAAACCATCGACAACATTGTCTTCTACCCCGCCACGTCGCGGAAAGAAGACGCCGAAACGCTTGCCCTGGCTGCCGCGGAGCTGACGGGGGGCACGCCGGGCACCGAGCAAGAATGTCAGCGTGAAGAACAGGGAATGTATCGACTGCTAAGCTCGCCACATCTGCTGCGACTCGTCGAATGCCTGATGTGCAGTCACCGCTTCGCTAAAACGTTTAACACTAACAATGCACAGAGGAATGTGTTATGGAAAGCTAATTTCAAGGGCTCTGTGAAGCCGAATATGTTGAAACAAGAAACGCAGTCACTGGCGTGCGTGCTGCGGATACTGTTCAAGATGTACAGCGATGAGACGCGGCGAGACCACTGGCCTGCCGTCCAGAAGAGTCTCATCAGCATTTGCTGTGAAGCTTTGGAGTACTTTGCGGGAGTCACGAGCGAATCGCACCGGGACGCGTGGACATCCATCCTGCTGTTGATCCTCACAAGAATACTGAAGATGCCAGACGAAAGAGTAAGTACATTTTGTTTAGTAACCTCGTGCTCATGTACTTATTGTTATCAAAGCAATATATAATGGAATAAGATTGTAGATGCTATCGGTTATGATATGATAGTGTCGCGATTTAAGAGTCGCGCCGGTATGAATTACGAAAATATTCACGTGTCGTTGGATGGACTAGCTATCAACAATTTGTTATGTAGAAAGTAAGTAGGTATATTTTTTGCAGATAGAAAACACGTTTCGCGATAAAATGTTAGAACTGTTGTTGATTGAAAGTAACGTGTTTTTTTTTTTTATTTAACATTATGTATATGTATCGCTACCGTCACGCTTAGTGACTTTATTTGATGAGCATAAATTATGGTCGACACAAGATGTGCAAATAAAGTTCTTGCATTGTGACTTGTATAACAAGTCTTTGCAGAACACCTAAGTCGAAAAACAAACCATGTTGAGTACCAATTACAAATCTCCTGACGAGAACCGCACTCGACCAAGTCGCTTTGTTTCGCTCATAAATGAGGTCATTGTAATAGATTAGGTATAGACTTCTATTATGTTCTATTACCGAAATATCCTACAAAAATCTTTTCTGTGTGTGGTAATTAACCTTTCGTATGCTGTAATTAGAGACACAATTAAAAAGTTATTGTGTCGCGTGGATCCACGTTCCGGACACACGAAAGGTTAATTATACTCTAATCAATACGCATGTATACGTAGTAGATACAAGCGTATTCCATAAGCCCTAATCGATAACAATAGCTTCGGTATTTATGAGTTAGTCTTAGGACTTAGGTATGAAGTACTTAGTTATGAAGGAGGTCGTGGGTTCGATTCCCACTCAGGACAAATGTTTGTGTGATGAGCACGATCATTTGTTCTGTGTTTGGGTGTAATTTATCTATAATATGTATATATTTAGAAATATATAAGTATGTTTATCAGTTGTCTAGTACCCATAACACAAGCTCTGCTTAGCTTGGGACGGCGTTGTGTGATAGTTGATAGTTGTGGAATATGAAGATCTGTTTTTGTCACGAGTCACGTAGTTTGGATTTTCAGATTACAATGACGATTTCTATAACCCAATTATGTTATTGACTCAAGTTTAAAGTGAGATCATCGAGCATGTCCTCGTATGTTATCATAATGCAAACAGTAATGAGTGTTGCGACGTGTTTCAGTTTGCGGCTCACGTGTCCAGCTACTACCCGCTGCTGTGTGAGATCACCTGCTTCGACCTGAAGCCCGAGCTGCGCTCCGTGCTGCGGCGCGTGTTCATCCGCATCGGACCCGTCTTCAACATCGTCAGCAACGCCCAATAACCACGCGACACTAACAAACAATATGGCCTTATAGTTCTCTAGGATAAAGTATGACTTTGATGTTAATGTTAAAAATAATACTTCGGTTGATTCCTTAAAATTTAATGTAATATTGACAGCAATCAGTACTTCAGTAGTATTAAAAGTGATCTATCATATTTTATAGGGTGTAGTAGTCTTATTTCTAATTTATATTATAAATTATTGATTTGATTATCAAGTTAAATTTTTTAATTGTATATTATAAAAGCATAAAAGTTGTATCTATAAATTGTAATAGTTTATTCTGTATATTTGAAAGTTTTTACTGTTTGGAGAGCTGAACTCACTCTCTGCTACATACTATTGCTTCGTATTTCCTTAGCTAGACTGATCAGACTGTGATCGTAAAGATTTATTTTGTCACGGCTTTCCATGTTTATCGTTTTTATTGGAGTGACTTCAGAACTCGCACGCAAACTGATTATTATATTATTCCTTAAAATAAAAATCATAAATTTAAACTTTGTCTGATTTAAACAATCTTCAGTCCCTCAATAGACCTTTCCAGAGAGTTCAGGTCCCAGATGACTAGCTGTCCGTCCAGTCCAGTGGTGCTGAACTTGCGGGTGTTGGCCTTGGTGCCTTCGAACAGGCGGATGGAAGTGATGGCATTCTGGTGGATAGAATCTAGCAGAGTGTCGTTAGTTTCGATGCGCGCCTGGCGATCCAGAGACTGGAACTTCTTCATGGCTGATAATCCTCCAGACTCCTTCCTCTGAGTATTATCCAATTTGGCAACAAACTTAACCTGATTACCTTCATGGCAGTACAATAAAGGAATGCAGCTATGTCCTGCCACCACCAGAGAGTTGTTGGTCACCCAACTGCATCCCAGGAAGGGCAGGTACTCAGTCTTCATTTTTATGATACCTCTCCCTTGAGTAGCATCTGCTACATTTATGGAGCTATCATGTCCCACCCATGCGACTTTATTCCCGTCTGCTGAGAAAGATACACTGTGCACCCATCCACCACCATTTGGTGAATTGGGGAACTCGGCCAGCATTTGTCCCAAAGGAAGCTTGGTTCCCCAAACGTTTGGTCCAGGTTGGTCTTCAATATCCTTGATGTAAGCTGAGTATACTCTGACTTTAAAATCAGCTGATCCAGCAACCAACAGGATGTTATTAGGGTGCCAGTCAATGCTGGTCACAGTGGACCGAATGGGTTTTTTGATATGCTTGGAGACCCACCAGTTGTTTTCCTTTTCAAAGTAGCAAATAGAAATCAACCTGGCTCCGGAGCCAACAGCAAACTTGTTTTCCATTGGGGACCATTTGACACAGGTGGCAGCTCTGTTGATGCGGAGCAGTACAAGAGTAGTTGACCACTTGCCATCGTCGCCCTGGGTCCAGACGTAAGCATTGCGGTCTACGGAGCAAGTGACGATGCGGTTGGTGTTTGGGGCCCAGTCAATGCCCATCACCTTCAGGTCATGTTCAACTAGGTTGTTGGTCTGCTTCCAATCATTTCCCTCTTTCTGGTAGATGTGAACTTCATTGTTGTTTGGTGAAAATGCAATTTCTGTAATGCAAGATGTGGTTTTTACATTTTCATGAATTTTTTATCGAGAATTTACCTACATGTAATTTTAAAATATTTTAGGAAGTTAAAATTATAGCTAGAAGACCTAGAATAATAGAAGGTATACTGTTTTATTCAATTTATTATATCACAGCATGGGGTATTAATTAATGGTGGACCAAAGAACACTGACTCACCACTCATAATAATTGAAAGTAGTAAAAATCTCAATTATAAGGAAGTGTATTTCAATAATTTAAATATTGTTTTATACATAACTGTGAAATACTTACGCGTTCTATCCTTATTCCATGCATGACAAGTCACCGGTGCCACTGAGTCACCAAATGTAAGAGTTTGAGACATGTTTGAATACCTGAAATTGTAGCAGTAATATTGTTAGCAATGCTGATATTCAGAACTCATAATAAATTGCACTTTATGTGAATATTTACCTCAAGTTATTAAGCAAACGGGAAGTCGGTCACACCCAATGATATCAGAAGATAAGCAGAAATTCGCGGACTCTGGGCAGTCGACACGAATTCCTGAAAGCGTACACATAATATAATTCACATCCAGAACTCCGTAATTATGACAACGCTTCATTTACAACGATTTTTAGCATTTATTTACCTATTTATTTTAGAACACGAAACCACAAAACGTCTAACTGACGTCGATTAACTAACTGACAAATGAAAATTGAAATGAGTCACTCTCACTCGACTAAAAACTCCATCAATTCAATTATCACAATCTAGTTCATCCTGGAGTTGCAAAGACGAAAAATTTGGCTTGGAATGAAAACCCACAAAAAAAAAACAACACGTCAATCGAATTGACATTGACAGTGACAGCTGGAAATAAATAAACGCGTTAGCGGAATTTTTAATTTTGCTGAAAGCGATAATTCGATAAAAACAATACAAACGCACTTGTCTCTAGACAAAAACTATTGAAATTAAGTAAATAAATAAAATACCAAACTATGCCAGGTCCAGGTACATTTATTTAACAAACTTTCTTTGGCACTAAAAATGGTAGCATATTGATTATATTCAAGAAGCGTTGTTTGTTTTTTTTACTAACAATATGCAACTATTTACTGAAATCGTTTTAATATCTTGTATTTTAAGCGCCACATACCTACCTCGCTACTAATGTTTCAGGAAAACACTACCGCGGCAATCGCAAAGGTGGCAACAACTCTGGTCATACTTTGGCTTCCGTGGCGCGAGAGACCGCTACCTCCTTGCCGGCAGACAGTCCCGTGCTGGCCATTTTCAAAGAGGCTGCTAACAAACTGAACGAGCGCCAGGATAGACATGAGCGGCTCGTTAAATTGTCGCGCGATATCACCATTGAGAGCAAAAGGATCATATTCCTATTGCATTCGCCTATAACGTAAGCAAAGATTATGAAAACAAGACACCTTTAGAAATAAAAACTTCTACATAAGTTCCTTCTAAAGTTCTTGCTACACTTTGGCATAGTTTTTAATTTAGCCTCACTTAATTCTCCTGATTGATGGGATTATCATTGTTTCCAGTACCACTTGTCTAATAAGTATTATGTACAGCATAATGTGCATGCTTTCACTTTCAATTTTTATTTAATTTAAATACTGCCATTCAATTCAATTTTTTAATTGTATGGCTCCATCGACAAACAACCAATGATTTTGCCCATGTCAACTGTCAAGATATGAGTTGGATATGGTTGGTACTTTGTCAACTGTTATCTGGAGAGACTTTAGAGGCCTTTGCCTACAAAAGCCTCTAATGTCCTTTCAGCAAATCTTCTCATGTGTTTTCTCAAACTATTACTAGTTTAACACTAAAAGTACCATTCACAAAATTACAGTACATATCTAAAACATTTTTTTAAAACAACAAAGATGTTATAAAACTTATAACTGACATAATAATACAATTTCAGAAAAGAATCCTCTGAAAATACACTGACAGAAGCCAAAGAACGCATTCAGAAGCTAATCAATGGTCCCATCAGGAGCATTGGCTTGGAGCTGGAGTACAGCCCAGCCCACCTGCACTCCAGGGCCGTGACTGCTGGTTTCCAGGAGTATATAGAGGCTAGAACACTGCTATCTTTAATGACTGACAAAAGGATCATCACATACCCAGAATGTCAGAAGGAATTTGAGTATTATATCACTGATGATGACTATCAGCGGCCAGTGGTGACTATGTTACCAGAATCTGACTATATGCTGGGTCTAGCTGATCTGACTGGCGAGTTGATGAGGAAGGCTATCAACAGTATATCTAGTGGGGACAGTGAGGAGTGTTTCCAGGCCTGTGACGTTGTCAGGCATTTGTATACTGGATATTTGGGTGAGTTTTAACATGACTTGTTTGCATCATAAGTCTATTCTGACATGGTTTACCTGAACATGTTCAACATTACATGAAAAGGAAGACAGTGATTTTTATTAACTAAGTAAACTACCTAGTTAGATTGTTCGAAGGAGTGGAGGGACGCCTTTGCCCAAAAGTGGGACAATATGGACTAATAAAAAAAAAGTGAATTAGTTTATACAAATAGCACTTTACATAATTACTAAGTAAATTAGTTAATACAAGAACCACTGTCATCCTTTTCACATAAAAAGTCTACTTTTTGAAAAGTTTAGGAATCCTGTACAGTCAACAGCAGGAATAGCAAAAACCTTTACTATTTTTTTTACACGCGTGGACCGAGACGCTCGGAGATATCGTGTCCGTGAGCGGTGACACAGACACCGCGTTGCTCGAGCGCGCTTTGTAGGCAGATTGACTTCTGTAGGTACCTATTTATTTTGTGATAGTACTAAGACAATTCTCTTCAACTCTCTTTCTAGGTATAACAGGTAGTCGGCTCCTGGTCCGCAAGCTGGCCACAACTCGCGCCAATGTGAACAAGGTGGAGATGGCGGTGTACGCGCTGCGGGTGCGCGGCGGGGAGGCGCCCGCGCCGCTGCTGCTGGCAGCCGCGCCCGCCGAATGGGAGGCGCCGCTCAACCTATCAGACGATGAAGGCTACTATTAACTTTTTAACCGCCTACTGACGCAATTACACTTGGTCATTAGTCTTTACTCGGGTGCACAAAAGACGTTACTCGAATTTGGGTACCCGATGCATTAAATACATTGTTTTTATTCACGTTCGGTTACTGGAACACGGGTAACCAAAACGAAAGATCTTCGTATACGGGCGTACTCGACTCCTTTCATTTACACCTAGCGTTGTCCGAATTTCGCAATCAATACGAGCTAACGACCAAGTGCGACAAGCGACAAGGGGTGTAATTCTTTGCGTGGTGTGGAGAGGATGATCATAGGTGATAATTAAACTTAGAGTGAGTTACACCATTTAACTATAACGATAGCCAAACCATAACCAGCCGTAAAACGGCCGCCTATTGGTCAATTCGACGATTTGACAACTGTTAACGGCTTTGTTATCGTTATAGTTAAATGGTGCAACTCACCCTTAGTGTCTATAAATAGAAAGAAAATAGTTATAAAAAATTATATTTTATATTTTTGTCAATTTAAAGAAAAAAAACCTGCAATTGAATATTACATCAACATACTGATCAACTTATTTGATCTAATTACTTCCAATATAAAATTCCTGTAGTCAGTCTTTGGCCTTAGCGCGAGACTTCATTCTCTTTTTGTTTTAGGATAAGCTTGAATATAAATAAAAATATGTTGATTTGTATTGTCATGTTTCCTTTTATAAGTTCTGAGAACATTTAGCTAGCAATCATTTCTAAATCTATATAAACCCACTTTTCCCACGCCTAATTTCGATGAATGATACTTTTTATCTTGGGCGTGGTATTCCCTTGGGATAATTTTCTAATAGCACGCGGGTGAAGTTACTACAACTGGCAGCAAGCTGCTAGTGAATTATAAACGATCAGTTTCTCCTTTTATACACCGCTAAATTTTGAGTACTATATTTTTTTAATTTTACCTTTACAAATCGAGTGTTTCATGTACCGGATCGACCCTCCACGGGATTAAAACGATCAAAATTTAAGGGTGTATATTTATATATTATAAAAGTATGTATTTACATAATAATATGTAGATATATTTATGTATTATTTTATTCATTCTATTTGTAATTTTAAAAATTGTGCACTGGATCTTACCCTCTACTGTGATCTCTATCAGTCAATGGTTTGCTGGTAGAAAACTCAACTTTGAGTTAAGCTCGCCTACGTACATGAACTCTGATATCCACGTTTTGTTATTTATCACGGGGTACAATAAAGAATTAAGAAAAAGTTCTTTCAAAAAATAATGTTTATTGAGGTGTCCCAGCACTCATAAATCTTGCGAGAAATCTTGACTGGTTGGTACATCACTAGGTGGCTGCCATTCGTCCGATTCGTCCGTTCCGTATGGATCCTCTTCATCCTCTGATTCCGCATCACTCCAATCCTGTCTCTGTACAGTTTTCCGGGCTCTCTTCCCCGTCACTATGAGATTATGCACAGGAGAATCGTCTTCATCATTATCACTAACAGAATCTCTCCTTTGCCTTCTTTTTCGTCTATGACCTGGTTAAATGAATCTCACTTTAAAAACAGAACACTTATAACAACTTCTCCTTTCACATTCATGATTCAAAATTGATAAAATTCATTCAACAATCGATTTAAAACTCGTAATCATAATCAACACTATCGCCATCAGAGTCTTCGACTTGGAAATGGTCGTCGTGAAAGTTAACGGAATGTGCGTTTATGTAGTATACGTTGCCGTGGCGTTGGACTACTTGCATACCTGTGGGACATAAGAAAAACTTGTTAATGCTTATTTAAAAATTCATCATTAATGATACTCTATAGCGGTGGCGTGAGCAAACGTGGGTGCGGTGCGCCGTTGAGCGAAGCTTAGCGACCGCTATTAGTGGTTTGATATTTTCGCACGAACTCTTGCGGTGTGGTGACTTACTATATATAAATAGCGGCTAAAGCGGTTATTTCGCATGCACGTAGGCCAGAGCTACCGTATCGCGAATTCGCGTGACCCGCATCGGATTGCTTCGCAACCGCAATCGCGTTGAATCGCCCCACGTAACAAGTTTTATACTTCATTCGCAATTAGATAACAACATTTAAACAAACCTTAATACTGTTCGTTCAACCGATTTCGACTTTTATTGCGTTAGCGGCATGATAAATGGTGGCTGCAGTAAATAGTGGTTAATTTGTAACCACTTTTTCACATTTTTTTGCTTTTAATGCCATAATAGCCAATCAAAATCAGTTAAGCAGACAGTAAAAAGGTTAGTTTAAATTAAATATGTAATATTATTCCGGATAGAATATAAAATCAACTGAAAATACGCCTTAATTTCTTTTACTGACATTGATAGCGCCTGTGTTTGTAGTAAAATCCACTGATGGTGATGCCGAATATATGATATAAGATAGGCTTGCCTATTAGATTCAAGGACAATATAAACAAAAATGCAGGTCTGCAGATCCAGGTTGGAAATAGCAAACCTTCTTAGAAGAAACTCAGCTTGGAATATATTTTGAAGAAAGAATGGTTCAAGTTACAGCTGAATAGAAACATCAGCCCTACACAGCCAGCCTGTACATAAGATTCTTACCTGGTCTGGGCGCGTGTGCGCTGGGCCGCTGCATGCCCGGCGGGTGCGTGTGGTGCTCCCAGTGCCGCGGGTCGGCCTTCCGGCACGCCAGCCCGTACGGACACACGCCGCGCTCGCCCGCGCCCCAGTCCGCGTCGGCGGGGTGGCTGAACTGGGCCTTGTGTTGGGGGTTGCGTCTGTGTGTGTAGTAGAAAAGAAAGAATTACAAAGGGGTCATTTAATTTTAAAATGCACCTAATTTGGCATGTAAAAAATAAATAAATTTGTACCACAATTGTAAAGCTTTTTGAAAATAGTCTGGAGAAGCTAGACACAAATTACATTTCTGCTAGGTAGTTGCATACCAGGGCGCCCCAAGTTAGGCACGCCACAACCGCGATGATAAGTCCACTCTTCAAGTAATAGCCGGAGAGCTCGCTGGATGGGTAACCCGGACGTCCATCAAAAACCGAATCTGCACGCTTAGCCAAGTTGTTATTCTGCAATCGTTAACGTTGTCGAAAGGTGGTGAAACGTATGGGAATGACGTCATCTCAACGTAAGGTCGCGTGGTCAGAACAAACGAATAGACCATTTGTAGCCAAGTTCACATCGTTCGAAATCGTTTCTACAATATTTAACGCTACATCCTTTGTTATACAAACGCTACATTGTAGAACGAACGGCCGACTCAGCCGCGTTAACATGGCTACCAACTTATCGTTTTCTACAATTGCTGTCACCGAGGCGTTACCGATTAGAGAACGGAATTTGATTGTAACATGGCTAGGGGGGCTGGTCAACCGTAGGGGCCCAGTAATTTTCGTCCGATCACCGAAGTTAAGGGGCCCAGTAGTGTCGATGTTCGCTAGTGCCGCGGAAATTTTAGAAGGACGTGGGTTTTAGTTGATAAATATCTCTCTGGACGATTTCCCACCTCAAAAAAAGAGGTGCCCCAAATATCCATATGATAAAAGCATTAGCAAGTACATAATGTTTTCAACACCACGATTGTTGAGAGTGAGTGTCATTTTAAGTATAAGAAGATTCATAGTAACTGGTAGCTTAGCACCACGCTTAGCACTCAAGCCGTGTCTGTCCACAGTCGCATATTTGTGTGAGAGAGGGGGTGACAGGTGGAGTACTCCATACTACGCAGTAGAAAGGGTACTTCACAACCACCATAAGTGTGAATTTATATGGATATCTTTTAAAATGCATGCGATGACGGAGTGAGTGCACACAAGTTGATACTTGATTGTTTCTCTTTCTATGAGTCACTCAATTTATTAATAAGTGTAATCAATAATCACAACTCACCTGTAACAATTGGCTCCATAAATGCACCTTTCCCTTGCAGGTGGGGTAGGCTTCGGAAGCGGCGCAGCCACAATTATATTATCTTTAGTATCGTTATCTGATGAAGCCTGCAACATAACGTAATTCAAAAGATATTACTCAGAGACATCACGCTCAGATCACACAATATCACCAACAGATTTGGTAAAAAGACGCTAAAACAAGTAGAAAATTAGGATAAACCAAGAATATTGTTACGCCATTAAACGTGAACACGCCATATCTCCGAGAAAATAAAGAGTAGCACGTAATAATTAAAACGCATTGCTGTTCGAAAGGTCTAGAATGGTTGTGCGTAGCCAGGCTTAGAAAAATCTCGAAACATCCACAAAGTACCTACAAGTAGTAATAGGTATTCATCTAACCGATAAGGGAAATGGTACTCTCCGACGTTAAAAATAGAGTCGAAATTCGCATGAAAGTGACTCTTATTACCACGAGCAATAAAAATGATTTATGACTTCGAGAAGCGATTCAATTGTTCTGGAATTCTGGATAGATCAGATTCAGGAGAATAAAGTTCTCTCGTCAGTAAATCGGCATTTGATTACCCACGTACGTAACAATATGATGTCATCAGATTTGTATAAAAACCAAAGCTAACTAGTAAGAAATGGCTAAAAATGAAGGCTGTAGCTATGTTCTGTTAAATTGCTGACTTATAATAAGAACTATACAAAATATACTGCAATAGCTGCACTTTTTTTGGACTGACCGACATTTGACTATTCAAAGTGACTGCAAATAGTCTATTTGAAATAAATGCTTTTGATTTTGATGATGTGATTCCACAAAAGTAGAAGTAAAACTACAGGAATTCTTTAAAACAAAACCTAATGTCATGCACAATCTTACCTGTCCATTACTAGGTCCTGCTGCACCATCCCCTGCACCATCACGCTCAATTTTCACTCTCTTTACGTCAACAGGACTAGATTCATTGGAACTGTGGTCTCTTTTAGTTGGAGTCCTTGCATCATCAAGTCTCGGCTGTTGGGCTGGTGGATCATAGTTTTCGGTATTCTGTTCTTCTTGTTCTGTTGTTTCTGGTTCAACAGTTGATTGTGCTGTAACTTCTGGTTCAAGAGTTGATTCTGCTGTAACTTTTGGTTCAAGAGTTGATTGTGCTGTAACTTCTGGTTCAAGAGTTGATTCTGCTGTAACTTTTGGTTCAAGAGTTGATTGTGTTGTAACTTGTGGTTCAACATTTGAGTGTGGTTCGGTAAGTTTTGGTTCCATAGTTGCTTGATTTGCAGCTTCCTCATTAACAGCTAGAATTAAATTAACCTTTTGACTACTTAAACCCTGTTTTAAGTTACAAACATGATGATACCAGTCTAGAGTGACTCAAAAGGTCAGGCTCAATATCATTAATACTGAGACTGTTAGGACTGCAGTACAACCCAAGCCCCAATCAATTCAAAGGCTTTCTCATAGACTATAAACTCTAAGTAGAGAGCCAGAATATACTCTTCAAGTCTTCTGTAAAACCTGCCACAGTATATATAATGTGGTCTATGGTGCCTGATAAATAAAATAAGTACTAGTAAAAAGGAAACCCAGGCTGTCCTGGAATGCAAGGCAAAAAAGGTTATAGGAGTGGGTCTCAGTCAGTAAAACTGACACACCCTCAGGCTCCACCACAGAGTGGGAGAAGTTATTGGATGATTACTCCACTAAAAAAAAATTGTAAATGTGTATTAGTAAACTTACTCAACAATGATGGTGACGCAGACCTGATAGCAGCCACTTCTTCCTCGCCACCATCAAAATTGATGGATCCTTCTGCAGCTGTATTTGTGTTCGGTGTTACATTATTGTGTGCCACTACATCCAGTGCCTGATCCATTCCGTCATCTTCATCAGCGTGTACTCCATTCTCTGTGGTTTCAGAGATGGTCGCTCCCTCTTCCACACTATCCTGATCAGGGCAATGTAGAACTTCGTACCAGAAATGGTCAGGGAGAAGACCAAATTTGTCCCCGTGACACAGACAAACTGTGGTATCCTGATGAAGTAAATGTGTCTCAATGGTCTTCTTCATGAAAAAACATGGGTTTTGGTGTAACTGAAAATAATATTTTTAAATTTAGACTTCTTTAGCTGACAAAAACAAGATTTATTTTTTTAAAAAAGGAAATGTTTGTAAATATTCAAATTCTTACTTACAGATTTTAGGCTGACAGAGTCTGGTGTGACCACGAGCTCTGCATGGTTTCTCGATACCCTTTTATCTGTTTCATCGTTCTATAAAAAAAAAATATCGAGCAATGTTTGATGACTCATACACAGACAATTTTATTTATATCTATAACGCCGCCTATACGCATACAATTTTATGGTAAAAATTGACTAAAAACGCCATTCCAAGGCTATTTGTTGATTGATAATCACTAAAATTAGAGAAACGGTTTTTCCTGCTCAATGGCACTTACGTGAAGAAACTTCCCTCTTCCAATAACATGTTTGCCGATCGTCAGTTGTATTTTACAAGGCTCCTGTGTATCGATTCGCACTAATTTGAATACCATTTTATTGTTAGGGAAAGGAAATTAAAACATTTTCTATAAACGAGAGAGTAAGCGATACCGCTTTTGACAATATTAGGTTTTGATTTGACATTGACAGATCAAAACATAAAAACAAACAAGTTAGTACTTGTCGATCGAAGTCATCGGACAATGAAATCATCGATCAAAATATAGAAATTTTTTTAAAGTTCTTTTATTAGAAATAGATGAATGAAGTCGAAGTTAGGCATGTTACATTATTAATCGAATTTTCACAAATACCAAAGTTAATAGAAATAATCTAGTGATAAAATAAAATATTATTTTACATTCGCCCGATTGGCGAGGCGAATAGCAAGTGAATGAGCCGTGAAAGTGTATCACCATAGATGTGTATCACCAGAGTACTTTGTACAAATAGGTACGTGCATAGTGGTACTGCAATATATTGAAACTACAACTATTTTTTTTAATGGAGTTTCTTGCCGGTTCTTCTCCATAGGAAACGACCAATTTCGAACCGTGCACTAGCTTCTGATGTTTTATAAGTGCCCATGTTATGTGAAATAAAAACCTTTTGACTTTGAAAGTGAGCATGAGCAGCTGAGCAATAGAAGTGTATAATCTATGAACACTACCTTAAAAACGTTTTGTTAACATGAGAGTTAGGGGTGTCAACTTCATTAAAATGATACTCCTGTTACTACATAAATACCGTATACAAAAAAGTAATTAGCACATATTATAAATGTATATATTGCAGGTTTTATAGAATATCCATTTACGAAATTATCGAGTAAAAAATTTTTAATTACCATTCAACTAAACGTGACAGTGTAAATGTCAAAATTCTGAGAAGAAAAATAATCGAACTTTTTACTCAAGAGTTTATTTCTTGGATTAATTTGTAAATAATAAAATGATCAAAACAACAGGATCTGGGGCACACAGACCACTGTCTGGTCAATTATATAAATATACGAACGTTGTGAAAGGCTGGCAGCAGCGTTGGTTCGCCGTCGACCCCGAAACGGGAGTTCTATCATATTATCTTTTTGATGGACCTGGAGACACTGTTCAGCCAGGACAGCCAGCTAGAGGCGAGGTAAAGTATTTGTTATGTTATAAATTAAATGAACAATCAGGACCTTAGTTGTCAAAGGCTCGTGTTTTGCCGTCTTGGATTTGTTTATTTTTGAGAAACACTAGTAGGTATGCTATCTTGAATCGTCATTAGTCAGCCAAGATAATAAAATTTAGTGATAACAACAAATAAAAATCGGAAGCAACAATGGCCTTCTTCAAAAAAATGTGGGTGAGTAATAAAAAAAAAATTAATTTCAGGCACATTTGGCAGCTGCCGTGATATGCCCAAGTGATGAGGACTCTCGTACGTTTACGATCAACTGTGCTTCCGGGGACATGCTCAAGCTACGGGCCACTGATGCCAGGGCCAGACAGGAGTGGGTCAATGGCCTGAGAGCCATTGCTGAGATACACACTAAGGTATATGATGTAAGATTTGACAAAGTAGTTTGTTTTTTTTTAATACATAGAATTAATTCTAGGACTAATGGAAGGAAAAATGGATTGAACTGAGAACAGTATGGTACCTAGATAAAGTGTGTAATATTATTAATAAAACAAGTTTTTTTAGTTTTTTCCTTACTACATACAATCTGTTGTGATGATTCACCTTATTGGTAATTGCTAGGCCATGGGAGCCAATCCTCCGCTGCAGCCCAGAGAACAGCTGGCTGTGCATGATGCCATGGCATCAGCTAGGAACCAGCTGCAGTCTACAGAACTCAGGTAATTTATCTATTAATAATAAATGCTTTATATATTCAAGATTTAATAAATAATATTAAGTATTAATATACAGGGTGTGGTGTAAATAGTGGGGTCCAACGTTAAGGAGTCGATACACCATGTATTCATCTATCACACACCACAATTTAAAACCACTTTTTCCCATAAGTCTCAGAATAAAACTGATCTTTATATTTTTTTTTAGAAAACAACACCTTCCGACACTAATTTGGCTCTAATTTCAACAAAAAACATTATTTTCCTATTTTGTTTTTTGGATATTACTGCTGAATACATGTGCTATTATATGCAAATAACTGTTTTACTGTATACCTAAAGATAGTCTTCAGATAATCACTAAATAGACTTTGGGCGCGAACGGTGTAAAAGAAATGTACTACACTGTCGGTGCCCATTATTGAAAAAATATGTTCATTAAATGCAGATTCTAATGTGGTATAAAAAAACGGATACCATTAAAAAAAAGTTATTGCCTAACTAACTAACTTGAGCTGAATTTGAAAAAAATACCCTATTTAATTTAAGTATTTTGCTTGTGTTCCAGTGATGCAGCTCTAGCTAGGTGCATAGAATCTGCCGACTCACCATTCCCACACACAGATCCTGACTTATTACTTTTAAAAGTGAGTTTTTTGTTTCTATATCTTTAAGAATGACATGGCAGCTTTTTAGGAAATATTGAATATCTCCTAAAAAGCTGCATTAGTTGTTCAATCACCCACAGATACCCATATGGTCTATGGGTATCTGTGGGTCTTATGTACCCATAGATTTAAGTTAATGCATAAGTTGAGGTACTTTTTTGGTGTTCTTTATTCTAATTCCTAAGTATTTAATAACTTGTCTATAAGACACCCAAAAAAAATTAAAAGTTATGTAAAAAATAGGCAATTATATCAGCCCAAATTATCTCCAAGATTTTAAAAGAATAGATTCTATTGATGGTTCTTGAAGTCAGTTATTGCACCCTAGAGTTACCTGCCTGCCTACTTTAGGCCCTGACATAGCATTGCGCGATGACGAGAGGTTTTATTTGATTGTTAGAACATCTCAATGGCTCTCGATTGTTGACTTGAGTCTGATTGCGTCTGGCGCACTAACTAACACGCATGTTATTGAAACCTCTACGATCCGGACTAAGCGTTTCGCCTCGTCATTTATAACGCGTACATCGAAGGACTGGAACAATTTGCCTGCTGTGGTCTTCCCGTACGATTATAATTTGGGTGTCTTCAAGGCTAGAGTGAATAGGCTCTTAATAAAATAGTGCATCATCAAAGATTGCATCACTGCTTACCATCAGGTGGGATCGCAGTCAAGCAGTAGTTTATATCAGATAAAAAAAAAACCTCTGCTCGATGCAGGCAATCGACTAATCCCTCACCCCGGTGACCGAGCAAGACTTGGTGAGAGAGAGCGACTGATTCGAACAATCAAAAACTAGTGGTCGATTCCGTTGACTTGAAAGAATCGAAAAACATCTCGATTTTTTGTGCTTTTTTAACGACTTCCGATTCTTTTGATTGTTCGATCGCCCACTGCTACCCTAACATAATTATGTGCTTACAGGCTGCATAGCCTTGACACTTCTATGAAACCTAAGTAACCTTAAAGTTTGTCCCCAGGCTACATCAGCTGCCAGTATGCAATGCCTGCTCCAATGCCTAGGCATCCTGCACCGACAGCAGCAGTACTCCACGACAGCTAGCATTTCTAGTAAACACTCGGAGCTCGACCACCACTAGTTACTAGTTAACCACTTATTATGTACTGATAGTATTGTCAATACAATGTGGAACAATACCTTTTTGGTAGAAAGGATTTAACCTTTTAACCGTTTACGTCGGATATATCCGACCATTATTGACGCATTTATTCCGCCAGGGCCGCACATTCACGACCTCCAATACTCCTTCTCATCAGGTCTTCTAAAATTGAGTACCCAATCACAACTGGGTAGTCAGTCTCGTTTGGCTCTTTAATATTGCCTTATATGACACGCACGACGGCACGACCCTAGCAAATAGGGCACACAAACCACTTGTCGGGTTATTCCGACGAAAGCAGTTAAGGTTAAAAGAAACATTTGTGTCGAATTTATTTTAAAAAATCTTGGAAAATAGACACACAAATCGGGACAAATCGAGACGCCTGGCAACACTATCCATAACAGCAGCGTTATGGAAGTTATGGACTATGTAGAAGCCATATTCAGACGTGAATGGGGCTCTGCTTTGAATGTCTTTAGCAGCCATGCAATCATGTACTTAATGACTTGCTATAGTATGAGGGGTTTCAAATGATGTATTGTTCTACAATGTATATAATTTATAGCTTCAAAAGACAAGCATTGTTAACATATCCTCATGTTTTCCTTATAGCTATACACTGTTGGTGTCGTATAAATTGTAAATAATTTATGTAATTAATTTTAATTGTAGTTGATAACTTTCTACATGATTGTAATTTTTAAATTTACACCTTCATGTAAATTCGGTTTTAATCCGAGCTACATATTATTTTATAGGTATCTTTGGTTAATTGTACTTCTAGAAAATAATAGCAGCTAATCAAAGTAATAAAGTCTTCTCATTGTACACAAGCTTAGTTTAAATGTACCTATAAACAAGATGCGTCAGTAAAAATAAATAGATTCAAGAAACAATAGGACTCGTGGAACAATAAAATTTGCCTGCTGCGGTCTTCCGGTACGATTACAATTTGGGTGTCTTTAAGGCTAGAGTCCTCCAACAAGGTGGACCAATAACCTGGTTCAAGGTCGCAGGAATCCGGTGGATGCATAACGCGCAGGACTGGAAGTTGTGGCGACGCTTGGGGGAAGCCTATGTCCAACAGTGGACGTATTTCGGCTGATATGATGTTGATGAAGGCTAGAGTGATTAGGCTCTTAATAAACTAGTGCGCCTCATCATCAACGATTGCATCACTGCTTACCATTAGGTGGGATCGCGGTTAAGCACCAGTTTATATCAGGAAAAATAGGAAGTTCCGACAATATTGATGGAAAAATTATAATTCTATTAATTCAATTATCGTGTTACGCGGCAAGTAGCAGGCCACAAGTCGTTACATTATGAATGTCACCTATATACGATGCTGATATTGATTGCACACTAGCTGGCGCTGAGCCAAGTGCGGATACAACTCCATAATATTGAATGTGCGCGTATAGGGGTCAGCCTGCTTAATGTTATATGTACCGCATTTACACATTTGTGCTCGCTGTTCGCCTCGTCGTTCGACAAAAGATTAAATGCGCGAGACGAATAGAACATGCTGTTTATATTTTACTAGTACTAAATGTACTAATGTTCACCGCGTGTTCGTAGTTCGCCTCGAGAGTTGCGTGAATGTGTACAGAATAATACCGCAGTATAGCATGAAGAAATGCTCACTAAGGTTTTAATCAATTATGTATCTCGATGGTATCTAAGTAACCATGTAGATTAAAAACTTGAATGACAAATCTTTTGTTTCAAATCTGTCAATCAGCTAATCTATTTTTTGGTGATTTTATGGATATTTTACGTTTATAAATTTTCCTCATTTTATTTCATGTTCTATTGAACCAATAAAATGTGTGACCAAGAATTTAGGACACAGCGAATCGACCCGCGCTATCCACATCAAAATCAGACCAAGTAAGGCCATGATAACGACAGTGATATACCTTCTTATATACATTGAGCATACATTTAGCTTCAAAATGGTTCAGTTCATAGATATCCGAGGTTGTTTGTATCTCTCACTTTATATATGGGTTTATTTTCAGAGCATGCTACGATAATTACTGCGACTTCTACAAATGCCGAAGACTGTTAGGCGACGTTGATGACTGCAAGATATTCAAGCGGTATTTCGAGACCATCTGCCCGAATGTTTGGATAGATCATTGGGACGAACTTAGGGAGAAAGGGGCATTTCCAGGACCAATATGAGATGATATTGTTGTCACACTCGCATTGTCACACTCTCGAAATTAAATGATTTCAAAAGCATTTTTTTTATTATTTTTGGCTATTAACCACAAACGGTATTTCACGTACTTTTAACTGGAAAGCGGTGCTTGAAAGTTGAGAATTCTTTGTGACTCAATGAAACAAAAACATGGAATTAACACATTTATTCCCTAAATCACAAATTCGGCCTAAGTACAAATAAAACTCGCATAAATTAACAAGTCAGTGGTGATATTGGAATACTTTAAATCCTTCCAGCGAAGGTGCCTTCCGCGCGTTGGGAGTCCCACTTCTCGACCCACTCATTGGGGCAGAGGGATTTGAAGCAACGCTGGAAGTAGTAGCATGGCTCGTACTTCTCGCCGCGCACCTTCTGGCACCGGTGGAAGTCCAGGTAGCTGGAGTAGCAGTACCTGTGGACATCAGGTGTTTGAGTATCGTTGATATCAAAGCGTACTTTCTGCCTACTTCCGAGGGTATACATCGTAATGTTGCGTATTTTATTAATTATAAATGCCAATTTTCAATGGACATTAGCTACGGTCGTGTGACGTTCCTACTGCTTTTATAAATTTAACTATCGTAACTGTATTTCTTAAATTATCATTTTAAATCGAAATATTTCTATTTTTCTTTATTGATGGATAGGTACACCTACTTGAAAAAAAACTCCAAGCGCTGATAGCATTTATCTACTTTGATATCAGACTAAATGTAACTAACCGATAGGTATCGTAATGAGGAATTTTATGTAAACTACAGAAAATTAGATCAACAACAATGGGCAGTCGCGGTAATAAGCATAATAGTGGGAAACTACCTGCCTACAATATATAAAATGATTTCTGTATGGACTTATGTTAAAATGATTACTGTTATGACTTGAAGAGAAATTGACTCCTGAGTTCGTTTTGGTGTTTCTTTTCAGGATAGTCAGTTATGAAACCCCGGCCTCATCTAGTTTAAACTGACGAATAAAATGTTTTTTTTTAACTTATTTGCAAAATTAACATCATTCATTTATAAAATGATGTATTTTTACTTACAATTACGTTGGTCACCGTCACGCCAAGTTTCTCATGATATTCTTCTTCGGATAAGATAACGATAAAATACTCTATTACTTACGTTTTAAAGCTCAGTTGGCCGTCACTGGGTTTATCTTCGAAAACACACGTGTCACAAGAAATAAAGCTTACGTTTACCTTGTCTGGTTCTGGTTAGGGAACCGCGGGTCGAAAGGTGCAGTTTTGATGTCGGCGGGTGATTTGATCATCTCGGGCATGATGCTGCAACGAAACACAACCTAGTCATTGTCTAATTCTTTATTTGGAATAATTTCCGTAACGAATAAGATAAGTCTGGCATCTAGACATACTAGTTCAATAAACACAGTTTATAGACGAAAATAAAATTGTAATACATATATGTAAATACATTGCAGAGGTCACAATAAAAATCTTAACCCTAATATTATTTAGTTAGTAAATTATTATTTCACAAGAGGTCTTGTCTTCCGCTCCTCCTCACAGGAAGTCTCTCTATATTTCTTCACTTCCTGCATGTAAAGGGACCACGCATCCTTGGGTGCATTATCTGCGGTTTGTTCATCAATGGCTTTAGCCTTTTTCACTAATCCAGTCTTTAAAACCCTGCCACCACGTCTCTTTCCAATAAAAGGCAATGTTGGCTTTTTTATTTCTGGTTTCTTTTCTGGTTCATCCTTTTTGGTCACCTCCTGCATTTTCTTGAACATTTCCAAGAAGCTTCCATCATTTTTTATGGGAATAGGACCAGGCCTGGCCCTGGAGGTTGAAGCTTGCATAGCTTGATCAGGCATCAATAATTCTGCAAAATTAGGGCCTTCTACTTCAGGAGGGTCACCATATTCAATGTCATCAACTGTTGTCGATTCAACAGCGCCTGGTGGAGGTTTCAGTTCCTTGGGTGGAGTTTTAGGTTCCTTTTCTTTATCCTTCTCTTCCTGTCTGTTTCTGTGCATTTTCCAGAAACGTTTCCTATCGGCCACTGTGAACTGTCCGCGGCGCTCATCATCGCTATGCGATCCCGTGCGACTGCGGGAACGAGAATTTTTCGATCTTGAACGGGACTTAGAGCGACTGCCTCTCGACTTAGATCTAGCTTTGCTTGCTGATCGCCGCTTCGTACGACTTTTTGATCGCGACTTTCGTTTCGTTTTCCGTTTAGATTTAGATCGCGATCGCCGCACAGGCGTCCTTGACCCACTTGAGGAGCGCGAGCGTGACCGTGAGCGCGAGCGCGAGCGCGAGGGGTGCGGGCTCCTCGACAGCGATCGTTTGCGCTTCGAGTGGCGCGGCGAGGGCGACTCCGATGCCGACACTGATCTAGAACGAGATTTCGAACTTGATAACATTCTCCTATACATTTTTGGTGGGGTCAATGAACTATCTCTGCCTTTTTTGGCAGCCGCATCAGACTTGTCCTTTTGTTTTTTGTTCACTTTTGGTGGCTGTGGTGACTTTTTCACCTTTTTGTGTGAAGCCTTAGCTTTCTTTTTCAATTTTCTTGTTGGAGTAGTAACCTTTCTTGCTTTCTTATCTTTTTTGGAATGAGATTTAGTATCCTTGCTTTTTTTGTCTTCTTCATGTGAAGATTTGCTTAGTCTATCAACACTTGCTAATCTATGGACATTAAATTCATCTTGAGAGCCTGAAGAACTTCTCTCTCTTGGTGGTACAGACTGATCACGAGCACGAGTCTTACTAGACTTCTTTTTATAAGATCTATTGGAAGAAGCAGAAGAATTGGATGAAACCGATTTTCTTTTTTTCTCTCTTTTCTTCGGTGAATATGAATGTGAACGGGACCGGGATGTGCTGGACCGATCACTGGAAGAATACTTCTTCCGTTTTGTTGATTTACTTCTTGACCTACGACGACGACTTTCCTCATAGCTGCTCTCCCTTTTTTTTGAGTAACTTCTATCCCTTCTATCATAGGGAGATGCACTTCTAGAATTGGTTCGGTAAGACCTTCGGCGCTCATATCTGTGAGAGTCAAGAGGCGAACGAGTTCTTTCACGTTTAAGGGTCTGATACTCATAACCTGCTGGTTGTTGGGTATAGGTCCCAGATTCGGGGTACTTTCCATAGTAGGTTCCGTCGGGGCGCTGGTAGTAGCTAGAGTCGTAGGCGTAGGTGTAGCCGGGCGCGTACGCCTGGTAGTCGTAGGGCGGCGCGCCGTACTGGCTGTAGCTGACGCCAGTCCAGGGATCCGTGGTGGGCATGGCTCGTGGCGGGGCGGCGGGCGCGTAGCTCGGCGCGCCCGGGTAGTCTGCCTCGGCGCCCGGCGGCCCGCCGTCCCACGCGCCGCTCGCGCCTTCCGTGCCGCGATACGAGGACATACTTATCAAAGTCTCCTCGCATAACCTGCGGCAGTTTGTAGGTGCGCACACACCTACAAACAGAATAACTTTTTGGTGTAGACAGCAGCTCTACATATACCTCGCTCAAGAGACACCCTCGCGCATCGATTACATTTTTCATGTTTCGTAGATAAATAATTTTATGACGAGAAACAACAAATTACGTAACCCGAAGACGGAGTAGAAAATGCGCCACTAAAGCATGCGTTACATTTAAAGCGAGTAAAATAATAGATGAACAATAATGGAATACCTCTGTTACATGCTCACCTTTTCACAAAATAGCCTTTTCTCAACAATTTATTTCAATAGAAAATGGCAGCGCACACATTCGCTACAAGAAGCCCATAAACAATTCCACAAACAATAAAGAACTATAGACTATAATAGCCTCTGCCTTAACAAGTCGCCACTTTTTTAGTCGAGTCTCTCTTTGATATTTTTCTGGCTTTTTTAACGTTTGTATAACTTAATTCTATCTACATTTTCACTTTTGCTGGACCAAGTCTAAAGGTTTCAGTGGCTTGATCTTCAGTGACCTTATAGCAACTTAACTAGAATAGTTTCGCGAACAATGCAACAGAAGCTAACATTTGTGTACTGTGTTGGGAACTGGAAAAAACTGTATAGAGGCTGAGGCTGGCCCACACGCAAACGTAGATAAAAGAAATTTTAACAATGTTCATGTGTGATAAATAGTACAGTCTGTCAAGAAAGTCATGAAAAGAATGTTTTGGGAACTACTGTTTTTGTTAATACTGGCAACACTGAAGAATTGTTAAGCTGAGTACTTGAACTGTCACGTCGTATCTGTGTGGTTGATTTTTTATAGTATTTCGGTGCTATTTCGAGTTTTTTTAATCGTGTAAGCGTTAAGATACAAAAAATGAATCGAAATGTTTATAAGAGCGGTGCGAGACAAATTATATTTAAAGTTTTTCAAGGGTGTATGGCCGAAATTCAAGGTGGGAGTGCTGGGACGAACAAAGACGATGTTTATGGTCGAACAGCAAAGTTAACCGGTACGTAAATATATTCTAAAGTTTAACACACTAACGGAAATATAATATTTTAACAATCTTCTGTTTTTAAGTGCAATTTATCTATCTTTAACATCGTTTATGTCTTGCTAAGGTTATGAAATTTACCTACGATTTATTATACTACTACTTAACGGTTTTGATATTTTGGTGTTTTTTATTTAGGTATGATAAAGTATTTGTATATTTAACATATCTTTATTGACTTCAGGTGTTACCGAAAGAACAGTTCGGCGCATTGTGGACTAAGGCATGAAGAATGGAGATAAATTTTCAACGCTTGGAAAACACAGGAAAGGCCGACCTACGAAACAAACTACGAGTCAGATGTTGGCCGGTTCCATTTTGAAGAAGTTTCAGGCAATAATTCTGGAGTCGAATACCTCAACTCTGATTATTTGGATTCGGATTAATAAAGATTTATTTCATAAACTTTTTATTTTTGCAATGAGCTCATACCTATCGATACTCAGCGCCATGCTGACGGCAGTGCAGAGAGGCAAAACATCGTGATTTGCACTTTGTAGTACCTAAGTACATAAACGCTAGTAGCTGAAAGGACGAAAACAAGGGTTGATCAAACCAGACATTCTTATGAATATAAAACCAGATATTCAGAAGAATATCTGTTTTGATAAACTCTTACGTGTAGGTACGTAGGATAAACATATAATTATCCTAATAAGCAAATAGAGAAGTATGGTTTCGTCGCAATGTTTATAAAACAAAATTCAGAATGGTAGAGAATGCCTAAGGCATTAACTCCGCCTTTGTACTTTTGTGTTGGATGAAGTTTTAATAAATAAATGAGAACTACTATAACTATTATGTATCAGTTAAAATTAAACGTCACTTGAATGAAAATTAGTTCTAATAAAAATGTTGTTCGCCACTACGACAGAGTTAGTACTTTTATTTATAGGGAGCCACTACCAATGAAAGTCAAAACTCGTTTGCAAGCATGTATTAAATAGATAGACGAGTGTCAGATAGATCGGTAAAATAATGTACCTACACGGCAGTAAAGGGACCGTAAATCGGTAATTATTATTTTATAAATAAAAGTATCAATATCTTTTAGTCGAAATTTATTGGGATACCATGTTTAATGATGGTGGCGCCCTCCCTTCTTTTCATGACTTTCTTGACAGACTGTAGACACTGACCTATATATTAGAGTTCAGTGATGTTCATTAATTTTTTTTTAGATAGAAATAAAAATCAACAAAATGGTTTGTCATTGATGACCACGTTCCGAATCACACTGAAATTAAAATCTATACTAATACAAATATAATAAAGAGGTGAAGTTTGTTTTTTTTTTACCCGACTGCAAGAAGGGTTATGTTTCGTTTTTTTGTTTGTAGGAGGAAGTTTCTGGAAGTACTGGACCGATTGCTAAAATTTTTTCACCGATATATGTATAAAAAATATTTAATGTTTACTAACTTTCAATAGCTTTGCAAGACATCGAAACGGTCGCGTTCAAGGCCAATCAGAACAACTTTTGATAAGCGGCTGAATACACGTGTTTTACAAGGCCAGACTGCCAATTAGACCTCTACAACTTACTCAGTAACTGGGCAACACGACACTCCTTGGATAGACTGATCTTTCTGGCCGGGTTCAACGGCTCTATCTGCTTTCCAAGGCACGGTGTGTCCGTAATGTCCTATAAAAATGAATTGAAGAATTCACATTAGTACTTGCAGGGTTTCGAACCGGCAACCTCTTCCGAATTCGGAACGCGATGTAACTGACTGCAGCTGTCAAGGAACCGTCAAACCGTCAAACCTTTGACATGTCAGCCGGCGCGCTTCTGGTTATGCCATTTTGTGTTTGGTGTGGTGTTAGTTGGAGATTTTCTTATTGTTTTTCGGAAATTCACCGAATTAAATAACTATTGCGAATGAGTAAATCTAAAGTGTCGGCAGAATGGAAGAAACGTGTGAAATCGGAATACATGAGGCTGCGCCAAGTGAAGGTACGTATAAAACAAAGAGAGTTCTTAGACCGCCCTATGTACTGAGCAACCGAGCATACTTGGCCTCAGCATCGTTCTGGGTACTAGCTTACCACATGAATACATTCAAAAATTCAAGAGTATTATCTCATCCATCTCTTCCACCTAATCTGATCGATTTCTACGCATAATCCGGCTTTTTACTTGCCAATTTACTCATTATTTATTTATTATAATCTTTATTGTACACCAAATAAACAAAAATACAGGACAAACATTTCAAAGAATAAGTGCACAATGGGCAGTCTTATCGCACAGGGCGATCTCTTACAGACAACCTTTGGATGGACTGAGAGAAAGAAGATAGATTTAGGGTTGTCAGTGTAATATAATACTAATAAGATACATTAACACAAATACATGTACAATATAAAAAATATACTAAGTACCTAAGTATCTATTGGTACTAAACCATGTATTTTTCTGATTATAAACAATCGGTTAATTTTAAACATTGTAGCGCTTCAAACGCGTAGACGAGGTAAAGGTAGCATGGGCGCGGAACCTGAGGATAATGTCAGAATCAGTGGAGGCTTATGACTCTGAGAGCAATGACCGTCCGAAGAAGCCGATCTGGCCACCAGCCGCTCCTGTCCTCAATCATGAGAGTCTCATGAAAAGAGCCGAGGTGACCTACACTGATGGTAAGTATTTTATTCTTTTTTTGTACAAAAAATTGAGACAGAAAGAATTTAAAAGAAATTATAGTAAAAAGGAATTTAAAAGAATTATGATAAAATACTTGGCAGTGTTGAAATTTTAAATCTTATAGAAGGCAGTTATTTTGCACTGACACTAAGATTCATATCATCGCCTTCCCCACTAACTGTCGTCTCACAAAGTGCCGTATCTGCACTAAAATTACCTGCGTGTTCATAACATTATTTTGAATAAGTTCTCCCTAATCGTCTTTTACCATTTAGGAGTTATTCACGTATTTTGCTTTGCGTGAGTGTAAGAGAAAGGAAAAAAATATCCTCACTACCTTTGTACCTTAGAGCTTTAGGGCCACTACTAACTAAAAGAATATGCTAAGATTAATATAAAGAACTTATTAATTCATTAATAAAGCTACAGCTTTTGCAACTACAGCAATATGATTTAAACAATCGAACGAAAAACAGTTGCCCTGGAAAAATAACAATTGCTAGTTAGGACAGTTAGCGGGGAAGGTGACAATATGATAGGGATGGGTTTTAAAGTTGTAAAGGAGAAAACGCTAGCATATTCTTCTAATCATATTTCTGACATTTTAATTAATTTTCGAATACTGTATTTAGAGACAATAGAAAGACAATGAGAGAGTGAATGCCAGCATTCTTTTGGGGTCTAATGAATTATGTCATTAAATAATCAAATAAATATATAAATAATAATTTCTCTTCAGCGTCAGGAGTAGTAACAACACAGCAAGTCCCAATCCGCATAATAAACTCCGTGAACCCAATCCCAACAATGTACACATGGGCCCCGACGCAGAAGAACTTCATGGTGGAAGATGAGACGGTTCTCCACAACATCCCGTACATGGGCGACGAGGTCCTGGACCAGGACGGTACATTCATCGAGGAGCTCATAAAGAACTACGACGGGAAAGTGCATGGTACATCTGCTTAACATCATTACTCTTATGTTTGTGGACTGTGCCGATCTTTGTTGCATGGGTTTTTTATAAACTAGATTATGCTCTATGTTACGTTTTAGATCCAAATCAACAATACAGTGTATATTATATCAAATTCTTATCTTACTTTATCTTGTCTTATCTTAACTTGTTTATAGTTTGGATTTAAGGGGGGTGCAATACATATTTAAATTTAATACACCAATGTCTAGATTGTTTAACCTTTTAACCGACATATGTGGTGTCTATTCCGCAAGGGTCATACATTCACAACCAAAAACTCCATCTCATCAGCTCCTTTGTCACCTATAGGGATTGTAGAGCTAAACAAGATGGAGTACCCAGTCGCAAAACATACAACTCTGACGAATAGGATACAAAAACGCTTGTTGGACCAATCAAACTCAAGTAGTTAAAAGGTTAAGCCAATAAAAACAAATTACAATAAACTGGAAGTGTGACTAGATTCGTACCCCCCATGGCTCTGTCCACAGACTCCCACATGACTTTAATACACATTGGTGTGTGGTGCACACATCTATGCTTATAGAGATAAAACAATATATATGTATAACTTCAGGAACTAAAGACATGGTCAGCATTAAGTCATTTAATAAAACAATAACAATAAAAAAATGTTTAAGTACAGGAGTTATGTCTCTGGTTCTTGAAATATTATCACAAACAAAAGAAAGTAATATTCATTTAACTTAAAAATCGTAATTAAAAGCTTAAATCTTGAGAAATATCATAAAGTATCAGTATTCTATACACTTCATAGGCCTTCGCACTCACACAGTCACGCTTGTCGTGCTTCATAGATATTATTCACTATTTTTAGAACTAGTTCACGCACATAAAGCTTGGTACAAAATGTTTAATCTTCTGTTAATAAAAGAACAACTATTTAGTAATAAAAGCTGCATTAATTAATACACTTAACTAAAAAAATATCAAAAATTATTTTCCAAATTTATTTAAAAGTTGCAAAGGGCTTTGAAAACTAAGACAATACATTTTTGTACACTAAAGCAGTAAATCAAAAATACAAAAAAAAAAAAATATAATGTACTTATTAATTGCAAATGATAAAAAAAAAAACGTAATAAAAACAACATTTAATTATGACAATTTTTTTCCACTATAACATTCTAAATCTTATTGCTTAGGAGACAAAGAAGGTGGCTTCATCGACGACCAGCTGTTCGTAGACCTGGTGCACGCGCTGATGGCCTTCCAGACCAAGGAGGAGGTTGCTGAAGAGCGCCGTGACAGGGAGGCACGGAACTCCAAGGAGGAAAAGGAGAAGGAAGTAAGTCAGAACGTCGAGTTGGTTTCGATGTTCCTTCTAGAAGTAGTCGGCTAGGAAACACCGGCCTCATCTAGTTTAAATTGACCAAAAAATTGACGTGTAAAATGGTTTTTTAAAACCTATTTGCAAAATAAATATCATTTATAATTTGTCAAGTAGTTAAACTGATGAGACTGATTAGTCTGGGTACTGATCAAACCATTTGCTAGACCATTTAGGAAAGGGAGTTTCTTTTTCTTGGTAGTTCAGGTCGCGATTTTTTGGGACAATGATGGCGATTACTAATGTTATTGCAGCTACCCCTATCATCATTATTGATTGTGTCTGAAGCAAAGATGTTACGGAGAGGTGTTCACATCTGCGACGGGTCGTCGATGAAGTATACTCACTCCTGTTTCTGTTTTTGGGAGAACACCTTCCGACGTCTGGCTTCCAAACTGAAACGGACTGGGGCTGCCCTCAAGCGGCTCCTGCTCATTTGCCGGAGGCTCCCATTCCGATTCCGAAAGTTCGAAACTTTTTACCACGCTGGTACATCGAAGGACGGGAACAATTCGCCTACTGCGGTCTTCCCGTCCGTTTATAGTTTAGGTGTTTTCAAGACTAGAGTGAAGTCGACTCTTAATAAACTAGCGCGCTTCATCATCAAAATAGCATAATAGCTGCTTGCCATCAGGTGGGATCGCAGTCAAGCATTAGTTTATATCAATAAAAGATCCAATTTTGCACCTCCGATTCCAGTTCCGATAATTTTTAATCGGAACTTCTAATAGATTTAAACTTTCTGTCGCTTAGGTTAAGTTAGGGTAGTTTATATGAATTAAATAAAAAATACTTATCTCGGATAAGTATAGGAGAGCGAATTTTTGAATGTAAGTATGTAGTTCATTTGATTCTTCTGCCTACGCCGCCGTATCCGCTTTCGGTTCCGAAAACTCCGGTTCCGACATATTTTTGAAGTAGATTGACGTTATTTCTGGCTCAAGCCAAAGACATGTGTATATTCTTACTGCTGGGACTCAAGCCTCCTCTCTAGACAAGGGAATGGGCCGTAATCCACCACGCGGACCCAGTGAGGGTTGGTTGGTCACGTCTTCCGGCCGGTTTCCTCACTATATTCCTTCACTGTTTTTAGAGCACTAACAAAATAAATTGCACAAAGTAATGCGCCTGATAGAGTTTGAACACTTTGAACCCATGACCTACTCGTAAGTGCGGACCGTTATTACTAGGCCACCACTGCTCATTATTTTAACAGAAAAAAAGAAGGCTTATCACGCTTTTATTTGAAAACTGTTGTTTTGACTAAATCTGTTATCCATCGATATATATATACTATTCCACAGAGTACATATAATTGTTCCGGTAGGTAACTCGTGGCTAACTCAAATTCGTTACCTTCAAACTTTTGTTCCACACTTGCTCCACTAAGTCATCGTCATCAGCCTTCTGGTTGTACTCAGCCTCTTTACACTCCATGAAGTACTTCCCACTCACGCCCTCCACTTCTTCAGAAACACACAGGTAGACCGTCGTCTGTGCTCCTTCTTTTGGCATCTTATACAATATGTCGCAGAGAAAATGCATCACCTTCCGTAGAACAGCAGGTCGAAATAGACCAGTTTTAACAACTCCTGGATGTAAAGAATTGACTGTCACCCCTTCAGGTAACCTCTTAGCCAATGGCTTCGTCCACAAAACACCACACAATTTGCTATTGGAGTAACTTAAAAATTGTCCAATAAATCCAATTCCACCGAATCTATGTAAATCATTGACACGTAATCTTGCAAACATGTGAAGCCAGGACGACACTATGATGATCCTACTGGGTTTGGAGGCGATCACTTTGTCCAACAGCAGGCTCGTGAGCAGGAAGGGTCCGAAGTAGTTGACTTGCATCACTACATCTATACCGTCTTCAGTAAGCTCCTGGTCGAGACCGCCGCAGCCAGCGTTGTTCACCAAAATGTCGAGACGGTCATACGAGCTATTAAAGTCTTCAGCGAATTTCCGCACACTGCTGAATTTTGCTAGATCTAGATATCTAAATTCGACGAAATTGTTTCCTGTAGTGTATGCTATATCGGCGATAGTTTCTGCGGCTTTCTTGTCGTCCCGGGAGGCGATGAGCACCCGTGCTCCTCTGGCCGCGAGGTCACGGGCAGTCTCCAGCCCGATGCCTCGGTTCCCGCCGGTCACGAGCGCGACCTTTCCATCAAGGCGTACGTTAGATGTACACGCTACCTTTACGGGCTCTAATTTTAGTTTTACGTATAGCGCTAAAGTTAAAGCTAAGAGAAATATAGTTAAAAATAAAATGAGTGCTATTATCATAAGGTAGTAACCGATAGCGAGGATCATGTTGACGCGCCACGAGCAAAATTAAACTGCAATAGTTTATTGACCAACTGATTCATTTATCATGCGTGAATTGGACGCCGAGCCTGCATACCTACTATCTGATAAGACAATGAGTGATAGTGTACATGAACACTGATATAATAGAATAAACTTTATTGTATAGCAAAATACTAACCGTTTTACAGAAACTTAAATCTGTATACTAGACAACGTTCATAGTAAAAAGTAATCGTAATATTAATAAGTTTTCTTAGTCGAGTTTACTGAAATTAGGGTGCTTTTATTGTGTTCTTATTTGTTAGACTAGCTGACCCGGCGAACTTCGTACCGCCTAACAGTCAATGAATGTGGTATATCTTTCGATATAGTCACCCATAATCAGCCTTTTAATGTTCCCACTGCTGGGACTCAGACCTCCTCTCTAGGGCCCGTATTAATAAACGATGCTCAACTCCGTCCTCAAGTGTGATATCATTTGATCCCCGATTATACGATGACAGAAGCTCAAGATCTTTGCTAATTAATAAACACATGAGTACAGGATCTCAGTTACCAAGATCAGCTCCTCAATGCGTACTCAAGCTTTGCTTACGTGAACGATTACGTCACATTGGCCGAAGTTTAATGGGAATATAAAATATCGAATCTGTTTTTTTTTTTTATTTACTTGGCAATCCAAAAGGATTTGAAGCATTTCTTACATCAATTTTTGATAAATGATATCGCAAAGACCATAAAATAGCATAATAGTGCTCTCTATTTCGTCGTAATACCTAATTAATTCGACTCAAAATATTTACAAACTCCATGTTTCGCGCAACGATAATCACAACCTCAAGTCCCGGTCGGTCTACACTCATGATCTGGCAGCTCAAGTACAGAGATTGTTGTAAACTTAAGTTTCGAGTTTCGTTTATTAATCAGACAACACTCGGCTGATGCCGTAAACCTAAGCTGAGCTTGAGCTGGAACTTGAGCTTGAGCTTAAGCTTGAGGATCTCGTTTATTAATACGATCAAGACCTTAAGCTTGGTAATAAGTACGAGAACTTGGACTGAGGAACGTTTATTAATACGGGCCTAGGAGAGGGATTGGGCCGTAATCCACCACGCGGGCCCAGTGCGGGTTTGTGGAAGTCACATGTCTCCGAATTTCTGGTTCTCGGACATGCCGGTTTCCTCGCGATGTTTTCCTTTGCCGTTTTGAGAGCAGTGGTGATGAAATAAATATGCGACTGACTGGGTTTGAACCCGCGACTTACATCTCGTAAGTCGAATCCGTTACCACTCGGCCACTGCTCTATATGGTCACCCGATTGCGATGAAACAAAAGTTAAGTAATATATCAAGTTAGAATTTTAATGTATAAAAGTTTTCTACACACATTTCGTACGTTTTACGTGATGCACGCACAACTAAAAACTTCTTCAGACTTATTTTAGGTATAGGCAAAAACTGATTAGTTCATGAAATCTTTTTAGCTCTTGTTAATAGTTGGAGAAATTGATTGTTCTATTCAAAATCAGCTTTAGCTGAAGTTATTGTTAATGGCTAGTCATAATACAGTTCCTAAACTGCTAAAGCATAAATTAAATTGCATTAATAAGTAATTAAACCATTGAATACATCATTTTCTTCCAGGCTTTGGCTAAAGAGAAAGGAATATTGGAGCGCAAGGACAGAGAAGCTCGGAACTCTAAAGAAGATAAGGAGAAAGGAGTAAGTACCATTATCGATTTCATGAACAATTATAAACTAAGCAATATAATCAGGAAGACAAGGTTCCTCACCCACCTATCCCATCTTAGTTATTACCTGGGGAAATGTAAGGACATGTCTATTGGCGCGCAGTTTTCCACGCGCACACGTATGACTCAAGGAGATGTCAGCAACCATAGGGGCCCAGCAGAGTCGAAGCCTACAGGGGCTATGGGTAATGCAAAAGGGAACCCTGGGGCCCTGGAACGAAGGCATAGAAAGAACAGGAGTGGATTTTAGTCAGCAAAAGTCTGGCATGATATTTGTACTATTTTTATGTTTCCTTCTTCTTTTCTTGTATTTCCAAGTGTGTACATAAATAGTAAAATAAATAAAAATGTTTATTGATGGAAAATGCATAAAAATCTGTTCAGTAGTTTTTTAGTTTATTAGCCGCGCTCTCTGACTTTTTTTGCTCATCTGATGGGTGTGTATAATACATACCTTGAAAAGAGGGTAAATACTATACTGATACATGTAATAAAATTCAGGTGACAACCAAGGACAAAACTGAAGACCGAAGAGAGGCACGAAACTCTAAAGAGGACAAGGAAAAAGGAGTAAGTAAGACTAAAAACTTTTTTGATGCATGTAATACTTAACTAGGCACACGGAGGAGGTCTTATGTCAAGAAGAACGGAGGAAAGGAGCTTCAAGAGTTAAAGGAGGAGGGAAGTAAGATGGGTTGTTTTATTGATACATGTATACTAAACAGGTACCAGTGATGACCTTCCAGTCCAATGACATAGCCGAGGAGTTCAAGGATCCGGGAACTAAAGAGGAGAAGGAAGTAGAGGTGAGCTTTTGCCTTTTCTATTGCTAGTACTGGCAACCGCACGGTTTTAGTGACGATAGGGATGTTGACATGAATTGTAAATATGTAAAAAGTTTGGTTTATACTGTAGAAAGCAATATGAGAATGATGAAAATCATATTTTGTAAGTGTAAATATGTGTAATAAATTAAATAAATATAATCACATGACTGTAAATTTACAACTGTAAACTGTAACTGTAATTTTTTTAACTAAGTGCGTTACGTCACGATGTGAGAAAAACTCCGAGATAAACTGTCATGTTTTTGGCAATATTTATTTGATACTAGCGGACCGTCCTGGCTTCGCACGGGCAATAAATATAGCCTACTAGCTTTTGCCCGCGCGGCTTCGCTCCCGCTCTTCCCTACTTCAGCCTACTATACCCTACTCTACCCTACTCTACTGTACTCTACTATACCCTACTCTACCCTACTCTACCCTACTCTACCCTACTCTACTCTACTCTACTGTACCCTACTCTACCCTCCTCTACCTTACTCTATCCTACACTACCCTACACTACCCTACTCTACCCTACACTACCTTCATAATAACCTTCTCCTCATAATAACGAACACAACAAAAAAAAATTAGCGAAATCGGTCCAGGCGTTGTTGAGTTATGCGCTTACCAACACATTTTGCGATTCATTTTTATATTATAGACTACACTACCCTACTCTACCCTACCCTACTCTACCCTACTCTACCTTACTCTACCCTACTCTACCCTACACTACCCTATACTATCCTACTCTACTTTACCCTACACTACCCTATTTTTTTCCATAAGAACCTTCTCACAATAATAAACACAACAATAAAGAATTTGCGAAATCGGTCCAGCCGTTCATGCGTGATGACGAGACTAAGGGAAATAGAGATTCATTTTTATATATTGTCTTGGAATGGTCATGTGAAGAGTAGGGATGAAGCGCATATTACTAAAAGAGTTCTGAGTATACATGTAGATGGATGGAGAGGGAGAGAAAGGCCGAAGAAAAGATGGATGGATTGTGTGAGGACGTGATATGAAAGAAAAGGGAGTTAGTGAAAGTTTGACGGGTGACAAGACAGAATGGAAGAAAAAAATGTGTTGCGGCGACCTCAAGTAATATGGAATAAGAGCAGGAAGAAGAAGAAGATTAGAGCTACGCCATAAGCCTCAGATATATAAGGGGACAAAATGTCCCCCAACATGACACGCAACGCCCAATCTACGTGACGCTGGGACGTTGCCCAGTGTCCCGCAACTTGGCCCCTCAACATTTTACAACGCATTCACGTGACAAAGGACGTGTTGGACAATTTGACAGCGTTACCCGTCATGTTGGGGGTCATTTGGTCCCCTAATGTATCTGAGGCGGGTGACAGTTTGACAGAAGTCTGATTATTTATTACATTGTGACGTAATAAAGATTACGTGATAGCTTGGAGCGGTTAGGCGCGAAATTTAAACAACCTAACAATTATTAAATGTGATTTTTTATTTAAATAATATAAACTGTTCTAAAAATTCGTCAACATCCCTATTACGTAAGTCGGTGGACGTGCGGTTGACGGTACAAATATGAAGGCAGAATGGTTTTGGCAGGTGGGAATTTTGCTCAAAAATTCAAATTTCTTATAAGAAGTATACGAAATTCGTATGTTTTTCAGAAAGATTCAAGCAAGGACAAAGAGAAAGATAAAGAAGTAAGCAAGGATGGGGACAAGAAAGTGATCAATGATAAGCAGTTCCCTATATTCACCATATTTCAAGCTATCAGCATTCAGTTCCCTGATAAAGGCACTGCTCAGGAGCTGAGAGAGAAGTAATAAATCCTTTTCATCTTATTTATTCTTTACTATGCTAAGATTGCCCCCCTACGGTTTCGTCCACGTCTTTGATGCACCACTCCTATTGGGCAAAGTGTGATTTTTATTCTCTTTATTTTTTAGGGATTTTAATCTCAAAAAGCATGTCGACCCTATCGTAACCTAAAATAAGTTTACAATAACAACTTAACAATCAACACAATTGGGTTAATGTTTTTTACCAATGTAACAGGTCACTTCCTCAAAGTGTGCTGTTATATAGCACATAGCCTTCCTCGATAAATGGGCTATCTAATACAAAAACATTTTTTTCATTTTGAACTATTTTGAACAAGAGCAAGCACATTCAATAATAAAAAAAAAACTTAAGCTTTATAATATTAGTATAGATTGTATTAAAATGTAATTATTTACACCAATAAGAGAATCTAAGAGGGATGAAGAGATAACCTTTAAGACTTTGAATCATGGCCAAAGTTGAATACCATAATACCACAATCTGCCTTATAATGTTTCTACTGTTGGGACTCAGGCCTCCTCTCTAAGAGGGAATGCACCGTTATGCACGGATTACGGTATAGATTGGTGGATGTCACATGCTGGTTGCCTCATGATGTTTTCATTCACCATTTTTAGAGCAGTGTGGTGATGAAATAAATTACACAACGTAGCGCCTTGCTGGGTTTGAGCCCGCGACCTACAACCCGTGAGTCGGGGTCACGACCACCTGCGGCACCAGTGATCTCTTTCTGACCAAAGTAAAAAAAAAAACAAAGAAAATAATTCCAGACTAAAGTGGTGTCTATGTAGGCGATTTAATGCAAATGCGTAGCACAACGGCGGGAATGTAACAAACTATACTCTAATTCGGTGGCCTGCATGACCAAGCGCACATGGGTGCGGTGCTACGACGAAGCAAAGCGGCCGCGTACAGTTATTGATATTTTCGTGCGAACTCTTGCGGAAATAAATTGCAGCTGAAGCTGCGACTTAATGCTCAGAACAGATTCGCCACAACCGCATAGGTTCGTTTCACACCTAGACATAAGTATTTAAAAAAAATGCGTGTTGTATTAGCTACATTAACGACGTATGATCGTACCTCTCGCACCTGTGAGCAGGTACATCGAGCTGACGTCCCGCAGCGACCCGAACGCGCTGCCGCCCGAGTGCACGCCCAACATCGACGGGCCGCTCGCCGAGTCCGTCTCGCGCGAGCAGACCATGCACTCCTTCCACACGCTCTTCTGTCGACGCTGCTTCAAATACGACTGCTTCTTACACCGTGAGTGACTTTCATCTTGTTACCAATTGACATGGTAGTCATACCACCCGCGTTAAGATTAGACATTTAAAAAACCCTTTTTTACTGTCTGTTCAACCGATTTTAACTTCTATTTCGTAGGCATAAGGATGGTGAAAGCTGCCATTTGTCATGCCACCAACCTAATGAAAGTCAAAATCAGTTGAAAGGACAGTAATAAAAGGTTTTCATAAATGTCTAATGTTATTTTGTACAGAGTATAGGTAGGTAGATTTAATTTGCTGGTATATCGTTAGGAGCAGGCCTGTGACCAGTAGGCCCATGGATAAAGGTAGAACTACACTGTGCACACGTGTGCTACACACGCCGATCTGGGCGAGTCGGTCTCCATACATTGTATATGGAAACTAGACATGTAGAGCTACACTAGATCCACGCCACGCGACGTCGTTCTACGTACAAATCAAGCGTGGTCCACGTGTGCCTCGGTCTAATGTAGTTCTAGCTTTAAGATCCATTCGTGATGAATACGGGAAATACTGATGTTGCTAAATTCTAAATAAACAAAAAAAAAAAAGTAGGGAAATTCGTTTTTATTAGGATTGTTGCTAGACTGGTATTAATATTGCCTCTTATATTTAATTTTAGTCTATGTATGAGTATGTTGTTCTAGTTTATATCCCAAACTTAACTGAATTACGTATTTATAGTTTAAGCACAAAATATTTAGTATAAGTATTAGCTAAGCTGTGTATTCCTAGGGCTGACATGTTTGTTGTTCTGTTTGCGCGCAGGAGGTCAAACGGCAGGTAAGGCCGTACAGACAAACATTCCATCGATATTATTATTATTTATGCTATTCCAACACTGACAAACTGTGATCCATGCTCAAATCCTTACACTAGAGATGTATCTTTCCCAAGGCAGTCTTGACTAGAGATATGCCGTTGCTGGCAATTATGCCCAAAATGAGGATTTTGCTGGCAATATTACCAATATTCATATTCCGGGCAATATTGCCACCAATATTCCCACTTCTCGGCAACATTGCCGACAACGGCACATCTCTAGTCCTGCCTCACTCACTGACTTATCAATGCCCAGCCCAAACCCTTGGACGTAGATCTCTAAAATTATGTACACAGGTTCCGTATATGAAGTATTTTCAAAATTCGCCTCCTAAGAGGATAAGATAAGGGTCAAAAGTTTGTATGGAGAAACTTATATTCACGCAGGCGAAGCCGTTGGCCGACGCTAGTAAGAATTAATCCATAAAGTATAATGATTTTCTTTTAACAAAGGGAATTAAGTCAATTATTTTGTTCTCATCATTCTCTAACCTGTATGAAAATATCATAGCGCAAGTGTACCCTTGGGCTCTGAAACGAAGGCACAGTAGAAACACGAGTGGGTTTTAGTCAGTAATAGTCAGTCACGCCCTCCCACTCCGCCCAAGAGCATTGGATAGTTCATTGGATGATTTCCAGGAGAATTCATTGGATGATCTCCCATCTAAAAAAAATCTGTATGAAAATATAAATAACAGAATCAGCTCTAAATACAAGTTAGTATACAGATTTAAGTTCAATAAAATTCATTTTGATCGGTAACCGACTAGAGATGACCCTAAAACAAAGGATCTTGAACAGTACATCTCTAGTATATCAAAAACCCAAAACGTTATTTTGCACTATTATTACCATCAATTATTATTTTCTTATCAAAAAGTTAATTCTTATGTACGAAATCTATTATATATTACATATAATTTGTATATTATAGCAATATCCCATAATATTATGCTTTTATTTGCTCATGTATCACTCATATTATTTTATCCATTTATGTATAAGATTATACACAATTTTTATAAGTAGTCACCAAAACATCAAAAGAAATCATTAAATCAGCAAAGTTTTATAACATGACTCATTAAGTGACAGTCCAACTACTCATTTGTCTCCAATAAAAGCTCTGGCGTCCTTTATCGTCAGAGGCCTTACCATGACTTATTAAAATATTAAGCGTGCGAGCGATCTCCATCCCCATGAAGGAGCTATACACTAGGGCGTTTCTATTCTTTTTTAATTTTCTATATTCATTTGACTTTGCTCGATTTTTCGATACCACTCATGCACAGTGTTCAAATACCAAAAAACGCTAATCGGTTCATATTTAGAAGTAAAAAAATCGATTATTTATTTATTTATTTATTTAAATGATATGGAGGACTTACAGATAAAAAAAATCTGGCAAGAATCAGTATGTTAGACTGACAGCCAATAACAAATCCTCACTTATAAAGTACAGGTTAGTACAAAATTCGATCGATGGACACCAGATGCAGAGAAAAGAACAAATAGTTGCTTATTAGCCTATTAATCTACAATTTAGTTACAATTTTGCTTTTGTTGCATAACAACCTTAATTTTAATTCTACCTTTAATTCTATTTAAATCTTGAAACACCCTGCTATACACCCACATATACACCATATGTGGCTCCATCCCTTTAACAGATCAGTTTAAGTCGTCAAATGGATCGCGTTAAGAGCTCGTGGTACCGCCTCAGTTCAGCTCAGAATAATTTTTCATCAGTTCAGTTCAGAATCACTTATTAACATTTCAGTACATCAGTTTAATTCACAATCACTTTTCAACCACAATTCAGTAAAGTATTAGTTTAATTAAATTCCCAAGTTATAATAAATACGTTTTGTTTAAATCTTTAATTTTTATCAGAAAAAAAAAACAGTAACGAAATGTTAAAAATAAAAAGTACTCTTTATTAAAATGAACATAACATTATCTTAAAAATAAAAATATTCAGAAAGCATTTATTCTTTTCATGATCATATAAATGTAAGTTAAATTTAAGGATGTGATTTTAATATAGATATTCTGGTACCAGGTTTGCAAGCGTGCCACCCGGGGCCCAACTTGACTAAGAGAAAGGGGCCCGACCTTAAGGCTTTCTCTGAACCTTGCGGCTCCAGTTGTTACATGCTTTTGGTAAGTGAAAAAAATTATTATTTAATAGTTTTATTCCTAATTATTGAAAAAATTATAAGTGTGGATGTGGATGGATGGAGAGGAAGACCAAAGAAAAGATGAACAGATTATGTGAAAGAAAAAGGAGTTAGTGATAGTGTGACGGATGACAGGACAGAATGGAAGAAAAAAACGTGTTGCGCCGACCTCAAGTAAAATGGCTTAAGGGCAGGAAGGTGATGATGAATTATAGGTTTACTCCTAGTGTGAAACAACAACTGGAACAATTTGCTTGCTGCGGTCTTCCCGTCTGATTATAATTTAGGTGTAATTAAGTCAAGAGTGAATAGGCTCTAGTGTGCCTCACCATCAACGATTGCATCACTGCTTACCATCAGGTGGGATCGCAGTCAAACACTAGTTTATACCAATTAAAAAAAAAAAATTATACTTCTGAGATAAATTTCTGCGATGTGTGACGTCATACGACCTATATCATTGTGATGAAATAATCAAAAATATGACCCAATAAATCAGAAACAAGCAATTTTACTTAAAATAAACTAGGAACAGCACCAGAACTTACGTGTTACTTAGATACTTTTGTGCATTTGAGTGATTTGAGGTGCGACGATCTCGTATGATGACACGCCAATGAGAGACCGTAATAAATTATAAATACTAAATACATAAAAATAATAAATACATAATTAATTGATCAGTAATTTATTGATGGATTTCAAAAATGTTGATCGTAGTGCGAATGATACAAGCAATTATTATCGATACTCTATTGCGGTGGCCTACGTGACAAACCGCACGTGGGTGCGGTTCAGCGTTAAGTGAAGCGAAGCGATCGCGATCAGTAGGTTTCATATTTTTGCGCTGACTCTTGCGTTGTAGTGACTTGTTTTATTTAAATGGCAGCTAAAGTGGTGTTTTCGTGCGCTTGTAGGACGAAGCAGCTGAGTCGCGCTGAAATAAAAAGAACCGTCGCAGAAACCTGTTATAGAACTTACAGTACAGCATAGCAGATTTTTTTATATAAACTAGTGCTTGACTGCGATCCCATCTGGTGGTAAGCAGTGATGCAATCGTTGATGGTGAGGCGCACTAGTTTATTAGGAGCTTTATGAATTCAAATAGAATAAAAATTTAATCTCAAATAAATAACATTAATAAGTAAATAAAGTTGTGTGTTCTCATTTGCTCCGAACAGGAAGGCATGCGCGAGAAGCTCGCCCGCGAGAAGGCGGCGGGCGAGGAGGACAAGGGCAAGTCGCACGCCATCGACTCGCCCAACGACGCCTCCTCCGAGGACAGCAACGACAGCAACCGCTTCCAGAAAGGTCAGCCCCGCTGTTACTACTTACTCCAATCCTCTTCCTCGAGTCGTATTCCTCATTACTGAGGGTCGTGAAGTTCCCGCTGGATTAGCTTCTTATTGATGGTATCTCGCCATCTGTGACGGTTCTTAGCATCATGAAGTGCGACGTGCAATTGGGTGTCCTGTGTGGAGCGGACCTGATCTCTGCCCATCTTCCTCTTGGTCGTTTGCCATCAACCATGCCAGTTACGATGAGCTGAAAGCTATGTCCCTTCAAAATGGTTAAGCTGAGTGGGGCTGATACATGCGTCATGCTCGTGAACGGGCGCCGTCAGTTGAGACTGGTCATCTCTTAGCTGCCAGTGACTAATTTCTATTTCTATTTTTGTTGATTATTATTATTTTTTTAATAATAGAAGCAACAAGATATATGTAACGAAGATTCATGTAACTCAATATGATTTAAAAGAGTGTCCATGGAGTTTCTTGCACGTTCTTCTCCTTAAAGATCTACGCTTTGGAACGTGCAATTTAGCTTCACTTGTTTGACTGACCGACATTTTGACAATTCATGTGCCTGTAATTGGTCTATTTGAAATAAACGTTTTTGATTTCTGATCAATGGGTTGTCCCGGGCAAATTACTCAAATACTTGTTTTCCCGAAATACCGTGTGCGTCTAAACTGATGTTTGCCTAGTGCGAGTTTGTTTTACGTTAACGCAATCGACACTTTTATATCGTTCGATGCTCTGATTGGCCCGCTCCAAGCTCAACCTATCAGAGAGCCAAACGCGGTAAATGTTTCGATTGTGTTACCATAAAGACAAACACTTATTTCTATAACGACGATTTACTGATAGACATAAATTGCATTAAAAACATACAATTGTCTTTCGAAATGACACTAGTACATGTATTAGATAGGGTATTGAATTGCATTCCAGATGATGTTATTTTAACCTTTTGAATGTCTTATGTTACACAGTTTGACATAAGCAATTGTCTTTCTATTGTGTCTCTAATTACGGCATTCAAAGAGTTAATTGACTACTGTGTATGTTGTACAGTGGTAGGCAGCAACAGTAACTCTAGCAACAGCAACTGGAGCAGCAACGGTCAACTCAAGCAGAATGCCTACAACGCACTAGGTGAGTTCTTACATGTCTTCTTTTAGTTTCATTTCTGATTCAGGAGCTTATGGAACTTATTAGTCTTTTAGGCTAGATTGTAACCAATTATTAAGAAATTTATTCTTAACTAGCTGTCTTCGTTCACGTGGACTACAGGATTTTGAATTTATTTTATTCTAAAATAAAATTAGTCTAAGTTACTCCTTATTACATCAGCTACCTACCAATAAAAGTCCCGTCAAAATCGGTCCAGCCATTTCAGAGATTAGCCTGAACAAACAGACAGACAGACAAAAATTGTAAAAAAAGTTATTTTGGTGTATGTACCGTATATATATTCATATGAATAAAAAGCGGTTATTTCAATATAACAAACAGATACTCCAATTTTATTCATATGTATAGATAATAAGGAGGCTAACAAGTAACAGTTGGACGGCTCGATCTTCGAGGCTAAGCCGCTTGACAACGACCGGTAATGCATAGCCATCTATAACATTGTATGACTCCTCTAGCCATCTATAAGTTTTATGTGGCTACTCAAATGTCCTTTCTTTAATGTTGTTCGAATCGTGAGCTCTTTGCTAATCCATAGTTGAGCTACACGAATACTGACAAACGCTTACACTGTCTGGACAGGTCTACTTATATCTATAAGGTTCATTCCTCAAAAGACCATGTCATACATTAATTGGCACGGTTCTTGTATGATTTGACCATTACCTGTATGGATTTAAAAAAAAGCGCAAAATAACTTTAATTTGGGAAGTCGGTGTTTCTATAATAGCTTTGTCTCTTCGTTATAACACCGCCTTCCGAAATTAAAGTTATTTTGTACTTTTCAGTGTTTTTTTAACTTTAAAGTCAGTTAACTTAAATAACTTAAAGCCATAGCGCATCTCATAACGATTCTAATACTCCCAAACACGGTTAGATTACCTTAATTTACCGTCTGGCTTCATCATCAGATTAGTTCGATACATCCCCGCCCCTTTTTCCTTCAGGCAGTCATCGACTACACGTATAAATGAAGCAATTTTACTTATTGCGACAGTTCTGCTGTGATCTTATGAGGAGTTCTGTTCCATATCTTCGAAGTTCATGATCAGATCATAAAATATTTCTTTGGGACCAACTTGGAAATATAACATTTCAATAATAAAAACAAAATTCGAAATCGGTCCACAATTGACCGAGATTTCGGTGAACATACATAAGCAGCCGAACATAGAAACTCCTCCTTTTCGAAGTCGGTTAAACACTGATTTATGTTTCGGTATTTCTTCTTAGGACAGCAGCCTTATCTTTAGCAAAATATACATCATTTAAAACAGTTTGTATTAATCTTTAAAACATTTTGGAAATAATGAGATGAATAGACGATTTCATGTTCCCTGTTTCAGTCCATGAAATAATTGTTTTGTGTTCCAGGTCTGACAGTGGGCGACATAGAGTCGGAGTGGACGGGCTCTGACCAGTCTCTGTTTAGAGCTCTGCACAAGGTGTTTCCCTCCAACTACTGCGCCATCGCACAGGTCATGCTCTCCAAGACTTGCCAGCAGGTAACACATTACTACATATTTAAAGCTTAATAACTTTATTGAGCAGTGGTGGCCGAGTGGTAACAGCCCCGACTTACCCCGACGTGTCCCGGGTGCAAACCTAGCCAGGTTATAATCACCCTTTTCGTCCAGACTACAGGCTAGCGATGGGCGATTCCGAGATGATTTAACAATCGAAAGAATCGGAGTCGTTAAAATAAAACAATCGAGTCAACCATAGACTCGCCGTTCGACAAAACAATCGAAATGTTTATTCGATTATTTCGAATTAACCATCGACTTGCCGTTCGACAACAGTCGAGATGTTTTTCGATTGTTTCGAGTCAACGGACTCGACGACGCGGATCAGTCGATTGCTTGCATCGAGATGTGCATGTAGGTAGGCGAGCGTGCCAGACTCGCGAGTCGAGCGAACGCGCATAATTTGTGTTTATATACCTACATCAAAATTCCTCGAGTTTTTAAAAAAAACCTATAGTGTAGGAGTTTATTAATAAACAATTACTATCTAAACGAAAAAGTTACATCAGTCGAATGTGAATTGTGTAAAACTGTTTATAAGTTTATTCAATTACTCAAAACCTCACAAAGTCCAACTGAAACTGTAAATAATCCCGCAACTGCATTACCTACAAGTGAATAACGCGAATGAACGCGCATGCGCCAGTTGCAATAACCGACCGAGTCGGACTCTAGTCAAATTCGAAACTCTAAACCATCGACGAACAACTCGCGAATGACGCACATGCGCCATTCGCAATAACAAACCGAGTCCGACTCGAGTCAAAGTCGAAACAATCGAGATGTTTGAACAATCGAAACAATTGAATAAAACCTCTCGCCATCGCGCATTGCTACTACAGGCTCGGACGATTCCAGTAATGGACGTCGAAATGGTCTTCGAAATTTTAATTTTAAAACATGCTGCCATTATCGCGATATTTTCCTGCTAGTAAATTGTACGAGAATAAAGTGTGTGAATTCGAACACACACGATGTTTCAACTGAACCACCAAGCGTGTTCCATCGTCGGCTACATCATCGCTTACCATCAGGTGAGATAGTGGTCAAACGCGTCTACCCATTAAAAAAAAAAATAATGAAGGCGCTAAATAAACGTGGATTAACGGTCATTGACCCTCCTACATTTATTGACATTCTTAATTTCAAAAATGAAAATAAAGAAGCTGAAACGACATCTATCGTGATTCTTTACCTTTGCTAAAAACAGTTCAATGATGTTTTTTCGGGTACCTTCGATATTTTGGAGATATTAGGAAAGGGTCAGTGTACTTAATTTTTTTGTTTAAGTTTATCTGGCGCCTTGTATATCATGTATTCAAATTGTCTTGGTTCATGTAATATCTACTTGTTCCGTCTTTTCCCTAGGTGTACACGTACTGGATCAACACCGGCCAAGAAGAGTGCCGCGTGGAAGCAGAACTCACGCCTCCTCGCAAGAAGAAGAAGAAGCATCGCCTGTGGTCCGTGCACTGTCGGAAGATACAGCTCAAGAAGGATTCCGCCTCGCATCATGTGTAAGACTTTTGTTTTATTAATTTGTCAGGTTAAAGACTGAAGACATCCTCACGTCCTAAGCCGCGTACAGATACCATGAATGGTTCGTCACGTATGCCTCAACCTGAGGCATACGACGGTAAATTTATGCGTGCGTCCCGAACGACTCATGCTCAAGCTGAGCACGCAAACCAGTGCACAGTGTTCGTCAGTAAAAAACGCAAACCTCACTCGTCCGTCCACACGGAGCGCACGGCTCGTACTGAGGCGGCGTTCGCAACGATCATACGACGCGAATGCTCACTGTGAGCACACTCGTCCACACAGCCCGAAGCATGCGAGATGAACCATTAGCGACGCATGCCTCGCGATGTCTGTACGCGGCTCCAGCTGTGGTAGACACTCTGGATATTGCAGGTGAGGGAGTCGCGAGGCAATTCGCAGCAGTTATAGACGAAGGTTTGTGGACTACGAGCAAAGGGTTAGTTTACTGTTTGCTAAGGGCTAGGCTCGGGTTGAAGGTTTATTGTGTTCCACGCGTGCCTCAAAGCAAAATTGACGGGGTCCACTAAAGCCAAGGCAGCGACCTTATAGCTACTAGACGTTTAATAACAGGCGACGCATGTCTGTCAACACATATGACTTATAAATCTGATATCCGGACAATCAGAACGCAGTACCCAGCTCCACCGTACCAAATAGGACGCAGTACCCCGCTTCCCCGTACCAATCAGAACACAGTACCCCGCTCCCCGTACCTCGACTAGTTGACAGAATTGTTTTGGTGCGCTAGTTCAAGCATGACGCGTCTAGTGGCTGTAAAGTCGTTCCGCCGAGGCCTGGTATTTTAATGTAGACGTGTATTTTTAGATGTTTTTTAGTTATATTATGTTACTAAATGATTTCTTCTCTGTCCGTTCCAGTTACAACTACACTCCGTGCGATCATCCGAACCAGCCGTGCGACAACATGTGCCCGTGCCTACAGTCGCAGAACTTCTGCGAGAAGTTTTGTCAGTGCAGCAGCGATTGTAAGTACATCGTATTTATATTACTACGTCATGAGAAGAACTTTGTGTGAACAATGTGTCTGCTACTGGTTTAAAGGAGTGTACCATCGCGGTATTTCTGTCTGACCACTTAAAAAAAAATTTCGCTTGAATCCTGTGGCGCGGCGCCAAACAAAACCCTTTGAAGTTTTCGTTTTGATTGCAAGCAAAAATGAACTTAGCGATGGTCACTGGTCAGGCAGAAGTGGTTTGTATACTAAGCAGAACAATGAGAACTCGAATTTTTGAGTTGATTTCTTTGTAAAATTTATCCATTAAAAGACATACAACAGTGTCTCAAGACGAAAGTCTATGACTAGTGCGTGTTGCCAGTGATGAAATATGGCACTGAAACGTGGTTATTCACAATGGGTCTCATTAGAAGGTTTAAAAAGTCAATCAAAGGGCTATGGTTGGAGTATGATCGTATTAGGAATGAGGATGGAAAATGTTGTGGGCAGGGCCCATTGCTTGTAGAACAGATGGTTGTTGGGGGGGAGGTTTTTGCGAAGTAGTTCGCATGGTTCACATTGCTGCTGACAGGCGTAGGAATTCGATGGTAGTGGTGATATTTGTGAGGAGGGCATCGTCTAGTAGGTGTCCTTTGTATTTCAATAGTTTGTTGTTTCATATTGTTACCAGAAAAGGGAAAAGTTATTTGATGATTTTTTGTTTGAAAATGGAGTATTTGTTATGCAGGTTTGATGTTTAAGAGATTTAGATGGTTGTGTTAGTGCATTCTGGGAGATTAGTGACTGAAATTTTCACCATTTGTTGAAGGATTGTTTAGATGAAGAAGTGAAAGGTTAGAAATAGTTTGTAAAATTATTTCATTTATTAGTTGTTTTTTTTTTAGTTTTAAAAAGATCGAGCGAGTTATAATATACAGCAAGTCATTTTTATCACCTTCCAATTTTTTTTTAGTATTAGTTTTCATTCAAACATTTCATTTTTGAAATAAAAATGGTATGAAAAATTTTGAAAAATAAATGATTGACTTTCCGTCATTTCAAATTTGCGTGGTAACCTAGCAAAACGAGCGAGCGAGGTGATGCAGAAAGAGATAGGTAGACAGCATGGCAGCGTGCGCCGCCCACGCGCTTGAATCTGATTTGCTCTTTAGTTTACGCTACGCCATCGCATGCGGAGGACGTGCGTGTTCCCGCGATCGTCGCGGCGTCGTCTGGCATCGACACCATGTACTCAAATCGCGAGTATTGTAAAAAGACGCGTAGTTAAGTTCATGGAGGTCCTGTTCCTTTGTTACAACGGTCACCCGAACTCGTGACCTCGACCTTGTGATGAATTTTATCTTTGGGAGCAAAATTAAACGACTCTTGATCGCCTCATTTTTGAAGTTCTTACTAACTACTTTTTAGGCGCCAGATAACTTGGATAAACGGTCATTGACCTCCTACATTTGTTGAAATTCTTAATTTCAAAAACGGAAATAAAGACATAAAGCTGTCTTGAATCGCCATGTATCGTGATCCTTTGCATGACATAGTAATGTAAAGCAGTACATTGTTTGTTTTTCGTGTACCTACGCAGAGATATTAGGAAAAGGTCAATGTACTTTATTGCGCGGTTATCTGGGGCCTTCTGTAGATAATGTAGCCATCTCTTTGTGGGCCGTCCTCGACGGTGCACTGCTTTCCTCTGCAGGAATCTCCTGCGATTCTTGCTTAGCGATCACTATACATGGCCGCGTGCCATTACGTGACGTGACCCGCCCAATCACATTTGTGACTGGCAGCCTTTTTGCCCACGTTTATTATGCTCGTTTTGAAGCGCAGCGTATTATTCCGTATTTGGTCTGTTCTTTTTGCACTCAGAATACTACGCTCTATAGTTCTAGCAAACCCACGGCAAAACTTTTGTAATCCAGCGAGTGACCTGGTCTGGGTCCTGCCTACCAGGTAGGCAGATGGCTACACATCGATAAATTCTCGCTGCAGGGAAATCGGCAGATCACCCTTTATTAGTGTCTTCACGGGCCAGTAGCATTTCCAAAAGTTCTGGATGCGCCGATCGATCTCCCTTGAGAGATACTAACTGGTCCAAGTAGTGGACATAATCTATTTCCTGCGCATTTTCCTCGACTACGTGTTTCTGGCTTGGCTGTTGGTCTTATCAGTCTCGTTTTAAATTGAGTAATTTTTATTTAATGTATTAGGTCAAAATCGGTTCCCGGGCTGCCGCTGCAAGGCGCAGTGCAACACCAAGCAGTGCCCGTGCTACCTGGGCGTGCGTGAGTGCGACCCTGACCTATGCACCGCGTGCGGAGCCGACGCGCCTCACGCGCATGCACTAGCGGCGGGCTCGCACGTGTGGGGCGCGCCCGCCAGGAGCGTGCTGGCCAGGTCGCATGCGCAGCAGGTGTTCTGTAAGAACGTGCAGGTGCAGAGGTGAGTTGTGCCGACATATACACTGTTACACGACGCTCCTCACGCGCATGCACTAGCGGCGGGCTCGCACGTGTGGGGCGCGCCCGCCAGGAGCGTGCTGGCCAGGTCGCATGCGCAGCAGGTGTTCTGTAAGAACGTGCAGGTGCAGAGGTGAGTTGTGCCGACATATACACTGTTACACGACGCTCCTCACGCGCATGCACTAGCGGCGGGCTCGCACGTGTGGGGCGCGCCCGCCAGGAGCGTGCTGGCCAGGTCGCATGCGCAGCAGGTGTTCTGTAAGAACGTGCAGGTGCAGAGGTGAGTTGTGCCGACATATACACTGTTACACGACGCTCCTCACGCGCATGCACTAGCGGCGGGCTCGCACGTGTGGGGCGCGCCCGCCAGGAGCGTGCTGGCCAGGTCGCATGCGCAGCAGGTGTTCTGTAAGAACGTGCAGGTGCAGAGGTGAGTTGTGCCGACATATACACTGTTACACGACGCTCCTCACGCGCATGCACTAGCGGCGGGCTCGCACGTGTGGGGCGCGCCCGCCAGGAGCGTGCTGGCCAGGTCGCATGCGCAGCAGGTGTTCTGTAAGAACGTGCAGGTGCAGAGGTGAGTTGTGCCGACATATACACTGTTACACGACGCTCCTCACGCGCATGCACTAGCGGCGGGCTCGCACGTGTGGGGCGCGCCCGCCAGGAGCGTGCTGGCCAGGTCGCATGCGCAGCAGGTGTTCTGTAAGAACGTGCAGGTGCAGAGGTGAGTTGTGCCGACATATACACTGTTACACGACGCTCCTCGCTCCGAAATTAGTGTTTTTGTTTTCTGGCCTTCACTTTCATATTGTACGACTAGCATCGTAATCTCTTTTTGTCTAATAGTCTTCCTAATGTTATGTTTAAAAAAACAAAAATGATTGTACTTAACAGGGGTCTCCACAAACACCTGCTGCTGGCTCCAAGTGACGTAGCAGGCTGGGGCATCTTCCTGAAGGAGGCGGCTCACAAGAACGAGTTCATCTCGGAGTACTGCGGCGAGATCATCTCGCAGGACGAAGCCGACCGGCGTGGCAAGGTGTACGACAAGTACATGTGCTCCTTCCTCTTCAACCTTAACAACGGTGAGCTAGTCATAACTTGTAATTTAAGAACACTTCATTTTTATTGTCAATCAATCAATCAATCAATCAATTTTATTTGCATAAAACATGGTGTACAATGGTGTTATGTCAAAAATTATTAGAGCATACATGTTTTGCTTATATCACAGCACGCAAATATTTTACAAATTATTATGTCAAAGAAAAAATTATTATATGTCAAAAAATTATTACATGTCAAAAAAAAATAAAAATAATTATTACATATTAAAAAAAAAAAAAATTACATGTCCAAAAAATTATTACATATAAAAAAAAAAAAAAATTACATGTCCAAAAAATTATTACTTGATATCAAAAGAAAATATTACATGTCAAAAAATTATGTCTCAAACAAAAAAAAAAAAAAAATATATTACATTTAAAAAAAAATAAAAAATAATAATAATATCATTTCATGTCAAAAAATTCTTTTAAACTATTAAAATTATGAGTGCTTAACCATGTATATAGTTTTTTTTTAAACAATCTAAGATCTAAAATTTTAATGTCACTTGGGATTTTATTAAATATCCTAACACACATGGCCAAACAGCTTTTGCTATATTTCGCCAGTCTTGGCAGATCGCTCAATACAAGTTCATGAGGGTCCCGCCTGTTTCGAGGGTATACATCTTTTGCTTTTTTAAATAAGTCTTTATACTTTTTAACAAACATACATACTTCGTATAAATAGAGAGACGGTAGCGGTAACAAACCAAGTTCTTTAAATATTGGCCTACAAGATTCATCAGGTTGAAGCCCATATATTGCACGAATACATTTCTTTTGTGCAACAAATATCCTATTTTTATCTGTGCTGTTGCCCCACATAACGAGCCCGTAGCGTATTATGGATTCAACATAAGCGTGATAGGCAGTGATGGCAGTTTTGAAATTTGTTATATTTTTAATCTTTCTTAGCGCGTATACGAATTTATTTATTCTTTTAGATATATCATCTACTTGTGCTTTCCAATTTATGTCTTGATCAATTATTACTCCTAGAAATTTCGTTTGTGTTACTTCATTAAGTTTTGGTATGTCAAGTTTCAAATTATATTTATTATTGTTACATTTATTAAATTGTATATATACAGATTTCTCTAAATTCATTTTTAGTTTATTCATATTAAGCCATTCAATTAATTTTTCAATCGTGTTGTTAATTTCTGTTTCATGTTCGTAACTTGTATTATTTCTTTTATCGGACGTCACTATAATGGAAATATCGTCGGCGAACAGTATGCATTTATGATGTGTTATATCTGTAATAGAGTTTATATAGAGCAGGAACAGTATTGGGCCCAGAATACTCCCTTGTGGGACACCACAATTATTGCATTTATACTCGGATGAGTATGATGTCATGACTTTGTGTTTGTCTGGTTTTGTAATAATAACACATTGCTGGCGGTTTTTTAGGTATGACGATATCCATTCCAGTGTATGTCCCCTTATTCCGTTTGCTTCCAGCTTTTGTAGTAATAGGTCATGTGACACTAGGTCAAACGCTTTCGACAAATCAAAGAATAATCCTGTAGTCAGATATTTTTTATTAAGATTGGATATTATTGTTTTTATCAAAGTGTAGGTGGCCAATGACGTAGATTTGTTTTTTTGAAAGCCATATTGATCTTTATTAATAATATCAAACTTGTTACAGAAGTCAACTAATCTTTTGTACATGCATTTTTCTAATATTTTTGACAGAATAGGTATTAAGGTGATTGGTCGATAGTTATTTATACAATCTTTTTCTCCCTTTTTATAAAGTGGTTTAATTATGGAACGTTTTAATATATCTGGGAAAGTACCAGATGAAAAAGACAGATTAATTAAATGTGTAAGAATTCCAACTATTTCATTAATGCATAATTTAATAATTTTTGTGCTAATTTCATCATAACCTTCTGATTTAGTGTTAGCTAGCGACATTGTTTCTGTTCTGACTTCCTTTTCCGATACCGGTCTAAGAAACATCGAACCGTGACTAGAATTGGTAACACAGTTATTTTTTGTTTTTGTTGTTGTTGATGATTTGTGTGACAAGTTGAGGTACTGGTTATTGAAAGCAGATGCTATTTCGATAGGGTTTGTAAGTATTGTGTTATCAACTTTAATTTTCTCTATGTTATCTTTGTAGTTGGTGTTAAGAATTTCATTTTTCACAACTGTCCAAGTGGCTTTGCATTTGTTTTTGCTTCTATTTATAAACTTAATGTTGGCGTTTCTTTTTGAATAATAAATACACTTTTTTAATAATTTTGAGTATGATAAATATTTTGTTTTGTTATCTAGGTTTTTATGTTTATAGTAATTGTAGCGTAGTGTTCTTTTGATTTTACAACTTCGCTTTAGTCCTTTGCTAATCCAATTTTGTTTATTTTTTATATTAACATTTACTTTTACCCTTATTTTCGGGAAGCAAAGATTATAGAATAGGCATATTGTTTCATGAAACTTACTGAATGCTATGTTCAAATCTTTTTCCATGTATATTTCTAACCAAGATAAATTTTTCAAACATTCGCGAAATTTTTGAACGTACTCCATACTGAAGTCTCTCATATATATATAATATGTAGTTGGTTTTTGATTTTTTTGTTTTAATGGGATACTTAGCATTTGTGCGGTGTCGTGGTCAGATAGATGAAGTGGTAACACTGTTGCTATCGCATCTGGGATGTTACTTATAATATGATCTATACAAGACGACTTACGCGTGGGCATGTTAATGTGAATTTTCATATTGAAGTTATTTGATAGGTCATATAACTCATTCGTAATATGGCCTTTTTTTAATGTATTTATGTTAAAATCGCCTGCTATAATTATATTTATTTTAGATTTGTACTTTTTATTAATATCATCCAAGAGATTATTAAGTTTAGTCAGAAATAAGGTAGGATCTGATGACGGTGTTCTATAAAGACAAATAATAATTAATTTATTAGATACAATTTCTATGCCGCAGGCTTCAAAAGAATGTTGTGTGGCATATGTTTTAATAAATAGTAGTTCTCTAAAGATGAATCCTCTTTTAACTAAAATGCATGTACCACCTCTTTGCTTATCTCTGCAGAAATTAGCAGCCATTTCGTAATTGTGAATTTTTATGTAGGTCTCATAGCCTTTTTTAATAAAAGTTTCAGAGAGGCATATGACGTCTGGTTCATTATGTGCGTCACGTAACTCTTGTAAAGTTAATTCTAGTATTTCTCGCTTTGACAATACACTCGCTATATTTTGATGTAGAATTCTAAATTGATGTGTCGTGGAAGCAGTAAGCTTATGCTCGAAAAAAAGTATTGTTCTTATTGATAGTCGAAAAATAGTAAGGTATAGTGCCTTTCTTTAGTGTCCCCGTAGTTTTTATAGGGTTTTCTATAGGGTGAACTTTAACACTGCTTTGGCGACTAAAATAGTAAGGGATTGTCCCTTTACCTGGTTTGTTAACATTAACGTTCATATTCAATTTATTACTTGGTTTATTATCTGCTATTCGTTTCTTTAGTGCGTTTAGGTTTAAATAATTGTTATCATAATCGCTACAGTCTATAAGGTAATTAATGGAATTACAAATATCAGATGATTTTTGCGTAGTGCTAACAAAATTACATGTTTTATAGTCTTTACATAAGTTTTTAATGTTGTTATTTAATTTATTAACTTGAAAATAATCATTTTTTAAAACATTAAGTACCAAAATCATGTTATTTTTAAAATGGTCTAATACAGTTTTAAGTTGTGACAGGATTAGTTCCATGTTGTAGTCGTTCTCCCCTACGCAGATTATAAGTTTGTCATCTTTCTGCAGCCTCGTCTTTCTACAGCTCTGTATTATTTGATTACTGAGTGCGTTTGGCTTGGTATATGCAACCACTTCATATTTTTCGTATTGGGTTTCCACTCTTGAGCGCCAAATTGCTGAAGCCAATCCAACACATTGTTGAGCGCCGAAGATTAGTAATCTTTTCTTTTCAGGTTCGCATTTTTGAGGTTTGTTATGTGTCGGGGCTGTATTGGTCTGTACTGCCGGTATTCCAGGTGCTATTTTATTACCGTATAAGCTATCTGTAAGGCTCTCTATTTGTTTCTTAAGGCTCTTAATTTCTTGATTCGCATTATTTAATTTTTGTTGTAGGTTTGTAATTTCTTGTTGTAAGACTAATAATTGAATGTCGTTATTACAGTCAATTTTTGTCGAGGGACGTAACGTAGCAGTCAAGGTTGTGGTTGTCAAGTTGTGCGGTAATAGAGAATGTCTCTTCTTTTTCACACTAGTGTTGACATTACTCTCTATTGGTGATGAGCACAGAGATTCCAATAATTTTATTTCTGCACTGAACTTTATGATTTGTTTGTTAAGGTCGTTGTTTTCAAGTATTGTGTTTTCCAGTTCCTTTTGAGTACTATTAAGTTCATCTGTTAGCTGGGAAATCGTGTCTTTCATTTCGGACATTGTTATTATCTCAGATATTGTACCGTCTACACTCTTTGACAGTTTATTTGGTGTTAAGTATGATTCCTCTGACGTATCAAAATCTGTGAGTATATGGGAATCCAAGGCGTTATTTGTACATTGTGGAGTGACCTGTATATCGTTCATACGTTTCTCATTCTTTGTATTGCAAGTTTGTTCTGGAGATGTTGAGCTTAAAGTAATGTTTGTCTGTTTTTTCCTCATCGTAATGTTAGAAATATCAGAACTACCTTTTTTAGTTTTCATGCACAATTTGCACCTCCATTTTTTTTTTGCTTCTTTATCCATTAAACGGTAAGTTTGTTCCGGGTAACCGTCGCAATTCAACTCGTATCTGTTATTGCATGTTGAACACAGTACCGTATCTTTAATGTTAACATTTTTTTTGCATTTGAAGCAAGTAACTAGTGCTGCCATCTTACAGCTACTATTGTTTGAAGTAGATGGAATATTTTTATGAGACATTCTATTCTTTTTCCCGATGTGGTGAGAACTTTATTTGTATTTTAGTGATAACATCATTTAAAATACAAAAAGTCGAACTGTCTAACTGAGGATCGAACTCACGACGTTCATCCCAGCAGTCGCGGCCGATTCCTCACAAAAAAAAATACCCCGTACCAAATTTCATCAAAATCAGTTCAGCAGTTAAAACCGTGAAAGCGTGAAGCGTGTGTTAATTTTAGGTATTTATAAAATTATGTATTATTGTATAGGTATTGTACGGTGGTTACCTTACACCTTGTTTGTTAACGTTAAAATGTTATGACTACCGCGCCGCGACCCAAGTTAGGGAATTTGATTAAGTGTGGCCCTCTGGTAAATCATCAATATTTTGTCTACTAACTGCTCCACCTTTGTTTTAATAATCATATTATATACATTTTTTTTCTCTATTTTTTGCAATATTTTTATTTTTTATTTATATTTCAACTGTCATAAATTTGTTAGTAATTTATTAACATTTTATTGATAGTTGTAATTATTATATTATTCTGGATTTTTTTTTTATATAGCCTCTTTTTGTATTGTGAATGTGAGAACACTGTATACTCCACGAACTCTTAAACTACTTCCTATTACGACTTACTTTGTTTTTTACTGAGACAATTTTGATTGTGCTTTTGTGTACAATATTTGGTCTACACTGTTCTTACATAATATCTATCAATATTGTAAAATCAACCACTTTTTAAAAAGAGTAACCATGGAGTTTCTTGCCGGTTCTTCTCCATAGGAAACGACCAATTTGGAACCGTGCACTAGCTTCTGACGTTTTATAAGTGCCCATCTACATGGGCACTTATAATCAAAAATATTTTATTTCACATAGGCGTAGGCCGACTAGCTTCTGACGCTAGTCGGCCTACGCCTATGTGAAATAAAATATTTTTGATTTGATTTGAAACGATGTTTACTGTTACACGGATTTATTGGTACTAAAGTAATTTACAAATGGGGCGCGATGCACCGCATCATAAGTGCAGAGAATTTGTTATTATTGAGCTTTTCCATTTTTAAATCGGTCAAAACAGACAAGCTGCAACATTATTAATCTTTCCTCAGATTTCGTGGTAGACGCGACGCGCAAAGGCAACAAGATCCGGTTCGCGAACCACTCCATCAACCCCAACTGCTACGCCAAGGTCATGATGGTGAACGGAGACCATCGCATCGGCATCTTCGCCAAGCGCGCCATCCAGCCTGGAGAAGAACTGTTCTTCGATTACAGGTATTATATTATACAGTTTTATATTTTCACCTGTGTACTAAAATTAAACAGCTAAGAACGTGTGTTATTTTTTTTTGTTAACAACAATTTACTCAGGCTGGTCTCATTTAATTTCTCAAAATGAACAACTAAATTAATTTTTATATAATTGTAGTGTATGTCTTATATTAGTTATAAAGCTTATTAATAAGTATCTATAAATGTAATTGTTCTTTGAGATTATATTCAGTATTAGTCGAACTTCCGAGCGAGTAGAGTGACCGTAGGTAGTTTATATGCAACGCCGACTACTACCTACAGATCATTGGACTCGCTCAGCTGACGTTTTCTCAAAGAAATTAATTTCGTACATACGTAAATTAATACGAGTTTTTAAAAAAAGTACTTTGTTTTTTTTATCTTTACAAATCGTCCCTCCACGGGTTTAAAACGATCAAAATTTAATGAAATGAATGAATTTAATGAGAAACTAATGAAACCTTTACCTATGTAATAACGTAATAAATATGCATCATTTGTTACCGGATTTTTAAATCACCTGAATGATGCAATCAAAATAAGAATACCGTAATCCTTTGAAATATTTGATGGTGATTCAGAAAAGCCAATATTTATTTTAATTATAACAAATTGTGATGATGACTATAGGCGAAAACTACGGGATTGAGTGCGGTCATACTCTCGCTAGATTGTACTGTACGCAACATTTTTAGTTTATTTAGTTTTAGTGGGAGTTAAAAGCGTCCTTTTCGAGGTACTTTAGAAGGGTTTAAAAAAAAAAGAAGTTTTGTGAAATATTCGAGTAAATTCAAGGAAACACCGATTGCCAAAAGTTTTCAGGCGTTGTCTCTGTTTTTTTGCATTTCCTCTTCATCAATCATTGCGTTGGATTGCGTTAGATGAAGTAACAAGCTTTTAGGCCATGCTCGATGTTGACGATATACGAGTGAAAAGAGGCTCCTTTGTCATTTTTCTCGAAATTAAGGATAGATTTGCAAATATCTCGCGGTGAAACTGTTGACACAGCTATTTAGGTTCTTCATTTTTTTTTTTTATTTATTTCAGTGCGGTGTATTTGTAGAAATTTTGAAAATTGTGTTTCTGGACTCTCTTAAACAATTTATGTCTTTTTCCAGATACGGGCCCACCGAGCAACTCAAGTTCGTTGGCATCGAGAGGGAAATGGAATTCTTATGAGAGCAATCCAAACAGTTCTAGGACAGACATCCTTCCACGTCGAGTTACTATGAGCCTTCGACCACAATGAAGCTATAAGACAGTGAAGTGATGTCATTATTAACTGATGTTGTGGACATCTTAGTTGTAAGCTATGACCACTGTTGTAAGCTGTATTATTTAGCAGTACGGACATGTAAATATGACACATCAAGTTTTAGAAAACAAAATTGATCTAGTCTTGCAAAAATACAGTAGGAGCTTAAAATTAAAAATAAAACTTCTAGGCCCTGTATCACTGTTATAGTTTGCTACTTTTTATTCACTGTAGTAGAGGCCAGTCAGCCTTATAATGTTCCCACTGCTGGGACTCTGGCGTCCTCTCTAGGAGAGGGATTGTTCCGTAATCCACCGTGTGAGCCGAAGTCGAGTGGTGGTTGGTGGATATTAAATATATTTGAGAGTTTTTGGTTTTTAGACAGTTCGGTTTTCTGTTTTCCTTCATCGTTTTCAGAGCAGCGGTGATGAAATAAATTACACAAAGTGCCTGCCTAGTTTGAACTCATGACGTACAATTCGGAAGTCGGGGCTGTTACCACTGGGCCTCCACCACTAACCTTAACTGTCAACTAGTGTTTTATACACACATATCTGTAACTTGCACGATATTATGCATTTATTTTGCATGCCATAATGACATCTGGCATCCATCAATCAGAACGTGTTATAGCGCAATAGCAAGCAAGCTACATTTATATTTTGTGCAAGCTACAAGCATGTGTACCGCCGCCATAAGAAAAAGATTGAAGCCGTTACACTAGATTTATGTGATCAACGAAAGTGCTTACTCTGAGGTGACATAATTTGTCTAAAGCTTGATGTTATCATATTTACGTCCATGTACTGAAGTTGGTGAATCTTGTAATGTTACAATTTATTGTAGAAACGTGAACTGATTATTTCTAACTTTTTTACAATAAACATTTTTAATCAATTGATGTTTGTTTTGTTTTTTTTTTAAACTAGATCGGTTAAAGTCTAGTCTTTCCCTGTCATCTTTCCTATAGGGATGAACGATCTAGCAAAGAATGGCATGAAGCCACGATCAACCTAGATTGGCAACCATATTATTGAAAAAAGCAAGGTTCAATGAGGGTTATTTCAATAAAAGGAGTATAAGCTGCCTCTGCTTAGCGTTTGTGGACTACGAAAAAGATTTTGATTCGATCGAGACTTGGGCGGTGCTGCAATCTCTCCAAAAGTGCCAAATTGACCATCGGTACATCGAAGTGCTGAAGTGTTTGTACGAAAACGCCACCATGTCAGTCCGACTCCAGGACCAGACCTCGAAACCTATCCTCCTGCAGCGAGGTGTGAGGCAGGGAGACGTCATCTCTCCGAAACTGTACACGGCCGCAATGGAGGATGTCTTCAAGATTCTGGACTGGAGTGGACTAGGCATTAATGTCAATGACGAGTACATCACTCATCTTCGGTTTTCCGACGACATAGTAGTCATGGCTGAGACTGTGGAGGAGCTCAGCACAATGCTCAATGACCTCAGTAGAGCTTCTCTAAGAGTGGGTCTGTTCGGTTCAAATGAACATGGATAAAACTAAAATCATGATTAACAACCATGTAGCGCCCACTCCTGTCAAGGTCGGAGACTACACTCGAAGTTGTGGAGAAGCTTCGCGGTATCTTACCACAGTGTCTCGTCCAACATACCACAGTGTCTCGATACGAAAGTCTTTAACCAGTGCGTGTCGCCAGTGATGACATATGGCTCCGAAACGTGGTCGCTCACAATGGGCCTCATCAGAAGGCTTAAAGTCACTCAAAGAGCAATGGAAAGTTGTGGTTAGATATATCGTAACCATTAATTTGGTGACATCTTCGGGGTCTTTAGTCAATCAAAATGGGAGTGCAGGTTCAAATATTTTATTTGCTTAGATTAGATTAAAAAGGAGGCACAAGGCAAACATTTGATAAGGTATTGATTACTTTTACCTGGTTTATTGATTGTGCAACCAATATTATAGTTTAATACTTTTATTGGTCTGATTATAAGTCAAATATTTTATTCTATATTTTATTATTTAAAAAATCAAAAATGTCATATCTTTGAAATAAAACACCTCATATGCTCAATAGAGTATCATATTATATTAAAATTAACAAATAGTAACAACATTAGGTATTCTTTTACACATACATTGTACAAACCTCATTTGAACTGCTAATTCTAATGAAAATCACAAGTAATGAATACTACAGTAAAATGGCTAGGGTCGATCACACAGTGACTGAAACGCTGAGCTAACTTACTATTCTCTAATACTAGGCTCAAAGTCTGATAATGCTCATTATTAGTGTTCACAGGCAAATGTCTTCATATCAATAGGTATGGCATATAAATGTATTATGGTGGATTTCACCATAACATTAAAAGTTTCATCAAGACAAATAAATCTAAATGGTGACAAGTTAGTCTCAATATGAGTTAAGGGGTGACCACATGGTTGTAATCCAACGTCCCAACCAAGGTGACCTTGCTAGTTGCAATCCGTGTAGACAGCAGTTGTAATCCTTCAACGCCCTTGGTTGGGAGGCGCGTTTTCCCAACCACCGAACGTGTTGGCGCGTGGATTATATCCATGGAGCCTCAACACAAACCAAGGTCACTCACCGGAAATGGCAAGTTCGGGAGGTTCCTGTTCCGAATCAAAGCGGAAGTGACGTCCGGGTGTCGCCACTGTGCGGAACGCCCGGAGGACACGGTGGAGCATACAATCGCGGTGTGCCCTGCTTGGACGGAGCATCGCCGTGCCCTCGTGGGGGTGATCGGCGGCGGAGACCTCTCGCGCCGGGCCTTGGTCGAGGCCATGGTCCGGAGCGAGGAGGAGTGGCAGGCGGTCGCCGACTTCTGCGAAGCAGTAATGCTCGCTAAGGAGGAGGCCGACCGCATCAGGCAACGGCGCTCTCGCCGCCGCCGCCGGGATTCCGATCCCGATTTCCAGCCACCGTAGGCGCGGGCTTGCGGACAGTGAGCAATGGGTAGCTCGCTGTCCGGCCGTCCGGTAACAGTCCGGACCAAGCCCAAGTCGTCGACGGCGCGCGCTGTTCCCGCGCGCCTCAAGGAGTTGTCAGCAACAGCAGGGACCCAGCCGGGTCGAAGCCTACTGGGGCCAGGGTTATCCGAAAGGGCGCTCGAGCCCCGGTATGAAGGCTTGAAGGAACGGGATGAGTTTTTTAGTCAGTAAGAGTCTGACACTATCTCCCGCTCCGCCCAAGAGCGGGGGTTGTCATAAGATGACTTTTCCCTCTTATGACTTTTAAAAAAAAAAGGTCACCTTGGTTGGAACGCTAGTTTGCAACTCTGAAGTCAAACCATTATGAGTGTTCATTTCTCACAGTATTTTATATGAACTGACAAGTCCTAATTCTTGGAAATTAATGGATAGATTTCAATTAAACAAGGTATAACCTATGCAAGGAAAAGGATTTTTTTTTAGGGTTCCGTAGCCAAATGGCAAAAAACGGAACCCTTATAGATTCGTCATGTCTGTCTGTCTGTCTGTCTGTCCGTCCGTATGTCACAGCCACTTTTTTCCGAAACTATAAGAGCTATACTGTTGAAACTTTGTAAGTAGATGTATTCTGTGAACCGCATTAAGATTTTCACACAAAAATAGAAAAAAAGCAATAAATTTTGGGGGTCCCCATACATAGAACTGAAACTCAAAATTTTTTTTTTCATCAGACCCATGCGTGTGGGGTATCTATGGATAGGTCTTCAAAAATGATACTAAGGTTTCTAATATCATTTTTTTCTAAACTGAACAGTTTGCGCGAGAGACACTTCCAAAGTGGTAAAATGTGTGTCCCCCCCCCTCTAACTTCTAAAATAACAGAATGATAAAACTAAAAAAAATATATGATGTTCTTTACTATAAAAACTACCAACGAAAATTGGTTTGAACGAAATCTAGTTAGTAGTTTTTTTTTAATGGGTCATAAATCGAAAAAAATACACTATTATTAAAACATCGATCAAAGTTACAACACATCACAAGAACTTTTATATTATGTTACTTGCTGCTACGGAACCCTTCATGGGCGAGTCCGACTCGCACTTGGCCGGTTTTTTATTATTATTGATAGGCTCGCGTTTGACCACTACCTCACCTGATGGTAAGTGATGATGTGGCCGACGATGGAGCACGCTTGCCTAAAAGTAACCTATTCACTTTTGACTTAAAGACCCGTAGGTTGTAGCTATCAGGAAACACAGACTCCGGCAGGGAATTCCACTCCTTAGCTGTACGCATAATGAAAGTGTTTCCAAAACGCTTTGTACAACTGGGTAAGATATCCACCATGGACCGATGGCGCAACGCCGTACGTCTAGTGGTCCGATGATGGAACGGACTTGGCGGAATTCATCATCATCATCTTCCTGCCCTCGTCCCATTTTATTTGGGGTCGGCGCAACACGTTTTTTTCTTCCATTCTGTCCTGTCACTCGTCACGCTATCACTAACTCCCTTTTCTTTCATATCACTTCGGAATTAAATTGTGCAATTCCAATGCACACTCACCGAAATGCAATCGATAGAAAACCGTCAGGCCAGCAACTCGGAGAGAAACAGCAAGTGTAATTTCTTTTGTACAGAAAATTTAATTGCTCTTAACGTCTCTTTAAATCTTACATCTTCACTAACAATAATGACTTGCCAGTTTGTATGAAATACTGAGAGGAGTCAGCGCTCTAATGTTAAACATAATAATTTATTTGTGGTTATATGTATTTTAATAGAGTGTAAAATAAATATATTATTTTTTAATATCACATGTTGGGACCCATCTCAAACCGATCGTCGGGTAACAAAAAGCTTATTGGTCTATATTCAACATTTAGTCTGTGAAGATGCTTGTTAATCACATGAGCCATCTTTCCAGCCATCTTTCCACCTCTCGTGAACCTTGGAACAGTCAAACACTGGTTTACCAAGCTTGACATTCACTTTGTTGTGACGCTCACACAGCCATTTCGCGAATTCATCTTGTGACTCTGTCCGTGGAGGATGTTTTTTTATGCTGAAAATAAATTGTTTGGTTATTATTTTGTAAAACAATGATTTGGACTGTGTCAAATAAATTAGTGTAAAGGTTTATTATAAATTGATTTGATAGGACCAAGTTTTATCCTCCATTCTAGCCTTTCGAATATCGTAATTAGAAAGACAATGAGAGTGAACACTGCAGTGCGCTTGGGGTTTACGCGAGGGGGGTTTTCCCCCAAGCGAACGTCGGCGTTCGCGCGGCGTTGTTGTCTTTCTATTGTGACTGTAATTTCCACGATTGAAAGGTTAATGAACTAGAAGGAAAGGTTAATGACTAGGAGGACTTATTCATAGATAATATTATCTAAACTAATATTCTAAAAAGGTAAAAATTGTTTATTATAAAAGGTAATCTATAGAAAGCTTCATTATTCCTGAGTAGGAGAGACCTTGTTACTCATGAACAAAACCAAAAGAAAGGGTGAGTTGAGTTTGAGTTTGGTAGTTGTTTTGGTTAATGTCCCCGAGCAAAGTCAGCCACCAATATGAAAATACATTATGTAAATCATAATCGTGAATTTGTTAATACTTACTCTTCCTGGAAGTCAATAGCACAAGGTTCACATGGGTAGAACTGTGCGAAGATGTTAAAGAACCTTGTCATATCTTCCGACTGCTTCTTACTTGGTTTCACAGGGTAATAGGCCGCCATCGAATGGAGGAATGACCATGTTGCTGTGCCGATTTCATCCTTATCCAGGGGACAGTCCTTCCGCCGTGGAGGTGGCTAAACAAAAACAAGTTATTTGTTTTACGTTAGGGTTTAACCTTTCACATACTGTCAATTTGAGACACAGTAGTAAGACAATAGATGCGCAAACGCCCCAGTGTTCATGCGTAATTTCGCACCTTTCGGTTAACTACTAACTAAGATTATTAAAAGTACACATAGATTATTAAAATATTGAGCATTTTATTTAACCTTTCAATTGTGATAATTACAGACACAATTGAAAGACAATAGGTGCGCGAACGCCGGCGTTCGCTTGGGGTTTAATGAATTAAAGGCTATGTACTCTAAGATTGTAAATAAGAAGTTTTTCATATAGGTAGTACCTAGTCGGTTAACATGAAAAATAAAAAACCTTTCCATTTATCTATATTTAATACCTACTTAAATCCTCAAGATCGAAGCATTAATGAATTAAATACACTTGATATTATGAGGCTCTGAAATATATGGGGAACAGTTTTTTTTGCATCTTATTTTTTATCAAAATCTGTGAATTAAATTAGTAATTGTATTCGAAACTGTAATGAGCGTCTCGTTTGAACTATAGCAGAAATAATTATGTTCTAGTAGCCCTTACCATTCACTCTACACTATAACTATGTATGAAAAAAGTGGGTGATTTTAAAAATGATTACTAGTATTAGAATTTTAAAAACTCCTTATTAGTGCAATAGATCTGAATTCCAAGGTATTAACCTAATTTTGATTGGACTATCTATACATTTGTTATGACGATCAGCTGTTGCATATATGTTGCATCATTCTCAGATAGCCATGTAAAATCAAACAATTTAGGAACAATTATGACAAAACAAAGAACAGTTTATATTTTACCTAAGAAATATATGCGTACTCTATTTTCAGGCCGGAATAAGGCCTGAAAGGCACTAGAAACTTCTATAGTTACGAAACATAACCTCACCTGTTTGTTTTTGCTCTGTGTTGAGAAAGTGACTCTATTCTGTGTCTTTGCCCAAGTCTTGAAGTCTGAACACGCCCTACACGGCTTATCCTCATCACCATTTGTTGATGAGGCATGAGCATGCGGCATCTTCGGTGACTTGAGGCTACGCTCGTGCCCATGTAACTATACCCAGTATTGAAAGCTTGTTTTGGACTGGAACTACATTACAACCGCTTCTGTGCGTTCAATAAAGACGAGTAATGTACACTGTCGTCTAAACTTAGTAATTGTAGGCTAAATAATTTGTGAAATTGCCGGTTTTTGGAATATTTTCAATTTGTGCTTCTGCTGTCAAAATTGACAATTTTGCACGTGAAGTTGACAGAACTCGTTTAGAGTTGCTTACTCAAAAATTGTAATGTTTTTTTAAAGTGTTCATAAATTATTAAAAAATTCGTCCACATCGATGTCAATGGGAATATTCCACAATATTCTTGTATTTGATGTTTATTTAATGGTGGCAATGGGATACCTCATTGCTGTTTATATCTTTATAATAATTGTCTTTTGGTATGTCCATAACTTCAGTTTGTACTGGTTCTGAGGGATATGAATTATCGGTGAAGTTTAATAAGACATAAGAACGAATAAAAAATAAGACTTAGATTTAGATTTACACAAACAATAATAAACAAGTGGATAAAAGTTCATAGAGTCAGGAGTTTATTGTTAATCAGTAAAAACATTCACCAAGAAAATATAAAATACTGCAGTATTTTTTTTACTTATAATTACCAACCTCTCTACAAGGTCTGCCCTTCTTTCACTACAGGTCGCACCCCTCTTCTTTAGTTCCTCTTTTAGCTGATTTAATTTCCAGGTACAATACATCGTCAATACAAAAATATTGAATATTTCATACAATTTCATTAGAACCGCTCCGAAACCACAGAATGTAAATAGATCATACGCGTGGCGCCCTCTGAACACAAAATCTTCCCCATTATGACAGCATGCAATTAAAACTACATTAAGGTGTCTACACACAGACGCCGGCACAAGCTAGTGGACCAATCCGCGCGCTCCACTACGCACTAGCTCGCACCGGGTTCCTGCCGGCGGCTTCGGTGTGTAGACACTATTAAGCGCTGTGCGCCCGTGCGGTCCCATACAAAAGTGCTCCGTTGCAGGGACCCGCGCCCCCTTTTTGTTACGTAAGAACTAGCGACACTGCGTGTGTAATAATCCGGATTCCGCGACAGGGATCGTCGCGTCGCCCAGGTCACATGATGACCGTTGTGGGGCTGTAGACGTCTGCTTTACGCATATTCGGCACTAAAGTTGTACACATTTTTCGAAGCCCTTGTTATATTATTTTCTTGAATAAAAAACATTTTATTACAACTATCATATATTTCTCACAAATAAATTCTTTATGGTTATAGTTCCAGCGAATTGATTTTTAAAATAGTAAGTACAGTCGATATTATTCCGTTCGAATATTTAACACTGTCTTCACAAAACAAAGTATTGACTAGGTCATAATATAAATATTTAAATTACAAGGCATCATTGGGTGTTTCGAGGGCTCAACTGGAGGTGCTCTCGCACGTGGCAACGATTTCTGAAACAAAAAGTTTTTATTCGATATTGATATTTCGTTTTATAAGTACCCATGTAGGCCTATGTGAAATTAAATATTTTTGACTTTGACTTTGATATTGGCTTCTAGCTTTTTTTTTGTGACGACACGGCCACATAAAAAGGCCGCCACAAAAAGAAGCTAGAAGCGGATTTTTTTGTGGCCCGTGTATGGCGACACTAAGTTAGTAAATAACAACTTACTGTCTACAATGCTGCGCAGTGCCGTGACGGTGGGCGAAGTGGGCAGCTCCTGGAGGAAGTCTCGTCCGTCGTCGCAGCAGCGCGCCAGTATGGGGTCGAGCGGCAAGCTGCCCAGCAGCGACACGCCCAGCTCCGAGCACATCTGAGCTGCTCCGCCCGTTGTGGCTGGGAATATCTCGCTGCGGGTCTGAAAGATAGGAAAACATGTTTCTATATTTTTAACAATGAAATTACGAGTTTAACTGATATTTTTAACTAGAGTAAAGTAATCTAGAGTGAACAGGTTACTTCTAGGCAAGCGTGCTCCTTCGTCGACCACATCATCGCTTACCATCAGATAAGATGGATGGTGAGACGCGAGCCTATCAATCTATAATATAAAAATGAATCGCAAAATGTGTTGGTAAGCGCATAACTCAACAACGCCTGGACCGATTTCGCTTTTTTTTTTTTGTTGTGTTCGTTATTATGAATTTATGAGGAGAAGGTTCTTAAGGAAAAAAAAATGAAAATTAGGATAGTGTAGGGTAGAGTAAGGTAGTGTAGAGTAAAGTAGGGTAGAGTAGGGTAGGATAGAGTAGAGTATAGTAGGCTGAAGTAGGGAAGAGCGGGAGCGAAGCCGCGCGGGCAAAAGCTAGTTATAAATAAATAAATCCTTTCATCAAGTTCTAATTTGGGTTACATGAGAGGATCAAAGGCCAAGGGAACAGTCTGTTCTTAAAAGTCGAAAATGAATATAGACGAAGTTACCTTGCAGTTAGGACAGACGAACAGCGCCATGTTCTCGAGCACGCCGATGACGGGCACGCCGAGCTTGGCGCAGAACTGCAGCTCCTTGCGCACGTCCAGCAGCGCCACCTCCTGCGGCGTCGTCACCACCAGCGCGCCGCTCAGCCCCGCCGCCGTCAGGTACTGCACGGCTGACAGGTGCTCGTCTGACGTGCCTGGGTAGCGGGCACGTCCATAAATATTTACTGGGTATATTGATAAATTACACTTATTTAATGTTTAAAGATGTATTAGTGACGTATTTTTATCTATTGTGGAAGTAGCCTGGCATAGTTGGCCTTATAATGTTCACACTGTTTGGACTCCGGCCTCCTCTTTAGGACAGGGAGTGAGCTATAATCCAGCATGCGGGCCCAGAGCGGGTTGGTGGATGCCGGTTTCCTCACGATGTCTTTCTTCACCGTTTTGAGACTAGTAGTGATGAATTACATTACACAAAGTAATGTGCTTGGCTTTTTTTTTTTTTTTTTTTTTTTTTTTTTCGATGGGAAAAATCATCTTATGACAACCCCCGCTCTTGGGCGGAGCGGGAGATAGTGTCAGACTCTTACTGACTAAAAAACCCATCCCGTTCCTTCAAGCCTTCATACCGGGGCTCGAGCGCCCTTTCGGATAACCCTGGCCCCAGTAGGCTTCGACCCGGCTGGGTCCCTGCTGTTGCTGACAACTCCTTGAGGCGCGCGGGAACAGCGCGCGCCGTCGACGACTTGGGCTTGGTCCGGACAGTTACCGGACGGCCGGACAGCGAGTTACCCATTGCACACTGTCCGCAAGCCCGCGCCTACGGTGGCTGGAAATCGGGATCGGAATCCCGGCGGCGGCGAGAGCGCCGTTGCCTGATGCGGTCGGCCTCCTCCTTAGCGAGCATTACTGCTTCGCAGAAGTCGGCGACCGCCTGCCACTCCTCCTCGCTCCGGACCATGGCCTCGACCAAGGCCCGGCGCGAGAGGTCTCCGCCGCCGATCACCCCCACGAGGGCACGGCGATGCTCCACCCAAGCAGGGCACACCGCGATTGTGTGCTCCACCGTGTCCTCCGGGTGTTCCGCACAGTGGCGACACCCGGGCGTCACTTCCGCTTTAATTCGGAACAGGAACCTCCCGAACTTGCCATTTCCGGTGAGGACCTGTGTCATGCGGAAGGTAAGGACGCCGTGAGGTCTTTCCAGCCACGCCTCAAAGAGGGGACTTATCGCCATAATTGTGGCGTGCCCAGCACTGGGTTGCGATAGTCGCTGACGCCATTCCACCATGAGATCCCGCCGGAGCTCTGTCCGCCATGCCGCGACCTGTCGCGGCAGAGGACTTTCACCCCGGCGTTGCATCTCCACGCGCATGTCGTGCATGTGTGCAAGGACTGTTGCCTCCAGATCCCACGGTGGTAGGCCAGCCAGAAGGCTCGCCGCTTCGCGGGAAATCGTGCGGTATCCCCGCACCATCCGAATTGCCATGACCCTCTGGCAGGCGTTAAGTATGGCCGCCGGTTGCTTTTTCAGCAACGGCGCCCACACCGGCGCCCCGTAGAGGGCCATGGACCGAACGATCCCCGCGTAGAGCCTCCGGCAGGAGGCATCTGGACCCCCAAGGTTGGGCAGGAGCCGCTTGAGCGCAGCCCCAGTCCGGTTCAGTTTGGGAGCCAGACGTCGGAAATGCTCCACGAAATTCCACCGGCTGTCGAGGACGAGTCCCAGGTACTTCATCGTCGACCCGACACCGATGTGAACTCCTCCTACCGTTAGTTGGGAACTCATTGGCGGCGCGTTCCGAGAGCGGCGACCGTGAAAGCACATCGCCTCGGACTTGTGCAGCGCCACCTCGAGTCCCAACTCCTGGATCCTATCAACGACTATCGCAACCCCGCGTGTCGCTAGAGCGACCGCCGCCTGGTACGACTCTCCCTGCGCTAGAACCAGCGTGTCGTCTGCGTAGCAAACCACGCTGACCCCGTCAGGGAAGTCGCCCCGCAGCACGTAATCGTACCCGATGTTCCACAAGGGTGGCCCTAGTACCGACCCCTGCGGAACACCGCACGACATCTCCCGACGTTTCCAGTCTCCCTGGTGACCGGGGTAGACAATGTACCTGTCCGACAGGTAGGCCTCGACTACTCGACAGAGGTATTCGGGCACCCGGTGGTACCGGAGTGCCCTCCGGATCGTACTCCAAGGCAGGGAATTGAAAGCGTTGGCAATGTCCAAAGACACTGCCACGACACACCTACCCTGGGACACCGCATCCCCCGTCGTGAGGGCTCGCACGCGCATGATGGCGTCCACCGTCGAGCGCATCCTGCGAAAGCCGAACTGTCCGTCCGAAAGGTCCGGCCCCACCCGTGAAAGGCGCGCGACGAGGCGGCTCGCAATCACTCTTTCAAAGAGCTTGCCCACCTCGTCGAGCAGCACAATGGGCCGGTACGCGGACGGAGAGTCCGCAGGGCGCCCTGGCTTCGCGATGAGGACCAGTTTCCCCGTCTTCCAGCGAAGTGGGAACTGGCCCCTCTCCAAGCATGCGCTGAAGAGCCCTCTCAGTCGAGGCCCGAGAGCCTCCATGGCCAGGACCCAGGCTTTCCCAGGCAAGCCATCGGGTCCTGGGGCGGCGTTCTTGGCACTCAGCCTTTGCACCGCCACTCTCATCTCTACCTCGGTCACCTCTGGAGCATTATCGTCGTCGTCGCTATTGCGGTCCGCGTCAGACACCGCTGGCGGAGGCGGAGCCATGGGCGGGGGGGAGTGTTCCCCTCGCGCAGGGAACAGAGCGCTTACCACACCCTCCACGAGTTGGGGCCGGAGACTCTGAGTCAGCGGGGGAGCCCAGGGGCGCAGTTTCTCCCGTACCAATTTGTACGGGCGCCCCCACGGGTCCGCGTTCAGAGACCCCAGCCACACGTCGCGGGCCTCGAGTTTGGCCCGCTTAATCTCCGCTCGGAGGGTGTGTTTTGCCTCTCTGTAACCTTCGTACAGCTCCGCCTCTCTGGCCTCCGCATCCGGCGGGCGGATGCGGCGCCTGCAGTATCTGGCGTACCGGCGTCGCGCGTGATTGCACGTGTTGCGCAGTGCAGCGATTTCCGGCGACCACCAGTACACCTGGCGCTTAGCACGTCCTGGACGGACTCGGGGCATTGCCGCATCGCAAATTTGCGACATGGCCTCCCGGAACCACTCCGCCTCGACGTCGATATCGACAGGCCTGTCCGGTGCTTGCACCCAGGCCTGTACCGTCGCGGCTTCCAAGAGGAGCTCCCGGTCCATCTGCTTAAGCGCCCACCGCGGACCGCAAGGGCTCTGTCGGACCGGCGCGGCCGAGGTTTCGGCGGAGACGTCCAACCGGATGTACCGGTGGTCGGAGTACGTCTCCACCTCCTCCATAACGCGCCAGTCAACGACACGCGGCGACAGAGCGGGGCTGGCGAACGAAAGGTCCACCACTGATTCACCCCGCCTCCGCACCAACGTGGGGACAGAACCCCGGTTCAGGACGACCAGGCCCAGCTCCAAGGCCCAGTCCTCCACCATCCGACCCCGTGTGTTCGTGCGCCGGGAACCCCAAGCCGTATTCCAGGCGTTGAAGTCCCCGCAAACGACCACGGGGAGGGTACCAAACCCAGCGACGACGGCACTTAGCTCCATAAGGGAGACATGGAGTTCGTCGGGAGTTCTGGTCGGGGACAGGTAGACGCCTACCACTGCAATGTCCCCGACCCGTGCTGCCACGCAACCCCGTCCCCTCGCAACAGCCTCGAGGGGGGTAATGTGCTTGGCTGAGTTTGAACCCAGGACTTACAACTCGAAGTCGGGAAATGAGCAGTGGTAGCTGTTACCACTCGGCCACCACTGCTCATTGTGGTAGTATGCAGCTAAAAGGTTTATAAATAGTGGGTGAGTTACCTATAGGATTGTCAATATACCCATAATTGTTCAATTTACACCAGTACCGTAGCTGCTGGGCGAAGTGACCCACGGCCTCAAACAAGTGAGGGCTCTTTAAGAACAAGGGTTATTGTAAAATTGATAGGCTCGCGTTTGATCACTATTTTAGTAAGCGACTATGTGGGCGAACACTGGGTTACGACAGTCGTCTCGTTTTCGAAGTTATGAAAGAAAATGGCCTCGCTGATGTACATTCACCCACGTCTTAATTAGTCCAGGCTACGCCTCTGATTTACACATTTGCTTTGGCATTGGAAAATAAAATCTATACTTATATTGTAAAGAGAAAAGATTTTTTTTTTTTGTAAATTCAAAAACCACAAGACCGATTTTAAAAATTCCTGTACCAGTAGAATGATATTTTATCACCAGATATCGGAATAGACAGGAATGACAACCAATAGCAAGCTAACTCAACCAAAAAATAATCATTGAGATCGGTTCATAAACAAAAAAGTTCAGCGCGAATTGATAACCCCAATACCATAAAATTTTGAATAAAATTTGAGAAATGTTGCGGACCATCTCATAGCTGTAACATTCTAGATACTAGTTTTGAGTTTAAATCTCTATAAAAGTACCTGGTGGCGTGTCTATTAGTAGATAATCCAGTTCTCCCCAGTCCACTTCACTTAAGAACTGCTTGATCATTCCTTGAAACAAAACACAGAGAATATTAATTTAATTTTAAGACAGCTCCCAGTGGGAGACGATTTGGCTTAAATTTGTGCAAAATAACAGTTCAGCATGACCACGTTCGCGGCGCGAATGGAACAAACAATATTGATACTGTATTGTGGTAGCCTACGTGACATCCACGACACGACACGTGGGTGCGGTGCGGTGTTAAGCGAAGCGAAGCGATCGCGTTCAGTTATTTTATATTTTCGCGCGAACTCTTTCGGTGCGGTGACTTGTTTTATATAATTATGGGACTAAAACGGTGACTTCGCGCGCATGTAGGACACGAATTCACGTGGAGCACATCGGATCGCTTCGCAACCCCAATCGCTTTGAATAGCTCACGTAGGATGCTGTGTTAAGGTTAGTTACGTTCAGGAACCATACCATAGCGTTTTAAAACGTTCAGCGTGCGAGCGCGAAAAAAGTACGGAGCTATATATACATCCTATATAGCTCCATCCCTTTAACAGTTCAGTTCGGATCGCGTTAAGAGCTCGAGGTAGGGCCTCTGCTTATGTAGTTTGAGGATGCTCACCATTTTTCTTGGGTCCTCTCCATATGACCGCGTCGTCTGGACTGCCCAGCAGGAAGCCGATCGACATCAACGACAAATTGTCTGTTACATACTGTGGACAAACTCGAATGTTCATTAAGGGTTAATGCTCAGAAAAAAACATGTTGCGCCAACCCCAAGTAATAAGGGATAAGGGCAGGAAGAAGAAGAAGAAGAAGCTCCAGGGCAGCCCGCGAGATTCAATTTTTCTTAAATTATTTTTGTCAAAGCAAAGTCAAAGCATTTATTTCTTACAGACTCAATAGAAAAGATGAAGATTTTTTCTAACGTACATGATATTTTTATAGATATATTGGCAAGGCAGCCGATATCTCCATTGATGGTCAACCATTGCCCAAAGTCACCCATTTCAAGTATCTTGGATCGTTACTGTCTGAGAACGCCTAAATAGACTTAGATGTAGCTCATAGAGTCAATGTCGCATGGTTAAGATGGAGAACCTTAACAGGAGTACTCTGCGACCACAGTACCTATGAAAGATTGGAACCGTGCCCTAGCTTCTGACGTTTTATAAGTACCCATGTAGGCCTATGTAAAATAAATATTTTTGATTTTAATTTTATGCCAATAAAACTGAAGGGCAAAGTCTACAAAACGGCTATCAGACCCGCCATGCTATATGGCACTGAAAGCTGGGCGATGAAAAAGACTCACGAGAACCAACTGCACGTCAATGAAATGAAAATGTTACGATGGTCAGCGGGCGTTACGAGACTTAATAACGTACGCAACGAATACATCAGAGGCTCCTTCTAAGTTGCACCCATAGCAGATAAGTTCTCAGAGAAACGTATGCGCTGGTTCGGACATGTCATGAGAAGGGACGAAGAGTACCCCGTAAAGAAGGCCTTAGCGATCCCGGAAAGAAAAAAAGGAAGAGGGCGCCTTCTAGCTACGTGGTGGACAACCGTGTCCAAAGATCTGGAACGGGCTCAGCTGAATGCACAGACAACCCAGGATAGATTATCCTGGCGCCTAAAGACGAAGAGAGCCGACCCCAAATAAAGGGGTAAGGCAAGGAAGAAGAAGAAGAAGACTGACAAGGTAGCATCGTGATGTTAATATCTTTAAACAGTTCCCTTAGAGAATCGCATCGGCAGAGATTGTAAATAGCTCTGATGGACTGTAGGTCCTGTTTATTATAATATTATTTGCGACCGTAAAATATGACTGTACTTTGTGTGATTTATTTCATCACCACTGTCCTAGAACCAAAAATTCGAAGACGTGACGTTCACCAACCCGCACTGGGCTCGCGTGGTGGATTACTGCCCATTCCCTCTCCTAGAAAGGAGGCCGAGTGGGAACATTAAAAAAGGCTGATTATGCTATACTCCTGAGTTATAATCAATAAAATCATCAATACAACCGGAGCGAACCCTATTGAATAACTTTCACATGGAAAATATTTTTTACGATGGCCAATCATATTTTAAGCAACATAAAAAAGTAGGTATGTCTATTCAAAGATTTGCTAGAATGAGCGTGCAAAAAGCTACTTACTCAAAGATTACCTTTGCATTTGACTGAAACACTATTATATAAATCAAAAAAAGATTTTTTTACTATCACTGTAGACATACATTTGTGTGTTGGTGACATGAACTAAATCGCTTTGAACTCGAAAACCGTAAAGTTTTCCTTGTCATAGTGGAAACAATCGTCACGTGGATGTGGTATGACACAAAGAATTAAATTAGGTTGAATGACTGGTGTTTTATTTAAGTTTTGGTGTTTTTTATGGCACCGTTTATTCTTCAACTTACTTTGAGCGGTAACTGATCTTTCTTTGAGCGGTAACTGATCTTACTTTGAGCGGTAACTAATCTTACTTTGAGCGGTAATTGATCTTACTTTGAGTGGTAACTGATCTTACTTTGAGCGGTAACTGATCTTACTTTGAGCGGTAACTAATCTTACTTTGAGCGGTAATTGATCTTACTTTGAGTGGTAACTGATCTTACTTTGAGCGGTAACTGATCTTACTTTGAGCGGTAACTGATCTTACTTTGAGCGGTAACTGATCTTACTTTGAGCGGTAACTGATCTTACTTTGAGCGGTAACTGATCTTACTCCGAGATCCAAGGTAGCCATGTTCAGGGGCTTTACCACGACATGGTAAAATGTCAGTCGTGCGAGCGAGAAAGAGGAATGGAGCTATACACTTACAATTGCCGAAACGGATCTTGAGCGCTCGGCGTCAGAGTGGAGATCACTTTGCGCATTCCATACATTGGCGAGCCAATCGTCTTCGTTGTTAGATACATGCAGCAACGCAGGGAACGAATCAGGAGTGACATATATGGCGCGATGGCACGGCGAGCCAATCACTCCCCGCCTCCTCGTCTCACTTCGCACTACTAAAGAGACAGAATATTTGACTTCTGCGCAACTTGAAGCCAGCGCTCAAGATCCGTGACGGCAATTGTACACCCTACAGCTCCATTCCTTTTAACAGTTCAGTTTAGGTTGTAAAATGGATTGAGTTAAGAGCTCATGACAGGGCCTCAGTTCATTTATCTATATAATACAAATACAAAATATATTTTACCTACTGTAAGTATTTAGAAATACATTAGTATGTTTATTTATCAGTTGTCTAGTACTCATAACACAAGCTCTGTTTAGCTTGGGACTAGACGGCGTTGTGTTGTGAGATAGTTGTGGAAAAAAAAGATCTATTTCGTATCTATATATATCTAAATGTTCTTATAGTTTTCGATTCATTTACAGGTCACTTGTTGGAAATAACAGTGAACAAAGTGGTTGTAATGTTATCTACTAAATACTTACAACAGGCGACCATCCCGATCCTGAGTTGTGAACCTGTTCGCCTCGCACTCCCAGCACTCGCGGTTGACTGGGCCCGCAGATGTCAGCGTCAAGAATACCCACCTGCAATTTATTACTAGACATTAGTAGATGTAATGGCAGTAGTTTTATCGGATCGGGAGTTTTTAAATTTGATTTGTGGAAATCGGAATCAAAAATCGGAGGAGGGGACGAAGTTAGAAGCGTCAAATGAAACACTACTAAAATTAATCAAAAACTGAGAGAATTATAAATGAATGAGAGCAGTGGTGACCGAGTGGTAACGGCCCCGACTTACAAGTTGTAGGTTGCGGGTTCAAACTCAGCCAGGCGCATTACTTTGTGTGATTTATTTCATCAACACTGCTCTCAAAACGGTGAAAGAAAATATCGTGAGGAAACCGGCATGTCCTTGAACCAAAAATTCGAAGACATGTGACATCCACCAACCCGCACTGCGCCCGTGTGGTAGATTACGGCCCATTCCCTCTCCTAGAGTCCCAACAGTGGGAATATTATGAGTCCGACTATGCTATGCTATAAATGAATAGCGAACAACCTATTTAGTATGTGACAACAACCACTTGTGAAAGAGTAATAGACAGAAGGCACAAGGCCAACTTTAAAAAAGGAAGGTTTTTCTTATTTAACATGATTGTTACCTCAGAACTTTGCTATCTAAGCATATTCTTTGTTTTTTGATCTTTGAAACGGAAACATGTCATTAGTTATACATACATAGTCACGCCATTTTGACATGACACTTTACGAGGATAAGCAGAATGTACGGAACGCTACCTGTCACGATCTTTACATACTATTTTTGCTTCATTATCATGTATAATAATTATGTTATTCTATTCGTATAAAATAGCTTAGTTCTATGTTTTCGTTGAAGGCGTGTAAACAAAACAACCATGCATACTTATGCATCGACTATAATAAATTACCCCATAAAACCTGACCTATATAGGAAGCACGAAGGTTGTACCAGGCAGTGCCACCGTCTGGCTTTACGTTGCGAATTCTTTGCCACCGCGCGTTTGGAATCGATACACGTGTTGTCTGTGCCCAGTTCTAAATTTAAAACCTAAATATTTTGCCGCGAAAATGGATTTTGGAAACGAGTATGAGAGGCGCTCGAGATATAATAGGGTAGGTGATTATTTAAATAATACGTTGTTATTCTACTCTTCAGCAGGATCGTTTTGTCGCATCGTGACGTTTTAATTGGCGTGTAATTAAACTACTGGCACAAGCGTTTCAAATTAATAAACAATCAATTTTAATATGCGGAAAAATAATTACTACTGCATTATTTTGAGAACAAATTGAAGAAATATTTCAAATTCTAATTATTTATTCGATTTTACCTACAATTAATTTGAGTGAAAAAAAAAAACATTTTTAATGACTTCTCTGATTTATTATAAAAACAAGGCGGTAAAAATAGAACTCTGTGATTAAGAGGGGTTATCCGTCGGGTCAAACACGCCCCCTATCAACACGTTATAAATTAAAAAGCTATCCATTAAATAAATTAAACTCAGAAGTCATGCAAGTGCATCAAAGTGCATTGCCTCAAGTTCAATGGCTTCCCTAGATAAACGTCGGTTAATTGACGTCCTATTAAAGAATCTCCAAAACGGTCAATTGTGATAGACGGTGTTTACTTGACATGGTGACAATGACCATGTATTGAGAATAAATTGCTTCAAGCTTAAAGTGAACGATCAATTATAATACAATAATAGACTAGGCGCCCATTTGAACAACAGAACTGTCTGTGTAATCAGATCACAGATGTAATCTCGAATAATAAGCCTTTCATATGGCAAAACATTAAAAAAAAATCGAGGTTGCCATATAAAAATTTCCCACTCTCTTTTTTACCACTCACTTTAAAAAAGAATAGACAATAATATCCTAAACCATGGTTCTCACTATCAGTTTCACCAAGTGTGGATTATTTTTTATCACTTCATCATAGGCAGGTCAATGAAGGTCAGGCCGCATTACATAAAGATAAGTCTTATCATAAAAATGAAGTGGAAAGTAAATAAAAATACATAACATTCTTGTTAGTTATTTATTTACAATGCCGCTTTAATCAATAGATTAAAAATTGAAAGGTTTCTAACAATTGAATGTTTTACGAAATAATTTAATATGAAATACTAAAGATTTATATGAAGGCCAGTACCTGTACCAGTACTAAAGATTTATGCATTGTCATTATATCAGGATAAGGCCAAGATTCATAGATATACATAGTACTCATAGAGATTATATAATATACACTAATACTGTAAAGAGGCAAAGTTTATTTTTACGTTAGTAGGAGGTAATCTCTGGAAGAACTGGTCTGATTGCTTAAATTTTTCAACGATAGAAAGCTGTTTTAATCCTGTATGACATAGCCTATATTTTATGTACGCTGGCAAAAGCAAGTACTTCAAAAAGGGAGTGTTTCATAAGAACATTCATTTAGAAGCAATCAATGTTCATAATATTTATATAATTGGCTGCAAGTCAATTTAACCACTAGCAACTTAGCAAGGTGATTATAGACACAGATAGGACAGAGAGTTAGAGGGAGGCCGAAGAAAAGATTAAACTGAGTGAGGAATGATGTGAAAGAAAAAGGAGTCAGGGATAGCATCTTGTGCCAATCCCAAAAAATATGGGACAGGAAGATAAAGATGTTATTGATGAACTTACTTAGCAAAGCAAAGTATGATGTGTAATAATATTATGTTGATGGCAGAGATGTTGCTACACTTTCTAAGATTTATTTCTGTCCCTTGTAATATATTTCCTGGGTTTTTATATAGCCTACAGATGGTTGAGTTTTTGCTGTTTGAGTATGTGAGATATAAACCAGTGCTTGACTGCAATCCTACCTGTATAGTAAGCAGTGATGTAATCATTGATGGTGAAGCGCATTAGTTTATTAGGAACCTATTCACTCTATGGCTATTAACACGGCACCGCGCACCGCCACGGTTGGCGGTGAAGCGGATCTCATGTTACAATGGTCACTTAGAAATCCGTTGATACCTAACACACGTACACCACCCACCGCCCCTCCGCGCTGATATCCGCGCGGATTATTGTGGGTGCAGGACTTGTTGCAATTTAAAATGGATGAACCCAATATCTTCTTATTTTTTTCTTTTAACGCTATAAAAGCTAGGTGGCGAAAATGGACGCTGAAGTGGTGAAAGCATCCACCACTTCAGCGTCTATTTTCGCCAGTGTTTGTGATAAAACTGGTCAAAACCGCGCTAAATCCACGCCACGTAAATCGCCCACGCGGAGTACCGCTAAGAAGACACCTAAATTATGACTGGACGGGAAGACTGCAGCTGGAAAAACTGTTCCAGTATGATATTAGTATGAGGCAGTTGCTTCTATAATCATGTAGGTATTTTAATTAACTTACATTAGCATCAGGGTTCCTAGAAGCCAGTGCATGCCCTAGTAGAGACGTGACAGTACTCTTGCCCACTCCTCCCTTTCCCGACAGAATTAATATCTTGTGCTTCACATTTGACAGCCGCTCCTTGATTATTTGGATAGCGGGGTCTGGTCCTGAGACTGCACCTGTTAAAAATTTGTTACATTATTGAGTGATACCCATTAATTCTATTATTGTTTTTATCAGTCCTAGTTCAAAATTCCTAACAATGATTTTTAACAGAATAAAATATTTTGTCAAAATTCCATATCTGTAATCGTCATTTTCCTGCTCTTGTTCTCTAAGGGTCGGGGTCAGCGCTACATGTTTTTTACTTTGATCCTTCTTTCCTGTCTCTCGTCACATCATTTCTCACTCAATCCATACATGATCTCTTTGATCTCCCTCTCCATCCAACCACATGTATACTCGTAACTCTTTTTATAATGTGCATTTCATCCCTCTTATTCACCTGTTCATACTAAGACTAACAATTTTCTTTTAACTTTCCAGTCACTGGTGTGACTTTCAAACTTCCTCTAGTATACTCATTCTATCCATTCTCGTTACACCTCTCATCCATCTCAATATTCTCGTCTTACATGAAATTACATATTTCTACATCATGTCTGTCTTTTTGTTTATTCACTAACTCATCTTGAACCTTGCATCATATTTTTATAGTTCTTCACTGATAGAAATACAATTTTACTATTCTATAGCCAGGGCAGGCCTTTTGTAATTGTTTAAATATTTATTATATCCATTGTTTTTATCCTACTGCTTCTGTTTTGATCGTATTTTAATACTTTATTTACTAACTTTGGTATAAAGATAAGTCAAGTGGTCATAAAAATTCATGACATATCTTTTTGCTTTGAAAACATTGATATGACAATGATTTCAAACAGGATCTCAAAGTTATTGATTTTGGATTCCTAATTATTAGGTAAAATTGAGATGCTGTATAAAAACATAATTTAGGTTAAATAACATAATGGCAAAAATATTGCAATGTCATTCCTTCAAAGAATGAGAAATTGGAATTGATAGTTTTTCTTTAGAAATGCTCATTTTTTATGCCAGAGTGGGACAACAACATTGAATAGCTCACTAGAAGGTAATTCCAGGGAAGGGATCCTTTTAAAAAAACTGTCAAGTTTGGATGAAAAGCAAAGCAATACAATAATAATGTCTATGTGTGTGTGTTGTGCCATACATCTGTATCTAGGTATATCACACACTGAAAACCCATACTTGAAGAATTATGGTCAATTTAAAAGTAATACAATTCCGGATAGTAGCATCTGGTTTCAATACAATTTGCCAAAAAGCTCTAAATTATACCTCTTACAATATGGACTGAATTTTACCGTGTCACATCAGTGTTTGTTTACACACTTACCCGACGCGCAAATGTTCTGGTTAGGACATCCAGCACACGCTGAGGCCTTTCCAGCATCGTCGCTTTGAGTCCCAGGACAGTCTACAACAGAAAAACCGCAGGGTTTTAAAAACATTCTAGGTTTCTTGAAAAATGTACATAGGGTATTTACTTACGCTTTGGAGCGTTGTCTGGTACGCCACTCATGTTTGCTTATTAACTAAAGACACATAAATGTATTCTTAAATTATAAAAAAAACACTTTATTAACAAATTATATTGATTTGAACGTCGTGAAACCAAGAACTCGGAGCAGCAGACTGTCAAAATATTAAATAGTTTTGACAACTATGATTGACACCTTCCCCTTAGTTCCGACTTACGTCAAAGGCGATTATGTCGCGAATCCGACTGAATTTAATAGTCACAAAATATAACGATTATTGAGTACTGTTCGTGTCGTTGCGCGTTGGTCGGATTTGCGATATAATCGCTTTAGACGCAATTCGGAACGCGGGGTTAATTGACACTGACATGAATGGCTGTCAGTCTCTAATTTTTGTAGTTTGGTTGGACAACATGGACTGCGTTCATCTTGCAATTTTGTTGACGTAGTACATAAGCTCACAGATGTCTGTGAGTATGTAGCTATATTTCTGCCAGAACTCAAATGGAAATGTTAGTATTTAGTTTATGTTTAAAAAATTTTTTTTTTCAATAAATAGTAGTGCCTTGCCTACAAAAGTCGTGCAATTTAAAAAAACCATTTTGCTTTTCAATTTTGTTTTGTATACGAACGCGTTGTATTATGTAGGATCGGGAAGTGTTTTTTTCCCGTCAGGTTGTCCAATGTAGTAACACGAAAATTTTCAATTTTGAATTTCACTTTTTGTTTGTATTTTAATAAATGATTATCAACCTTTCTAAATTATTATAAGTTTTTCTAAACAATAAGCGAAATGGCTAAGGAAGTGTCTATGTGTACGGTAATGTCCACAGGACTAGCTCTTGAAATGATAGTATTAAAATATTTTACTTTTATTATTTTATCCTTTTGTAGCAACTCCAACAATGGTCCCCGGTAAAAGAAATGGCTGGGGCACCCAGTGTGCCTCCACAAGTCGGCTACTGCTTCCACTCTCCTAAAAAGCACCCGTGGAGGCCTATCATGGGTTACGAGGAGATCGAGGTGACACCTATGTAAGACACTGATTTAATTTTTTTAGTAATCTGACACAAAACGCCTTCCTTTCATGTTAATCATGCATTTAATACTCGTTATCGTTAATACTCAGCAAAAATATATTCATCAGCACAGTTGGTACATAAATTCGAATAAGAATTTTTTTTTAATATTCTCTATCAGGCCGTCGCAGCCAATAACCAACACAATGGTGGACCCATGCTACACTCCAGCCGGAATGGCCGCGGAACCCCTTCGCTTCCCCAACCTGGTGACCGGGTTCGACCGGAGCCCGGAGCACGCGGCCCGCGCAGCCCTGTACACGCGGTACACGCAGTACGAGTGGAACCAGAATAGCATCAAGAATTATAACGAGTCGGATGCCAAGAGGAACTTCTCTGAACGCGTTCGAAATGATATCATGAGGATGTTGAGGTAAGGCCACAAGTCACACATAGAAAAAAAAAAGAAAAATGCGGAAAACTATCGGAAAACACTTTGTATAACGGATTTCATAAATAAATTGTTGGTTTCTGAAAATACCTCGATGTATGGAATTATAGTCTGACTGATGTTGGAGTGTTACAGGGAAACCGATGAGATCGGCACACAGGGCCAGAGAGACTCAGGCAGGAGAATCGGTGAACGAATCACCGACACTACCTTTTGGAGGAATGAGGTAAGTCACCTGTTAACTTTTTACACAGCTATTCTAGATAGATACCGGCGCGGCGTGAACTTAGTTACCCTATAGACCTGAAAGTTTATGCTTAAATCTTTCCACCTTGTACATATGAACAGTTAATAATTTTTGCAAATTTGCATCTGACTACCAGTAATTCCAAAACACAATGCCAAAACAAATCAGATGCAGATACAAACTCATATACTCGTAATTTCTGAAGTAGGTACTCTCGAAATTCTTTGGCGACTAATTATAAACACAAGGTTTTGACTTTACGAAAGTAAGGCAAAACTTTCGTCATTTTAGTCTATCCTTAATTAGCTAAGCTGTTGTGACAGGTCTCAATAGAGATGGAACGCCTAGTGGCGACCTGCGAGAAGCTGAATGACACTCGCAGGCAGCTGGAGCGAGCCATCGCCGGCATTGAGGGGCCGCTGCACATCGTGCAGGAGTGCCTGTACCACAGGGAGAAGAGACAGGGTATGTAAAACAGGGGAGGAAAATTTTAACAGTCCTTTGTAAGCGATCAAATCACCTTTTTAACATCAACAAGAAAACTCTTCAAGAACCCCAAACCCTGGTTGCTCACGGCCTCATGCTCGTTGGTACTATTGTTTTGATCCTCCAATACCATTACTTCTTACCACTTACAGCAACTTATACCTACTTTTTACCTTAGTTTTAAACCCAATGTATCATAAAGTAACTCTCATTGATATACAAAAAACCCCTCTGATTTAAGTTATTGTTCATATCCAGCTAGCATTAACAACTCACATTAATACGCACACTGGCGAAAAAACTTACAAATGTGAATAATATCAGCGTTGTTTTAGTCAGAAGGGTTAAGCAGTAGTCGGCTCCAGGCTGAACTCAATGGCCCACATTCTTGAGGTCTTATGTTATTTTGTCCTTCGAAAGTGACTGACGCCTAATTCGGATAAGTTTTTTTAAAGGTTTGAACTCTTGCTTTTTCTAACGCTAGGTTTGGAGCAGGTGCACGACGCTGTAGAACAGTCGCTGCTCAAGGAGGTCGCCATCTTGCGAGAATGCCAGGACAAGTTCCGAAATATGCTTGAAAAGGTATCACAAAATATTTGGGTTCGATAGAAACTTGCTATTAAAATAAAAAATAAACCATTTAAACGGTCCCCGTGCTGCTAATCACAAAACAGTTTGCTTCGCGGGTGATGAAAATGGGAATAGGCTACTTTAACAGGTGTCACACGCCACAGCCTTCAAGTATGCCATTGCCAACTGAAAGCAGCCGATTCTCGGACTACTACTAGCAAGGGCTGGGTCTTCATCTTTTTTGAAGCAAAAAAAATAAATATTTTATTTGTTATCTGTTATTGGTCAATTTGTGGTTCAAAACTGTTTGTTGTACAGGTGCGAGCACAGTCCAAGAACTGTCGCGCGACACAACACGAGCTGGAGACGGACATGCGCAACAAAGAGTACGCGCTCGGCATCGACTCCATGTGCCATCAGCTCAACAACTATTCTAAGGTAAATATGTGCCAACAGAGGCACTAGGTACTATGACGTGGCATTGTCAATCCTTGATTTTATTGTGAAATGGGAGATTGTTTTTCATCCTGTATAATGAGCTCATTGGCCAGACTACGACGCATTGTCACGTCAAACGTCCCTGATATTTAACTTCTCGAAGGTTGCCTTCTGGAAGGTTAAAGGCACGGTTAAACACTCCATCAGCTCAACACATGTGCCAACAGGTCTATAACTTCTCCACGATGTATAATTATGTTCCATCAACTTAAATAGCAATAAAACTGTAAATGGTAATTTCATTATTATCTAGGTTTGTTGTATGCCTTTAATTGACTGATCAAGTGATCATAGCGCGTTTATAAACAATCTCCAACCTACCTAGATATCTGACATAGACAATATTTCTGGTTCCAGCTACTCTAAAGTCTAAAGTAAGTATAAGGTTAAGTTTGCTTCCAGAAATTCGCAGGACTGTGGTTAACCGCATAGAACAAAACAGATGAAGCAACAGAACGGCCCACCATCTAAAACACAATTACAGCTCGGTGCCCCAGTGACTTGGAAGTCGTAAAAGTTTTATCGCAAGTGTGAATCCATCTCATAGTAACACCACATCGGAGAGATGCGACCTTTAGCGGGAGACACTTAAATCTCCCGATGTGTTCATAGAACCCTCGGAGAGCTTCTAGACTGGACATGAGTTGCCATGGCCAACTTGGAAAACTTTAAACAGACTCCACAATCAGGTTGGGCACAGCAAAGATAGTCTCCACAGGTGGGGATTTTCGGACGGCTCCGATCTTCAGTTTTTGAGGCATCTTTCCGAAAACTATGTCACACCTTCCATTTTGCGTCACGTGCCCTATTACCTATTCACGTAGGGATCTAATGACAGCAGCAGAAGCAGACGGCATGGCCGTGGTCGAATACTGGGCGAAGCAAGTAAATTAATTAGAAAAAAAAAAATACTATCATCACCACGATAAGAAGAAAGAAGTAAACATGAGTTATCAGCAATCAGCTCAATAATTTCTTCATCTTTAATTAGAATAGGGGATCCAATTTGCGATTTGTGTGTCGCGTAGTGGCCCGCTCTGTCTGAAAGCTAGCCGATGATGTCGATGATGACTTCGTCGTGTCGCTGGCACTATATTAATTTAAATTTTACTGGCTTGAACTTCGCGACAATTTCATCGCCGAGTGGTAGCGCAGAGAACAGATACAAAATACAAACGCAAAATCTTTATTTCTGAAATAAGAAGTTTAAAGCTCTCATGCATATTTTAGGGCACGTAGAATAGGACAGGTGGCGGTTAATTTGCGAATCATTCCACTTAATATTTCGCATTGCTGTTCCACCTTCCCACTTGGAGACAGAAATTCGGATAACTTCAGCTTTTTTATCCAGGGTCTACAATTCTATGCTGGCATCGAGCGATATGACCCTACAGTGTGCGACACGGCGCGCTGGGCCGCCGCCTCCGCCGCCACGCTGCAGCGCTCGCAGTCCGAGCGCGCCAAGGCCATACAGATGCTCTCAGGTAATGTGTATAGAGACGCAGGGCCTACATGTGCGACACGGCGCGCTGGGCCGCATCCATCGGATTCCCACGACCCTCACCAGGTCGTCGGTCCGCTTCGTGGGGAGGCCTTCCAACGCGTCTTTTGGTACGCGGTCGCCATTTCAGAACCATTCAACCCCAACGACCAACTATTCTGCGCAGTATTATACGCAGAACAGTTGGTAGATGCCGCAATATTATGTGCCCTGCCCACTGCCAGTTAAGCTTGGAGAGTCTTCGGTGGCCCGAAGATTTGGTAGCCCTGGTTCTTCAACCGATATCTTCATTTATGATATTATTTTGCAAGGAAACTCCTTTGGGTGACTTCAAACCTTCTGATAAGGCCCATTGTGAGCTACCACGTTTCGGAGCCATATGTCATCACTGGCAGATGTTTGACGAGAAGATACCGCGTAATTTCCCGAACGCTACCAAGTCGAGTCGGATTCGACGATTGACCTTTGTCTCGAAGGTAGCCTACCCAATTGTGTGAACACTATTTACTTAATACCGTATAGGGAAATGATAATGTCATCGTTGTAATTTTAAATTCATCACTTTTTTGCAATAAAACAATGACGCATCTGATGTTGCAAAAAACGGCTTAACCAATACGAGTGCGTCTTTATTTAACTGTATCTTGTCGTTTAGATACGGAGAATCTGATAAACGTGTCAGCGACGGAGATCTGGGATCAATGGAGCAACTCCAACAGCGCGTTCACTCGGCGCATCGCAGAAACTATAGAGATCAAGAACAAACTGCAAATGCATTTGCATAAGGTATGTTCTAAAAAGTCCAATGTGAGGAAAGTTTCTTAGAGAAGAATAAGAATGTCGGTACCTACTATGTTAGCATAATTTGAGATTGTGTTTGGCCTGACTGCAAATACGGGCACGGGGCGGAAAACTAAAACATAAGAACTTTTTTGGAGTGTCCATAGATGACACGTGAGCGCGGGAAGCGGCGCGGCTTGTGAGAAGCGCGCGCAGCCAACTGATTACAAATAGTAGGACGAGACTTCTCGTAGAAAACATTGACACGGAAAACACTATCTTGACCTTGAATTTCAGATCCAACAAGAGATCTTCGACGTCGAGAAGACTCTGGAGCTGCTAAACAAGGCTATTGAGGACAAGCTGCAGCCTATGAAGGTGGCCCACACGCGCTTGCAGGCCAGGACCAACCGGCCGCACCTCGAGAAGTGCCGTGATGAGGCGCAAAACAGGTCAGTAGTAGTCAGACAAGCTGCTGCCTATGAAGGTTACCTAGTAGCGACTGCACTCTAAAATCAACCGGTTGCACCTCGAGAAGTGCCGTGATGAGGCGCAAAACAGGTCAGTAGTAGTCAGACAAGCTGCAGCCTATGAAGGTTACCTAGTAGCGACTGCACTCTAGAATCAACCGGTTGCACCTCGAGAAGTGCCGCGATGAGGCGCAAACAGGTCAGTGGTAGTCAAACAAGCTGCAGCACATGAAGGTAACCCACTAGCGCCTGCAATCTAGAATCAACCGGTCGCACCTCGAGAAGTGCTGCGATGAGGCGCAAACAGGTCAGTAGTAGATATTCAAGCAAACTGCTACCCATAAAGGTGGCTCACACCATCTGCAGTCTAGAACCAATCAGTCGCATCTAAAGAAGTGCCGCGATAAAGCATAAAACAGATCAGTTTCGGTAGTAGTCAGACAAGCTGCAGCCTATTAAGGAAGCTCACACGCGCCTGCAAACCAGGACCAACCGGCCACACCTCGAGAAATGCCACGATGAGGCGCAGAACAAAAATGTAACATCTCACACTCATGTGTATCTGTAACCTATGTTTACAAATAAATAAATCTGAATCTGAACAGGATGGTAATAGTCGGATAAGCTGCAGCCCATGGAGGTGGCACACACGCGTCTGCAGTCTAGGATCAACAAATCGCACCTAAAGAAGAGGCGCAATAAGCAAAAAAAAAAGGTAGGTAGGTAGGTAGACAGACACGCTGCAGCCGATGAAAGTGGTACACTTGCATTTGCAGGTTTGGATCAGTAGGCCGCACCTCGATATGTGACGCGATGTGGTGCAGAACAGGTGAGTAGTAGACAGGCAAGCTGCAACCCATAAAGGTAGCTCACACGCACTTGTAGTCTAGGAACAACCGGCCTTACCTCAAGAAGAGCCGCGACAAGGCATAGTTTAGGTGAGTAGCAGTCAGGCAAGCTGCAACCCATGGCTCAAACACACCTGTCGGTCTAGGACCAACCAGCCCCAAGTCAAGAAGAGCCGCGATAAGGCACAGCATAGGTGAGTAGGTTACTACACGTAAGCTGCAACCCATGCAGGTGGAAGTAGAAACCATAAGGCAATAATATAAAAGACAGATGAACCAGACTTAATTTGCTTAATTAACACTTGTATTCTAAGTTTTTTTTTAAATAAACTTCCTCCACTCTGCTTGATTTAGTAGCCATGATGATTTGATTGCGGGAAGCAGGACAGACTTAGGTAACACGGGTGAATGATTTCCTCACAAAACATTTTTTCCCTCACAGACTGGTAAAAGAAGTATGTGACCTCCAAGAGACAATGGAGACTCTCCGGTCGAAGATCGCGACAGCGGAGGGCACGCACCAGACGCTGCTGGGCGTGCGCGCCGGGCTGGAGGCCGAGCTGCGCAACAAGGCCACGACGCTGTTCATCGACCGCGACCAGTGCATGGGGCTGCGCCGCGGGTACCCCGTCACCGCCGCCATCAAGTCTTAGTGCCGCACCCACACGCTCCATGCCTGGCTTTGATTCAGGCAAATTATAAGTGCAATAAAATTATTGAAATTGTGGATATGAGTTTTTTTTTTTGATGTTGTTTTTATAAGGTTGGCATACCTTTTTTCTATTATGTGGGAATTCTTTAAAATGCACCGGGTCTTTGGGGATAAAAAGTGTGGGATTTAGCGCTAAACTCGCTCCGTGGTCGTCAGCATAGTGTCTAAACACACTATGCCGAAGGTATGAGACCGAAGTTCCGCGGCTGATTTTACGTTCCGACGTATTTGGGTACTAGGTATAATACAATTCACGAATGATGGCGGGCGTGAAGTTTGTGCAGAAGGCTGCGCAGTAACGTGTTTTAGAAACCAAATGACGTCGTGCGTGTGCTAGAAGAGTGTGGTATGCGCGAAAGTTCGCAAAGGCTAACTTCACGCCCGCCATCATTCGTGAATTGTACCTATATAACTCGGATAATTCTGAATTAAAAAAAAAATAATTGAAAATAAAGACCAACATTATGTTGGCTTTCGTCTATTTCAATAATAAAACTTAACAACACAATGGCTTTTATGTACACGGTACACTCACTTGCTAGTATGCATTTCATCTTTGGACCTTACTTCTCAATACATTATTTATGTACTTTACGTATTTTGTACTATGAAAACACCCTAAATCTAAACCTTCGATACACATTCCAGGGTATCCATCCAGAAGGTAGCAACAAGTTCTATTATAAATCTGTCATGAGTGACTTTGACCCAATTTGCAAGTGAGTGTAAACATTTCAACATTTCATTTTCACAATTCTATCCTAAAACCGTTTACTTGACGTACGAAGGCACGGGCAGTTTCATGCCTTCCTTAGCCTCAAAGAATGTGTACGATAACACTATCTCGTCCACAAACTCCATCCTTGGGTCATCGTTGAATTCAGGATCGATGTAGAAGAATACTGGCATGTCCACCTGAAAACGAAAATAACAGTTGTTTTGAATGAGTAGCGATGGTGTGCACTGAATTTATTAATATATATTAATTTTGTGTTTTTTTTTGTTTGTTGGTAGTAATCTCTGAAAGTACTAGTTCGATTGATAAAATTTTTTCACCGATAGCTGCTTTATTCTTGAGTGGCATAGGCTATATTTTTTGTACGCGGGTGAAGCCGCAAGCAGAAGCTAGTCTTTAATATTATCGGCAGACAGACTAGGGAAGCGTGGTATAAAGGAGACCTATACGTGCCTATACCATACCTACTCAGTAGTTGGAGGAACAATGCTGTCACTGTCAGATGCCATTAGCCCTTTGCTATCCGCACTCTCCAGGGGCGGGATCCTGGGACGCAAGACAAAGACGGAAAACAGGAGTGAGTTTTAGGGTGAGTTGCACCATTTAACTATAACGATAACAAAGCCGTTAACAGTTGTCAAATCGTCGAATTGACCAATAGGAGGCCGTTTCACAGCTGATTATGGTTTGGTTATCGTTGTAGTTAAATGGTGCAACTCACCCTTAGTCAGTTAAATACTGACACGCCCTCCCGCTCCGCCCTAGAGCAAGAGAAATCATTGGATGATTTCCCAACCTAAAAAAACCCACCAGGGGCCTTACCACGACGTGTTCAAATAAGCGAGAAAGAGGGATGGAGCTGTTACACCTTATAAAGCTCCCTCCCTTTAACTGTTCACTTTAGGTCGTCAAATGGTTCGCGTTGGAGCTCGTGGTAGGGCCACAGGGAATGAATTGTCATCATCATTTCAGCCGAAAGACTTCAAGAAGAGTCGCCATAATGACCGATCCTGTGCGTCTCGCATCCATCGGATTCCCGCGACCTTCACCAGGTCATCGGTCCACCTTGTGGGAGGCCATCCAACGCTGCGTATTCCGGTGCGTAGTCGCCAATCCAGAACCCGTCGTCCCCGTGCGAACAATGCCTTGCCCACTGCTAGGCTAGGTCTGTAACCTTGGTTCTCTGACGGATATCTAAAATTCAGGAAATAAATAAAAAAGGAAAAACCATTTGTTTTACCTTCTCATGTGGGTTGAGTTGCTGCTCCTCAAAGCAGAAGCATTGTATCTTGTTGAAGTACTGGCCAGCCTCGAACGGGATCACGTTGTACGTACTAATGCCCGTCACCGGCTTGTTTGTGGGGTTGAGGGCCGTGTAAAATGCTAGAGCTGTTTCACCGGGTACTACCTGAAATAGAATTGCTTCATAATTAGAGATAGGCAAATTGGCTCTATTCTAAATATCTCATTTCACACATCTGTGACCTTGTCCGTGTCAGACTTTTTTTGTATATTTCATGGGTATGGGACAGTGGGCAGATGTAGGTTGCTGCAGAATAAAAAAGGAAAACAAAAGTATACAGCCGATATTACAGAGTACAACTACTACCCCAAACGAGCAGTGTCCCGAAGTACCGCTTTCTGAATCCAGCCGTCTAACGGGAACGTCCTAACATTTTGGACAGTTATGGCCCACTCGCTAGATAATGTAGGGCGTAGATGATCGATTCTGCCAGACTGTACTGTCTTTTACAATAAATCGCTAGTAGTTATTCGTCATGATAACTTCGATTATAATTGCACAGACAAAACCTTTGGTTTCCCTAAAGAGATCCCTGGGTCTCTTTCTAAAGTTCCCGCAGCCTGAAAGAGCTATCACGTCTTGTTGAATTCTCTTTAAGGAGCGTGGGACACTATGCCCTATTGACTCCAGTTACCAGTCGTCCGCAAGCCCGCGCCTCCGATGACAACGCGTCTCTTGTGGCATCTGCTAGGGTGTAAAGATGTTCTCGCCCTCACGGTTGCAACTATCTCCTTCGCTTCCATTACTACTTTGCAGCAGGAGGCCGGTTTCTAGTCCCCCCTCACTCTTGATTCGAATCAGGGCTGTATGAGGTGGCCACCGCCAAGGGCCTTTATAAGGAGAAGGCGATGCTCCGCCCAAGCTGGGCAGACTTCAACTGTACGCTCGCCCATGCAATGGTGACACTCAGGCGTTTGTTCCGCCTGAATTCGAAACTGGAACCTCACGAACTGCCGTATCAAGTGAGGCCCTGCGTCGGATGGAAACAGGACGCCGTGGCGCCGCTCTAGCCACTCCTCAAAGGACTTACCGCCGCCATTGTCGCGAGGCTAGCGCTAGATTGCGACAGTCATTGTCTTCATACCACTCTAAACCTCTAAGATTGGGCATGAGCTGTTAAAGGGTAGTCCTAGCCTTCTACAGTATGGGAGCCAGACTTGAGAAGTGCTAACAAGTACTCCTTGAGACTTTTGGCATTTGAAAAGCATTGATTCCCACTCTTCTGTGGGACATACAGTCATCACCTAAGACCATGGGTGATCATGATGCATTGAAATAGTAACAAAATGCTTTAATTGAATGTGATTACAGTATTATAAAAATTCTGTCTTTACATTAGAAATATTTTTTTTAACCTTTCAATCGTGATAATTACAGACACAATTGAAAGACAATAGGTGCGCGAATGCCGGCGTTCTCTTGGGGTTTAATGAGTTAAGTAATGTTAACTTACTGTAATATCTAGCTGTTGAGGTTTGAAGTTCCACTGCATTGAGGAGGCTGTGTCAGCATTGAACCTGATCTTCAGTGGTCTATTCTTGATAGCCTTCATATTACTAATACCCTCGTCAGCCTCCGCTAGCCCCGTTGTCCCTCCATAACTATAAGCCTGGAGTAATATTTGTGTTTGAAGAGGTTTTTTATATATTTAACAATTCATGTACACACTTATATAATTAAAAAAAAGAAAACGGAAACAGAAAAATTGGTACATAGGTGATGCTTATTTCAACAGAAATCTCTTCCAGCATACTTGTAAAAGGAGAATTGGGAAAAAGAGAAATAGTGGTTTTATCAATTAGCAAATCATGACAATGAGTAGGTATAAACAGTTATGTTTTTTTTTTTATTATCAAACATGTAAACTCACAAGACAGCCAGACCCAGAACACTCATTTGTTGGCCACACAAATATTTGTCCCCTGCAGAAATTGAACCCACAACACAGCAGCCAATTGCTCAATCACTTGCCAAGCCATATATTGGTGCTATGGGCATGCCATTCATGTAATAGAGCACCTTACGTGTCTCAAAACATGCATGGTTTTAATATCATTTTCAGGTCCAATTGATTTATAATAGAATTCCCAAATAGTTAAAAAAGGGTGTATCCTTAATTTGTATCTTTATCACATAATTTTGGACTAAATGATAAAACGATTATCTAATACAGGTTATCTGGCTTACCTGACAAAATATCCTGTAAAGTGGTACAGCAGCATAACTTAAACCTACTGTCATCACACCGACCGCTATCATATAATTTAGTGTAGATTTTATCTTATGCTTCTGGTCATGGGATCCGCGACTAATAAATAAACTCGGTTGTATCGGTCTTTTAGGAGCAAGTATCGGTGAATTTATAACCAAATTATTCCTAAATGTATTGACGTAACATCGGTTCACCCACACAAGACGGTTCATTTTGATATTTTTATTTAACTCTAAATATCCAGGAACTGTTTTCTTAAATTATTTCATCTTTCTCAAGTAAATAACTAAAATCGTGCGACGAACATTCTCAGGAACAGTTGACATTGACAGTAAATGACTGACATTGACAATTTGTGACATTCGTATTTTTTTTTTAAATCAGCTGAAATATTTCGCAGGTTTAACATATAGATTTTTGGCAATAATACAGTGAAATAATAAATCATTCAAAACGTTTCGTACGGAGAAGAGAACCATGAACTCCCGAAAAAAAGAAACAAAAGCTTATTTTAGTGGTGAAATATAGAAAAAGTGCACGGCCTATATTTCGCTTCATCATCCACATTCACCGACTTCAGGAATTGGTAGTAGGTAGATCTGTTTTATTGTGCCAATCCTTTAACTCGTGTACAAACCTCATTCAGATCATCCCACGATGGCAATGTTTTCGATTATGTGAATGTTTGTTACTTTTTTTTTAAATTGAGATAAACTAGTGCTCGACTGCCATCCCACCTGATGGTAAGTAGCGATGCAATCTTTGATGGTGAGGGCACTATAACGGCTGAACGGATTTGCATGTAATTCTCACAGAACAACCGCCATCTTGACGTCAATTTGGCACCGTATTGATGAAATAATTTCATTCTTAAGGAGGTACAAATATTTCAGAGCTAGGTACTGAATAGTACATTTTATCAGTAATTACTGGTGAGGGTTGCGGGACGCTCAGGACCGTTGCATTGGTTGTGGCGACGCTTAAGGGAGGCCTATATCCAGCGGTGGGGTTCTGCCGAAAAGATGGTGGTCAGTAATTTCGGTGTGGTACACCCGCCATTCTGACTCTCACAAGATGGAGCAAGTACGGTATGTTAGACTGATATACATGTAACACGCCTGATTTGTACGTAGAACGACGCCGACGTCGTGAATCAGGTGTAGGTCTACAAGTCTATATTCCATATAAAATGTATGGAGACCACGTGCGCGTAGTGCAGTTCTACCTTAAAACCCACCTGTCTTCTTCAGTCGCCCTTTACATTTCAGGACTATGGTATCTCTTTCAAAATTTCCCGTGGGCATAGTCGTAAGGATTAGAATGCTAATACACTGTTTCTTTTCATCTGTTGGTACTTAGCCTCGAATTCCATGAAAAGAATAAAAAGTCGCTAATAGGTGACAACACTGAACACTTTGCAATTGGTGGGAAAATATGTTTTGTTTGATTGCCATTTACCAGCTCGTGTTGAGGACACTGAGTACTTTGTAGAGGAAATCAAGATGATAATGAAGCCCACGACAGTACCGTGCACACCAAATTCGCTTCCAAGTGAAGTAAAATTTGTATGCGAATAAAAAATAGTACCTAAGTATGTACTAGCTTAGTAACTTTCGGAAAATAGAATTAATTTAGTAGTCTGTCTAATAAGTTAAACGACTTGGCTAATTATTAGCATTTAACGAAATCTGATGTAGTCAACACGAGTTCAATAATCAAGGTTGATTGATCATTGTTAAATAACAGAAGAACCTTAAAAACAATACATATTGAATATCAGTATTTTTTAAATGATTATATATTATACAAAATTCCCAAGTCGGTTGACTTATTAGACAGACTTTACCTACACAATCATAACATTTGTAAATAAATAAATCAAACCTAAATGGAAAATTAGTGTAAAATTAAAATTAAGTAAAGTTCATTCAGTTCCATTTGTTTATAAATGATAAAAAACAGGCCATTGGTCAATTGGTGGGCTGACAGTAGTGGGCACGGACATCTATGAGAGTTTATGAGACGAGCTAAAGGATCAACTAAAGATAATTCCAACCCATAAAATACACTACCGCCTTACCACCGCCAAGTTTATTTTTGCTTGCACTCTACACTGGTTTGGTTTGGCGCCGCGCCGCAGGATTCACAGAGCTCGACCATCTAAACAGCAGGATTCAAGCGATTTTTTTTTTTGAACATGCAGAAATGACCGCGATGGTGCACAAAATATAATTAAAAGTTAATTTTAAAAATAAAACTTCCACGTTCATTTAAAATTAATTAACTTTTAATATCACAATATTCTTAATACTTCCTCATTCTCGCATGCATGGATCATCGTTTGTATTCTAGCGCCACTAGTTTGTGTTTCGTCTTGATGTGAGCGTCTGTATGAGTTTTTTGGTACGCTTTATATGTACAATCCAGAAACGGACATCTGAACATTGGTTCTTTACCGCATTCGTACGTAACATGTCTTCTATACGTACTTTTGTGCCTGTATTTCCGTTTACACTTCTCACATTCATAAGACATGTCGTATTGTGACCAATAGTTTTTTGTCTTCATTGGCATAATCGGCAACATGTTTTGCATCATTGTTTTAAAGAAATCCACATCACCTGCAACAATGAGATGAGAATCTGATTCTTTCCTTTGCGAGTTATTTCGAAGAAGTTTTCTTTGTAGTTGAACGCGTTAACTTTATAATACTTTCAAGTTATATGGTCTCCATGGTGATCTTGATCTGGAAGCAAATGTTGGACTGGTGTTCACAAACATTCCAAATTAAAGTTAACGCGTCCAGACTCGGGTCACTATGATATTTACACGACGATGATTTACCTACCTACAAATAAAAAAAAAAACAACAATTTGTAAAAATCAATCCAACAAGCCCATTTTATTTACTTGAAGAGCCGAAGTGGTTAAATGCATGTAGCTGTAGGCACTTTATGCAAGCGTTAATATTTTTAAGTAATGAATAACGCATCAATTTAGCTGTCATAAGTTAATTATATTTAATTCAATAACTTGAATCACATTTAACTGTAACGTTGGTAGTCAGTGACGCAATCGGTAGTCAAGGTGTTTGTTAGACAAACAAGTTGTTTATTGAATCAAGAACATTTATTCACATGCATAATCCAATTTAAAAAGAACAAACCAAACACACTCGACTTCACTGAAAACAAAATAAAAAATACTTCAAACATTAATAATAATTAACATTACTTTGTGCTGGTCTCACTAAGATGTAATATCCACTTTATAATCGAAACTATTATGCTCATAGCTCAGCGATAAATAGGTAATGTGGTGATATCTTCTAGACCAAGTTCTGCTGTTGCTGGTCATAACAAAAGATTAACAGTTTGATATTTTTCAAAATACTGTACGTAGGCTTGTACAGACTACTAAGGAACTTTATAATAAAATATAATTATTGGAAATTTTAGTCAGTTTCATGACATGTTGCAAATGCATGTAAGTAATTACACTGGTTCGCATCTTTGGACATAGAGGAATACAATTCTTTGGCGATTTAATTATTAGGATTGACCAAGCGGTCGTAACATAGTTTATTTATTGACTAAAATAATTTTGTGAGTCAGATAGTCTACCACCGATTATATTAATATCTAAACTAATTTGTTGGTGGGTTTCTAGGTTAAACTTCGTAATAAAATATAAAATTCTAATCTATAGGTAGTCATACCATGAACACTCATTACATAATTATTACTTGATGGTACATTCATATTTTAACACCACATTGAGTGCTTAAGTTTCTCTACAAAAACTTAACATTAAATAACCATAATAATTTACTTAACAATAGTATATAAAATTATTATTATATAAGGCACTAATTTCTTATTATGGCTAAGAATCGACTGGAAGATTCTTTGGTTTACAATATTGCATGATTCAAAATTTGAACTCTTTTAAGGTAACTTATTTAACAGTAACAAATGCAAATAATAAAATAAGACATTTTTAACAGAAATACTGTATCTGTATATCTATAATACATTGCTTCTGTCACAATTTCTATTGTAGTAATAAATTTTCTTTGGTAACAAGGAACACACACTAAACAAACATTAATAACAAGAACAAGAAAATATAACAATCTATTAATATTATGCTCTATCTTTATAATATAAACGAAAAACACTTATGTCTTACGTATATACTGTTGTCTCTATCTTAGATTTATATTCTTTTGAACTGAATAAACACATTCTTCTAACGAGTAAATCAAAAAGCTGCCTTCTAAGCTACCGAGTTTCGTAGACAGGAAACCTAAATATAAAGTTAGTAATATTTCTTCTAGTTGTGACGTAATACTTGTGTTATTGTTAACTTTATGATACATTTCTATGCTGCTTCGAGTTTTGTCTTTCATATTATTATGTTAGGTACAGATAATTAACAAAATAACATTTCCTAAATATTATTCCTTTTTGAAATAATGGTGTTTTCTAAAGTAAATATTGGTAACTGACGCCTTTCGAAAATATCTACATAATAATATTTTCAACAGTACCCCTAATGGTCAAACGAAAAACGAAATAGTAGGTAAGTAATTTAACTCAAAACAAATGATTTCACAGCAAAATAAAGTTACACTGCGACATATAATTAGAATCAATGGGTACCTAGATTTAAGTAGGTAATACATACAATTGTAAAATAAAATTAAAAATTGTGATGCTTTGCGGTCATTCTGGATAGTTCGGTTAATTGCTGTGATGTTTTAAAAACAATATATAACTGCCGTTAAACGGATTGAATAGGAACAAAAATTTGGTTAAATTTTTCACTTTGGTATAATATTTTTATATTAATGATTTCTATCAAAACATTTTTTGCAATTTAATTAATAAACAGGAGTACTTAAATGCTGGGAAAAAAATGTTAATTATCGCGAAGATCCCTTCCAAACGTTTGTTCCTATTCATCCCCGCGTTCATATTTACCCCGATTGACTGTACTGCACAAACTATGGTTGACCAATAGAAGCACTGTCCAACATCCCCAATTTCTGAATTAAGTATTTTAAGTTATTTGTTACTCTATTTCCATCTTCATTAAAGTAGGGTTTAAGTAAACCTCGTTAAAAAAAAAAAAAAACTTTAAATACTCAATTCTGAAATCGGTCCTCTAAGTGATAACAGATCTCTTCTACTTGGAAGAGATTATAATATAGAAAAAAAAAAGCAAATAGCCATTAGCCGATGGCGTGGCGTGACGATTATTAACATCCTAGGAAGATTCGACTTGCAAAAAATTATAAGACGTTATGGGACACATTTTGACGTAGTTAATAAACTGCAAAACGTGATGTGTAGTCTTGAACAATTGCTTTATAATCCCACGCCACGATACGGTAATGAGCCTGAATATTAACATTGCCGTCGGAGCGCTGTCCGTGTGGTGCAGGGAATAATCTGAAAACAGCTGCAAAGTGCCGGTATCATAAGACAAGAATTCGTGTCGTGATTAAAATAAAAGTAATCAACAACCAGGGTCAAACAATTTTCTATATAAATACAGTATGTACGGCACGGTGTAGCGATTTTCAGCCCTACCGGTAGGTACCATTATAAAAAAAAGTTGTAATAAGGATACAAAAATTAAGGCAAGATCTATAGTTAGGCTCGAAACTGCGTAAAGCGGACGCCCACAACGGGCACCCGTCGCGTCGGGCACACAGTGCACACGCGTGTTCTCGCGGACGGATTCCGTCGCGGAAACCGAATTATTACTTACGCAGTGTCTATATACCCTAATAGACATTTATGAAAACCTTTTATTACTGTCCGTTTAACCGATTTTAACTTCTAATTCGTAGGCATAAGGATGGCATTAAAAGCAAAAAAGTGGTTACAATACCAACTATTTACTGCAGCCGCCATTTGTCATGCCACCAACGTAATTAAAAGTCAAAATCTGTTGAACGGACAGTAATAAAAGGTTTTCATAAATGTCTAATGTTATTTTGATCAGAGTATAATTCAACTTTAACGACGTGCTTGTAGTCATGTTGAAGGAGAACTCAATTTATTGTGTAGCAAAACGAGCGCGAAGCCTGGTTCCCCGCGACGGATGCCCGCGTGAGTCACTGCAATGGAGCATTTTTGTATAGGACCGCGCGGGCGTCCGCTTTATGTAGTTTCGGCCCTTACATGCCTACTCGAAATTCTTTGGCACTGAAGATTGCACTGGATACAAAATAAAATTATTGTTGTCTGTATTTTCTTTATATTCTCACCAATCCCTTGAGTCGTTTGAAGTCTTGAATTAAGTATAAGGTCCAGACGTTTTGCTTCATGGTAACAGTTACAGCTGCAACAGAAGAATTTTAAAAGCATTAGTAATCCCACCTTAGCCTTACTAATGGTATAAATTGTTATCGATTTGAAACGAGATTGTATTTACAGAAAGATTTATTTTGTGTGTGCTAAGCAAAACTGTTTGATAAGACAGAAAAAAAATGCATGCAACTAAGTTTGGAATTGGACAAAAATAGAACGCTTTACAGTAAAATATCAAAAGAACACCTAAGTAGGCAGTTGAAAAGCTTGAATTTGCTTGAGAAAGTAACAGTGAAGACACTTTCTCTTTGGTTGAGACTATTGTACATAATACAAGAACGTGGTGGAAATATTAGGTCACTAAAATGTGGTACAGTTGGAATGTTAAAGTTGGGGTAATCTCCATGTGATTTTCAGTAGGCAAAAGTAGTATGATTAATGAACTTACAAGTATAATTTGTTAAAAACGAGGTTATTTGAAATAATCAAAATATTAGTAGGTGTGCATTGGCCATGTGATAATGAGTTTAGGCAAATTCTCATCAAGAATAAGTAACAAGGAACTTTTCAATCGAAAGTATAACTGCAAGTGATTTGGCACCGCGTTAGTAGCAAACGCAAACTAGTCGGAAAGTTAGTTAATGAATAACAAAATTACTGACATTGGAGGCCTTTAGCGGCGGGTCATTCTGACACGAAATCCACCTTCTCCGGCATATCTTTATGTAGATGGCGCTCGTGTAGCAACAGATTGTGTTTCTGATACGCCCTGTACACACAGTACGGACATTTGAAACTCGGCTGTTTTCTACACTCGTATTTTATATGCCGTTGGAGTGAGCCCTTGTGCTTGTATTTGTTCCCGCAGTCGACGCATTCGTACAGTGTCCACCCAGCCTTACCGCTGCTCAACCCAGGCGTACCATAACTCAATATATAAGGAGTGTACAACTGTGCAACTGAAATTAAACGCAAATAAAAATAAATACGTGCACATAACAGCTACCACCGTGTGTAAAGCGAAGCCACCGATAGAGAAGTGCTACCGTGTGAAAGCTTAGGAAAATGCACCATGTCTCCCATTAATTTGCTCATGTACTACTGTTATTTATCTAATACTAGCTCCCTTATTTTCTATTTTAAAGTAGCATGCAACCAGATATGCATAGTACCATTAATTAGTTACAGTATAAATTTAAACGAGAATTTATTTAAAATTAATGTTTTATTAAATCCCCATCCTCATTTTTGAATTATAAATGTTTACATGCATATTATATTTATACCATACTCAATGCAATGAAGACTCGCAACATACAATCTTCAAATCATTGAGTAAATAATCGAACCCTTTCATCACATAATTATATTAAAACAAATACGTACCAAGAATAGCAACTTTATTTAAAATACAAAAAAGGTTATAAAAAAATACAATCAAATGCATTTTAATCACTGTAACTTCTTATTGACAGTAAATTGTATCTACAATAACTACAATAATATTCTAGGTAGTAATTTCTTATACAATAAGAGTAACTACCTACGTTTTGTTCGTAACATCACTTGGGTCATACTGATACGCGGGGCGTTATGTCTACTAAAATGTACTCCTCTGTTCTGCCTTATCTACCAACAGAATTTAAACTTTATCACAGCTATTTGTGTATTATTGTGTATAAAAATAAGTTGTATATGTTTCGTCAAGAGTATATATTTTTAAAAACTACAGTCAAAAAAGCCCTATGTCTATCATTTACCTTTTTTTACTATGGTTGATGACGTTGTACGGTCATTATATCACAACCTACAAATTTTGCAATAATAAGTTATGAGTTATCCTTGATTGAACCGAACATTTAAAAAATCTGAAACATTTTAAACCCTAATGACTAACTTTTTGAAGGCACTTAGTTTTATACTGACAAGATTTATATGGTTGTACTTTGTGAACTCTACATTTTGATTGTATGATGGTAACTCCAGCGGATAAAAATCTAATGTGGTAGTTTGTTGGTAAAATCACTCAATTGTAACTCGGCATGTCTCGTGACGGTATATCTGTAAACGGTTAACTAGAGCTACGACGGTATGAGTTTACATACATGCTACCACTTCCTAAGCTTAAAATAATTTCTAAATGGTAATGTATAAAAATACTTAAAACTATGTGGAAGATTAACGGAACTTCCTTGACATACCAACATGATTGTGCTTAATTTATTAATTGTAACAAACCTGTAATGGCAGTGTATTTAATTTCAAAAGATTCAACAATATATTTAAGGCACTCTCCTGGTCTAGTAATCACTAATAAATTGGCCCCAAATATCAATTATAGTTATAATTACTAGTACTAGTAGCAGTAATCAGTATTAGTACTAACAGATATTCATCTCGAGGAACTAAAGAGTAACCAATCTTCACACATTTTACGACAAAAACATCAAGCTTAAATTAAAAATAAAATAAATGCATTAGATGTAAAGAGATCTAAAAATAAATTGAAATAAAAAAATTAACTTATGAGTATTACAATAATAATGGAACATGCATTTATGGCAAAGAACTAGTGCTTGCTAACTAAGCGAAAATAGCTTCATTTTCATTAAAACTATGATATACAGTAGGTATAGAGCTTATACACGACCGTGTGTTCGTCACCTACACCCGAATACAACATTATCAATCCAACTAAACTCGACAAGCTGTGCTTTACAAATTGAATACAATTTGGTATATCCAAGTTCCAGTCATAACAATATCTCAATTCTCTTCTCAGTGTTGTAACACAACTGAATACCCATAATTATCTATAAATCAGATTTAGAAGATAGTAACTGCAATTGGTAACGACATAAATCCAAAATCAACTCAAACTACGTACACGAAACCAGGAATGATAGTTTACAATATTAAATGCTGTACATAAAAAATATAAAGAGAGTAAAACCGTAACTATACAAAATCACTTTTCGACTTAACATACTGGATAAATGCAATAGTTGCAAACACTGTTACAATAGTGTAACAGCGTGAATACTATTAGTAATTCGTCAAATTGTTCAAGTTCATTAAAGGTATCTATATTTCGTCATCATAACTTCGATTGTTACGTTAATTACTCGATTAGGTAACGATTTAAGGCACTGTTTGTGACCTCACGAATGGCGATTATATCTAACGTGACTGTCTGACGCCACTATCACAAAAGAGATTTCATCACATTTATCACAATAGGGATAACTTGGGAATTTGTTAGAACTTCTCTATCTAAACGTGTTGTATATTTTTAAATTTAACTAACGATCCGTTAACGCCAAAATAGATATTTCAAAATGGTATCTACTTACAACTGTGTCAATAGTAAACTTTAATAGACAAATGATATGTAAAACCTAATTTATCATTGTTCAACGTTCTTATTAAATATGGAGTATTTATTTAGTGACTAAGATTCACTGAGTGCGCCGAGCTATGTGCAAGCGTCGACGTTGTCTTGCTTGATGTACTGCTCAGGCTTCATGTGCACTTCCCGGTGCATTCTCTCCATGTGGCGCGCAATGTGCATCTTCTGTTTGGCGCGGTACACGCAGTACGGGCATTGAAATTGTGGCTCTTTACCGCACTCCCACTTCTGGTGATTCCGGAGTGAAGACTTGAGTTTGTAGACTCTTCCGCAGTCGGGGCAAGTGAAGCTCGGCTCGCCGGGGGTGGGCGGCAAGGTGGGCGCCGTGACCCTCATGCCGGCGAAGGGCAGCGCCAGGCGGGCCGACCACTGGTCCCACGACAGGCCCCCGATCCTAGTGAACGACACGTCTTCCGGCCCGCCGCCGCCGCCGCCTGAAATCGCGGAGATGTATCATAAAATGGGCACGAGTCGCGGCCGCGCACACAAACGCAACATTCAACATTCCCGTGAGGTTAACAACAGTTACAAGCAAAACATAAATACTTGTTATATACATAATACACATGATACATAAAAATAAATAGATGTACACATATCATAAATAAAGATAATATTCTACTGTGAGTGTCCACCGAGTGCTGTGATGAAAGCTTTGCAAAAAGGAAAAGTAAAAAAAAGAACAAAAAAAAAGAAATAACGTTTATTTTTTATAATTAAGTTAATCCTTTCATAACGAGGATTCACTGTTTCACAATATATTTTGTTGTTTACAGTGGTTTCTGAAGCGACTCACAAATTCTTTGAAAATACTAGGCATGTAAAGAAATCTCATGGTGTTACTGGAGCATTTTAGTCACACAGCTTTTGTCATTGTACTAAACATTTTGTTAATGAAATGTAGTCTCCCGACCCATGGGCTTTCTTGTCTACCTGAAATTATTAATTATATTAGTATGAACGAAAAAGGAAAAAGAAAATAATGCAACATGCGCAAGTTGAAAACTCAAGCTAGTGGGTTTTGATGTATTTATTGACAACCATGCGTACATGCGTTTGTTAATCGACGAACAGATATAATATGCGTGACAAAACGACTTACCTAATAACAAGTTTGTACATAACAAGTTACAAACATGATACATGTAACATACTGGAATTGGCAAAAAAAGTGTAATGAAGCAAGGAAAACACAATTGGTTCTGATATACTATAGCTATATTTGATTAAACTTTTCTACCAAGTAAACCCCAATATATTCATATAAAAATCACACTAATCGATAACTACTCCAATAACATTAACAAACAACATAATAACATCCAATTTTTATATAAATCCATACATCTGTACCTCATACCGCAATCGTAACATGATATGAAGGGAATATTGCATATATCAAAAACATTATTTCTCTATGCTTAGCCATGACTTGTTTCAACAACAAATAACATTCTTTATTTCTTATCATCACGTTAAAAATCTAATACTGACTTTGGTCAAATAGCTTTGTTATCCTAGTTTAACAAAAAATATCAACAGTCAATATGCTAAACGAAACATGAAAATATGTTATTGCATGTAAATATCAGTTAATATCAAGACAACACGTTTAAACAAAAATATAAATTTTGAACACATTTTATATCCCAGTTCACCAAAAATCTAACCGAAAGTACCTAATGTAAAATATCAATAAATATGTTTTATAACTACAGGTAACATTGTAGGCACATTATTGATGAGCTTTTAACTAACTAATTTGCAAATTGTTCCGAAGTTTGGCACGAATAGCGACAAGTAAACTATTGCTACATCACACAAAAACTCGGAACAACGCATTACACAGGACAAGAGTCCTTCAAAACATTATCCTAATAAATAAACAACATTAAAATAACTTTGGGTTTGCTACAAAGAAAGTAAAGGAAGACAAGGTAAAATGGTCCCGTGTAGGTACTAAATTAATGGAAGAAAACAATTTAAATAAATTATAAACATGAACAATAGAGGGTCGATATAGCGAGACTAACAATTGGTCGCGACGTTACGGTGTCGACATTATAAATAAATCTACCCGTGGTGGAAACTACGTGGTTAATGTAACAAATACCTGCCCGAGCAGGTAGTGTTAATGTAATAACTAATTATTTAATATCATTGCACTAAATTATCAATTTGGAATTATTCCTTTCTAGGAATGATAGGTCATTAAAACTAAACAAATTCGAGTTAAATAATGGAAATTCCAAAAATTTGGTTGCTCTGACCCTCTTATGGGTCGATAGTGATTAGACGATTACGTCGACATCACTTTGGAAAGGATAGCTCCTATAACTAGTTTCCATTTGTCTAATATTTAAAATTACGGCGACCTTGGGTCATATTCTTCTGAATAAAATACTTAGGGTCAGTCTTAACTACCATAATAAACTCTAAAACAAAAACAACAAAATTAACACTAATGCCGTTAGGGAATGTGCACATTACAACTATTTCTTTAGTGTATATTAAAATGTCTTCAACAAAAAATAATGTAAATATAAATAAAATTATTGCAGTACCGATTTGGTTAGGTATCTACTTTGGTCTAAAGATTTTTTTTAAATATATTTCTCTTCTTAAATGATTAAATAGACGTTTTTTTATTCCGCCTAACTTTGTTGCTAGCATATATGTACCACTCGTTGTTGTGGTGCTTCCTAATGTGTACGCCTAGGTTGCCCCTCTGTTTGGCCTTGTAGGAGCAGTAGGGGCATTGGTGGGATGGTGCCTTGCCGCCGCACTCCACGTTCTCGTGGCGGCGCAGCGTGGACTTCCAGCGGTACTTCTTGCCGCAGTGCTTGCACTCGAACTGGCGCGACGCGTCGTCCGAGCTGTTGCCATCGCGCTTCCAGTGCCCTTTCATGTCGGGCTTGGTGTCGTACGCGTCGTCCGAGTGGCTCGAGTTGCTCGGGAAACCACCGTTGCTGTCGTAGAACGTGTCGGACTCCTCTGGCAGCACTATGTCGTCGGTATCGTCGTACTCTGCGTCTGACTCTGTGTCGTCTTGTTTGATGGGCATGTTGTTATTCTGCATGAACGCTTGCTGCAAGAGATGCGCCTTTATATTCTCCGGAATGGAGTTGAGCGTATCTAGTGGCAGCTTGGGTAAGTGCAGAGGCGAAGCATAGGGCACGAGGTCTTTGGTGGCGGAGGGCTTCATGATATTAGTGACTTGGATGCAGGAGGGCACCAGTGACACCAGCGACTGCGATTGCGCCTGCTGCACCGACAGCAGCGACAGCAGCGCCGACGGCAGGTGGCTATCCTTGTGCAATTCTGAAATACAATACATTAAAGGTATTGCAAATAATAAGTTAAGCGGAACTACATACTGAGTCTTGTTAATTCTACCAAAGGCTAAAATAAAATTAAGGAACCAAAGAAATGCGTTATAATAATAAAAATATAAAAAAAATAATTTCTGTTAGAAATTATAAGGCGAAGCTTCTAAATTCATGCAAAACATGCACAATCCAAATAACAGTAACTGATTTTAAACTTATCTTCCCATAAAACATTATCGGAATGGACTAGGTGACGTTAAACGGATACAAAATTGAAAGTCTCTGAACTCTTTTATCGTTTAATAGCTCAAAAAATATTGAATATCAATCATTTATCAATACATAGGTAAACATGACGCATATAAAATTTAACTTCAATATTATCTAAAGGAAGATCAAGTAGCTTTTGTAGTAGTAATAAGGCACTAGTAAAGCACTGCGGTGTGATGTGGGCTCGTTCACTTGACGGACATGGGCGACTGGTGCGCGCTGGGGTGCTTCTTGTCGATGTGCTTCTTGAGCTCGTTGCGGCGGTGCTTGCTGTAGGGGCAGTAGGGGCACTTGTACTGCGGCTCGCGGCCGCACTCCAGCGTCACGTGCCGCACCAGGTTCTTGCGCGCGTTGTAGCAGCGCTGACAGTTGGGGCACTTGTACCCCTTCTCAGTCTTGTACTGCGCACACGCCAGCGCGGAGTGCGTCGGGAGTATGTTGTATGGCGACGAAGAGGAACGAGGCTTCCCGTGCGGCCGGTCAGGTGAAGACTTGGGTGTAGACTTAGCTGAAGAAGATGATTTAGGTGAAGACTTAGGAGACGGTTTCGGAGACCTGGTGTCGACCACCCTTTTGTTCTCAATAATCTTTTTGTTCTCCACCACTTTTTTGTTTTCCTTGGCCTCTTCGGGCGCGCTGACCGGCGGCGGAGGCGGCGGTACAGATTTCACCGGTTTCAATATCGCAAGTGTGGTGGTGGTTGTCTCTGTTATGTCTTCCTCTACTTTTTTACTACGAGTCACGATATTACTCAGCGGCGTCGTGTTTCCTGCAATAAAAAGTTGAATACAGTCCGTTTATCAGCCTTCGAAGGTTACGTGTTAACTAATAGACTTCAATTTCAAAAACAAATAAAAACAAAATGTATAATAATGGAAAAAATATATTCAAAAACAAAAGAAAAAAAAAAGAAAAATAACTATAACGAGATAGTAACTGGCTACAGTATAATAATTTTACAAAATCAAAGTTATAACTGTGTCTATAAGGGTAAACTTAATGTATAGCAAAAAATAAAAAAAATTATCAACAGGGAGATCAAAAAGACTAAAGTTTAACAAACATTAGTCAAAGAAAAACTTAATATTCTTATTCTTAACAATTCATGTCTTATAAACTCTTGTATAAAGAAAAATAAGTAATAAATGATAACATAATGAAAAAAGAATCAATAGCTTCTAAAACAAGCGTTAATTATTTTGCTTTGTGAGGCTTCTCCACCCAGTCGGGATGTTTCTGAGCAATATGCAAGATTAATGTTTTTTTCTGTGAATATCTCCTCTCGCAAATCTCACAAAAGAACTGCGGTCCAGTGTTACATTCGTACTTTTCATGTCTCAACTTGTTCCTCCTATACTTGTACCGCTTCTTCTTGCATATAGTACATACGTATAAACGATCTTTATTCTCATTTTTACGACTCCCTTTCCCGTTCTCATTTATACGAGCCTTAGCTGTGGCTAAATCTCGTTTCTTTTTCGATTTTTTTTGTACTGTCACCATTTTTTTTTTAACAATCTTTCTGACTTTCTTTTTAACACTTTGATCACATCCTTCTTCGATCTTAACCTCGATGTTCTTAAAATACCCACGGGTTAATGGAAAAGGGGTTTTGGCATAGTGAGTGTTAAACACGTCTTCCAGTTCTGGAAGTGCAAATGGAAAGCGAGAAAACATTATTACAAAGCATTGTTGTGACATAGATTGGAAAGTAGCTCGCAATGAAAGGAAACTGTGATGTCAAGAAGGTGACCTGCAGTTGATGTTGTGTTTATAAGCGGGTGTTATTAAAGTAATGTGCGTGCGGGAAGAGATAGTTGACACAAAGGTAAACAAGCGTAGGGTAATGTTAGCAATGTCGTGTATGATGATGTAAAAAGGTAAAAATTATACTTCATTGTTTATGCCCCAAGTTTATGTCCTGTTGTAGTCTGGTGTCTTGGCTTCAAACATTTAATTTTTAAATGTCCTACGAAATAATTGCATAAAGGTATTGAAAAATGAAATGCGCATCCACTAGGAACTGGTAGTGTCTCACCATGCTTCCGATAATTTTGTTTATTATATAACATTATGTAAACCTAGTGAACATGCATAAATTCAGCGAAAAATATTTCTATAATTTTGAACATGAATTGCTAAGAAAAGACGTCAGTGAAATCACATGTGAATGCAAAAAAAAAACAACGAAAATAATAAAATAAATAAATAAGCCACATAACCATCAACTACGTGGACAATGTAAACAATTCACATTTACCTTTATCTGGGGCGGCGCGTGCAGACACTCCAATCTTCTACAAACATTCAATTTCACACTTGTGCTATAAAATGTTTTCCACGGTATTTTTACTTAGCGAAGTTGAGTCAACTAATTTTAATCACCCAATAAAACATGGGCGAGGTGAGGTGTCGTGCTTATTGAAATAATTAATTGTAACTACATATCTAATTACTAAGATAATAATTATCATTGAAAATAAATACGTAAAAAATTACTTACCAATAAAATAAACCATTACACTCCAGTGTTATATTATTAACTTGTTTAAATAGTAAATAGTTGCACTAATTGCCAAAGTTAATTGCAACGCGTGCTGTCTACGACAATATTACATTACTGAAGCATGCAATGATCTACATTCACTAAGATCCCATATCACAAACATAAGCGTAACAATTGTTGTGTATTATTAACGTAAACCTATACTTACCTTTCAATTACCTCGCCTTTAAAAGGCTACATTTTATAAAACCTTATTACCAAAGTTATATACCTTTACCTGATGCACTGGAAAATCTTTAAATTTTTATAACGTAATAAAATATAGAACTGTAATAAGATTAGTAGTTTATAATAATATTAGATTAGATACTAATTAATATAAGATTGTAGTTTCACATGTGAAAACACTAGCACTCTCATATCCACTGTCGTGAAAATATAATATTTATATATAACATAAATAGATTATTTTAAGCAATGACTGTTTGTCTATTTCAAATTATGGGAAGACATTGCGCATTTCATCCGTTCCTTGTTTGTCTGGGACAATTAACTTTTCGTGTATTTTTGGTAAGACAAACAGACGTGTTGAATGAGAAAAAATTGTTAGGAAAAAGTTAATTGTCCCAGACTATCAATTGAATCCCATGAGACATGTCGCGTTGTTTATTGAAAGGTACATTATAAAAAAAACATCGAAAGCAGTGTCAACGCAACATGTTGTCTGAGCTCAGCACCGAGGCAGGCGCGCGCGCGTGCGTCGGTGCCGGGTACTGTGTGCGAGCTTACCTTGCGACTCCCGCGCGCCGTCACTCGAGTTCATAATATCATCTTGAGATCGTTCCATGTGCCATTGGAAATCTGGAACGATCAAATATGGCGTTAGTCAACATGTCATAAGAACCTACCATATTCGGGCTCACGGGAGAAGTATTGTGATGAACACACCAAACCATCCATTATCGGATATTAGCATTTCTATTGGAAGCTCTTAGACAGTAACAAATAACATAAAAGAAGTTGTACATTTAATCAATACTAAAATCAAACCTGACCTCATATCAAAATAATACAATAATCAATGTTAACTTGAGATTGTTCTACAATTTTTTTTATCATTTTATTTGTACATCATTGAATTAATGATCCAAATAACATGAAAATCATAACAAAATTAAATGTTTTGTCTACACTTAAATTATTTGTATTTTTCGTTGTTTTCTGGGAAATGAGTTGTCAAAAATTTAAATAATTCTATTGGCTATTACAAACTGATTTAACCTTTAGATCATATTATGCTAGATTCTCAGTATTTGATAAAGGAGGTCAAACAGGTATTAAATTTATAACAACACCTGGTTTCTAAACTGCAAAAAATCAAACAAATGACCAACTGATTGGTGAGCATGAATTACTATCAGCTTGTAACACTTGACCTATTGATCAATGATTTTTGTTCCAGAAACTGTTTTGGTCACATCAAGCTGGTTAGTATGGCAACCAACCAAAGTTATGAACAATAATCTGAAAAAGGGTAATATTGTAAAAATTGTCATTTCCACCTGCATGGCAGCGTTGATGTCTTTTGGATTTGCTTATACAAGCATGGCTCTGGTGTGTGACACCTTTTTATGAATTGATTTAATGCAGGCGAATCTGACAAGCTGGTGATACTCAAGTTTACTAACTCTAGTCAATGTATCGTCAACTACGAACTTGACATTTTTGTACCAGTTTACTGTGTATTGCTTATAATTAATATTCCTATTAGGTAATAATTGCCCTATTGTCATTTTTACTCCTACACCTATAATAATGATCAATTTTGTATAAATTCAACGTAATTAGAAGAACCGATTCAAAGATGTTTATGTCTTGGTCAATTATGCTTGTCAATTACAAATGGGTATAAAAGCAAAAAAAAGAAACTAGCAACAAAAGGCAACACTTACTGCGTACAACATCATTGTGCGCTACAACGGGCTGTTCGTCGGCTTCCTCGTCCAGAGTAAGGTCCTCGACACCATCCCTCTGCAGCTCCTCCTTGCATGCTTCATCGTCTCCATTGCCTTGCGCGTTGTCGTTGGGCGGCGGGATAGGTACTGGCGGCAACTCGTTGGACATGCGTCGCGCTTTCTTCCGACGTCGTGTTGGACTCACAGACCCTTCGCGGCTGCTGTCTATACTACCGTCTCGGGCCTGGTGATCAAAAACAACCTATGTTTATCATCTTTGTATCTGAACTGCCTGACAGTTGCCAAGCAAGTTTTTATTACAACTACATTTAGCATATAGGCCTTCATCATTTTTTTTACAATTATGACATGTTTATTTTTAATATTTGACTGACTTTTTTTTTATATACTTTTTCTTGCAATTTGCAATATTTACACTTTCGTAAAATTATTATTGTGAATGTGAGAACTATGTGGATTACTCTTTCCTTTTTTTTTCACATGATGTGTGGGAGTTTAAGAGTATCTGATGCGGCCTACCCAAATGTCTTTTCTTTGGCATTGTTCGTCAAATCGTTGAGCTCCTTAGTAGTCCTGAGTTGAGCTACACGCATACTGACAAATGCTTACACTGACTAGACAGGATAACTTAGAACTGTGTGGTTCTTTCTTCAAAAGACCATCTCAGGCTCAATCTGCATGGATCTATATGATTTGACCATTACATGTTTTGCTGTGTGGACTTTAAAAGAGACTGACCCCTGAGTTTGTTTTGATGTTTCTTCTCAGGGTAGTCGGCTAGGAAACACCGGTCATCTAGTTTTAATTGCCAAAAAAAATTGATATGTAAAAGTTTTTATAAAACCTAATTGCAAAATAAAGATCATTTATCATTTAGGAATTCACTACCAGAATAAATATGTAGTATTGTAAACTCTCATTCAGGTCATAAGACAAACCAGAAAAGCAACAAACAGACAAAATTAGGCAATTTTGCTTTTATAGTATTGATTAATCATAGTTTGCATCTGCTAATGACTAAAAGATGACACTTTATACTCAGATAAAAATAAATCAATGATTGTTCATTCAAATACCTTCAAGTCACTAAAATATGAATATTCAGGGAAACCTTATTCACTGGTTAGAACTTTTATTGGGGCATGATTTATTAAATAGGAAGTTAATGCTAACCAGCACAAAGTTAGTAGTGGAGATTTTTTTTATTTGTTGTTAAGACTCCAATACAGAATACTTAACAGAAACTGTTTGCAGATAAGTGGACATGCAACCGATCATAATTAATTATGCTACTAGGTTCTGCCAGTAGCTTTGCCCATATGGAAAATTAACTCAAGGAAGACTCCTGACACATGGACATGTGCAAAATTTCATCCAAATCCATTCAGCTCTTCAAGCATGACAAAAATATTCACACCTTTCGCCTTTATAATAATACTGTGATCCCTATAGTACTAGAACTAACTAGAAGCTTGTTTTCTTCAATGGCTATTATTATCTACAAACTAATTATTTTTCCTGTTATATACAAGTAAATATTTATAAATTATAGAAATTATTTCCTCAAATAATTGCATCCTTGCACAGTATTGAATTATAGAACAAGTTAAAAATAAAAAGATACTATATGTAATTGATATAACATCTCAACGATAAATTGTTATAATGCACAGTCATGGACTTGCAAGTTCAAATAATAAATTTTAGTTTTCATTCAATGTAAGCTGTACATTGAAAACATTTCATGACTAGTATAAATAAAACAGACATTGCTATGTTTTTACATGTGTTCTGCAGTCCAACTTTATCTTTTGTTGATGAATTACACATTACAACATCTGCCAACGCACATGAACATGGTGCCAAGGTTTAACATTTGAATGTTACTGTAACTTGTGATTCTCAACCAATCATGTGAGATATAAACTTTTTGTCAACATTCCAAACACATCTACTCCTATGTACTCACTTGTTGAGTTTGTTCTAGAATGTATTTACCATTTCCATTGTTTGAGTATGATATATTCATTCCAATAACTCTTCCACTTAAAGAGAGTACCAGATTAAGAATACTTTATAGTATAGTTATCACAAACCTGTGGAGGTGGTGAGGGGGCTCGAGGCGGGTGTGCAGCTACAGCCTGCGCTGGGCGCGACGGTGGCCTGGAAGGCTTATTGTCAGAGAGACCCTTGATCTGAAGGGACTCTGCGGCTTTCAGCAGTGCGGCCAACTGGTCTTGAGATATATTGACCTCACCGCGGTACATGTAATCCATCATTGCTCGTAACTCAGCATATTTCACATCTTTGAGGATAATTATTGGATGCTTATCATACTGCTGTGATAATACACTCTGAAACAAAATCATACAACCATTGTTCATTTTGTTTACTTTTCTATTGACTGTGTTTATAAATATACTACTGGAAGGTGCAGTCAAATAATAATTTCATTGTTAATGGTAAAATTCTTTATAAATTTCACTTGAGATCAAAATCAATTAAATATAATTAGTTAATGCACCAAAACACTAGCATGTCATAAGTTAACAACTACTAATAGCATGATGTTAGGTAATGAATAATTGCAAGCAGGCATTTAGAAAAAGTAGTAGAGGCAACTTTCGGTTGCCAACTCATCTATGCACCTATGTACACTGCCTAATTGTAAATACATGAAAGCTAGAATGGTACAAGTGGTATGTTTATTAGAGCAAAACTGTGTTGCCTTGCAAGTAACTTAGACACGATTGTAATTGACCTACATTATTGTGAGTTTACGTACCTCGAAATAGGGACTGCATGCTGATAGGACTACTTTGTGCGCCTTGAGCGTCTGTCCTTCTGCAGCCAGGGTGCAGTCCACGTGCATTCCCTTCTCGAGGAGAGTGTCGAAAACAGACACCAGTGTCGACTGATGGTTGTTCCACCTCAGGCAGAACTGTTGGTCGTCGTCCATGATGCCGTCTAACCACTCGCCGCGCCCTCAGCCCTACAAACGAAAAGATCAAAGCACGTCTAAACAAGGTCTAATAACACCACGCAATAACTAGGCCATTAGGAAAACTTCACTATGACTACACAAACATTGGATTCTGAACGATTATCACTGTATAGCGTTAATTATCTCACCGAATCACTTCATACGATGAGATCACGCCCCAACTTAACTAAATTAACTTTATGGACCACATACGAGTCGTCGTAAGCGACGCGGCACAAAGAAAATGGCCGCTTTTCCAGCGCGACAAAAAATAAAATGGCGACGAAAATTCTAAGTTTTACTATTTTCTGGGCAAACTTTTCATGACACACATTAACTGTTCAAGTTCATCGCGTTGCTAAGGCACGACGAACATCGAAAAAGTTTCAAGTCAACAAAGAAACTTCTGAGAACTTTACTTCGAAAGTTCACGAGTGGAAATTTTCAAGATGAAAAGTCCTAGCAATAAGTAAGCCCTTATCGGAGCCGTAACGCTACACCAAAAGATTAAAATGCTTACCTTGACTATTGCATTAACTGTTCCAACGTATTTTAACACTTTTATTTCTTCATTAATTAATTGCCACTTTTATTTTAACACATTTGCACACCCGCCAGCTTTCTTGAATGAAATTGAAAACACTAAACTAAAACTATGCTATGTTGCAAGTTTAGAGAAAGGCACCTCTACAAAAATCCAAACGAAGTACAAGTTGGAAGCGACGCGAATGACCCAAAATAAGCTCCACAAATGTTGCCATTAGCAAATAATTAGAAAGCTTAAAAAATTGTAAATGCGATAGTTAACTGATGCCCGGTTAATTAATTAATTAGATAAATAAATATTTTTCAAGTTTAGAATATAAACTTTCGAAATCTTTATTCTTTTGTTATGGTATACAACAGCTGCCATTATGTATTTAGAACACCTTGTCCTTGACCTACTTTTTGACGGCACATCTCGTGATTACAAAATTACTGAAAATAAATTCCTAAAAAGACTAATTATTTTTCTTTTCTTCAATTTATTTCAAGTGTTATTTTAGTAATTTTAGATTTGTTAGATCTTGTCTTGAACTCCTAGATTGTTTTGCAGAATCATTGCATTACTCGTAGTAGCGTATAGCGCCATCTATTGGTTTATCAGAAATTCACAACTCTATTGAATTATCTTTTGTTTGTTTGTCTCGTCTTGCCCGCTGCGGTGCCGCTGTAATGTAATCGTTTTGTTCAAATGCTATTATGTATATACCTGCAGCAACAACAGCTATGATCTTGTTTTATAAAAATTACTAAGAATTCGCTCCAACAACACATAAATACGATAAGAAATAACCTACGGGTTTCTGAACTGAGTAGGTAGGTAGGTACCTATTATATTTATGAGCTATGAACGTCTCAAACCTTACTTAAATATGACAGATTTTCAGGCTAAAGTACCTAGTTTGAAAAGTTTTCAATTTCAAATGCTTAAATACCTACAAAATGGACAATTAAATAAGTTGAAACTCCGCTACGCTCCCGTCATTCTTCAGTCTTCTAACCTAACCTAGTTAAACCTAGCCGTGTCGGGGCGGTTGGCGCACAGAGTACTTTGTATTTGTAACATACTGAAAGTAACATACACAGAGTACTTTGTAACATACTGAAAGATCGGCGGTCGAAGCACCTTGACAAGGCTTATGTTAGGTTAAAATAGGGTTGCCATTCGTTCCGATACGTGGGGACATGTCACCGTTGTTAACAGTGGTGTCCCGACGTCCCGACAAGCCATAAAATGTCCCGACGAACATAGTCGAGCGCAGAGTTACAAGTTTCTAAAGATTAGACGAACGGAATCGCGTGGAAGCCGACACCGTGGAAGCTAATCTTCAATGTAAAATTAATTTTGACACGAATTGTTACGAATTGTATAAATTCATTAAAGGTAACCGACAATTACTGTCCCAAATAAAATCATCCGATAAAAAGGAACGATGTTAACATCCCCGATAATTAATAAATGAATACAAATAATCCCAAATGATTTTGATTTATGTTTTCTTTTTATAATTTGTGATCCGTTAGCTTCGCCATTTCCCTTGTTTACCGACAAACCGAAAAAAAGAGGACTCCTCATTGTAATTGTCCCGACGAGGCCTTGAGGATTTATGGCAACCCTAGGTTAAAAGTTTATAAAAGGCTAAAATTAAATGTCATCTTCTTTTTTTTACGCTGGAAGGATTTATATAATTATGGTATTTTTAGATTCGTCTTTGACACCCAAGTTAATGTTAAAAAAGAGACGCTAAGGGCGCTTAATATGCTGTCTACACACCGAAGCCACCGGCACGAACCCGGCGGATTACTGCCAGCGGGTGGACGCGGCAGCTTTAAAAGTTGCGAGCCGGACAATTTTCCCGGCGGCACGGCACTCACGGCAATCAGTGTGCACAAAAAGCCGGTGGGCAACTGAAGAACGGAAAGGAGCGTGCCGTGGGGTAGACCGGGCGCAAGCCGCAGCGCCTGCAAGATCGTTAAAATCAGGCAACAACGAATGCTTGGACACACACAACTAGGCGATTACGTAGACGGTGCCGCGACGGTCGACGGTCATTAGCTAGGCGACTACGCCGCAGTGCTCATCGTCGGTCGAGTGTCGTTTGTCTGTAAGCGCCACAAGCCCTAAGTTAAAGTTTGAGGTAAAAAAAAAATTTTTTTCAGCAGTATGCGTTTCATCATGAGGATTTCAAGCTGGTATATCATAACTAATTATTTAAAAAATAAAAACTGGCCAAGAGCTTGTCGGGCCACGCTCAGTGTAGGGTTCCGTAGTTTCCCGTCCGTCACAACAAGTGTACCTACCCACTTATGAGTTTAAAAAAATGCTTGCATATACGATTATACTATAAACTTAGTCCAGAAATTATTTTGTAGAACCTTTTTGTCGTTTTGTACAAAAACTGTTCTTTCCATCAAGTTCAAAATGATTTTCCTAGAAAGTCCTTATAAAGTTCTACTTTACAGATTTTTTTCATATTTTCTAAACTTATGGTTCAAAAGTTAGAGGGGGGGATACACACACATTGTTTTTTTACTTTTGGAGCGATTATTTCCGAAATTATTGACATTATCAAAAAATGATTTTAGTAAACCCCTATTCATTTTTAATAACCAATCCAACGATATATCACACGTTAGGGTTGAAATTTAAAAAAAAATCACTTCCCACTTTACATATAGGGGGGCTACCTTAATAAATTTTTTTTTCAAATTTTTATTTTACCACTTTGTCGGCGTGATTGATATACATATTGGTACCAAATTTCAGCTTTCTAGTGCTAACGGTCACAGAGATTAAGCGAGGACGGACAGACAGACATGGCGAAACTATAAGGGTTCCTAGTTGACTACGGAACCTTAAAAAGAAGATAATGTGATACGTACTTATTATCTACAGCTGTTACTCGTGACTTCGTGGTAACATTAGATAAATCTCAATTGGGCACGTCATAATCATGGCGGTGAGTCCTCTCTTTTAGGAGTGGCTGGCGAGGCGTCATTGCATCCCTACTTTCCGCATGACGCAGGTCAGACATGGCAAGTTCTGGAGGTTACTGCACCGGATTCAGGTAGAAGAAATACCCCGGTGTCACCATTCTGTGGACCACCTGGAGGACACGGTGGAGGTGTGGCCCGCTTAGGCTGATTCGTGCATCGCCGTATCCTCGTGTATATATGATCGGCGCTGCTGACCTCTCAGTCTCACGTCTGGTTCCTAAACCAGGGGCTGACGTGAGAGGCAGAGGCCCCCGAACGTGGTGGAATAGTAGACGGTCTCCTCATTCTACGAAGCAGTAATCCTAGCGAAGGAGACGGACATCCCTCCTCATGCCCCAGTCGCTGCGATCCCGAACCCGACTACTAAACTAACCACGATATGCACGGGCTTGCGGACGTCCCGTCCGGCCGTTGTTCGGACTTCGGACTGTACAAGACGGTATTATAGATACCGGCACAGATCTTGAGCGCTGGCTTCAAGTTGCGCAGAAGTTAAATATTCGGTCTCTTTAGAGGTACGAAGTGAGACGCGGGGGCAGGGAGTGTCAGTGATTGACTCCCCGCGCCATCGCGACATAGAAGTCACTCGTGATTCGTTCCCTACCCTTGCTACATGTATCTAACAACGACGACGATTGGCTCGCCAATGTATGGGATGCGCAAAGCGATCCCTACTCTGACGCCGAGCGCTCAAGATTCGTGCCGTTACCTATACGCGCTCTTCAAAGAGATGTCAACAAACGGTAGGGGCACAGCAGCGCCGATGACCTCTAGGGCTGCGGAGATTTTCTGAAACGAAAACCCGAGGTAAGACAAAGCAAAGAGCCACTGAAGCACACAGGAGTGGTTCGAGTCAGTGTCATATCCCAATGAAAGTGCCATCAAATTTTGCTTAGAAGACTTGTCCCATATTTTGAAATCCCGTTCCCACAGGAAAATGGAAAGTAACCTATATTACTGCTTGTATGTAACTTAATTACGGAGTTCCGGTGCCTATCTTCCGGCTCCATCATCATCATCAGATCAGTTTGATAGTACCTACCTTATAGCCAAAGTGAATCTCATGACAATGCTAATAAGCACAAACACGGCTTGGATACAATGATTAATTACGGAGTTCCGGTGCTTATCTTCCGGCTCCATCATCATAATCATCATCAGATCACTTCGATGATACCATTTTCAACATAACTATTCAGAACTATTCATTTATTTGTATTGTCATAGTCGTTTTAGCCCAAGCGCCCGAAAAGTGCCATAGTGACTTTCTGAAGCCTACTCCTCGGTAACGCTCAGGTTAATATACAGTAGGTTTGAAAAAATATGTGTTTACTATAGATCCATGAACAACATTATCAACATTTGATTTTTTCGTGCTATTAATACTTTGTCTAAAAAAAATATTTTGCAATTTTGCAACTTTTCGCAACTTTTCCTTACTCCTTCAAAACGGCTTGGATCTTTAGAAACATTTTTACACATAAAAATTGGTGGTTAAATATTCTCCAAAGTGAACATTGCTTATGTAAATCAATCAATATTTCGCAAAGAAATTGGATTTAATGGTCAGCCGCGCGCTTTCCGGGCGCTGTTGGCCGCAAATAAATTCACAGATTTGCGTACTGCCGCCTAGGCGGGTGCGAGAGGTGCGTCCACATAATTTTGGCCAGATGGTTTAAGGGACTATTATAACTATGTTCATTGTGATATCTGTTTGAGTATGAAGTTCCGTTGGCCATTTCTAGTCTTCTTCACCAGTTCCACTTCATCAAATGTCACTTTTTGACTGTAAATGCATAAGCCCTCAATGATAATACCAAAATAACTATATAGTTGCCTATAATATTTGAGGAGTTCCATCGATTCCTCATGGATTCCATCATCAGAACTGGATTTTGAAAAAAATGGGACCAATCTGGAAGCATATCAAGTGAGGGGAAAAATTTTTTTTGCAAATCGGTCTATAAACGACGGAGTTCTGAGGTAACAAACATTAATATAAAAAATATAACCGAATTGAGAACCACCTAACCAAAAAAAGGTTTTGGAGGTCGGTTAAAAATACCTACTCTTTGACTACAATATAAGAACAACTACGCAATTCAAAAACCTGCCTACGAGTATTGTCGTGTTGAGTAAATTATCTAGCTATCAAATTTTTACGAGTAGGTGCATGTCAACTAATTTGATTGGTTGACTGAATTATTTAATGGATCACTAGAGGGTATTTTGACACATGCATTGATTTCTATTTGTGAATCTTGGTGTCAATCTCATTAATCAATTTCTCCCTCCAAAACATTTTTTCTCTTTTCTTTACACAGAAAAAATAAAAGTGTGTATTTGTATAAAATGCATAGAGTCTGTGCAAAAAGTCAAACGACTTAGGAATTTTAATAGTTTTTATAAATTTAGTAGAGGTACTTTATTTTTATTAAAATTCTAAGGGATACTAAATGACGTCAATATTGGCTAGCGTATTCGGTTCATGGTAAACAAATCTGATGAAGCGAAAGATTATAATTTATTAACTTTGTTCGAACTACCCAAGTCGTTTGACTTTTTAGACAGACTATAATAAAAAAGAGTAGTGGTGGGTAGCCGAATGGTAAAGCTAGAACTACATTAGACCGACGCACACGTGTAACACGCCTGATTTGTACGGAGAACGACGTCGCGTGGCGTGGATCTAGTGTAGCTCTACAAGTTTAGTTTCCATATAAAATGTATGGAGACCGACGCGCCCAGATCGGCGTGTGTGGCACACGTGTGCGCAGTGTAGTTCTAGCATAACGGCCCGACTTAAGAGTTGTAGGTCGCGGGTTCATACCTAGCCGGGCGCATTACTTTTTATTATTATTTATTTCATCACTACTGCTCTTAAAATGGTGAAAGAAAACTCGCGAGAAAACCGGCATGTCCTAGAACCAAAAATTCGAAGACATGAGACATTCATCACCCCGCACTGGGCCCGCGTGGTGGTACGACCCATTCCCTCTCTTAGAGAGGAGGCCTGTGTCCCAGCAGTGGACAGCTGATTACGCTAAATGCTATGCATAAAAAAAGAAAAATAAACAAGAATAAAATATGTACTGAAAATCATAAGTCTCGAATTCTGATACGTACCTACTGCAACGACCTTCAATGACACACAATAGGTCCATCAAAGTCGTCAGTAATCTACCAATTGACGATCAAGTGTGTGCAATGCAATAGCTATTGTGTCCGTGTTGAATATATGTACCTACTTAGTTGTACCTTCATCTGTAAAACTTAGTACTTTAACCTTTAACAATACCGTGGTGCTCCGTTTGTATCGTGCAGTCGTGCTCTTAAGGTTCTTCGGTGGGATGAGCTACTAATGTGGCAAAACGACAAGCTACACGACTGTACGCATGTAGGTGGCGAGTTGAAATGAATATAACCACGTAGAACACGGTAGGACGACTTGGACACCACCACGTAGAACATGGTGAGATGACTTGAACACAACCACGTAGGTGGCACGTCAAGATGAATAACTACCACGTAGAACATGGCAGGACGACTTAGACACAACTATGTAGGTTTCGGGTTGAGATGAATACAACCACGTAGAACATAATAATAATAATGATATAATATAATAATAATGAGTTTATATTCAATAAAGTTTACATTTTTGCTACAGATTTCTAGGCTATATTGTTGTAAGACAAAAGAATTAGACATCTGTAGCCGAACTGAGCACTGGGCAAGAGCCTGTATTTCGGCTATCAACGCCAATCCCCTTAAACAATAAAAATCTATAAAATTTGAGCCATCGGGCAGAATTAATTATAAAAAATTAAATACAATAACAAAAAATTAATAAAAAAATAAATAAAATCACGAAAAATTAAAGAAATAAAATAAATAAAATATAAGTACAAAATTATAAAACCATTACCATTTTAATTACAGAAAAATAGGCATTAAATTGTTTATCTAAAAAAATTAGTAATAACGTCATAAAAAAATTAATTTCATTCAAATTATAAAAAATAGTGTGAGTATCCTCTCTTTGTGTTATGTAATGGTGTGTGTGTGATAGTAGCAATTCAGTGTCCTCATAGGAGAGCCCGAGCAAGTATTCCAACACCTTTTTCCTACATTGTGCTTTAGTCAAGGGATAGATGTTAATAACTTTGTTTATTTTATTGTAAATGAAAGGTCCAGAAAAATTAGTAAACCTTGTACCTACTAAATTTAGTATTGGTAATATTTCTACTGGCACAAATCCTGTCTCTTCTTCGCCCCATATGGTTTAGCGGATTGTAAGTCTGTTTACTGTGTTGTAGGAGAGTGATATTAAGAATATATAATTGCCTGACAGTCAGGACCTCACAATTTTTAGGGTTCCGTAGTCAACTAGGAACCCTTATAGTCTCGCCATGTCTGTCTGTCTGTCCGTCCTCGCTTAATCTCTGTGACCGTTAGCACTAGAAAGCTGAAATTTGGTACCAATATGTATATCAATCACGCCGACAAAGTGGTAAAATAAAAATTGGAAAAAAATGTTTTATTAGGGTAGCCCCCCTATATGTAAAGTGGGAAGTGATTTTTTTTTTAATTTCAACCCTAACGTGTGATATATCGTTGGATAGGTATTTAAAAATGAATAGGGGTTTACTAAAATCATTTTTTGATAATGTCAATAATTTCGGAAATAATCGCTCCAAAAGTAAAAAACAATGTGTCCCCTCCTCTAACTTTTGAACCATAAGTTTAGAAAATATGAAAAAAATCTGAGAAGTAGAACTTTATAAGGACTTTCTAGGAAAATTATTTTGAACTTGATAGAAAGAACAGTTTTTGTACAAAAAAGACAAAAGGGTTCTACAAAATAATTTTTGGACTAAGTTAGTAGTATAATCGTAGCAAGCATTTTTTTAAACTCATAAGTGGGTGCACTTTATTGTGACGGACGGGAAACTACGGAACCCTACACTGAGCGTGGCCCGACACGCTCTTGGCCGGTTTTTGTAAAGTTGAGTTGTTGGGAAAAAAATACTTTTAAAACTACTAACCTTGAGCACTGCACGTTGGGCGATCTCAAGGCGCTTTAAAGTGGTTTTAGAGGAGCCACCCCAAGAAGAGATACAGTATGTCAAAAGCGACTGACAGAGGGCATAATATATCTGCTTCAGCAGTTGCGGATCAGCGTCATGTCGTAAATTTTTAATTTTCGAATCCTTCCACATATAACTTTTATGTGTTCTTTAAAATTAAGGGAACTGTCAATTATTACGCCTAAATATTTAATCACTTGGACATGCTCTAGGGGGGAGCATGAACAGTTAGATTTATCTTGACATTCATGCGAGACGATTCCCACGCTACCAGATACTCCCTTTACATTCCTAATGCCTAAACAGACATATTTTGTTTTATCTACATTCAACGTGAGAAGTTTCTCCGCAACCACCCTCCGACCGCATCAAAGCACAGCTGAGCAGCATCGAAGGTATCTTTCCAGGTATCGGCCGCAAAACAGAGGGCAGTGTCATTTGCGAAGGAGATAATTTCACCTTGGGATAGTTTAAGATTTGTGAGATAATTTATGTATACCAGCAAATAAAGTGGGCCCTAAGATGCTGCCCTGCGGTACTCCATGTGTAACCGGGAAATCGTTACTCTTATGACCATCAACACGAACACGCTGAGATCGCCCTGTTAGATAGCTCCTGAAGTTTGTGCTGCTCACCCCTAATTCCCAATTTATCCAATTTGTCCAAAAGAAACAGAAACAAAAAAAACCAAACCACAGAAAAAGAAATCGTATCAAAAGCCTTAGCCAGAGACATAAATCCTCTTAGTGAGACTGAAGAGATGAATACAACCGTGTAGGATACGGTGGGACGGGCTGGATACGACCACGTAGGAAACGGTGAAGCGAGCTGGACACGATCACTTAGAAAACTTTGGCACGAGATGAATACAACCGTGTAGGATACGGTGGGACGGGCTGGATACGAACACGTAGGAAACGGTGAAGCGAGCTGGACACGATCATTTAGAAAACTTTGGCACGAGATGAATACAACCATGTAGGATACGGTGGGGCGAGCTGGATACGACCACGTGGGATACGGTGAGACAAGCTGCACACAACCACGTAGAAGACCAACAAATATAAATGTTTCTCTTTGGGACGTAAATACAGGAAGATGAAAGCCTGTAGCTCTTTGCACAGTAGCTGGGTAAAAGGTAAAACAGGCATACTACTACACCACTAGACCCGCTTTTGTTCTCAGGTAAGTTAGCAGCACTACTCGCTAGCCTAGATATAATCCAAAATACTATAGCGAGTTTGAAAACTTCCAGGTTTTAGCGGGAAACAAACAGAAAGCTTGATTACACTATGTTACGGTTGCTGTGATAAATACGAGTACAAAAAAGGTGAACTATCACCTTTTTTAAACTCGAACTATACTATGTATTTAACTAAAGGTGAATGAGAACTATCAAGAAATCATGTAGAAAACAGAAGTTTGAGAATGGAAAGGGAATTAAACCTAGATTGGTTTAAAGCGCTAATTATAATCATTGTATGAAACAACTAGCTTTTGCCCGCGGCTTTACCCGCGTACTTAAAATATAGCCTATGTCGTTCAGGCATAAAGCAGCTTTCTATTGGTGAAAAAATTTTAGTATTCGGACCTGTGCCTTCAGAGATTAACTCCTACAAAAAAATAAAAAATAAAAAAAAAACAAACTTTACCTCTTTATTATATTATTGTAGATGATTATAATTATGTATTATAGTAACTGTCTCACAGCTTCCAAAGTCTATTTAAAAATCTAGTTTCAAATATTCTTTTGGGGTTTCCTTTAGTACAAATAATAATAGTTTTTGAACTACCCTCCAATTTTGCCAAAATTGTTAACCGCTTCAGTAATCATAAAAAAAACATTGTTCAACAGAATACTTATTTCAAACAAGGAAGTGAATACTAGCGAGACTTTTCCTCGTAACTTGAAGATACAGCCAGCGCTGGTTCCCTCGTAAGCTTTGTCGCTTCGTTATAAAAATCAATAGCATTAGTAAGTTCGTACAAACGAATTATACGAATCTCTTTGTGTGCGTCGCCAGGCTTTCGGTGTGCGGGAAACAAAAAAAAACCACGAGCGAAATTCTTGTAATAAAAATCAATCGGAGCGGAGAGAGAAGGCGCCGCGCGGGGCGCCGACTGGTCGGGCGGCCGACCACCCCCTGCCTCCTCCCTGCATACCTACACGTGCTATAATGCACCTACCCTCCCTGCCGGCTTCGTCTATCGCCAATTTTAATGGTTACAGTCGCTTTACAAAACTTCCTGAATTGAAAAACAATGTATCTAAAGTAGTCTCGAAACTTTATTCAGGCTCCTACTTGGAGTACTGGCTGAGTTTGGCTGTGGACTGCGAACACATTGAGGCGGCGCGGCGAGAGAGGGAGCACCGAGCACCGCCACAGTGCGGCGCGGCCGGTTGTCGGCAAAAAGGCGTTTGTTTTTATTTCTTTGGCGCGGAAAAAAATGAGCACGCGCCCGCCCTGCACCTCCTAAACATGCGCCACGCAGCGACGCAGAGTCGGCCGGGTGTGTGCCGAATTCACTTTCATTTGCGACATCTCATCGTTTCCCGAAGGTCACCGTGCAGTCGCGGGTGCCGGGACAAGTCCGCGGTGCATGTGTGGCGCGGGCGAGTGCTTGCGGCGGCCACCGCTGACCGACTAGGTGAGTCGAGTGAATTTCGCGCCCTCGTCTTCGGCAATTCCGTTTCCCTCGCGTTTATCGGCACCCGTTTTTGCACCGTCCTTCGCCGTGTGCCACTGTCGGGAAGACGGTGAAAGTGAATGTGTTTTCGTATCTCGCGGTGTGTCGGGGTCGCGCAGACGTGTCCGCGGCCGCCGGCTCCTCGAATGGAACGATGTGAAGAGACGAGAGAGGGTTAACCGCGCAACTTTACATTCACTACTTTCCTCTACCTCTGACAGGTGATTGCGCACGAATATACACGCTAACAACAATCTCTTAAAGTTGCTTATCCCAAATCTTATAAGTTTTCTCTATGTATAAAGTTTTGAATTCGTCACGCGCGTTTGTTTCAGTTGGAAGTTTCTGCAACGAACTTCATATACGTTAGCGACATGCATAAGGGCTTTAAACAAACAAAATTAAAAAAGCTCGTGAGACGGTCTGGCTCGCGGGCGGCAGAGAGAGAGAGAATAAAACTTTGCACTCTTCATTTGTGCACCAATCGAGAAAAAATTCAATAAAGCTCGCTTCCTTTTGTCTAATTGCCTATGTAAACCTACTTATAACATAGCGATTGTTCGATTTCTGCGACATTCCGGGGAGAACATGGGGTGCCACGTTGTTGTTTACACTTGTACTCGTAGGATAGATTTAGCGCGCTTTTGTTGTGGCTATAAGTACGACTATATCGTCAATGTAAACTTGTATTAATATCTAGTAGGTAAATATTTAAACTTCATCTTCAAGTTAATCGCCGTAATAGATTTATTTCAAGCAACAGTATTTAATTTTATAGTGGAGCTGGAGAGATTAGTTTGTTTTGGTAGGAGATGCCCGGCCACGGACTGTCACAAGTGAAGTGCGAACCGCTCTCGGACGAAGAAGACAGCGACTCACAGTTCACGCACAGTTATCTATCCAGTCAGGTAACTTGTATTAGCATGTTATTATTTAGCTGCATGATTTTCGCGGGCACTTTGATTATTTATCGGATTATTACCTACTTTTTAATAGCTTTTAATTATAGTTTGCAGTTGTTTGATATCATGTCTGAGCTTTAGGTTGACTACCTAGTTTTTACTTCTATGTAATCTTTTTATGACAACAAAATTTAGTTATTCTGAAACGGAACATGACATTCCTTAAAAATATGCAGCGCATATATTTTAGGCTGTCATAAAAGCGTGATAATATGATAGTTAAACAACTTTGCAACATTAATATTTCTAGTTTTTGCTAAGTTTCATATAATTGTAGTATTATTTTCCAGTATATTAGAGTCAGTCAACGCTGAAAGTCAGCACGCGTAACCGCATCTCGTAAAACAGTTTTTCAACCGCTAATCAAATTATAAAAACTCGTTTCATATTGCCTACTTTGTACTACATGTGTTATATTTATATGCGGAATAAGATTGTATATCCATCTACATTCTTAATATCTGCGATAGAAAGTTATAATTTGATGTTGACGTGTTTACGAGTAGAAGTAGCGTTATTTGCTTATCGATGAACTTTCGTAAGCTTCTTATGATGCGAAATTCTTCAAATTCTTATACATACTACTAACTTCACTAAGTATTTAAAGATCACTGCCAATGCTAAGGTTTCTTGCGAAGAGTTTCGTTGTTCCTGTGCTTTTATAGATATACAGTAACGCTGTTTGCGTATTAGTTTTTAATAGAGCAATAAATTTATTAAGTCAGTAGTGCCAGGGTACACGATACGAGTGCGGGAATGTAATCATTTATTTCCCCTCCGTTAATGCCAAGTGTCAGCGTCCGTCTTTAAACTCCTTGCTCAATGTTAAAAGAATTGATTCTTTCTTAAAATAGTGACATTTAAAAGTTATAGATATCATTCTAATAGTTTAATTCAAACCAGTTTCCTTTGAAAATATTTGCTCTAAGACCAACTTGGTTGAAAAGTTGTTAAACAAAATGGCTGTAATGGATAGAGAGTCAAACCGATAGGAAGGTAAAGTGTGATGCTATATTCAAGGGATCTCTTTTTACTATATGTTTGAAGATCTCGCTCTCTTGTTCGTTTATTACGTAAGAAATAAATAAGGTCCCAGAATAGTGCCTAGGGGAATACTCCACCAATTGTAGGAACTGTCCTATTAAAAACAGCTCCCTTTAGATGACATTGCAAATGCAAAAAACACATATGTGATTGATTTGATAAATACGATAAGAGAGACTTAAAAGAACTCTGTAAATCACATAAATTGCATTAAATAACTACATTTTGACACTAATCAATAACTAGGTAATGTGTGCCGTTTCTAAAATCGTTATCGAGGCCCGTAGACCATACCTATTTTTTATATAAAGTCATTAAAGAGATCTAAAATCACTTGACACTTCACTTGCATCATTGCATTGACTTGCTACAAAAGTGTACGGTAGTTGAACCCCTCTGTCGGTTCCCCAGGGCAGTGGCTTGGAGGAGCTGGCACCGCTGGCGCCGGCGGGCCCGGCTGCCACGCCGGTGTGTGTTAAACAGGAGCGAGCTGAGTCACCACCAGCGACGACGTTGGAGACACTCGAGTCGGCTCCTCATAATGCCAAGGTATAAGAGTACCCGTTGTACTCGGCCAATAATATGTCACTTCGCGCTAATGATACTGTCAAACAGATACTGTACCAGGGTCATAGATGACGCAGTACCGACCCACTGTGCCATAATAACCGCCGCATACTGGACTTAAATTAATTTCAATGGATTCGGGTCAGAGCTTTCACCAAATTCTAATTATAACAATAAATTACATAACTTTATCAACTAAGTACAGTAATCAATCATAATTAGTATGTGTAGTTGGTACTTGTAATTAGACCTACAATCAGTCTCAATCGACACATTGGTTTCCTTCAGCGAAAATGTCTGTAAGATAATTATTATGTGTGTGACTTAATTTATGTAGACGACGTTCTAATTACAGTTAATGGACGTTACCTATATTAACATAGTCGTTTGTTAAGTAAGCGAAATCGACATTTACATGTAATTAGTTACTTACGAAACGAAACTTATTTTTCGTTCAATCCTTAAATTTTTAACAGGAACATTTTTTTTTTAACATAGCGTAATTTTGAATATATATTCTACTTTTTTTATATTACAAAATGTGCTAAGGGTGTTTGAATTAAATACTTTCAACTCATATTTTGACAGACTGCTCAGTCATAGAAATATTATTTTCAGATGGTCAAGTATATTAAGATATAATACAACATCTTTGTGAATATGCCTTTCATTTAGAGCACGTCGCTGTTGGATCGTCACATAGACTTTATGAACGTCACCGAAGTGCCTGACTCCACCGACTTCATGCCGCTGCTGACTGTCAAGGATGAACCCTCGTCTGAAGGCGGTATGTATGTAATGTTACTGAATAGTACAATTTTGTATAGGTACCAAAATATTAACAAGACTTTTTCATAAACCTAAATCTATGGATTTTACCAGTGACAATGATTATTTACCAGACTAACCAACCGCCAATTCGCAATGGGCGCGCATGGTGGATTACGGCCCATTCTTCTTCGAGAGAGGAGGCCTCAATCCCAGCAGTGGTAACATTATAAGGCTGATTAAACTTATGTTACACTTATAACCAACCAGATAGTAAAATTTATAAGAGGACTTATACAGGCTTGAGTACTGGAATTATTTACCTTTCAAATCTAACTAAGCTAATGACTTTAAAGCAATTTGAAAAATGCTATGAAGAAATTTTTAAACATAACTAAATACTCATTAAGGATGACTGTATTAAGGACCAACCAAGTTAGCTAAACATTAAAACAATAGAAATTTATCAGTGCTAATCTCATTTTATAGAATCAATCAGCTTATCTAATTTCACATTTGATTTTTAATTAAGGCGCATATTCCAGCGCAGTAGGCATTTAGCGCTTCTTCGGTACTTGCATGGTAAATCGGGCGTACAGTACGGCCGACATGTCTTGAACGCTCCGAACTTCTAACAATTGCTTGCCTGCGTGTGCTTCTTTTGCTTCACAGGCTCACAGAATAATTTATTTGAAGTTTAATATCTTTTTGAGATGGGTTAGTGTGACATTACCATAGCTCTTGTAGCAACTGGGCAACGTAATTTGAAGACCGTTCTAACATTTTTGAGTTATTGCTAATGTAGTATTTTTGATCCGTCAATGCCAGTTTACACACAGAGGCACTACCACGAGCTTTAGACACAATACATTTTACGACCTAAGATTGAGCTATATTTTATAGGGTGTATACTTTTTATAGCTTCTTCCCTATTTCTCCCTCGAAAGACTGACAATTTAACACATGATAAGGGCTTTGGACTGGTTGTAGTGGCGATGCTTGTAGCAGGCCTATGTCCAGCAATGGATTAGTTTCGGCTGAATAATAATGATGAATAGATCCTGTTTTCTTAATGCGAATAGACTAGTCACTATTTTCTTAACTTGAGTAGAGTATAGTAGAAAATGTGAGTCAAGATTCAGCTTGTCAGCGATAATTTTGTAAAATGTCGTCATGGGTGTCTTTTTCATTATTTTAGAATTTGGTAATAACGAACCAAATTCAATATTTTCGTTGACAATTATATGTGTGCATTTCGCCGGTGAAAATTTTCTGAATGATGAATGATGAAATGAATTCCCATAAATCATGCATTGTTTGTTTGTAAATTATTAATAAGGATATATCTATCAGTTTGCGGAGACCGCAGCGTGCCACGCTAGCGTGGACTAATAAGTCACAATACTATAATCCGTCTGTTTAGGTTTTATCTAAAAATGAATTTATCCATTAGGTACTTACATAAACCGATGTTAGGTAATTAACTAAATTTAAATAATCCTTGTATGTTTTTTATACGATATATTTTGAATAAAAAGACATATCAAGATTGTTTACGATAGTTAACTACCTAAACAAAGGGAGTATAAGAGCCTGTTTCACCACCTATGATTAACTTACTTGGCAGATAATTTTATGGAAATTCTATTCCATTTTTAATTTATTCGGGAAGTACCTAGTAGCTATTCGAGCATTGTGGAACAGGCCCTAAATCAGGCGCGTTGCACTTTGTTAATAACATGTCACTATAATTGTGTTTCCTTTCTTATATCTATGGTTTATTCTAATACATCATGATTTAAAAAATTAAAACATGATATTTAAAAAAGAAACCGTTCTTCTTACCGTCATTGCCTATTTTATAATAAAATTTTGAACTTTTAAGATTCAGCGAAGTTGCGAATTTCAAATTTTGAACTGAAGCAATTGATTATTAATCAAGGATTAGGTGTTTTTAAATTATAAGTAGATATAAGTGCAAGTTACAATACACCACTAATTTTTAATTATGAGCGTTTGTTGTTTACCTATATTCCAGAATATCACTCAATTTATGGAAATATTGTACGGGCTATTGAATAAGAATGAATGAATGCAGAAAAAATTGGAAAAACACTGCGCGTAGTATTTTCTTGGAGCAATTCTTATGACTAATAACGAGTATGACTTTTCGTGGACAATTTTGAGAATTCGTTTTTTTTTTACTTTTGACTACACAAATACTTGTGATCAGTAAAGGGTACGGATTGAGAACCATTTGTTTGTACTAATTAAAAAAGGGGTGTATAATTTCTTTTTCGAATTAAAAAAAAATAGTATTTGGTATATAGGTATGATTATAAAAAACGAGCAAAAATATGTGGATTTAGAGTAGCCTTAGCTTTAACTTTGTGCTATTTGTTTTCTAAAGGTACTTAAAATAATAATATCGTTTCTTTATTACAAAGGGAATATTTACAATAAAGTATATATATTAAATATTAAAAAGAACTCAGTTGCTCATTTGCCTGAAGTAGGGTGTACCTGTTCAGGTACCTAACGTAAAACGGAGTGACTAAAAATTCGGGGGTGAATAGAAACAACATTTTGGTTTGGTTTTTTACTTTGATACTATATTATCGGCCTCTAACAAAACATCAAGTTTTTAGAATAACAATTCATTAGTAAATTGATATAGTTAAATGCTGCAAAAAATATTCAAATATTGAGAAATACCCTTTAAAGTTTTGTCTCTATTCACCCCATTTTACCCGGTAGCGGTAACATTGACATTATAACAACATTTGGCCCTAAACTAGGCAAACCTAGGCAAAGCTGGGTATGTAGGTAGGTATTTACCGACAGATGCCTGTCTATACATAGATATTTCTATTGATTCAATTACTGTATTTTCTGACTAAACAAAAGGCGAAGTATTTAACATGATAAATAGCGCGGAAATGTGAAAAACGTATAGAAAGTAATACTTATTTTGATAGTTATGGTAATTTATTGAGTATTTGATGAAGTGACAGGGTAAGCTGCGTGGTTACGCACGCTATTTTAGAACGGATCAAACCTGTTTTTTAACTCCCTTTCGCGTGCGCGAATATTTCTATTTTTTGGTTGGACACGAAGAGATTGGTGGTCTTATTCAAAACCTGTTATCGTCGTCATCGTGTGAAATCCCATAAACTCTGCGAGCCGTAGCTTAGTTTGAATTCAAAGGAGAGCACTTTGATCGCTTTTCTCTTTATTTTTACTAAGGAATTACTTTTCTCTTGCAGATCGACAATTAAATTTATTTAGGTACCTACGATGTCATAAAGATAATTTCAAAATATATCAACTAAAAAAAAACAAAAAAGTGCAAAACAAAAATTTGTACTTACAAATGTTACTTTTCGAAAGTCGATGCTATACTGTGTGCTTTACCTGCCGGAGAAACAAAACCAAAATCACTGACTTCCGAAATATAGATAAAGGTTTTCATTTTAGACTTTAGTTGTGGTACTCCTCAACCAAACCTAGTGAGCGAGTTCTATAGTAAGGTACTTATATGTAGAATTTTATAACCATTGCATTAAGTGTGCCTATTAATTAAAGCAATATAAAAGTGTCTATTAATTTGAACATTTTCCTCGATTTTTCAAATTCTGACTTTGGGACTAAGGGACCACATGAAAAGTATACCATGAAAAGTATAACGAAAAGGGTCTTATCAATGGTTTACTTGCAAATATCCTGTCAAATGTAATTAGTTTTTCATCGGATTATAGCAACCCGTACCTACCACAAGGAGATCAAATAGCTTCGTTGAAGTTTAAATGTATATAGTTGTAGATATGTTTTAGATGTCCCAAATATATAAGCATTCCTTACAGAACAACCACATCTTAGCGGTGAAGACACAAGCGACTCCTGCGGGCGGCAAGCGTCGCCCGCGCCGCGGCACAGCCCCAAGAGCTGGACCCAGCAGGACATGGAGCGAGCCTTGGATGCTCTCAGAAACCACCAGATGAGCCTTACGAAGGTACACCACGAACTACCCGCGTGTCTTTTTCTCTTTCTCTGTCAAATCCATCCAAAGTTGTCTGTAAAAAATCGCTTTTAGCGATAAGACCGCTCATTGTGACAATGGTGACACCCTATTTATCATTGATGTACACGCAAGAGCCTAGCTGTACCATGCTTTTGTGTACGGTAGCTTTAGTTTTTTGTACATTTAAGATCCAAATTTAAAAAGTAATAGTTTCCGCTGTTTTTTTCTTGTGCTGACGTAGACTAGCTTTCTATTTTTTGCTAATTGCTAGTGAAAATATTTCTGATTTGATCAAACTCAGTTAGGTACTTATACACAAAATTCAGGATTAGCAAAGTTTCACATAGGTACCAGCCGAAGCTGGGTTTTAATGTACCTATATCTACTATAAACACTGGTTTGCGGCAAGGGTCACGATTACAATAAACAAAGTGGGCCCGCTAAAGTCTGATAATAAAAACTATTTATATCTCATCTTTGCCCATTCTTCTACCAATTTATTTAACAGGTAAGTATGACATGAGTTCTCATGACAGTACAAATTCTTCAGTGGTGCTCTTAATGAGATCTAAAAATGCTTATGATGGTTGGTAGTAGCCGTCACGCCTGGCATCCCACAGATTTTGTATGCGTGACGGTGTGTAACCTTCACAAACGTATGTACAATTTGTACGTACATTACTAATTTCATGATGGCTGTATTAGTTTCTAAGAGAGTTGTAATGAGGTGAAGTGAGCCAATAAAGTTGAAGGATGGGATAATGTGGCTTATTTTTGCTTCTGTTGTTTAACAATTCTTTCTTTGTTAAATTGTTACTCTAAGAACATCTAAGTAGCTTGTATTTACTAGTATTGGTACAGTGTATATTCTGTGTTTTTAGTCTTGTACAAATTTTTTGGATTATTCGTTAGAAAGCTGTAATTACAGGACTTCTTTTTTAACTTTATTTACATTGTCTAACATACCTAATAGACGGGGAAAGAAATACGTAACCCAATGTAATACATAACGTGATTTTAAAGAGAATTTAAATATAGAGTTTCTTGCACATTCATATAAGTAGAAGTGTAGAGATCTATGCTTCGGAACGTGCAATTAGGCAGCCCGCCCACATCAGACTTTTTGTAGGACAGATAATGAGCCCGATTTTTTATATTTGTAACATTGTTCTGTATTTCTGACCAACTTTTTATATGTGTGTGCGTTGCACTATTGCTATCAGTGTGTTCTATTTTTCTCCTACAAAAAATCGGTCACCGATTATCGGACGTGGGCGGGCAGCCTTAGCAAAATTTTTCTGACGGAGATCATCACCGAGTCTTGTCTGTATCTTGGTTAGCTTGAAATAAATGCCTTAATTCTTGAATATTCAATATTTTCTTCAGGACTATCATAGATAGAACATCCAACGATATGAACTCCATAATTTATTATTTACTGCATTGTTGGATTTTCCAACCTAGGCGCTTCGTCGAACGAGCGTTAAAAACTCCACAGTATTTGACAGTTTAGTAATTTAATTTAGACATTTAATTTAATTTAGTTTAGACATTAGGAATTTAGGAATCTTTGTTTTCCTTTCTTTAGTTATTTATTTTTATTGAGCTTACGTTTAACCACTAATCTCGTCTAACGATAAGTAATTATGTGGTCGACAATGGACACGCTTGCTTAGATAATCATTGTTGAATAAAAACCAGGAAACCCAAACTTCGGCCACAAAATTCTATTCCTTACTATGCGCACAATGATAGCTTTATTATGGATCTCCAGGCATCAGCGACATACGGTATTCCGTCCACTACGCTTTGGCAGCGCGCGCATCGTCTGGGCATCGACACGCCTAAGAAGGAAGGCGCCGCCAAGTCCTGGAGCGAAGCCGACCTGCGCGGTGCTCTGCACGCGCTGAGGGCAGGCGCTATCTCTGCTAACAAGGCCAGCAAGGCTTATGGTAAGACATTCCGCATCACTATCGGTTTGATCTACGAAGAGTTGACTATTATGCTGATCGATGCTGATGACCACTTGATGGAATTGGTATCCATTACTCACCATAACCATTCTTTTTGTGTAAGAGGGAAGCGGTAATACCTAATGAGCTAGCTGCTTTTAGCTACCATATTAATCTAGAATAGATCTGGCAACATCAATCTACAGTTAATACTGCGCCAAAAGCTATCGATCCATCACCTCGAGCAATATCATCGTATCTCTTAGCAAGTAGCACGTCTGGAATATTCAAACTATTTGCTATCTCGAAAACCAAATGAACTTATGAGAAGTATTTCTATGTATATTGTTACTTGTACCAGGCATCCCCAGCAGCACGCTGTACAAGATAGCTCGGCGCGAGGGCATCCGGTTGTCGGCGCCATTCAATGCGGCGCCCACGGCGTGGCGTCGCGCCGACCTGCAGCTGGCGCTCGCCTCCATCCGCTGCGGCGCCAGCTCCGTGCAGCGCGCTGCCACGCAGTATGGGATACCTACAGGTAACTATTATTACCTGCAGGTATAATGATTTATTTAAAACGCCCAAACTCTGCCAAATTTTACATTTTTCAAAGCACTCCAGTTTATAACTTGAATGCCATTGCTTGACGGGTTGTCTGTACAAAATAGTGCATGCTAGTGGATGCACTAAAACTCAAGTCCAGAATTTTACCTATTGCAGGAACATTGTATGGGCGATGTAAGCGGGAGGGCATCGAGCTGTCCCGCTCCAACCCCACGCCGTGGTCCGAAGACGCCATGGGCGAAGCGCTTGAAGCTGTCAGGTACCTTCCAAGAAGACTAAAGACGAATCGTCTTTAGGTATCCTTAATAATACAATCATACTAGAAATCTGCCTTGGCTGCACACGTTTGCTGACAAAGTTGATCAAGAAATGATATGGTATGGCTGGTATGATTTAGGTAAATCTAAATCACAGTAAAGCATTCGACGCTATCTGTCTTTCTGGATTGATACAGAAAATAGAAAATGTGAGTATACGTCATATACGTGGTCTAGATCTTGGCATCTTTAAAGACAGGCTCTAAAGATCGGCAAAGATCCTCTAATTGTAGATAATCTGTTAAGATAAATACCTAATATAAATAGCGCATAGGAATAAATAACCTCCAGAGTTCCTCAGGGAAGTATTTTGGGCCCAACACTCTTTTAAACTTATATAAAGCACCTTTGGAAAGTGCCTCTCGTCAACTGTGATATTTTCACCTATGCGGATGATACTCAATAGTGGTATATGCTAACAGTTGGGATGATCCTAAATTCCATTCCGAAAACCTTTTATGGAAAGTAATGCATTGCACTATCAAGTCATTTATTAGCCTTAAACATTAGGAAGACCAAATTTTAACTCTTCATTCTACTGCATAAAATAAAGCCAGCTGAATAAAAATCTAATAGCCCAAAACTATCCACAAAACAGTATAGCTTGTAATTGTCTGTCGTTGACGATGGTAAATCCATATAATTTGTCGTAGCATTCGTCTATAAGAATCAATATTGGACTACTCAATTGAAGTCAACTTGTCGCACCAGAAGACTCGTATACATATTTAAAAATCTGAGGTTTTCAGTGGATAAAAATTATCTCCGAATGGTTTATTTGGATCTGAGTCAATCAATCCTTGGTACTATATTCCTATGTGGGGGAAAATTTTAGAACTGAGCTATTAAAAATTGAAAGAGCGCTATGCTAAAGTAATCCATTTCAAATCTTTTAAGCTATACTCATAATGTAATGTCCTAACTGTAAGGAAATTGTGTAGGCTGTGTCTTATGATTTATCCTCTCCTTTACTTATGATTTATTTCAATAAGCAGCTTATCACCTACTGGTTTGCACTTTCCTACGTCTACGTGTACAGAATGCCTAATGTCCACTCTTGCTACTTTCTTTTTCACCCCTTATTTTATAATATTTCCATTACCAATTTGATTATAGAATCTGCCTATCAAGTTTTTTTTTATAATGTTGCCAGAGTGGGTCAGATGTCCATCAACCAGGCGGCGATCCACTACAACCTGCCGTATTCCTCGCTCTACGGGAGGTTCAAGAGGTGCAAGTATCAGACGCAGGTACTGTAGCGTTATTTATATTCAATTATCTATCATAAGTTTCACAACTAACACCATAACGCCATCTATACCGCTACGTACAAACTACGCATTAGACTTCATACCAAAATCCTGCATCGCGCAAGCAGAGTTAACCTGCTCAAGTTATTTCTGTACGTCGGCGTTGCCAGATTTGTGACTTTGGTCCAGAAAACAGAAAATTTAGTTTTCTGCTAATTTTTTTTCGTAATTTCGCGAGATAGCGCTGTGTTTTGATTAGTCGTTTTTCATCAAAATCTTTTTTGTTTGTTTTTTTTTTTATGAAGTCGTTGGAAAATCTGTTTCCTCCAAAAATCTTTATACATGGTAGTTGGTACCAGTTTCAATCAATATATAATCATGCCTGCTAAAAAACTTGTTTCAGGGTGTCCCACAAAACCAGCTGCAAGCACAGCAAGAGCCACACAAAGTGGAGCACGAGCAGCATCCCCACGAGCTGCAACACTACTACCAGCAGCAACCGACCCACCACGAACCGGACCCACACGCGTACTCCCACATGCACGACTACACTCACCAGGACCAGTACGCGCAGTACTACCAGGGCTTTAACAGCATAGCGACCAGCTGAGGGTATGGACACACCTCTAATACTGAGGGCCTCTGACATTTACCATATTAAAGGGCATATTTGCACCACTCGATATTCAGACAGTTTTAGTCTATGGCTCGCCGTGTTGCGTAGTGTAATAAGGGTCAGACTGTCTTACTCGGAATGAAAAATAAGACGAGTCTGAATATCGTGTGCTGAATAACGCGTAGTGTAATGCCCTAAGGCAAAAACATATTAATGACACCCGACGCCACCCCAAATACTATTGACTAGCTTCTATCATCGCTGTCGTTGAACTAGAGTGGTGTCGCGTGTTACATGTGTTACAGCCTTTATTTTGTGAATATTTTTTGTCAACTAAGTCCGCCTTTTTTGAGAGCGTGAATGAAAATGTTTTAATATAATGATGTCCAGTTCAATATGTAATTCTTAGATGTCGCTATCTTCACACTAATATTATAGAGGTCAAAGTTTGTGTGTGTTTGTTACTCTTCACGCATGGACGGCTAAACAGATTTGGGTGAAATTTGGCACACGAGTCACGACCATGAACTGTAATAGAGCATAGGGAACCTATTTTTTATCCCAAGAGAAGGTAAAATAAAGGTCACTAGATAGGTACAATCTTTCAAAATAATTACCATCATAGCCTGAATACAGTTATTCATTCGTAGAGAACAATTGTTAAAAAATTGCTACCAATTTTCTTTTGGAAGATCAGAACAGACCTGGCCCCAAGCAGCTAACAACTCCGTGTCTCTAGCAAACCTCTTTCCTTTAAGATGGTCCTTAATTACTGGAAATAGACTAAAGTCACAGGGTGCTAGATCTGGACTGTGCGGAGAATGTTCAAGCAGTTTTACTGCAACGTCTTGTAATAAATTTAAAGATCCGTGCGTCCTATGAGTAGGAACATTATCGTGGTAAAAATGCCAGTTACCACGCGTTTTGATTTTGGACGGAACTCTTTGAGTTTTTGGATAACGTAAGGTAAACACTTTTTTGTATATGAAGAGGCCGTAACTGTACGCCGAGTTTCCGATACTATCCTATCTAAAATTGCTCGTCTTGTAAAAAATACAGCAATCAGTTTCTTCTTTACCGACTAAGATTTTCGAACTTGAATGGAGTACGCTCATTTTCAAACAACCAAATTTTGTCCTTGGTTTTAGAAAGCGCATAAAAATGGTATAGTCAGGTTTCATCACCCTTGATGATAATATTAATGTAGTTAGAAGTTCCATTTTTATACTTTTATAACATTTTCTTACACCAATTTACTTTGCATATCTTTTGTTCTTTTTTTAAGTCATGGGGTAGTTGGGGTACCAAAATTGTAATTTTTGTTTTACTCTACTTATATCGTGTAGAATTTTATGAATGCTTGGTGCACTAATCTATATTCTATCTGCCTGTATTTTATTCGATGGCCTTCTCTTTTAATTTTTATATTTTCTTATCATTCTGTTCAGTGCAAACGTCAGATGGACGTGCTGACATTGGTTTCTGTTCTGTACCAAAATTAGCATGACTGAAACCTCGATACCCCTGAAAAGTTGTACGATGAGTTTTTTTCTGTAGACTTATTGAAAGACAGTGCGCGAAGTTGTATCGAATAATTAAACGGCATTCGTTCCTCGACTACTACATTTTTATTAAATTTAAATAAATCTGTGCAATTGTCAACGACTGATTATTGAAATATTACTTTTAGGTCTACCGTCACGTGATTAGTGTACGTTTCTAGTAAGACTAGATAAAATTGTAGGTGGTAACAATTGAAAGTATTGCTGTATTGGAAAACTTATCTAGTGACCTATGTATTATGATGTCTTGGTAGAATTATCTACTTTCACGAGGGCAAGGCTGTTGGCAGCACCTAGTTCAGTTTAATTTCTAAAAATTAAGCCCCGCCTTGGCTAGGTTCATCTTGATTTCTTCAGATTACCTTTATGTTTTTTAGTTGAAATAAATAAACTCTATTTTGGTTCTATCTGCTGTTAAAATAATGTTATGACTTCTTGGTCGCGGAAAACGTGTGTGGACCAAGTGAAGTTAGTAGGTATATCTACTTGTAAATAGAAACTACCTAAGTACTTACAATTGCGTGAATTCAGAATGTTTTTGAGTTTAGTTAGTACTGTTCCCCAGTGGCGTACAATTACATGATCTGTTTGAGTTATTATGTTACCAAAGGCGTTTTTTCATTGGTCTTCAATCTTGTAATTTTTATAATTTCCTATCAAGGTACCTACCTACCTACTTGTATCTACTTACTATGATGAGCCCTGCTACCTACTGCAATTATTTCCTTCATTAAAAGTGCAGCAAGTAGACAGTAGTAGGTACCTACCTAGAAAATACTGTAGGCAGGTACCTAGCCTACACCTTGTATTCTATTTATTTACTTCACAAATTTTTAACATTTATAAACATAATAATCGAGTAATCAAAACTTAATTAGGTGTTAGTTTCCTGATATAATCAGTTAAATTTTGTATTTTTTAAGAGTTCGTTATTATTTTCGAGTGATTGTGTGTAACACACTTCATAACGTTATCAGTATTTTAGTTCGAGTAGCGACATCTATTAGCGTAAGGTAGGAAACTGCTAGATAAAACTAGGGAAAACTGCCAATATAAAATACGTAATTATGTAATAAGTTCTTATACTATAAATAATTATACAGTTTTTACAACTTCAATATTGCTATAATAATGTATTAAATAGTAATTAATTGGTCGGAATTGTATCATTTCAATTACATATTTCGTCATTCAGGTAGGTACCTAATACCTACTTGAAAAGAGCTTTGTGAAATGAAAATAATAAGAACAGCTACCTACATTGATTTTTTGTATAATAGGATGGTAGAAATTTGTGTAGGACTCTAGGAGAAGTGCTTTTCATTAAAAACAAATTATTATTCTTTCAAAACTTAAAGTAAAACGGTACCTTTTGTACTTTTTGGGGTATTTTCAATTATTAATGTAGGTAAGTATAAATTAGTGATGATTTTCAGCAATATTAGGAGAAGACGTAATATTTATGATAAGGTCTATTGTATGCCTTTATTTAGAAACAAAGTATCGGATATACGTGTAGTAATGTAACGGCAGATTGGCAATTTCTTGTTATTCAAGGAAATTACGAAAGAATTAATAATAAGATTGTAATGTTCTGTCCAGATGAAATACGTAATTTTAATGTGATAGATTGTAGATCTTTAAGTGTAGAACATTAAACTTTATTGTTTTTGTTAAAAGCTTGTATTACGTGTTTCGAGTTCAACATTCGCAATTTTTTATGTGTAGTAAGTCCAGTAGCCACTAGGTGGCGTTTCTCTATTTACATACTTCTCAATAGATGGCGTTGTTTTCAATATTGTGATATTTTGTTAGAAACTTTAATTTGTCGAGTCAATGTTCAAACTAGCAATAATCTTAGTTTAATAAACGTGCGTGCGTTTTCTCCCACCGTATAGTATTTAGACCTATAATAAACTTGATAGACTGAATGATTGTTTTGTTTACCTCCCATTTACTCGAAACTGTAAAAAGTCGGCTAGCACCGCCGTCGTTCTTGTAAACCATAAACACGCGGGTATTTTTATGTTCACCTGAGTTCGTTTGCGTATAAGGATGACCAAGCTATAAAAAAAACTTAAGAATAAAAGAAATTTCGGCATCAAATTAAGACTTAGCGAGGCCGAGGCGAGCTCAAACCTCATAGATTTAGATGCCAGTAAGATAATTATGATGTTGGGCACGCTAGCAGAAAGATTAGCCATGTTTTAGAACATAACTAATACAAAAAAAAAATAATATATTTATTTTTCATCTATAACATTGTAAGCATAAATAAATTGAGGCAGTTACAGTAATACTCGTGTTGGAGCTGTCGCGCACTTGACTTAAATAAATCTTTCTTTTTACCATCACTGGGTAGGTACCTACCTATTTTGGACATAAACAGTACAATATTTTTTCCTGACTTTCCAGACCTCGATTTGACTTGACTTTCTCTGACAATCTTTAGCTTTCCAGGCTTGCCAGAAAATTAACACCCTGGTACTAGGACATGCATTCAAATGAATAAAGAATATAATAAATTGGTCCATAAATGACGGAGTTCTGAGGTATCAACCCATTAAAAATAACCGAATTGAGAACTTCTTCCTTTGTTTGATATCGATTGAAAACTTGGTTCATTGGTTTCATTCATTTTGTGGCCGTGATAGTTGTTATATCTGTGAATAGAATACACTTAACCAGAGGCTCGACGGATGGTTTGTGTCCCCTAGAACTACGTCCACTGGTTTTTGCACCCCTGGGTAAAGATAGCTCTGCCCTTACTTTACTCCGCCATATTGAGGATGTGTGAAAGTTGTTAGAGCCCTTTCTAACGCTACTCAATGATAAAACAATATTTGATGAAACATCATTTTCGTTATTTACCACTAGCGGCCAGTCCCGGCTTCGCACGGGCAATAAATATAGCCTATGTTACTCAGGGTGTATGTACCTTTTCAATGGTGAAAGAATTTTTGAAATCGGCTCAGTAGTTTTTGAGTTTTATTTTTATTCATTACAAACATACACACAAAAAATACAAAATTTTCTCTTTATAATGTTAGTGTAGATTGAAATGTAAGGATAACTCTTAATTCTTGTTTATTACATGTTTAGCATAATGTAATTAATTATGTAGCTATAACTGGTAGACTAGAGCTAGCTAGTTTATATTTCAGTAGATCGATTAAAAAATAATCACCAGCAATCATCAAATTTAGTCGAAAAAATTTAAATGAATACATAATTGTATTGTGTTCTGAAAGACTGCTGAATAACTTCAGCATTACAGCTTATAACTCAGATTAGCTTGAGTGACTGGAATGTGATTTAATTGAGCCTTTCTTATAATACAAAATATTAGTATTTTCAACTGTAAACATTCAAAGATTGATTCTATAGTTGCAGTCTCTGAATTGTGTAGTAGTTGTTTACAACTTGCAAGTTCTACTTTCATCTTCATCAAATTAAAAGCGAGTAGCAACATCTCAAGCTGAGTCTTTGATAGAAGAGGCAGGAGCGTCAATATTTATCAGATTTACTGTTTGAGTGGTAAATAAAACTAAGGTTTGTACATAAAAAAGTCGCTTTATTTGTTATCTACAGTTAGATATAAAATAAATTACATAATGATTTTCATGGTTTCGGCTGCGGCGTCCGTGGCTACAATATACAATTTGTTCATACATCTTATTCACTTTACAATTAAGTAAGATTATACTAAACCATTGCACAAAATACAATGTTGTCATTCGTCACAACTTAATATTCAGTTCTAGTTTATTTCGGCATCTGTTAAAATAATATTTACAAAAGTATTAACTACTCGACAATAGATGGCGCTGTACGACGTAGTAGCGTGAGAATGTAACAGTCAGTGCGTTCGTCTACCGCCATCTAGTGTCGAGTCATACGAAACTAATAAAGAAAAATACAATATTAGATTGGTATTTTCACTAGGATTGTCTTTTCTACAAGTTTTAATAACATAACCGAAGTTAAACAAATACATAAGTAGATTATGAATAGCTTCTTACTACTTACTATAGGGATGAAATGATATAGGATCACTATTTACAATATGACATCAGAGATCATTACAGTAGATACAAAATGCTCAAAATGCGTTCGGTACACACTACGAGTCTAACGTCACATAACAATATCAGCACAAACGACAAGGACTCATCAACATTAACATGTGTATGAGATACGAATTTATTACAGTAAGTGAAATGATGATGAGCCTCAGTGGTTTGTCTTAGCGAACGGTCAAGGTATCAACATAGTTACAGTACAGAGCAGTAAACTACTTCACTGTTAACAATAAAAATATACGAAATTGGCAGTGTAGTGATCATGAGGTAAAGAAACTAAACGGTGGAGTATTTTACTGTCTCTTACGTTAGACGTCCAGTCGTTATGACTAAAACTGGACGTACATTAGTTAGGATACTTTTAATTTAAGTGACTTGCGGCGCATTTGTCTAAGTTACGTATAGTTGCCATCGTCACAGTAGAAATCTTTTAGAAGAGAGTGTCCTTCGTCAGTGTGCACCCGAGCGAGAGGACGCCACGGCCGCACCTCGTCTTAACACTAGTTACGTATATGTTGTGCGCGCGGAGATACACTAGGACTAGACAACGCGCGCGGCTCACTCACTATGTTACACAACGTCACCGGCGCCGCGGCGCGCCACTTCACGAGAACGTCTTCGCGTCAGCTCACCCACTGGCGAGGTCTAGAGACCTGCGGGCTCAATAGAGCACCATGTCGGTCGACGTACGAACCCCTGGCCGCTGAGTGGAGGGCGTGTACCGTCCTAACTTGCGAACGGCTAGTTGGGATAAGTGTACGTCTTAGTAGACCAGCCGAACTGACTAGACAGGTCCATAGTCGGAGAGCGGCTGTCCTGAGCGGGCGGAGGGCGCCACAGGGGCGGGCGCGTGCGGCACCAGCGGCGCCGACGCCGCCAGCGACGCCGAGGTGGGCGCGGGCGGCGGGTGCGGCAGCGGGAGGGGCGCGAGGGGCGCGGCGGCGGGCGCCGCGGGCGCGCGTCACACGCCCTTGACGAGCGCGCGCTGTGCGGGCGCCGCGTCGCGCCCCCCGCGCCACACGCGGCGCCACGACTCCAGCGTCTTGCCCGACCAGATCCACACGCCCGACGTGATGCCCACCGCCAGCGCCATGAAGTACTTGAGCATGAGCGCGGAGTACAGCGGGCGCGGGCCGCAGTTGGCGCCGCACGCCACGCGCCGCAGCCACGCCTCGTGCCCGCCCGCCTCGTACGCCAGGCAGCCGATCACCACGCCCGCGGGCACCGCGTACAGCACGCTGAACACACCGATGCGGATCATCAGCTTCTCGAGTTTGTCGGCCTTGGAGCCGGCGCCCACGCCGCCCTGACGCTTGATCACCGAGCGAATGCGGAACAGTGACACGAAGCCGGCCAGCAAGAACGTGGCGCCCAGTGCGAAGTACACGATCAGCGGCGCTAGCACGTAGCGCTTTAGGTTCTCAGGTGAAGAGTTGCCAACGTAGCAGATGCCTGCCACTGGGTCACCGTCCACTGCGCCCGCAAGCAGCACGGCGACGGTCTTCGCGGCCGGAATGAGCCACGCAGCCAGGTGGTAGTACTGTGCGTGTCCCGCAATGGCTTCGTTGCCCCACTTCAGTCCCGCTGCGAGAAACCACGCGAATGACAGCACTACCCACCATATCGAGGATGCCATGCCGAAGAAATACACTAGCACGAAGACGAGCGTGCAGGCGCCTGGACCGTTGGCAGAGGTTCTGAGCAGCGCGCCCTCGCACACCACCTCGTCGTGGCCGAGCGCCAGGCGCGCCAGGTAGCCCAGCGACACCATGAAGTAGCACGCGGACAGGTACACGATGGGGCGCTCGGGGTACTTAAAGCGCTGCGAGTCGATGAGGAAGGTGGTGAGCGTCATGAGCGTGCTGGCGGCGCACAGGCCGCCCCACATGGCGACCCACACGGCCGCGAACTCCTTCTCCTCGCGCGTGAAGAAGGCGCCGCGGCACGGCAGCGCGCACGCGGCCACGCCGGCGGCCGCGCTGGCGTTGTGCAGCGCGCGCACGCTCACGAGCGGCGCCCGGCACGCGCACGCGCACGCGGCCGCGCCCGCGCCCGCCGCGCCGGCAGCCGCGGCGCCCGTCTGGCAGTTTTTTGGGTCAGTACAGGCGGGGCGCGGCGGGCGGCGCGCGGGCGGCGGCGGCGGCTCCCGCGCGCGCTCCGTCTCCTCCATGCACAGCTGGTCGGGGTCCCCGGCGCGCGGCAGACGCTCGCACGCCATCCGCTCGGGCCACTGGAACCCGTACTTCTGCATGAGCGGCGCGCACCCGTCCCTCGCTCGCTCGCACACGCTGCGGCACGCTGGCAGCGGCTTGGCGTAGTCTTCGATGCAGATAGGCGTGTATACGGAGCAGAGGAAGAACTTCAAGTCCGCGGAACATTTGATCTCGACGAGCGGCCAGTATTGGTGGACCTGGAAACAAACGAGCGATCATAAGTCTCTATAAAATTAATGAACAGCTTCAATGAATTCTGAACTGATGTGTGCAGTGTTGGTTGCTAAACCATCAAACCACTTCATAGATAGGTACGTGAGGTTGTCAATTACAAAGAGGGTGAATGACGGACTATATAGTTCCTGAACCATACTAGGATCAGGAATTCACAGCGGTTGTGTAACAATAAGATACACAACCCATACACAAACAATTCGTTATGTGAAGTTTTACTACTGAAAACTGAGTTGTGTTGCAAACTTGCCAAAGATCTTTAACCAGCATCAGATTATGAGAAGAGAAGTCTTCCAGCTGAAATGATGACACAACAGGCTTGTTTGAATGCGTAGATACACACCTCGAGGCCGGCCTCCTCTTGCGTGTCGTGGTCGAGCGCGTTGGGGAAGGACGTGAGGTTGTAGCCGATGCCGCGGCACATGGGGATGGTGATCTCCTGACAGCGCGGCTGCAGCGCACTGCCCCGCACCACCAGCGCACCTACCACCGCCCACCAAACCCACATCGTCATGGTGTTACCAGAGCCGCATCTGGAATCAAGAAGAAAACAGTTTTAGGACTTGGGTTTTACAATCTAAAAATTAGGTGTTTGTAAGAGATTTATCTTTGGAAGTAGGTACTGATTGGATTATTCAATTTGTTCCCTGACAGAAAAATATTGAGTATATTATTATAGGATGTCCTATGTTAAAACACGCGGACCTAATCGCGGGTAGAGAATAAATACTTTCGCAACAAAGTATGTACTATCGCAGAACTGAGGGCAGATTGAATGTGACAGCAAGTTCAAGATAGATTTGTATTTTCACGTCATCTATAGTAATATTATAAAGAAGTAAAGTTTATTTTTTTGTTTGTAGGAGATAATATCTGGAGGTACTGGTCCAATTGGTAAAATTTTTTCACCGTTAGAAAGTTCCTTTGTTACTGAGTGACAGGCTATATTTTATGAACACGGGCGACGCCGTAGGCTAAAGCTAGTTTACTATAATTAATCTGCTGTTTTTGGCCAATAGAAAGGCCGTTTGCCTATTTATCAGAAGTAAATTACACATACCGTAGTGCGTGCCAAAGTCAACTTACTCGACTACATTATTTTATCTTTTAAAGAAAACTATTTATCAGTTCCAATCATCGCAGTTCACAAAACGTCCCACTACACAACATGCTATGCACAAAACACCAATTTCGCTAGACTGGAACAACGCTGGAACATGTAAAATGAAACTGTCAGACACGATTGTTATTGTTGATGCAAGTGAGTAGCTCTCCAGGCGGCGGTATCGCGGCAATCTGGCCGATATCGCGGCTTATCGCTGCTATCGCTACACGCCGATTACACAATATCATAGCATCGCATTGTGGAGCGACTACTGTTCGTTTATTGTCATACCTCGTCGATAGCTTGCTGATAATTCTGCTGCTTGTTTGGGGAATCCTTTGTATTGCGAATTTACTGCTTACGTCACAGTTTAAAGTCTATTCAAAGCAATTTTAAGAAGAATTTCAGGATGATGTTTTACTGTGTTGATATTGAGTACCTAAGTATTGCCACAACAGAAATGTTGTTGTTCAGATATCGCAATATCTTCCACGACTTGATAATTCCTTCTAATTTGTAAGTAATTATCGTTTACGAGGTCAATGTTTTTGTTAATTAGGTCAATACAAACGTTAGTATCATCAAAAAGTCGCCGAAAACAAATAGATTGAATGAATAATTAAAAATTGGAAAGACGATTCGATAGGTATTAGGTATCTTTGAAAAACATTTTGAAGAAAATAAAACACTCATATTTGTCGAAAATAATGTTAGACGTTTGAAAATACCGTTATAAATAAATTCGGCATTCTACACTGATAAGCTTAATGGTCATAAAAACTAGATTTTAGTGCAATAAAGACACAAAAAGAATGTAGAAATAATCTGAACCATTCGGCAGAATACCGATGCAGTCCGAGTTGGAATTAGTGGAGTTAAATAGTTTTATTTATTTGTAGACTAAGACTAACATGTGCCACGGTTCATGGCGCTGAGATCAGTTATGCGCTGGTGGAGAAAGGATGCCGGGTCTCGGTGTCCGTATTCTGCCTACCCAGGGGCGTCTCACTGACGCTAGGTGTATTCATGCCTTTTTTGGAGGTCAGATATCATTTAATAATTTATTTCTCTTGGTGGAGTTACGGACTAAAACCACTCCTGGACCTCTCAGTTGTCTTTTGCTTTCCGGGACTACAGTTTTCCTTTCAGAAATTCCTCGTGGCCTTAGCGTGCACCAGACGGTGACGGTACAAGGCGTCACCGTAGGGGGCCCCCCACGGTTTTGCTGACATCTCTTTAAGGTTCGAGTGGAAACACTACGATGCTACGCACCGTCGACTACTTTTGAATTTTTTGAATAGCTCGTCGCCCGTAAGCCCGGTTAATGTGAGAAAGGCTGGCTGTCTGATATTCAATTACACCTCAACGATTGAATGGGTTTAGATAAAAATTAGCACACTGGTAAACCATATCCTGAAATAGTGTGTTTTTTAATATGGGTTCTAAATTCTTGGGATAATTTCCGAAAATTACGCGGGCGAATCCGCTTGTAGAAGCTAGTGAGCGATTTAATAAACAGGACTACAGTTAATTATCTCTTTAACAAGACGTTTTACTTTGCTTTTGACGGACGACGAAGTTTCTTTACTCTTGTTTGATGAGTTTGTTGAAATAATTTACAACAGCATTTCAAGTTGTAAAATCTTAATTAATCAGGTAGTAGGTAAAAATATCCAGTTAAAACGTTCCAGTCTGCAGCCAGTTGTTCTGTGCTGTTCGCGTCGCGCTCGTCGTCCAAACTGTCGGTTAATGCGCTTTTAACGACACGTTATATCGACACATGGCTGCTACAAACAGACACACTGATTCCACGTTAAATTAAATTAGCCGTGAGCTATTTAAAATTCTGTGGTTACACCAACTTAATTGTACCGTGTTACAGGCCTTTTTTACTAATCAAATGTTATAGAGATCTGTTTGTGTTCAACTTAGCAGCCAAATTCGTCGATTCGGGAGGTTTATTTTATCGCGTGTGCGTCGCGTCCCTTTCTTTGGGTAAGGAAGGGATTATTATCATAGGATGGGTCGGTCAACGTTTACCACGACGTTTATAGCTGATAGTAATAATACTGTGTATCAGTTTGTTGCTGAAGACCCTTTGTAGCGTCTGTGCTCCAATATATTAATGAGTTTATTGTGCGACGCGCAATAATTCAGGCGCGATTAACACAACAATATAAAGTGCGCAGTGAATGGTTCACGTCGAGCAGTTTATTTATTATAACTGGTATTGCTTCTATTTTAAACAGTGTGTAATGAAATCTCATAAAGTTGTTATAGTTATGTGCAGGCGCGGATGTAAGATTTGTTTGATCATTGATGATCAGTAGGAGGCGTATGAAGCAAGGATGCAACCATTGATTTAAAGACATAGTAAGTCTATAGATGCAGTTTAGTTTACCTAGCATTGCATAACAAAGTTTTTGTGGTATTGTTGTCCATTCACAAGACCAAGTCTGGCTCGGTATTCATCAATGCTTGTCGAAGTAGTTACAGTCACAGCAAAAATAAAGTTATTCAGGCATAGTAGTTTAAAACAACAAGCTACCCTACATTCTCAGTAACCATAAAAGCCCAGGTCCAGGAAAGACCAGCCAGCCAGCATTTATATTTTTTCCAGCAAATGTTCTAGACTGGACGTCCGCAGCGCATAACGGTTAGTGCTTAAGCGCTAATGAAGCGTAAAAACGCACATTATGCGTTTAATAAGGCAGCGATTTGAATTGAATGGAATCGAAACGTATCGTAGTCGGATAAACAAACCGCTCGTAAAACTGCGGGTTCCCGGTACGATACGCGTATGCAGACGTAGGGGTAGGTCGCACAGGCAGCGGGAAGATATTCAGTTATTAGCTTAATTAATTAATCAGTAGTAGATGTTCATAACGGTGTGGCAGTGGGCAGGGCACATAGCTCGTAAAACGGATGGTCGATGGGGTCGAAAGTTTCTAGAGTGGCGATTGCGCACTTGAAAATGCAGCGCTGGAAGGCCTCTCACAAAGTGGACCGGTCTTGGTGAGAGTCGCGGGAATGAGGTGGATGCGACGCCCAGGATCGTTCGTCGTGGCGTCGCTTGGGGGAGGCCTATGTCCAACAATTGTCTTTGTCTTCGGCTGAAATGATGAGAGGTTCATAAGAGCAAGAAGTTTAATCCTGAGTCTTATGATGTTTCCACTGCTGTAACTGAGCTCGAGGTAATGGGTCGTAAATCACCACAAGTATACCAGTGCATAGAAGTCACATGTCTTGGAATTTTTGGTTCTATAAAATGGCTGTTTCTTCACGATGTTTTTATTAAGAGATGATAGATATGCTGCCAAAATTGCTGCTTAGTGGTTTGCACTATAGAAAAGGACTGACTTTTCTATAGTATATCTATCCATCAATTACTTAATTTAATTGCATAGTTTAATATTGTTACTTGTGCTTAAAATAGTTCCATTAATAAACTGTCACGTTCGACGTCGCGCCAAGTTGCATCGCACTTGCTGCCAGCGACTTGCAACGAATTGCTTCCTGTTTATGTCGATAAGCTAATCAATTAATTATACAGTTATTGAATGCGTCGCAATGAAAACGTCTATATATGAATTAGCGAGAGATTTAGCGATCTAAGTAACAAGCCAACCATGTATCACTGTGTATAATGTTAGATCGTTTAAACATGTTTAAGATACTTGTCAATGCATAGTTTTACAACTTAAGCGATGCGTCAGTGTTTCTTAACACACATTCAGTGTTAGTAATGGTTATTTAATCGATATTATCTGTAAGTCAACGACTAAGCCTTAAAAGAATGAACAATGTCGGGCTAGTCTAAGTTATGACCAGCGCCTATCCATTTGAAAATTGCACTGGGTGAAATAGAGCGTCGTACTTTTTGCTTACAATACGCTCCGCTGTCAACGGGGGCGTGCCCTACCCTTTATTACAGTCGCACGGTTATTCCGCTTCACTGGAAATAGTAATAGTCGGCGTCGAGTTAGCAACGACACCTATAGCCCGAGCGTGTTCCCGCGCGCCCAGCACGCGGCGCGAGCACGTCGAGCACGTCGCGCACCGCGGGACCTGCCGTGTTTGCTTTAAACCTAATTTTATTGAGTTATTCAGAACTGGGCTATTTGTATTAGTTCCGCGTCCTGGCTTTGCGTTAACTCGACGACTGTTCGGAATCGAGGCTGTGAATGTATTCGCGTGCCGGTACCGCGAGCTACTCGTCAGGAAATTGAGTCGTTCGCTCACTCGTTATCGTTACATGTAAATCTTGCGTAGAAAGCTACATTTATCATATATATTTGACAGCTTTCATAGATTATTTTGGCATTAGAAAAGTCTTTGACTTCAAATAAATGAGTTGCATCCTGTCTACGGTTGGCGTGTTGCCACAAAAAATCTCAAAAACTAGTCGTAAAGAAACACTTCTTAGGTGTCATTTTACTCAGTGTTTGTCATCTGGCTGGTCGATTAGGTTCGAAATTGGCATATATTCGTGGTGCTCCGAGGTTGATGCCCGATCGCCTGGCTGCCTGCCAAACTGTTTAAAAGCTTATAGACTTCTGTTTTGGGACAAGTTAGTGACGTGGGCGGGTCTTGTGCAGGTGCTATTTATATACTTACAGCACCAATGCCAAACATTTACACATGAGCGACTATTTTAATTTGAATGTGCAGTTTTTTTTGTGGCTGTCTCGAGTGATGGTGTTAAATGTCAAGTGACGCGAAATCAATGTTCCAAGCGATGATTTGACAACTGCCTTGCCAAAAGATCTATTGTATAAGTCGTCAGAGGAGTCAAATACATCACCTTTTTTCCAAGCTTAAAATATTTCTCGACTGCAACATTCGAATAGGGTTTTTTGCTGTTGTCTTGTTGCAAAACGTCTGTTCGGGACCGCTCTGTGTAAGGAATGCCATGATCAATAAGACATTCCTACAGCAAAAGGAATGGAGGAAACGACTGCTTGGAATTCAAGAATCGATAAATAACTCTTCCATACCTACACCTAGTCCTGGTCTACCATTTTCCTCACTATTTCTGTTTTTTAATTAATGTTTATCTTTAAGGACTGGAACATTTTGAATGCTGCAGTCTTCCCGCCCTATTATAATTTGGGTGTCTTCAAGGCCAGAGTGAATAGGCTCTTAATAAACTAGTGCGCCTCATCATCAGAGATTGTATCACTGCTTACCTACAGGTGGGATCGCAGTCAAGCACTAGTTTATATCAATTTAAAAAATAACCTTATTCCCGCTGTCTCGCAAGACTTACTCCATACATTTCTACGTTTGTTGCTAATGAAAATGCGTACAAACGACGTGTACACGTGGTCAAATGTTCGCAATCGATACGCGCGCAGCCCATCGCCAGAGACGGATATATGGTGCAGCCCACACCACCTCATGAAGCACAGGAATTATGTACCAAGATAATGAATAAAATTAGCGTTTTGTTCGTCATCATTTTTTGTAGCTGCGATTATCGTAGAATTCCATTAGTGAAATTGTCGCTTCACTGTGAATTGAATGGAAATGTGTGAATGTAGGAACCCAAAGTTTCATTGATAAATGAAAAAGTATTGCTGTAACTTGATATGCAAGCTGTTCCCCTTTTGAATGTCTTAAGTTACACAGTTCGATATAAGCAATTGTCTTTCTATTGTGTCTCTAATTACGGCATTCGATGAGTTAAGCTTCTGGGTATTGAGTTCGACCAGACAGTTTCTAACATTTGACGAATTGATGAAGGCGGTAATATCGAGAGGTTCCAACAATAGAATGTTAAAGGATTGTTGGACATAAATAGGAGGATTTATATCCAGTGACCCTTTGACATGCCAGAAGATCACAGCAATGTCGCCAGATCTCCTTAGAAACTTGGAATTAGAAATAAGTTAATGCTTATTAGATAGTGGAGGCGGTAGTCTACTATCAGGATGCTGACAGACTTATAAAATGCGAACAATATGAATTGTCAAGCTCATCGATTCAATTACAGCATGGCGTCGGTGACTCCAATTAACATATCTCACATAGTTTGTAGCACGTTATGTGAATAAACTGCTAGTTTTTAAACAGCCGCGATTGCCGGCACTGATCGCCGCGTAATTATGACGGCGCGTTTATCCCATTACATTCCAACGTTATGGTGCGCGAGCCCCGTCAATTGTTGTAACATCATGTGACGCTGTTAGAACATTTTCTTCACATATTTATGCAATAATTTCAAGTTTTAGTGCATAAACAAATGGTGTAGATGTTTCCGTTTCACACAACGCGCTTACCATAACAGCCTCCGTCCGTACAATAAAACTATTATTGCTTCCATTTTATAGTTATTTTTATTTACGAGGCTGCACAATGGCTCGCGGGCGACCACGCGGCCGCGGTCGCGGTCTTGTCGTAAAATCGCGCGACTAGTTCGTCGCGTCGCGTCACCGAACGCTATTTTACGACCGATCGTATCCTGTGAACGCTGGAGAATATTGCGTGTACATGGTGTGTGTACATGCGGGGGTATTGCAAGCTACTCTAAGCAGCGCTAAGTTTGAAACTTCGGCCATTTTGCAGCAAGGTATGAGTAATGTGCTTCCTGCGCACCTGAGGGCGAGTTATGGGCTGAAGTTGGACGCATTGACGCTTTTACCCTAATGGTGACACATCTCCAGGGACGGGAGAGAAAGGTCAAAGCTTGGTTTAAAATTGTAAAACGTGCTGATGACAACGGTCAGATGAGGGGTTTCCACATTTCTTTAACATTACCAAATTAGTCACTAGCACAGCATAGATCAGCGTCTCCTGACTTCCGTAAGCCTATGTGGCTTACCCTAAATTTATGGCCAGTACAGGCAGTCCACATTACAGCCAGCATACCACAGACTAGGCAATAATATGCAGAGTGACATCAAAATAATTTACGACTTTGTTGGGCCGTAAAGCCGGGATCGCGGAGGCCGCAGGAGTGCGGCAGTTCCGTGTTTACCACCTATAAACCAGCCTCGGCGTGCCAGCGGGCGACACTTGAACCCCAGGCAGGCGTGCGAAGGCGGTTTGACTTATGTGTGCTGGTAAAAGCTTGAGATGTTACTGCTCTATGTGTTTCTGATGGGGTTATAAAATTGTAGGTACGTCAACGAAGTATTGGTACAAACTAAGGTGTAAAGACATCCGCAGCCTGGAGCGACGGAATAGTGGAAAAGTAAAAAATTTCAATAAACTTTTGTTTCGGGAAAATCTGTGAAACAATATCTAAATAAAGCTACGGTTGAAGTCTACCTATAGGGGTTTTCTTTACATTTTAGTTTGGGCGGTCACAGAACCCTGAAAGGACTGTCGCATCGTTACTTTGCGCTCATCTGCGGTAGCCTTAAATAGGCGTGTATCATGTGTATCAAAGGTATAACTACTAACTAGGTAGTGTAATAAAGCGATATTTTTGGCGATACTATCTCAATCTCGTAACACACGGGTTGCTGATGTAATCCGATTTTCAAGTGCGTTTAGAATTACATTTCCTTTCAAGATCCATCGACAATCTACATACATTATCTGTGTGTTAGGTACACACACACGCTGTAGCTAATCAGATACCTCCCACACATCACAATACATGGGAACATGTAACTGTTAATTATACATGAAAACTGGACAAAAACCAACCGATGTGGGAGATTAACCCCGCCGGTAAGCAAGCTACGGCTCGTTAAGATATAAGTCGTTTTTTGTTTTTATGTTACTTTGTTTCTTTAAAACTTATTTGCATGATTGATAGTCATGTTACATGTTATTTTTTGGCAATGTTTAGGCCGTTTTTTTTGCAAGTTAACGAGAATGATGTTTGATGGACATCTTGTAAGGTCAGGAGATTAACGGACGAGTCTTGCAGATGATTTGCGTTTGTCTGATGTGCTGTTTTGCCGACGGTAATAATTTGATATGTGATAAATAGATAGACTTTGATTGACGTATCAGAATAACATCAACATACGAAGTGAGAGGAGACTAATAGTTTTAGGATTTATTTTTAAAAGTTTTATAGCGGTTTATTTTTTGTATTTAGTTGTGTCGAATAAGCATCAATCATATAATCAGTGTACTGATGGACAAACCTATAAGGCGTTTCATTATTCTATAATGTAATTGCCTACAACAGGTTGTTTTGAAGATTTTGACAGGATTTTTTTCGAGTGAAGTTCAGGAGCTGTTATTTGCAAATTGATTCTTAGTGGACATTGAGATGTGAGATTGGTATAGGTTTGAATCTCAAGTAGGTATTTGTGCAACTGTAAATGAGTACTGGAATATGTGGAATCATTGAAACAGTCGACTCGCGATTTCTGTAAAATGGATACGACGATAGATTAATTACCTCAATAACATTTAATACTACAAAAATATTAGAATGTGTACATATTCTAATGGTAAACAAATTAACTATTCATACGAAAACATGGCTTAAAGGACTTACTATCCAAGGCAAAAACATTAACTAAGAAATAAAACTGGTTGTTTCGATAAGTTTTCAGTTAGTAGGTTCCGCATGAAATAACTTTAATACACTCAAATAAATTTTAGGATAGTAGCAGTCAATGTCGAGTCCATGACACGAATTCTATACTTTTTTTTCAGCAATTTCTAAGACTTCAACATAAAAACCAGGTCGGGTAACAATAAAAAGTAACAAATAACCGTTCACGATAATTCAGCGATAGTGGACTGTTTAAACGAGCCCAGTGTACGAAGACACGCGGCGACATTGGGAACTAAAGTAAAACGTATTAAATTTGACGTTTAGTTGACGTTTCTCTCAGCAAGCAAAAGTTGCGGTGTGGTGTCAAAAAATACTGGTCACTTTGTAATTGTCAAAGTTTGAAAGTGACAAGTTGTCACCATTATTGTGCTGCCTTATATTAGCATTGTGGGTCAAGTCGTGAGTATTGTTGCATTTAACGAGGTTCGCTCGAATAATGCTGATTGTGGAACAGATAAATGAGGAAAGTTAGTTAAATTGGACGAGCTGTCAACAAGGAACCATTCTTTGTGTTGGTTTTTTGTAGTACTGTCTTCTATCATGTTATATTTTCACGAAGAGAGAGAATGAACTGTTAGTAAAGTTTGTTTTAGGTTGCGAGATGTCTGAAGTAGTTAATGCAGGCTTGAAACGAAAAAGGCTTTCAGCTGGGTTTTAGTTTTCAGTTGCGGAATAGGGTGTTAAGTCCCGCAAACCTCCGTTGACAAAAGAGGATCCTCCGACCAGACGGGTGTTGAGTCTGGTCCCGGCAACTTGCCCGATGGTTGATTTCGGGCTGTTGTATACGATCTAATCGCAAGGGACCTCTAATAGCGCGATATAGGATTTTGAATTTTGTGGGAAATATAGGAATTAAAATTTTTCATTAGGCTTAAACTAAGTTAATATATGACAATAGATTAAATTAGTACGAACGTGACACTCTTACTCTCTTCACCCAGAGCAGGAGTAGTTATTTGATGATTTCCAAAAAAAATGTTGTATTGCTATGGTCATTAATTAAGTTTTAAACTCCTTTCGAGACATCACCCGACAGCACCGGATATTTATTATGGCTGTTGAGACTCGCTTATCTTCCATAGCAAATGAAAAGAATGAGAGCATTATAATTCCATTACGAAAAATAATTATTATGAGTTAGTACAATGAAGGGCTTATTATTTTCCCACTTAGAGGCTTAAACAAGTTTCAGTTCACATCGAGCATAGATACTGGTCAATACGCCATTGTCATTAATAATGAATAAAAATATTTTATCAGTCCTAAGTACTATGGTGTGACAAGACGATCTCGATGCGCATACGCAAGAGAGGCCCATTGTGACATTATCACTAATGAGTCACAGACTTCTTGCATGCTAAATGCGTACCACGCTACGTGATTAATGGGCTGTACGCCAATCACTACGAGGTCTGCCCGTCCCGTAAAGGAACCAGCATAGCGCCGGGGGCAATGACCTTTTTTATGGTGGGTAAAAATTATACAAATGACATCCCTCTTGGGCTGAGCGGGAGATAATGTCAGACTATTACTGACTAAAAACCTACCCCATTCCTTTTTGCTTTTCATACCGGGGCTGAGCTACTCCTTTGGAGTTAACCCTGGCCCCAGTAGTCTTCGACCCAGCTGGGCCCCTGCTGTTGCTGACAAATCCTTGAGGCGCGCAAGAACAGTGCGCGCCATCGACGACTTGGGCTTGGTCCGGACAGTTACCGAACGGGCTAGCCATTGCGGATAGCCCCCGTAGGGTGGCCGGAAATCGAGATCGGAATCCCGGTGGCGGCTAAAGGGGCAATGACCTGCCAGTAGGTATGTGCGAAAAGTTGAAGATATGAGAAATGGAACGCCTTATCTTTATGCGTATTTTCTTAGCGGAGAAAATTCTAAGCGACTGTTTCAACTGGCGATGAGTCAGTGTGAAGGAACTCGCTGTACTCGGCGACGGTTCTCTTTTTTCAGGTGAAATATCGCCCGGTGTCAGGGAAGTATGTTAGCGAATGATTTAACCGTCTCCTTTTTATGGCATCGGTAAACATCGTGTTGGCAATTGCCGTAAATACCGCGGTAAAGGGACTGACAGTTTGTAAGGCAGCTAGAAATATCTCAAATCGTAAATGAAGCTCATAAAATACTCAAATAAACTTAACATGACCAAGCAAGGGTGTAGGTGGACGTCCTCATACAAAGATGTCTTTAGGGCTTAGACGCAGTGACATTCTATCACAGATAATGATTTTTAAAAGTCTTAAATGTATGATTGACATGTGCTATATGAAATGTCAATGGTCAACATCATTTTATCTATTTATATAATAGGAGAAACTGCCTGATTGACAATATCAATGCACAGCCGAAACTATCGGGTCTAGGAATGAAATTTTGCACAAGGATTTCATGATGTAGGCGTGCAGTAAGAAAGGGTTATGGAACATTTTAAGGGGTGTATAGAGGGAAATTCGTTTGTATGTGAGCAAAGTGCTAGTTGATAACATAAGGTCACTTTTGCCTAGATCCTGTGATTTTGCTGCCTTATCAGTATCACTACACTTGCGCTAGTGATATAGGTACTTAAGGCAGAATACATGAGAAATCTTGAAAAAATAGTCAAATTTAAGCCTAACAAAGCCGGACTCCGCCTAATTTGGTCGGACACGCAACCAACAAGTCTGACAGTGTCTGGCTTTATCCGGAAGCCTGGCAAGACTATTCGCGGGGCAAACTTTGCCAGAGATCGCCCTAGAAAGAGAGTTTTGGAAGAAAAGGGAGGCGTTTGCCCAACAGTGGGACACAATACAGGCTAAAAAAAAATTGAGATGTATCGCTGAACCAACGGAGTGCCATTCGCGCATTATTTTATAAACAACTCGTCTTCACAATTCTTATAGAGTTGTTAGTGTAGCTAACAATGGCAGCGTGCGTGTTTGATGTCGTTATTTACTATTTACATACGTTGTAGGGGCCCGCACGCGTCCGGGGAGCCCATTGTTGTGACGACTGTCTGTTACTCTGTGGATTTCAGCTGTTTCGGAAATGAGGCATCTAAGTAATTTCGAATTCTATTGGGATTAACATGGAAGATTTTGAATATTTTTTATTTATTTATTATTCTTCCGGATTGTGTGCGAGATAGTGAATGGCAAGACACTCACGTTTTAGGTACATTATTTTATTCCTTAGACACGTCTACTCAAATTTTGATCAACCAAGAAACCATAGACTAATCTTTACTTAGCATAGACAATACAACATGTCATTTGTGCCCGTTTTTAACAAGTTATCATAATCATTTTGGTGATATTATATGAATATCTTTTCTTAACTTAATTGTTGTGAATTTGACATGATTTTTTCCGGTTAATAACATAATAGGTTATTACATTGTATTTTCACTTTTATACACGCTGTATTCCACCAATCTATCTATATTATGCTTTATTTTTCACGCATGAAGCATTTTTTTTTTCAAAATTAAAAAGCTTTAGCCTAATCCGTTAAAACAGTTAATCTTATCAGTAAAAGGGTCACGCACAGTAGCGACGCACAATAGCGAATCGCGAATGCCAAATTAATGAGCGTAATGTGTAACACTAATAATCACCAGTTCCGTTGAGTTATCCCAACCTAACACGACGGAAAACAAGCACTCGTTTATCCACTACATGATTATTTGACACTAACTGTAGTTGCTTTCCATTGCACGTTTTGTATGAAGGATTTGGTATTCAGTTCGAAGTGACACAGCAGTGTAATGGTGCTAGTGCGGTACCGTCGGAAAGTGGAAGCGTGAGCTTTTAAACTGCATTTCAATGTTGTTATAGAGGTTTTTAGCTTATGATTTAGCACTTTTGCAATGGTACAGATTAAAACGTAAGTAATTGGCAATTCTGTGCAATTTAGACTAAGACCTACCGTCCACGAACGCGAAGCTTCATTGATGAGTATTCGTTATTATACGCTTGGTGTACGCCTGCGGCAGCGTCGTGCCGTGTCACGTCTATGAAGCTACGCGTCCGAGGACAGTAGGCCATAGTTTTGTATGTAAGCTTCAGGCAGGCGTACACCAAGCGTATGATGACGAAGACGCGTGTATGAAGCAACGCGTCCATGGCAAGCAAGTCTTAATGAAATGAGCTAAACCTAATGTTTTTTGATAGCTTAGGTAATGTTTATAAATCTAGCAAAAAACGCAATGGAACGAGATATTCGTGTGGTGCGATTGGCAGTGCTGACGCAGGCCAGTTGACGTAACGCAATCAACAAGGGTCAACGTTTTCTCGTTCCTCGCAATTTTCCGCTTGACAAATCAAACTTATGCTACGGGTGTGGGCTTACTGATGAGCGGCAGCGGTAAGGTGGGCGAGGTAATTGTATAGGAAGGTGGGTAGTCAGAGAGGCGTGGAAGGGGAAGTCTTGATGCAATGACGAAGTGGACATGTAGTTCAGATAAAATTCGAAAGGTGATGGTGTTAACCAATAACAACCTTATTGTTTTTTCTTATATAATTTCATATTCAAGCTGTACTGCAATAATTGGAGAAATAGTAGGTACCTAAATATTACTTCGTAATCAGTCTTCATCACACTATTATTATAAAGGCGAAGTTTGTACATATGTGTTTTACTTCTTCAAGCTCGAAGGACTGAATGTATTTGGATGAAATTTGGCACACGAAATAGCAATTGCTCGCAGAACAGATGGGTCGATGGAGACGAAAGGTTCTGGAGTGGCAACCACGTAAAGGAAGACACAGCATTGGAAGACCTCCCACAATTTAGACCGATGACCTGGTGAGGGTCACAGGAATCCGATGGATACGAGACGCACAGGATGCCTATATCTAACAGTGGACGTCTCTCGGCTGAAATGATGATGATGAATAGCATTTAGGATCTTTTTATCCTGGCAGTGTGCTCCTTTGGAACAATTATCTACTTTCACGTAGGCGAAGTTAGAACTCACAGGCAAGTTTGCAACAAAAATACAACGATTTCGTTCTTTGATCAAGCATTTAGTGCCATTTCTACGTCTCTGTCCAAAGTTCTAAAACGGCATTTGAAATTCAATTTAGTGAGTCCTGTTAGCCGCGTTCCCGCGTAGTTTGCGCCCCCGGAGTCAGCTCCGTACTTCGTGCGGTCATCGCTAACAGGGTTAACCAGCCGCCGTCTCCAACCTGGACCACAGGAGACACTTGATATTTCCAATTTAAACTTTTGTAATGACTTATATTACCGAAAATTTGAGAGGCCTATTTGAGGAAAACTATTTTCGTTTCGGTTCATGGAATTAAATTGTTCCTTGATAAAAATTGTTTTTTTTTTTTTAGTTTCGCATACAGTTCGTAAAAGTTTGACAATCAGTCTGTCTAAGGAGTATCGGCTTTAGAGCCCTGATAAACAGTTGTTCCATGTAAAACACGGGTATCAGCCGGTTAGACTGGAAGTCGACCTCAAGCTAGTTGAGAGAAAGGTTAGGGAGACGATGATGGAGGAGCTGTTTCCATCATTGTCTCCCTGAGGATAGTTAATTAATTATGTTCCTTAGAGGATTAACTACACATATTAGCACATCTCTCACTAAAGAAGCTTGTTTATTTTCCAGTTCGTAATCAGAAATCCAGTAACGAAAACGTAAGCTACTGGATTGTTTGAAACACTCACCGTAGCCCTGGAATGCAAAAGGCAACTAAAGGATTAGGAAGTCAGTCTTTTACTTAAGCTAAACTTAAGTAAAAGACTGACACTTCATCTCGTTCTAACCAAAGTAGAAGTTGATGAGGTACAAAAAAGTGTTGGCCTAAATTGATTTGACTTTCTGCTAAATGATCGACAATATTTGCCAATCCACCAAATACCGCCGACAGATGGCGTGCGTGTGTTTGATATTGAAAAAATGTATCCACAACCGGCTTTATGACATTTTAATGTAAATGTCCGTTGTGGCGACTCCACATTTTTGCGACGCGATCGTATCAAACACGACTAGTTCCATTACAATTTTTATTGTGAAATGAATGACAAGCTTTTTGTGCCGAGTGTACTCAACCAGCCACTGTTATGAATACGATTTTAATATTAAATTATGATTTTAAACGTTGAACATTTGAATTTATGTGACAATTAATCACGTTACGAGATGCTAATATTTGTTGAAACCACGATATCCATCAAGAACTTTATAATCTCTTGGCAAACGATCCAATGAGCAGTTTTCTTATACAAAAAATCTTGGCAAGCTAATCGCGCTCGTTCGCAGGTACGATCTCATCTGGTCGCACTCAGCAGATGTTTGTCGTTTGCGTCCGAGATTCCCGAGAATGGCCGCTAAGATTTACGGATATCCGGCTCGAGATACAGGCGGAGAAGGGACTGTGTGGATGCCCGTATTGTGCCCGTAACTTTGCTGTACCCCTCACCAAGGTAACAATTTCAGATTTACTATTCCTTGACAATCAGATAACATTGAACACCACGGGTCTAAGGCTTCTGGTCCTTAAAACATTTGGATCTTTTTAGAGTTTATTACATCGATTTAAACGCGTTCTAAATCGTAAAACTTGAAAAGTTCAGCGTCCAAATAGTCCACTTGTTCTTAAAGTTCTTTGAAAGCCTTTAGAACATTTAAGCAATTACGCCTTTGTGCTAACTAATACTGACATCACTAAAAGGAAACTAGGACCCATAAAAGTAAGAACAATGAGTCGAGCATTGGGGAACAGCTAATATGCTCTCATTTCGTCATTTACGTCTATTTGAATAGCCGGAACAAATTAGGTCAATAAAATTTACAGGGACGGGAGTAAAAAATACGCGTTACCTGGACGAGATGCTTGCAAATATTTCTGCAATATTTTTTTTATAATATTAACGACGTATTTCTAACAATGGCGGGGTAACGGTGCTTGTGCTACTGGGAACAATGGAGCATCGCCGTCACCAAATGAATTTGTTGTTTGCAAATTTTACGATCTCGAAGACAATTTCTTCTCGTGTCCATTATTTGTGTCAATGTCTCTGGCTTTCTGGTGAAATCTCGACGTGGCGATGACGGTTTATTTATGCTTATTGTAAGAACGTCAATAGACCTTTTGATTTTTTCTACATACTAAATATTACTACCCATACTTTCCATACTCGGTATGTTATTGGATGTAGTTCAATTTAGTGCAAGTACAGTATTGTATCAATGGCTTGTTGAACTAAAAGGGTAACTTATTACATTCACGTTACACATGCAGTTACTTTCATCATCGTCTGAATTAACGCACAACTCAATACCATTTCATCTTTGATCACGTCGAGTGTACCCGAGCACGGTAGTGGAGCATCGTTAGAAATGTCACTCCCTTTTGTTTCAAAAAGGGGCTTTTTTCATATCGATCCCTAGCAGGTAACCCGGAGCGGATGATTTATTACCCGGCTTGTTTGTTCAAATAATCGATGCCCTGGCGAAATTTACCGCGTCACACGAAATAAACCCATAAACCAACCACCCCACGTTTAGTTTTTGAATGAGGCGGACCGAACGCATCTCGATTTAATGGCTCTAAACGAAAATACCGTGCGTGCAGTGTTGGCTCGCCGTAATATTTGGACAATACCGAGTGGGCTTGCTAAATTTCCATGCGAATTTATTGCAGCACTAAATCGGGGAGTCATCGCGCCGTCAGCAATATTGTTTATAATAAAATAGATATAATTTTCTCTGGCTAATGTAAACATCGTACATTACGCTCGTATATCTCGCTTGACATCCGATAAAAGTTTCATCGATGAAGCTTATTACTGGGCTGTCAGCAAGACGCCTTGCCTACATTCCCGATAGTAACGACGGCGCCGGCGGTATCGATTTCTACATTCTTATTGAATTTGTAGTAGCACAGCACTTTCCAGTGTTTCATTAAAATTTATTCATTGATTAATTTAGCCCTGCCTCCCTAATTACTATCTACAGCTTTTGCAAAAGTGTTCATTCACTTTTCTTCATTCAAATATTCCCAGTACTGCAGACGTTGAAGATTATAAAATTATCACTTGCAGATAGCGTTCGCGATAATAGTGCTGGTGTGGGTTATTGATATTTTGTCAAATAAACATGTAGTGCGGTTGTAATAGAGCATCGTTACAAGGTATAGTGTGTACCCAGATTGCGAGATAAGGCGCTGATAACGTACAATATCAAATTGTATGAAAAAATAAGTTTCTTTATCGGTTGCGTGGAGTGGGCCGTGTCTTCCATGTTGTACAAGGCAGTAAAACATGGTTACGTAACCGAACTTTGATTTTGAAAACGGAACACTGCAAATACGTTTTTATGGCATTTATGTTTTGAAATGGGAACAGAGTTATTTAAAATTAGAATGAATGTAACACGAAGTTTACTGTCATTACTAGGACCATAGACTTTATGATCGAGATTTCTTGCCTATATAAGCGGAGGCATTCCCGTGTTCCAAATCCCCATTAATTCCAATGAGTGTCCGGTGTCTGGTGGTAGTTTATCATAGTGAGGAACACATGTAGGACTACGATAGTGGTCGACATCGACACGTCGCTATCTATGATCGATCACTAGTGCTGTTTAATTACGGCGAGTTATCGACCCGCATGATTTATTGATATTGGCTCCGTATCGCGATATGGTGACACAGAAATAAGTTTGATTGTAACTTGGGCTTCTTGTTATGGATTGTTTTATGAACTAGTGCTGTAAAAAAGATAGCTTTATGGAGTTGCGCCTTCAATAGACATGATTAACTATCGGATTGGACCGAGTCGATGTTCGCTGAATATTTAATTGGAAAGGTTTTTTTCTCCCAGTTTTTGCTGTCATAACGTTATTTATTCGTATGTTACCTATGCAAATAATGATTAATAAAATTATACATTCAACGGCTATAAAAAATGAGAACCTCCCATTCTCTGCAGAGTCAATAAAAACCGTGAACATTTGTTAGTCATAAAGAGCTGAGCTTATGAATCAATAATAAACTGACAAAAAGTTACTGAACGTGGATTATCGTTTATTTTTATAAAATAAAAAATAACACGGAAGACGAGAGCCATTTGCTATGGAATTTGAGAGCTCCTAATCAGATTTGAAAAAGATTTGTTCCCAAAAAGCGAAATTTTCCTTTGACAAACGCTAAGAAGTTGTAAAGATAACTTATCATAGCATAATTAGCAGCAACATTAATTGTGAAGTGGATTAAAACGGCAAAAAATTAAAAAGAACAAGGAAAAGAAAGCTAATGGCGGCGGCAACTGCAAAGGTAGCCAAACTCATCAATTTTATGATATCTGTATCACGATGGCCTTGGCTTATTTGTCGGAGATTAATTGCTAATAATCCACTTAGTCTCACACCAACATGCATCATTATTTGTCTTGATATGTAATACAATTTTTGTGTTCATTAAACACTTTATCTTCAATCCTTTTGATATGAATTAGAATCGTGGATTTGTGACTTTGAAATCAGAATTAACAGCGAGTATAATGCCTACCTTGGATTACTTAAACAATTATGTGAATTTTTAATAGTAGATAGGTGTATTGTGAGTTGAGATTATGTAATGTAATTCAAACTTTTCAGGCTCACAAGATTTGTTTTGTAAACTGTTCCAATTTCTTCTACTTGCCACTTTCAGACGAATGTTCGCAGTAGTTGAGATTCGCTTATTCCTAAATTGAATGTCTCTCTCACAGATTTATGTTGGAAACTTCCAGCGAGCTCCGCCGACTGACAGCTTGTTTAGAAAGTCTATCCAAGTTCATCAAAACTCTTTACACAAGTTTGAAGTGATCCCTGTAACGTCCGCAAGTGAATAACAAACGTACAGATCAAATATTTTCTAAACACTCATTGTACGAGCACGTGTTGTGGTGTTTAACGGGCACTTGTCTTCAACAGCCAGTGTTATCGTTATGAATGGCCCTGTTGATACACTGCGCTACCGTACGCCTGATACTGCCTACAACTACGGACCAATCCTAACCGAATCAATTTGAAACGGTGTTCCATTTCCTTTTTTAAATAAACCAGAGATTAGCCACAACTTTTTATAAGGATTCGTTGTTTGATGCAGAGATTTGGTCGTTTACGGTGTATTTGTTTAGCGTCTCGACTTTAATGTAAATATGGCTGTCTCTGCGCCTCGGAGGGAGTGTGGGCAGAATTCCAAGTGGTATGAGCATAAGTTGAGACGGGCGCTATCGGGACTAGTCTACACAGCACACCAAGTGTTGGCTTTACAAGTGTGTTTGCTGGAGCGTCGCGTCGCGTCTACAACATTATCGCTATCGCCATATTCTGCGAGACGTTTCCTGAGTCTGACTGCATCTGTCTGGAGTTATTAAACTACTTTAAAGTCTAAGAAGTCCGTTATTTATTACGATGCTGCAATAGCTTTACTTTTGTCTGAAGAACGCTAGAAAACCTCAAAACAGACCTAAAAACAAACACTGCAGAATAAAACACTCGCGTGAAAAGAATTTCATACCCTAGCGAATATCCATCCACGAGAAAAACGAGCAAAACCGAAAACCTGACCAGGCGTTATCAGCGAAACACTCCGAATGGTCAAAAAAAGTCGAAAGCGACCGTTTTTTGGTGAACCTTGTAAAGCTATGGGTGGGCTAGTGGGCGCATGTAGTGGGTACTACGATATAAATAATATAATTTGATAAATGACGGGCAGGACGGTAGCCCAGCAGGCGTGCATAGCTCGTTAATATAGTTAATAGTGGTTCGTCCCCTGTTGGCTAGACGTGCAGTACTACGTGCGGGCTAGACGCGCCTGGGGGGACAGATTAACGCGAATGAGATGTTTTTCTTTGAAATGACTTAAGGACGGATGGGAGGGTGTAATGTAAGTCTAGACGAGATCTAAGACGAATGAGCGACTTTAACTGTTCCATGAAAGGCGCGCGCGAGATTTTTACGTGGTAGGTAACATGCGATTTAATTTTGTCTATGGCCTTTCTAACTAATATGGAAAATGAGTGAAAAATACTATTTCCGCCGACCTCGGTTATCTCAGATGCAAGTTTAATTAAGAGATAAGATAGCTCCAAAAATAGATCCACTGTTATCGAAAATTTAACTGGTTTACTGCTACCGGACTCAAGCACGCATTACATTAGAACAAATTGATTGTTTGATATAGAATTAGGTTTATCGTTAAACTCCTGTTGACACGTCATTCTAATTAGGAGCTTCGAGTTTAATAGACGATGTACACGAGCTAATCAAATATGCCGTGTAATCCGACGGTAATTTATGCGAGCTCAAATTTGTAAAGCCTCAGCCGGGATACAAACACGGTATTGTTGGGCGCGCGATCCGTGCGTGTGATCCCGCCGTGTTTGCGCCCGGACGTCGAACCCACCTTTATATCCATTCAAATAAGCACTAATTATATTTAATGCGTTTTAGCTGTAATTAGGAGGTGTTAGAAAATGTGAAACAGTGTTTAACGGTTTCGAAACAGTTTTGGGGATTGTTTACACGCTCACGTATACGATGAGACTGCTTTATGAGCTGCTCTCACCATCGCCCACGCTTCCTCGCGAATACAAACAACGATGCCCAATCTAATGATTATCGTAAACATTACTCACTATTTTATCCACTTTCGTGAGGCGCAGTGTTTCCTACACATTAGCAGTTGACTTGTAATATTAATCACTATTATTAGTTCGGAACACATTCTGTTCACGTTTAATTTTTTTCTTTTTTTTATGAATATAAACAAGCGAGGAAGTTTTAAAAATGGAACACAATAAAGTTGATCTAGTCTAAACATTTTAACAGGCTGTAAAACATACTTTCGACAATCTATCGGCAATAACTGTAAATATAAGCGTGGACACGTGCCGTCGTAGGTAGGTACTTAGTGCAGTGTCCGAATAGATTCGCGGACACTTAGCGAGCAGTTAATACTCCCTTCGGCAGGAAGATGCCGAGGAAAGTGGTAGGTAGCTGCTCGTAAATAAAGGCGTGACTCAGTCGGCCGCTGGCGTTGCTTCGAGCTATTTTCGACTTGCAAATGAGAAAGTGCATCGACAGTGGAACCCTATAGGTTGGTTAAGTGTTCCAATATAGATGCATAGACGGCTACTTATTGACTTCTGCATAAATAAGCAGGCAGTGTGGTGTAATTCCTTTGCGCTCCAGGTGGCGAGTGCGTTGCACTGTCGCGTCCACAAACGCAATCAAGTGTTTTCTCTCTACGTGCATGCAAATATAATTATTTTTGTAAACGAATAATTATACAAATGTAACTGGCGATGGGACATTACCATTACCGTTTTACACCTGATGCCTACCTTGACAAGTTTTTTTTTATTTGATCCTATAGAATGCTGTTTAATAAACTTGCTTTTATTTTAGAACTAACAACTACCATTTTTATATAAACAAGTCGGCTTTAGGACATAAATTAATACACATTATGATAAATCAACTAAGATTACGTCGTTACTATAGATCATGAGGAATAATGTGTTTATTACATGATAGGTTTATTTTAGTGTGTGAATATACCAGTTGTTTTGAATAAGAAGTTTGAATATATATTGTAGGTATTTCTTAAAGTAGGTAGGTCCTATTTCTCAGTTGATTAACAATTAAAGTTTTAGCGAGATATAAAGCCGTCCACACAGATAATGCTGGTTATCTAGACCAGATAATAACGAGCTGTGTTTAGTACACATAACGGTCTCTCGATTAGTCTATACCTAAGTACTTGGATCATGCATCGGAACTGCAGCTAGCTTTAAGTAGGTACATAGTAACATAGGAAGCATGGTTCATATCTCGTCAACGGACACTTATCGCCTCAAAACAAATCCCAAACGCGTTATCTCAAATACCTGCATACGTAAATACATCGACATTGAATCAATATTAGATAGGTTACCTACCGCTGAGCAACTCGCGGCGCCAAGCTGCGGCGGCAGTCGCACTCCACACACACTGCACACACTATTTACTTCACCGCCGTCTTAAACAACACCTAATTGAATCCATGTTATCATTTAAAATATCGATCAGTCACACGCGGTGCGAAGGGTCTCAGGCGACGCCGTATATTTTTACATTCAACGATGAGATATTTTCGATAGCAGTCCGGTTTTTAGTCACACACACGAGTACACAACGTTGCTAGTTCGTTTTACTGTTGTAGCTGCTATACGAACTTATTGTCACAGATCAGCTGAGCGTATGTTTGAAACAATATCGGGTTTACGTAAATCGAGCGCGAAACAAACACGTATCAACACCACAGCGCGCGGAGCGGGACTGATGAGTGAATGAACGGAGCGGAGTTCGCTTCTCTTCGGAGCGGGCGGTGCGCGCGCGGGGGAAGGACCGAAGAACAAACTGCGGCGTATTTCACCGCTAGATGGCGTAGCAAGGTTTTCTCAAACGAGTTTTTTTTTAACAAAAATAAAATGATTACGTGGGTGAGGATTGAGGGCTGGGCGGGCTACGCTAAACGTCCGCCCGCCTCCTTATAAATTAGGAAAACGTTTTCAAATTATTTCCCGTCAAACATTTACTCTCCAATTCGTCGTATTCCTTCGATGTCCGGAATCAATTTACGCGAATCTACTTTAGACATTTTAAATTTTCCCACCTCCTGTTGCCGTTTCCAACGTGATGGAAATTAATGTGTGCATTGCGTTCTTTAACATCGTGGAAAAAAATTGCTCGTTTTCTGAAACGAAGCGTGGAGAGCTGTGTAAATGTAAAAATTCTATTAAATCACGGATTGGGCTGGTAATCGCGAATGGAAATCGATTAAAGTTTGCGGAGGCACTCGGGATGGATTCTATCAGACGGCCGATCGGAGTAGATGAACTCATTCTCGATTCCTCATTCCTCCGGACGAGAATAAAGGAAAATGTTCGGGCGCCTATAGACATAAACGCGTTTAAAAGGAAATAATAGAACTTAGATTTTATCTGTCAATTTATTTTAGTGGGAAAGTTAGCATTAGAATGTTTTTTTTAGAATGGTACTGCCATTTTTCCTATTGTGTTAACTGTATTAGGAACGTCACATACTTATCTGAAATCTGTGAAAGAGCACCAACAATTCGTCATTATGATCCGGCGTAGTGCCAAATGTCCTTGTTGGGATAAAACAAAGCGTCTTGATGTGTGGCCCGAATAACTCAGAAAGAAAGAAAGCAAGCATATTTTTAGTCACGCTACCCTAAGTAATTTTTTGAAAGGGAAGTGAATCATTCTCTTTTTTTACTAAATATAGGCATAACTTTTTTTTTTCTAGTTGGTAACAGGTGCAGCAATATTTTTTTTTTTTCGGGTTAGATACTGTGACCGTTAGGTAGTGATGAGCTAACTGTGTTTTTATATATATTAAAGAAGCATGACGCGAACACGTCTCATTTGAATAATTAACAGCATCATTAATTACCGCTCTGGGTAAACAGATAAAATTAATCGAGTGTCAGTCTTCTTGTGTAAGCTAACCACTATTAATTTTGTTACAAGACTGCGTTATTGTGTGATAGTTTTATTAATAATCTCATTTAACACAAAATCAAAACAAGAAGCTTGTTAAATAATCAAATAAAATTTATCACAGTGTCTTAATTAATAAATAGTGATGGCGCTAGTGGCATAAACAAGTTTACTCTATGGTATGACAGATGATAGGCGCGACCATAAACAATGAAGTGGGCGCGATAAGGGCAGATAAAAGCTGATTTATAGTGTGGCGAGCGCCTTAAATCAATTATGGTGACGGTCGATATAGAAATATTCGGTGATAGAGTGCAGCCTGCCCAGAAAAAATGCTGAGTTATTTTTTAATGGCTTTATAAACTGCCCTGTGTCGACGTGGGTATGTAGCTTCTTAACCCTCTGCTTATCTTTATCTCAGAGTCATGTCAAGGTGCTTATATACATAATATGTTTACTCCTAGTAGGCGTATAATCTCTCACCTACACCATAATGGTTGATTAAACTAAACTACACTATATTACCTATCGGTGCCTGATGCTTTGGACCATCCTGCCTCGTTTAGTTTCATCATTATCATTTCAGCCGAAATACATCTACTGTTGGACTTAGGCGTCCCCTACCTAAGTGCCGCTGTGACGGCCGGTCCTGTGCGTCTCGTCTAGGTTGAACTAACGAAAAACATTTACATCTAAAAATGTTATTTATAACCTATTTATAATTTAAAAAGTCATAAAAGTACCATTTATGGAATGACTGTTTCCCACTCGTACTGCGTAGGTTGCTTAATAAAGCGCTTTGTGCTTAAAGAACAAAAAGCGCAAAAAGTAAAAGTTCATTCATTTTACTTTTTTTTCAGAGTAAATGAAAATGACCTTCGTCGGAGTTTCATTACAATGCTAAGCCCTGTTCTTAGTCTAGACTACATCGGAGGATTTATATAAATAAGAAAAGTAAAAAGGTTTTATGTGCTTTATGTTAATAACGTGAACAATACGATTTAATATTTCGATAATACTGGGTTTACTATAGTGGGTCGTAAAACTTTTCCGACATACTGTACTTTTGCAGAAAAAAGCCATATAAAAAAGCGGGTGAGTTAGGACTGGGAATGAGTATGCACTAAGCCACTAAGCTCGTGTATTAGGTGACATTTTTTGAAGTTAGAAATCATCTTTGCCAGCTCTAGGGTAGAGAGAGCGTGTCAGACTTTTGCTGACTAAAACCCCGTATTTTTTCAGTTGCCATTTGTTAGGGCCACGATAACTTTTTCGAACAATCCGCAGGAAGTTTTGGGATTCCTGATAACGGTTACTTATGCAGACGTTTTAGACAAGTGAAATTGTTTCGGCGACCACCACTGAAGGGCCCAAATGTCGTGTAATTAATTTTTTACATTTTTTTGGCGGGTTATGCGCATTGTAATGAAGAATTGGTGTAGTTTTATAACTCTAATCTACTTAACTGAAAAAAATGTAGAATCATTGAAACACGCCCGATCTCGGTAGAATAGACCTGAGAATTTTTATTGTGTTATTGACTACCTTAACAACGCTTGCCGAGAAGACAAGAATCGATACATTTGCCAACCATTGTTGCAAAAACAAAAAAAAAATATTCAAAACTTGACACTGACTGAAACAGAAACCGTGTAATGACAGAAGAAAAAAAGTTTTTCATCTAGAGCTTCTTGTTGCTTTATTGTTTATGAATATGTAGGTGTTACAAACTGGACTATAAAGTGTAGACGTTAACTGCTTGGCAATAAGAACAAATTGTTTTGAATTTGTTTAAAAGCTTCCACCACCCCTATTAACATCACAGTCGATCGCTATTCACAATTAATGTTCGAACATGTGTCAGATAGTGCCGATTGCTAGGAAACAATAAAGCAATAAAAAGTTCAATAAAAACATTATAAACGTCAATTAAATCAAATTATTTGTGCGATAACGTACAGTCAGCCCTGTATATCGAACACCAACGAACTCATTACCTAGGTTATCTGTGCGTTACTTTTATTATAATAAATTGTAGTATTTATTTATGGCAACAATTTATGTTACAATGAATAACTGCTTGTACGGAGATTAGTGACCATGTTTCTATGCGTTTATATTGAATACAATTTATGGCGCAACAGATAAATGGTTCATACATAATAATTTTGCTAAATCCGTAGATACTAGATAATATTAGCGAGCTTGGCGGCTTAGCACCGCATTCAATTCAAGGCAAGTTAGAAATTGTTTTGTTATTACATTATTATAATAGCCCAGCCATACTAGCTATTACTTAATCTTATTATTGAATATAAATTGTGAATTTCAGACACGTAGACAGATTAGATTTGTTTAAGCTCCGAAAGTAGAAGTAAGAAGTTACTTAAAGAGGAAGAAATTAGAATTTAGTTTGGAACCAAAGATAATTTTGAGCTATAGAGAGCATTGCGTTGAAATATCCAGATAATTAAAAATAAAACTTCAGAAAAAATAAAATGAACAACGACCAAAAATACATGTGGGCTAAATAGCCATATTTAGCTGTCAAAACATCAGCTATTTATTGCAAAAGAAACTATTCAAAAGCCAACACAACAGAAACTTTCCACGGGAGTACTAGGAGCACATGACAGCTAGTAGTAGGTCGCGGTGCTTACCGACGAACAGACCGTACACTCGATGGCAAACAAACGGCCATTATGTACACATACGTGCATGTGGCGTGCCACACAATGGGAAGGTGGGCTGCACTGCGCTGTACTGCCCGGCGAAATACGATACACGCTATTTGATTAAAGTGCTTTATAAGAACTAAGCAGTGAATTTTTGTAATAGCCTTAGTGGTTCCGAGGAAGTAAGTTTAATTTGAAGTTCGAAGCCAGCATTGTGATCGAGATTTTAATGGTAGAACATTTTTGTTTTACTTATTGGCAAGTTTTCAGAACATACTATTAAAATCTGAGCATTGATTAAGATTTGCAGTGAAAAGCTTAAGTTTTAGGAATAGTCTTAATCCTCGTTAGCATGTAAGTACTACATTATACATGCTTAGCCTCGAAGGATTCATGCATAGACAATGTATAGTGCGGAACCGGATTAGTGACCGAATGAAGGATTCTATAATGAATGTGTCACTTCCGTGATAATCGTCCGAGCAGAATAATACTGCGAATTAGTGCGAACGCTGACTGCTTCGCACTGAGAGGTTATGCAGATTTAATATGTTAAAGTTATTTTAAAAAGTTCAAGAAGGAATGAAAAATGAATAGTGATGTGAATGGAAGATGAATTATTATTTGATAAAATTATTCAACTCATATATTATATTCTAGGACAACCAAACTAATTAAATTATAAAATACACTATTTTTTTAATTATTACTATTTTTAATTAGTAAAATATTATTTCTCATTACTAATGTGACGTCATAAAACTCCTCCGCATCGCTGTCGACTGGAAGTGCAAAATTATTGAATAATCAGTCTGTAATTATGTACAATATTTAATTGAATCGCATTACATTTGGAGTCATCTTACACAAAGGTCGTAAAAGTTTTAGATTTAGGTATTTAAAAAAAAGTATTTTCAGAGTTTTCCCCTGAAACGGCTTTCCAATTAGCGGAATGCCGTAAGACGTAAAAATATAAGAAGCTCGGAAACCAGTTCTACTAAATGGATTTTTGTAAAACCTTTGCGATTGTTAAAAGCTTAAATAAAAAAGTTTACCTATCAAAATTTCCCGATCTCGATGAAGCTTATTAAAAAAAAAAAAACGGTGAAATAAAAAATGTTGGAGTCTAAGGTTGGAGTACTGATTACATATAGGTACTTATACCAAAAAAATAACACTTATATGGTAGCTTTCATATTTTTTTCTTGCGGATACCAACAAATAAACTAAAAAAAAAAAACATAGATGACAAGGCAAGTTACCTAGTCATTGCAAATACCATTGCTAAGTGCTAAAATAATGATCTATAGGATTTCTTTCGACGATCGGTTCCTATCGTCCATATTGTTATCATAATCAGTATCGTGCAAGTCACAATCCGTGCTCACGTCGATATTTATCAGAAGCCAAGGGATTAAGCGAACAGATGTTAAATCCTGGTAGATCGGGCCCCGTTGAGCCAGCTCGTTACTCATGAACAATATGGTTTCAATAAGCCATTAGCCCTGTGTTTCTAGCGAGAGTTATTGCAGCCAACGCCGCGGCTTTAGCTAGTTAATTATGATTTGTAACAATTTTAATAGCTAGTAATTGTTAGGGTTACTTCTATTTTTATTGTAACTCTGTTTATTTTAGATAAAGTTCTAATTTTGGAGCAATTAGGCTGTGGCTTTTGCCTTAAAGTTTATTTTCGTTCCATTCAGCTTTTTAGATAAAGAAAAAGCCTTTATAAAAGTTAAGACTTATTTCCACGGTAATAGCCTAATTAAATGAAAACCTGAGACGCGTGGGCAAACGATACCGTTTTTGTCAGAATTAATTGATAAGTCTATGATTTCGGCAGTTAATTAATCGATGTTGTATACCCAACAAGGGACTTGAAGACATAAAACTGTTTAAACCACTAAAGTCTGTCTAAGTATTACCGTCCTATAGCGGACATAGGGTCGTCCAGGTAAGATAACTGTTGAAACTGACCTGAACACTTTAACAATAACTAAACAATACCTATTTTTAATCCGCAAAAACTAATAATCGCTAGATTCATCACCCACCTTAACAATACGACATAAACAATAGAACGTAAAAAGCGACAGTAGCATGCGGGACCACAGACTATAAATTTGGCGGGACAGTGCCGTGACAGAAGTTAATCTGTGCACCGTTGGTTGGTATTCAAATACGTTCTATATTCTCTTGCTAGGTAGATATTCTCAATAGGATTATTTATTTGTGTGTTAGTTCGGCGATGATCCATTGTTTCAGTGTTATGAGCGCCCCCATAATAAGCAGCCTGCTAGCTTTTGGCTATTATTAAGTATTTAGTTGTAAAGTTTATATACTTTCTTATTTTTTTTTGCTACTTACTTATTAATAGTGGGTTCTAGAAATTATAAGATCACTTTTGCATTATCACGGAAAAGAATATGAAATGAAAAAAAAAAACCTTGATAATATAAATACTTGGTAGTTTGCTCCTGAATTTCCAAGCTTATACAAATGGATTTATTCTTCAAATTCATATGCAGAGAGTTTATTTTTCTTTTTAGGTAGTAGTTTAAGTTCCTCTAGTGTGTACTAGCCTACCTACCTATGCGGTGTGATGTTATGTTTCGTTTGTTTATTTATGGGTACCTCCTTCAGTTGTTTTGCACTGATAAATGTGACGTAATTATCGCATCAGTTGTTTTACTTAGGTAGTGCTAAGGACATTGTCGTCAGCTCAACAATTAATGCAGTAAGTCTAGTGCGGAATGTGCTAGTATAATCAAGATGAATAATGAAGGCCTTGTAACCGTTGCCGCATCGATTCTCTAGCGGTCTACCTACATACTGTGCATACTGTGGCACTTTTTAATATGGTGCATGGGCTAGCTGATAGGTATCTTTTATAAAGTAAGTACCTACTAGCTTTTGTCTGTCTAATAATAAAAAATCTTTACCTCTTTATAATATTAGTGTAGATTACCTAAGTAGTAATCGGACCACTACGTCCTGAGATTACCTTTTACAAACATATCAATAATCAAGCAATGTTACTATACTTATATTTCAAAATACGATCGTTTTTCTTTAATATTTCAGCTACACGAGGAATAAATAATTATTCTTAACAGTATGTTAATAGAAGTTTTGTTTCGCCACACCTTGGTAAAATAAAATTAACATTAATAATTGATATTAAATAAAGATAAAATCGTAAAACTTAAACGTAATCAGATACATATGCTCTTTTCTTATCACAGTCCCATCTCAAGCGGTTATACTAACAAAAATTCTACGAAAATTATATTTCAGTTTAACATAATTTAATATCCGTCCATTTTGAGCGTACCTGCGTAATCCGCCTAGCGAGAGATAGGCGTCCGCGATAACACCACAGGGTACGTAGAAACAGAAAACCCACGCATTTTTTTTTAATCTCTCAATTTTTAAAAAGGTACTGTCTAGCTACGTAGTGAAGGTAATAGAAATCTGAATTCATGCTGAGAATAGCAAGATTGTTTTATTTTTCAAATTTCGAATAATGTGTTGATCAGAGAAATATAAAAAAAAAAAAACAAACTGAAAGAACGCAATTTGCGTGTTTGCGAATTGCACAAACGATTTCGTAGCGGGCGGCGGTATGCGCTACGGGAAGCGTAGACACATAGTACTTACTTTGCGTAGCGCGGAGAGACTTTCCATTGCATAATCGGTTCAGTACTTTCAGAGATTACCTCTAACAAACAAAAAAATAAAAATAAATTTCTTTTTATAATATTAAGTGTAGATTTATTATAAAATATATATTGTGTAGATGTAGATAAAGTAGACCTTCTCTTCTGTATTCCTAGCTACGATGTGACTCAGCGCGTGACACACATGAATCCGCCATCCCAGGGATGTGACAGCTTCAGGTATCTTCGGCCGACATTTTGATTTCTATTTGTTTAAAAGCTTTTAACTGGGCAGTATCTTTTACAATTCTCTGAAATGGGAAATCTTCTAATGACTTCTCCTGCTTTTTATATATACATATATGGCTATAGCGGGTATCTGCCTTGCTGGGACCCTACGGATCTAGTGAAATGTCACTCCTAAATATATTGGGTCCTTCATAAAATCGTTAACACTAATCGGAATGCTACTGTGCCAAGAGCCAACGGGCTCCAGAGAGACGATGTTCTAATGTCTCAAACCTGCAGTTAAAATAGTTAACGCCAAATCGTTAACAGTCACTAATGTAATGTTCTTTTAGATAAGTGACCTGTCATTATGACTGCATTGTTTAAGCAGTTAGTTATTGCTATTTTCGTCTTGTGAACACTAGTGTCTAATGTCATAGTTTTAGTGCCTTCTTAGTTTGCCACATGCCCGACAAACCGTGGCCGAAAGTAGCACAGAGTTGGTGCCTATGATAGATGACAAGAAACTACGCAGTAAATATGGGAAAAACTGGACGGATTTTACCAGAAATTGAACTTTATAATAGTATACTTAATTAAAATGAGTAATGAGTGGCAACACTAGCAAGTTAACTGTTGACGATGGCAACATTAAAAATAGGAAATGTAGTCACGTTACCCAATAACCTAGACTTATGCGTTTGCCCACTAGGATATTGGGTAACGTGACTACATTTCCTATTTTTAATGTTGCCATCGTTAACAGTTAGCTTGCTAGTGTTGCCACTCATTACTCATTTTAATTAAGTATAGCGAATTTTGTAGTTTTTTTTTTTTTGAGGTAGGAAGTCATTGTATGGTTTCTCCCGCACTAGGGAAAAGCGTGTCAGACTTTTACTGATTAAGCCTCGCCTGAGTCTTTCAGTTGTCGTTTGTGTTTCAGAGCCACAGTTACTCTTTTGAAAATTTCCGCGGTCCTAGCGGGTTTTTTTTTACTTTTTGTTTGTAACCGTTTTGCTGTGTCTGTGTATTTTATCAAGGCAAACTAGGAATTCGCATAACAACACAGAAAAAGAACTAGAATACAATGTTAAACTAAAAAAAATAAAGATCAATTCTCGAACAAATCAATTTTGTCTGTCTAGTCTGTCTAAAAAGTCAAACGACTGGGGAATTTGTATAATATTTAATAATTTAAAAAATACTTATAATCGATACTTTTTATAAGGTTCTACTATTAGTAAACAATGATCAAGATCTCTTAATTAACCTTGATTATTGAGTATTGTTTCATTACCACTGCTCTCAAAACGGTGAAGGAAAACATCGTGAGGAAACCGCCACGTCCTAGAACCAAAAATTTGAAGACATGTGACATCCACCAACCCGCACTGGGCCCGCGTGGTGGATTACTGCCCATTCCCTTTCCTAGAGAGGAGGCGCGAGTCCCAGCAGTGGGAAAATTAAAAAGGCTGATGATGATGATGATTGAACCAGCGTTGACTACATCAGATTTCATTTGGTACCAAAGTCGTTTGACTTTTTAGACAGACTCTATCTTCATATGTCAGGTTATGTCCTTGTGTACAATAAAGAATTAAAGAATCAATTATCACTTTCCTTGATCAAAACGGAGATATTATTATCTATACCTACAATGTAAACTCGGAGAAATCAGACGTAGTAATATGAATAAAAACCTATCTACCCACATTCTTACAATAGAAGACCACCCGAACAAAACATCTTGAATTCTTGACGCGACAGTAAATATCGCTAACAAAAACGTAACGTATCGCGTTACGGTAACGTATACCCGTGAGCGAGCGCCGGGACTCGAACCCGTTATCCCGACACGACCGCAACATGCACTTTATGTGTCGTTGTCAACTTGTGACTGTTATTGGTGATATGAAACTGTATATTGATTGGTTATGAATGTTTCATTTCAATTCATTAATATGAGTATTTTCTCTTGAATTACCTCGTCGGCGGACTGGTACAAATTGCCTGCTGCGGTCTTCCCGTCCGATTATAATTTAGGTGTCTTCAAGGAAGAATGAATAGGCTCTTGATAAACTAGTGCGCTTCTCCATCAACGATTGTGTCACTGCTTACCATCAGTTGGGAGTGCAGTCCAGCACTAGTTTATATCGTTAAAAATAAAATATGGCCGACGATTTAGGCGTTTTGGTCACTTTCATTTCAGCTGATTATTAAGTAGTGTAAGTGTTACATGATCCTAATATTTCAAAGGCGAAAGCATGTATTTATGTGTGTAAGTATGTTTGTTACTTCTTCATGTTCGAACTGCAAAACGGATTTCAATGAGACTTGGCACACGGGTAGATGTCTTGAAACAGCATTTAGAGTACTTTGTATCCCGGGAGTAAGGTTCCTTGGGATAATTTTCTACGAGCAAAGCCGTTGACACAAGCTAGTCTGTTTAATGAATGGATTTCTTAGTATCTGCTTATATCGTGTTCCCCAGTAACTGGGTTGTGGACCACTTGTAGGTATTTAGCCGCATTCGGTTAGACTGGAAGCCGACCCCAAGCTATTTCAGAAAAGGTTAGGGAGATGATGAATTATAATCACGTTATTACAAAAACCAACTATCTGTAATTTTTTACCCAAATTAAGTTAAATATAGCTATCTATTCGCCTCTTCAAGACGAATCTACAGTTAAAACCAGTTACCTACGACACTTATTTATATCTATCACTTATTAATTATTATAATATTTATTAATATTATATTATTTATATTTATCTCTTATTTATATTTTCTGCAAAAAGTAAATAACCTACAGATTTAATCGATATATTCGATATAATATCATAATGTTGGTGCATTTAGTTGGTTTTGCATTAAGAGTATTCATTTCTTCTCGCACAAAAATGTTGTAAACACTTATTAGCAAACAGAAACACTACAGCTGCCTATTCTGACGTTACCCCTCACAACGGCTGATTACAAAGATTACCATTATACCTAACTAGTACAGGAAGCCAGCCACCAGTCACCAGCACAAATTACTACGATTTTCTAACACGGTAATGACGCGTATCCCTAATTCGAGACTTAGGCCTAGCAGTATCGGATTAGCCACGTAGCATAAGTAGCAAATGCTACGGGGCCCTAGCATGTACGAAAAAAAAAAACATCGATATACCTGTGTCATATGAGTTCTAACCACATTCAGACTTTAAATAAAGGCAATGTAACTATGGTCCCATCGCTACCTAAGGGCTTTGGAGCTTGTTTAAAGGAGTTTTAAATCGAAGTCATTTATAAAGATTTTTTTTTACGTGGGAAAATCGTCTTATGACATCCCCAGCCCTGGGAGGAGCGGGAGATAGTGTCAGAGTTTTACTGACTAAAAAACCCACCCTGTTTTTACGTTGCCTTTCATACCAGTGCCGGGCATTTCTTTCAGAAGCAGACCCTCGGCCCCAGTAGGTTTCGACCCTACTCGGCGCCTACGGTTTGCTGACAACTCCTTGAGGCGTGCGGAAAAGGGTCCCATAGTAGAATTTGCTACGGGTCCCACATAAGCTTAATCCGGCACTGAGGCCTACGAGCAAGCTAACAAGCAGTTAGCACACTGTGTATTTCCATTACAAGTCCTAATACGGAATTGGAACAGTTTTTGCGCGCACTGGGAAAGGCTAACATTTGTATACAAGCTTCTTGCTCAACCGTACCATTTACATAACAATTTAATTGAACATTTGTTATGTATTGTCGTACTTACGGACCAGTTTGTATTGGGATCGTAAATCTTGCTCTAATTGCATACGAATTGCCTGGAGCCAGCGACTTTACAACCACTAGACGCCTCATGCTTGAACTGGCGCACCAAAACGATTCTGTCAACAAGTCGAGGTACGGGGAGCGGGGTACTGCCTTCTGATTGGTCGAGACTGTTTGGAAATTATTGTGTGGCGACCTACATCAGATTTCATTATTTCATCCGAAATACGTCCACTGTTGGACATAGGCCTCTCCTAAGCGTCGCCACAACGAACGTTCCTGTGCGTCTCGCATCCATCGGTTTCCCGCAACCTTCACCAGGTCATCGGTCCACCTTGTAGGTCTTACAACGCTGTGTATTCTGGAACGCGGTCGCCACTCCAGAACCTTTCGGCCCCAACAGCCATTTGTTCTGCGAGCAATGTGCCCTGCCCATTACCACTTAAGTTTGGCAATTCTTCGTGCTATGTCGGTCACCTTAGTTCTCCTGCGGAAATCTTCATTTTTTATTCGATCACGCAAGGAAACCCCGAGCATAGCCCTTTCCGTTGCTCAGAAAAAACATGACACATCGTCATCATTTACATTAGATCTACCACCTTAGCTTTAGCATAGGTGACACTCGAAACATGTGTATTTTATGTAAAGAATCTATGTACAAAATTTCATAACTGTATCATAATAAATCACAAAGTTATAAGCTTGTTATGTTACCTGGCTGGCACAAATGAAAGTTCACCGAGCCATCCGGGCGACTGAGGAGTTGTTGTGCTTCCGCATCCAGCTGTGCGGCACCTATGCCGGCTATGACCTACTGTGACTATGTTGTACTTGGAGTCAGTGGTGACTTCTTTAAAATATTTTTTTGAGAAAATATATACAATTATCAGAACAGATCTTGAGCGCTCGGCGTCAGAGTGGGGATCGCTTTGCGCATTTCATACATGCCTTTGTTGTTAGATACATGCAGCAACGCAGGGAACGAATCACGAGTAACGTCTATGACACGATGTCGCGGCGAGCCAATCACTGACACTTCCCGCCCCCGCGTCTAACTTCGCACCACTAAAGAGACCGAATATTTGACTTCTGCGAAACTTGAAGCCAGCGCTCAAGATCCGTGCCGGTAATTGTAACCTGGTGTAAAAATGATTGGAACCGATTTAGTTACTGATTCTGAAAAAACTATTTTCAGGTTTTGCATATACTAAAACTTATGTTGAATAAGTCATATGTGTTGCCAGATATTGTGTCACCTGTTATCTCAACGGCTATAAGGTCGCCTGCAGCTAACATGGCTCTTTCATCATCGTTGTCGTGGTTTCTTTGGCTTCCAGTTAATAGAGGATGCAATTTAGTGCAGGAGTGCTGACGGGGGCCGGTAGTCGTTTGACCTTGCTAAGTAAACAGTCAAGACACTGCAATATCCTTTAGGCAGGCCTGCTTCTGGCATAGTAATATTACCAGTTCAAAAAATTCTCTTTTTAATCTATGAAAAAGTTTAGTGGGAGATTGAAAATAATAAGACGAAATTGGTGTGTTTTTTTTTGTTAATCGATATAAATTGTTATTTGACTGTAAATAACATTAAAAGGGAGTAAGATTTTGAATAGAAACATAAAACCTTGTATCCATAAACACGGCACCCAGTCTGTGAATGTGAATTTTTCAATCCATACTTATGTAATTTACTAAGCTTATTTAGGACAATACTGACACCCCATACCTCGGAAAGCACGTAAAGCCATTGGCCCCGGTGGTCGTCCGTAGATATTTGAAAGGGTGACCATCAGACTATCTAAGGAGCATGTGTTGCCCAGTAATTGGGTTGTGGAAGTATTTCAAGCAGTCGCTTCAAACTAGTTGGGAAAAGGCTAGGAATATGTTTAGTTTTGTTTTGTCTTAGGTGGGAAAATCATCTAATGACATCTCTCCTTCTTGGGCGGAGCGGGAAGCTTTTTTAGACTTTTACTGACTAAAACCCACTCCTGTTCCTTCTTTGCCTTCGTTCCAGGGCCCCGGGTTTAACTTTCACACTGGCCGTGGCCCCAGTAGGCTTCGACGCTGCTGGATCCCTACGGTTAACGGATATGATAATGGATCCAGTCTGTGGTGCGGTTACGTGCTAACAAAATTACGATAGTGACTAGCATGTATAATTCAATTACAAATATGTAGTTGTACTATTACCAGGTACGTACGTACAGTCAGACAATTAACAATGAGACCAGCCTACACTTACAGTTCTATAGATCATAGCGGGCTCTAATCTGCTCGCACACAATCGCCATACGGCCGTATAAGGCAATAGAGTGCCTGACCAAATTAGCGAGCGCGCACGCGGCCCGCATTCTTACTGGCAACCTTGAACCAGTTGCGCGGGCGCACGCCGCAGTAGGGCTGCCCCCAGGGCTGTAGGGTATGAGGAAGTGGGCTGGTGGTTCATAACATGACAAGATGCAGTGATTAAAGAATTAGCTGTGTATTATGGAATAGATTAAGATAAGCTTGACAGTGCGGCGTAGGTTTCATGGGTAAAACTAAATATGCCAAAGAGTTTCATTTGTATACTTGTGCTTATTATATTTTTAAAAGGTCACCTCATTTTATTTTAGGTGGAAAATCGTCTAATGACATCTCCCGGCCTTGGGCGGAACGGGAGGCGGAGGTGTGTCAGACTTTTAGTGACTAAAACTCACTTCTGGTCCTTCTTTGCCTTCGTTCCAGGGTTCACTTTCACACAATCGAAGGTCCCAGTAGGCTTCGAGCCTGCTGGGTCCCTACGGTTTGTTGACATCTCCTTGAGGGCAATGTCACCTTTGAATGTATAGATTCGATACACTGCTTATATTCCGGAAAATTGTAGGGTGCATGTGGAAAATATTGATTTTAAGACAGAAACTCAATAAATATTATTCAAAGAAAGAGAAGAAAACACTCATAGAGTTATAATTTACAAACATTAAATTCTACTAAATCTACCAATTGCCATAAAAAATAATAATTCTAACCATTTATGTACACAATCGAAAAATAAATCAATAATATAATACCCGCAGGCTGTATAAAGGCAATCAATCGTAATGGTATTGCCATATAACACACCACATTATTGTTACGGCAACACTGCACTCATTTGTCATGAGCCATAACTCCCATTAGTTTTGTTGTGCCTCTTAATGGCTTCAAAATAATTAATCGGATACTGTATTGAAATCAACTGGGAAACAATGATATTTATGGTCGTGTTATTTATTGGTTTTCTGGTATTCGTTTGACGTTTTGTGTCAAACCAATCGAATATTTAATACTCACGAATATACTGTCTATTTCACACTTAATTAAGGGTATCCGGAATTAATCACAATTTACGAATTTCAAACGTTAAAATGTAATTCTATAACAGTGATAACGACACATATATGTTTTTTTAAGCTATTGCATAGCTTCTATCGCGGGCCTTGAGTGTGGAGACCGAATCTAGAAATTCCATAACAAAAATAACCTAACACCCCCCACTCATTTGTTTTTTGAGCGTGGTGACCGATAAGAAAACAAATGAGTGAACAATCAATCAAAATTCAATTCAATGTGTGAAAGTGTAACTTCAATTAGTTAGTTAGTTAGCCCATTTATGTCCCACTGCTGGGCGAAGGCCTCCCTCTCCCTTTTCCACACACATCTGTCTTCGGCCATTGCGGGCCAGTCCCTCCGGTATTTATCAAGCTCATCTCTCCACCTTCGCCTTGGTCTGCTGCGACGTCGCCTTGCGTTTAATGGGACCCAATAAGTGGCTCTTTTAGCCCACAGCTCATCCGACACGCGGCAAACATGTCCGGCCCAATCCCACTTTAGAGTGGCAGCTTTTCGGGTAACATCTTAAATGTTAGTTGTGGTGCGCAGCTCTGTGTTTCTTATGCGGTCGGAAATTCGAACACCCAGGACACTGCGCTCCATGGCTCGCTGAACTTCAATTAATATCAAAGAAAAAAGAACAAAGGAAAAAAAAATCTGCATAGGTAAATATAATAAATAAATAATTATAATTGCATAAGTTGATAAAAAATGCTATGAAATAGCTTTACCGCGGCAGTCCCCGAGTGCCACACGTCTTTTTTTTATTATTATGTGTAATTATACTAATATTATTTATGAATTTTTGTACACTGACCTTTTTTTTTTTTTTATGGTGGGAAAAATCATGCTTTGACATCCCCCGCCCTTGGGTGGAGCGGGAGATAGTGTCAGACTCTTACTGACTAAAAGACCCACCCCGTTCCTTCTAGCCTTCATACCGGGGCTCGAGCGCCCTTTCGGATAACCCTGGCCCCAGTAGGCTTCGACCCGGCTGGGTCCCTGCTGTTGCTGACAACTCCTTGAGGCGCGCGGGAACATTGCGCGCCGTCGACGACTTGGGCTTGGTCCGGACAGTTACTGGACGGCCGGACAGCGAGCTACCCATTGCTCACTGTCCGCAAGCCCGCGTCTACGTTGGCCGGATATCGGGATCAGAATCCCGGCGACGGCGGCGGCGATAACGCCGTTGCCTGATGCGTTCGGCCTCCTCCTTTGCGAGCATTACTGCTTCGCAGAAGTCGGCGACCGCCTGCCACTCCTCCTCGCTCCGGACCATGGCCTCAACCAAGGCCCGGCGCGAGAGGTCTCCGCCGCCGATCGCCCCCACGAGGGCACGGCGATGCTCCGCCCAAGCAGGGCACACCTCGACTGTGTGCTCCACCGTGTCCTCCGGGCGTTCCGCACAGTGGCGACACCCGGGCGTCACTTCCGCATGAATCCGGTGCAGGAAACTCCCGAACGAACCATGTCCGGTGAGGACCTGCGTCATGCGGAAGGTAAGGACGCCGTGAAGCCTTTCCAGCCACGCCTCAAAGAGGGGACTTACCGCCATGATTGTGGCGTGCCCATTGTACACTGACCTCCCCAAATCTATCTCCTTTCGTTCAGTCCATCCTAAGATCGTCTGTAAGAGATTGACCTATGTGATAAGACTGTCCTTTGTACACTTTGTTTTTGTATGTTTATCCTGTCTATATTATGAGGTGTATAATAAAATATTAAATAAATAAACGACTGTCAGTGTGAACTAATATTTTGTCGTTCGAAACGCCAATTCAAATCTATATAATTTAGATTTATCGTAATTTTTTTTCTTTGAATGTCATTTCGTTAAGGCCTTTTTGGGCTATTTCATGACTAAAATTTTTATTAAACCTTCATATAGATGTGTGACAGCCCTGTCATTGGAGGAATACGGGCACTAATCGCATTCGACATGCGCAAGAGTGCCCTACGCGAGCATTTCGCAACCCCGCCCCACCGACTCGGCACTACGTCAATTTAGCCAATTAGGGTATTGATATTATAGCTCGTAGATTATGTTGTAGGTATTGCTGACAGCACTGACTTTGTTTAAGTCGATGTGGTACTGGGAACTTTGTTGTGACTAAAACCACAATTGTATCCTTCAGTTGCACTTTGTGTTTTAGGATCACGGGTTGCCTTTTCAGAAATTTCCCGTAGCCCTAGCGGGCATCGGCCTTCCTGGGCCCCTACGATGTTATTGATATCTCGCGCGTGAGAAACATTGACGGCTTGGGCTCGGTCCGGACGGTTACCGGACAGACGGCGGGCTACCCCTTCTCGTGGGCCACAAGCGCGCGCCCACCGTGGTTGGCTGGGGCGTGAAGATGTCCGTTCCTTCGTTCCGTCCGTTTCTTCCTTCACACGTGCAGCGATCTCCTTTGCTAGCATAACTTCTTCGCAGAAGGAGGTGACTGCCCCACTCTCGCTCCAGACTATAGCCTGAAACAGGAACAGGCGCGAGTGGTCGCCGCCGCCAACCGCCTCCGCGTGGTGGATACAGCGGTGTTACACCTAGCGGGACACGCCTTCACCGTGTCCTCCGGCCGGTCCACACAATGGACACAACAGGCCGTTTATTCCACCTGAATCCGCAGGAACCTTTCATACCACGTCCGGTGAGGACCTGCGTCATTCGGTAGGTGAGGACGCCGTGACACCTATCTTGTCACTCTTCAAAGAGGAGCCAAACCCCAAGCGGACGCTGGCGTTCGCGCATCAATTGTCTTACTAGTGCTTAAAGTCTCAAATTGACGGTATCTGAAAGTTAATGTGTATTTGTTATTAGTATATTATTTTTTTATTATTATTATCTCCTTTATTATTCATTTTAACATATTATTTTATATTTTTAAACATTTCTTAAAAAAAAAACATTTAAAAATATAAAAAATAGTGGTCTGCCGGTGCAGGTGTCGGGAGCAGGGTCCAAGCTACCGGTGGTTAGGGCTCCAGAGACAGGAACCTCCTCACAATACGAGCCGTATCGAGGAGTACTGCCTTCTGTATCAGGCCCTTGATCCATCCGCGCAACGCCAGCTTCGACAGATGGTCGTCGAAGCTTTTGGCTATATTATTATTTTTATTTTTTTTTATTAAATGTATGTTCGTAAGTTTCCATTGTACAAAGCCTTTGACATCTTCTGTAACGTTGTACAAGTGCTCGTAAATAAATAAATAGCGGATTTTGTTCGCAGTGTACCTATTAGCGAACTAATATAAAGAGAAAATGATGAAGATGAATGATGATGATAAGAAATATCTTATCATAGTTCGCAATCTTAAGAAGATCCCACAGTGATACTGTATCAGATAAGAATCTTTGCGTAAAACATCCGATTTTTATCTTTTCTTTCCCAAAGAGTCAATATAACCATTAAACTTGTAAATATGAGGCTATTGGCTGAATATTGAATAATATTAGGATCGGCAACCTTTTGATACCTCCAGCGCGTAACATATTTTTTGAGTAAAATTGTGTTCGAAAAATTTAAAACTAGCTTTTGCCCGCGGCTTCGCCCACGAACCTAAAGTATAACCTATGTCACTTAGGAATAAAGCAGCTTTCTATCAGTGATTAGAGATAGAATATTTTAGCAATCGGACCGGTAATTTCAAAGTTTAAAAAAAAAACCAGAAAAACAAACTTTATTTTAAATTAGTATAGATTACAAAAACGCTTGTGCTGAAAAAAATCAATTTTTGCCTTACGACCTTATGCGTAGATGTTGATTTAATTATGGATCAAAGCTGTGGGCCGATAGACGGGTTCCTACAACTGCCGAGGTATCGTTATTTAAATTAAGTTTATTTTGACAAGAACACCTTCTTTAGATTTTTTGTAGCTACCTACTTATTGAGTTATTATTAATATTAAATAGGTATTGGCGCATCTGTGCGATTGGACTGTGGGTATTTTTAATACGGCACGTTTGGCGTACTGGTTAAGCAATTAGCTGCTGCTCTGCATGTCGCGGGTACGATTTCCGCACGGAAAAAAATATTTTCCATTTTTAGGCGCACAATTTAGTTTCCCGCACTATTGTGATAAAGTGCGCTAGCTCGCCTCTGCCACAATTTATTGTATTTATTTTATCAGGCTGGGTGCTATGTGGCCCCTGCTTATGTAGTTCTACGTAAGTGTAAAACCGTTGTTCGTTTAATACATGTGGAAATTTGTTACTGCAGCACTCGGCTCTACAACACCCTCATCTGCGGCTCGGACGAAATGATACATTTTCTGTACTTATATCAAAATATGCTATTGTATGGCTTACATACTTGTGAACGCAGTCACGATAAAGGGGTAATTCCTAGTGTAGGTAGGGTTAATTTTTTTAAAAGAAAATCAAAATGTTTTCTGAACATTGAACAACTACAGTGTAATAGGCTCTCTCTCTCTCTCAGGGCTCGCTAAGCTCGTAATTGTTTTCTTTATTAAGCATCTGCTCTTCTCATTAATTCCAATACAAACCATGACGTAAAAGATGTCTGCAAAAACTATAAAATAAGTTTTGATCATGATTGCAGACTTATTCTAATTAAAAAAAAAATCTTTTTTTGAAAGCTCAAAGCTTTCTCGGGGCAGAACAATGCAAAGAAGGAACCGGAGTGGGTTTTTTTATGACTAAAAAAGTTAGCACTTCCCACGACATCATCCAGTTAGGTCCTGGTGTGCTGATTAGTCTAATCTCCAAGCCAGTTAGCGTCGCTGGGAACGCTCCTACGCCGCGAGTCGCGTGTCGAGCCAATTATAAACAATAAATGTGCATAGGTGGGTGTCTGATTAAGTGCGCGGGCGCACGACGCAGCCCCCCGCGTTTTACACGTAAATTATACCTTGATATGTTAGATAAATCTTCAGTCTATGAATGCCATTTGCAAGTTTAACTCAAGCAAAAAACATATGTCATGTTTTATGGGCGCTGTGAGTCACTGCGTCGCGTGTTCGGACTTAAGTCGATTTTATATTATATTTTAGTGGACATCTTGTAGTCATGCTTGAACAACTTACTATTAATGTTACACTGAACTGATAAATTTTATTGGCAAATTACTGAATATTTGTTCGATTGTAAAATAATAATTATCATCATCATCATAATTTCAGCCGAAAGACGTGCGCTGTTTGTTGTCCTCCCTCAAGTGTCGCCTCAACGACCGGTCTTGTGCTTCTCACATCCATCGGATTCCCGCGGTCCTAACCAGATCATCACATTCGGATGGTAAAATAATGTTGGACTTAAATCAGCTTCAAATCCAAAAACCTACATTCTAAGGTGTCACGCGACAGTCCACAAGAAATTGATACATACACCTCCGATTCACAATACCCAGAAACATTTTAATGAAGATCCGAAAACATGAATGTAACATCATCTGACATTCAAGACCTGCGCCCGCGCCTGTGTGGCTATTCTCAAGCTATCTCGTTCGCAATCGTTCACACGCACAGGTAAAGTTTCCAACATTTTTATATTAACAAATATAGTGACATTATGTAGCAACGATGGAGAATTGAATTATTTAACGACCGGTCGGTCGGTGGACGGAGATAATTTAATTTATTTATTTTAATAATTTTGTCGTAAGTTATGAGGGAGCTTTATATGGAGCGACTGTGTTGTGGTTATGATGAAAATTGATTTATATAGTGTGGTGTTAATATTGCTTTGGAAAATACATTTGACTCGTGACCTTATACAGACTTCTAATTGTTGAATACAGTTGTGTCTGTTGTTTTATACTTACAAGCATTTTTGAATTAAATAAACTTACGTCACTTTAGTACTTGTTTGTCTATATATAACCGAATATATATTTCCCAACTGACATTTAGTACCAGGATAATATGCATCATAAGATCTTATCCCAGTCAGGGTTTTTAAATTCAGAACTCAGATTTCCCAGATTCAGTTTATACGTTAAAACATGATTGGTTATAGTCGCAACCGGCACAATTGCCATTTTGGAAAAAAAAAAGATTGGTTTACGATTAAGATTGGGTAACATACAGAATTTTATATTTATACATTAATAGAAGAATAGGATAGGCCTAGAATTTTGTCTCAAAAGCCAGTAATTCCGTCATATCGCACAATCTAAACGCCCTCAATACCAGGCGCGCAGCACACAGCAGGAGCTCGAGTGAGGCGTTGTACGATCGGATAGTAATCGATACCACACATTATTTACGACGCACGGCACGACACGACCACGATCGTCCTTTATTCGCGCTCCTACACTACGATATGAAAGTTAAGAGTATGATCGCGCTTTGATTTATTGACGGAGCCTGCAAAGAGGATTAATACAATGCTTGCTAGGCGAATTGATCGGAGTTTATAAATAGATGCGGGTCCTTATGCAAAGAGAGGCGTGGGTTGCTGCGAGATCGTTAAGAGATGTTCAGTGGGTCCTGAGTAGGTGAAGGTTTTTCTTGTGTATTAAAAAGATTGGTTAAGAGAAAAGGCCTGGATGATGAAAAGAGAACCTCGCCAAGGAAGAAATTAGACGACACATTACCAGTTATTGATGAAGAGGAAGAGCTTGTGTGTTTGAAAAATTGGTGTCTTTCAAACTGACAATGCTACAGGAAATATGTCCTTACTTTTTACAGAAAGCTAAAATCTAGAAAATTCTAAAACTTCTAAACTGCTACGTTACTTGAATCTATTAGATAATGCTACCGTATAACTTCAACTATAAATTGAATTCGCAACGCCAATGAGGCGAGACAAAACAAAAGACGCTCTCAAACAAATCAATCCGAATGGAAATGTCTCGCGAACTAATAATATGCTAAATTATACAAACAACCAATAAAGTAATAGTAACAGCCGATCGGGGTGAACGCACCACGAACGAGGAGCTTTATATTAATATGCAAATACTGGCAACATTAACACCTCCCCATTTACGACAATATCCAGATAGTATCGCACCACAGATATATCAACGATCTTATATAAAAATAAATAAAATCTCGATCGCGTTGTAATCTTATTGATTAAACGGTCTCTTTGACGCCCATACAGATTAGGAGAGCTTTTAAAAATATTATTCTCTTTTTATAACAGAAAAACTAATGTATATTTTTATAATTGGTATTTTATGGTTGTCAATACAAACAACGGTATGATTAAGATTATAATCATGTTTGCAAAAGCAGTTAATGTTATAACTGGTAGCTGATTTGGAAGTTCACGTGATTATATTTTAGTTAATATCATGTTTGCTTGAGGTTTTTTTTTTGTTGAAGGCGTGAAATCATTAAATAACTTCTTCCACTCTGGGTGGAGCGATTGTCAGACTTTTACTGACTAAACCCACTTGTGTCTCATCAGTTAGCCTTTGCATTCCAGATCTGCGGTGTCTCTTTCGAACATTCCCGCGAAGCAGGTTGAGGCTATGAGTGACCAAAGAAACGACAAATGGGATGCATTTTTTTTGTCACTGATAGGCTCGCGTTTGATTCCTACATCACCGGATGTTAAGCGAGGAAGTGGTCGAAGATGGAGCACTCTTGCTTAGAAGAAGTAACCTATTCACTTTTGAATTAAATTAAACACTTCTAGCTATCAGCTTCTAGCTATCACCCAACATAGATTCCGGAAATTTTACTCATTAGTTGTATACATGAAATTAATATGTTTCTAAAACTTTTTGTGCGTATGGGTGGGATGTCTAAAATGTCTGGTGGTCTGGTGGTGGAACGGGCTCAACGAGTGCATCGCCGCCGATGACTTTTTTTGGCTCGTTTGTCAATATATGACTAAGAGAGATATATGGAGAATGCTAAACCTATCCCAAATACATTATGATAAGGATAAGTTGGTTTGATGTCATTTTATAAAAATAACCTTACCCCACACTAGGGTTTACTCCGGATATCGTGGGTGCGTTATGTTATGTTGTAACTACTCTCTTGACAGCTTCTTTTCATACGTTTTTTTTCTTTCGATTTTACCTGGTCGAGATCTAGTCTCATCATTATCAAAGATCTTTATTATTATTATTTTAACAACTTTTAGGCAGATTGTGAAACATGAGACTCATCGTGGCCTTTTTAGGCTAATTCGTGAGCGGCATCTTTGATTTAGACAAAATTAACATACTACAAGATAATCAACTGATTAACTATTGAATTAGATTCAGCCTTATTAATATATTTAAAAAAAAAACGCGTTGGAAGGCCTCCTACATGGTGAACTGATGACCTGGTGAAGGTTGCGGCAATCCGATGGATGCGAGATGCACTCGACGAAATGCAAATGGGTACATTGGATTAACAATCCAATAGACCTATACATTGGATTGTTAATTCAATGTACTGCGCTGTCGACTCGTCGCTGCGGCCAGCGCTGCGCTCAAGGCTGTTTTCTTAGAGAATATCACTCAGGACCGTTCATTGTGGGAGGCCGATGTCCAACAGTGGACGTCTTTCGGCTGAAATAATGATGATGAATTCAAGACCTTACACCAAACACATGTTTCTATTCTTTTACGTAATGTTCCATCGTCAACCACATCATCGCTTAACATCAGGTGAGATAGTGGTCAAACGCGAGCATATCAATAATAAAAATAAAATAAATAAATAAATTTTCATCTTGTCCTTTTAATAAAACCTGTAAGTAATAAGTACCTGCAGTAGAAGTTCCCGGTTCGTAAGCGGTGTGACGTCACCGTAGCTTGCCGGGATTACGTTCAGTTAGTTAAGCAGCTAAACAATTTGCTGGTAACTTGACTGCGACCTTAATGGCGGCTCCGGTTACAGTCAGCCGTCTAATTCCTAAAACGAGTTAATTTTAAACTGTTTCGCTCGAGGCCAAGGGATGCTGGGAAGCAGTTGTCATTGTCCTAACTACGAATAGCATCTTTAGGTTAACAGCTAGGAATGAATATCACTGGCGTTGAGATATTTTAATTATATGGATTTCAGCTTTCCTAATTAAGTCCTTTTTTAATAATGTTAGCTTAATCATATCAGTTAAATATGGTTTTGTATTATGTCTACTCGTATTATGAAAAAGCTTTTGATTGTTGGCTAAAGATAATTAGAAAAGCTTGATGTCAGCCCTGTCATTAGTTCACGTTAGGATCTAATGATTGAGTCAGCGAATGGTATCGCTGTAGCCGAATACTTAGCCAAGCAAGGCCTACTTATCTTTGAAAATTTACTATTTCTACAATCTATTCTCTATGAAGAAGATTAGAAAAAACTTTAAAAGGATTTTTACCTTAGCCTTCTAAAGATCTTGTTAGTTTTCTTCCTTCACGGAATTTGTTTCCCGTGTAACCAAGTATGCTTATGCGGTATTTGATTATGGAAGTCTGACTACCCGCAGCAATTGTAGAAGATCTTGGTCAGTAAGCATCGTTAATACGTGTACACACTAATCTCAAAGAGATTTTACCGCTCTTGCGGTTAACCCTTTGTGTGTCCGGAACGTGGATGCACGCGAGACACAATAACTTTTTAACTGTGTCTCTAATTACGGCATACGAAAGGTTAAGAGTAATCTTCAACTCAGCCCAGCTTGGCTACTACTGTCTACCCTTGAAGAGACGGACCCCAGATATTATTATTATCTTTGCTCATTTATTAGCGTCAGCAGAAGCAAACATGACAGAATATTCAAATCTGGCTTTTGAAGAGGTCTTTCAAATAATCTAATAACACTTAATGATGAAAATCAGCCCGCTTGTCAAGTCTATAAATAATAAATTCAAACCTTGACTTTAGTAATATCAATATTTGGCGGCTACAAGTTCTTTAAACTACCATTATGTATTTTATTATCAACCGCCATCTTCGTTTTTATTATTCCTAGACATTCTATTACTTATATAGAATATATCAGTTGCAATAAATTAAATATACCATATTGAAATTCTATGAAAGGTGACTTAATGTCCTCTAAAGCATCCGCTAGCGATATATATTTGCAAATTAGTCGAATTTACACGTCTGCGAAGCTTCGTTTGCAGAATTAGTAATGAGATGTTTTACTACCTTCTTGCTAACTAGCAATTAGTTAGCATTCCTTGTGATAGAGCCGTATGTGTTGACGTCAGTCCCACCTTCGGAATATGCAGATGCTTTTTATTGGAGGAAGCTTCGAGTACTTAGTTTATAGAGGGTTGTGTAGGGACATAAATATTGTTTTAGTGGTTTAGGTTTGTTTACTCCACTGGCAAGCAAAGAGACTTTCTGCTTGAACTCACATTTGTAGCAGTAACTTTTGATTCACCAATCAAAAGCGTTGAAAATAAATTACCTGTTGATAAACCTCCTCTATCGCATGTCTAAATCTACATAAAGCTTAGTTGCGTACCGTTTAGTCGTAACGTAGGCGGAAATCAACGAAACCAAATTACCATACACAAACAAACAGACAAAACAACTTTCCAATCCCTATTTTAATGTCGGTCCTTTTAATCCAAAAGTGTCGAAGGATCGATGTAGGTACTACTACATTTTTAATTCGTGGAGTTGGGTCTCCACGAATTAAAAAACTCTTGCAATATCGGGTGGTGCGCAGTCACAGCTGACCACCTCATGAATTATGTAGGCCGCGTACACACTGGCCGTTTGTACGACTACTCGTATTTATTTGTCGATGTATCGATACGTATTCCGAATATCTATTCGATATTTCTGCCGATTATCCGCGCCGGCATGGGAACAGGAAACTGACATGTGTCATGCTGATTTATAGCTCTAGTTGGAAGTTGTTAGATAAAGTTTTTCGTCTTTCAAATTTCAATAAATTACGTATTTTCATGTTTGTATTGCAGAGGAATTTGTGGGAAATAAATAGCAGTGGATTTATTTTTCTGTGCTTTCGCTGACAGGCTTAGAACTTGTTGAGTAGGACTCTCTCATTCATGTGTGGTTCGGTATGAATGGAACGTTCAGTTTCAGGATCAATAGCGCATTTTAAATGCTAAGCATCATATTCGTAGAAAGAGGAAATGTGAGTATTTTCGCATAAGTAATGGTTTACCTACGTTCCGTCGCAAAATTCAACCCGCTTGCATGCAAAAAAATAGGAGTAATTCAGGGAATGTAGTAAAAACATCTGTTTAAAACAAACAAGAGCATCGGCTGGGTAATGGGTGTAAACGCGATCAGTCGCGCGTGTGTCGTTTAGTCGCGCGATTTGTGCCGCGCCGCGTCATTAGTCGCGCCGCATACCGACGCTTAATTTCCGCGTGATCGCTCGCTCGCGACCTTTGTGCACAGATTAGTTTCGAAATTGCCGAATGTTTTTTAGTGAAAAATGTTCAATTGTTTCTGGTGGCTATGAGTCGTGTTTCTATTTCGAAAATCCGATGGGGAATAGGTTGTAGTTTTTGATTCGTTCTTTTTTGTTCTGTTTTTATTCAAATATTTTTTTTCGTGTAAAGGCACTTTTGAATTGTCAAGAAGTCAGTTTGTCAGAAAAAATGACGCTAATTTCACATCCCAAAGCGTAGATCCCTATAGAGAAGAATATGCACGAAACTCAATTGACACTTTCTTAAATGATGTTGTATAATACAAATATGTCGGTTACATACTTTTGTTAATACTGTTATTTGAGAAATACTGGGCAAATGCGAGTCGGACTCGCGCACTGAGACTTCCATGCAAACTACAATTCTCTTAGAAGGAAGAGAAGAAGGTTCATGTAGAAAAAAAGTGCTGTCGTAGCCGACTGAGATAAAGGTGGCGGGATGATCTGACGCGTACCACGAGGACTGGTTTGAGATGGTGCGCAAGAAGAAACTTTGGAAGGACTTTAGGGTGGCTTTTGCCCAGCAGTGAGACAGTAAGGGCTAGATAAAAATAACTGCAAAATTTAAACCTTAACTCATCACTATAGTCCACAATAAGAATATATCTTGCTACATTAAGTGTTGGCTGGCGTATTCTGTTGCAGCGTGTGTTGCAGCCGGAGCCGCGCCGCCCGCTATCCGGCTCCACCGTCCGGCGATAATTTATGCCGTAATTAAACCGGTTATTGCCGCACCGAGAGCATTTCGCAGCAAGCACGGCACCGCACGGGAAACGCCGATATATTTTCGTTTGGAGTTCCGAGTTCCGACCGGTATTGCAGTTTCAGTAAGTTTTTCCGCTAAGTAGCGTTCAGGGAGTTAGCGTTATTGTCTTAGAATATTTTGATAGCTCACCAGCCACCATGTTGTCACTACATTGTGTGTATCTACGAGTGTGTATGCCAAATAAAATAGTTTTATTTCTTTCTTTCTTCTTTCTTTTACCGCAGGCGTGGCATTGGCGTAGCTACCAAAGGGCTACGCGGGGCAGTGCCCTGATGCCCCCAAGATTGGAGGGCCACAAAACCTGAGTAGTAAACCTCTTATTGAATTATCGAAAAATGCTCCCATCTTCGAAATCGAAATAAAATTTGTTGCAACACTATTTATTCATGGCAACTTTATTCCACGTAAAAGGGGGCCCCAGTATTCTTTGCCCCAGGGTCGTTGGTCACCCAACTACCCCACTGAGGCGTGGGCTTGTGACGATAGCTTGCCGTCCGGACCGAGCCTGGGTCGTAGATGGCGCGTAGTGTTTGTTCACCGCATAGACGTGCCAGTAAAACCGTAGGAGCCCAGGAGGGCTGATGCCTACTGGGCTCATGGGTTGATTTCTGAAAAGGTTACGTGCGAAACACAGGATTGGTGGCCAGGTACAGCGGCGCGGGGCTGCGGAAGATCACGAAGGAGATGGAGGGACGACTTGTTTTTAAGTGAGGAATCGTGATCGTTGAAAGTAATGGAGGCAGGGATGCCCAGCGGTGAGACAATACAGACCAATACACCTGTCTGGGTTTGGCCACCTTAGGCGCTGGCTTGCAGACGGCGAGCAATGGGTAGCTTGGTGTCCGATCGTCCGGTAGCCGTCCGGACCAAGCCCAAGTCGTCGAGGGTGCGTGCTGTTCCCGCGCACCTCAAAGATTTGTCAGCAACCGTAGGGGCCCAGCAGGGTCGAAGCCTTCTGGGGCTAAGGTCTGCTTCTGAAAGGAAAGCTCGGCCCCGATATGAAAGGCATCGAAGGAACGGGGTGGGTTTTTAGTCAGTAAAAGTCTGACACTGTCTCCCGCTCCGCCCAAGGGCGGGGTAAATCATCCGGATGACTTTTACCCGCCGAAAAAAAACCCGGCTGGGTTTAAACCCGCGACTTACAGCGCTTAAGTCGAGGCCGTGACCACTGGGCCATCACTACCTACATTAAGCTCGCATTAACTTACTTCACTCATTTCCATGCTCAACTACCAGCCTACATGCTCGCTATTTAACATGAGCTTCACAAATGAAACTTAATTTCCGAATTAACGCAACCTACTTAATTTTGTGAATTTCGAAACTGGCCTGAGTGTCAGTTTGATTGGCACGGCCGCGCTGACCGCAGCCCGAGCTGATTCGGAGCTAAAATTAAATCATTGTGAATTATCATCGAGCTTGTCAAGTCAATATGTCAGATAACTGCGAATGAGGACAGTTCGCATTACAGGGACATGTGAGTTATTGAGAACCAGCTGACCGGCGAACTTCGTACCGCCTAACAGTCAATGAATGTAGTATATCTTTCGATATAGTCAACGGTTTGTGATGAAACAAAGCCTAAGTAATATAACAAGTTACACACAATTTTGTTGTATAAAAGTTATCTACATCGATTTCGTGGATTTTACGTGATGCGCGCACAATTAAATTAAAAATTTCTACAGATTTCTTATACATATTAGTAACCTGCCCCAACTTTGACCGGGTGTTATTCTAGACATTCTTGGCTTTTCTCTACTATAATATTTATATCATACATAATATATATAGGGTGACTGGCAATTAATGTACGATACTTCAACACGTGATTGTGCTCATGATAACAAACAATTTTTATTATGGGAGCAAAGCCGAAATCGCAAAAAAAATATCAGCTGTTCAGTCGTTAGGCAAACATAAATAAACTGAACAGGTTTCTTTTTTCGCGATTTCGGGTTTGTTCCCTTAGTAAAAGTTGTTGGTTATCATGAACACAATCACATGTTTAAGTATCGTACACTAATTACCAGTCACCCTATATATACCTACCTCATAAACTAGTGCGCCTTACCATCAAAGATGGCATCACTAGGTACTTACTATCAGGTGGGATCACAGTCAAGCACTAATTTATATTATTAAAAAAAAATCTAAACCTTTTTCATGAATCACTTTCAATTTCAATCAGAAGTTCTGAACTGTCGGAATCGAAACTCCGTAACATTTCTGGTGTATAGGTACTAAAACTTTCGTGTCCCTTTTAAATACGATTACCTACTGGAATAAGAAGCCTTACACACAAGACGATCAGACACACGGCATCTCGCACAGTAACCACCAACCGCTGACCAATCAGAGCTATGCGCTGTACAAACGCACGGCCGCCGGCGTGTGCGTCTGTTTGCGCAGGCGTGTGCTATCAACTGATTAAACAAATATGTACTTACAAGCCAGTATGTACCAAGTCCATACGATACACGAGAATCTTAGATTAAATAAAATTAGATTTTTTGAAGCTTAATTCCATTCATTTCGGATGAAGGTATGAGCGTGATATTAAAGGAAAAGAACAAATATACATAGAAAAGTATTTGTACTTTTCTGTCTGTATGAAATTGGTTAATTTGTGATGCTTATTTCAAATGAAATTTATTCCAAGACATGGGCTGTTCGTTTGCCAAATTATATCCAAATCTGTTCTGCTGTTTGAGTATGAACAAATAACAAACACACACAAAATTTCGTTTAATATTAATGTGACGCGACACGCCGCAACTTCACAAGGATGCAAATTTTGTGTTAAAAAAACAAACAAACTTTTCTCATTTTTGACTTTTTTTATGAGTGAAAACTGCATCAAAATCCGTTGCGAGGTTTAGGAGGTGTTAACGGATAAACAAATAAACGTAGCAAGAGACTTTGTTTTATACAATGTAATAAAAATGTACCGAAATAATCAACTGATTGCAACCGACTTTCAATAGCCCCAGTACTTAGTTTACAACATATTTTCATACTAGCTGTTGTTACCGGCTTCGGCCGCGTGATTGTAGAAAATTATCCCAAGGGAACACACTCCCGAGATAAAAGGTATGATATGTGCTGTTACAAGACATGGTCTACCCGTGTAACAAGTTTAATCAAAATCCGTTAAGCCATCCGAGCGTTAAGAAGTGAAAAACATAGTTAAAAAAGATATGATGATAATTTAATGTAAAATTTAATACTACATTAATTTGCAGTACACCAGTCTATGCACAGACTAACCGTTTTTATTTTAAGTTCTTACAATCGCAATCTTAGGACGGATTCTAATATTAGTATGATTTTCAAGAAAGAATCACAGTCGCTCATTCGCATCTCCGCTTAGCTCGATAAGTGTATCATCGTGTTCAGTGTGGAGGTTGTCACCTCTATTTATTTTTACAACATCCTCAACCCGTTTCTTTTCTTTTACCACCGTTCGGATTCTCATATCTGCGATATACGAGTATTTATACGATATGCTATAAAATTAGATATTTTTTCTGAAGATTGAAACTTCGCAATGGTTAAATCTTATCCCACAATAAAACTAAGCGTTTCTAAACGTTTATCATTGGTTCAATAAACCGTTTATTTATAACAAATAAATACAAATTTAAATTGCCTTATGCATTATTTATTATAGACAGGCGTCGGATTGGCAACAATTTATATAACTACTTGTAAATCTCTCTTTTCTCGCCACGTTTCATTCTCTATGGATTGAGTATTTTAATATGTTTATGAGGTGTTGAGTAAGCTCGATGGATCATATTAATAACAAGCTCCAGTCAGCGGCTTCGTCTGCGTTAAAGTAGGATTTTCCACAGAACTGATCAAAGCTTAGAATGGCCTTGTGGGCAGGGCTGGCGTGCCACAAAGTAGGGCAATGCTCATAGTTCAACAACCAATAGCAAACTTGCGATCTCAGTGTGCGTGGTCTGTCAGTTGCATATTGCGCGTTCGTATTAGTTTATTGCCTGTAGTGGAGTTAAAGGGTGTGAGACAAGCGGCGATACTCGTTGCAGTACAAATTGGAAAGTATTTCCTTTCTATCCTCTTTCATCTTTTTCTGTGAGTTTCTCTAAATTTTGGACCCCCGTTTCATTTCTTTAGAGAGTGAATTTTTGAAAATCTTTTCTTATTTTTTTTCTATACATAATATATTATAAGGAAACTCTGAGCGAATTTCAACGTTCTAAGTCGAAGGGTTTGGGCTGGTCGTCGATGAGGCAGTGAGTGTGTCAGACCTATACCTTTTATATAAACAGGTGAGTAAAGACGTTGCTTTGTTTGGACTTTTAGGGAATCCAAAGTTCACAGCTGGATATATCTGGCTTTAAACGGTATCTTGGGTATTAAAAAAAATATACCTGGTTCCAGTTTAAGACTAGATGTTTTTTTCTTTTTTAGGTGGTTAATCATCTAATGACTTCTTCCTAGGGCGGAGCGGGAGTTGTTTTCCTTCGTCGCCCTGCGTATCAGGGTTCTAGGGTCCCTGGTTTTCCTTTTAGAAGCGAACACATGGCCCTAGTAGGTTTCGACCCGGCTGGGGTATTGGTATGGTTTGCTATCATCTCCTTGCGGCGCGTGTGACTCACTACGACTACGCGCCGTCGACAACTTAGGTTCGGTCCGGACGGCGAGCTACCTATCGCTCATCGTCCGCATGCTCATACTTACTTACGGACGAATGGATAGGTATGATGCAAATGCAACAAGAATTCTGGTCTCGAACATAAAAAAACATAATATTTTTAATGTAAGCAAATATATCGTTAATACAACATGGAGATTCAGTTTACATTGAGTCAGACAATGGCCGCGTTGCTGCCTCAATTAACGAAATTGAACGAACGATGAGCGAACCTGACGAACAAATATAATAATAAGGACGTGGGGAAACCTGTGTTCTGATGTTATTTACATTACAAACACCGACGCAACTGTTGAACGATAAAAATGTTGTGGTATTTATGTTCTTTTAATTGAACAAAATTTATTATTTTGGAGAAAAAATCTTGCGTTTGACCACCATCTCACCTGATAGTATGCGATAATGTGGTCGGTGATAGGGCACGCTAGCCTAGAAGTAACCTATTCACTCGTGACTTAAGCGCAGGCCACACCGGCAGCTAGCGGGCGGGCGGGCTAGGCGGGCGAACATCGTTTCACCTCTTTACATACTTCGGTTCACACCGCGAGCTACCGACGAACCTAACGAGCTAAGCTAACGAAATATCCGACGATTCCAGCGAAGCTACTCGTTCGCCTCGTTGGCGCGCCCGCGCTTCGCTAGCTTAGCTCGCCCGCCAGCCCGCTCGCCCGGTTCGTTCGCCCGTCCTCCCCGTTTCGAGTAGACGAGTCGACGCTCGTCTTTCGAATAGCAGTGTAGTGTTTAGTTTGGGAACGATGAATATGTCATATATCGACGAAAGTTCTGATGATGACTAAAGCGCAGGCCACACCGCCAGCTAGCAGGCGGGCGGGCTAGGCGGGTGGACGAAGCGAACGAAGGAAACTATACAAACTACGCGAAATATTGGCGAACTAAACTATGGGGTTCACACCGAAAACTACGGAAAGACGAGCGACGAGCGGAGCGGACTAAGCGGACGAAGCGGGGGTAGTATTTTTTTAAGTCATCATCAGAACTTTCGTCGATATATGACATATTCATCGTTCCCAAACTAAACACTACACTGCTATTCGAAAGACGAGCGTCGACTAGTCTACTCGAAACGGGGAGGACGGGCAAACGAACCGGGCGAGCGGGCTGGCGGGCGAGCTAAGCTAGCGAAGCGCGGGCGCGCCAACGAGGTGAACGAGTAGCTTCGCTGGAATCGTCGGATATTTCGTTAGCTTAGCTCGTTAGGTTCGTCGGTAGCTCGCGGTGTGAACCGAAGTATGTAAAGAGGTGAAACGATGTTCGCCCGCCTAGCCCGCCCGCCCGATAGCTGCCGGTGTGGCCTGCGCTTTAACTACAAATACTACCCCCGCTTCGCCCGCTTAGCCCGCTCCGCTCGTCGCTCGTCTTTCCGTAGTTTTCGGTGTGAACCCCATAGTTTAGTTCGCCAATATTTCGCGTAGTTTGTATAGTTTCCTTCGTTCGCTTCGCCCACCCGCCTAGCCCGCCCGCCCGCTAGCTGGCGGTGTGGCCTGCGCTTTAAAGACTTCCAAGTTGTAGCTATCAGGAAACACCGACTCAATTTGGAAACGATGAATCCGATCGCAGTCTACATATACAGATCTATAGAAATTACTGCAGCTATTGTAGGAAGTGAATAAAGTACGGAATAAATAAGAACGACAAATACTTATTAGACATAGCTTTGAAGGTTTAAAAATTAAATCTCAAATCATAACATCACCACAACACAACCCAGCTCTCATTTGCTCTCACAATCAGACTTCGCAAGAACCAATTGACTTAATCCACCACTAAAACATCCACATCACTGATACGACGAACATTATCGTCAAGGATTATTCAACATTCGACATTATTCGATACGTATACTTCATTCACTTTCGCGTTTATAACGAGTTTCGTAGTAAAATACAAATGCGTACGATCTTGGCTTCCACTCTAACCGACCAGGGTACACAGACCTGTGATTTTTAAAAGGTAAGGGTGTCGTAGAGCCCAGGGAAGATTGGCGTTTGATTATGCACACGACGAATGAATTATTCACTTTTGTAATGGTAATTAGTATTCGATTGGTGGTGGAGCCGTGACGCGCTGTGCAAGCATGATGTTCGCGACAATCTATGGCGCACCGTAAGTAAATAATGTCTTTTTTATGGTAAATCATTGTAAACTGATGCGTGGGTATATGCGAACTTCGTGGCGACTATTAAGCGGGTGTTGGCTCAACACTGCCGGATATTCGTGTACTAAGTCATGCTCCCTTTGTTCTTTCAAATGGGTTCAAGTTTAGAAGAAAAGCTTTGTTTTATAAGTAACTTTGTTTTTAGAATTCAGTATCATCGACCTGTAATTTGATTACAGGTCCAAACGTATTCAAAAGACTTTGTGATTGCACTATATTCTGTCTTCATCGTGTTAATTGATCAATTAAATTGTTAGTCTTGTTGTGTTGGCACTCGTTTGTTGAAACATGACTCATTTGATTTCACAAGTCGCCAGTTCCTTTTTTGTAAACGAAATCTTAATATTCAAAGCTATCCTAAAACGCTACGTCGTCGGTAATAAGTATGCAACTTTATAGCGTCATAAATCTGTGAGATATAAACACTACACGGAAACAATGCGTAGGCAGCACATTTCCAATGCAGACACGCAACGCGTAATATGGCGCGAAAAAGCTTTCATAATGCAAACAATATTACTTTTAACCGGGAGATTGTGCAAACGGCGCTGTAGCGGTCGCCAGTTCGGCCCGGCCATACACACCAATATTTTTTTAATAACACCCCCCACACACGCATCTGTATGATAATGGAGTCGTAAAAGCTTCCAACGAAATATGTTTTCCTAATGTTTGCGAAAACAGATCTTTATTGAAACATTTTACGAGCGCTTTTAATTTTAAAGGAGCCATAGAGATTTTATTGGAACGTTGTGTGGCGAGCGTTGGAGGTCTGTTCACGGCTCTGTTTCATAAGAACAATAGTGCAGTGACAACAAAAGCACAGCGAGGGAGGACTGTTGACTTAGGAAGTCGCGTCCAGGAGCGTCCGAGATAGCGAGCAGGGACCACCTACGCTTGGCGACTTGTACAAAGTGCCTCGCTGTCACAGCCGAGGAAATAATGGCGTTTGTCGTATCGTCGTCCGCGGGTAACGAGTGCGATCGCGTCGACAAGATCGAGTGGCCCGTGAGCACCGAGCAGGCACGTTTATGATCGAACGACGTGTTATTCTATACGATATGCTACAACATATTTAATGGCGACTAACGCTAGTTTTATGGATAACACAAATCATTCGAAATTAATACCCGTCATGTAAAGCAGACATTAGGAAAGTAGCGGACTTTATTAATGTTGAGACGCTGCGCATATATCCACACACGTGCGTGCCCACCTACTGCTCGACGTAGGTTTCTCACACTTATAAACTTTACTGGTAATAAATAAACCGTTGATTAATCTGAGAGAGATTTTATGTCACGTCCGAATAAAATGTGACGCCGGGGACAAATGAACACGTTTCCCCGGCCGACTGCGATCATCTGTGAGACAAAAGAGAAATGCGACTAAATGTAAATAATTGAGCTCCAAAAAGCAGTCGATTCGGTTAATCTATAATCGATTTCTTGTCGTAGCGAACGTGTAGCCGGGTTCGTGACAGATTCAAAATCGATTACGCTGGGTTCGTGCGCTCTCGATACATTAATTGGAACGAAAACACTGCGAGGGTCGACAAATATCTTGAATAAGACGCTGTTATTTTTTTTTGAGTGGAAGACACGGCTCGTTAGCTGGCCCCGCCTGCTGTCAGGCGCCGACGCGCCGCGTCCACACACCAGAGCTGTCACTATCAGAGTATCTTCTCATTACCGCTGGATGGATGGGGAACACCAAGAGCGACTGTAAACGCTTAAGTTCGCACCAAATACATAGTATATTTTGTCATAAGTGCAGAAAGTATGTCATTGCGACCGATGCGTAGGCGAGAGACGAGGGCTGCAGTGACATATTTGCACGTGTTTCAAACGACTTTTTCAATAAATTTACTGAAATTAATAAACAGGGTTTGATCGCTTAAGATGGTACGGCCACGTCGTGCGAAGAGACAGCGATAAAGTGGTTCAGAAAGCCATGGCAATCCCAGAAAGCAAGAAAGGAAGAGGACGGCCGCCCTTGACCTGGTGGACTAGTATGGCCAATCTAATTAGGAAGTCCTAACTGCCTGACCCGACAACCCAGGACAGATTGTCCTGGCGCAGAAGGATAAGGAGAGCCGACCCCACCTAACGTGGGAAGAGGCAAAGAAGAAGAAGGAGGAGGAGAAGACCGGCGACTCGTGGGGGACGACGCGCGCCCATTCTGATACGACAATGTAATAAAACTATGGTGGGGGCGAGCATTCGCACATTTTGCACTTGTGCGGAAAATAGCCTATTGCGTGCTTGTAAACGATGGCATAAGTATAGGTTTTCGAGTGAATGTATGGTAAAATAATATGACATTTATCATAAGCGTTGTTATCGCTTCTAAACTCTCTCGTCTCCAACAGGTGCGGCGTGTAACTTGATATTTAGACACGTAATAAGCGGGACGGATGAAAAATTCTCAAACGGATAAAAGTGACAGGATAGCTGGTGACGAAAAAAACTATATTTTTCTGAGAATCGGTAGCGGAGACGTGAGATATTTGTAGTGATAATATTAGTTCTGTTGTGACTTTCCATGAACCGTTGCGTTTCGGGGAGGGGTCGCTGGTGACATATTAATTACCTACTAATAAAGTGAGATGTCTGCTGGTTTCAGTCAAGTTCAGCTATCGATATTGTTGATACCTATTAGAATTACGGATATATACTGAATATATATCCTCTACGTTTAGTGAAGACAGAACGCAAAGCACCGTTGCAATTGAGCCCGTTTTCCCTTTTGGATTTTCCATCAGTTATGCTGAACTACACTAATATTATAAAGAGATAAAGTTTGTTTTTTGTTTGTAGGAGGTAAACTCTGGAAGTACTCGTCCGATTGCTAAAATCTTTCCACCGATAGAAAGCTGTTTTATTCCTGAGTGACATAGGTTATATTTTATGTACGCGGGCGAAGCTGCCGGCAAAGGCTAGTTATTTATAAATAACTTAAAATCTGTCAGTAAGGGGTTACCATGATGTGTTAAAATGTCAAGCGTGCAAACAAGAAAGAGGAATGGAGCTACACACCCTATATGGCTCCATCCCTTTAACAGTTTAGTTTAGGTCGTCAACTGAATCGCGTTAAGAGCTCATGGTAGAGCCTCAGCTACTACTCTTAGAACTACTTGATTAGATTCTCGTTTCAAAGGGGTATTCTATCAGATTTATCCCCAAATTGGATGTTACTGATAATTTCCACCAATGCCTGAGTAAATACGATTTAGTGGATCAACCACTGATTAACTTACACTAGTGGATTTTGTTACGAGGAGATGATTTAAATTATGTTTTTAGAATACAATTTATTTAAGTACCTGTTGGTCTAGTGGTTAGTGGCCCTGACTGCTATGCCAAATGTCGTAGTTCGATTTCCACCCAGGACAAATGATTATGTGATGAGAATGATCTTTTGTTCTGTGTCTGGGTGTAATTTTATCTATAATAATTATGTATGTATTTACAAATATATATGTATGTTTATCAGCTCTCAACGGTGAAGGAAAACATCGTGAAGGAAGACATGTGACATCCGCCAACCCGCACTGGGCCCGCGTAGTAGATTACGGGCCCATTCCCTCTTCTAGAGAGGAGGCCTGAGTCCCAACAGTGAGAACATTATAAGGTCGTGTATGCTATGCTACTATGCTATCAGCTCTCTAGTACCTACTCATAACACAAGCTCTGCTTAGCTTGAGACTAGACGGCGTTGTGTGATAGTTGTGGAGTTGTGGAATATATATATATATATATATATATAAGATGTATTTGTGTGTGGTGTTGTGGTTATTGTGTAGATTTGTACATAAAAGAGATACAGTCATAAGTTGCTTTAATTAATTCATTTATTTTCATAGTTTTCACACGTCATACACGTGCAGCCTACTTCTAGCACCCCTACCTACATATTTCATTCAAGTTAAACTTTTTCGCACGAAGTAAAGTGAGTTCTTCATTCGAAAAAAAAACCAACCGTCGATCGCGTGTTCGGAATTCAAATTTAAAAAATCCGATTCCATTTGACAGCTTTGCGTAACAAACGATAAAATTGTCGATGCAATCAATATGGCGACAGTTGAGAATCCGTTTAGTCGATTTTTATTATCAAAACACGTTGAATATTTATTGTAGATGTCATATAGAACCGGTTTAATACGTTACGTGATATAAATAAATATTTTAGGTGTTTTAGGGAGCCGAATCGAAAAAATCTGGTGAGGTCTGTGACCAAAAAAGGTATATAAATACTGAATAGCAAGAGTTTTCTTCTATCATTGCATTTTCTTTGTGAAATAACACAAGATAGTAATATATACTGTAGCTTCCATAAGTATCAAAATAAAGGTTTGTCGCAGAAAACAGCGTCCATTTGAAACTTTGACTTATTTACGATTATTGGATACCATTACCGATTTATACTAAAGACATAGCTAGTCAATTGACATGTCCTTTTAGCATTTAGCGACTCTATTTACATAAACGAGGCTCTATTTCCTTCAAATAATGAAACTGTTTACTTTTATAAATTATTAGGTACTTTATTTAAAATATGTAGATTGGACTTTGTAACAGATTTCCCGTGATAAATTATGAAAATATGACGAGAAGCTGTTTGCTATTTAAAAAAGCTTGCATTTTGAAATAAATGTTCACCAAGCAGTTCAAGGTATTTATAAGCTTGAGCACCGTTCTCACTTCTTAAAGATAAGGTTTGATCTTCCCCTCAATACAAATGGACTTTGCCGAGATATTCTTGAGTCATTTAACTGCTAGAGCATTTGCACAGGCTCCTACTGAGTAATGCGACAATATCGCCATTTAAACGAACTTCCGCGAAAGCCTCTAGAAATTGAATTGTTCCGGGCACAAAGCTTCTCTTCACAACGGTAGAGGCGATTCATCAAATTGGCAGGTAAAATGTTTACTTAAGGACAATTACAGTTAAAAGCCCATGCCAAATTCCATCATAAAGGCATCCGAGGCGTGCCGTATCGCCTCCGCGTCGTGCCATGAAATTGACTTTGTCACTGCCCATAAATCTTCCCGCTAAACTGCGAGAAAAAAGATGGCATCCTACGAATGCGTTCGGATTCACCCGCGACCCGGCGGATGTTTACACAACAACCAAGCGCACCATAATGAACGTTTTTTGCGAATCTCTTTAGAAATGCTTTATCACGGTCTGTGGGATTCGCGCGCTTTACTAATTCTTTTGTTTATGATTGCGTTGTGTAATGAACCTGTCAAAATGTTTCAAAACTTTTTTTTGTAACATTTTGAGTAATAAATTAAGTTATAGGCCTTTTAGTTTTTAGAAAGTTAACGTTATTCATATTTCTAAAGACGACACGTCAGTAGTCAGTCGACAGATTTAGATAATCCTGTCATTGGCTCAAAGAACACGAAGTTAAACAGCGTCCGGAGTTTGGAGGCAACGCAGAGAAAACGGTTTATTTGTAAACATACTAAATCAATAAATCAACGCATTGGCAGAGATAGAGCCGAGAGAATAAATAAAGTAAAATAATATCGTAATAAAATATAATTGCATTCATTTATTGCATCGTGTGAAAGTCGAGGCTTTAAGAAGTACCAAGAGCGTGATGTTATCTGTTTTGCATACGAACTACGGATATTATGGCTGGCACAACATATGCTATTATCGGGGAAATATGATGTTTTTTAGCTGAGCAACGAATGAATTAATATCGGCGGGGTAGTCGTCGCTTCCTTGGCTGGAGCGCTGCCAATAAATAGTTTGGAGCGAACTTTCCGCGAGCGCGGGACTGCGGGCCGCCATAACTCTTGGCCCCGGATGGCTATAAACGTCACGGGACGCACTACCTAGCACTATCAATCCGGTTTTGCATCCACTATCTCTCGTCTCCATCTCGTCGCCATTTTGTGGCCCGCGCGCCAAAATGACTGGATCTTTCTTGGACGATATGTCGCGGAGGTTTTACCTAGGCTGGCTGAACTTTATGGTAATGAGAATTATGCTTTAGTTGGTCACATTTTCTAGTGTTTTTCAGTCTCACTAGTCGTAAGTAGTCACAAGATATGATGAATCTGTAGCTAAAATCGCGTTTACAAGTACTTCCTAGCACTAGACCATCTTTAATGCTGTCGGGCGCCGTCCGAACCCTCAGGGATCAGTGAACTAGAAAGTTCATCGATAGCAAACGGAGATACAAAATATGCCAGACCAAGAATATTAATTTATAATGAACAAGCTCTTCTCATAGAAAACAATAAAACATTATTCACACAAAGGATGTCAAGTAATCCTCTTTGACCACAACTTTTCAATATTGTGACGTATGCGGGCAGATAATCCGCTTTAAATTCTATTTCTCAACAGCTTCAGCCAGTCACATAGAAATAAGACAAAAGGAACAATAAATATACCAGAGAAAAAGACAGTGTTGCTATACGAAAAAAAATACAAGACGAGGGTTGTCTGGGCAAAAAATGGTGCCGTATGGCGAGCGGTCACTGTGGTCCGTTTGTTTAAATCTGTTTTACGATTGCTCGTAGGCAGACGTTTTATGTAGGAGTTGTACATTTAGCTTAGTAGCGTGTCGGCAGTTGATTGCGGCCATTAAATTAGCTAATTAGCAGAAGTTTATTAGCGATTAGCTGATAATAATAGCCGCTTAAGTGGTGTCGACTGCTGGATTGTTTGTTTCAGCAAATATAAAGCTTGCCTGGAAAATAACTTTTATTCTTGCTAGTTTCTTTAGGAGATTGTTAACTAAAAGCGGTTAGTATAAAGTCTTAGACAGTTTTAGTACTGGTTAAAAATCTAGTCCTCGTTAATATAGCTCCAGTATCCGAGTCTGATTTGCATATAACATTGTCACCTTAATTAGTTCGAACAACTCGACCAGTTCATAAATACTCGTTCATACGAGACTACGAGTGTCCGCATGACAAAGCGCCTCACCTGAAGAATCTATCATTTTTTACCTCCCATAAAATAAACACGGCACTGACAATTTACAATCGAAAGCTAAAAATACAAACGTCACAAAACATGTCCCCGATGATTTATTTAACGCGATATTTATGTATGGCCGCGACAGGACGTGAATGGTGTCTGTTCCTTTTAGTTTACATTACTTGCTTACTTCACTAATGTTGACTACAACACCATATGTTGAGGCAGTAGGGTTGAAACTGGATAAATTGTCAGCATAAGTAACTTTGCTATTTCCAAGTTAACAAATATAGGCTTGCGGTTGATTTTCGTTGGAAAAATAACAGTGTTTAAGGGAGATCGTGTGCTGCGACGGCAAATGTTAAGTTGGTGTGTTTGGATGTGGTGTGGGTGGCTACAATAGGTGCGCGTGGGCACGCGGGAGCGCGCGCAGCCTCGAGTCTCACCTCACTGTTTTTATGACGCACATTATGCATGCAGATTTCATTATAGATTAAAAATTATAAATAGTCGAAACGATCGTAACAACGCCTCGGTGGTGATTAGTGCCACAAGATGGACGGCTTGTATGTTTTTAAAATTAAATGGTCGACATGTGATATTTTATCAATAACGAGCATGTTATAAATATTTAGTGGCAATCTGTGAATGAAATCAATTTGGAATGAGGATTTAATTTTACAAGTTTGAAGATAAATTCTAACCTACTATGTAGTTGGTAAAATCAGGAAATAATCTTGTAAATTCCGAAGTTTTAACTCTTTCCAGTAAAGTAGAGGTTCGGTACTAAAGTGCAGTGAGAGCCAAGGAAATAGTCTAGCCTGATGTAGGCGTAGCCAATATAGCGGACATTATAGCGACATCTGAACCCACTGCTATACATGCAGGTCTTTGCGAACACCGCCGTGTTCGCGTGGGTTAGCCTCCTGTCACCCCGCGAGACATAAAACATAGATGTTCAATAAAGTTGTACTATTTATCAAAGAAGTTTTTATGGCCAAGATCTATTGACATTGAACTGTGATCTATACAAAGTGATTTATTGAGGTCAAAATATTATTAAGATAAGTGCAAGTCTTTCACTATTGATTTGATATCCATTCTAATCCAAACACTATCATCATTAACTGAATCATCTGCAGCTATCTCACGATCTACATTATCTTCAAAGTCTATCTTTATCTGATACACATTGACTGCTACATCATATCTCATACTTTTTCCATCATCAAGCTCAGTAAAAACTTTACTTATTATGTCATTCCTTATAAAAACAGTTTCCTTTCTGCTGTCATTTATGTCAGTGAGCAAGTCATTGTATGTTTTACCATAATATAGTGTACATCTGGTTGGCAGGCAGTGGGGCCAGTCGCCAGTGGGTGGCGCAATCTCAACTATTTCTATAACCCAAACAGCGTCCCCTTCAGTTATCGATTGTCATTGTCGCTGCTTAAAGCTCTACTATTGTTTCGTAAATTTAGTCAGAAATGGTTTTTTGAGCTTCGAATTATATAAATAACAGCATTTAAGCAGTGGAAATTGATGGCTCGATTATTGAAAATTTCAATTGTATACGAAACTTTATCTATTAAAATACAGATTTCATTAAAGATAAAGGATATTATATCGAATAATTTAAAGATTTTCTTTGTCGAAGGCACCGAAATACCAAAACTAACATATGTACATGTTCAATTCATTAAGGTAATTAATTATCACAGCGGGAACAAAACTCGCTGTGACAAAAGCTCCATTCGATTATGAGAGATGAAAAGATTATGAGATAACGTCGCACGGTATCCCACACACATTTGTAACGTCTAAACGTTTTAAAATATAATGTCCACCGCCCGCATCCTCGTCGTAGTTAGAAAACAAAATGTCGTCGTGTGTTTGTTTGTTTTGTTCGTAAACGCATTCGTCACGGCTCGGAGTGACACCACCCTTTCCTGACGTGTTTACTCATTGTCCGACTCCGGCTAACTCGGTCCTGCTCAAGATTTGAGATAATCGAATGAAATCGGATATACATGTGGGATTGTTAAGTTTGAGAGTATTTTGTCGATGTTATGTTGAGTTGATTCTTGTAATTTCAATAAATGTTATGTTTTTTCAATGTTTGGTTTATAGTTTTTATTATGTTTTTTTTTTATATGAGTCTATAATATGTATTGAAGGAAAAGTATTTAGAATTTAAATCAATTACATTATTTAACAAAGGTACATATATATTTTAATCTCAGGTGTCTAGAAGACTTGTTGTCGGGCAGGTCCTATTGCATACAGTTCTCAGATGTTGTATATCAAATTAATTGACGAACCTTGTCACAACTTTCAAACACAAGAGGTGACGTGACAAAATAACGTGAATAGGCACCTACGTAACGAGGCAACAGTCACATCTTCGGAATTTCCTCCCCAAAAAAATAAATAAACGATGTTTTATTAAAAAGCACGGCTTAAAACAAACGAATCAGTAAATCAAACCGCAGGTTTATGGTCAGGTAGACGAGTTATTAGTAAAACTTACGGACGTTATAAATTTCGGCTGCTCAAGGCCTGGAGGCTAAGTTTAATAAAATCATTAATACCCGACAGCAGAGGGCGAAGCTACCGCTGACTTACACAGAGCCTCACACATCCTGTGCCCCGACCTTGGAGAAAGGTCGTGTGGTATCCATTATACATGCAAGCCTATGCACCATCCTTGGGCTAGTTGTCGAGACAATCGATCAGTAATGACTATAATCTTTGCATAGACTTCTCTTTGTCCCACTTACATTATATGCTACTATAATTGTTATTGTTTTATCCACCGCGCGGTTATTTTACAACGATCCGAAAACATTGAAGATGACAATCCGTAATGTAATTGGAAAATCTGGAAAGCATCTAATATTAAAATTAAATGTTAAGTATTACAGGTATACACATTTGGTATCAGAGACTTGTTATATAAGATAAAAAAGCGCAGAAATTATAAAACACATGCAAAAAATTCTCTTATAAATTGATGATAATATCGAGCCCTGTACTGGCATAAAATTGAACGAAGCCGGGCTTCCATAATATGGGGTCTATTAGTATTGGCAGCATTAATTTGCATGCAGATTAAAGTATTCCACGCAGGTATAGATGTAGTAACGAGGTGATTTTATTAATTTGCTTCGTGTCCGAATCAAAGGTCGCAATGTCGCTAACGAGATTTCAGCTTTTCTGATAATTGCATCCACTATTATTGCTTCAAGTGTGAATGATAGCATTAACTAGTTTTATCTTTAATACGATGTTTACAAAACAGTTAATTAATGAATAGGCAGGTTTGCGTAATGTGGGATTCAAAACTGTTTGTTGCGTGATGCAGATGAATCAAAACAAGATAACTAGTGCTAGTATCAATATACCTACGTATTGTTTTCTAGAAATATATAGAAGGTATGTACAAGTTGCGATGACAAAGCAATAGTTGTCTGAATTAACATAATAAAATATAAAATAGTAATGTTAAATTAAATTGATGCTGCGTGTGTTGTGAATGTTCTGGCGATGGAACCATAATAATATTTTCAGGGTACTTAAACTAAGTAGTACTTACATTATGAATCACGATCAGAAAGGAGAGCAGCTTTTGATCTGTAAACAAAAACAAAAGTATTTCAATAAAGGTTGCAAGCGATATTCGTTGTTATTATTTTATTAAACATTTGGCGCTTTCAAATTATGCAGGCTGTCCGCGGGAGGCCGCGGTGAATTGAATGAAATAATGCGGTTGAGTTTGTTTCGGATTTATCATGTTATTATAATGTTTTAATACTTAACGGGGAACCATGAAATATCATAACTGCTACATTGCTTTATGTCGACGATTAATATCACTGCACGTATGTTTTAAGTAGTCAGTTAATAAAATTCCATCGCATCACGTATCGAATGGGTGAATATGATTAACATAATATTATGATCTCTATCACGATCAGTGTGTAACTTCAAAATACAGATGATTTCAGTTCTGCCTGTGATCTGACATGTTAATGGCAAAGCAGTAAAACAGACAACATTCACAAACATGTATCGATTGTAACATAAACACTCTGATTTATAAGTAATCGTAACTGAACGTTTTAAAGCAAGATCTATGTTTATCGTAATTCCAGTGAATTGCGAAAACAACGATCTCGTTCTTGCTACTCCAATCTCAAATATTGAAACATTATCCTCAAGCGATTAAATTATCGTAAATACAAAATAATCGTTACTGTATAAATTCCTAAACGTATACTTTATCGTTTTGATTCCAAGTGCGTCGTTCGACGTCGAAAACATAATTTCTAAAAGCCCTCCATTATCCCCCTGGCCCGAGCAGCTGTCCCGCTGCGGGACGCCATTTTTTCGACCATAAATATCAATTCTCACAATCCAACAAAACGCATTCGTATTTATTTAGGCGTCACAAGTCGTGGTGTCTCGCAGGGCGCGCATTTGGGACCACTTCCTTTTCCTTTTGCAAATAATCTATTATACTTGTGAATGAGTCGTAAAGGTGTGATTTATAATGTATTTAACTCGTAATGTTACTTTATTTATTGTTAGGGGTTAAAAGTCAAATAATTTTAGTGTTGCCAACTGAAGTGCACGCGCGCATGTTAATGAAGAAAAAGAATGCAGTCGTAAAATGTTGGATCATTTTATTCAGTACTTATTGCGAGGTTTAATACACACAAACACTATAAAGAAAGCTAAACAAGTTTCGAATGTTTAAAATAAAATAGTTGACTATAAACTGTGCAATCTTAGCAAGGTTTAAAAATAAGATTTTATTGTTTGAACGTAATAACTGGGGACTTGGAACTGCGGTCGTTCGGAAGTACATAATATTAATGACTTAATAGTTAGAGTTTAAGTGTCGGCCAGACAAGTTGGAATGGTCGGAGTGGTAAGTAATTGGTCGAGTAAAGCCGGCTATCGGAGCGATGCCGAACACTTAGCTGTGCCAACACAATTAGCTTTAAATCTATTGGATGGGCCCGGAATGGTCTTTAGTGATTTTAACTTTATAAACTTAATTCGTATTACTTTAGTTGTCTTATTGATGTCATTTGTATTTCTTCAAGTTTGTCGCAGGTTTTTCTGGCTTTGACTTTTATTTGAGTCAAGAACGAATGTGTGTGAGTTTTATTTTTATAACACGATTTGGTTTTTTTATTCCTCTGTTTAGTTAGATAAAGGATACTTAGGCTCATTAACTTTTGCATTTATCATAGTTGAGTGGTTTTAATTTTTTTAATGTAATAACTACAACTACAGTCAGATGCAACGCCGTTTATTGTAAAATATTTAAATTTTAAAGTATCAATATCTTCTAAGAACACCGTGTGGAATTTAGCTCCCAGAGCGATGACATTATAATAAGATGAATATTATGATAAGATAAATTAATATGTTTTGAATACCAGTCTCGCGTCTGCATTCTTTAAAGTGTGTTGCTAAAGATTATCAGATATTACTAGCTACAGAGCAATAAGTGAAATGTTTTCGTAATTACATGAATGGTTTGAAACATTAACTCGTTCCTCTATCTTTATTGGTTTATCTTCTTTCCAAAAATAAATAATTTTGTAAACGTTACATTTATAATTATTTGTGTACCTATTTTTCTGTATGTATGACGTTACTCACGACTTTAAATGTGATTATTCGGTGTAAGTATAGGGTAAAACATATTTTTGATAGCCTCCATTCAGAAGGTATAAAAAGTTGTAAAGAGGAGTAGATAAGTGAAAAGTCATTTATTTCATAACAATATACCTACATTATGTAAAAAGCAAATTCAAGCAGTCATACAGTTTTCACAAATCCAATACCTTTTTTCAAGAAATAGGTCTTTAATTTGTTTTTAAAAAGATTTGAGCTATTTAAACTTTTAAATTCTAAAGGCTACTTGTTGTATTGAAAGACTGAGTGATAGCTATCATACCCGGGTGGGTGTGAATAACATTCAATTCCTACTATTAGTTAAGTCTTACCTGCGAATGTTATATCTAGTTTGTGTTCGCTCATCAATTCAATTTGTTCATATGCCCTGTGTATATTGCTCTTGTATCTGTTGCTGCAAAACTTAATAATATATCAGAGTTTAGACTTCAACAGAACAGTATGGAGCTAACAGACTTCGTTATACACGATTTCTTAACCTTCCGGTAAACATCTAGTCTGCTAGAATGTTCGACAGAGTTCCTAAACGCAAAGAACAACTGAAGGAAACGGGGAAAATTATAAAATGACTTCCCGCCGCAAAAAAAAAACAATTTGACATTGTCAATGAATACGACTTCGTTGCCACGAGATAAAATATCAAGACTAGCGTTACTTCGGATCGGACCATGGACTGGAATAATTCTTACTTTGTTTTATATTTCAATTAACCATTTTTCAAAGGCTGAGGTAATAAACTAACATTTTTATTTAAATATTATCTTATGCCAGTCTATTGAAGTATTGAGTAGTCTGTCAATAGTAGCTGGTGTTTACTAACTAGTAAACAACTTTATTCTATAGCGTGAATAATGGATAGACCGTCATTTCGAATACCGTAATTAGAGACACAATAGAAATACAATGAGAGAGAGAACGCCAGCGTTCGCTTGGGGTTTAAGGAATTATGAGAATATACTTCAATAAATAAATCTTATATGGATAGATATTGACTATGCTTTGCAAAGAGACTGAAACGAGTCTACATGTGTATGATAAAAACACCGCGTCGCTGCAATTTTTATATTTAAACACCAATTTTTCAACAAAACTCATTAACAATATCAATAACCTATATATCTAACTCGCTTATTTGTCAGACTATCTAGACATTTGGCCTTAAATTTAATTTTCTTGATTTGGCTCGTCCAATTTTCGTAACGTTCAGCATTTAATTACTTTGTTTCTTTCTCAACTCTTCAACCGCGTCAAAAATATTTCGCTTATCAGTAGTCTGACCTGCTGATACACTTGCAGTATCTCAAATAGGTCTGTGTACTAGGTATCCTACATAAGACTTGTGACGTACTCTCTGTATCTCAGGTCAGCCGGCGCCTCCGCCATTTGATAGCGTATTCAAATACCTCACTTTAAATGTAACAGGAAATGTTTCTAGATTTATTACTAAGGTATTTCTGACTTGATTTAGAGACGGAGGAAACTTAAGTATTGGCTGTTTAACATTCCGTAGCAGGAGGTGACTGAGCGAAACGGGTCGGAGTGATTGACAAGGAATTTGTCACCTTGCACGATGCTGGAGTTTTTAACAAGGGATGCGAAGAATGGAAAAAAGAAAAGTAGCATGTTGAAGAAAGATGCGCATTTGTCAGTGGATTTAAACAAGTTAGTAAAATCGTAGATTTGCTAAAATAGAATGATGAAATACAACTTAGTCAATGAATTTGTATAATTCTAAAGATGAAGTAGAAAGATTAAAATGTCATCAATAAATTAATGTTGATACAGAAAACATCACACAGTTGTAATTAATACCTGCCTCTATCTTGCCACATCGCAATGAAAATAATGACTTTAAAAAATCACCTGTTAAACAAACTACAGATTCTGAATCATTAACTGATGTTTACAAACATTCAGACAGTCCAAATTGTAGTTCTGACAGCAAAGCGACTGCTATGCAATTAGTCGCAGTCGCGTTACATAACCGAGTCGCTAACGAGCCGCCGCTCGACTGAGATTAAATCAACTGATTAGGAACTAATTCTGTCACCGACCTCTGGATTACTAGCCTCGTCTTATACTTAATAATCACAAAGGTTAACACCATTCCAAACTCAACTTTATTTATATACTGCTAAAGCTGCATATAGCTTAGTGTCTGGGTTTCTAGTTTTGAAATGCAGCTTAACGTCAAGTGATGTTGGTATTTAAATTTAAATAGTTAGAGTTGAGTTTACCTTGACAAGAGGAGTCGTAGGGAAATCTGAAGTGTTGAAACCTAGAACATGTATGACACAAGAGTTAGATGAATAGGTAGTTAATGTGATTCATGTTAGTGTAATAGAGTTAGAACGAGATGCAAGGATTATGTTAAATGATATAATTGACTCGTTTATGAATCAAGGCCGAACGGATCGTTGGAAGTCGCCTAAGCGTGAAACACTGCTGATTAAAACCATATAAAAGAATAATATTCTTGATTTAGCATTTAGTCTCGGTGGAACTAATAATATTTATTTATTTCAGCTTGGAGAACTTGAAGTTAAATAAACTAAAAATAAAAACAAACAAGCACAGTAGCAAAGCAACGTTGTTTTTTTTTGTATAATGTTGATAATAAAACAACCTTAGGACCTTGTTGTCGCCTACCAGAGTTGCCGGATTGATCAAGACTTCTTGTGGCCTACAATTCACTGTAGGGAAATTGAAGGCACACGGGTGAATTAGTAAAATTTTGACACTCCATCTCGCTCCACCTAGAACAGGAGGTGTTATTTGAGGTTAGAGTTATTTGATTAATATGTAGTTATTAGAGTTATTTGATCTCGAAAAAAAAGTCTAGGGGGTTGTTCAGTCCTTGTTTCCCCATAGTTGCTATATGATTTTGAGTACTTTTTCAGAAATCATGTTCGTCTCTACATTAACATCTTTATCCTTTGTCTTATATTATTTATCGGAGGATCGACCCAATACATGATTTTTTTCCTTTCTATCCTGTCAGCAGTCATGCTATCATTGACTACCTTTTCATTCATGTCATGTTTGTCTTTACTTGGGTCACTTTTAACTTTGTCGCTGAAGTGTTTAAAATTGTTAGTTTTAAAAAGCATGAATAAAAATTATGACTTCCTACTTCTACCATATTACTTTAATTTCTCGTTTCCCTATTAACACGAACTGCATAAAATAAAAATCCAAGACTAGAGCTTGTATTCGTAAGTTAGCTGAAGTAATTCGGGCGAGCTCAGCGGCTCGGCGCATAATTAGAGGTGGTGCCTCAAGGGTCTCATTGCTCATTAATATTCCAGTAACTGAGCGCCGCTTTCCTACTATTTCTAATTAATGTCTCCACACCACTGTCGAACTTTAATTATGTATTTGTGGCTTAATTAAGATGTATGCTGAGGAGAAACGAAGGAGATTGAATTGTTTTTAAAGACAAAGGCTTAACTGAAGATGTATTGCTTTGATTAGATGGTATCGGCAGAAGGTGAGATTAATGGCAGTTGTAAGTTGCTACTAGAAATGTGGTGACTATCGATGAACAGAATGGAACTGAGCTATCTAAAGGCGCCTATCAAATGTATCGCCTTAAGCCGCGATTAAACCTCTGGATATCCACAAATATAAAAGAGAACACCATGAAAAATTATTTTATTATAATTGACTATATGACCAACCGCCGGGCATAAATTAAAACATGATATAACTTAGTCGGCTCGATTAAAAAAATCGCAAATGTAACACTAACTTACGATTTCATATACTACGTTGTATGAGATTACGTCACGGAAATATTGAAAGATAGAAAAAATAATAAAGCTGGTTTTATAAAAGCGCCCCACAAAAACAAAAACCATTAATAGTTATTGTTTTTTTTATAAATATAAAAAAGCGAAATCGACAAAGAGCCTGGCGGAGCTCATACAAAATACTCAATGACTACAAGCTACGGCTCTTAAGAGCCCGTGGTACGGTCTCTGTCCCTGCTTCGCATGTGTGTTAGAAATGTTTGATTTGGTAAAAACCGCATGAAAATCGTTCAGCAAAGTTTATAGCGAAAAGACAGACAGGAGACTTAGTTTATAATATTTTTATAAGGATGTAAAGATAAAGACAAGGTAAGATATAATACAAGAACAAGAAAGTAAACAACTGTGCCAACATGACGTTCTAGAGTCTGACTGTCTATTTGCTACAAGAATTTACGAACAGTTGTAATGTCGGTAAGCCACTTAAAGGATTTAGGAACGGTTGTCTCTATAACTTTAACCATTTGTTTAGAAAATATGTTCCCGTCAAACGCTAGATCATAACTAACTTATGTTTATAGTTTATGTAACGGCCTGTACAGTTAAACGCTATCTTTTATAGCAGCTTAAACCAGCTACCGAGGTTTCGAAACCAAATAATTTTTAATCGAAAGGCAGATATCGATACTTTTACTGCATCGATACCTACACGCATATTAAAAGGCGTAAACATTTAACGACACTGTCAAAACAACGGTGCGGGCTTAAAAACTAAATGATGAGCTATAAAAACTCCGGCGCAGGCGATCGTATGTCGATATTATCGTGAGATCAATGCTTATACTACTGGACATCACTGTGTGTCACATTACAACAAACATATACGAGAGTTATGAGCACACTATCGATATTTTACCAATCCATTGCTGCGTCACTATAGTCTATATTCAAGTCGTTTGCTACTAAAATAGAGATGGTTATCGAAATAAGCTTTTAAGCGATTTGTTCTGTTGTTCCATGGTGAGGTTTTAATGTTTTTGTAGTGTGTAGAGCAGACATTAGTTAGCGGGTTGTCGCTATATATCACGCGATACCATCGGTCCGTTTGTTCGTGCATTTTTTATTAATATTTTTATATTAGTTAAGTGACGTTTCTCTATGTGGGTTGATACATTGTTCATGTTTTTTCCGTTTGCGCTGTCTCAATTAATTTTGTTAACAAGATGTCTGTTTACTTTGCAGGTAAATTATATAATATAAAGTTCCTTTAGTGAAAAAACTGGTCATTTAAGTTTAATGTCGTTAAAACATTATTTACTGTTTCAAGATTTTAATACTTTATTTTATTGTATTAACATATTTAAATTATATGCATATAAAAAAAGAAAATGTTGAAATGATTTCAACACAAGTTTTAAGATTCACTTTCACATTTTTGCAAATAAATCAAGTTAAAGTTTTGCAAGTCCATTAAAACTTGAGTTTGAATTGACTGCATTATTTATCTACTACGATTATTCAGGTAATTCTCCATTCTTAATTTTAAACCCCTACTTAACAAGTTTTATAGGCCCGTTAGAAATCCATGTGAAACTACTATTTTTGGTTATAATTTTACCTTGGCCACCCCAAATTTATTCCTATAATTTCTTCTACACCTAACATTTATTCCTATTCCAAACATAAATAATTAAAAAAAAAAAAAAAAAAGACTGGCTGACAAAGTTTAATATCTAAAAACTATGTCTAGACGGCGTATCGCAGTGGCACAGGAACCGGCCTATCTCCACACGAGTGAGTGGCCGTAATTAGGCGCAACATTCGGCCTATCGCTAGCTCTCTAACTAATGAGCTCCTAGTTATTAAACTGGCCCATTCATACGGCCTTTTATGAAGGACGTCCTGTAGGGTTGTCGAAGAGATTTCCTGGTGTAGTTGAGCTAGCGATTTCAACTGAAAGACAGGTACGTATGGATGGACTAGTTCTTGTCAGCGGCTTAGACCGCATGGAAGTAGGTTTGAACCATAAGTACGTTTGACACTCATTTGATCCTTTTAAAGAGCGAATTTTTGGGAATCGTCTCTTAGTGCTAAAGTAACCTTATGCCACGCTTCTACTCCTAGTAGTCTCAGTCATGCGTTAATATATTGGTTAGTCTGTTTCTCCTTTTAGATTATTCACTCTTACGTTATTGAAACCTCTACGGTCCGGACTAAGCGTTTCGCCTCGTCGTTTATATCGCGTACGTCGAAGGACTGTAACAGTTTGCCTGCTGCGGTCTTCCCGTCTGATTATAATTTGGGTGTCTTCAAGACTAGAGCGAATAGGCTCTTAATAAACTAGTGCGCCTCACCATCAAAGATTGCATCGCTACTTACCATCAGGTGGGATCGCAGTCAAGCACTAGTTTATCTTAATTAAAAAAAAAAGAAATCTGTTGTTTTCTTGTTCAATTGGTTTAGAGAGTAAAGTTTAAGGTACTAAAAACCTTCTTGTAGTGTGCTCTATAAAGTATCGTCACATAATCCCGTCACAAAGAGCTACTGGCCATAGAGGGACAGTTTAGCCCTAAAAAATGATGAGCTTTGTAGGAAATGGGGATCGAACGATGGTTATACCTGGTTAAAATATTTGTATTATTTATTTTTTTCAGTCTTTTCTAACCACGGCACTGGCACCCCTTTCTTTTATTCAATCCTCTTTGCGTATTACTCAATCTCATGCTTTGCATGGGGTATTATGATTTACTCTTATTGAAGTATTGAATGTAATTCACTATTATTTTTTATTCTTCTTCTTAGTGTGTCGATGGCAAAAATAATACCTTTTTTTGAAGTGGGAAATCATTTAATGATTTCTCTCTTTCTAGAGTGGTGCAGAAGTGGGATTAAAACCACACCAGTCCTTCAGTTGTCCTTTGCGTTCTAGGACCAAAGGGTTCCTCTTCAGAAATTCCCCGTGGTCCTAGCAGGTGTTTTCTAAATTTACAATCTGTGACTTGGTTCAATATTCGGGCATGGTAATGCCGTCCGCTGACGTTGTCATTAGATCCTTAGACCTTACATGAACAGGTGGCACGCGACATAAAATGGAAGGCTGTACCTACATGGTTTATTTAAACATTATTTTCATGATTTACTCATGTCAATGAGAACCTGTTCAAATTCCAATCAAAGTTTAATGCATACTCTTTTCATTACATATCTACACGGGCTTCTAAATTCCTTAAAAATCGACAACATTTAATTTTAAAATCTCGCATATGAATCCAAACCCTCGTATCCCTACATAGCGTGTTTAGACCCCAAGAGGTGGTGAATTATATTTCCCGGTGCTACCGGCTGCTGGAATACCTTTCTTAATCCTTAATTAATCATTTTTAAAAGAGGGATTACATCGCCTCGTGCTACAGACTGAATTAGATTAAAGTTAAAAGGTTTATTAAAGTAATGCGTCCTTTCAGGCTTTTCATTTCATGGCGTTCCTTATCAGTATAAGCTACCGTAGATCGTTGTGATTAGAGAGTAAGGAGATTTGGTTTCCTTCGTTATCAATTTGAATGAAATGAAATTCTAATAATTGCATCTTTTGAAATCCTGAGGAAGAGTGCGATTGGTTTATTGATTAGGTCTAGGAATTATATATTAGTGAGAAGCTCGTATATTATAAAACTAGTTATTACCTACGACTTCAGTTGCATGAATGTTCGAACGGTCGCAAGATTGAAACCAGATAAAAGTAGCCTATCTACTTTCTTCAGGTTAAACTTAGTCCATAACACTTTATCAAAATTGGTTCGGTAGTTTAACTGTGAAAGCGTAACAGTGAGTTATTTTCACATGTGTTATATTAGTATGTATGATATATGTAGGTGGTCTTTGTAAATTTTATTATAACTTATTATAAGGATATATAAATATGTATTCAACAGGCGGGGAGGCAACAGGAGGGTATGTTTCCACTGACGTGGAGCTTTGAGTGGAGAGAAGCGGACTGTGAATTGGTCAATCATAGTGGTCAAAATCTTTATTTCGCATCAGTAGAAACAGTGTAAGTGGAGCTGAGCGGGCTTTTAAATAAAACAATTAAACACGGGGCCCCGAATCGGCCGAGCGGAGAGCACGAAACGGAGGATACTTGTAGCTCAACTTTACTCCGCTCCAACCCACATCGATAGAGACACTTGCCACTTTTCATTGCTCTCCTCAGGCCTACTCCGCCCAGCTCCTCTTGAGTGGAAACGCTCCCTTGCTGTAAACCTTGCACATAGTTCCTTGGTCAGAGCTTCCAGGTCATATTTTTGGTCAGAAATAGTTATGACGTACAGAATCAGAAGGCTGGACAACTTACCATACCATTGCAAGGCCCACAAACAACAGCGATATCATAGTCACTGATAAACAGAACGCTATAAAATGCCACTGTTGTGTTGTCAAGGAAACTCCGGAGTGTTCGCAAGAGGTAAGTAAGCTCCTGCAGTGAATTACGCGCAGATTTACTGGGCCTCGCTGGAGGTGTATTTAAACGAATGTATTTATTTGAACGTTTGAAGTGCTTGATTAAGTGGATATAAGATAACTGGGACCTTACTGAATGAAATATTAAAATAGTACTACTACAAAGTTAGATTGTTTACTAACTGCTGCTAGTAGGTTCGCCTGCGTGAAAAGGGGATTTTATTACTATATTCCCAGGATAAAGCAAATCCTGTGTCCATATCCAGGACTTAATACTTATGCCAAGTTATATAGAAATCCAATCAGGCATTTTAAGACGTGAAAAAGTAACATAGAGACGATAGAAAGACAGGCAGACAGGTTTATTGCATTTATAATGTAACTAGCTACTAACTAGCCAATGGCTTCGTCTGCGTGATAGTAGAAAAAATTAGGCGCCCTTTTGGCCTTGCACAGATTTTAAAGTGTTCTTTTTATTATTTTTATTTTTATTATCGAATTCTACTGTATGTGTGAGGTACGAATAAAATTTTTTTCTTTCTTTCTTTCTTTCTACACATGGTATACAAACAAAAACACATATTGCCTGGATCAAGTTTTGTGAAACATTCGAGAGAATGACGGAATTACCGAATTCCAACAGAGCGTTTATGTGTTATCTTGCTATTTTCGCGTTGCCTCTTTATTAAACATTGCAATGGATTGCGTTGAGTGATTCAACTAGCTTTTGAATCATGCTCAAGTTGACAATAGACGGTTTTTTTTTCGGTGGGATAATAATCTACTGACAACCCCCGTTCTTGGGCGGAGCGGGAGATAGTGTCAGACTCTTACTGACTAAAAAACCCATCCCGTTCCTTCAAGCCTTCATACCGAGGCTGAGTTCCCTTTCGGAGCTAACCCTCGTCCCGTAGGCTTCGACCCAGCTGGGCTCCTGCTGTTGCTGACAACTTCTTGAGGCGCGCGCGCCGTCGACGACTTAGGCTCGATCCGGATAATTACCGGACGGTCGGACAGCGAGCTACCCATTGCTCGCCGTCCGCAATAGATTGGTCAAGAAGGGACCTCTTAATCTTTCCTAGAGAGGAGGCGTGAGTCCCAGCAGTGGGAATGTTACAAGATTGATTTTACTATGATAGTGTGATGACTATAATACTGTATAATATACCTACTTACTGTATGACCGTTATATCTGAGGTTTTGAGTGAGTGATAGGTTTCCGTTTACTTCCTGGATCCTACATCCTGTACCAGACACCACGTGGTACCTACGTTATGTTGAGTGGCACTTGACACTATGTTGATCAACCGTGCAGTATCGCTACTTCTTGTTTACATTGTGAGTGGGTGGTGAAGTGGCTTGCTAGTGTTGTCTTTGTTCGTTTATGAACAACTACAGTTATTATATTTCTTTGCAGTTATAGTAGTAGTGTTTATAGAAATTAAGTTATTGATCAAAGTAATCCTAAATGCAGAATTGTTCGAAAGAGTTACCGTGACCCTGGAATGCAGGCAAATGAAGAAACACAGTGGGTTTCAGTCAGTAAAAGTTGGAAATTTCCTTTCGATTATAGTGGGAGGAGTTACTTGATGATTTTTCGCCTGAAAACAAGTAATTCGATATATTTGATAAAATCATTGTGTAAAAGTTGCAAGCGTAAAATGACAACGAAACAACACAAACCACTGTCGCAAAATATTGGCAAAATTGAGGTGTCTCTTCCACAAAGGCCATTAATTAAGAGTTGAAGTTGAAGTTCAATTTTTTTTTGTATTTTACAGACCTAGTGTCCAGTTATAAATTAATTAAAATTTGATTGGCGGTTGTAATGTCGTATGTATTTACGGAATTATAAACCTAAGTCGTCGACGGCGCGCACTGCTCCCGCGCGCCTCAAGGAGTTGTCAGCAACTATAGGTCCCCTAGCAGGGTTGAAGTCGACTGGAGCCAAGAGTCTGCTTCTGAAAGGGAGGCTCGGCCCTAGTATAAAAGGCAAGAAGGAACGGGGTGGGTTTTTTAGTCAGTAAAAGTCTGGCACTATCTCCCGCTCCGCCCAAGGTCGGGGGATGTCATTTGGATGATTTTTAACAACCAAAAAAATCACCACACCCAAGTGCGGTAGTCTCGCAGGCCACCGAAATAAAGTAGGTATGAAATATTTGTTCCATTTTCACCGCATCGCTTCGCGATCGCATACGCTTTGTATGGCCTACGGACACCACGTAATGCAATATTTGCATAATGCAAATATGTACCTTAACTATAAGAAAATAGAGATGAATATGCTATAAGCGGAGACCATGACGCTCCAAATCTGCGCTGTTGACAGTTGAGTTTAAGGTTTTTTTTTACATGTGAGCACAAATCAACGTGCGGATTCATCCTGGTGGTCTATACCACCATAGTGTTCAACTTTTGGTATGCAAATCACAATGTGAACTAACTAGGGAACCATACCGGGAGTGTGTGCACAGGAAATGGTCGCTAACCATGTGCACGCGCACTTCATATCAACTATCGTTATTTGTTACTTTAGATCCATAATAGGAGAAACTAGTAGGCATGGTGTCTGTGCTGGTAGGCTGAAGGCTGCTGACGAAATGTCAGATACGTATGGTCAGAATCCAAGTTATGTTTGATGGTACGGTGGCGCAGTAGTGGAGCGATTTACTGCTGCGCTCCGTGTCGCGGATTCGAATATTCGATTCTTGCACGGAACAAATATTTCTATCCCCTATAGATGAGTGTTACGGGTTATGGTGTGTATGTGTGTGTGTAGGCTTGTGTATGTTAGTTTACATGTTTGTGAACGCACCCACACGGTACAGGAGTAATTCCTAGTGTGGGGCAAAGATTATTTAAAGATAAAAATTAACAATATCACTTTAATTTGTTTGTCTGAAAAATAAGTTTACCAACTTAGGTTAGGCTAATAGTAACTAGTAAGGATTTGACGGATCTGTCCTTATGTATTTATGAAACAGTTGTTATGTTATAACTGCGAACCCTCCAGCTTTGCAATCTTTAGAATTCTCGGCTTTTTTCCAGTATAAACTGTAATCTGCATGTATAATAAACCTATCTCAAGAATAGGCTAGTTGCCGTTAAAAAATGTAATTAGTCCGTATTTTAGATTATTCAAAAATAAAGGACACGTATTTTTTTATTTGTAAACTAATCCAAAAATGACAAATATACAGCCCATTAAAGTTACGTATAACGTCACGCCGTGCTACATTTATATACATTTCGTACGGGGTGACATAACACATAAAAGAGAAATATACGTGTCCGAAATTTTTTTTTTAATCTAAAATACGGACTAAATAAAATGTAATTATTTTGACCCTGGACACTACCCTATACTCTCTCTATTGGTGAAAACTGCATGAAAGTCCGTTCAGTAATTTTTGAGTTTATTGCGTTCATACAGACAGATGTCATACAAATAAGAATTGCCATAGTTGGTCATCACTGTCACAGTAATCGACAAAGGCCTCACTCTTCATTTTTCCTAATGTAAGTTAGGGGAATGGTAAGCCCTCTAAAAATTCTTCACCATATCGTCATCACATACTTTTCTAGCTCTTGCTGAAATCTATCTCTACTCTGGCTTAATCTAGCTGACTCACTAATCCTTTATTCAGACAAGCAGCTCCACAATCCTCGAAACAATTCAATAACAAACATACAGTGTGAACTTAAATAGATATCCGTTTAACTTAGCATGCAGTCGGGCGACAGTGGCGCAATTATTGCCCATTGTAGCGTTTGTAGCCCGGCGCAAATTGCCTGAACATTCCTCACTAGATGTATTGTTGCTATTTTTAGCTGGTCGTGTGGAAAGTGGATACTTCCTACACGATAGTGATTTACATGGATATGAGAACGGGGTATTCCTTAGTGTTACTTAGAATAGATTATATAACCAGTAGATCAAAAATAAATTGGTACCTATCTGTGTATACTTTCTCTAGTTAAATATACATTTTGTTATGTTTTTGGAGAAATTTATTCAATGTTTTGTTTTTATTTTAAACTGCTTTAGCGAAAGTAGAAAGTTGTATCAAGGGAAATACTCCTGGGATAAAAGGTATGATATGCCCTATATGCTATTCCAGACCAATATCTACATGATCTCCTTATCTGCCAAATTTCATCCGAATCCGTTCAACCGTTTGTGTGTGAAGAAGTAACAAACATACTCACACTCGCACTCACAAATTTTACCTTTATAATATTGTGGCGTTTAAAAAGATCACATACTGGTTAACTTGTAAACTGGCAAGATTTATTTCAAAAAAAGTTCAGGGATTCATATTCGAAACAAGTTTGATTTAAGATGTCAAACAGAAAGTGTAGACGTAATTTTGTATAAAAATACATTATAAAGTGCTTCTAAGAATATAATATTAGTTAAAGAACACAAAGCCTTTTATTTGCGTCTCCATACACTACAACATCTATTGTAGTGTGATTCATTTGTAACCTACTATGAGGTTTTATTCTTTATTGTAAGGTGCCTAATTATTAGGTAAGCATGTCCTTGTGAATTCTTGTATCAACCAGGGCTAAATAAATAACGTAATAACACAGGAAGTGTCTGAAATATTAGGATTAGATTAATCAACGCAACTGTCAAAAGAGTTAAGCATAAGATATTGAATCTCGATTTCATAGACATAAAACGAAAAATTACACGATGAATTAAAAAACTGAATGGCATTTCAAATCGATATATTCAATTAAATCGCGACTACGGTCTGCGAATTTATAGTTTATCATTAATAATGCTAACAAGCCTGTCAACAGATAAAATATAGTGTTCCTTCCGAAAAGTAGCGTCGATTCATCTGAGACCGATAACATTCCCCCGCGGCAAACTGATTCATATTCACTGACTACACTACATTCGTACGTTTTCTTTTTTGTTTAGCAAGGCGGTCGGAAGCTTAGGACACGCTCAGGGTATGAATATTACAACCATGACTTATTGTTTAAGTGTAATATAACTTCTAATTTATTTATTTTTTCTCTTTCAAGCATGCTCTTCAAAGATAATTAAATGTGAAAACATTTCATTGGCTAATAGTTGCATAATTTGTTGTTTTGTTAGTTGTTAATACTGTTTGTTTTCCGATTATAATAAAATAAACTAAATAAATAAAATAAGTGTGGGATTGAACACATTTTTTTTTTGCGTATAGCTAAGGAAAATATCGGTCAAAGAAAATATCGGTTTCTTCAAACCGGCGTCCCAGAATCAAAAATTCGAAGACCTGTGACATTCACCAACCCGCACTGGCCCTTACGGCCCATTCTTTCTCCTAGAGAGGAGGCCTGAGTACTAGCAGTGGGAATATTAAAAAGGCCGATAATGGTGATGATGACAGCTAAGGAGTAGAATTCCCGGCCGGAGTCTGTGTCTCCTGATAGCTATAACCTATTAATTATTAGACTTGAGCCCGTTGTATCCCACGGTGGGGCAAAGGCCTCCGTTCCGTTTTTTTTATTCCACTCTTTTCTTTCCTTAGCTGCCTCTGGCCAACCCTTAAGTCTAAATCATCACGCCATTTCCTTCTGGGCCTACTGCGCCGCCGGCTCCTGCTGCTCGGAATCCAGTCATTGGTTGCCTTCACCCAATTTTGTTGCGACATGCGGCAGATTTGACCGGCCCAGTTCCATTTTAGTTTGGCGGCTAAGCTATAACCTAGGTGTGTTTAAATCTAGAGTGAACAGGTTACCTCTAGGCAAGCCTACTTCATTGTCCCTTACCATCAGGTGAGATAGTATGGTCAAACGTGACTCTATTAATAATAAAAAAGAAAAATTAACTTTCGGAACTTAGCCGGTGGTAATGTTTAAGAAAACTGTATTTTATCGCATTCATTCATGCTTTTATCATCATCGACTTGAAGAAAGCCTTGTCGACCAAGGTCAGACCAGTATGGTGAAGATACATGAAAAGATCCAACATCAAATGATAAAGGAAAGATAAATGGAATGGGATAAGGCTACGCAGGGAAATATTGTGCAAATAATTATCACAAAAACTCAAATATTATTAGACAATTGCCATGCATAATTATTAATAACAAACCGTACTTCAAGTAGGTAACTCAAGAGAAAATTACGCTCTGTAAAACTTTATTTCACAGTTTACCTACAACTATTTTGCAATTTGAATACGTTTTAAATGTATTTATATTGTAAAGAATGATGGTCAAAATGGGCATTTTGATCATTTTATTATTATTAATAATAATAAAATGGTCAAAATGGGCATTATTTTTATTTAAATGTGTAGATCTATTAATGTTAAATTCCCGAGTTTATCATTCTAAAGCGACTATCGTCTATCTTCTTAGAAGGTAGACTTTTAAACATATCTTTAATGTGATTTAGCGTGAGCGCTCTACATCTTGGGTGCGTACTCTGACGCCGGAGGGTCGTGGAGGACACTCGACAACCTTCACAAGTTTGTTTACGCGGCACGCTGAAGATTTGCCGATACCGATACCTCCAATAAGATAAACGCTCCATATATTCTGTAAAATGCCCAATTTCTTCTATTCAGTTGACGGTGGACTTTTTGTACCCGTCATACACTAAATTCGTGGGCAAATTCGCAATTTTCCTCTAGAGGATTGGACTTGCGTAGGTGAGGTTAGACACAACCGTTTGCTATTTTCTTTTTGTTGTAGCAAAATGTTTTAAGGGAACAATTTACTTAGAGTAAACCCTAATTTGTAGAGGTGGTTTTTGGGTTATTTTATGAGGTGAGGGTAAGCCCCTTGGTGCCTGATAAGGATCTGCTGGAGAAAAGCTTGGTGACAAAGATTTTTCAAGCTCTGTAGATACTATAGAAAGTAAAAGATATGGAAGCGACCCTAAATACTTAAGTAGGATTATGGCAGTGATGATTATGCATTACGTATTGCCGATCCAAATGTGTTTCTTCACCAGTGTTAATTACTATAATAAACATATCAGCTGTATGATTAGTTTCTTACTGCAAATTAATTCGTGCTTTGTCCCGTTAAATGTTTGTTTGTTCTATATCGTCCTCCATCAGTCTACTATATAGTTTTTGGGACAGGTTCAATCATAGAATTATTTCTCACACTCTAAGATGGAACGGGAGGGTGTGTCAGACCATTACTGACTGAAAACCACCTGTGTTCTTCAGTTGCTCTTCAGGTTCAGGACGACAGTTTCCCTATAAATTCCCCGTGGTTTTAACGGTATTGAGTATAGTTTTGTTGGCATCTTTTTGAGGTGCGCGTGGATTACTACGCAACATTGAAATTTGGGCCCGGGCGGCCGGATGGCGAGCTATCATTGCTCGTCGTCTACAAGCCTACGGTTATGTATTGTTTAGCGTGTTGTGTGTCATCCGCTATCATTCTACTGACAACGCATCTAACATATCAAAATATGTGTACATGGATTGTCACAACATCTTCCATCACCATTATTGCTACCCACCCCGTGTACCTCGGTTCGTGGTGATGTATGGCCGAGTATATTAGCACATAGCGGTGTCTAGACGCCGACGCCGACGCCGACGTATTGCGCCGTACATCTTCAGTGACGCCTCGCTGCGGGATCGAGAGGATTTCCGGGAGAAAGAATCGGATTAGACTAGTCTATATAGAGTCTAGTATAAGTTTTATTTACCTAGTTTAGGTTCTATTAGGTATGGTTGAATTATATGATGTTTTTCTCATCGATCACATGTAACCAAATGTATTCGTATCTACGTGTGTAAGGGACGGCCCTCTACAAACTTTAAGGACTTGTTTTACTTTAAGGACAAACTTTAATTTTGTATGGTGAGGCTGATTTTTTTTCGTTTCCTGAAAAAAAGTCTTGTGGAAGGTTGTTCAGTTTCGTTTACTGAGCAAACCCTTAAAGTTTCTGGCGGGCTGGCCGTTACACCCTGTATATTACCCTTAGACTTAGAAACCCCATGTAGATAGATATATATATTCTTTATTATTGTACACCAATAATAAAAATAGCAACAAAAACAAATAGCTATCAAGCGCAGCCGTGAGACACGCTATGTTATTACCATCAACTTTTAATTTATGTTTTTTTTTTCAACACAATGTTGCGTATCTGTGTAGCGACATCTATGTCGTTACATAAGAATTAAAATTCAACATTTTGTTTTTGATGGATAAAAATCATTCAGATGCCATGCCCTTGGGCGGAGCGGGAAAAAATCCTGCATTGCGATATTATAGTTCTTCGCACGATTAGAGCTTAAACAACAGTCTGAAATCAAGTATCGAGTTCAAAATTCACCCTCTAATAGGGTCCAAAGTTTGTATAGATAAACCTTTATTCACGCGGGCGAAGCCGCTGGTAGAAGTTATTCATAAAAATCAAATTGCTTAATATTCTAAAAGCAACAAAATATAAAACATTACAAACTTAAATATTAACAAACCTAACTACACACAATATACACACTACAGGCTTCTCCTTACTAAAATATGGCGTATTCATAAAATAATAACATGTATAAACATTAAACCCGATACACAAAACACAAATATTCCCCGTCTTGTACTTTTCATTTCCCTTGCAGAGCTTCCGTAGAAGACGTGATTTTCATTTCAGTATCGGAAAAAATGAGGCTAATTAAAAACAAGGAACTAGGTTATTGGGACGAAATATTTCCATGGATCGTCTTGAGACTGTCTATAAATAATAAAAAACTGGGCAAGTGCGAGTCAGACTGGCGCACCGAGGATTCCGTAAAAACTTACTTATACGCATAAATAGTTCAATTACTAGTAGTTCCAAAAATGTTTACCAAATCGTATTTTTTATCTTTTGTGACGTAACAATAAATTGACTGTTTCCAGGTTTATTACTATAGATCCCTGTGCTACACGCTCGCTTTATGCCAAATTTCAGGATTCTGGGTCAACGTGAAGTACCCAATAAATTTTGATACCCTTCAGTGTCAAAATATACGTTTTTTTGCGACAAAAACGGCCGAATGTTTTTTTTTTCGTTTATGTTAAAAGTTTGATTTCTTTATAGTTTCAAGGGATCGCAGACCTGAGTTGCGGTTTTTATTTCAACTCGATGCCTCCACGCGTTCCCAAGATAAAGGGTCTTTACAGACAGACAGGCGGACAACAAAGTGATCCAAGAAGGGTTCCGTTTTTTTCCTTTTGAGATACAGAAACCTAGAAATACTGGAATAGTTTACGGAATACACTATGATTTTATTAATATTGAAGCAACTTGTAAATTTATCGTAAAATTCCATGAAATTGAAAATTCTTGTTATATTTTCTCCGAAGTGCATTTCAAAAGAAAGATAAATATTGAAAGCTGTTAGCTTAACTGGCACGTAGCTCTTAGCATGCACAAATTGTATTTATTTAAGTTTATTGCAGTTTGTTCTGCACCTTTTCTTCAACATCCTTTTAACCAATACAAATACAAATGTTTATTTGAAATGCTTATCAGTCACGTCTTTTATCGCAAAAACTATAATCCGGATGTGACAAAAAGGGCAAAAGAGCAATGTGGTCACAACAGTCATGAGTCAACTCGCATAGACCCGGCTCGGCTGATAATCTCTTGTCACAAAAAATGGACCAAAATCTGGGAGAGGCGATAAGGAGCCCGAGATCAGAGAGGGAGGAGTATATTGTAGCTACAGATTATTATATTATATTCGAATGTAAATAAAAGATGCGATAGTAAAGATTTGAGATTTGCGTGGAATAGTAGAGAATGACTATTTCTTAAGAACCTACTTTTTTTTTGTGCAAGTCAAGTATTGCTGCTTTTCGTAATTTTTTTCCATAGTTTTTTTTTCTAGTGTTTGATGCCATACTTTTAATTTTTATTTTTTTAATCTATGAAAAGTTACCTAATATTATTTGAATATGCTTGGTACGTGACTATGGAGAGAGACCAGATGGTATGACGTTGGTACCATGGAAAGTGGGTAGGCCGCTGGTGTGTCGACACGACACCCTTGCGCCATCCCATATTCTATGTACGGCGGGCTGTGCTGGCGCTGCCGCTGCTGAGATCTTTAAACGGCGCAAATACTGTAACCTTATTGGTAATTACAGTTTTGAGCCTTTTGGGGTTGAAACGCTTGGGTCTTGGGGTCCGAGTGCGCGTCTCTTTTTGAAGGGAATTTCTCGCCGACTGATCGACAGTGAGTGACCAGAGGGCTGGCTTGTTCTTCGCTCAAAGAATTAGCATTGCCCTTCAATGTGGTAATGCTGCCAGTCTTCTGGGCACATTCCCGAATGATAGCGATGTGAAGAAGTACTGCAACGCCTGACTGCACTTTGTGTTTTTGTATTTTATTTGTATACGTTGTGTATTTCTTTAGGTTTTGATATAAATAGTTTAAGTTTTTTATGTACATATGTAAATTTAAAAATATAATTAATAAGTATGATGATATAGTAAAAAGAATATATTTGACATGTTTTATAATCAACTGTTTTTTTTTATGTTGTTTTTGAAATAAATAAATAGAACTTGGAAGTTCTTCTTTCTTTCTGGATATGTAACAGTTGAAACAGGTGGAGTTTTTAACTTGGGAAAAGACGTGAGTTTACCTATGAGTGTTGTAAATCCACAGTCGGTTAACTCTACATTCCTAGTTATTTCGGTAAAGGACATTTCAAATCTGCCATCACCAGTGAATAGACAAGCATTAAAACTGGAACCAACCAACTCGTAAAGTTTGCGATACACACTCATACAATTTCACCTGGTTTGATACTCCTTCGAATATAGGATACTTTTTTATCTCCGGAGTATGTCCCTTTAGGATACATTTCTACTACCATGCGGGCGAAGACAGTGGCATCAGCTAGTTGTCAACTGTGCGTAGAATAACTGAGGGAGATATTTTAATACCTATTATAGGTAGCTAAAAGTATATTTCACGCATTCCGAATTTAAGCCTGTCCCAATAAACTGTCAACTTTACTGTGTGAAATCGGGACATAATTCACAAACCATTCTCTCTAAACTCATGAAATACTAAACATTTAAGCGAAATCCATTCAACATTTATCTCAATCGCTTCATCTCAGGTAAGGCCAGACGTGTCAAATATTTTGACATTACCAGCCGTTTGTGTGTCTATCCGCTGACAATCAGTGACATTTGTATTGTCAAACGAATAGTTTTGACATTCCTTTGTTCACAGTTAGATATAGATAGTGCTGTGTATCCCCGGGATTATAATAGTGATGTGCATTGTGAAGAATTTGTGAATAGTGAATAGGTTTTGAATAATAATGGAACCAATTAAGTGGGGAATGGATTGATTGTATCTTAAGTTGATTGTCATCATTTGAATTAAGTTGTATGGTTTAATGCATAGGTGTTATTGTGAAATTGCGTTTATTTAAATTTTGTTTTGGGTTAAGTAATGTGCTTAAAATTAACAAGTAGATGATAGTAAGTTATTGCTAGTTTGATAATATTAGTATATGTTATATTATAGCCTATAAACAACTTAGGGCCAATTGAAACCGTGCACTAGCTTCAGAAGTTTTATAAATACCCATGTAGACCTATATGAAATAAAATATTTTGAGTTGAATAATAAAAAGAGCTGTATTTCTAAGTTAGTTTAAAATGAAAATCCAATAAGTAGTTTACGTTGTTTGTTTCTTTAGGTAGTTAAGAAAGAACTACTTAATAATGATGTAAGGTGTTTGAACCTTAGGAAACGGATATGATAATGAAACGTTAATATTTTGGAAACAAGATAATCAACTAAACAATTACACAACATCAAAAAATCCTCAGCATCACGCTAATTAAGAACAAACTCCGAAGCGTGAGCAAAATAAAGAACGTGATACCGCCAGATATCGCAGTTGATTTAAGATTTGCTTCTCAAGCTTGTGTGATATTGTAGATTTTCTATAGTTGCGAAGTGATAGAAAAACTACTACTCAAGACAAGAGTAGTGTCGACATCGTCGTCGACGTAAATAATTGAGTAAAACCACTTTCCTTTTATGTAAATAAAAAGTTCGGATATTAAAGTAATAATGCTACGATGTTTATTTTTTCCATATAGGTAGTAAACTAAAAGTATATCTCGTGCATGAGTACCTTTGCAGGATTGTTCGATAGAGCTGACCGTCGAATGCAAAGGGCACCTCAAGGAACACAGGTAGACTCTACCCAAAGCGACAGAAATTATTTGATGATATTCGACCTCAAGAAAAAAAGGTAAATCGAAGTTCTTCTCACGTAAGTTGCATTTTAAAACTCTGTCGTGTTAATTACATCCAGGCACTGTGAAGGTTACCTACTAGTGGTTACAGAGACGCCCCTGGACATCAGTATATCACGCCGGTACTTAACGCAGCGCTATCTGCACGCATTAATCTAGCCGGTGGCACGCACTCGTTACCGAGTGGACGGACTCGGCTCTCGAGAGTCCCACATCGACACACATAATTAAACTTAAATACTTGCGTACCTATTCCTTTATCACGGATTTACAGATCTCGATCACTTCGCTAACTTTTTGGTTAGAGATAGCTTATCGGCTGGTCTGGGATGGGTTTACTAAACAGAAAAGACGAGAGGTTAGAATGGCATAGAGAGCGGGGCAGGCGTGTTTCAAAATATGATCATGCTCATAATTGACACAACCAATAGCAAACTTGCGAACAATGTGTGTGGTCTGTTAGTTGCGTAATGCGCGTTCGTATTGGTTTATTGCCTGTAGTGGAGTTAAAGGGTGGGAGACAAGCGGCGACACTCGTTGTAGTACAAATCGGAAAGTATTTCCTTTCTAACCTCTCTCATCTTTTCTGTAGTTTACTAGGTCAGGAAAATAAGGATTTCTCTTTAGAATTCGAGCGAATAAGCTAGATTATTGCATGGAATTTTGTATGGATTTCACATGTCATAAAAAGACATGTCTAAATGTCTCAAAAACCTAATATCATATCGTGCCGGCGGCGGCGTCTATTTAAACCGCTCTTGAAAAGTCAGATCTGTTGTTATCTACCCAAAGTTTCAGACATGGTAAGTTCGGGAAGTTCCTGATTCGAGCGGAAGAAACGCCAGGGAGTCATCATTGTGAGGACCGTTTGGAAGACACGGTAGAGCATACGGTGAAGGTGTACCTACCTACCTGTTTTAATCAGTAAGTCTGACACAAGAGCGAGAGGAGTGATTGAAAGATGATCTCAAAAAAAATCTACCCAAAGTTTAGATAACTTTTCTTCCGGTTTTCGCACTTATAGCTATTTTATTCGACAATTATACAGACATAAACTTCTGTTTCTTATACTGAACGTTCACATTTACATAGCTAATTGATCCGATTGTCTCAAATTGACGCCATGCCTTTCTAATAATTAGCGAAACAAGTTTGTTTAGCTCCGAATAACATAAACATGCAAATCCAGTTTGTTGTAGGAATGTTTTAGCTAATCACATTTGTTACTGGTTTATTTTTAGTTTATTTTAGTGTTCGGCACTGATTGTGTTGATGAAATTAAGCAATTTGCGTGGATAGCGCTGATATTTATGTCTGTTATTTAAAATATTCAATATAAATATCAAACGGACCGTATTTTTTGCTTTATATTTTCTTTATGTATTGATTTTAGCAACATAAAAATAAAAACAATATGAAGATGACTGTAGTTTGGTTAAAATTTATTTAATAAAGTTTGAATAAATTTGTAGAATTAAATAAGCGGACTTAATACAAAAAGGCATTCTTTACCAGTCGACTTTTAGGTTAGAAATACTACACAGTTATTTCATGGATGGGGTCGAACTTACTGCTGGTCTTACGCAACACAGGACCAGACAAGACAGTGTCGCAACCTTGCAATAAAATTGGATGCTTTAAAACATTCCACCATATTTTTTACAAAAGCTGCATTGTGTAAGACAGTTGCACAAATTATCCTTATAGTATTCAAATAATACTGTAGTGGTGTGTGTGGTGGAGGCGACGCGGACGAACGCGCGGTGCGATACTTTCAGCAGATAGCTACGAACGACCACTGTGCAGACTACTGTGACATAGACTATGTTGAAGACAGGTCATTTCATCAATTGGCCTGGTTACTGGCCCTGACTGCTATGCCGGAGGTCGTGGGTCGAAAGTTCGAAACTCAATAATGTTTGAGTGATGAGCACGATCATTTCTTTATTCTGTGTCTGAGTGTAATTTATCTAAAATATATGTGTATTTAATAATAATAAGTATGTTTGTCAGTTGTCTAAAACTCATGGCACCAATTCTATTTAGTTCGGGACTAGATGGTATTGTGTGAAATATTATATTATTATTATCAATCAATTTTAAGTTTTTGCGAAATGGATTGTTTTTGGTATCATAGCTAGTAAGTGGGTGCCATACTGTTGGAGATAAAACCTTCTTGCAAGCTTCCTAAATTATATGAAAAATATGACACTTCTATTTGTCACTTGTCTTCACTTGTTTTTTGTAAAATATATTGTTCACACCGAAAATTATTAAAAACTAATTTGCATTGAGCATCCAGTCATTGATTTTCATCAGAATACCCATAATTCTCGCACATGGTCCTTCGAGCCGGATGAAATATAATTAAGAAGATCAGCGATTATTTTCAAGAAAAAGAATAGAGACTGACTTCCACGCTGAATGGAGGTTCATGAGTTCACTGCTGGAGAACTGGATTGATTTCAAGCAAGTTAGTTAGTGGTGTACAGTTATAATTACGCTAATATCGTCACCCAACACTCAGGTAGTATATATAAGTAGTCATACTAAGGTCAGTACTATTTTATTAAATTACCAATTATATTGTGTTTGAGTAAAATCATTAGGTACTTTGTTGCATTGTGATTAGTATTTTATTCAACAGCAATGTTAAGTTTAAACTCATACTTTTAACAGTATAGTTAGCTATTTTGCTACATTATTAAACTTACATTATATTAAGCTGTAACTAATTACATAACTACTTAACAGTGGTATTAATTTTTAACAAGTATCTTGACATAATAAAAATATTTGAGTGTTAGATATTAGTACAAGTCATTGTTATAAATTATAGTTAGCAGTCAGAAAGGGCATAGACTACAGCTAGGCGTATAATTATTGAAATTATATTGTTGTTTTAATTTTTATATTCCTGTATCAATGCCAGGTTGACAACACTCGTCTCCCAGAATGTCTGAGGAAAAGGATTTAATTAAGAAGCGAGGCAGCTTCAAAGGTCGCTTGACTAGTTTCCTCAATTTTCTGGACTCATTCAAGGACAAGGAGCTATCTAGCTGTGATGTGTCCGAGTTGCAGTTGCGCATGGGCAAGATAGAGGCGTTGTATGAGCAGTATGATGAGGTACAGTTACGTCTAGAATGCATTGTTGACGACATCAACTTACAATATTCTCAGCGTTCCGAGTTTGAGTCTATTTATTATAAAACCTTATCTAGAGCCCAGAATATTCTGACTGACTACAATAAAGATAATAAATCGATGGAAAGTTGTAAAAGTACTCGTGTTAGCATAAAGCAGCCGGTTAAATTGCCAACGATTCAGTTACCAAAGTTTAGCGGATTATATTGTAATTGGCTTGAATTCCGCGACACCTTTACTAGCCTAATTCATTGTAATGATGACATAGACGCAATCAATAAGTTTCACTACTTGCGAGCATCACTTGAGGGAACAGCTGCTATAGTTATCAAATCCATTGAGTTTTCTTCAAGTAATTACTCTGTGGCATGGTCATTGTTATGTGATCGGTTTGACAACAAAAGATTACTGGTTCAGAATCATATAAGTTCATTATTTACTATTGAATCAATTACAAAAGAATCTTCTGTTGCCATTAAGAATTTGATCGATCAGTTAAATAAAGACTTGCGAGCTTTAGAGTCATTAGGGGAGCCTGTGAAACACTGGGATACACTTTTAATCTACATTGTCACACGAAAACTTGATCAAAAAACCTATCGTGAGTGGGAGGAGTGCAAAGGTAGGATAGACAAGGATGGCTTAATCACGTTTAACGCATTTATGCAATTCTTACGCAATCGAGCCGACCTCATCGAGACCCTGGAACTCCCCCGCAATCATTATTCGCAATCACCAGGTAAATCAGGTCCTAAGATCAAGTCAATGGTAGCACAATCTCCTATCAATTCTAGCACTGACTCAGCTTCTAAACCTTGTCCTAAATGTAATAACAACGATCACACATTAAATAATTGTCCACAGTTTCTCGCATTGAGTAACGATGACCGTCTCAAATCATTACCTAGTTATAAGGTATGTTTTAACTGTTTTCGTTCCGGACACTATGCTAACAAATGTAAAAAACCAGGCTGCAAACTATGCAAACGTAGGCACAACACATTAGTTCACGTACATTCTAATGGCACTGTATCGAATACACCTAGTGGTAATTCGATGAATAACTTGTCTGCTACGACTGAAACGAATAACGTAGCTTTATCCGCAAACATTGCATCTCCGTGTGGTCATACGCAACGAGATGTGTTGTTATCAACCGCTTTGATCAAATTAAGAGACCACAATGGGTGTGTGCATCTCGCTCGCGCGGTGCTCGATAGTGGTAGCACGTCTTCACTCATAACAGATAGGTTGTGCAATAAACTTAACTTAAAAACTAGCCAGGTAGATAGATCAATCCTTGGAATCAATAACGTCACTTCGCACGTAGGTAAAATATGTCGGGTTAAGGGTACGCCATTAGATGATAGCTTTGTATTCGAACTAAATTGTTTTGTTCTTCCGTTCATTACGAGTAGTGTTCCGTGTCGTCAGATAAATATTTCTGATTTCGACTTACCCTCGAATATTACTTTAGCTGATCCTACTTTTTATAACCCTGCCGATGTTGATATTTTAATCGGCGCTGATCTTTTTTGGGATTTGTTAGGATCTCAAAGACTAAAGTTAGGTACCGGGAAACCAATATTATGTGAAACCCGTCTAGGATGGATAGTTTCCGGTCCAATTACTCAGAATACTATCTCACTGCTGACGAATGACGTAAAGTGCAATATGTCTAAAATGGTTGCCGACAGCGATGGTGACTGGGAAAACCTCAAGTCAGAATTGACAAAGTTTTGGCAATTAGAGGAGGTGAATGCGAAGTCTTCCAATTCTTATATGCCTGAAGAGAAATTGTGTGAAGACAATTTCGTTACAAATACGACACGATTGTCTGATGGTCGTTTTTGTGTTCGCATCCCCCTTAAGAAAGATCCTTCAATTTTAGGAAATTCTTTTAATAAAGCCACACATTGTTTACATTCTTTAGAGCGTAAATTAAAGGTTAAGACGAACTTTAGTAGAATGTATCATGACTTTTTGTCAGAATACGAGTTACTTGGTCATATGACAAAAATTAATAAACCTAATTTATGTTTGGGTTATTTTATTCCACATATGGGAGTTTTACGCGAGTCAAGTACCACGACCAAACTTCGTGTTGTTTTCAACGCTAGTGCTTCTACTTCGACGGGAGTGTCCTCTAATGACCTACAGATGGTTGGGCCAACCGTACAGGACGGTCTATTGTCTATACTTCTTCGCTTTAGAGTCCACAAGTATGTTTTATCTGCGGATGTGGAGAAGATGTATAGACAAATAGTCGTCCACCCGTCGGACAGATATTTACAACAGATTGGTTGGCGTGATAATGTTAGTGATCCTATTAATGTTTATCAATTAAACACCGTCACGTACGGTACGGCCAGTGCGCCATTCCTTGCGACACGATGCCTTAAACAAGTAGGACTCGACTGTAGGAACCCTAAGATATCGGAAATCATCCAACATGACTTCTATGTCGACGACTTGCTGACCGGAGGGGATGACTTAGATGAAGTAAAGTTCATTCGCACTGAAGTCACCAAAGCGCTTGCGTCGGCATGTATGCCATTGAGAAAGTGGAAGTCAAATGATTCTCAATTATTGTCGAATGCTGTCCCTGCGTCATACGATTTGAACATTGGACAAAATGAGCCAGAAAAGTTGCTTGGTCTCTGTTGGCATATCGGCACTGATGAGATAGGGTTTCCTATAGGTCTGACTAAATCTTCGACTAGGTACACAAAGCGTGACTTGTTATCCGTTATTGCGCGAATCTTTGATCCCTTAGGTCTGTTAGGTCCTATTGTTATTACTATGAAGATCTTGCTACAGAAAATGTGGTTAGATAAATTATCATGGGATCAACCATTACCTAATGAGATTTGTAAACAATGGGAGATTATTATTAAATCTTTACCTCTTTTAAATCATGTTCGCATTCCGCGACTTGTAGTCTGCAATTCATTTACGGAGTTAGAACTCCATATTTTCACAGACGCGTCTGAGTCCGCGTACGGTGCTTGCGTCTACATTCGCAGTGTTAATGCTAAGGGTGAGTACATGGCTCGCTTGTTTATGGCAAAGAGTCGAGTTGCTCCCATCAAGCCTACGACAATTCCGCGACTGGAGTTATGTGGTGCGGTAGTCGGTTCTCGTCTTCACGAGAAGGTGATGAGCTCACTTCGAGTGAAGATCAGTCGGGTTTATTGTTGGACTGATTCAACCATTGTCTTGGGATGGTTACAGATGATGCCTACCAGACTTCAGCCCTTTGTGCGCAACCGCGTTGCTGAGGTTTTGGATAAGTCGGGTAACTGTACTTGGAGGCACGTCCCAACAGATCAAAATCCAGCAGACCTAATATCTCGTGGCATGGATATTAGTGATCTGCAGGAGTCAGATCTGTGGTGGAAAGGACCAGATTTTTTAAAACTAGATTCGTCTGAATGGCCTTCTCAAATTACGAGCCCAGGACTACAATCGTTACCGGAGACTCGACCTAAAATCATATTACATGTTGTAAACGATTCGAAACCTGAAGTTTTAATTGATTTTAGGCGTTATTCCAATTACACACGGCTCGTACGATCTGTTGCCTACGTATTACGATTTATTAAGTCATGTAGAAAGCATTACCCTAAAACCAAATACTTGTCACATGATGAGGTACAAGATGCACTAACTCTTGTCATTATTAAGAGTCAGATTCAGTCATTTTCTGAATACCAATTATTTTTGAACAAAAAGAGTTTACCTAAAAAGAGCGCCCTTCTAAAGTTTAATGTTTATTTAGACGATAATAATGTAATGCGAGTAGGAGGACGTCTCGATAACTCTAATTTTGCTTATAGTAAGAAACACCCTATTTTATTACAGTCCACTCATGATTTCACTAAACTATTATTTAATTTTGAGCATAAAAGGCTGATGCATGCTGGCCCACAATTATTATTAGCTTCCATTAGGGAAACTTATTGGCCAATAGGAGGTCGCAAGTTGGCGAAAGCCTGTTATCATAAGTGTGTTTTGTGTCACCGTATGAAGGGTAAGGTTGTAGCTCCCTTAATGGGTAACTTACCACGAGAACGCCTTCGTCCAGGTTATCCCTTTGAAAGCACAGGCGTTGATTACGCTGGCCCTATTATGTGTGCTAGTCGCCAGGGCCGTGGATGTAGGTTAGTAAAGGTGTATGTCGCTATTTTTATTTGTTTCACAACCAAGGCCATTCATTTGGAGCTCGTTGGTGATTTAACTAGCAATAGTTATTTACTGGCTTTGTATCGGTTTATTTCTCGGAGAGGTAAACCTGCTGATATTTTTTCCGATAACGGTACCTCATTTGTCGGTGCATACAACGACCTTTCCAAATTTTTAAAATTAAATAGTTTGTCCTTGGGTGAAAGTGCAGCAAACGACGGAATAAGGTTCCATTTTATTCCCGCCTACACCCCACATTTCGGTGGACTCTGGGAGGCGGGTGTCAAGTCAGCAAAGTATCACCTTCAGAGAGTGTTGGGAAATTGTAACTTGACTTTTGAGGAGCTGTACACCACACTAACCAAGATTGAAGCCATCTTGAACTCTCGTCCATTGACGCCGTTGTCTTCAGATCCTGCAGATTATACTCCGCTCACGCCAGGACATTTTCTTGTGGGACGGCCACTTACTTCTTTGCCGCAACCTGATTACCAGGATAGCTCTGCCAATTATCTGTCTCGTTACCAGAGGATCGAGCAGCTTCGCCAGCATTTCTGGAGCAGATGGAGCAAGGAGTATGTTGCAGAATTGCAACAACGCTCCAAATGGCGTTCCTGCAAGGATGGCTTGATGCTGAACTCCTTGGTGGTGATCAAGGAAGACGATCTTCCTCCGTTGAAGTGGAGACTTGGACGGATCGTGGCTGTTCATCCAGGAACGGATGGTATCGCCCGTGTAGCTGACATTCGGACGTCTACTGGAGTCGTTCGACGGGCATTCAACCGAATCTGCCCTTTGCCTGTGTCTTCAGAATCTGGTTGAAACCATTGGTTTCAACGCCCGGGGAAATGTTGGAGATAAAACCTTCTTGCAAGCTTCCTAAATTATATGAAAAATATGACACTTCTATTTGTCACTTGTCTTCACTTGTTTTCTGTAAAATATATTGTTCACACCGAAAATTATTAAAAAACTAATTTGCATTGAGCATCCAGTCATTCATTTTCATTCAGAATACCCATAATTCTCGCACACATACAGTATCTATACCTACCTATTGAACAAATACAGAGTCTATGTTATAGTAACCTTAGTTACCTCATAGTATCTGTTGAATTTCTTTCTGGTAATACAACATTGCCAACGACATCTAGAACCATGCAGGTTTCACAAGTGCCCGATTTGAATATATTCATGATTTTTATTGTCTGTCTGTCCCATCTGTTGATTCTTTCATCTTTGACCGTCTTTAGTTATCAGAGCGAGAGCATCAGGTCACAAGTCCTGGGGCGCAGCATTAAGATGGAGATAAGGCCGCTGACCGACTGAACGACAGTGTTCAGCCGTTCAGAAGGAGCCCTGCGCAATCACGCCGGAGTTCGACTATATTGCCGTAATGGATGAAATGAAGGCAGTGGACGAAATCATTGTTTGTTTTGTATGCTTCTGATGTTGTGGCGAATGGATTTTTGGATAGGTATTGTTGAAGATGGCGGCACTAGCAAAACTAAGACACGCATTTAAAATTTGGTGCTTATTTGAACCAGTCTGGTTGGTTTATAAGCATGATGGCGTAGTTTAATAAACCTACGTTGCCTTATTTTTTAATTTTTAAATACGTGTCTTAGTTTTACAAGTGTGACTGTGACACGTTTGGCTGGTTCACCCTATACTAGGGTCTCTAGGTGATTCAGTTAGTTAACTCTGCTTGATTGAAGCAGTAATGAATCAAACGTCAGCTTCAATTCGAACTACTGATACTATAAGACCTAACGTCAGAGGGGATAAAAATCTCAATTTATTTTAGATCAAGAATGTAAATGGAGATTTTCATTACAATTCACCCTCAGCCCTGGACCCAATTTACTTTCAAGAAGTCATTTGATGTCAATAAAAAGAGGATAAATTCGTTATTTATTCCAACATCAATGAACTTCTTTGTCCTGTTTCCTGGAATCATGGAAACGGCCTTTGAGACTGTAAATGTAAATAAAATTAACTTTCTCACCTAACTAGAAAGCAATACAAACTAAGCCAAATAACTATTGAAGCAGATCAGATAAGAATGTAAAACGTATCACATCTAGAGGCACTGGAGACAGCGTACGAACATTTCAACGACGAAGTAAAAGATAACATCTTGTAAGAGAACGCGGCAATAACTTTATCATTGGCAGTAAAAGAAAGCTCTCATTGCGACAATGTAATGGCCATGATAATTGCTGTTTATACCTCGATGTTATCGGCTATAAGACGCCCGAGTGTAGGGACGCGCATTCATTGTTGACCATCACTTGTACAGGAGATATAGCGCAATAGAATCGTGTGTTCATCTTGTAACAGAGAGTTTAGATAGGGTCTTCTGATATAGGAGCCGTATCTTATTGGAATAAAATTATCACATTAAATGGATAAGAGAAAGAATGCATTGACTCCTTAACTAAGGTTGAACATGACGTTAAATGTAGTCTAGTGGCTGACTACAGAAAATACGGTTGCACCGATGAAAAAATATAATGCCATTATTTCAGTTCGTGAAGTTGGATATTTAAGTAGATGGATAGATAACAAAAAAAAAAACAGTGAAACACGTTAATGGTATGTCCTACATCGAAATAAAAAGAACAATGGGTTCGTATCACAAGCAGCGATCTCTGCTCAGATGGTCTGTTTCGATGAGAAGGTAATCGTACCTGATAAGTCGTCCAAATCTTATGAAGCGATTTAAAGTCGTGTCGTGTCGTGTCGCGTTATCTTGCGCTCAAAACGTCGCACTCGTCAACATGTGTTGCAGTCGCCTCAAAATAATCCGATTACCGACGTTTCTTTGAATTTCCATATAAAAATTGTGGCTTTGACTTGTCACAGTCGAAGGAATATTTTTACGTGAGAGGATTTCATTACCTTTTGACTCCACGTCTTTAGTATTGATGTCCTCTTGTGAATATGTCGCGGCAAAAAGGAGGATCGTAAAAAGAAAAGTTGAGGAATTAAAATTAACAAAATGGAAAGAATAAATCTTGTTTGTGAAGACTTGTAAGAAGGTTATCAGTTACATTTAAAAATAAATGGTCCAATTAAAATAATGTGTGCTAATTAGGCTTTATTCGTTAATTTAATGTTTTATTATACGTATAATTATTTGTAACATACAATGTCTAAAACCGATAAGCCAACTTTTTATACGTAAATTTCTGCAGCTGTTTTCAAACACATTTGCAACTAAATCACCAACGTTTGGCAGCCCTACAGCTAGACCAAAGAATAACCCGCACATGTATTCACCTCGTTATCGATTTAATAACGATACGAGTGACTCGATTCTAATCTCGATACATAATCGGATTACTGGATATTGTCAGCGAGATGTGATCCGCACTGAGTCGCCATTGTCGTGACTCGCGCCTTAAGTAACACAATGAATGAAATGTTGGGTTGACAGAACTTTACAGACATTATTACATAAGGAAATAATAAATCGGTACCTTATACAGTTACCTAAGAAACGTTAAAATGTTCCCTTTTCATATTAATCCAAATCTCTTTTGGGTTTTTAGATTCTGATTAACTTTTTTCATTTTCCACTCAATTCCTTTAATAACATTTCAGAGCTTGATTGGTTTTATGCCTTTTCACATTTTTATTCCATTAGGAAATCAACTGGCAAAAAAAGCTTCCTATTTTAGGTTAAAATTCTAGAACAAAGGAAATTTTCTACCATGTATGATTTGTTTTCAGAAAACCATAGCTTACCAGTGTTCGTATTTATGATTCATACAGGATATTACTTCCTCATAAAAATGAGCAATAAAGAAAATCCAGGGTGTTTTCGAGGAGGCAGTGAGTGGCCTTATTTCGGTCCAGCTCTCAAGTCCTGTTGGAGCCCGGCCAGGGCGCCTGTTGGCCGACAATGCGACGCCATCTTGTGCTGTTTCGCGCGCAAAATAAATGTCGCCGGCCATTTTGTGATAATGTTTTAATTTACGATTTGAAAATGTGAAAGGAATGTGAACAATAAAATGAATTTATTGGTGTGTAACCACGAGATATAAGGAAACGTATTGAATGGGGTCGAATGTTTAACATTTACCTTTATTTATGTTTTAACTCTGGGCAATCAGGCCGGTTACCACCTTGAATAAGTTATTTCATCATGATACGACTACTGTGATTTTACGAGAGCAATAAGAATCAAGTGGTTTCTAAATATTTTGATAAAGAAGGACAGCTGTCTGAGGAGACACTGCATTCCTCAATTTTATGGGTCGGGATATCATCACTTAAATAATTTTTCCCGCTCTGGGTGGTGATTGATTATCAGACTTTTACTGACTAAAACCCATCCTTGTTTCTTCAATTGCCTTGTGTGTTGCGGGCCAGTTGCTTTTCAGGTCAGTTCAGGCCCGGTGGTTCAGGTCGCGGCAACTCTTTAGAATAATCCCACAGCCCTGCACTGTATTACTCCCTCAGTAATATTATAAAAGGTTGTAATGATCTCGTAAGTTTTGCATCCGGCATCCTTTATCATCATCATTATTATTTCAGCAGATAGATGTCTACTGTTGGACATAGGCCTCCCCCAAGTGTCACCATAACGACCGATCCTATGCATCTCGCATCCATCGGATACCCGTGACTCACCAGGTCATTGATCTACCTCGTGGGAGGCCTTCCAGTACACGTCTTCAAGTTTTTGGCGGCGTCGACCATGTGTTCTGCGAGCAATGAGCACTACCCACCCCGCCTTAAATGGCAAGATGGCTATTCTTCAGATCATACCAACATACCTACTTAAATGTTATAAAACAAAGTCCTCCACCTTGTCTGTCTGTATGATCGCGATGAACTTAAAAACTGCTGAAGGGATTTACATACAGTTTTCACTAATAGACAAAGTGATTTAAGAGGAATGGAATGGAGGAATGGAATTTTGAATCAATTATTTGTTAAATATTTTCTTAGTACAATCTGTAATTTATTATTGTATGCTTAATTGGCAGGACATAATGGAACTGTAATTTATTATTTTAACACCTGTATGTAACCTATGCCCACAATAAAGACATTCTGATTCTGATTCTGAATGTTTCAGTTTGAAATACATGCATATTACGGTAGAGAAAAACCGAGAATTTTAAAGATTTGTAACACACAGGCGAAGATGGGGCGAGTTACTATAGTGTACATCTACACTAGACTATAATGTTATAAAGAGGTAAAGCTTGTTTTTGTGTTTTTTTTTTTGTTTGTAGGAGGTAATCTCTGGAAGTACTGGTCCGATAGCGAAAATTTTTCATCGATAGAAAACTGCTTTATTCCTGAGTGACATAGTATATATTTATTTATTTATTATAATCTTTATTATACACCACATAAACAAAAATACAGGACTTTATGTGTATTTTATGTGTGCGAGCGAAACCGCGGGTGTAAGTGTAACATACAAAGACCTCCACGTCTGTCTGTCTACATGTTCGCGATAAACATGAAACCTACTGAGCAAAGTTTCATGTGGTTTTTACCAAAGCCAAAGCGACTTATAAATAAGGTTTTAGTTGTTTAAATAATGCATATAATAGTAGAGAGAAGTTGAGGCAAGTTACTAGTTTACACTAAGATAATATAAAGAAGTAAAGTTTCTTTTTGTAGGTAAGGAGATAATTTTTGGAAGTGCTGGTCCGAATGCTATTTTTTTTTAACTAATAGCTTAAAAGCTGCTTTATTCCTGTGTGACATAGGCCATATTTTATGTATGCAGGCGAAGCTGCAGGCAAAAGCTAGTAAAATATAAAACTAAACTGACATCGAAACACCACGAATCCCAATATATTCAAATCCCCGGCTCAGTATATTTAGGGCACATTCCGGTCGGTAACACATCAACTATCAAGTTACACACATTACCGCGGAACCCAACACTGCCACTACATGTGGCTTTTACTTATTTATAGAAAATATCGACGAGGAGCTTTTTAACAGCACAAGTCATTTTATTTAGTCTCGTCAGTGATTGCTGTGCGTAATTTATTTCTTCACCACTGCTCTCAAAATGGTGAAGAAAAACATCGTGAGGAAACTGGCATGTCTTAGAACAGAACTAAAAATTCGAAGACATGTGACATCCAGCAACTCGCACTGGGCCCGCGTGGTGGATTACGGCCCATTTCTTCTCCTAGAGTGGAGGCCTGAGTCCTATCAGTGGGAACATTATAAGGTGGTATGCTATGCTTGTGGCTGCTATGCTGTATGAAAAACTCACGCGTTAGCAGCTCCTTTGAATTTTTACTGTCGATCGATAATACATCTAATCGCCGTAAGTATGATACCGAGTCATGAAATGGCGATGACAAGCACAAAAGACCTCTTTATGATAACAGTACCTGAGGAGTCAACCTGTTTCTTTTTACGTGGGAAATAATCCTATGACTTCTCCCAATTCAGGGTGGAGCGAGAGTGTTTGACTATTACTAAATAAAACCACCTGTGTTCTTCAATTACAACAGATTCGATACGTTCACTGTTAGTAAAAATAATTTGCAGTATGCATCAAAATTGTGTGTGGCCCCACTACAGAAGTTACTATACTTACTGAAAGGAAATTAAACAGCAATAACACACGTTTAAAACCGCATCCCCTGTTATCAGCCAACTTGTCTACTTAAACTTGGGAGAAGGCGCAGTACTACCAACTGCAAGTTTTCGACGGCTCCATAAACTTATTAACTGCACTCCACTACGGTACGACGGCGCTACGCTACGACGGCACTACGGTATGACAGCACTACGGTATGACGGCACTACGAAACGACGGCACCCCTACGGTGCCACTTATAACAGTTACTACGATATTAGTGGAGGATCGGTTACCTTCGCTAACTTTGACAAGTATTGTAACTCGCAGTTTGCAGATGCAGTTAAGATGGGAGTTCAGTTAAATACGTTATTTGAACATTTTGACATTTTGTTATGGTTCTTGTGCGTCTAAAAGTTTTTTAGTTCTTTTCCATGATTTATATCAGTGATACGGGATGTGTTCGTGCATATGGGGTGTAGTTTATCAAAACTGATTATCATAATGAGATACAATTGTTTGTTTTTCGCATATAAGATTTAAAAAGGACCTTTGTGACATCCTATTAATTTTAAGTTTCTCATGTAATTTTTATTTATAGTGTTCTGTAAATGATCTATTTATCTATCTTATTTAAACGTGGAAACGGGGCAAAAACCAGGCATTGTTCCTGTATCGTAGGTGACAAATATTTAAACTTCCATTGAGTAATTTTCTGTAGGTCATACAAATATTATATTACACGACACGCAACTTATTGCCATACCACTTATATTTAAATATCTAATATATAATAGTCCTACAAATGCAGATACAAATGTATTAAACTTATCTCAAATGTCTTTCTTTATCAAAAGGATATTTTGGTTCTATTATTACTTCAATAAGCAATATTGAATAACTATCTAAGAATTTAAAGTCGAAGCCTACTGGAGCCAAGGGTCTGCTCCTGAAAGGAAGATTCGGCCCCGGTACGAATGGCAACGAAGGAAAAGGAGTGAGTTTTAGTCAGTAAAAGTCTGACACTATCTCCCGCTCCGTCCAAAAGGCGCGGAGATGTCATTTAATGATTTTCCCACCTACAAAACAAAATCTATGAATATGAATATCGATCCAATTATTCTAAAAGATATTTTATCTTAGTAAATTGAGTCCTGAATTCTCTTCAAATTCAATAGACTCTCTCAAAAGAAACAATCATCTTTTGTGTCTGAAGTGTATGAAGGGGAAGGGCGAATCTAAAACTATTACACAAATAAATCAATGGCCTCGAAATTATATTTGGGTCAGAAAGTCAACGCTATGGCGTAAAAGGTGCTTCGGAGCCGTTACGTTGTTCTGCGCGGTGAGAACTGTTTCTACTTTAGAATATCTTCGGGTTACTCTAAGATACATAAGCGAGTTAGTCATGATCTTCTGTCGGGTGAGTAGATGCCCACTAAAAAAAGAATAGGCCACGTCATTTTATCCTATAAATGAGTAGTTAATGACTTTACTCGCGTGAAAATAGAACATTATTCCAAGGGATTTCTAGGATAAACACAACGAACATGGTCGACTCGTACGACAAATTTCATCCAAATCCGTTAGTCCATTGAGCGTGAAAGTAACAAACATACAGTTACGTATACAAACGTAAAGACCTATCGCTTCCGAAAGGAAAACCTGGAGTCCTGGAAGGCTGCCTTCCCGCTCCACCCCAGAGCGAGAAAAGTTATTGGAGAATTTCCCACCCAAAAAAGGATACAGAATCATAGCAGATATAGTCTGTCTAAAAAGTCAAACAATTTTTTTTTCTTTTTTTTTTTCGATGGGAAAAATCATCTTATGACAACCCCGCTCTTGGGCGGAGCGGGAGATAGTGTCAGACTCTTACTGACTAAAAAACCCATCCCGTTCCTTCAAGCCTTCATACCGGGGCTCGAGCGCCCTTTCGGATAACCCTGGCCCAAGTAGGCTTCGACCCGGCTGGGCCCCTGCTGTTGCTGACAACTCCTTGAGGCGCGCGGGGACAGCGCGCGCCGTCGACGACTTGGGCTTGGTCCGGACAGTTATATAGTCTGTCTAAAAAGTCAAACGACTTTAAAATTTTGTAAAATATTTAATCATTTAAAAAATAATTAAGCTCAATACTTGTATAAGGTTCTTCTATTAGTAAACTATGATCAATATTTCTTAATCAACCTTGATCATTGAACCAGTGTTGACTACATCAGATTTAATTTTATCCTAATAAGTACTCAAGTCGTTTCGACTTTTAGGGCAGATTCTAGAGTCTAGTCGGTTCTGTGTGTGATGGCTAACATCATCGCAAAAACTCACAATTTAAAACTTTAAAAGAATTCCGTTTGTACGTAAAAGTGCGTTTCAATATCCTTAAATTAATTGAAAACAGCAGATAAACGACACGAAATTAAGCTGAAAAACGACGTAAGCCGACACTTTTCAGTGGCATCGTAAATGTTCAGTAATTAACGCCTGAAACGCGAGTCTTCAGCCGGCAGCGAGTCGCGCACCTGAAGCGGCTGTTTATTTAAGACCCTAGCTCCCGAGCAGTACCATAAAACAATAGGCTTGAAAAAATGTATTACACACTCATATTATAAAAAGGTAAAGTTTGTTTTTTTGTTTGTCCTTTAAAAATATGTTTACATAAAAGAAATGCTGGTTAAGTGTTCTTCAGAATGCACATAGCATATGTAAATCAATCAATATTTTGCAAAGAAAATGGGTTTAAAAGTTAGCGGGGCTCTGTGGGCGCAGGCGACAGTTCGGGCATGTGTGCATTTAACTCCGGCCAAATGTTTAAGGGACTATACGCCTTAACTTTAACATTCCGGGATAATGTAGGAAAAGTTTGAGAAATCATGGTGTAAGGTGACAGTAGGCCTGTTGTTGTACTAAATAAACATGTGTTTTTGGACACAAAAAAGGAATCTAATAAATCTTTTACTAACAGAGGTCAGATACCCTTAGAGCCTCTTGGGACTCTTAAAAGGACCTATTCTTCCTGCGAAATGTATGTCCTGTGGTGAGGTGGGCAGAATACAATGTAGACCAGAGAGAGAGTTAAGCAAAACCAGGGAAGGTGTTGGTGAAGCAGTAACGCGAGTAAAAGAGATGGTCAACACTGAAAAGCGGAAAAAAACTCACGCCACGTACCCCGCCAAGGACGACTTGGGCATTGGAAGTCGTAGAACATTTCTCGGCCACCGTAAGCGCGTGCTTGCGGACCCGAGGGCTCTGAGATATACAGAAACATATCATTTGTAAGCAAATATCAGCTAGTCTACCGTAAGTATGTTTTAAGTTAACTAACTCTGAAGACAGTTGTGACTTGGCAAGCGGTTGGTAATATTTGTAAAAATACTATATCATCAAAATAAACACATTTGCCAGTTCGGACAACCCCAAATAACTTAATTATCTGCAGTTTCCATAAATCGTAATTGGTGTGAGCTGTAAATAAGCTGCGGGGTGATGTATCGTGTTAACGCGAGGTGACCCGCAGTGATTGAGCAACGGTCTGTCTAGCTACATTGTTATTAATTACATATTTATTGGATGTCGCTTGAGATAGGGCGAGAGCATGGTGTGAGCGGTAGCGAGTTCTGCTGCTCGTCTGCTTTGGTTTAGCAAATTGGGATCATACGTTGAAGTGTTTAAAACCATTATTGTTTCAATGTGAGAGGCACATCACAGTTCTGCCCCGGTCTCTCCTAATTTGAACCATTTCTTCTTCATTATTGATAGGCTCGCGTTTGACCACTATTTCACCTGATGGTAAGCGATGATGTTAAACCTATCCACTCTTGATTTATAGAGGATTTAGCTGTCAGGAAACACAGATTTCGGAGCAATAAGTACATAAAATAGTACACCAGATCACTTCAAACGGTCTCTCGCCTTAATTCAATTCGCCACCTTTTTTTTCTAATCGTCGAAAAGTCTAGTTTAGGTTATCTTATTTAAAGTCTTCCAGGATAATTATATTATTTTATAGATTTTATAGTGCAAAATGTCAAAAGTGCCCATTATGGTAATTAAAGGTTTACTGAGGTCCCCACGAGCTCTTAACGCGACCCATTTGATGACCTAAACTGAACTGTTAAAGGCATGGAGCTACATAGTGCGTATAGTTCCATCCCTCTTTCTAGCTCACGCGCCTGACATTTTAACACGTCGTGATAAGTATAGCATAATATGTATAATCAGCCTTTTAATTTTCCCTCTGAATGGGCCATGTTTCCATCACGCGGGCCCAGTGCGGGTTGGTGGATGTCACATGTCTTCGAATTTTTGGTTCTAGGACATGCCGGTTTCCTCAAGATAAAACATCTTGAGGAAACCGGCATGTTCACTATTTTGAGAGCAGTGGTGATGAAATAAATTACATTGGGTTTGAACCCGCGACCTACAACTCATAAGTCGGGCCGTTATCACTCGGCCGCCATTGCTTTCTCTGCGTCGTGATAAGGCCTCTGGTCTTTTCACAATATCGCTACCGTTCATCACGATGACCTGCCCTCACCAAGAATTGAAATAAATAACATTTTGACAAGGTTGGTGAGCGTGGCGGTGTGTACTGTAACGGTTGTAGATCGGTCCGGACGCTGCGCCCGCGCCGCTATACGTGCGTCATCGATTGTAATTGGTCACCAGTTTAATTGATTTATTACTGAATGTATTTGGTCGGAGAGGTCAATAAATATTTATATGATTTAATTTGTTGTGGTAGGTAAGGGTAACAATTGGCCAGCGTTTCTGCTATGTAAAACCTTAGATTAACAAGTTATCATGTATTTAATGTCTAGCTAAATTAATGTTGAAACATATACCGAGGGAAGATTTCTATTTTTGGATTTTCGTTTGTATTTAATAAATTTAAATTGAGTATTTATGTTTTCGCAGGCCTCCTACAAGGTGGACCGATGGTAAAGGTTGCAGGAATCCGATGGATGCGAGACGCACAGGATCGTTTATTGTGGCGACACTTGAGGGAGGCCTATGTACTACAGTGGACGTCTATCGGCTGTAATGATGATGATGATGTTTTAACTGGCGAAGCTAGGAATTTAAATAAGATATAAAATATATATACAACTTATTTTTGGATTTGTTGATGTAAATAATAAACTTTTACAAACATGGGTTGGAACACGGCCAGGAAAGAAGTCCTACTATCGACAGCAGTACGCCAGGGGGTCCTGTTGCTTAACGAAAATTTTGTTGCTTAAATTATACGGGATAGAGGAATTCCTTGATCCTCCATAAGCAATAAAAGACGCCTTGGACTTAATTAATGAAGTGAGCAAATATGCAAGAGAAATATCAAAAAAAAATCTCATCACTAGCAATAGGAAAAGTGTACCTACACAAAGTTGGAAATGTATTATTAACCGACTTTAAAAAAAAAGGAGGAGGTTCTCAATTCGGTTGTATTTTTTTTTATTTTATAAGAAGCGTACCTAATAAATAAATAATTCAATTTATTGGGATTTTCGTGGAATTTTATCTAACACAACTTAAGGAATGGTCGATGTCTCATCACATCACCTCTAGATAAAATATTAGGAAGGTTCTAAGAAAACAGTGGCTGCAAAATCAAAACCTTTTCACAGACCACAAAGCCAAATAAAACACACTCAGGCAATCACACAAAATAAAAACACAATGTCACAAAGAAATATTGTCATCATATTTATGCGAAGAATGTCAGTGTACAATAAATAACCGAGAAAAAGGGAAAAGAAAGCGAATCCGTCCAACACAAGCGAACCCGCGTGTGTGTGTATGTATGCGGCAGTGATTCCTATGAAAATGTCCCATATGAGGCTTCATAGAAACCTTTGGGCTTCACGCATTGAGGAAATATATCACGATGCATTGTTCACACGCGGTATGCGAGAATTGTGTGTGGTACATACTAGGCAGGTAAGTGGAGAAGGTTTACAACTGGTTGGTGATGGATATCTATAATTATTGGTATATTTATTATAATCTTTATTGGCTTAGAACCAAAAATAAAAATAAATAAATCTTAAATCTAAAATAAACAATAGGCGCCTTATCGTATTCCGCAATCTCTTCCAGGCAACCTGGAATGGATAGTAATTGTCAGAAAATGATATGGAAATGTCATTGATTTGACTAAATACACTTTAATATATTACAATATATCATAATAAATAAACAGATACATATATGCTATATAATAGATATGTACATACCTACTCTACCAAATCTATAGGTAATAAATATAAATGGTCACTATCTATATAATGACAGAGACAGAAAAAGACAGTGATTTATTTATTTATTTATTTATTTATTTATAGTTAATTAAAACGGTACATGCCCACTTACATTAATTAACATAGAATTGTAAAAAACTTAAAAAGAGAGAGAAAAAAAAAACAAAACAAAACAAAAAAAACAATTATACATAATGTTGACAGTTGTATGGAATTTTCGAAAATAATTAATTTGATTATTATAATAGGATTATTTCAATAACACATAAATTTAAATTAATAATTTAAGATCAAATACAGTAATACACGTTAACATGGAACAGTGGACACCCTTGCATACTGTCTCTCACAGAACGTCAGACAAACACGTCTTATTTTATTCCATTCGTCCGCAAACACATCACATTCAGAGTCAGCATTCAAGAGGGCGTTTAGCATCTTCAAAGTGCGACACACTGGGGATGCGGCTCTAGCGACAGTTCTAGACGGCTGAAGTGCAAATAGATTGTGACGGCGGCTTTGACGGTGTCCAATGTATTTATCGGGCACAAATAATCGACAGAAGAGGTCATGAAGCTCAGCGCAGTCAATGCGTCCGCTCAGGACTTTACAAGCCACTATGAGCTGATCGAAACCCCTTCTCACCTCTAACGAGTTGAAACCTAGCATCCCCAAAAGGAAATTGGTGGGGTACATATAGGGAAAGAAAGTGTACAACCTCTGAAATAGAAATCTCAGGAAAGTTTTCTGCACCTTCTCAAGCATTAGTGTCTGAGTCGTGGTATATGGATGCCACACACAGGCACTGGCCTCAAGTTTACTTCTAACCAGTGTGGTGTATAAAAGTCTAATAACATTGGGATTACGGAAATCCCGGGCATTCCGCAAAACAAAACCCAGACGCCTGAAAGATTCCTTTGCAAGAGCAGAAATATGATCCTTAAATGTCAAACAACGGTCAAAGGTCACTCCCAAGTCTTTAATGGTAGTGACACGTATAATTATTTCCCTACCCAACCTATAGTCGTAATAGATAGGTCGTGATCCTCGACCGTAAGTCATGACGTGGCACTTGTTCGTATTAAAAAACAACTTGTTCTCGATGCTCCATTCGTAGATAGCGTCAAGATCCCTTTGTAGGAGTTGGCAATCCTCGACCGTTTCGATTCGCAAAACTAGTTTTAGATCGTCGGCATATAGTAGGCACTTTGCATGCTGAATTTTAGCGATGAGATCATTGATCATGATCAGGAACAGAGGCGGTCCCAATACGGTTCCCTGACTAACGCCTGATCGAGTATAATAAGGTTTAGACTCAAAGCAACCATGGCGGACGAACTGCTTACGATCCCGCAGATAGTCGGCAAAAAAGTTGAGAAAGTCGGTTGAGAAACCAATGGCCGCCAGTTTTGTTAAGAGCACATCATTATCGACTTTATCGAAAGCCTTTCGGAAATCGAGATACAGAGCGTCGACCTGCTTACCACTATCCAAACTACTGGATATAAAATCGACATTAATCAGTAGATTCGAGTTTACGGAGCGGCCAGGCCGAAAACCATGCTGTGCATCAGAGAGAGACCTATTTATGCATTTATGAATAATTGAGTGGATGATATGCTCAAAGACCTTAGCAATGGTTGGCAGAATAGCGATGGGTCTGTGTTCCTCTACGGAAGTTTTGTCGTTGGTTTTAGGAATGGGAGTTACACGTGAAATTTTCCATTGTTTAGGATACACGCCGGATTGGAGAGCTAAATTAAATATATGGCATAACGGCGCTGCCAAGATATCATTACAGCCCTTAATGATAAAGGCTGGAATGTTGTCAGGGCCAACCGAACTACAGGGTTTAAGTCTAGCAATCCCCTTAACTACGTCGGGAAGAGTTAAAATGGGTAAAGGAATATTGTCTCCCTCGTTTGTCACATTTATGGCTGTTGGGTCCAATTTGGGTGTGTCAGGTAGAAATACGCTGGCAAAGTAGCGAGCGAATGCCTCGGCCGCCTCGACGCCTGAACTAGTCTCACCATTCAACACAACATTCGGCTCGAACCCACCCTTTGACCGTAGGCTAGAGATGTGCTGCCAGAACTGTTTAGGGTTTTTTCCTATATTATTTTCTACAGTTGTGCAATACAATCTGTAGGCCTTTTGAGTCCTAACTTTCAAGTCCGATCTCAGAGTGCTAAATTCAGCATACGTGACACAACATCGCGATTTTCTCCATTTATTATGGAGTTTAGTTTTACGCCGAATATCGTGCACAATGTCTGTAGTAAACCAGACTGGGTACCGCCTGTTACCATAGGGCCTTCTCTTCTTTTTTGGAATGCAAGAATCGAATGACTTATAAATTATGATGAGTTTGTTTGGTTGAAGGCGTTATTTTCAGGGACTACTGGTAGTCAGGTCCATGACGTCAAAAAATTATAATATGATTGATTGAGTAATAACAGTGGCCAAGTGAGTTGCACACAACGAAACTATCCGCTTGATCCATGTGGATGTGAGGTACACACTATAAAGTTGCATTCCTTTTCTTAGCTATGTGAACTGGCATCATTGCCATGGTATGGGTTAAAGGGGAAAGTGATGAACGGCTAGCTCTCGCGGCAATGATGGCCCATCATTGCCGCGAGAGCTAGCCCTCGTACCCTGTCACAGGGGTTGCCAGGGCGTTTGGATAAAACTGATCATAGTCAGGTCAAATTTGACGGTGTTTAGGCTTAGAGGTAGGTGGGCTGCTGATTTGTGCCGCAAAAAAAGGGCAACTAAAGAAGCACTGTAAGATTTAGTCAGAAAAGTCTGACACAAACGAACGCGAGAGTTATTTGATATTTACCACATAAAAAATAAAAAAAAAACAATTTCCATTTTAACTTTTCATAAACGTTGCTACGAATGGAACTTCTGTCTTTCCTCAATCATGCCAATACGAATGGCATAAAATGTGACGTCATAACACGGGAAATTCAGCGACGATTTAAGATTTAAGATGTCGCTCGTGAAACTCAAGATGAGGTGTTCACAAGGAATTGTGGATCGTTTGCTGTTCATATGAGGACGTTTGGAGGAGCTTTACGTGTATACTCGCGAGAAATGAGGTGAAAATAGAATTTACGTGTTATAGAGTGAATCAATTGGGATAAAGTGGGGATAGAACAAAGAAGTTGTTGGTTAGTAAGTGAAGAACAAAGGAATGTGGTTGGTATACCGCGGTGTGGCAATTTTGTGTGACTCTTTGTTTTATAATAGCTTCAAATGGTTAAGCTGCTCTTTTTGGACTTTCTAAGCACAGTCAGGATTACAGTATGGTCAAAAATATGTTGGTCATTCTAAAGTTAGCGCTCCGTACTACAGCGCATATTCGAAAAAATACGCAATATTCGCCACATGAATCTTAAAAAGAGTTACTGCGCAGGCAATAAATTATTCGAAGTTCGGAGTAGTCAAGATATTTCGGCCGTAGGGTACTGTACAAAAAAAATACGTCAGAATTATAATCTGGGTGTGATAGTTGAATAAATAATTTTGTGATTATCAAGCTTAGTTTTGTTAGTCAGCAAGATTTATTGATTGAATGATTCCCGAAACACTCACAAACTTTTCTTAAGCCAGGTTAAAGTTGACTCCAATTCGAATCATTGAATTGACAGTTATAGCTTGCTGTATTTTAGAGGTATAAGGAACAGTGTGTAAAGTCCTGTAAGTCTCGGTTGAAAAAGAAAGATCCTCCGACCAGACGGGCGTTAAGTCTGTTCTGGGCAATTATCCGATATATGATTGCAGATTGTTGTACTCTTAAATGTTCTAACCGTATTTTTAATTTTAGTTTTTATGTGGTGTTATCATCATTACCATTTCAGCCGAAAGATGTCCACTGTTAGGTATAGGCCTCCCCCAAGTGTCGCCATAATGACGGGTCCTGTGCGTGTCGCATCCATCGGATGTGGTGCTATAGATGTCGCTATTAATCGAAGGTTTTTTTTTACTGTTAATAGGTTTGTCCTTGACCGCTATCTCACCTGATGGAAAGCGACGATGCGGTAGACGGTTTTCCTATGTCTTGGCGATTTTGAGCAATGGAGGTCCTTCTAACCCTATTCCCATTGAACAGTTCCTCGTATACTACTTAATTATACATACACATGTAACCATAAACTTATCTTAACTATTAATCAAGAATGGTCATAAAACCTGCAGAAGGGAATGAGCAGGTTCTTAGCAACAACACAGCTGTTTTAATTGAGCAGTCTTTCCTATTAGCTGGATCGTTGGGCAACACCGGCTAATACAGAGGTGTTGCCAGTAAGTATCTAATTACGATATACCTGTTGGTGGAAAGTGCCACGGCTAGGTAGGTAGTTGCCGATTATGATAAACTGTGACTGGAAGGAGCTTCCATTAATAAGAATCATTATTTCGAGCAAAACTCACAAACCAATGATTATAATTTAGTTCCCTTCAAGGTTAGAGTGAATAGGCTCTTAATAAACTAATGCTTCACCATCAACGATTGCATCACTGCTTACCATCAGGTGAGATCGCAGTCAAGCACTAGTTTATAAAATTAAAAATAAACTCATATAGTGTTAAAAACAATATAAATATAACTATAGCACGGCACATCTGAACTACAGCAATGTGTCCATACTGTAGTCACATACACCACACACACTCGAGACAACATCATGTGTGAACAGTCCACTCTGCCAGCTATCATCCTCAGAATCCAGTTGGGGCAAGCCACGACTCGTGCTGCCAGTGACACCGTGCGCTTGCACATACAAACAGACCGCATGCGCAGCCGCTAACACTTTTTAATGAACGATTTATTAAATTGAACACAAAGGGCTTTATACGATGCCTGCGAATAATTCTACCACAAGCTTCACGTGTAGAAGGTAGTACCAAAATTCTCTAATGATGAAGGGCATCATCATGATTTCAGTCAAAAGCCGGTATGAAGGCTAGAAGGAACGGGGTGGGTCTTTTAGTCAGTAAGAGTCTGACACTATCTCCCGCTCCGCCCAAGGGCGGGGGATGTCAATGCATGATTTTTCCCAACATAAAAAAAAAAACCCCGTCCCCCAAGTATCATACCAATGAACGTTCCTGTACGTCTTGCATCGAACGTGTTCCCGGCTTCCCGCAACCCTCATCAGCGGTGCTATTCTCTAAGAAAACAGCCTTGAGCGCAGCGCTGGCCGCAGCGACGAGTCGAGAGCGCAGTACATTTAATTAACAATCCAATGCATAGGTCTATTGAATTGTTAATCCAATGTACCTATTTGGATTTCGTTATCGGCACGCCTGGTCATCGGTCCACCTCGTGGGAGGCATTCCAACACTGTTTTCTGGTTCAACACTTCAGAATGACGTTTGACTAGTTGGTTTTGCTTATGCCTTGAGCATTCTTTACCAGCCTTTCTTCCTTTTCTGCATTTTCATACAAGGGCGGTACGGGAAGCGCAGTGGTCGAGCAATGGCTGCTGTATCGCGTATCGCGGGTTCAATTTCCCGTACGGAAAAAAACCTACAGATTGTTGTAACGCGTCTGGTTGTCCTGAGTATGTGAGTTTACATATTTCTGAACGCATCCACGTTACAGTAGCCATTCTTAGCATGATTCTTATCGACGCTTTAAAAAAAAATACAGATTTCAGAGTTGATAAATTCAGGGGCAGTTGGGTCAGGGATTCATGTCCCGTCAGGGACGGAATAGGTTACCCAGAATTAAGAATAAGAATTGTGTGGATACAACTTTAAACGAAGATTCACACTTAACTATCGTTATAAAACATGGAATTTATAACTAGTCTTGTTTTGTTTAGTCACTGAGTTTAATATAACTAGATAATTCTACACATAACAACGTTTCAGTTACATATTCATGTTGGCCCTTCCAGTTTCTATAACTCTAAAAACAGTAATTAAGATTCTACGGCGCATGCGCGGTGTCACCTCGCGTCGTACGGGGAACCTGCGCGGGCGCAACCACGCGGTCGTAGGGCTGGCAACGAAAGCTAATCAATACCACGATTGATTAGTCAGCCAGTTTATTATAGACTAATTGGAAAGAGGAGTGATAATTAACAGTTTATATGCTGGTTACACATGCCTATTTCCGAGTGGGAGGTATGTAAATGAGTGAGTGTGTGAGTTGAGTAGCTAGCTGTTTTCAATTCAAAGTTGTGTAGTTCACATGGAATGTTTCGTTTATACATTTCATAGAATGTTTTTGAATACGAAGCCGCCATGTATAATATCCTCCTGGTGTCAAGCTGCATCCGATCAGCTCGGAAGAAGACTTTAACATGGTTGATAAAGGCTAGGCGATGCTGAAGGTTTTTAGGGTTCCGTACCCCAGTCGGCAAAGACGGAACCCTTATAATATTGGTTTGGTGTTCGTCTGTCAGGATACTTTTTCTCAGGAATGGCTAAAACGATCACTTAGAATCCTGAAATTGGGACGAAGCGAGATCTCATATAATTAATAAATAATGTGAAAGAAAACTATACTTACATCATAAAATAATTACTTTTTTTTGCGATTTAGAAAAATCTTTAAAACTGAATCGATCTATAATCGAAACAGTTACCTACAGGAAGACTGATCATAAACTCATATTATCAGGAATTTCGGTGAAACGCTGCGATGGCATTCATATCTGGCTACTGTATCAATTTTCAGAATTACTAATTAAATTATGTAGGATTATTCCACTATTTGCCACAGCCCTCAACCATTCTCGTAGGAAGCTGCGCGACTTCTCAAGAAAAACCCGTATCATGTTGTATCTCACGTACGCGTATTGCATGCGACACCTTCATACTTACATACACTCATGTGGGAGCACGCCCGTTTGTCTGTGTGACTCACTGCTTCTCATAAACACTGGCCATGAATGGGACACCTGAGATCACTGGCTACTGGAACCTAAGAGCCGAAAGTTCTGCGAATAACCACAGGTTTCAATGGTATCAAAGTAACATAACATAACGCCAGTTTTCCTTGAAAGGGTAGCTGGGGAGTATCTATTGTGTAGGTACATTTCAGTAATGTGAAGCGTCATGTAATAGGAGGTGAAGGAAAACTATTTGACTGGCCTGTTGGTCTAGTGGTTAGTGGCCCTGACTGCTATGCCAGAGGGCGTGGGTTCGATTCCCACCCAGGACAAATCTTTGTGTGATGAGCATGATCATTTGTTCTGTGTCTGGGTCTAATTTATCTATAGTATGTATGTATTTAGAAATATATAAGTATGTTTATCAGTTGTCTAGTACTCATAACACAAGCTCTGCTTAGCTTGAGACTAGATCGCGTAGTGTGATAGTTGTAGAATATTATATTATTATATATATTATTTGTTTATGCTTTATCAAATACTGCTGAAAATAAAGAAACTAGATAAACTACGAACCACAAAAATATGATCAACTAGCTTTTTCTCGCAGCTTCGTCCGCGTTCATAACATATAGACTATGTCACGTAGGAATAAAGCAGCTTTCTAACGGTGAAAAAATTTTAGCAATCGCACCAGTGCTTACTACAGATAAACAATAAAACAAACTTGACCTCTTTATTATATTAGTGTAGATATAGTGTAGATAATAAAGCCACAAAGGCATTGCGTTATGCACAAAAACTGAAGTGGAAATGGGCAGGTCACGTCGCAAGACTAACTGATAAAAAAGATGGATCTTAAAAGTGACATTTTGGAAAAGCCCTCCAGGTAAAAAGAGCAGAGGAAGACAATTAACACGCTAGGAAGATGACATTAAAAACACAGCCGGTCCTACACGGAAACATATTATACCAACATTGCGAATATTGCGATGTAAGTACATGAATAACTAAATCTAATACCAACCCCTGGTTGTCACCAAAATTGTTTTTGGCGTTACTGAGTGTGTTTTTACCAACGTATAATGAGACAACAAGTTTTTTTATTTATTTTGAGTACCCTTGAATAATTGGCATTTTTATTTTATTTTATTTAGTATAGGATCTGTGCTTAGCAGTCGTAGTTTATAGCCTACTGTTGTCAATAAGGTAGGTACAAACTTGAATTCCGGGTTTGTTGCTGGGTAATTCCAGAACCCTTTGTAATGTAGCAATGACATTGAGTCCTATTTGACATTGAGGCATAAATGTCACATTTTTGCGACCGGGAAAACGATCAAAGAAACTTACTAAATTGTCAGACAGTCGCCTGTCACTTCTCGCTTGGCAGTTTTATAAAAAGGTTCTGTCGTAGGAAAACTCAATAAGACTGAGAGGTATCGAGGTAAGGTACTATAGGTAAGGTGTAAGGGTTGTAAGTGATTCGGTTCTACTGATGGAGTTGTAGTGTAATACGTTGTTGCTATAAGGACATGAGGGTACGATGTCATAGTTACCATGCTTGGCTAACGAATTGCCAAGCCCTAAGACATATCAACATTAAGTAACAGATATTCTATTGGAAAATACCAACAAAATACTTATTATTATTATTATATAACTTTATAACACAAATATCAAATTCACTCAATCAATCAAATTGTCAAATCCACGCCGTAAACAATGTATAAAAAGTTTATGAACTAATTATAATGAAGCAAATGGAAGTTGTAAAGTAATAGTTTTTGAAACCGTTAAAATAATACTTGTCGTCCTTCAAATAACTAATAAACAGTTTATCAGCGATCTCTATCCGGTAACAACCAATAAAAAGAAGAAAAAAGCTCATTAAAGCGAACTAACAGCCCTTAGTAGAGTCCGTACATACGCAGGCTTTGCAGTCTGCATTGTAACGTCCGTATTAACGCACTAATAGTATATTATAGCAAAGATGATGGCGAACCAAACCGGGAGATCCAGGATAGCTAGCATACCTCCATTAATGCAATATGGCGTCAGATTAAATATGGTCTAAATGAATTATTTAGCAAGTGTGTAATGAGGGTGTAAAAAATAATGAAGTTGGGACTTTGTACTAGCTGCAAGAAAGTGAGGATTGTTTATAGTTTGAGACATGTTTTATTAATGAAAACTTGTTGATTATAATATTAATTGTTTTTGTACAACAAACAGTTTTTCAAAATAAAATTATGATTGGCTAATTAATACCAAAAAATACAGAAATATTTCTTCTTCTTCTCTTCTTGTTTGTTGTCTGTACTTGGGCTCTATGTTTAAGTAGTTCATTGTCATAATAGCCTTGTTTTTGCTGCCTGCCTACCCCCTTTTATAGGTGTGGTATGTTTGTGTGGAAACTCATGTAAATGTGGAGCTGTCACTCTTCAGCGCTTTGGCATGGAGACAGGTGATGATATACAGTTCTGGACACATCTATTGGCCCACCTTGTATTTTCAGCTTCGTTTGGTCCTAGCTAAAATTTTATATTAAGTCGAGCAAAAAGTTTTTATGTAGTTTTGAACCTGGCACATTCACAATTTCATTCAATAGTCTTTTTTTGAATATCGAACACAGAATTTAAAGAAATAAAAGACAATTTGCAGCCTGTTTGTTGATATCAAACAATCGAATACTAAGAAAACTTGGTTTTATTGGTTTACTTGGATTTAATTCTTGAAAAAGTGATTGATATCTTTGGTTTTGCAACAAACATTACTTATTCTTAACATTAAGGTGAGGTTCTATCAATAATCTATGGATACTTCACCTGAAGTCGCCGCCCAAGCTGTGGCACTTATTCAGGCCGGACACAGCCAAAGAAACGTGAGTGCTCAACTTAATTTAAGTAGATCTGCGGTCCGAAATGTTTATCGGAGGTACCTAGAGACTGGCGGCTTTTTTCGTCGCCAAGGAAGGCCACGATCTCGGGTCACAACTGAAAGGTAGGATCGATTCATCGTGACGACCAGCTTGAGAAATCGTCACCTTAACTCCATTGAGATACAAAACCAACTTCGCGACTTCCACGGAGTATCTGTGAGCGCTCGAACTGTTCGGAGAAGGTTAAAAGAACGCGACATGGTACCACACAAACCAGCTAATGGGCCCAAACTAACGCGAGCCCACCGAACAGCGCGCCTTCATCTCGCACGCAGTCATTTAAATTGGACACAGCAAGATTGGAGCCGTGTACTCTTTTCTGATGAGTCTAAAATTGTGTTACATGGCAATGATGGAAGGAAGAAGGTCTACCGACGTAAGGGAGAGCGTTACGCACAATGCTGCTTTGAAGAGAGGTTTGCTTATGGCGGTGGCTCACGGACTGTCTGGGGCGGTATATCCGCGAGCGGCAAAACTCAACTTGAGGTTGTTACAGGACCACGGCTGCCAACATTAAATGCTGAAAGGTACATTCGTGAGTACTTAGAACCTCACGTGATACCATACGCGGACTATGTGGGCCCAAATTTCCTTTTTATGCATGATAATGCAAGAGCCCATGCGGCCGGCATCGTCAGGGAATATCTTCGGGATGTGAACATCACAGTTATGGACTGGCCAGTCAGAAGCCCAGACATGAACCCCATTGAGCACATGTGGGACGAGCTAAAAAGACGTGTTAGGGCTCGTCAGCCAGTTGCCCAGACGATGCAGGAGTTGAAAACTGCCATAGAAGAGGAATGGGAGATGATCCCTCAAAATTTCATGGAGCGGTTGATAAACTCTATGCCTAATCGTATGAGAGCTGTGGTAGATGCCCATGGAGGCAACACGCGTTATTAAAATAAACCTTTATTTGATAAAACATGTTTTTTATTCAAAAATCAATTGCCTTTAACAAGGCGCATATCCGACTTGTTAGGCGTAGCTCCATGTCGTATGGTATTCTGAATTCAAATTTAAAACAATGCGATCGAAAAAGATGGTAAAATGTATCAGGTTAAAAACTGCATCAACAGTTTTTGTTCAATCTAGCAATCATATGCCATCGAAACCTAAACTCTAAGGTGGGCCAATAGATGTGTCCAGAAGTGTATTATCATAAAATGAAGGATCGCAATTCAGTTTAACTTTCTGTTTTATTTATAATATTGAAAGGACATTGGCCAGGATTTGACCAAGCGCGCCTAGATAATGTTGGTTTGTTCTTTGCATCAAATCAAACTAAAAAAATAAATAAAATAATAATCTGTCTGTAATGATTTGTGCGTCTATTAAGGCGGAATAAACATGTTTTCTTTCTTTCTTTTATTTTCTTCTTTCTGTCTCAAAGTTTATGTTTTGTTTTTGGCGAGCTCAAAATTTTAAGACGTTACGGCAAGGACAGGTTAGGTTAAATGGGGATTACGAGGGTTAGAGTGGGCGAGCAAAGCGAGCGAATGAAGCCACCTCTTTCCCCTTCATGTTAGGTAATTATTTTCATTCCTTAAATGTTTATTTATGAAAATAATATTTAGATCCGTGTCCATATTATGTAACAGATTTTACCAAACACTTTCAGGCTGGTAAAACATACTTCGGGCTGAAAGTAGATACTTACATTATAAGATATGTACTTCTTTCGGTATGGCTTAAATAACGACCAACTAAAGCCTTTATTTTTATTTATTTGATCGAAGAAGAGTTAAAGTATCAATCTGAGTTTCTTAGTAGTAATGTAACCGATAGATATCAAGATATGTATGTATATATTCGTTTTTCTGAAAACTGTTACAACAAGCCTCGTACTCCCCAACATTACGATAGATTCTCCTGAAACAGTTAACCTCTCGTTATCGCCCTACCGTTAGAAACTTCAAAATTCGTTTTTTACATAAATTGGGTCTTTGCATTGAAATTTTAAAGATTTTTAATGATGTTTACATCTTTTAAAACTTATATTCTTATCAACGATAGCCTTAACCTCTAAATCCCAAGAATATAATCTAATTAAACGGTTTCATTTAATTATACACAGAAAGCCAGTCACGATATAATATTATCCGTCTTAAAATATTTACTACGAGGCGAAATGATAAGGGTTCGCAGAAATCTGTGGGTGCGCGCGCGGGCGCCGGGTCGCGCGATAGATAACCTGTGACATCAGCCAGTAATGGCTTGCAATTCAGTATCGGAGCTAAATAAGGTTATGTGAGCAGTAGAGTTAGGATTGAATGAGGCTGACGTCGAGTTAAGATGTAGTTAATTGAAGATGTAAAAAAAAACTTAGTAACTAAGCGGTAAGCTGGTATGTATACTGTAAATGTTGTGTTTACCTGTAATTAGCATGTAGATTAGAACAGTACCTATGATTTGTTTTTTATGTCTGTGTTTGTATATGTGCTGTAGGTGAACCTAAATAAATAAGAAAAAAAATAAGATGTAGAAAATTAGGAAGATTTGTAAGTAGTTTTAGTCAAGAATCGCTCACTTATGTTTAAAAGTGGCAGGGGCAGGGCACATTGCTCGTATAACATATGGACGATTGAGCCGAAAGACTCAGGAGACGCAGTCTTGCAAAAACTTCTATAAGGTGGACCGATGACCTGGTGATTTTTCCCTATACTTGTGCTATAAGACCTTGCTTTGTTCTAAATTTCAGGATTCTGGGTCAACGGGAAGTACCCAATGAATTAAGATCTTTACGAGTATCAACATATACGTTTTTTAGCGACAGAAACAACTGTATCTTTTTTTATTCGTTAACTTAGAAGTTTGATTCTATTCTATAAGTTTTTTCACAGCTTGAAGGGACCGTAGACTATACTGAGTATATGTCGAAGTCAAAAATATTTTATTTCAAATAGGCCTAGGTACATGGGCACTTATAAAACGTCAGAAGCTAGTGCACGGTTTGGTGTATGGTTTTAATTTCAACTCGATACCTCCACGCGTTCTCGAGATAAAGGGTCTTGACAGACAGACAGACAGACGGACGGACAACAAAGTGATCCTATAAGGGTTCCGTTTTTTTCTTTTGAGGTACGGAACCCTAAAAATGCATTGACGATAATAAGGAGCTATCTTAAGGTACCCACACACGCTAGGGTATACCTGGTTGACCTGCACAGTTATACCGTCAGGTAAGCTTGTACGGAAGCCTGAACAGTTGTGCGACATACACGCTCTGGTTTATCTGTACAACTCACCTGTAATGGCAAACCTATCAGATATACCCTAGCGGTATACCCTAGAGCAGCGGTTCTCAAACTTTTTTTCCAATGGAACCCTATTGGAAGGCAAAATATTTGACGGAGCCCTTAAATAAAAAAAAAAATACGGGCAATATTTACTTTGGATGAGCTACAGTAAAATCCAATGCGAGGTATGACACTGCTTTTTTTTAACAATTAAACAAAAATTGAAATACTGAGACCCTACCACGACCTCATAAGGCGATCCATTCGACGGCCTAAACTGAACTATTAAAGAGATGAAGGTATATAGGGTGTATCCATTCATCCCTCTTTCTCGCTCGCACGCCTGTCATTTGAAGACTTCATAGCAAGGCCCTGATCTTTATATTTTCTTCCACATTATAATTTGTATTCACACGAAGCCCTTAAAGAGGCTTTGCGGAACCCCAGGGCTCCGCGGAGCACACCTTGAGTATGGCTGCCCTAGAGGTAAGCCTAATGTGTAAACGCCATATAGGCGGGCATTAGGCTTACACGCATTATTAGGCAAAAATTACTTATACAGTGATGAAAGGTTTTTGTATCAAACTTGAATAATTTGAGTAGTTCTCAAGAGGCATTCTCTTTAACAAGAATTACGATAATCTTGAATAAATTCCAAAGAATCTAAGTAGGCTAATAGTTTAAATTCTCATCAGACAAATATCCTCAAAATGGCCGTTAGAAAACAAAAAGTTAGGACGATAATATTTCAACAGATTTTGCCGAATTTCAAATGGGCTGAATTCATTTCAAGTTGGCTGAAGTTTTTACATTTTAATAACACAGGCTGAAGCTTGCGCTGTACCTAAGTAATTTATTCTTAGACTAGGGATTTAAGTAGCGTTTATTTTTCTTTATTATTATTGTCTAGGTTGTTCAATATTTAACAGTCAGCTGTGTTGTTGTAGAATTTGTTTTTTTTTTTCAGCAAAAAAGCTGTCAATTTCGATTCATATTAAAAAAAATGTGGTTAATCTTAGTTGAGTTTTGTGGTGTTTTGGGAACATATTCATTGTACGTACAGTTAAGGAGTGGAATTCCCTGCCGGAGTTTGTGTTTCCTGATAGCTACAACAAAGGGGTATTTAAGTTAAGAGTGTATGGTTACTTCTAGAAGAGCGGGCATCGTCGATGACCACATCATCGCTCACCATCAGGTGAGATAGGAGTTGTTACAGATTCATGCTTGGTGAGACTATAACAACAGTATTAAAAAAGTAAATGTTTATGAAAAAACAATGTGAATAGGTAATAACACGACAGATAATAGTATCACAAAGTAAAGGATATCTTAGAAAGAAAGAAAAAAAATATTTTTTTGACTTGTACAGGAAAAACAACGAAATAAATTTGAATAAGTAATTATCATTAATTTAACTGTGTCTGAGAATATAGATATAATTAACCAGCTATTGCCAACACCTGAAAACAGAAAATAAACCCCCTTTCTAATAATCTTCAACGTGAGCGTGATGAATTTACAAACATGGTGTACATATTTAACAAACACACACACAAACTTTCGCCTTTATAATATTAATGTGAAAACTAACGAATATTAAATTAACGACAGAAAAAAAATATCTTCAGATTGTTCTCATGATTATAAAATTATTATCAGTCTGAAAAAGCCCCGTACTAAATCTACATAAGCCTTACTCCAGACCGCCATAGTAAGTAGGCTTTCAAGGAAAATGTCGCATTTCAAAATGCCTGCTGAATATCTGAACAGGATCATATCTCAGTACATTTCTTGCTAAACCAACTCCAAGTGTTTCAGCTTCGATAAATACTGGCGTATTTACTGGCGTGGCAATTCCCCGGGGCCCCAAGCTTGCGGGCCCTAAGCTTGAATAACAAATTTATTCTTTTATTGAACAAGCGAAAAATTCTCCTGTATTCAAAATCTAAATAAAATAAGTTGCAACACTAATAATAGCAACTCGTTAATCAGTAATAATAATAATATAAAAATAATAAAATATTCTACAACTTCCACACACCGTCGTCTAGTCCTAAGCTAAGCAGAACTTGTGTGATGAGTACTAGACAATTAAAAAACATACTTATATATTTCTAAATACATGCATAAATAAATAAATTACACCCAGACACAGAACAAATGATCGTGCTCATCACACAGACATTTGTCCTAGGTGGGAATTGAACCTACGACCTCTAGCACAGCAGTCAGGGCCACTAACCTCCAGAGTAGACCAACAGGCCAGTAATAGTCTGACACTAAAGAGCAACAGAAGGTATTTGGGGAAGTTATTATGAAATAAGGGGCCCCTGGTTTTTTTGTTGCCCCAGGGCTGTTTTCATCTAGCTACGCCACTATTTCTGCGAACCATCTTTTCTCACCGCATACAAAAATATTATTAGAAATGCTTCCATATTTTATTTTTTCCGTATCCGTGGCAGTCATGTTGTCATACATTCTGAGCATGCGCAGGCGCAGCGCTGACACGTTTAGTAGCTCACGAGCGGTTTGCGAGGCATGGCTTTTTTGTCATGATACTGGGAGGCCGATGTCATGGACTATTTCTGTTAAGATCGGAACCGTGTATGACTTTTTGCAGGATATTGTGATGGTAAACAATATATATGTTTACTTTTTGTAAGACATACAAATGCAGAGTGGCCGTAATCTATATATTTGCTAAGGAAGCCATGGATGGATGTACAGAAAGAGCTCCTTTGTGTGGACTAGACATGACCTGACCCAACCTAACACATGGTCTTGTTCTCTGTCAGGCTATGCTCGTGAACTGTGATTGTGTGTGAGTGATTTGAAATTGCAGAAATATCAGTTTATTAGATGGAATATCTTTAAGAATTTTCATCTGATCAACAAGGCCACTTTGCTTACTTTTCTCTCTCCCGCGTCTTCAGCTATTGCTCCGCTCCTGTAGGTTGTAGCGAGATTTTAAAGAGCCTTCCTTAATAAAAGAGCTATTCAGTACTAAAATAACTTGTCAATTCGAACAAAATAACAAAAAAATAGTAGTAATAGTGTAGTGTGATAGTAGCTTCCAAGTGAAGTTTTATTATTTGTGCAAACACTGACATTAATAAAAAAAAAAAAAAATACGATCATTACTTTCAATTTCTTACCAAACATATTAGTATTTTATAGACTCCCGTATCCGCAGTAGTCATCTCTGCTCCCCCGTGCCTCATACATTACGGCAGGCGTCGTCGCAGGCGCTGACACGTTTAGCTGCGCGCGCGCATTACAATTTGTAGCGCATGCGTTATTGCGCCGCGCGACGACGGATTTATCGTGGGACATTGTTTCCACGTATGGCGGTCACATGTGTACACAAGTAAGATTTGTCAGAAGACTTTTCAGTATTCTGAAGATAGTACGAGTTTTTTTGACACATGACAGTTTTATACGTATTTGGTTTCGTCGTTTTTCCTGTGGCTAATAATATTTCTGTCAACCCTTTCGGCTGAGGAGCATCAAGACCTTCTAAATAATGGAGTATTCTGGAGTATTGAGAGAATTTTCTGTTATATTTTTCGAGGGAATAACTGTCTTTAGCAGTCTTCTAGCTAGGAGTTAGAAACGTTACAAATATTTTTCTTTTTTTTTTCGTATTCTTACACATACATGTTACAAAACAGTAAGTATAAGCTAAGAAGTGATAAGTTATAAGCTGTTATGGTGTACAATAAAGAATTAAAGAAAGTCCCATACCACGTCTGCCTGAGTGTATAAACACGACGAACTAAAAAATTACTGAACGAATTTTTATTCAATTTTCACCAAGGTGTAGGTGTATAATACATGCATATTATAGTAGACAAAAGCCGCCAGTTATTGTTTTATTATTAATAGACTTGCGACAACGACATGCATGCCTAGAAGTAACCTATTCACTCTTGACTTAAAGACCCCTAAGTTGTAGCTATCAGGAAACACAGACTCCGGCAGGGAATTCCAGTCCTTAGCTGTACGCACAAATGTTTCCAAAAACGCTTTGTATTTATATGCATAAAATTATTATAGAGTGTTTAAATTTATCATCGAAAACCGATTAAATTTGTATGTTCTATGAATAGATAAATATTAACCTTAGACCTCTACACAAAAAAAATATATTTTAAAAACAAATGCTTTGCTTGACATGTTCCTAATTACAGTGACCTCTGCGAAGACCTTTAGTGCTAAAAATAGAGGATATAAAAACACATAAATCAAGCAGATAACTTTGTTTAATGTTGGCACATTAATTTAATTGATGTCGTGAGGTTAAGACCCGATACAGACGCAATACTTTTATCATCTGCGATTAGCGACTTTGCGACAGTCACGTGCTTGCGCTTTTTGTAGCTTCTGTGGAACAAATAGGATCATAATTATCTTGGCTCAGATCATAAACATTTTTTTTATTATTGATAGGTTCATGTTTGACCACTAGGTATGTCACTTAATGGTAAGCGACGACGAGGTCAATTATGGAGCACGTTTGCCTAGAAGTAACCCATATTAATTTAACGTGTAGTTTTTCCAACACTAAGAAATGATTTTTATTAGCACGCAATTAATTTTTGACGACATTAATTTTTCTATTTACAGTCTTCAGGAAAATGGAAAAATAAATAAAAATAAGAGACACTTCTTTCACTGTATGCCTCGTTCCACATCCCAGGTACAAAAGATTCCTGCTGCTGGAGCTGTTTCTCACCGCACCCCCGGAACGCACAGGGCAACTGAAGGTGCATGAGGAACACTTTCACATCTGTCCTACTACCCAGATATTTTATTATTGCCATTTTAATCCTTATATATATTAGGTTCTTTAGAATACAGGGGTTTTAATCAGTAAAAGTGTGTCAATCTATCGCGCTGCTCTCAGAGTAGGATCACTTATTTTATAATTTCACTTCCAACATTAAAAGAAAATAACTATGTTTTTGTTTTTACCCAACGTTGCTCAAAGTATCGCTGGCAAACATTGAGAGGCACGTAGGATCTGAAGTACGAATACACCAACTTTTGATCGCAAATCGCAACAACTTGAAGTAACTCGTGTGACAGGCCCTTATTGCGTCATCGTTAACGAGGTGTCAGTGCTCAGGCGCAGCTCTGTTACATGTGTATGAGCTGATCATTCTTCTAAGAAGCGTCGTCTTTTATATCTACATATTAAATAGCGCAGGACACTGAGATTTAGAGCGGACAACATAGGTTGTGGTTATTTTTTAGACCAAAGAATAAAACTAGACATCCTTGTACATTTTTTTATATTGTTCACAAAAATATATTTGGGTTTTTAAAACCATTGTTTTTATTTAATCGTTTTATTTATAATTATGTAAGTACCTACTAAAATAACGTATTAGGCCAATTGTTATAGTCTGTATAAGTCAACCGACTTGGGAATTTTGTATAATATTTAATCATTTAAAAAATACTTATATTCGATACTTTTCATAAGGTTCTTCTGTTAGTAAACAATGATCTTTATCTTTTAGTCAACCTTGATTATTGAACCCGTGTTGACTACATCAGATTTCATTAAATCCTAATATTTACCCAAGTCGTTTCACTTATTAGATAGACTCTACTACTAATGCTATAGATTTTGTCTAAAAAATTAAATTATTGTTTCTATTATTAAAACTAAGAATTTGTTTTTAAGAGATACTGTGTTATTTGTTTATTATACTCTGTACTTATTATCATATAAGACTTACTCTAGGGCAAGCTATTTCAAGCAAAACATGTCTATCTACAATGAGCTAAATAATCAAGAAACATGTTTCAATTGTTAATTGGATCTAACAAACAAAGTAATATTAAATTAATTCAGTATTGCTATCTTTCAACCATCTCTTGAAATCTTTCAATTAAATTCAACAATCTCTTAAACAATTATGCTAGTTTTGCTCAAAGTGTCGCTCCGGTGGCCTTAATCTACAGAAACTATTCACTTTACTGGGATTAAACGTAACCAATGATACTCAGTAATAGTGTCTTTAGTGCCCGGGTATTTAGAAAGTACGAAAGGAGAAGAACGAGTAAGTATAAGAAAATTCTTAAGATGACAGATAAGTTACGCTAAATGTTATCTGTCAGCGGAAGAATTTTCCTAATTGGATCAGAACTTACTATAGTATGCTTAAAAAGTAAAACGGCTTGGGAATTTTGTATAATATTTAGGGTGAATTATAACGATAACAAAGCCATTAACAGTTGTCAAATTGTCGAATTGACCAATAGGCGGCCGTTTCACGGCTGTTTATGGTTTTGTTATCGTTATAGTTAAATGGTGCAACTCACCCTTAATCATTAAAAAAATACTTATATTCGATACTTTTTATAAGGGTAAACAATAATCAAGATCTCTTAATCAACCTTGATTATTGATCCAGCTTTGACTACATCCGATTTTATTTTACCCTAATAATTACCCAAGTCGTTTAACTTTTTAGACAGACTCTATCTGCTCTCCAAGTGCAGATCCAGCACTCCAAAAAGGTGTGCATTATGATCGGTATAGTACATTCCTTTAAAGGAGATATAAATGTGTGATTTTGTATAGTGCGTAACTATCCGTGGGCAAAGCTGTGGAGTGAGCACTAGTAAATTTTCTGTAAAATGTTATATCTGTAAAATGTTAGTTTGTTCGCTCACGAAAATTACAAAGTAGCATCACCAGTATGACCATGAAAAGTGTGGTGTGAGCTTGGCTCGTGCTCGGCTCCCCTTGCGTAAACCCACCTTTACGGTTGTATCCTTTATGTTGTATTGAAGAATAGTACAAAGGTGATGCTTAATTCTAAAGTAATCTCTTCCAGCATACCTGCGAAAGGAAAATTGGAGAAAAAATAGATTTAGACATTGTGTGTAAAAGTAAATGGAAACTGAGTACATAAAAAAACATAATTACCATTGAAGTAATGTAACATGCATATTTGTGATTTTAGTCAGTAAAAGTCTGACACGCCCTCCGTTTCACCCAGTGTGGGAGGTCATTGGATGATTTCCTACCAAACAAAAACCTTAAGGGTTGTGAGCGTGCCCATCATGCTCAACGGTGGATCCGCCACCGCTACTCCCAGAGAAAACGCTTGTTTGTATGTTAGAGATACGAACAAACCTTTTTTACATCTCGATTTTACTAGTTCAGAAGTTTACTTGTAATGCCCAATTAAGCACAATCTGCCATACTAATGTACATTTGCTTGTCTAAATCATTAAACTGCGAGTTATGAGCCTGTGTCCTCATAAACAACGCAAGTTAGCGTCGAAGTATAATTTACAGTAATTTATGGCCGATAAATAATATCTAATTAGTCGATATTTGTGGTCGGAGCTGAGTTATTGGAACCTGTTCGGTGACGAAATGTGGGCCGATGGAGAAACGCGAATGCTGATTAGATGGGATCGTGTGATGTTAGTAGGCTTTGTGTGGGGCAAGTACAGCCAGAGGAGAGACGTGGTGCAAGAGTTACACAACTTCAATTCCACCAAAGCGTTTTGGGAATACATTAATTGTGCATACAGCTGAGGAGTTTAATTCCCAGCCGGAGTCTGTGTTGTTTGATAGATACAAGTGAGGGGTCTTTAAGTAAAGAGTGAATAGGTTACTTCTCGGCAAGCGTGCTTCATTGTTGGCGACATCATCGCTTACCGTCAGGTGAGATAGTGGTCAACTAAACAAGTCTCCTTACCGGCCTTGATGGTATAGTGGTCGCAAGCTCGACTGATGAGGATGAGATTGAAGGTTCGATTTCAGGCGCGACCAAACGTTTTTGGAATCTTTTGTCTGAAATATTCAGTAGCAATCTGGAGTCCGGATTTGTGCTCAGTTTAAAGCAATTGGCTGGACCACGGAGCTTGAACATAACTGCGTAATTCTTGATGTACCGTTTATACACGTCTGCCTAACTCCTTTAAGAAATACAGGCGTGATATACATTATATAAGCTGCATATGCTCTACATTGTGAATACCACGTCAAATGAGTAATTTGGTGAGAGATATGAAGCTTCAAAAAACAGTAGGAAGTAAACATGTCGATAACTAATAGTCAAAAGATATTCATAAAAAATGTTGTGTAAAATATGTTATAGTAACAAAAGCAATTAGTAAAGAAGATAGAGTTATGACTCATGAAACCATTTGTTTGTACAAATTAATCAGAGTTAGTGGAAAACAATAACATATGAAGTCATCATACGGTACGTGTGATTAGGTACTGTCTGTACTCGTATGTGTTTTCAAGGTTTAAAGTAAAGTCCAAATGTTTTCCTTCCATATTTAAATAAAAAAAAACAATGGCCGCCTCTACCGGCTTCCTCACACTCTTGCGCACACAAATAATTTTAAATATTTTGACAGGCCGACGGTTTTATTCGCAATTGCTGTTAAAATTCAATATGGCGATGCTGATTCATGATCTCCATACATCCTCATACAAAAATACCGATGACTTTATCACTGGGATATAAGGTTGAGGTTCCCGTGGCAGATGTGTAAATACAAGGTTGTGCTAATGTGTTTGTCTGCAGGATAATAAATCAGGTGGCATTGGTGGCAGCCCTAGGGATCATGTGTTAGGGTCCGCACACACTTGTTGCGACTTTGTGTAGCATGTGTCGTAATTATGCGCGATTTGTAAATGTTTTATAAATTATTATACAGTTAATTAACACATGCAAATTATGATGTCGTTAATTTTGAAGTTTTATAAAAAGGATTATAAAGTCCCAAAGCGGTTTGGTGTTTATTACAGATTTTTTAGGGTTCCGTAGCCAAATGGCAAAAAACGGAACCCTTATAGATTCGTCATGTCTGTCTGTCTGTCTGTCTGTCTGTCTGTCCGTCCGTATGTCACAGCCACTTTTTTCCGAAACTATAAGAGCTATACTGTTGAAACTTTGTAAATAGATGTATTCTGTGAACCGCATTAAGGTTTGCACACAAAAATAAAAAAAAAGCAATAAATTTTGGGGGTCCCCATACATAGAACTGAAACTCAAAAATTTTTTTTTCATCAAACCCATGCGTGTGGGGTATCTATGGATAGGTCTTCAAAAATGATACTGAGGTTTCTAATATCATTTTTTTCTAAACTGAATAGTTTGCGCGAGAGACACTTCCAAAGTGGTAAAATGTGTGTCCCCCCCCCTCTAACTTCTAAGATAAGAGAATGATAAAACTAAAAAAAATATATGATGTACATTACTATAAAAACTACCAACGAAAATTGGTTTGAACGAAATCCAGTAAGAAGTTTTTTTTTAATGCGTCATAAACCGAAAAAAATACACTATTATTAAAACATCGATCAAAGTTACAACACATTACAAGAACTTTTATATTATGTTACTTGCTGTTACGGAACCCTTCATGGGCGAGTCCGACTCGCACTTGGCCGGTTTTTTATCGATTCGGAATTGAGCCGAACCTCCTTGATCGGTCAATAAATACTATTTTTTAGTATATAATTATATTGTCTGATAACTTATTAATAAATATACACTCAATAAATACATACATATACCTAAACTACTTTATAAGCGTTTCTTGTCAAACAGTGAAGGGTCGAAGGAACTAAACCATTATTAGTCTAATAAACCAAATATTAGTTTTAGACAAATAGTAGTAACATTATTAGCTGAATAATAAGCTTGTAGGGAATGCTTAATAGAGTCATTATTAAGTATTTATTTGTCCCGTTTAACGCCAAACTGGACTAAAGGCCATGACATGAATTATTCATGAACATTATCGAGTAATAGTTGAAACTTTGCATATTCCGTGACTAATAAATTCTTCTCAATAGTCTAAATATTGATGTTTTTAATGTTCTGATCATTTAAAATACCTTGTTAAGGAGTTTTATGGGTTCGCCTTTCGAAACAAATAAATACAAAAGCGGCTTGCTAAATGTTCGATTGACTTTTGCTTATTATTTTTGTTGCCCAGCCTACACTGTTCTCTCATACTTATTAATATTGTGATATGGAAATATGAATCAAACATTTTTTAATAACCATGGAGTTTCTTACCCGTTCTTCTCCATAGGAAAGGACCAATTAGAAACGTGCGCTAGCTTCTGACGTTTTGAAATAAAGTATGTAATTTTAGTTGAGTTATGAGATACAGTCATATTAATAGTTGTGAAACCTGCGATTGAGGTAATTAAAATCCTACTGACACTTTAGCCAGTTTGGCCAAGTAGTTGAACGATTGAGTGCTGCGCTGTGAGTAGCAGGTTCGATCCTTGCACGGAACAAATATTTGTATATACACACAGGTGTTCCGGGTCTGGATGTCTTTTATATATGAGTATACATATTTGTGAAGGCACCCACGACATAAGGGTAATTCTTAATGTGGTGTAAACTTTTTTTTTGGATTTTGGTTACTTACAGAATATTATATTTACGCTGTCCAATATTCTTTCTTCAAACTACATTCAATAATTGGCGCAGCCTACTCCATTGGGCACGCACCTTAACTCCGTCGCTTGTCATTTGTCAGGGCTGTCAGTTGCCGCAACAGCACGGACATCGAGAGACCTTCGCTCACTGACACTTATGTATTGCTGTGTAGAGCTCGCCAGGAATCTCGGCGCTGTCAGGAGTGTCGGGAGTGTCGCTCAAGACATTATTAAACGCAGATGGTACTGTTGAGCAAGACCTAGTTCCCACGACACCAAGCTATATGAGTTTGGAAGCGAGCCTAGATATTCTACTATCAGACATTGAACTTGCTTGGCATGGCTTGGCTTTGAATTCAGTGCTGAAACGTTATAGTGATAGGATTGACATTTATGCTGTAAAATTGACATGTGATACTCATCAGGACGTTGCGATTGCAGTTTGACAGCTGAGGCTCGACCACGGGCTCTTGACGCAATCCATTTTACGACCTAAACTGAATTGTGTGAATTTTAACACGTCATGGTAAGAGCCCAGATCTTTCTTCTTATTCGTTTTCTCCATATCTGAAGGAAAAGTGCTTAGCATGTCTCAGCTGATAAGCTGCTTCCAGACGACTCTATTTTTAGGGTAGTGCTAATAGTAGATGACTACCAATAGCTTCGTTTTAATTGAAAACTACTACAATGGAATTGCCGTATTGTTATGTTCAGATAAATTCGTCGCAGCAGACAACATTCAGTCTCCACCGTCGCTTGTGATTAGTCAGTGCTGTCCATTCACTGCGACGCTTACAACACTAGCTAGCACGCCCGGAATCTCTCGCAGGGCAGTCACGACGCGGCCAGATTATCTAACTAGGCTCGATTCATGTTAGGCTTGATTACTTGCACGAGATAAAACTTACACGCAGTAAGAATTAAAGCATTATTTGCGAAGAACGAAACCAGGCAATCTTGACAGTACCGCTTGTCATTTGTCAGGGCACACGACGACGCTGTGCCCTCGTCAAGTTAACGAGAGGTACCTATGTCCTGAATTGCTCTGAGATACCAAACTAGATTAAACTTGTGATTGTTTGACTTGAGTAGGGAGGGACATTGGATTCTCGAAATGGGTATTCTGGAAAGCAGTGTAGGACGGCTCCAACTAGATGGGACAAGTATTAACGTTAAATATTTAGCTAGTCAGGCTGGTCCAGGCGTTTGAGTTGGGATGTGGACGTAAGTTAAAGCTTCCTCTATCTTACTAGTATTTTACCAAGTCTGCCAAGATTCACATAATGATCTCATATAATGAAGTTTAGCTTGCTGTTTTTTTTGACGTGAATACAGTTTTAAAATTTTTTCCATACTTAGTTTTTATTTTTTGGGAAAGTCATGACATCTTTTACTGACTAAAGACCCACTCTTGGTTCATCATTGCTATTGTTCCAGGGCTCCGGGGAACTCTTTCGCATCACTCATGGCCACAGTAGCCTTCGTCCCTTTTTTTTATGGTGGGGAAAATCATGCATTGACATCCCCCGCCCTTGGGCGGAGCGGGAGATAGTGTCAGACTCTTACTGACTAAAAGACCCACCCCGTTCCTTCTAGCTTTCATACCGGGGCTCGAGCGCCCTTCCGGATAACCCTGGCCCCGCTGGGCCCCTACAGTTTGCTAAATAAAACATTAAAAAATACGAGGAGATAACATGCAACATGCAACAGTACGAGCAGATACATAATGTCTGGTATATGGTCTTTGTTCTCTGGGTGGAGTGAGCCATCAATCTCGGCAGGGTCAGCTCTTCACCTTAACGCACTTTATAGAATGCAATAAACGATTGAGTAGAAATTTCACTCGCTTATTACTCAAAAGAAAAACATTCAGCATTTTCAGCAGCTTTAAAGCTAGTTCGTTTTTAATAAAGGTTTGTTCTGATGTAGTTGATCAATTTGTTGAAGGGTAAATCCTGTATGCCCATTGTGTCTACACACCTACTTCTTCGTACATAAATTTTTGGCTCACACGGCGTCAAATTGCATCAACATAGTATGAAATGAAGCTGTCCTCATCCAACAATTTGTCTACATTAGTCAGCTGCGGCGGGAACTCGGAACTTTGCTCGGAACATACATATATGTGTAGCGTATGTTGAGCGAGGCAAAATAATGCGCTCATTTAACTGAGACGGCAACATATTGCCCACAATGAGCGCTTATTCGCTGTCACTTCAGCGGTTATAAAGTTAGGAGCTTTTGTCAATGTTATGGCGCGGTATTATTTTTAATCCGTGTGCTTTGTTCTGTACATTTGTATAGATTTTCAGGTGAATTAATTTTGTGTGTGGCGCGTGTTAGATTCATCATCATTATTTGTGACGTAATTATATTATGAATTATCATTTTTCACGAATATTGTTAGTAGTGTTTTATACGTTGGTAACATTCATGAAGCTTGAATGTAAAGTTGAAGTACCTGTCAAAGATAATGTTGTTGTGTTTACGAATATAAAACGCTAAACTTGTATAAAGAAGTAAGGATGATAATTCTATAAATTATTATGTAATTATTAACGTTCTTTGTAATGTATCGTGGGATTAGCCTGGATAAACAGACAGACAGACAGTCAGACAAAAATTGTAAAAAAATGTTATTTTGGTGTATGCACCGTATATATATTCATATGCATGTAGTAAAAAGCAGTTATTTCAATATTACAAACAGACTCTCCAATTTTATTTATATGTATAGATTATATTATTGTTCAGGCAAAGCCCTACTCATTAGTTAATTCGTTACCCCCCATACTACGTGAGAACTGTAAGATTTTCTAAACTCAAACCAGCAGCTAACGGCCACAATACCTCGTGCCTACACAACGCAGACACAACTAAGTAATATAATTACCGGCGCGGTTCGCTTGCCCAAACAATGTGGCTTGTACACAAACGCTAAGCAAACATGCGCGGGCGCAGTTGCAACCATGTTGTGGGGAACGGTACGCGTGGTCAACAACAACAGTTAGTGGTGGCAAGTTTTGTATTTTGAACGGTAATTTTTAATTTGAAGTTAAGTTCCCTTAGACTTGAACTTTTTTTAGGACACCTAGGCTTTCCGTGCGGCGTACCCTGACGGCTTTCGGAGATCACTTTCGTGATAACCACGACCGCTCTGGTAAGAGTGAAACGACCAAGAAGAAGAGGCTATCCGTAACATTGGAAGGAACTGGGCTTCTTATATAAGACCCTGATGGTCCAGAAGGAAACCACCAGTCGTGGTAGTAAGAGGGGTGTCAGGAGAAAAAAACGTCGGGGAGGCAACCTCTCAGATGTATAAAACACGAAACCCCGCCTGGAGCATTGCCTCTTTCCGTCCACTGAGTGACTCCAGGAACCACAATAACACTGGATTGTCGAGGAACAGGATAGATTCAATTACAGTATTTCCCAAGGATGTGTCTTAACAAGTGTTGTACAGAACACACGTTCCGGGTTTCCTAAAAGATCAACTAGTCTTTTAGGAAATCATGGTGTTCCTTCCGTGTGCCGAATGTGATGGTAATCGACTGGGGTGGTTTTATTGACGTAAAAATCCTATCCTTTAGGAATTAATATGTCCACAGGAGAACCTAGGTTACCGACGTGGACAGAAGAATCGCCAAATTTAAGCGGCAGTTGGCAGGGCACAGTGCTCGTAGAACAGATGGTCAATGAAGCCGAAAGGTTCTGAAATGGCACCGAAGGCGCAGTGTTGGAAGGACTGGAACAAGGTGGACCGACGACGTGGTCAGAGTCGTGTGGATCCGATGGATTCGAAACGCACAGGACCGTTCGTGGTGACTACAATTGGAGGAGGCCAATATCCAACAATGGACACCTTTCGACTGAAAAGATGATGACGATAAATTTTAGTCATAAGAACTGTCATGAAGCTAAATAAACACAGGAATTTAATAATATAATTATCTCCTGTTTCTCTTTGTACATATCCAATTTCCATTTCACTAATGCAACTAATTTATCGTCCCCTTCTTAAACTAATAGTGGGTGGGATCGCGAATCCCTCGCGATTGGGATATGATGAACTGCGGTGTAGTAAATATTGTTTGCAGGGGCGTCAGGCGCGAGCGTCGCCGGTAAGTGCCGACAATTGCCAGTTATCAGGTTGCAGCCACCCCACGGAACAGGGGTGAACGGAAGTGTATTTTTATGAAGTCTTTGATATCGTCTTATTGGTGACTAGTTTCTACCGCTAGCTTCTACCAGTCACGTCACCTGAGTGATATCTCAAAGGAACGCACTGCCGCGACAAAAGTTTCGTATTCCAGGACACTGTCCTTATGTCCGCCCAGTTTTATTGAAATCTGTTAAGACATGAAAAAGTAACAAATAGATATTTGCATTGATAATGTCGATCCTTATCGCTACAAAGGCCGTAATCCCAAATCTCATACTTTTGGCTTTGCTTTTAGCTATGAATTTGTGATCGTAGCCCAATTGTATTTTCCGATCGATTGGGTGTCGGTCGACGCAAGGCACCGTGATCGTTGGAAGGAGTGGAGGGAGGCCTTTGCCCAGCAGTGGGACAATATGGGCTAACTATGATAAAATAATAATGCTAAATAATGACAAATCCAAACTTCCAAACTAATATTATAAATGCGAAAGTAACTCTGTCTGTCTGTCTGTCTTTGCTTCACGCCTAAACTACTGGACCGATTTGTGTGAAATTTGGTACAGGCATAGTTTGGAACTTGAGAAATGACATAGGATAGTTTTTATCACAAACAATAAAATAAAAAATAATATAAAAAATAAAATTTATTCCGGACATACAGCGCCATCTATTGGTCAAGAGTCGGCATCAATTCAGTACTATCTGCCGGAAGTCACTATTCCACGCGAACGAAGTCGCGGGCAAAAGCTAGTAGTATATATTATACTGTGTGTACTATATTATGGGTGTCAAAAACTGAGTAAAAGTGCATTAAAAAGTTTTTGTTCTCCAAAATGGTCGCCCTTCTTCATAACCAGTGCATCCACCGCAGAAGTCATTGGATGATATCTCACCTAAAGAAAAACGCCTTTTGTCAGAAAGGTCAGTCACCAAGTTTCACCGAAATCCGTTCAGCCGTTCGAGCCTGAAGAAGTAACAAACATACACATAGAAGAAAAATTGAAAATTTTGAGTACGTAAGTCAAAAACTTTCTGCTTTATAATATTAATATGATGGTAGACTTGAAATGAAGCATATAACGTTTTTTTTCTATTGCATCAGTCGTTTCGTTTTTTAGGTATTCACAGTTTTTCCTGTTAGTTATTTTTAGCCACTGAACCTTTCATTGTACTGATTACTGCTACGGCTTCCAGTACATTATAGTGTTCCTGATAATGTTATTTTATCAGTCAAGTTATTATTATTTTCCCTTTGTAATAAAAAAATGTAACGCAGCATGAATCAAGGCGATAGGCACTAATAAGTTACCAATGAACCCAGTTTATCTTTCCTGAAGAGATGGGAGCAGGGCTAAGGGCTTAAGAACTATGATCATAAAGTGATCTTCTACTTTTTATCGCCATTTCATGACTCTCTTGGCGCCCCGAAATAAAAATGGAATGATGGAAAGTATGGAATGATAGAAAATCGTTGCCTAGGAATGGGGCAGTTCAGGGTACTTAATATATATTTGACTTGTACCGGAAGATACAACGTTGGAAGGCCAAGATATACCAATGACCTGGTGAAAATCGTAGGAATGCAGTGGATGCGAAACCCACAGGACCGTTTATTGTGGCGACACTTGGGAGAGGCCTCTTTTTACATCTTCCTCTCCCTCTCCATTCATACTCATATAACTCTTTTTGTAACATGCGTAATACTCGTAGAAACAATTTTTATTTCTATTGTTGATAGGCTCACGTCAGACCACTGTCTCACTTGATGGAGCACGCTTGTCTAGAAGTAACCTATTCACTTTTTATTTAATGATTCCTAGTTTGTACCATCAAAGACACTTCCGCCTGACCAAGGCTAAGTTAATTTTTGCTTGATTTGGTTTGGCCCCGCGCCGCAGCGTTCAAACGATTTTTTTTTAAATGATCAGGCAGTAATGACGCGATGGTACGTATCAGGGAACACAGACTCCGGCAGGGAATTTCACTTAGCTATGCGTACAATAAATATGCAATTTTTAAGAGTGAAAATGTCTGCGTCAGCCCTGCGAGTAACTCTACCCGAGGTTCGCACGTGTTGGCAAACACGCGCTAATGCTGAGAGGTGGTGCTTGCTCAGCTGCTCTTGACTGGCTTTTCGGCTGATGTTACTGTGGCGGTTTGTGAGGGGAGACGCTGATTGTGTTCAATATGATCAGTTCCTCATCTGTGGGAACTGGAGAAGTTATACACCAAAATGACAGGTTGTAGAAAGATATCTATACTCTGTTTAAGTTTATTTTATGCCTACATCACTGAACCAATTTCGTTCAATCCATATTTTGTCTAGTCCCAAGCTAAGCAGAGCTTGTGTTATGACTTCTAGACAACTGATAAACATACTTATGTATTTCTAAATAAATACATACGAGTATTAGGTACAGATAAATAACATCCAGACACAGAACATATGATCATGCACATCACATAAACATTTGTCCTGGGTGGGAATCGAACCCACGACGTCCAGCATAGCAGTCAGAGCTACTAGCTACTAGACCAACAGGCTAGCCTCAGATGAATTTTAGTTTATAGTTAGAATGAATCTTGGAGAAGGGCGTGGTATATATTATTTTTCATTCGGGAGAACGTTCGCTTGGGATCCTTTGCGATTTTCAAGCGAGTGAAGTCATTTGCAAGAGCTAGCAAAACAGAAACATAAGAAAGTTACTTTGAAATAGTTAATGACCACTTTATTTTAGAGAAGAGATTGAAGTGGTCGTGGTGATGTCTACTTGGTAGTAAAGGTACTTAGTAAAAGAGGTAAGAAAGAGCCCTAAAATACCTCGACGAGCATTGGATAGCTCGCTGTCCGACCGTCCGGTAACTGTCCGGACCGAGCCCAAGCCGTTGACTCAAGGAGCTGTCAGCAACAGCAGGGGCCCAGCTGGGTCGAAGTCTACTGGGCCCAAGGTTAGCTCGAAAGATAGCTCAGCCCCGGTACGAAAGGCAGCGACAGAACAGGAGTAGGTTTTTAGTCAGTAAAAGTTTCACACTATCTCCCGCTCCGCCCAAGAGCGGTGATGTCATTAGATGATTTTCCCACCGCGAAAAATAAAGCCCTAAAATTGCCCAAAATCTATAAAATGTAATCTAATGGAACTGAATCACCCACAATGATACAAAGCAAAGAACATAATTATAGGTTCTTTTTAAGGCTATAGAGAATGCTTAAGCAGGTACCTACTTATACAAACTCCGTTGGCAAGATGCCAATAAGCAATTAATCACATGTCACAGTCTAATGTATTCAGTACAATAGTGTGCACAGACTGCCTTGTGTTTTAAACACATTATGGATACCGTGCTGTTTTGCAAGATGTCACCTTGATTCAGTTTTTTGCTTAGGATTTGTATTCAAGGTACAAATCTGTTAGAGTGACAGTCGATCGATCAGCCAGTCGCTGATACGCAGGCCTCCTCTCATTGTTTTAAAATTTGAATAATCGTTTTATCTTGATGTTTAATTCTATTAATGGATTGGATAAGACACTGTAAAATATACCTTGTTAAAAATAACTTACATTTTTTTAAATCTCCTAGACTTATTTAAAAGGGTTTTTTTTGTAGTTGGTGAGCCATCCAGTGACATCTGCGCAGCCCTTGGGCAGAGTGGGAGATGGTGTCAGACTTTTACTGACTAAAAATCCAGTCCGTTCTTTGCCTTTTGTACCGGGGCCAAACACCCTTGACAATCCACTCATTTAAAGGTGATGGGTAGAATGTTAGGGATTTTTGGGTAAAGACGGTGGGTATAAAAATGGGAGTGAGGAAGGTCTGAGTTTTCTATCGGGTTTCAGAATAATATGATTTGACTAGCTTCTGCCAGCAACTTCACCCGCGTGGAATTGATACTATAATTTATAAAGGTTTGTGAAGGCACACCCAATAGATACAGAAGTAGTAATTATACTTTTTTACTTGTGATTAGAAAATGTTTTTTAGTGACAACTTGTTCATTACTAATGTGATCTTCCATAGTCCTAATTAGCTTGACGTAGCATGATTCAATGCCTTCGCAGAACTCACTAAGCTTAGGCATATACTGCCACATTAAGCAAGCAAAGTACATGCCTACATCAGATTCAAGCACCAAAATGGTTAAAAGCGGAATCTCTTGGAATGCTGCGCGTTGCTTGCATGCTAATAGAAGTCGATCGCATGCCGATGGCGTCTCGATCCGATACGAGCGTCGATTTGATTGTGAGCGACGCCTGGTGATAAAGCTAAGTGTTCGATTCAGAGACTGAGATAAAAACGTATGTTCCTAAGTGGACGGCCGTGGAATTGAAAATGAATGTGTGGTGTGATCATTGATCACACACGGATTACCATTGGGATTTTTTTTTTTAATAATATCTTAGTTTAATGGTTTGGTTATTATGATCAAGAAGGCTTCGTAAATATCGCATCTAATTAATTAATTAATCTAGAATCTAGAGCCTCTAAGCTAGTCTAAGATAATATGAACTTTAACTGTCAAAATGTTTGAAATCACTTATGTTGTTTAGTGGCAAAGTAATACATTATATATTAATTATGCAGACTGAATAGTTAGGTACCGATGAACAATTTAAACAATATTACTCCGGTTCGTGATGCCCCGGTGGGTAAGGCACCTGCTTCTCATGCATAAGAATGTTGGTTCGAAACCGGGCAAGTACCAATGTACATTTTGAAGTTTATCTAGGACATTATTGGCATCTCGTACTTCGGAAGGCACGTAAAGTTCGTAGATCTTTGACAGTCATTACAGTCTGCCAGAGACCAGAAAGTTTGATTGTCAGTTTATCTAAAGAGTATTGTGTTGCCCAGTAACTGGGCTGTAGAGGTCAGACAGACGTGCCGCATCAAACCGATTGCGGAGGTGGTGGAAAAAAACTAGCGAGATCATGAAAAAAAAATCTTCTATTTATTCCGTCGCGAAAAGTCAACAATTCAATACCTCCAATAGGTATTCATAGATCAGGATGCGCACCTTATTTATTCTCAGAATCAAAACTTCTATAAGAACTTGGCATTTACAAACACTTAATAAATTTAATCTATTGAGTTCTTGTCATCTTGTATTATATTAGAATCAACTCTATAAACTAGATACAGTTGTCGCCACATTGTTATTACATGTATAACTTCAGTTGGCCTATCGCAGTACGAAGTTTGAAAAGTACAAGTGGCCAAATTATACTGGTTCTCTCCCAGGGACGTGCGGTCTGCAGTGAATATTTAAATACGTATAACTTTTTACCACATTCTGTAGACAAGGAAAACATCACGATGTATTTGGCAGGGTCATAAGAACCAGCTCGTGTGACTCCACAGTTCTGCGAAGCCGCTGATGTATGCATGTCTTGCACGTTTGTTTTGTCCATACCGACAGGACTCATGAACAGAACATGACGTGACGGTGTGGTCGGCTGTTCACTAGAGTCTAGACTTTGATCGAACTTTTTGAGTAAAGTCTGTCTGTATAATATGTCTTTTTGGGGCAATGTAACAGTGGATGCTGGCAGACTTGAGAAGAAGTCTTATGTTTTGTATATATTGTGTTTATAAAGTTCATATATCTATCTATTAAAATAAAAGGAGAAACTGCCATATCAACGCACAGCCGAATCAACTGCGACTAAGACTTCAAAGCTCGCTTGAAAAAATGGCTTATCGAGCAAGCTTTTTATTCTATTGATGAATTTATGACTTAATATAATTTAACTTTGACGTAAATATTAATTTGGACTGAAAATTGTTGTGACTTTTAATTTTGTGATTTATTTTAATTTTTATTTGTGATTTGATTTCTACTTATTTTATTTGTATTTTTTATTTTATTTGCTTGACATTTTATATTATTTGACATTGTTATGTAATCATTAATTTGTTAACATGTAATTTAAAAATTCTGTATTGACTTGTAAGAATCCCTTACCAATAAATGTGAAACTTTGCACATGGCTTCCTTTTATGTCGTAGGTGAGCACTAAGAAAGGGGTGCTAATGGGGGTCCAAAGTTTATAAGTATGAAAAAACCTACTTTCACGCGGGCGAAGCCGCTGGCAGAAGCTAGTATGATATAATTTTTTTAAGTACCTATTGACCGAATTAAGAAAAGCTACAGTGCCAAAAGGTCTTTAGAGAAAACAGTGTGGTTCCTCTGAAGTAAACACAAAACTGCGATGTGACGCCGCATCGTAAAAATCTATGGCTTCTGCCAAGTCCCTGAGACGGTTGCGTAACTTTCTGCCTACTACCACTAAAATTGCTCTTGCTCAGTCCCTCTTACTCCCTATCCTTGACTACGCTGATGTCAGTTATCTCGATCTCACTGAGGCACAACTTGATAAACTTGAGCGACTTCAAAATGTTTGCATACGATTTATATTTGGCTTGCGCAAGTATGATCACATATCCGATTTTCGTACAAAACTCAAGTGGCTTCCAATACGTCTTCGCCGGAACGTACACATCTTGTCTCTGCTATACAGTGTTCTGTTCAATCCTAAAACCCCCGCTTATCTTAAAGAACGTTTCAAGTTCCTTCATGACACACATACTAGATATCTTAGGTCATCGGAAAACTTGAGGTTGGAGATGCCAAGCCACTCTACCAACTTTTATGATAAGTCGTTTACAGTTCAGGCTGTGCGGCTGTGGAATGCTCTGCCCGTGTCGGTAAGGCAAGCTCAAACACTCACCACTTTTAAAAATGAGGTTACAAATCACTACCTTTCCTCCTGAATGTTAAATTGTCATTAAATTGTCTTTAAGTACAGTATTTCTCTGCTTTTATAATTATATTTATATATATATATATATTATATTGCTTGTAATATATTCATTTATTTATTATATTCTTAATAATAATATATGTAATCTATGTGTTCTTAATTATAATATATTTAATATATGTAATTTTTGCTAGTTTATGTATTGTATATATGTAAATAGTACACCACGAACTACCTGCGTATCTTTTTCTCCTTCTCTGTCAAATCCATCCAAAGGTTGTCTTTAAAAAATCGCTTTTAGCGATAAGACCACCCATTGTGGCACCCTATTAATTTTAAGTTTCTTATGTAACTGCTTTATGTTTGGTGTACAATAAAGAATTTATCTATCTATCTATCTATGAGTTTGCAAGAATTTGTGAATTGATTCACATCGCACATTGCATAGTCACCTGAATCCCTGAAATTGGTTCAGGGATTCCGCACCGCATGAATGCGCATCGCAGTAATTCGCATTGCAGATATCTGCGACCATATAGCGTGGCAATGCCGCCAGTCTTTTCGGCACATTACCATCGACAGCGATGTGGAAGAGTTTTTTGACGCCATATTTTAGTTTGATTTTAGTTAGTTGTAATGAGCGTAGGGTTTTATTATTATTTTTATTATTTTACTGTAATTATAGTCAGTCAAGTTTTTTTTTTAAATGAAATGAAGTTATTAGTACCTATCTATTTAAATTAGGTAGTAACAACTTCAATTACTCGTAGTCAAAACCGCACAGTTTCGCAGCCATGTCATGCCATTGTTAGTCCGCCCACAGCGGCCATGTATGACAAAATCCCTTACATTATTTAGACAAGCCCACACCGGCGCCCGCGCAGCCTGACGGTAATGTACATTGTCACATTGACTAGTGCTTGTACCTACATTGTTTAAGGCTCGTTTGTACTTAAATTAGTTTGAGTAATTAATATTCTATGAGCTATTGTGGGGGCTTGGTGATGGAATTGCTCAAGTGGGCAGTCAGCTAGGGATATATTATGGTGTTCTATGTCCAGAGTAATACTGAAATGAAATGAACTGCCTATTGGATACTCAAGTAATATCTGGTTCTAAGTACATACAGGGCCAATCATTGATATATTATAAGGAAAGATACGTTACGTGCAGAAAACCTGGACTCTGTGCATAATTCCATTCACAAGTGAATGTTTTTGTATGATTTGTACAACGCATTTGGACACGAAGGCATTTTGGTAACCTTTACCCCACTTAAAACAAAAAAAAAAAAAATTTTTGCGTAACACGCCCGTTTATGTGACTGAGTGAAACTGAGCCACGGGAGCTTGATTTCAGCGGTCCACGCGCTAGAGGCGAGTTGATTATTTTAATCTAAGGGTCCAACACGTCGTCGCAGAAGGACTCCCGGCTACAGCAGGCAAATCCATGGACGGCGAGCTACTTATTGAACGCCGTCCGCGATAAAGATAAATCCTTGACCGGGTAGATGACAACAGCGCGTTTATAGACGCTGGGGGATAGTTCAAAAGAGTTACTGTGGCTTTGGAACGCAAAGGGCAATTGTATCCCTCATACTTATAGGTTGTAGTCTGCAAAAGTCTGAAACTGACTGTACACAGAGTGAGAGAAGTAAATTTATGGTTTCCCACCCAAAAAAAGGTAGGTACATATATTACTCTGAAGTTTTTAGTTGATTGTTATGCTCATCCTCATAATAAAAATATAATACCTATATAAAAATATAATATTCCACAACTATCGCACAACGCCATATAGTCCCAGGCTAAACAGAGCTTGTGTTACGGGTACTAGACAACTGATAAACATACTTATATATTTCTAAATACTTACATATTATAGATAAATTACACCCAGACACAGAACAAATGTTCATGCTCATCACATAAACATTTGTCCTAGGTGGGAATCGAACCCACGACCTGCGGCATAGCAGTTAGGGCCACTAACCACTAGAAGAACAGGCCAGTCAACAGTAAGTTTGTTAAATATACATATAAAGGTGTACAAGAATAGATCCTATTGAGCCTATGTACTCTTTTAAATCATTGTTTAAGTAAGTATTGTTGATGAACAAATTGTGCCTACCTACTTTATTAAACATAAAAAAGTCTAAAGTACCCATTTTAAAAAGACATGGCATTATATTGATCAGCGACAGGAGCTTACATTATGATCATGCGCCGCCTCCCACACACCGGCGCCCCCGCAGCGCACTCTCATACAACCATTACTTGCTTGGCTAGGCTATTGTCGCCGGCACACTGGAGCATAATTAACTATTGTATTTGTACTAGAAAAAATAATAATCCACCACGCGGGCCCAGTGCGTGTTGGTGAATGTCACATGTATTCGAATTTTTGGTTCTAGGACATGCCGGATTCCTCACGATGTTTTCCTTCACTGTTTGAGAGCAGTGGTGATGAAATAAATTACACTAAGTAATGCGCCTCGCGAGCAACTCGTAAGTCGGAGCGATTACCACTCGGCTACCACTGCTCTCATGTTGTGGTAGTTATTGTGTAACCACCCGGAGTTTGGAAGTTGCTGGTGTAATACCCGCGTGCCCTTTTTTTTTATGGTGGGAAAAATCATGCATTGACATCCCCCGCCCTTGGGCGGAGCGGGAGATAGTGTCAGACTCTTACTGACTAAAAGACCCACCCCGTTCCTTCTAGCCTTCATACCGGGGCCCGCGTGCCCTGGAAAGCACATAGAGCCGTTGGTTCAGCGCCTGATCATCCCCTTTGGATTTGCCTTCTCATCAAAGTGGGAGGATAAAGAAATAGAGATATCAGACTTCTTCAAAAAGTACTTATTTGAACCTTTTTAGTTGTTTTTAGCGACTCAACTGCTTTTTTGATACAAGTCACTTTTTTTTTCAGAAAGATTATTCAGTCCCTTTAGTCGTGGGATCACAAAACATAACATCATCCAATACGGTGGCCATGACAAAAGCCGCAATGACGTCGCCAGACCAAATAACAAGTAGTGAAGTATTTATCTGCACACGTGCTTAAATCATCGGTTTATTATTATTTGCATACACTACATGTGAGCCTCCCACGCCGGCGCCCGCGCACTATTGCCAACTTTACTATTGTCACATCTGGACAGAGATTATAATACGCAATTAGTGTAGATGCGACTAATTAAATAACAAAAACAAAGAAATGAGTTGTGAATTTAGAGCATCCGTTACGTATATACCAGTAGATAGGTACCTACTTACATACCACTCTAAACAACATTAGTTTTAGTACATGCGGAACCCGAAACATACGTGTTTTATGTAAAGAATCTATTACAAAATTTCATAACTGTATTATGAAAAATCACAAAGTTATAAGCTTTTTATGTCAGCAAAAATACATAGTCACCGGGCCATCCAGGCGGCTGAGGAGTTGTTTTGCACTTGCACCGATTTGTTTGCTGGCGCCTAATGCCCGCTATGCCCTGCCGGGATCTGTGCTGTACTTAGTGTCGTTGGTATCAAACTTATGACTTTTTTAAATATTAGGCAAAAAATTTAACATGGTATAAAACTATTGGAATCCATTCATTTATTGATTCTGAACAAATTATATTCAGGTTTCGCATAAAATAAAAATAGAGTTGTTTATATGGCGGTAGATCTTACAATTGATCACTTCATGATTTGGCCAATTAAAACTTGCCAGATCGTCTAAACGTTAAAGTTTGATGTTAGTCAATCCTCATTTGGCCATGTCATGTAGAATTTCTATGATAATAAAAGTTTAATAGAAAGTAGGCCAAACAAGGATTAGAAACGGCTATACTCGGAGTTTCCTTGTGTGATCACATCAGAAATGAAGATATCTGCAGAAGCACCAAGGTTACCGACATAGCAGTGGGCAGGTCTCGTTGCTCGCACCATCTGTTCTGCGACTCGGCTGGGCAGCATTCGGGAAGCTGCGCGGTATCTTCTCGTCCAATATACCACAGTGTCTCAAGACGAATGTCTTTGACCTGTGCGTGTTGCCAGTGATGACATATGGCTCCAAAACGTGGTCGCTTGCAATGGGCCTCATCAGAAGACTCAAAGTCACTCAAAAGGCAATGGAAAGGGCTATGGTCGGAGTTTCCTTGCAGGTTCACATCAGAGATGAAGATATCCGCAGGAGAACCAAGGTTACCGACATAGCTCGAAGAATCGCCAAACTTAAGTGGCAACGGCTAGGGCACATTACACGCAGAACAGATGATCGATGGGGACTGGGTTCTGGAATGGCGATCACGTACCGGAAGACGCAGCGTTGAAAGACCTTCCACAAAGTGGATCGATGGCCTGGTGACAGTCAATGGAATCCGATTAATACGAGACGCACAGGACTGGTCGTTATGGTGACACTTAGGGAAGGCCTATGTCCGACAGTGGACGTCTTTCGGCTGAAAAGTGTTGGTTTTTCGAAACGAGTATTTGGAGGGGGAAAGGGATTGATTAAATTCTTCACTAAGCACTATTCGTCACGAAAAACAAGGGTTTCCTTTTTAGAAAAACCTATGATTTGCTGACGTATCTTTGAGGAGCGGAACATTACGCGCTGTTGACGACTTGGGCTCAGTCCAGTCGATTACCGGACTTCCAGTCGGCGACCTACCCATTGCTTGTCACCCGTGAGTCCGCATCTGACATGGATGTTGTTCGGGGTCGAGGTCTCGGCGGCTGAGGTGTTGAAAGGGGTAATGCATTTATCGGATCTGTATGAACTCCAGTACATAATCTATGCCTCCTTTGTATGTAGTACGCCCACCGCATGTCACCTTTTACTATCAACTAACAGCCAGGCAACCACGCGAGCTGTGCGTGTGGCCACCATTTACTACAACACCCCTATCTCGACCACATAAAGACCATTATTGAATAGCCAACTAATTAAGATAAAGATTAAATATTATCAATGAAATATTAATGAGAGGAGATAAAACTCACCGGAGTTGATGCGTTGACTTCAGCTTATCTGAAACGAGAGGCATTTATTTAGTTATTGGTAAGTGTCCCTGCACATGGGCCACAAAAATCCACTTCTAGCTTCTTTTTGTGGCGGCCTTTTTTTGGTGTGCGGCTATGGCGTCACAAAAAAAGCTAGAAGTCGCTTCTAGCTTCTCCGGCTACAAGCTGTCGAGCGCTTCAGTTTTTTTTGTGGCCGCTTCTAGCTTTTTTTGTGGTCGCTTTTAGCTGTTTTTTGTCGAGGCTTTTTTTTGGCCCGTGTGCGGCGGTGCCGCCACAAAAAAGCTAGAAGCCGCTTCTAGCTTCTCCAGCCACAAGCTGTCGCGTTTTTTTTGTGACCGCTTCTAGCTTTTTTTTTGTGGCCGCTTCTAGCTTTTATTTGTGGCGGCATTTTTTTTGTGGTCCGTGTGCAGGGACACTTAGTTATTGATAAGAGTCTGACTTATTGACGAGATTGAAGGTGAACCGTATAATCTTATGAATGATGTGATAAATAATAATGTGTGTGCTGTACTGGGATTGAATGAAATGTGTTCGCATGTGAGGGAGTTTTGAGCTCAAGGAAAATGTTATGTTAATAAATAAACTCTAACTGGAACTATTTGTTTCATTCAGGCGTTTATATGCACTTTTGAATTGTCAAAAAGTAGGTCAGTTACGAAGATAAACACTAAACTCTATTACAGTAGGTATATAAAATCTAAGTCTGACCTTAGTTTTTATACACAGAATACTTAACTACATACTAAATTATAAAACAAAGCAGTGTCTCTTTAAGTTAATTACCTGGTCTTTTTATTGTTTTTATGTTGTTTTGATACTGGTGGCTGCCGCAAAATAAATACAATATTTTCTTACATTTAAGGTGAGCCAGCTATCGACATTACCTTACGACTGAGCCCAAGATAATCTAGAATCGGATAAGCTGCCAGTTTAAGAAACTTTTAAATCAAATATTTTCTAACTTTTCCACAAATAATAATGAACCAATTAAAAGACATATGTACATCTAAGACGAATTTTGAAACATACTAATTAATATTATAACAGCAAAAGTTTGTGTGTGTTTGTTACTTCTTAACAATTAAACAACTAACGATAGACCATGTCTTGAAACAGCACATATTTTTTTGAAATCTGTTCCCTGTTTCCTTGCGATAATTGTCCACAATCACGCAGGCAAAGCCATGGACTAGTAAAGAATAAACCGAAAAGCAGTTACTGACATTTGCTTGCAAATAAAAAGATATATATATGTAGTATACATATTAAATATATATGTATGTGTATTTTAAATATATGTATATTTTTTAACTCGTGTTTTCATAATGAATTTTCTTTTTATGCGCCTACCTTATAGTCTCTGCACCTCTCTAGGTTGACTGGCAGAGAATGCCTAAGGCATTAAGTCCGCCTATGTACTTTGTGTTGCATGAAGATTAAATAAATAAATAAAGACACCAGTCAAAAAACATTTGTCTTTTCCAAAATGAGCGTAGTGACTTCATTGTCGATATAAGTGACAAGTTTTTGTTGAACACAAAACTTGTCAGGCCACCGTGAAACGTTAATGCAGTCAGGTTTTTGCAGGCGAAGCAAACGTGCCGTAGGTACAGCCTCCCAGACCACCCAGGGCTGTTCTCAGGATATCGAGATACGGAGTTAGTACTATGGAATGTGTGACAACAGCGATTGGTCAAATACTAGAGTGGAACATAGTTTTGTGTTATTGGAGCTTATATTTCGCATGCAACGTTTGTAAGTGTCAATCACGTGTGTGTTTAGGAATTTTCTATGCAAGATATTGTGTATTTCAGCAGTTTTCTTATCGAAGAAGAATGCAGTACCATCCCCAAGTGAATCGAAATTTATGATTTATATCGATAACCGAACCTTCTGATGATTATGCGTGATTGTTCAAGAGACTGCGGTCTGGGTGGGATTTAATCAGTAAAAGTCTGATCTCTAACTCCACCAGAGCTGGAGGATTAATTTACTGTTTTTAGCCCTTCCCCCCCCCCACCAAAACAGGACAATTTCCAAAATGGCGGTCAGTCAAAAAAAGTGATGCTAAATTGCATGTTCCAAAGCTTAGATCTCTATAGAGAAGACGTGCAAGAAACTCCATGGTGCGTCCTTTATAATCATATTATGAGTTACGCATTACTCTTCACTTCTAATATGTGGGCAAAATGTAGATAAAAAAAAGTAATTAAAAATAGAAATTGAAATAAACCATTGGCAGCTAAGAGATGACCAGTCTCAACTGACGGCGCAGTTATGACTAACGAGCACTGAAGATCCATCATCATGGCCTGCAGTTCACGTCAACTGTTGCAATAAACATTTCCTTAATAAACTGCTGAATGTTACAGCTTCTTTCAACGTTCCTTCACTCGGTCGGTGGTCTGCGGTACCAGCAGGAGTTAACGACGTCCTGTGCGAGTCAATCGCAGCGTTTACACGATGTTCACTTACTGTTTACACGAGCTTACACTAAATACAATAATTAGACACATTAGAGAGTAGCTGGCGTGTTATATTGGATGAGGAATACGGGCGTGGAGGATGGAGAGCAACTCGAGCGAACATTTGACTGGCTTGTTGGTCTTGTGGTTAGTGGCCTTGACTGCTATGCCAAAGGTCGTGGGTTTGATTCTCACCCAAGACAAATGTTTGTGAGAGGAGCACGATCATTTGTTGAGGTGAAATTTAAATAAATGAATTCAAACCGTAATTTATCTATAATATGTATTTATAGTTGTAAAGTATTTGGTCCCGATAGTCAGTCGTAGACCTTTGACAGTCGTTAAAGGTAATTAGACGCCAGAAAGCTTGACCCTCAGTCTGTTCAAGGAGTATCATTGCCCAGTTACTGGGTTGTGGAGATCTGATAGGCAGTTGTTCCATATGAAACATGGGTATACAGATGCATCCGTTTAGACCCTAGCTAGTTAGGTTAGGGACCAACATTAGCATTGGTTAGTATAGAGCCAAAAATTGACTGACCTCTCATAATCTGAATAATCTTAAAAAAATATATATTAGACGAAGATGTATGTTTTGAATATACACTAATATAATAAAGAGGTAAAGTTTGTTTTTTTGTTTGTAGAAGGTAATCTCCGAAAATACTGGGCCGATTGCTAAAATTTTTGCACCGATAGAATCTGCTTTATTCCTGAGTGACATAGGCTAGTGTTATATTATATACGCGTGAATAGTGATATATTATTTATCTATAATATGTATGTATTTAGAAATATATAAGTATGTTTATCAGTTGTCTGGTACCCATAACACAAGCTCTGCTTAGCTTGGGACTAGACGGCGTTGTGTGATAGTTGTGGAAATATTATTATTGTCTTTATTCAATTTTTTTACATATAAAATTACATTTTTAAATATTTTTTAACGAAATTATACAAAAGAAAAAAAAAATTATTATTATTATTATTATTTATTATATACGCGGGCAAAGCCGCTGGCAGAAGCTAGTAGTTTATATTTCTGTTATGAGTTTGCAATGTTTCACAAATTGACAGTTGCATCTGGCGTTGTTATCTATATAGGCGTACCTATTTAACTGGCACTGGAGAACAAGTATTTTTTTAAATGTTCTTAGTACTTTAACGTCCGTATGTTACACAAACAGTCCTGCTCGTAACAAACCCGCGCCGACCGCATCCTGCATGGACGAGCGCCTGCGCACACCACCGTCACCATCACTCTGTCACGCTGTCACATTGACACTATGTCATATGACCACGTTGTCACACACTTCACCATCGTCTGAACAAGTACTAAACCACCAAACCAGCTCTATTCCGGTTCCCAGCGCCTTAGTAATATTTCGCGTAGATTTATTACCAGCAGTAATGTGCGCAAAACTCAAAGACTGTCCGTACTGTCCGCTAGTTATTCCTGGCACAGTTCTGTCTTTGTTTAAAATGTTACTATTCTTGTGCTATTTCAGGGTTTATGGAAAGTGGTCAGGGTCCATTTTCTTCTTATCGCTTATTTTTCCGATAGTACTTCGACAAGGTTAACGCAGTAGTTCAGCGATTGCCTGCTGAGTATGCTACATGTCGCTGGTTATATTCCCGTATGAAACAAATATTTTTATGGCCTAGAAATATGTAGTTGTAAGTTGTATCAGATTTTTATTAGTACTTATTGTGTCTTATATATTCTCTTCTTTTTTACAATATATTAAATTGTTAACACTAGCAGAAATACTACAGTGGTCATAGGGTCTGAGTGACCAGGGAGCTGAGATGAGTTATAAGTTGTTAATTTTCGAGTATAGTTAATTTTTGAGTAGAGGTAGGTACAAATGTATGTAGTTAAGGTATAAATATTGGTAGTTAGTTAAAATTAAAGTCATTAATGTCCATATATTTTATTGTTTCCAAAAATTATCTCTAAACACTCTGCAGTGCCGACAATTTTTTCAGGGTCTCATGTAGGGTGCGCCAAGTGTGAGTTAAGGGTAAATGTTCTTCATAAACCAACAAGTTACAGACAAATCTTAATTTAACCTTTCAATCGTTGAAATCACAGACACAATAGAAAGACAATAGGTGCGCGAACGGCCGGCGTTCGCGGTTTAATTAATTTTAAACCCCAAGGTTTAAAATTAATTAACATATCACGTCACGGTCACGTACATGACCCTGCTATGGCGCAGCAAATAAACATAACGTCAGAACCTTTTAACTACAGCACAAATACAGTAACATCACATTAGGAATTCTAACTGGCAGTTTCTAATCCGCATCATCGGACCGCAGTACTAAACACTTGCCACCAAAAACCATTCGTAGCTTGACACATATAATATTCACACTTGTAACATTAGCATAAATAGTGGTCCTTCGCTAATGTGCGTTAAATAGGCTGAACTGTAACCCCGGTAACCCCGCGTAACCCTCGGTAACCCACTGCGGTCCCGGCCGGGGAGGGCTTCAGTAATCGAGCCATTTAACTTAAATAAGTACATAGCTATGTTTTGTAGTTATATGTTCAGATTGAGAGATAGTAGCAGGGTTATTCAATTCGAACAACGAATCAACATTGTTATCCAATGCTGCCAGCGTTCTGGGCACTTTTCTCATCGACATCGATGTGGATGAATTTATTTTATGTCCAATGATTTCATTTCCTAGCCGTTTGTACAGTTTTCAGTTTGTATTTATACCTATTAAGCTATAATATTGATTAGTTCAGATATTTATAAGTAGTATATTGTAATTAATAGATATGTGTATTAATTCAAAATTCAATTGAAAAAACAAGGTTTGTAATTTCGAGTATGAAAGTTTTTAAGAAGATCTGCGACTTAAGTGTTACTTTTTATAGTCAGTTTTATAGTCAGTAATAATCAGAGTTAAAAATGACTCTAAAAAAACAATCCAACTTGCTTAAGAGGTGTAGAAACGTAGCTACCACATTTAATAAATTCCTGGGAAATTGGGAGATCTCAAATGTACCTAATTAATTAACGCCACAGCCCGACATATTTAAGCAGAAAGTAACGACATTATAACTTAATTTCATGTCACCGTAACCGCACTTCTGAGGGCTAGGCTCTTATCCAAGTCAGCTTGAAGAACGTCCACTCGACTTAGTCTTCATTACAAGGGGAAGACCAGTTAATGTCAATAAACATTGACCTACTACTGTCAATTTTATGATTCAAGTTGGGCTGCGGATATGTCCAAAAGTGGTTACCGTGGAACGCAAAGGGCAACAGAAGAACACGGGTAGGTTTTAGTCAGTTATAAGTCCGACACTCCCCTTTGTTCCACCCTAGAGCGGGAGGAATCGTGTTATGAGCTCCCACCACAATAAACCTAGGTGAAGTCTAGGTTATGGCTATGACTTGAAATACGAGCCTTAATTTTTTATGTCAGAAAACAATAAAGCCAAGCAAAATTCAATTAACCCTATTTTTTTGTAACGCTATGAAAAAGAAAATAGTTGGAATTGTACTTTTTTATTTGAGAACAACGACTGGCTTGCATTTGTTTTTACTGTTATTGTCGTTAATTTATAAAACTGTTATTACTTGTTTGTTATTGGCGTTGCTAATAACCTTTATTGTTGGACGTCGTGACGAGAGCGCTCAACGAACACAACTTTTCAATTATATTGACTTAGTCTAGATTACAAGATAAAATCTGTATTTGTTGAAATTAGATCTTGTAATTTTATTTGATTTCGTTACAAAGTGCTTTAGGTACCAAGGGGCAGTTTGTTATGAATGGACCACCTAACTTTACAACATCATACCTATATATAAAACACACGGAATCACAACAAAATTGTCTAATATTTTATAAGACACGCAGATTATGAATACGTACAGTGACAATTACGTCAAATTATACTGTGAGTGAAATTATTAGATTTTGATAGCTGCAAATACCATACATCACTCTTAGTCCGGTACCGCAACATAACTGAGGTAAACAGGGGATGAGTGATCACTGAGTCGCCACACATTCGTTTAAGGTGTTACTAGCATGCACAATTTTGTATACACATTGGTGGTCTATTGAAAGACCTAGTCCAATAATCGCAACGTTCCCCTATCTACTTAAAGCTTAACATAATCAGTCTTTGCCGTTCCCACGGCTGGGGGACAAACTTGATCTCTTTTATAGGGAAGTTTTGAAGCGATGCCATCATCATTGTCACCACATACTGAGTACAGTACATCGGTGTATGTATCCTGTGTTTTCCACACTTAGAGGACTCCCACAGCTCAGCTCAGTCAGCCTACATCACACCACAAGGGCGGAAGACATCGTGGAGTACGTGCGCCATAAGACGAAGTTCGCACCAGGGACTTAAAACACCTTCATAAAGGTTACAGAATTATAAGTGTTACATTTTGAATTGGTAAGAGAATCAAATATGTAACACTTATTAATGTGTTTACAATGTGTTAACCCAAAACACTTACAAAAGTGTAACCCTAACATATCTGTAACAGATATAAAAGTGTTAACAGTGTTAATAAGTGTAACAGGTAAACGCAGCGTTGCCAAAGTTACATTTTACAAAGCTATACTAAAACTGATTATTTCAGTTACACATATTAACACTTATTATTATAAACAGGTTACAGTTTGATTCGGTAGCACTCCATAACACATACAAAAGGTTACAGTTTCATTCGGTAACATTATTGTATCTGGTACATTTAAAAGTGTTTTTCTGTTAAAACTGTTTTAAAAAACAGTGTTAAAACACATTATTACGGTTACAATTTGAGTCCCTGGTTCGCACTGAGGGTACAACTGCTGGAGTCGCACCGTAACGTCAATTTTAAGGCGTTCGTAGTGCGAGTCCCGAACAGTTTTGTGCCCCTCGTGTTGAAGGAAGACTTTTAGCCGCAGGGCGTGGTGTTCCATCGCTTCCGCGGACAGGTGCCACAGAACAGCACAAAGTGATTTAGTGCAGTGGAAGTGTTACTAACTTAGTCATAAGTCTTATTTACTAACATATATTTATGTTAGTCTGTAAGGTATGTATCTATGGGCCAAGATGCCTGAAATTAAATGATTTATTATTATTATATTATTATAGGACCAACACTTTTTAGTCCTCCATGGTACTTCAACACTAAGCTTAGTAATTCTTGAACCAAATACATAACTTGAATTCACAATTTACGATATTGTATGAACAATGGACACTTATGAATACAGGTAAATCTGTTTTCTTTTTCTGATGAAACATGACCTGATTCCATGATTTGACACTTTTGTCGGCTGAATAAGCATAATGTTTCCTCATACACGGGATCATGAATTTCGTCAATTTGTTCACAATGAAGCTAAGCTTTTAGCGTGAGCGTCATTTGACGCGGAAGGGCGTCATTCGTTCAAATTGTTCCTTTCATTCGTTCACACTCAATTAAATGCACAAATTCTATAATGTGCGCCGATTCTATTATGTTCGCTGTTCTTAAAGTAGGGTTGGCGCTCTCGTTACTTGCTTCAAAGTTTTTTGTTGCTAGCTTTGGTCAATGGAGCGTGAAAATCAGAAATCATCACAAAGAATATAATCACGATACAACAAAATCGTGCTTTACCCGTATTCCAAGTTTCATCAAAATCTGTTCAGTCGTTATAAGGTAACAAATTCACAAAGTTACTTTCCCATTTATAATATTCATTATCATCATGATTTCAGCCGAAAGAGGTCCACTGGTGGACTCAAGCCTCCCTCAAATGTCGCCACAACGACTGTTCCTGTGCGACTCGCATCCATCCGGATTCCCACGACTCTCACCAGGTTATCGGTGCACCTTCCAACGCTGCATCAGGTACATGGTTGCCACTTTAGAACCTTTCGGCCCATCGACCATTCGTTCTGTGAGCCCTCTGCCACCTAAGTTTGGCGATTTATAATCGATTAAAAACTCCACGTCTCCTGAACACAACATAATTTATTGCAAAATCATTTTTTTTCAATTTCGCGAGATAATGCGGTATCTCTTCCCCGTCGCCGACTAACCTTGTTTTATATCTTCCTCTTAATCAGATTGAGCAATGAAAACTTTGGAAAGACTTTATTTAATCGACAAACAGTTTTCTGATAAAACGATTACTGTCTCAATTTCCCGTCTATTCTGTTTCTCTTGAAGATCGATCAAGTCTGAGTAGATTCATGTCTGGGTTTGTTTACGATAAGTGTTTAAGCGGTCTTACAGCCAGCGACAACGGCCTTGGCGATAAATATTTGAGGAAAGTGTTTTAGGCTTAAAGTCTCTTCAGCGATATTCCAGGAGATCGGTTCGTTTCGTTCACGTTTTATTGGGGTATTCACGAGGTAATTGGGGTATTTATTTGGTTACTTTGATATGTGTTTCGTTTTTCTTTCTGAAAACTAAAATCACATCTGGATTAGTTTCTTTTTTTTTGTTGATAGTTTCGTGGTCGATGTCTATGTCATTTGTAGTAATTACGTATCTTATCATCATTACCTTTTTAGTAAAAATAAGCCACCCTTATTGTATGGTATACCTGTCATCTTCTACTCGTATACTGCGGATTCTCTCTGCCTTTATACCTCACTAACTCATGGTCCACCTTGTGGAAAGCCGTCCAATGATACACCTTTTTTTGACGTGACAACGTCTTATAAATTGGTTTGCCGGGTGACACTTCAAGAAACTGCGTTACGCTCCGCTCACGTTATGCGCTCACAATGAGAGCGAGTGAGAGGCACGCGTCCCTTCCACTCGGGCATGGTTAGCCCGCCTAAGAGCGAGAGAGACAGACATAAAAAGTGAAAGGCACGCGTCCCTTCACGAAATTTCTTCGTTTGTCACGTAAAACTTTTGCCCGTATAACGACTTTACAGGCAACCAATTTTTTTGGCTAAATCAACTTCCCTTTTAGCAAACAATGTGCTGTGCATCTTATATAATTTAATTCAGTAATAACTTGCAAAGTGCGGAGTGCCATCCCTATCGACATCCTTACATACAATAGTGCGGATGACGGGCGGGTCGCGTCACAACATTATGACGGTGTATCGGCAAACAATTGGCGCATTAGGGCGGCCCATTCACGTGCGTCTTGTCGCTACTGTGGTGCGTTTCTTTGTTACGAATCTTGTTTCCACTGTTGGACATGGTAAGGTATTCAAAATGATATAGATTGACTTGCTGACAAGAGGAATATTTATTATATATATTATATACGTATTATATTGTGTATATATCTAGCGATTATTTTGTAATAAGTTAAATGGATTTAAATAAAATATAGTAAAAAGAAAATATAAGTACATACACATAGTTGAATAAATATCGCAATAATACACACTGAATAATAATAAAAAAGGTATTTGAAAATTAAATGTATCGAATTTAATAACCTAATAATAAGAATGTTACTTCTAAGTATGCTAATAGATGTAAATTATGTAAAATGTAAATTGTAATCACATAAAGATACAATTGAGCAAATACACATAAAACAAAAATATTATATACGTAGGTATTTAGATATCAAGAGGAGGCCTATGTCCAACAGTGGACATCTTTTGGCTGAAATGATGATGATGATGATGACAATGAGATATCAAAAATAATGTCCAATTAGCATTATATTTCTGTCTGACAAACTTGCCATTTCAAAAGTGCCTGTAAATGGTTTATTTGAATTAAAATTCTTTGAAAGTATTAAGGCTTAAATTAGTGCTAAAATAAAAACAGCAAGTTGACTTGGTTTCAGAGAAAGTGGTTAACCACCATTAATACTGGTGATAAGCTTAAAGTTATTATCAGAATAGATTTTATTGTTTTTTAACAATGGAAACGCATACAGACACGTCAAACGACATTTTTTGCTGCACATTAAGTCGCATTCACACCACAATAAAGCGCTTGTGACTTGTCATTCGGGTGTCTGAACAAATCCGCTGCGATTGTAGACGTTACTTGTAATCTGTGAATACGACACAATGGAATGAAGTGGCGGGAGTGGACCGCTTTATGTTCTTAAAGATGGAAGATCGGGTTCTTAGGCAGATGCTGTATCAAATTGTGCGGTAAAGTGACACTTGGATTTTATTCTTGCTTTGGTGTAGTAGAGGGGCGTGTGAGTGTAAATGTTATAGGAACGATAAAGCTTCCAGTATATGGGGAATCTGTAAGCAATTTCCGTTTGATATTATTATAATAAAACTGTCAAGCCTTTTCATATCATTGGCGTTGGCTTCAAATCTGACCTGCCCCCTTAGCCAAGTTACGACCGTTTCGTTTCGATTCTCTTGCGTAGAACGCCTTGAGTAGACCACGCCTCCCATTCCTTTGTTCTCACTTCATCTTAACATCAAAACTTAAGAGCAACGTCTCAGTTTACCTTATTACTGTATAACTTTATTTTTATTATATGCGAAACCTGAATATAGTTTGTTCAGAACTGAATGGATTCCAATAGTTTTAACTTCATTTTATATTTCTTCCGAAAAATATTTAAAAAGGTTACAAGTTGGACACCACCGACATTAAGTGCAACCTAAGTCACAGCAGATAGAGTCTGTCTAATAAGTTAAACGACTTGGGTTATTATTAGGATTTAATGAAATCTGATGTAGTCAACACGGGTTCAATAATCAAGGTTAATTAAGAGATGGAGCTGATTGTTTACTAACAGAAAAACGTTAAGATAAGTATTTTTTAAATGATTAAATATTATACAAAATTCCCAAGTCGGTTGACTTATTAGACAGAGTATAACAGCGCGCCTGGGAGGCAACAAACAGCTGGGTGCAAGTGCAAAACAACTCCTCAGTCGCCTGGATGGTCCGGTGACTATGTAATTTTGCTGACATAACAAACTTAAAACTTTGTGACTTTTCATGATACATAATGAAATTTTGTACATAGATTCTTTATTTAAAAATACTAGACACGTGTTTCAGGTTTCGCTAACACTAAAACCAATGTTGTACATATATACGAATAACGTCTCAGCATCACCTCTTTACTATATATTTGATATTATAATATCCTCCTAATATAAATTCCCAAGTTAAATTACCGTACACATTTTATACGTCCCAGATGTGTTCAATACTGATACATTAAGTCCATCGCGGTCTCATTTGGAGATCAGCGCGAACGTTACTAATTGGCGGCGCATGTCCTGAACGCCTGAAATAGCCGTGATTAATATACTGAGCTATATTCACGCCGCGCCCCGGTGGGTAGGCAGGGGTTAAGCTCGGAATTAAACACCTAATCGTTGTGTTGGTATGTGTGATTCATATTTTGGCGACTTATTCTGATGTCGATGGTAATTGATCTAAAGTATGCGTTAAACATTTCAGTCAATGAAAAACAGTTTTTTTACAGATCAAAGAAACAAAGGGATTCGACCTTTTTTTATTGCTGAAAGGCAAGCGCTTAACGACTATCTCACCAGATGGAAAGCGACGATTTGGTAGACGATGGAGCACGCTTGCTTAGAAATACCCTATTCACTCTTGACTATAAGACCCCCAGCTTGTGACTAGGTAACAGGAAACACAAATTTTCACATTCCTTAGCTGTACGCGCAAGGAATGTGTTCCCAAAACGTTTTGTGCGTATGGGCGAGTGTCCACCATGTACCGGTGGCACATTGACATCGCCATAATTCTGGTTTCTTTAGCTATAACAAGCTGCGAACTAAGTGGACCGGAGTGAGGCTGCCAATGTTGATGACGAATAGCACCACTTTCCATAGAGCTCATAATAAATAACTTATCTCCAGAATAAGCTGGCAGCATGTAACTCTGGCGTTGACAGTAGGCATGTAGCAAACAGCCGCGCGTCGAGACAGCTTAATAACTTAATCCGCACATTATATTTATAGCCGCGCGGGCAATGTCGCGCCTTCCCGCGATTAAACGCTCGGCGCGCGTGTCCACAGTGGGCCATTCGCTTTATTTTAAAATAGTGACGTGATTTATGTAATGTGGGGCAACTATTGATTTTAAGGCGCCATTATTGGCTTATTAGTATTGAATATATTCAGTTGTTTAATAATATAGGACTAAACTCTTAGATGGTTAAGTATTTGTCTTTTTTAGTCTTTAGACTTTAGTTTAATACTAATTTTAAATTTTAAAAAAATAGTGGATATTAATCAGTAAAAGTCTGACACGCTGCCCTACCCCACTCTAGAGCGAAAGAAGTCATTGGATAGAATAGAATAGAATAGAATAGAATATCGTTTATTTGCGTAAAATGTGGTAGGTACAAAAGATGTTACATAAAAGAGACAGGTGCAAAGACACATTCCGCCATGTAATGATGGCATGCAAATATTTCGTCGATAGTGTTTTAGTAACATAAAGTAACAACTATCTAGAGTTCTATTGTTAATAAAATAGAATTACAAATAGATCTTCACCCAAATTATTTAAACTAGGTAGTTAATATTAACCAGAAAAAATAGGTAAATATTTAAAAATAAACACAACACTGTAATACGAACTACAAAGCATTCCTGAAGTGGTAGGATTGACAAGTTTTTTTATTCAGAAATTCGGATTCGGATGATATCCCGCCTAAAAAAAATATATGTGAAAAGTGGTTGTATGGAAATGTATCTCGGATACATTTACCGCATAGTTAGACTCCACCCTTATCCGAAATTATTTCGGTTTCATGATAAAAGATATTTATTTTGCAAATAGGTTTTAAAACACTTTTACATGTCAATTTTTTCGTCAATTAGAACTTTTTTTTATTATGAATAGGCTCGCGTTTGACCACTATCTCACCAGATGGTAAGCGATGATATGGCCGCCGATTGCACACGCTTGCCTAGAAACAATCTATTCACTCTTGACATAAAGACCCCTAGGTTATAGCTAACAGGAAACACAGACTCCGGCAGGGAATTCCATTCCTTAGCTGTACGCATAATGAATGTGTTCCCAAAACGCTTTGTACGTATGGGTGGGATGTCTACCACGTACCGGAAAGTAGACGAGGCCGGTGTTTCCTAGCAGACTTCCCTGAAAAGAAACAACGAAATTAACTTAGTCAAAGTCTCTTTTATTTAAAGTTCATACAGCAAACATGTTATGGTCAAATCATATGAGAACCATGCATTTCGATTACGGCTACCAATATTTTTTAATTCGGATATCCGATAGTTTCAGATGTAAGTATTACAAGAACAAAAGGTAGTTTTAAAAAAGAGGTAGGTTTCAATAACACCGTTGTTCAGCGCGGGCTTCAGCACCAGGACTGTAGGAACAAACGAAACAATGCCTTTTATTACTAGGTCAACGGGCAGACCATTCGCAGCTTTTATTTTTATAACTTGCGCTGTTCCTTCCGTACTGCACAATAATCTAACATTTTACACAGACCTTTCAGCATTAAAAAACTCGTGAAACTGCAGTTACCTAAGAACCAGTAGCATGTGAGGCAACTTTAATGGTAGTGAATGAGAACCGTCGAACTATTTCTGGATTTATTTATTTATTTATTATATTCTTTATTGTACACCGCATGAACAAAAAAGATACAGGAAAAACATTATTCAAAATAAGTGTACAATGGGCGGCCTTATCGCACAGGGCGATCTCTTACCGACAACCTTTGGATGGACTGGAAGAGAGGAGAAAGATATAGGGCTGTCAGTGTACATCAGAATAATACAAATATGAAATAACAACACAAATACATACATACATTACAAAAAATATACTAATAAATATTAAATATGTAATCAAGCCAGGAGAAGACAAAATCAAAGTGAAAGGTAATGCTCCTTCACCATTTTTGTTATTTTTTTTTTTTTATATCTAAATATAAAATGAGAGTTCATGATGGTGTGATAAAATGCTTTTAGCTAATTTTGGGGTCGGAGACTAAAAGGCTTGTTAGTGTACAATTACCGGCACGGATCTTGAGCGTTCTGCGTCAGAGTGGGGATCGCTTTGCGCATTCCATACATTGGCGAGCCAGTGACGTCTATGACGCGATGGCACGGCGAGCCAATCACTGACACTTCCCGCCCCCGCGTCTCACTTCACACCACTAAAGAGACCGTGTAAAGGTTATCTGCTGGGATATTAAATGATAGAAAGGAATGATCACTAAAAAGTGTATTGTTCGAATGCTAGAAATAATTATGCTGGTTGAATATTTGACTTTTGCGCAACTTGAAGCCAGCGCTCAAGATCCGTGCCGGTAATTGTAAGTATCAGTGTTCCTACTACTTATTCCAATGAAATTACATTAACCTATATAAGAACATAAAAACTTCTTTTTGAATCGGCCTGACTTGCCTGACATTTGGTCTCCTAAATGTCTTCTTACATAATTATATTCTATCATCAATTCTATTTTTTCTTTTCTGATTTTATAATTACCTGGACTAAACTGACAGCAGTGGACATTTGGACAATGCACTTTCTATGAACGCTGTTACTGTAATTAGTATAACTTAGGTGTCTTCAATGGCCCGCAATGGCCGAAGACAGATGTGTGTGGAAAAGGGAGAGGGAGGCCTTCGCCCAGCAGTGGGACATAAATGGGCTAACTAACTAACTAACTAGGTGTCTTCAAGGCTAGAGTGAATAGATTCTTAATAAACTAGTGCGTCTCGCCATCGACAGTTGTATCACTGCTTACCATCAGGTGGGATCGCAGTCCAGCACTAATTTAGCTAGCTAGCTTTTAATCCTCCAAAGAGGTACCGATACAAGAGGTAATCCTGCACTAACTAGATGAAGTAATGTTCAAAGGGCAATAACGATTCCCAAAACACCGAAATATTTCGATTTCATCACGTGACATGTCTGTAGTGCATTAATATCCCATACATTTTTGGATTTTTGACAATCAAAACGACTGGCAAGATGACACTTTGTCCCTTCTAAAGACAAAGTGGCTCTTACCTACTTCAAATGGACGATGACCACTATGATGATTGTACGTGATAATCTTTTATCCCTCAAATTTCCTCTTTAACGTCGCGGTCATTGAGCCAAGCTCAGCAGAAACAATGACAATCAAAGGTTGTCCCACACTTCCCACCGACTAATATTGAAAACAATCAGAAACCCTTTGCAGCCGTCCTCAATTGCCATCAATCACGGCTGGTTAGCAGTCAGCCGTCATTACGTGGACACCATCCATCATTTAGCACTTGCTTATGTCAGAAGAATTGTCGTCGTTTGGACAATGTCGGACGTGGCCACCGGCCTTATTTGTGAAGTGATGGCTAACTTTCGGAAGTATCTATTGTACTTATTATTTTTAATGGGATAGATTGACGAATAGGTGAATAATGCACAGAGTGTTAGTCCCTACGGTATTTTCCGACACGATACCTTCAATAATTATTAGAAGCGTTCTCACGACAAAGAATTTTGACAGGTTAGGTAAAAGTGAATTACTTTTTTGTAACTTGTTGCTATTCAATATATTCCGCCGAATATATATAATTCGGTCGAATACGGAATATTTAAGTTTAGTTATTACATTATGTTTTAGTGAAATAATTGGTAAAATAAAAGCAAATATTAATTTATATTTTATCAATGTAGTTTTCATAAAATCTCGTTAAAGCCATCACAAAATTTTCTTTTCATGCTTTCCAGTAATTGTGTAGTACTTCTATATTGTGCTGTTGGAACTGTTTTTCTTTGGATGTCTCTGTATGAGAATGATATTTTGCGCCATATATGGGTGAAATATTTTTACCTAATATCTGATTCGGCCTAGAGGCTCTTAAAATATTCGATAATCGGTATTCGGCATATAGCCGAATATAGCCGAATATAGCGGAATATAGCCGAATATACTTTCTTGACCAAGTCCTCAAGTTCCAAATATTTTAGATAAGTAATGAATTTAATCATTACTTATCTAAAATATTTGGAACTTGAGGACTACCAAAAATAGTATAAATTTTTCCAAGACTAAAGCACTTACAACCGTCGACCGGTGGACTGGGACAGGCTTGATCACAGAAGGCTTGCGATAGAATGCATCGATTGAAGGTAAAACAAGTACCAAGTAATATCGTCCAGTAGATCCTATAGTTGCATAACGATTAGAATAGTAATAATAATAATAATGACTTCAAACCACACAATTTACTTTATATTGCTAGTTTTAACTAGTGCGCCTCACCATCAACGATTGCATCACTGCTTACCATCAGGCGGGATCGCAGTCGAGTACTAGTTTATAACAGATAAAAAAAAAAAAAACTGAACAGCAAGTTAAGCCACCCAATATCCTGAGCTAGTGGATCGTATTCATCATATTTACGTTAGCATCAGTCTGACAGCTCGCTGCGCGCGCGCCTCTGCACATAAACACGGAGGTACCATCGACACCCGTTACCTCACTTCAAAACAAACAACACTAAAACTTACCACTCAAATTAATACTTTAAGGAGTAGTTATAGGGTTGAAAATCATTTGGCGTCGACAAAAGTAACAGTAACATTATTTTCCAAATGATATTAAAATATTCCTGTATTTTTTTCTTAATCTTAATGTTTTGAATTTGGAATCAATTTAGAAAACACTACCAAATTATTGTCCACCTTATTCTAAAAAGCAATAGAGTCTATTTTCTTCTGTTTGTTTATTATTCTTACAGAACGGAAGCTGTGGCGAGGGTAGTAGAATATATTTAGAGTGCGGCGTCCAACGGATGCGCCTGCGCAACTATTCGCGCTAATGTTATTGCTAAATATGTTTATGTTTGTACGCTATTGAACGTAAATTCTTGCGAAAATTACAAATTGTATTTACATTTTAATGTTAATGGTTTATTATGTATCTGGGCACCAACCGAGTTACATGTGGGTACTATTAGAAGTAGGTACATAAGTTAGAACTGTAGTTAGATGCTACATGTCGGACACAGGTTGTTAGCTAGATCTTATCTAAGATGTAGAGAGTGTTGATAGCGATGGCTATCTCAGTGATTACAGAAATAAACAGGTTTAGTTTAGTATACAAGTACTAAGCTGGCATTTTCTGGTTGTTTTTTTTTTAATTAAATAAGTATAAACTAGTGCTTGACTGCGATCCCGCCTGATGGTAAGCAGTGATGCAATCGTTGATGGTGAGGCGCACTAGTTTATTAAGAGCCTATTCACTCTTGCCTTAAAGACACCTAAATTATAGTCAGACGGAAAGACCGCAGCAGGCAAATAATTCCAGTCCCTCGATGTACGCGGTATAAATGACGAGGCGAAACGCTTGGTCCGGACCGTAATCATAATCGTAATCGTTTTATTTATCACTTATCTAATAAATAGGTTATCTTTTTTAAAATTATTTATAGGTACGCTTGAAAAGCTTTCAAAAGAGAGTTGTTTCTTGTCACCTATTTAAACTAATATTTTAAAGAGGAAGGATTTGTAAGTTTGATTTTAATGAATAAACTCAAAAGTACTTTAGAAACGATTTAAAAATTCTTTGACCATTAAAAGGATTTTTTATCTTTGAGTGGCTTAAGTATACTTAGTGGAATATATGTTTTGTTCGCACGCGGGCGTTACCGAATGAAAAAAGGAGCGAGTAAAATCTAGATCCAATTACTCCGCTTACCTCAGAGACGACAAATTCCATGAACTCTGGAATTATGATCTGAGCTACACAATCGCTATAACTGGCTGCACCGCGACCGCGCAGGGCTGGGAGCGAAGCCACGTGTAAACACATGTATGTACGGCGCGCCGCGTCCGCCGCCGCAAATAGATCGCTCCCATATCGGACATCTATTTCACTGAAGACCACATAATGAATAGAGAAGGCGTAAATTCCTGTTACTGGAATAATATCAAGACTGTTCCATTTGGATAAGATATGGCCGTAAAATGAAGAAGCCTGCAGTCTACAGAGGCGTCACATTTTCAGTGCAGTGAAAGCAGTTTAAAAAACTACCGATCATGAAGTTTTAATGCATCATGATTTCAGTGCGTGATAGAGACCGATAGGAAGAGAGATTGACAGGAAAATCCATTATCCGGCAGGAATTATATCAGCAGACATCATAATAATTATGCTTCCAGTACGTTAGCAGCAGGAGTAGGGGATCAACACTTAAGACACCGTCTAAATGTTGAGGAAAATTGGTCAGGTGGCTAACCATGACGTATTGAAAAGTCAGTCGTGTGAGCGAGACAGAAGGATTATATAGCTCCATCTCTTTAATAGTTCGGTTAAGGTCGTAAATGGATCGCGTTAAGAGCTCGTACTCAGGTAGCACTGCTATTATAAGTTATGTCGTTTAATTGGTGAAGTTAGTTAGCAGCCTGTCTATCTTTTTCATTAGTCTGTGACCACCACCCCGATCCAGAAGCCAACGTTTTGATTGAGTCCACAGTTTATATACAACATTGGCTCGCTTGTTATTTCCACACCTTCGACTCCTATTCACCATGTTCACAATGACATAACTACCACACAGCGTCCAGAGGAACTAAAACCATATGACTGGACGATAAAGTTCTTTTTAAAGTAGTCAGATGTTCGTTGTTTAATCAAGCAACTGGCCAGTTATATTTGACAGGTTTATCGACTCCGGGCTTGTGGAAGAAAATGAACTGCGATGGTATGTGTGTTGTGATTGTAATACGTGAGTGATGCATGCTTTAGTCGTAAACTTTAGGTTTACTGCACTCGTGCGGGATTGGAGGAATTGTATCGTTTTAGGAATTACGCGGTTAAACTCTACATGAGACTAGGAAAGTGGTCTTGAGATAGTTTTCTTCAACAATCTTGGGATTTGTCTTGATATTCTTTCTTGTTATTATTGACTTTATCTCATATTACATGTGGTTGATTTAATACTCTTTTGGTGGTTTAAAAAATAAATTTTGAAGTATAGAGGCGTAAGAGGCTGACATATTCTATTTATCTTGAGCTGCTGGTACTTCTGGGATCTAGTTTATGACCGGATTCTCTTCACTGAATAATCCTTTACATTTTTCATAAACTACTCCAGAACATAAGCATGAACTCTAATTGTTCGCTCGCACTATTTTCTTCGAGAAATTTTGAAAATGGCGACGTGTACATGTCACCAAATTAATTTTCTGGATAGTACAGTAGCATAGTGTTAGCAGTTATAATTTCATTTTCTCAATCTTCTTCATGTCACTGGTGGGATAAAAGTTATTGGCCTAATACTTGAGCTGTTCCTGGGTACCGTCACAGGGTATTGAGAACCTATCCGCCACGATAGGTTCTCTATTCAATTATCCCTCTGTTGTTTCCACGTCACCTGGTTACCAGCACAAGTCCCAGTAGTTGATCAGGGTTCGGCTGCCGGCGCACATCCGCGCGGCTGGCGCGCCGGCCGCCTGCGATCGATCCTCATCCATCACGCCAGCCGGTGACACGCACTTATTGGGTAATTGTGGGAGCCCGTCTGCCGGTGCAAAGTACACTGTTTGTTTAGTAGCTGATGTCATTGTCTAGTTAGGCACTGTTGAAATCGTAGGTCTCTATGAAGAAGGTACAGTTTTGGAGAAATCAAACTTGCTCCTAAAAATGATCGTTCTTTACTTAAAGAATAAGCATTGCCATTCAACGTGGCAATGCTGCCAGTCTTCTGGATACATTTCTGGATGATAGCGATGTGGAAGAGTACTTCGACGCGTGAATTTTGTGTCTTTGTATTGTATGTACATAAGATTAGAAAAAAAAACATTGAATAATGTTATTGTATTTTGTATTATAAATAATAAAAAATCGAATCTACTTTGTTTTCATGTTTGTAGGAGATAATCTCTGAAAGTACTGGTCCGATTGCGAAAGTTTCACCAATAGAAAGGTGCTTTATTCCTAAGTGACATAAATGCTATACTTTATGTCATTGTATGCGGGCGAAGCCGCGAGTAAAAGCTAGTTTTTAATATGCATAATTGTTTATAAGTACTCATCTGAATATAAGAATCCACACATTTGAGGTTTGGATAGTAAGAAAAAAAAAACTATGACACAGTTACTGAGGAGACTACGCAATGTTTGCCATGCAATGCGTGGTTGAAACTTTTTGAAGTCGTTGTTTAACTTGAGTTGTATGTTTTCTTCGTCTTCAAAATGAGAGTGGTAGTTAGGTGAATACTTTAAAGTGTTCCATTTTAAATGCTATATTGATTCACTGTACCAGTGGTTGTTAATTTTTTTTTAATCAGGGACCACTTTGGTTTTTTTTGTTGGCGGACACCAAAAGTTCGGTAGATAAAATAAAAAAAACTTATGTCATAAATTCAAAACTTGGAGCATATCTACTTATTCTTTAAAATCAAAAGTAACGAGCATTGTCATAGAAAACACAATAATTCTGATAAAAACTTATTTAATTAAAAACTTATTTATTTATAACTTATTCATTTATAACTTTATTGCACACCTTAGCTTAATACAGGATAAACATTAACAAAAGATTATGCGTACAATAGGCGGTCTTATTGCGCAAGGCAATTTCTACCAGACAACCTTTGGATGGACTGAACGAAAGGAAAAAGATTTGGGGCTGTCAGTGTACAACATAAATATTATAGTAAAATCAGTCAAATCTTAAAATCAGTTAACATCCATAATTCAGTTTGATAGTTTGAATGATCTTCCGCGGACCATATTTTGGCTCTTGCGGTCCACCGGTAGTCCGCGGGCATAAACTGTACAGTTAGCAATAATATTAGTTTTATTCAGAAAACTTTTTATTTTTTATGTACCCTGTACATTGTTGTCAAACAAATGCTGAGGCGCTGGACATGCCAAACTATGTATATCAACTTCAACTCTTAATTAATGGCTTTTGTGGAAGAGACACCACAATTTTGCCAATAACACGTGCATGGAGAGTATTTAGCGTGAATAAACAGAAAAAAAAAATAACTTTCTTTCTGAAAAAATCTTAGTGAAAGTAGAAAATAAAAGAATTTCTTCGCAGATACAGAACTATGTATTTCAAGTCAAATGCCAGTAACAGGCTCATAAGTAGAGACTGTTTAAAAAGTCAAACGACTTGGGTAATCTAAACAAATTCTTGAAATCTGATATAGTCAACACTGGTTGAACAATTAAGGTTGATCTTTGTTTACTAATAGAATCTCATAAAAAGTATTGTGTGTAGTATATATTATTTAACTAAAAATTTTTTTTAACTCGTTTAAAAATTTCCTAGTCATTTGACTTTTTAGACAGACTATAAGTACTTTAATGATCTTTCAAAAGTAACATGTATCAGAGACTTTTGCCTTCCTTGGAAAAAGTCGAGAGTCGAGATGTCACGTCAGGCCACCCATCATCCTACAAATGACTCCACACAACTACCACTGCCACCCTAATTCCACCGAACGGTAATAAAAACAAAGTCAAACAGTAGCGGCTACTTCGAACTACACCAAACAACTGACGAGCGGGCACAAACATTTGTGGACAATTATTGACCAATACTGGCCAACGACCAACATCATGTTTCGACGCGTCATGAGGAGAGTTTTTTAAATTGTGGCGTGACGAATTGGAATTACGAGAGGGTGAAAAGTTTTTTTATTTAATTTGGTCGTCGTTTGAACAGTTTCATGTTTGTTTAGTATTTTAATCGAGTAGCTATTCAAAATAGGTATATGTATTCAGTCAACAATTCACCAAACATTTATTAAAATATCTGATTTTATAACAACTTAATTTTGGATTCTTATTCAACTTTTTTACTAACTTCTTACAGAATTCAATATTTAATATTAGGAACTTGAAATTTCTTTTACATAATCAACTTTCGAATCACGTTAAAGTATCTGGGGTACCTACAAATAACCATGTGTAATATTTACCCAGTGTCCTGACACTGTTAACTTAACGCTGACTTATTTGTACAGATGAGTAGCTGACTCTTGATAGCCCTTAACCTCGAGTAGACAAGTTTTAATACTTGTATACCTCTGTGCTACTGTTACAAGTCTTGATACTTGAAGTGTTTCTGTTGCCCTGTGCCATCAGTCACATAGATTAGTCTTGATACTTACACTCTTGTAACTACTCCTTGACCAGAGATGTCGTGTTCACCTGAGGTCCTGACGACTCCATCCATCGTGTCGTGTATTAATATTTTATATATTTTATGATTTATTTTTTACCTTTGTTGCTGTGGCCTTACAGGGTCCATTTAAGCTTTAAACCTATTGAATATCCTTAATCATATTATGGTAGGCAAATAAAGAAGAACACTTTTATTTATTTAAGTAATTTAAAACATATGTACACACTATTATAAATTATTTAATTATCTACACTTATCTAACTCAATAACTATAATTACAGTAAATTAAAATAATAATAATAATAAAACCCTACGCTAAAATACACTATTTAAAATATGGCGTCAAAAAACTCTTCCACATCGCTGTCGACTGGTAATGTGCCCAAAAGACTGGCGGCATTGCTACGCTGTATGGCAATGCTTATCCTCTGTCCAAGGTAAAAGCCAGCTAGTGTTCTTATTGAAAATTAAAAAAAATGCAAATAAATGAATGAAATGAAATGAAATATTTATTTTTAGTTAAGTATACTATCTAGTGTGATCTCAATTTCGATCTCACCTGATGATAAGTAGTGATGCCATTATTGATGGTGGAGCGCACTAGTTTATTAAGAGCCTATTCACTCTAGCCCTCCCACTAGTCTTCCTGTCCAATGTGAGTACTTCTCATTCCGATATATATACGTATAATTTAGGTGGGTGCACCACCTAAATTATTATCGAACGGGAAGCTCACCGCAAGCAAATAAACATAAACGAGGTACGCGTTATAAAAGCGACAAAACGCTTGGTCCGGACGGTAGAGGCGCCAACAATGTAAGGGCGTACGTCTGGTTGTACACATACACTCACCGTACGTCTGGATGTCCGATGGTAGAAAAGGTATTGCGGAATCAAGTCATGTAATTTCTTCGCACACTCTCCAAAATGCATCCTTAGTCGGGCATGACGTAGCCAATCTTGATACTTGCACACTAACTAAGCAGGGCCTGTCGACCATGACGTAGACAGATCTTGATACTTGAGAGTACCCACTTGAGGCAGACGGACACTGCCCACGGTTTGTGTGCACTGCTTCGAGATTAAGTCAAATATTATGATGAATTCCATCATCCATGGTTGGGTTGATGTTAGTGTTGCTTGTCATTGTAGGTTAGGTTAATACAGCATGTTGGATGGGCATGTAGACACGTCCCACGTGAACAGAACAACTACTTACGTACTTTTAGATGATTGTGTTCTTTAATAAGTTAGCAGTCCTCTATTTTTTTTGAGATGGGAAATAAATGTATTAGACTTAGTGACTAAAACCACACCTATGTTCCTTCTTTACCTTTGCGTTCCAGGACCACGGGTTTTCGTTTCGGAAGTCAACCCAAGTCAACCAATGGCCTCAAGTCTTCTAATTTTTTTTTTTTTGTTAAAATTTTGCGCTTGACCGCTATCTCACATGATAAAAAGCAACGATGCGGTCGACGATAGAATCCCAAGCTCTTAGTTTATTCATGTATCTACGTAAGTATGAGAACAATTCAGAATGACCTAAGAACGATCTGAACGAAGAGCTTTCACAGACAAATAAAACAACATTAAAAACAGGAATGTATGCAAAGTCGTGCAGCATAAAAGATAGAACACAAAATATAATGAGACTAAATAAATCAGCCAATTGTCCTTCCATTGTAGCAGTCAAACGGCGCCACAAACATGATCAGCCAATCAGTGGGAGCGATCTAACTGAAGTAAAATAGTGCACGCGACCGGTCAGCGAGGCAGCGCTTCGCAGAGAGCGCTGCAGCGGTCGCAGCGGCTGCAGCGCAAACATTTGAACACGAGCGTCGAGACAACATGCACCCAAGTGCTGGGAGTTAGGGCTGACACGTTAGCGCTTTGGAAGAAATTGATAGACTAAATGTGGTAGGTATTGTATGCCTACATCGACAGAGACAATTTTGATAAGAAAGAGTGAAAATTGAATGCGTGAAAACAGTGTGATCATGACCTCATCCAACAACTTTATTGTGGACTATTCCGTCATGTTGTCCTATCTTAGAGGATGTCAACTGTGTCGCAGATTCTGCTCTCTAGTGTACTTTGGTTTGACTAATATATCGAACTTTCCTGCCTTTGGGACTTTTGCGCTCGTCTACTCCAGTCAATATAGCCTTTGTTTCTGGCAATATTATCAAAGTATTCTAAGGTTTTTCTTTAGCATATGGTGATGACACTCAAGAGTTACTTGAGTTCAGGAATCGTTAGTCCGATGTTCTGTTCAGTGGATTCAAAGCATTTTCATGTGACACCACATCTCAAAAGCATCAATCCGACGAAGATCAGCTTTTTTAAGGGTCGACCCCCCCCTAGCCAAGTTACAACCGTTTCGCTTGCGCCGGACGCTTCGAATTGGCCGCGTCGCCGAATCTTTTGTTCTGACCACGTGACTGAGGGTTGAGATGATGTCATTCCCGTACATTTGAAGTTTTCTACTAGCGTTAACTATTGGAGATTTAGTAACTTGAACAGGGGTACAGGCCTCTGCACTAGATAGAAAGATGGTAAATGGTGGATAGTGACGAGCTGTCTCTTGATCTTATGCGAGTTGTTAAAATTCATAAAAGTAGATAGCAGGCTAAACCAAAACCAATAGTTAAATCTTTCGAAATGGAAAATGGTTTGAATGGTCGTTGTGATCTTGAAAAGATACTAAAACAGATCAATAACTATTCCAAATCGCTCTACTAAGCCTTTTAATACACTAAGGTCTTCCTTGTTACACAATAGGCTAGTTGCCGTAAAAAATGTAATTAGTCAGTCTTTTAGATTATTCAAAAATAAGTGACACGTACGTTTTTTTTATTTGTAAATTAAACCAAAAATGACAAAGATATAGCCCATTAAAGTTACGTGTAACGTCACGCCCGTGCTGCATTTTTTCGCACGGGGTGACGTCACACGTAACTTTAAATCAAATCAAATCATTTATTTGCAAAATCATTTTTTTAATGGGCTATATTTTTGTAATTTTTTGTTTAGTCCAAAATAGAAAAAATACGTGTCCAATATTTTTCTATAATCTAAAATACTGACTAAATTAAATGTACTATTACCCTATTGTAGTAGTAGACCTCCCTAATAAGTCACATACATGGTTCCTTGCACCAACAACTCTGTTCAACCCTGCACACAGCGCTGATTGCTGATTGCTTTAGCGGCTTGGCTCGTTAGTGCCGCCCGGTTGCCGTGCCGAGCCGTTGCCGAGCCGTTGCCGCACCTAGCTGTTGCCGTGCCGTACCGGTGCCGTCCTACCGCACATGTCGTGCCGATTATTAGCAACCGCGATTGATTGCACATCTACTAATTGATTGGGAATTTCATTTGGTTTGAAGTTCTAACTGATATATTAGATGTTTGTATCTATTTAGGATGCTCAAGTTTTCGGTCATCGTGAACTCTCTGAATAACAAAATTAAGTCCGCTCAGTAAGCAGTAGTTTGAGGTTGCTAATGAAGTGCTCACTAAAGGCACGTCTTGACCAAGTAATCGATTGATTTTAACCTAGTTTTGGTTTTATTACTAGTATCTAAAATATACTTTCCACTGTTGGGCAAAAGCCTCCTTCCATTATTTCCATTGTTCTTGGTTAGAGCCAAGAAGTGGTTCAGAAGGCACTTCTTGCCAATTCACAATATTGGTCACGTATGCCGTTGAGGGAAGTGGCTATTGAGTGACTTGTGGTCCAAGGAAAGGTTGACGGTACCAGACCTCGAGGAAGATCGCCTATGTGGACTGACCAGATAAAAGCGGTAGTAAATGGCACATCACACCTGCACGAATGCACGAGGAATGCGGCCATCAGCAAGGAGTGGCGGCGTGTTGTGAAACTTGCCACCAACACCTGAAGCGATGACCACGACCACTCTGTCAAGAGTGATTTCGACAAGAAAGGAAAAATAGGGTTGTGCAGTTAATACTATCTTATTTTTATACTGTAGCTCAATCATTTGTGAAACATTTGAAAGAAAATTATACTTATTTTAAACTAGCTTTGTATACGATTTCGTTCACGTGTATAGTAAGGTTACAAAGGACGCGTGAAAAGTAGTTTAAGCCCAAGCTTAACAAGTACCTACCAAATTTCATCAAAATCAATACAGTAGTTTTACCGTGAAAGCAACTTTGAAATTAACTTTGTCTGTCTGTTTGTTGCAGACAGACAAAATTACTTTCAGATTTATAATATTAATATGGATTAAGTAAATCTTCTCAACGATTCTTTCGGACAAAAAAGATCGGCAATATTGGCAGGATGGTGGCGCCAGCTGGCCGTGATATCGGCGGTTCAATTTTGTGAATGAAGATAGAGTGACGTCCATTTGAGCGACTTGCTATAAGGCTACTTGGTAGGTTTTTATTCCTCTTTACAGGTTCAAATTCTTTTGACATAAATGAGCTTTTAGCTGTTGTATTAAAGTTGTCGAAATTTATTTATTACAACAATTTATCAATGTCATTATTACTTATGTAGACTTTCTGCTTTCTAATATTATAAAGTTAAGTTTTTAAGGTAGTTAAATTTCTATAATTGTTATTTTCGTTGGGTTTTGTCTTTGTGCCGAGAAAACGTGTTTTCTTTCTTTCCTTTTTCTTGATATAAACTGAAGAATTGGTTTGAACATGCAAATTATCTGGAAATTCTGGTTCGAATTGAAAATATATTTTAGTGTTGCCACCTACTCGATAATGTCGTTTTACACGTCATACAAACCTCACTGCAAGTCATATATAGGAGATAATGCAGTATGGCCGATCTCTAGGGAATAATGAAATTTGAATTTGGAGCATCAAGAATCGTCAACATTGTGAATTCAAATGTAGGCGCATTGAACATGTAGTCACTATGATTTAAACTGGCCACTAACAAAAAAAAAAAAAGAAAATAGAATAAAACGTACTTACGTAGGTACTGACGACACGAGAGCATTATAGAAAATTGAAACTATAGAATCTTGTAGTGAATTTTGTTTGTTTGATGAACTTGTAAATATAATACTTATATTTCTCTGATATATGATTTGGTCGATCAAATTGTCTTTTAATTATCTCACAGATGGTGTAAAAAGTAGAGCTTAAATTCCTCACTTCACTCAGGTTTCTTTATTAACTCCCTCGCAATGCTCGGGAGTTAATTTTATAAGTCCCTCACTATCGTTCGGGATTAAAATCAGCAACCTTCGTTTCGTTCGGAATTCAACATGCCACCCGCGACTTAAAGACACTGCTTTATCCCCTAGTCACATAAACTACTATATTAAGAAGGTAGGCTATAGGTTATTATAACATCACGCAGAGATCAACAGGGACGGAGGAATAATCAAAGACGCGGGTGAAAATGCGGAGGACATCTGTAATAGAAAAGTGAGGGAGAGTGATGTGTTTCAAGAGTAGGTAGATATGTATGTTTACCTCTACGGTCCGGACCAAGTGTTTCGCCTCGTCATTTATACCACGTACATCGAGGGACTGGAACAATTTGCTTGCTGCGGTCTTCCCGTCTGATTATAATTTAGGTGTCTTTAGGGCAAAAGTGAATAGGCTCTTAATAAACTAGTGCGCCTCACCATCAACGATTTCATCACTGCTTACTATCAGGTGGGATCGCAGTCAAGCACTAGTTTATATAAATTAATAAAAAAAAAGTTATTAGTATAAAATATATTTTATTTTATTTTTTACATTTTGGGAAAGCTTACAGACTAATAGCATTATATTATTAGAGTAAATAACTAAATTGCTTATTACTCTCTTTTACATAATATATACTGGGTCGAAGTTGGTCCTACTATGCCATAAACTGTTTATAATATTAAACAAATATTAACAATATATTATTCAAGTGCAAGGAGGTGCTTTTTGAACAAAAAACGGTTGTGCTAAGAGCTTCTTATCTGTGCTTCCATTGAAGCAAAAGAAGTCTGGTTCACAAATTTTATTAAAACTACGACTAGCTCTCAGAAAAAATACCCCTCTAAATTAGTAATTGCACAAGATACATGCAGAAGTGGTCGCTGTCGCAGCCTCATCTGATTATAGCGTATTATAGAAATAATGATGATATCTCATAAGAACCACTTTCAACAAACATTTCTCAGTAACAATCCGTCAATTTTCACACCCGCAACATTTAAATAAAGGAATCATGTCACGATAATTGGAAATTAAACTCTTGTCCCATATAATCTATTGTCCTTCATATTTGACCTGAATTTTCCATCGGCTGCCAGCCAAAAATGGACCTTGTGCCGTTGTTTTAAGGATAGAGGGCTATGACAAGCAAAAACACGCTGTAATGTGGGGTCAAGTGTTGATCACATAAACAATAATCTAAATGGCGTTAGTGTCGACGCCTAGCCGCGTGGCGTAATGCGCGTTGTACAGAATAGAGACAGAAGTACAGGTTTGATTGACACAACAAACTTATAAAGTGTTGTAGTAGATCAGCCACGTAACGTCGGTGTGAAGTTGACTCACGGTTTTTTTGGTTTACGATATTTCTATTTTTTAAATTATTTATTGACATTGTGCGGTGGAGAAGGAGGGGGAGGCCAAAGAAGAGATGGATGAATTGAGTGAGGAGTGATATGAAAGAAAAAGGAGTTGGTGTGTGACAGGACAAAATGAAAAAAAAAAACGTCTTGCACCGACCCCAAGTAAAAAACGATAAGGGCAGAAAAAAGAAGATTTAGATTGTACTCACACAATAATACAAATAGAAGCGACAAGAAATATGAAACCCTGATTTTAACTCTTAAAATTATTAAAAAGTGTTAAAAGGTTTGTTTAAAATAAATGTTATAGATTTTTTTTTTTTTTAATTTTCATTACTTAAACTCTCTCGTGTGTTCCAGAAGAGCTTCAATGACATCCAAGTCCACTTTTTCATACTAAGAAAAAACGACAGAAAAAAAATTCCTCAGTTTGTCCTTCTTTGTCAAGCAAAAATTTTTTGTATTATACAAGACATTTTTTTTTTTTTGATTTTTTTTTTGTTTTCTATTTCGAGCTGAGGAGATTTCTGTGTGTGTGTTGCTTTCATAGTAGGAAACACATTGTTGTCTGACCGAAAGTTTCATTAATTACGCATCTATATTTCATAAAGTACCGTAATAGAAACAAGACACATCCTAATCCAGAACTGTCCATAACATTAGGGCCCTCTACCACGGTAAATTTTTGATGCTGTCGCGCGTTCGCATCGATACAGTCGCGATGCTGTAGCGCGTTAGTAGCGCGTTAGTAGCGCGTTAGAATTTTTTCTATAGCGCTTGAAAATGCGACTAACGCGCGTTAATAGCGATGCTGTCGCGCGCTTACGATACGCGCGGCTGCATCGCTACAAAAAGTCGCCGTGCGACGGGCCTTATCTACAATAAACACCATCTAATAATACAGTAAATAAGATTCAAGCAGACAGACGGGCAGACAGATGATCTAATTAGTTCCGAGAGTTTGATATCTGACACGACGCCATTTTATTATTACGCGCGTTTAATCTTCTGTTAATTAATCTGTGCGGTGCAGAAGTGTCGCGGAGATTTGTGACGGTTATTTGTTTATTATTTATTTAGTTTAAAGTGTTATTATAATGGTAAACTCTTTAAAAACTTATGAAAGTGCTCATAAAAGTGAAGTATCTACTTGACTTTTTTGATGTTCACCTTGATTATGCAATGGGGAATGTTATAATAATTATTGAGAACATTCTCCTGGACTTATCCTAATTTATTTATTTATGATCGGTACCGAGCTTTTTTCCTTCAATATATCTTTGACGTGGAAAGATCTTAAAATTGATTACTTCATGATATGGCCCACCACTTTATGAAATGGTTGTATTTTATGAAGTGATTAATTCTGTATTTTTTTTTTAATTGAGATAAACTAGTGCTTGACTGCGATCCCACCTGAATCCCACCTGAATTTGGCCACAACATCTTTATTCATGTCATATCAATAGCCATACAAAGCGATAGAATAAGTCAGACACGGCTAAAATTTTTATGGCTCCCAGTATAAAATAACTTTAGCGTGTTAGCCTTTTTAATTTCAACAGGAATAAAAAATTAACTTCAAAATGAGAATAATTCAAAGTGCATTTTAAAAAATAATATTCGTCGCTGTCAGTGGCACCCCACCATGCTGTAACTTGAGCTGATCATGTGCGCTTTCGAGTAGTTGATGCCCACAAACATGACTTTTGAAAGTATTACAAAACATTGGGAAATGTTGTTAATAGACATAATAGAATGTTGTTAATACACTATTTACGAAAGTTGTACGTCATTATACTTACAAGTAACTTGTAGTTCTCTGTTCTGTTAGCACTCTGAAACTACCTGAAAAAATTAGAAAAATGAATGACTTATAATTGAATAGAACTTTGAACTTAGAAACCTTTATTCAATAGATGATCATCTAAATTTTGAACAGACGTAAATTATTACTATGTAAGTAGTTACGATCATTTATTTAAATCATAACTATTGACATTATACATTTTCTAATTAATAAATTCTACACTAATTTGACATATTCTATAATGGTATGTGCGCAGTAAGTAAATATTATTGACTGTTAATTTGATTATGTTTGACTCATCATCATCAGACGACTCGCACGATCGTCGGATGTCACATGTCCTCAAATTTTTACACATGCGGTTTTCTCACGATGTTTTAAGAGTACTTTGAATCAATCAGTTAGTTTAAGTTTTAACACCTCAGTTTTTAATACAATGAATAAAATATTTTATACAAACTGATTTCTTGTTTTTATATATAAAAATCACACTAAATCACAAAAAGATTTTTTACTATAATGGACTAACTTTACTTATATTATTATTTTATCAGTCCCAAAAAGCACAACGTTGACACACACACACACACTCGCGCTGACTAGCAGATATTTGTATTCGTCGCATTAATTAATTAGTCTCGTGAAGATCCCGGCGTTAATGCGTCCCTCGGCGCGCGCCGCGTCTCGCGCGGCCGGCGTATCTCGACATGTCTTGTATGATTGAACACATCAATTATGTCTCAGGCATGCACTCGAATTGACAACTAGGAAATAAAGCGACTTGTTTTGTAGAAACTGTTTTTTTAATTAACTGGTGTTTTTTAATATTGATTCACTAACGTACAGCTTTGGATTACCAACAAAGTATCTTATCACATAGCTGCTAATTTAAGTATTTATTGATTAAATACTTTATGCGCAAAAAAACAGAAGCTGACTTCGTTCGGCATTTTCTACCTAACCTTTGGGTGATGCGAAAACGAACAGAAAAGCATTGTTTTGGTGAGTATACATATAGTCATATACATATTATATAGTTGTGGGATTCAAAAATTCATAGATTTTGTTATAAACGATCTTTGACAATTTTAACTCTTTTTTTTTAGGTTAGGACACCTGTTATTGGCTTGTTAATCCTCAAGCCTTAAAGCACTGTTAATAAATCTCTATATAAAAGATTTTGACTCATATTTAAAACTGGAAGAAAATAAATTGCCAAGTAATCGCCATCAGTGTGGCCCCGCCCCAGTAACTGGACCCGTCGTGTTTCGTCGCTCAGCATTCGTTCGTAATTAACGAGCGACAGATATCGCAGCTCACGGATACCATTGCTGCACAAACATTCATTTGTCCGCCATTAACTAACATCTAATCAGAGCTGAGGTGTCAGAGAATTGCTTTTTATTTTATTTTCCGGTTTGATATGGACCCTTCTCACGTTAAAAGAAATACAGTAGCACTTTGATTTTGGTAGGGAATGTGTTTTGTCACCTAATTAGTGGACTAATTATTGATTTTGATTGCATTTTAATTAGTGTTGTCTTAACTGAATGTCTTTAGATTTTAGTTAACGATTTGTCGATTTTATTTTCAACATGAATTTTGCTCAAGACAAGTAGCCAATTCAGGAATAGCCAATGTTTTGGAAAGATAAAATTATGTTTAATTTATGATAATAGCAAAATATTTACCTCAATATTAACCAAGTTACATCAACCATAAATCGCATCTAACCTCAAACATCTCCTTAATAAAAACTTTTAAGACGAAAATTAATAAAAAAGCGAGATATTCGCAACATTATTACAAGGCAGATTACGGCTGAGTCCCGGAGCCCGGAGTGAATCCCGGCAGGTCGGCTCAATATCCCGCCTCATGATAAAGTCATAAAGGCCATTGAGCTCACGTGCGGCGAGCAGGGGGTGGGGGGGGGGTAATGTCGTGGTATTCGATGGAAAGAGGATGAGCATACCCATGAAGGCAGAAGATGAACTGGTAGTGTCTCTGTAGTCTGGATCCTTGCTAGAAATCTAAATAGGTACCTACCTGGGTTTAGTGTGATCATTTTGGAGACGTTATACTACTAGTTAATGGAGATAACAAACTTGAAATTGGTTGTTAGGAAAAGACGTGCCTTAGGCACTTTAGACGTCCACTGTTGGACATAGGCCTCCCCCAAGCGTCGCTACAACGACCGGTGCACAGGCATCACGCATCCATCGGATTCCCGCGACCCTGACCAGGTCATCGGTAAGTGCAAATTAATCGCAAACAAACAATTAGAAAAAATAATACAATAATAAATACCTAATACTAATACAGTCTTCACTAAGTGGGTACCTGAGGACGGTCGACGCCGCCGAAGTCGAACTTGTAGCCTAATTCACGTAATGAAAACCGTAACGATATCGTAGCGATTTAGTCATTTAGACCATTTCCGTATTCACATCCATCAATCGAGTTTGAACGACACTGATTTTAAAGTCGTTGGAAATTCGCCGATTAAAAAAATAAAATCTGTATTACATTGTTCTGGTAGAATACTTATTAATATAACTGGAAATAAGTCGATAGATCGTGAATACCGCTTTTGGATAGGACTTCGATCGAACGACTATAAAACTTCAACGATATTTGGCTTGTTTGATTTTACGTGAATCAGGCTACTGGACAGAGGTGGCGAGATGATCTAGACGCCTACCGCACGGGCTGGTTCGAGGTGGCTCAAGAAAAGAGTACCTGAAAGAAGTTGGGGAGGCCTTAGCCTAGCAGTGGAAAAGTATAAGATAAACAAAAACAATACATATATACAAGTTAATTACATACAAATAACAAATGTTATGAGAATCGAATCCAACAATTCAACGCTATGATGATTCTACAAACTCCTTGCGAATGTGTTACCTGTATACAAACTGTACTAATAAAGCACCCACATCATACATACATATAACAAGTAAGACTCGACGTAAAATATTTAAGGAACAGCATCGCTTGCTTACATTCAATAAACAGCGAGCGACGCGTGTGTACGACTGTATTCGTGGTTACTGAAGAAATGGTGCGTACAGTCGCGTGGAAAGGTGTTATTGTGGTGTAATTGATGAGGGATCGCGGGTAGTAACGTTCCTTGCGAATCTCAGCCACTATAATTCCAAGTACCGTTGGAGCGCACTCCCGGACGACAACCAATGGGTAGCTCGCTGTCCGGCCGTCCGGTAACCGTCCGGGCCGGACTAGGACCACGGGGAACTTCTGAAAAGGAAACCGGTGATACTAGAACGCATAGGATAACTGCCTTCAGGTATGGTTTTAGTAAGTAAAAGTCTAACATGCCTTCCAGCTCCGCCCTAGAGGAGGAAAAGTCATTGGAAAAATTCAAAGGTAAATATTTACTTATCCATTTAAACTTTATGCACATAACACTGTAAAAGGCATTTTCTACCAGTCTAATATGTAATGATCAAATCACATGTGGACCATGCAGATTAGTGTCTGAGGTGATCTTTTGAGGAAAGAAACACACAGACTTGAGTGTACCTGTCGAGTCAGTGCGAGTGTCAGTATCCATACATCTCAAGTTATGACTAGTAAGGAGCTCACAATTTGATGAAAAATACTAAAGAAAGGACATTCGGGTAGCCCGTATAGAGTGCACAAACGCGTAAATTACTACAAAAGATATAATCCACATCTACCTAATGCCTAGAATGGACATGTGAAAAAACACGTAAGAATTACAAATAATAGAATAGAATAGAATAGAATAGAATGGAATGGAATGGAATGGAATAATATAATAGAATAGAACAGAATAGGATAGAATAGAATGGAATAGGTACAATGGCGGTCTTATCGCTGACTAAACTAATACAGGAGGAGGCGTAAATACGTAATTGAATAAGGAATAAATTAATGGCAGTGTTAGCGCCATGTATTTTATACATACGCACTTTATAATGTACTTGTACAGCTGCTTAGTACTCATCCGGTGTTAGCAGAGGTTAGTAATGTGTGAGACAAGAGCGATCGGCGCCGGCTGCGGTTCAATGACGACGGTGGAAATCTGATGGCCTTGTTGTATTGATGTTTATGTAATCGTGTCAACGTGAGATGAATGTTTCCAGTTTTGTTCAAAGACACCGCAAGATAGCTTAAGTAGAAAATATATTGTTTTGTTTATCTTGTCTTACGCTCGATTGTTGGGTAAGAACTTAGTCTAACTTCACCTCAATCTGAAAATTCGATCAACTTCGGCCTGACGAGCACACATATTAAAAGACTTTAAAAGTTCATGTATAGTAGTGGTACATAGGCGGACTTAATGTAACAAGACATTCTCTATAAGGCAACTTTTGGGATAAAAAAGACTGTGGTAGGTCTAAAGTGGTTTTTAATTATAAATTTTGGGTTAAGTTCTCCGTTTTACTTAAACGGTCCTACATTGTATTTGTATGTTACTAGCTTTTGCCCGCGGCTTTGCCGGCGTATATAAAATATAGCCTATGACACCCAGGAATAAAGCCATCGGACCTGTACTCTCAGAGATTACCTCCTACAAACAAAAAAGCAAACGTTACCTCTTTATAATATTATTATAGTGTAAAGAACAAGATAACATAACGATTTGACACTTTTTGAACTCCAAATTCTCTATTCAAAAAACGAGTACTATCCTAGCCACTACGTTTTTCTCAGTGGCTACTAACGTTGCTCTTTATTCGACATTTCTTTCAAACACAGTTTCTCTTCATCCTCGTTTTCGGTAATTATTATTACTTCTCACTCCACTTTATGACCGGGCGCCATTACCCGGCCGCCGTGGGCTATCACCCGTGTATGCGCGCCCATTTCACCTGAGATCCGGATCAAGCCGGTTCGGCGCTTGCGAATGGTTTTATTATCCGGAACGGTTCGTATTACCCGGCCGTGTGTTTAGGGGCCACCTGTGGGCCAAAAGTATTTCATAGGATTTTTTTGGAAGTGTAATCAGGTTTTTGGTCATTGAAGTGATGGGGTCATTCGTGCATGACTACAGCAAAGAATGGTTGAACAAGTGGCGAAAATAAAATAAAGCTGTGTTTGAGATTTTGAGCTGTTTATTAAGAAAAGATGGTTAAGTATTCCCATTTCAGGCTGAGTAACAAATTTACAAAAAAAAAACTTCAAAGTTTGGCATTTACGATTGCAGCTGGCATGCGAACTTATGCTCCAGCGGCGCCTAAAGTTATGAAATAGAACGTGTTCCCTCAGAAAGTGGAGAAGTTTGCGAATAGTTGCCTCAAGTTAACTGTCAAAGACGAGATCCAGTGTCGAGGAGTTCTGAGGCACCCCATTTATCTCACAAGAGATTTCTCTCTGAAAACCTTTTAAAACTTTCGTCATTTCTGTAAGAAAATTTAAATTGAAAATTGGAGATAAAAATATGTAAATACGTCCGGAGCATTTATATTTCAAGAATCTTCATAACCGACAAACTTTTCTTACCGTTAACAATTTGAACAAAAACAAAAATGTCGAGAGTACATTGCGAACACTAAAAAATGCACAAACACTCGACGCAAGTCCTCCGTGGCTCGAGGGCTATGAAAATTTCACCGGCGACCGAGAGGCCGGTTACAGGTGGCCGGTAAATTCCGGCGCGAACCGGATAATACCGCATTACCATGCCCCGGACGGAACGCTCGCTGAAGATATTTTAATGTACTTTTATATTTGTTACACTTTTGTGTCCGCCTGTACATGGAGTTTTCTTTTTTGTTCGTTATTTTTGGAACGTTTTTCTTTTTATGTTTATGTATTATGAAGTACAGCGTTGTTGAGTTACAGATACAGTGAAATGAAAGATTTTCCGGCCACGAAAGTATCACCTGACTGAGAGCGCTTCGCATTATGAAGTCTATCAAAGATAATATTCGCATTCCATAATACGATTATTTCTTTTTGTTTCTTTAGGGTTATGACTTCATGGTGAGTTATTCTTACGATGAAAAAATAACTGGCAATAAAATCCAGTTCACTTTTCCTGTACCTATATATATAAAAGGAGAAACTGACTGATTGACATATAGGGCAAGTGTTAAATTTTGCGAACTAGACGTTTTGGGAGTAGTCGTTTTGAGAAACGGTCTATTTGGGAACTGGTCATTTTGGGAAGTGGACGAAAAAAGAAATAGACATTTAGGGAATTACCATTTTGGTATGTGGACGTTTTGGGAGGGTGAACGTTTTGGGAAGTTGTCGTTATGAAACTAAAGGATCAATGCACATCTGAAAATATTCAGACTAGGAGCTTGAAATTCTGCACAGAACTTCTTTTTGTGACGCAGGCAGGCATTAAGAGAGGATTTCCCAAAATTTACGCCCTAAGGGGATGAAATGGACATCCAAAATTTGTATAAAGAATCCTTTTTGCACGCACACGAAGTCGCTGGCCACAGCTAGTTTTATATATAAGAGACAGTTTAGTCCGTCACATTGATATTCGGATGAAAGTAATCGGCATTAGTAGGTAAGTAGGTAATCCCATTGAGCCAGGTTGTCAACCGGGCCCGAACCCGCGTCGCCCTTAATCACGGCGACCCGCGTCAGCACCCGACCGCCCGACCATACCACCCGATCAAGCGACCCTACTTACTGCTACTTAACGGTGCATTTCACGTTTTCCTGAAAAGACTGTCAATATTATGTAGCTTCACTATTGAGTAGTGGTGGATATTAAAACGTATAGCCCCAAAAATAACACGTTATTTGTTCAAGCGTATAGCGCGTTTTATATCGACTCGGCCTTCGCGCTATATTATAACGTCTCGCTTAAAAAAGGCCGACAACGAGGCTAAAACCGGATAGCAACATAACGCGATAGTTAGTCAATAGCATTCATACTGTATCAGTCATCATTTAAAAAGCTACATGACATTATTTCATTATAAAACAATAATTGCACCCAATTAGCGCATTTCCGAATAAAAATGAAAACGTCTCTGCGTTCAGATGACTGCCGAGTTTTGATATAACGTGTTATAATTATAACGTATAAAATAGCGCGCTATAAAATTATATTCAATAGTTTATAGCGCATCTATTGCTTACAACGGAATTGAACATCACTACTATTGAGTGCTCTTTGAGAATGTCGTAAAAATGCCGGTCATAGACTTGCGAGGTCGCGGGTTACAACCCAGTACAATTACCCATTCCTATCGGAAAGAATGGGTGCTCCCATTAGAAACATGCAACCGACATTACTGGTGCATTCACATCGATATACCTAGTGTTTGCTCAACTGAAGCAATGGAAGTATTTGACCACGACACCGATAGATGGAAATGGCCTAAAGAGGGATTTGTTATCATGTACTTACTTTTATATTTTACTGCAATGCTTCATTAGATTTACTAATTGCTATTAATAAGTCAGAAAAGAGTATAAAGGGCTCGTGGATAAGTTAATAAGTCCAATCTTTCTTTACCTTACCATCAGTTCGATGATAAGGTAAATAATGGCTAGGTCGGTCTTGTAAATCTTTGACAGTTGTTTCTCTGATAGCAGTTTTGCCAAGTGGGTATCGTTACCCGGTTACTGAGTTGTGGAGGGCCTTCGGCTTCATAACACCCTCACTTGCGGCTCATGCAGATTTCGCCTTGACAAACTTTCTCCACTTGTATCAAAATGTACTATTATGCACGTTGATGATATGGCTATCATTTAAAAGGGTTTATTAGGTTTTAGGTAAAAAACTACGTCACAATATAAATCTACGAGTAATAGGTATGGCGGTCAATTATTTAAATCTTGTTCTTTAAATGTTTTTTTTTTAGATGTTGTCTTCCTTAAGTGGGACAACATGGGTTGGTGGTAATAATAATATTAATTTTTAACACTATCTTGTTACTACAATAATGTTGGGGTTCCAAAATCTACACTAATATTATAATAAAGAGGTAAAGCTTGTTTTTATGTTTTTTTTGTTTATAGAAGATAATCTCTATAAATACTGGAACGAATTCTAAAATATTTTCACTGATAGAAAGCTGCTTTATTCCTGAGTAACATAGGATAAATTTTATGTACGCGGGTGGAGCCGCGGGCAAAGGCTAGTAAGTTGATAAAAGGCAAAGTATTTCTCTGATATTGTAATCCTCTACGGATCAATAAAGTGACACTACAGTAAGCCAAGTAACCGCGCTGAGCTCGCTCGTCACCCGGAACACGCGATCTTCACGTCTGCAGTAATCACGCCGACCCGTGTCACCGCGCACGGGACAGCGTGACTATAACACGTCGGATAGTGAAGTGCCTGTCGATTTGGGGGACTTTGATGTGCTCGGATAATTTAAGCTGCTTGAAACGGATATAAAACTGTTTTCTGTTCCGTAAGGTAACCTTCAGGATTTTTTTTAGGTGGAATTTATGCAATGACATCTCCCGCTTTTGGGGGCGTGGGCGTGTCAAATTTTTACTCCTAGTTATTTCGTTACCTTTCATTCCAGGGCCGAGTTTGCCTTTCAGACGGGAACTCATGGCCCCAGTAGGCTTCGGCCTTACTGACATCAGAACAATCGACAACTTGGACTTGGTCCAAACGGTTACTAGACGGTTCGCGAGCCCCGGCCCACGGTGGCTAACTTTCAGCTACACATCTATAATCATTGAAGAATTAGAAAACCCATTCCGTGTACGCTTTTTTTTTGTAGGGAATTCATCCAACAGGCTTTTACTGACTAAAACCCACTCCTTTGTTCCTTCTCTGCTTTGCGTTAAGGAAAAACTAGGGGTTTTTCTTTCAGCCTTCGGTCCGGTTGGGCCCTTACGGGTTGCCGCACGCCAGCGGTACGTGGAAATTGGGATCGGAGCGCGGAGGGAAGAGCGTGAGGTAGTCCGTTCTCTTACGCGTGTAGATGCCCCTTCGCTAGCAATACTATATGTACAGCTTCGCAGAAGGATTCAGTTTAAACTAGTATTATATTATCTGTGGTTATTGGTAGCCAGCCAAGCTGTATTGAGAGGCGATAATAGTTCACATTTTCACAAAACATCTTACGAACAACTCTTTTTATTTTAAATCTTGCACAGGAAGTTTTTATTTACCTTATGTGAAACTGTCCATATTAAATCCAAAACAAACACGCATTCAACAAAACAAGTTACTAATCACGGTACAAACACGCGAACCCGTCTTGCGTGCGTGTCCGATGAGGCAGCAGAAGGGGGGAGGAGGAAGGGGTCTGCCAGACGCCGCGCCGCAGTTAGCGCGTTCGGCCGTGCTGATAACGTGCCAGAGACTGCCATTCATCCTGGCGTGCCAGCGTGCCAGTTAATGTGCCAGAAGATTTTAAGGTATGGCAAGAGATTGGAACGTGTTTATTGCGATGGTGAGCTTCGGTTTTTATGGAAGGGTTAAGTAATAGGAGGTAGCAGTAGTGTTCTTTCTATGTGGTTCGGTGCTAATGGAGAATTGTTTATGTTTATATTAAAATGTGTTAAAAAGAAATCACTTCAAACGACGCTAAATTTCGACGACACATCATACGCCATAAGAATAGAATATAAACCCTCTTATTATTAAAGTAAATAAATAAATCAAGTTATAACCGCTTGTCAAGTTGATGCAGTCAAATTGCGGTAAATTACTTAGAATATTACCTGAACCTCTACGGTCCGGACTAAGCATTTCGCCTCGTCGTTTCTACCGCGTACATCGAAGGACTGGATCAATTTGCCTGCTGTGGTCTTCTCATCTGATTATAATTTGGACTTCTTTAAGGCTGGAGTGAATAGGCATTAACGATTACATCACTGCTTACCATCAGGTGGGATCACAACAAGTACTAGTTTATACATGAAAAAAAAAAAAAGGTTTTTTATTGTTGATGGGCTCGCGTTTGACTACTGTTTGTGGTAAGCGATGATGTGGTCGAAGATGGAGCACGCTTGCCTAGAAGTAACTATATACAGAACAACATCAAGGTGGATCTTAGATCCACCGTGATTTGAAGAGCCAGGGTTAAGCATCTACCCGTCGATTTACAAATCATGATCTTCTTAAGCAGACACTGACGGTAAAAATTGGCTAAATGACAATAATAGCTTCAGGAGTGACAGTCTTTCAGGACCTTACTTCAGTAAACTAGTGACTTATCACCTCTACGGATAAGGCAAAAGTCGTGGAGATTTCAGACAGAACCATAACTGCATAGCATAGCATAGTCGGCCTTATAGTGTTCCCACTGTTGGGACTGAGACTTCTTCTCTGAGAGAGGGAACGGGCCGCAATTCACCACGCGGGACCAGTGCGGGTTAGTGGATCTCACTTTCTTCGAATTTTTGTTCTAGGACATGCTGGTTTCCTCACGATGATTTCCTTCACCGTTTTGAGAGCAGTGGTAATGAAATAAATTACACAAAGTAATGCGCCTGGTTGAGTTTGAACCCGCGACCTACAACTCGTAACTCGGGATCGTTATCATTTTGCCTCCACTGCTCTCCATAATTGACTAAAAGTTAATTTCATTATCATTGTGTGTGTTTGTCAGTAGACTAATAATAACTCCGTAACACAAGACTAGCTCCTCAACAAATTCAGTGTCGTGAGGTCGGAAGTGGACCTGGCGGATATAGTTATGCGAGGGCTTTACGAGTGCCGCACTTAACTTCAGCACTTATAACAAACCTGTCCAATATGTTCATGCTATTTCCCGTGCGTGGTGAGCAGAGTCGCGGTAAGTTATTGGTGGTAAAGTTTTAAATAGTTCGTAATGTTGTGCTGTGGACTTAGAATAGGGTACTGGATGAAGTTTAACTTGTTTGTAGTAACACGGGAATACAAAGGCAAGTATTGTTAATTATACTCGTAGCGACATCTATGGCATTACATGAGAATTAAAGTACGAAATCCTACATCGCGCAATTTGGACATAAATAACAGCCCACAATCATCTCTAGTCACACAACAGACAAATCATTTGTCTAGTCGGAGGATCCTTCTTTTCAAAGGGCCGCCTACTTCTAAAAGTAGTAGAGGGCTGCATCAGCCAATAAAAAACCAACTTCAATATATTTTGACAGTACGGTTGGAACAGTGGTTGGGCGATTGGCAACTGCGCTGTGTCGATTCCCGCACGAGACAAATATTTGGCCTACGAATATTTTGGAATACATATCTGTGTTGTTGGGTTTATATATATGTTTGTGAACGCCATTACAATACAAGAGCAATACGTAGTGTGGGGCAAGGTTTAGTAAAAAAGAAAAAAATATATTATATTCCGCGATGTTTGGCGAAAAATACTTACTTGCCATAATAACCGTATGAATACGACGAAGGTTTCCATTTGTGTTTAAGTAGAAAATGCAGCCTTTCATCCCTAAAACTTCAATTTGGTAGTTTATATACTTTCTGAAATCAGTTAGATGTTTTGGTCCGGTATAAAAGTTCTCACAGCCCTCTCTAGTCTGAAACTCAGAACACGGTCGGTTTAGCGGGAGCCGCCTCGTACGTGACCCGCGCCGATCTTGATTGATACCCTACAGCCATACAGAGTAGCTAGCATGGCAGAGGCGGCACTTTATTTTTCATTATTTTACTCAAATCTATTGGCACATAGTACCGAGTCGACGTCGGAATGGTAGGTCCATTTCGAAACCGATTCACCCTTACCCTCGTACTAATTTGAACTGTATTATGTCAGCGTCAAGTTGTAAAATATGATGGGCGGCCGTAATACGCTTATGTGAATGATTCTTTACGGAATTACTCTCTCAGTCCATCTTACCATATTGAATGGCTATTTCATGAAAAAGTCAGAAAGAAAAGAAAGGAAATTTGAGTTTCGGGGGCTAACTTGTAACATCTCCTTAAATATTTTTTCATGACAAAATTAACTAGAAAGAAAGAAATAATACTTTGTGACTTACATTTTTGTATTATTTCTTTCTTTCTTGTTAATTTTGTTTGTAACAATCACGGAGCTCGCAGCAGTCTGCAGTATATTATCTGGTCTGTGGGCCTGGTCAGCCGCGTCGGGCACCTGTATTAATGAGGTGTATCTCTCAGCCGCAGGCAGCACCGGTATCATCCCCTTCAGCTGAACGCCACCGACGCGGAAGGCGAAATATTGGCCTTTGTTTATACGAGAAACCATTGAAACAGACAATTTTATTTTCAGTACATTTATTTTCCTTGGACGAAACTTTGTATGAAAAATGGTATGAGCTAATATATACCTAAGGTTAATCGTCTTTTGAGAGGTTCTCTATCTATTCGGAAAATAAGAGGAAAGGTAATAAAAGGTAACATTTATAGGCATGATATTTTTAATATCTACTATAATTGTACATAAGACAGTTAAATTGACAAAACTAAGTATTTATGTTAAACTTAAATATATACATATATACAAAAACTAGCTTTTGTCCGCGCGGCTTCGCTCCCGCTCTTCCCTACTCGAGCCTACTATACCCTGCTCTACCCTACTCTACCCTACCCTGTCCTACTCTACCCTACTCTACCCTACTATACCCTACTTTACCCTACCAAACTTCACATAAACCATTTACTAAATAGTTCGAACAAAGCCTAAACATTTGGTTTGGATAGGCGAGCCCATTTTTTAGTTATAAAATTACAATGAAAAGTGCCATTGATTTATATATATATATAGATATAAAATACGCTCAGGTTTTCTACTATTCCTACACATCAGTGTCATCCAGAAATGTGCACAGAAGGCACCCACAGAATTAGCATTGCCACATTGGATGGCAATGCTAATTCTGTGGGAAAAGCCACCCCTCTGGTCACGCAGTGTCGATCAGTCAGAATAAAATTTCCTTGATGTAAAAGTAACATTAAGATTATAATATGGCATTACAGAGGCCAGACAGAGGCGATACAATTTTTTCCAACCTTTTCCCTGCTGCGTTGGGTTGGCTGTCAGTCTAACTGGATAAAGCTGAATTCCAGTATTTTAAATGGGGCGACAGCCTTTCACCTCCCTAATAGTAGTTCTTATTAGTACCTAGGTGTATTTTTACATATTACACTTTTTTATGTAGGTTTATATTGTACATTAGATCCGACCCTCATATAAGATCTTTCTCCACCTTTGTACTTGAATTGTCATATCACTGTGTACTTTATTAAGTTTTTTGTGTACAATAATGAATTTAAAATGACCATGACCCCTGAAACATCGGATCCCAAACGGATCTTCCCGTCCGATTATAATTTGGGTATCTTCAAGACTAATAATAAACTAGTGCGCTTCACCATCAACGATTGTATCACTGCTCACGCAGTAGTTTATATTATTAAAAAATAATAATAACTAAGCATTCAAAAAAAAGTTTTCAGACTTCAAGCTTCTTTCTAACGTTGGGGGACGTTTATTAAATGTACTAATAGCTTTTTAAGTTAAGTTCTCGGATCTTCCTCTCCGAATATGATAAGTCCAGTGTCCCCAGTAGTCGCCAAGTTTAGTCTAAAACGTCTACTAGGACGAGTTGACAAACTTTCTACATTTCGACAGTAAATGTCCTAACTTGTCTAGACTCCATCTTCACAACCTAAACTTTACAGTCACGTATAAATTGAGAATTTGTCAGCAGCAATGTAATTCTACTCACTTAGCACGAGTATATCTGAGAGAAAGTACATAGAAGTCAATTTATTCCAGAAATGTGTCTATGAATGAACTTTGATTGTTCTCTGAGGTCTTATCTTCATCATATCAGCCGAAAGACTGTTGGACATAGGCCTCCCCCAAGTGTCGCCACAACGACCGGTCCTTTCTATCTTTATATAAAAAGAGAACCTGACTGAGTGACATATCAACGCACAGCCAACATTACTGGGACTAGGAGCGTGTAATTTTGCACAAAGTTTCCTTTTACGACGTAGACAAGTACTAAGAGAGGATTTTCCAAAATTTGCCCCTGAAAGGATGGAACGGGGTCCAAAATTTGTACCAATAAACCTATTTTATCGCGAGCGAAACCGCTGGCAGATGCTAGTAATATTTTATTTTTCGTAACCGCTCTGAAAAATCTACACATTGTTACCTTAAACAAGGACAATGACCTCTCAACCCTTTAAAGAATCACCAATCGGCCTCCTGGATCACCCCCCAATTTGTAGGGAATCGGTGATTTGTTCCGAACATCGAGCGCCCGCCGCCCCGGGCCTACATAAGTTTGCGTGAAAAATAACGGTAACACATTGATGTACGGCGCCAAACGATACTTATGTGTTTGAATTTAGAATTATGTTCTGACAGACGATGTGTTTATTCTGTTTTTAAATATTCGGCTTTACATGTTGCTAGTATTGAATTTTATTACAACCTCCGCGCATTTAAAAGTTCATTTCAAATTGTAACAATTGTATACATTTTTTTTGTTGTTTATTTTACTGTTAGTACTGTGGGTTAGAACAGTGGTGCCCGAGTGGTAACAGCCCCGACTTACGGGTTGTAGGTCGCGAGTTCAAACCCAGCGAGGCGCATTACTTTGTGTAATTTATTTCATCACTACTGCTCTCAAAACGATGAAGGAAAACATCGCGAGAAAACCGGCATGTCCTAAAACCTTAAAAATTCGAAGACATGTGACATTCACCAACCCACCCACCTTATTGGGCCCGCGTGGTGGATTACGGCCCATTCCCTCTCCTGGAGGGGAGGCCTGAGTCCCAGCAGTGGCAACATTAGAAAGCTGATTTGCTATGTTACGCTACTGTTTGTACATTTAGCCAGAGTCAAGTTTAGAAGCTATTAAGATTTCAGTCACTTTAAGTTTCTTTGTAATCCATTAGAAAGCGTATGTTATGTTTTTGTCGTATTTGGCAGCAAATGTATCGGGTCAATCTTCTCGGTAAGCTTCGCTGTGGTCAATACTCTAATAAATTCTCGGCTCCATTTTTCCTAGATCAAGATTGTTTCAATGACCCCACATATTGTCCAATTGTGTAGACACTTGAAATACAAAACTAAATAAATTTTATATAACAATATCGTCTATATTTAATATTGTATGAAATGTCTTTTTTTAGGAATAATTTGAACAATATCCGTTTCCAAACTGCGGGTCTGAATAAAATAATCTTTAAATAAGAAATCAAAAAGAAATTATTGTTCCTTTACGCGCTATTTCTAAATAAGTGTGCTTTATTAATGTTATTTCCTTCTCGCCCGTTCCATTTCATTTTCTCCACAACAATAGCAGTTCATTGCGCATTAGTTTGCATGGAAGTTTTACAAATAAAGCATTACATTCGCTGGGCGAGTGGACCGGAAGTGGTTGGCCGGAAGCGAGCCTCTGCCGGAAGTACACCTCATTTCCTGTTACTGTAACAGCTCGGCACAAATGATGGAGATACAGCCTTTTTCTTCCATCTTAGACAAAAATTTTCTAGAAAATATATATATATTTTTTTTTTTTGTGGTAGAAATTCATAAAATAACTTTTTCTGCTCGGGTGGAGCGAGATTGCGTGTCAGATTTTTACTGATTAAAGCTCACCTGGGTTCTTCCATTTGCCTATTATGTTAAAGGGTCACAGTAACCCTTTCGATGCAGCTCTAGCAGGCATCGGCTCTTCTGGGCCCGTACACTTTTGCTGACATCTCTTAGAGGCTTGTGTGGAACATAATGCGTTGTCAAGTTGGGCTTTGTCGCTATCGGACGGCGAGCTATCCATTGCTCGTCGTCAGTAAGCCCACGCCTACGGTGGTGGCTATGGCGTGAGAATGTCCTCTCTCTCAATGTTTCGGCTACCTCCTTCGCTCGCTTTACTGCTTTGCAGAAGTAGGATTACTATCATAAATCTAAACATCGAATGCTGGAGGTGTTCCCCGCTAGAGCACCGCTTTGTCCTCGTGGGGGCGAACGGCAGCAGTGACCTCTCACACCGGCCTTATAGTTCAGGCCACGGTAAGACCACGAGGAACGACAGACAGTGCTCTCTTACTGCAAAGCAGTAATGCTAGCAAAAGAGGCGCCAGCACGCGAGAAAACAGACGTTCTAAGGACCCTGACCCCGATTTCCAACCATCTCAAGTGTTTTTTCTTATGTAAGTTAAGTGTGTACATGAATTGTTAAATAAATAAATAAGTGTAGCCTTATGGACGACGAGCATTCAGTAGCTAGCCGTTTGGTCATGCGGTAATCGTCTAAACGGAGACCGAATCCTCGACGGCGTATTTTGCCTCCCACTCAACCGAAAAGTCACCGGATGATTACAGACAGTAAAAAAAAGACCTGATAGCATAGAGTAAAACAATCTTGATTGTACACTAAGGCTCCTAAGCGCCTAAGCCAGTAAGTAATAGTCCTGCGCTCGATCGATCGTAAACAGTTAAAAACTTGGAAGAAACTTACAGTCCTCGAAATAGAGTTGTACCTAAAGTTAGTCGAGGGGCACCCCTCTAGCTTTCAGTCAGTCTGACAACTTGTACTTACTACGATTCGACACTGAACATATTACAAGTTATATTTTCAATTCCCTTTTGGATAAAGTTTAAGAATTTTATAGTAGGTGGAAAATATACTGTTGGGTATATTTATCTTGGTTGATTTAACTCAAGTGCAACTAAAAATGTAGACTTCAACTTGTAAATGGATTGGAACCAATTAGTTGATACAAATGTAGGTAGAAATACAGACGTACAAGCTTCTGATTAGTTTAGTAACTAACTAATACTAATTCTACTCCTGAAAAGGATAAATTAGCCTTCATTTAGGGATAGTTAATGTTGGTTGTCAACAGTCCCCTTTTTAGAGTTCCGTAGTCATACCAACAAACTCTTATACTTCATCATGTCAGTTCATCGGTCCGTCTATGCGTCCATACGTGACTCAGCTTCGAAATTGTTGGTAGATTGTAGCTTTAATTTTGCATTGGTATATAATTATTGTATTAAACACGCTGATAAAATAGATAATATTTATACTAGATACCTCCGTAAGGTAATACTAATAAATGCCTATATTTCGAAAATATTGAGGGGTGTGAAAATTATTTTTCGATTCAGTGAAATTCGTTATTGAAAAAGTGCTCGGTAATTTAAATACAGATTTAATAAACATATTTATTGGTAAAGATTAGATACGTTTACAAGTCACAATATCTTATAGTTGATGAGTTACTGAGTATAAATCACGTGACGTATAGTGCGTAGATTAGCCGCTAGGTGGTGGGGTAGTCGGCCCTCCGTTGTGAGCTAGCCACCGAGCGAGTCGGACGTGTCAATCCATAGCTCCGGATACCGTAATAAATATAAAGTGTAGAGTATTCTTGAATACCACAAGTATTACAGGCAAAGTGGCTGGCAGTAGGTAGTATGATAATAAGCCTTAAAAGTCTGCATGTTGTAAACCTACACAGGGCGTATCCCGACACCCACTTCTTTAGATACATAATTGATATCAAATCGTATGATTGCAACCGGCAATCGAAACATATTTACTACTGCATTCACAATCGCCAATCAATAAATTCGTAACAAAATGGCCATCATAATGATTCCACCGCACACCCACGACACACATTGTCATAAACTAGCATACGTTTATATTGTCACCGTCCACAGGCAGCTAAATATCGCGTTACCAATAACAAATTACTATATCCCGCATATATACAGCCAAATAAACAGTCAAATTCAATAGCATACAGTCAATTTCACACTGTTTATAACCAACATACATACAGCCTGAAAAAAGCGATACTGAACTTTATTCCCTTGACTTAGGAGCCAGTTAGATGTCAAGGTGCAGTGGTTTAACATTATCCCGCAATATTTTATCTTGAAGTTTACGATTGGATATAGTGTTACAAAAAAGAAGAAAGGAAGGCTGTTTTGGGTTGTGGTGCAAGGTATGGGCGATACGAGGACATAATTATGGTTTGTAGGGAGAGTTATCCATTATGCTTCTAGTCGTTTGATAGTTTTTTTGTATTACTTTTTATCGATACTAGTATAGTAGAGCAAAAAGTGGCGGTCTCCTCGTAACGATTCCGACTTATAGGTCGCGTTTCCAAACCTTTCAAACTCAACCAGACACATTAGGTATTTTATGAAATTTATTTCATCATCACTGATTTCAAAACGGTGAAAGAATAGTGAGGAAACCGGTATGTCCTAAAACCAAAAATTCGAAGACATATAACATCCACCAATCCGCACTTAGTCCACGTGGTGGATTACTGCTCAATCACCTAGAGGGGAAGCCGGAGTCTCAGCAGGTGCGAAAAATGCATTAAATTCAACCTACCAAAACAATACGAAATGGTGTTTTGCATTTACTTGTGGCAATCGCAACTCCAGAACCTTTCAGCCTCATTGACCATGTATTATTTAAGCAATGTGCCCTCCCCACAACTACTTAAGTTTGTCGATTCTTTGGGTTATATCGGCGATTATGGTTCTCCTGCAAATATCTTCATTCTAACTGTGCTTCCACAAACACTAACCCGCTGTGCGCTCATAACATGACCCTTACCTCATGATTGTTGTCGCAAATCGCCCGGCGTGGTCACAAAATTAAAAAGAACCCGCGCGACATGGCGACCGACACAACACAATATTAGAGAACTTTATCAGCCGTCTCATTGGCTCTGTTGAGTATTCAGCACGCGGCAGGTTACAGTGCGAGGGTTGACAGTCCTTGCCAAACCTAGGAATGTTTTTTTTTTTAAGTTGGGAAATAATCTAATAATTTCTCCTGCTCTCGGGTGGAGCAGGATGGCGTGTCAGACTTTTAAACCCACTCCTACGTTCCTTCTTTGCCTTACGTTCCTGGACCCGATTTTTTTTAGGCGGGAAAATCATCTCATGACATCTCCCGCTCTTGAGCGGTGCGGGAGAGTGTGTCAGACGTTTGCTGACTAAAAACCCACTCCTGTTCCTTCGTTGCCTTTCATACCTGAGCTGAGTTTTCTTTTCAGAAATAAATTATTGGCCCCAGTAGGCTTCGATCGTGCTGGGCCCTTACGGTTTGATCTGATTGAGACGCGCGTGGATCACTACCCGCTGTCGACGAGTTGGACTTGGTCCCGACGATTACCGAAGAGCCGAACGGTGAGCCACTCATTGTAAAGAGTGAGTTTTCGCGTAAGTGTATTGAAAATATATTTCCAGTGCAAGTGCCTCGCCTGCCTTAGGTATCAAAGCTAACCCAGTTGAAACCGGCAACTCTATTCCCCTGTACTCGCTGTAATAGTCACTGGTTGACAAGTCTATGTAGCGCATAAAGATAGCGACGTACTTTATACGCCACTCCACCGCCGTAGCGCACTATTCCGACCAATTGAGCACTAATAAGTAGCACGACAACACACAGACTTTACATCGCGTAGCTTTCTAATATCTGCTATGTCTAGGACCTCAGTTCTTTTACAGAATGTGCTGTGAAAAATAATGCAGCGGAAGATAGTCGATGTGCAGTAAAATTTGGGGAAAAGTGAGCTTTATAATAGGATACTCCAATCAGATAGTCGCGCTAACCACTAAAAAATAACATGACAAAGTTAAAATTTGCTCTAGTTCAAATTTGCTCTAGTTCAACACGCTATTTTGATGCTCATTTCTGCACTTTCAACTTCAGTGTCAGTTCCCAAACACATAACTGTGATGCGATGTCGCATCGTAAAAATCTGCGAGATTGCACGACGCATCGCAAGAACTTGCGAATTGATTCGCATCGCACGTTGTATGGTCACCTGAACCGATGCTTTACCGAACGACATCGCAGCACAGGAATTCGCATCGCAGGTTACTGCGACATGGCGTTATATCATGGCAGTGCAGTTTTGTATGAGACCCATGAACTCAAAGATCCACAAATACTTTACATTTTTAAAACATTTGCAACTTCTACCTCTTACCGATCTCAATTTGATAGGGTTGTAACTAGAGGCACGCGTGTGGAAACGATCTCTTTGCTCCGTCCATACAACACAACATTATACTGCACAACACTGCCATCACTTCATGCGCTAACTACATCACTAAACCCAATGGCGCAGCTCTAGTGCAACGTTTTACTTATAAAGCGGCACTGGAGACATTTTCTCATACTATAAATAAATTAATATTAGTAATTTTACGTTTGTTGATATGTTTTTATAGAGACAGTGTGGGTAGTGGAATGGTGAGACTGAGACGTCCAAATATGATGGAATTTGGTTTCGATATAGATAAGGTGAAACCCTCTTAAACTGAATTTAATAAAGATGGCTTTCATACAAACTTTAGTGATAGGAGAACGAACGTAAGTAGATACTACATATCTGTATTTAAAAAAGGCGAGGACTTTACCGTTTTCGTTTTCCGTTCATTCACTGACTCATTAACGCCCAGCCCACACTTGGACGCAGAACGCAGAATTTTTGCACTGAGAATCCTTTTGTAATATAAACAAAAAATAAGAAAGGATTTTCCAAAATTCACTTCTTGAAAGTATGAAACGGGGTCCTAAGTTTGTATAGAGAACGTTCACGGGGGCGAAGTCGCTGACAGCTGTAGTCTGGGAAGATTTTTGCAAACTACTGCGATTTTCATATTTTCAGGCCCAATAGCTGATTTTATTCCAGCGGCACAAACATCTCCCGTTATCATTACTTAAAGCTTTTACTCGCAGCAGACAAATTGCCCGCGGCAATATTTCCCCCAAAAATGTCGTCATCCAAGGTTCGTTTTATTCCAATTAAAATGTATGTAAAACGTATCATTATCATTTGTAAAACGTAAACTTTGTCAAAAGGCTTTTTACTCTGTAAAAGACTATATTCAGGACGAAAAGGCTTGGGATTGACCTGCTCCAGTACCTAATACAACTGTTGTCATTTTTATTTTTCTTCTTTTGTATTTTTTAATTATTTTTATTTTTAAATGTGCTTTTCCTTTGTTTATATATATATTTTTTTTTAAAACAATTTGATATTGATATTGATATTAAAATGACATGTATACATTTTAAGTACTTAAAGTATATATATTTTTTTTTTCTTTGACATAAATATTTACTTCTCTAAATATTTTGTAAACTAACAATTTGTTTATATTATTGTAAATGTGAGGACTATGTTGATTGCTTTTTCTTTTCTTTTCAGTAATTTTAACGTATGTCTGGCAATTTGAGTGTTTTCAGCGGCCTACCCAAATGTCCTTTCTTTGGTATTGTTCGTCAAGTCGTAGAGCTCCATAGTAGTCCTAAGTTGAGCTTTTCGAATACTGACAAATGCTTACACTGATTGGACAGGTCCACTCAAATCTGTATGGTTCTTTCTTCAAAAGACCATCTCAGACAAATCTGCATGGTTCTCATGTGATTTGACCATTACATATTTACTGTATGGACTTTAAAAGAGACTTTGACCCCTGAGTTTGTTTCGGTGTTTCTTCTCAGGGTAGTCAGATAGGAAACACCGGCCTCATCTAGCATAAACTGACGAAAAAAAAAAAAAATTGACGTGTAAAAGTGTTTTTTAAACCTATTTACAAAATAAATATCATTTATCATTTATCATTTATCATTTATGGCGGTACTTGTCGCCACGCAATGGAGTACAAATTAAATAAATGTGGAGTACTGACGTTTCGGCGGATTGGATGGGGCAGGCGCGCGGTGCAACTTGACGCCTAAGTGGCGCGCGCCTCCGTTGACACACGATACGGGACGAATTGACGGATGACGGATGATGGGAATTAATGGTAAAGGTAATTTGAGTGGGTTGGACTGGGGAGTGCTCTCGGAGATATCGAGGTGATGCTGATTAGATGGAAAGATGTTGAGGGGTCTTGTAAGTATTGCTGATTAACATTAATTATCAAAGAATGTAGTAGCATCTGTTTTATTTACTGTGCGTTTATTGCAATATTATCTAACATTATCTAAACAATTGCATGTTGCTAATTGTCTTCACACTGATTCCTTTTATACAAGCATGCTTATTTTGGTAGCCTAGTGACCTCAAGTACTTATAGCTACGATGCCTCGAATGATGTAAGTGGGTTGCCAGTGGGTGGTCCAACGGTCCCTACCATGGCACAGGTTGGTTCCTAGTACAGAATTGGGATTCATTCTATCACCCGTTGCGAGCTGCATAAATGTCCTCAAAAATGTGTAAGTAGTTATAAGTCTGTCCTTTTAAGTTTAATCAAATGAAGAATTTTCCATTTTACCGGACACTCCCAGTGTCTAGTAAAAGGTACGACTCGTTTATCAGCACACGTTAACAAAAACTTTGCGACAACCTGACTGTAGAATTGGTTTACGACTTAGTGAAATCTATTGAAACGAAATAAAAAATTAAAATTGAGGAAAATGTAACGACCAAAATTCCATGCTATACATAATTATGTTTATTCCTCTCGCGACACAGCACAATAGAACATGACAAATCAGTGCGCACAATACCGCGGCGCGGAACAATGGAGGCGCGCCCAAATCACGGACCCACTTAAGGCGTTTGACTGATTGTTTCATTTATCCTGAACGAAGTGAAACGGGAAAATGAAAATGACACGGTAATGAAATAAGGTTTTTCTGGCTGAGAGTTAAATAAATAAACGAATAAGAAGCCGAGGAATCTCACGAATTAAACCGTATATACCTACGTACTCATGTATAGGTAAAAACATCTCAAAATGATGGTAGTGCAAAACGTTTTGGGAACACATTCATTATGCGTAGGTGCACCTGAATAGGAGTGGAATGCGCTGTCGTAGTCCGTGTTTTTTTAATAGGTCTCTAGGTTGTAACCTCCACCAGGTTACCACCTATCAAGTAACAGCCAAGGCTGAATAGGTTGCTCCATCATCGACCATTGCTTCAACATCGCATACTTTCTTTCTCACTTACTACACTTAAAAGGTGAGATAGAGGTCAAGCATAAGCTTATAAAAAAGGGTATTCTTACCTGTAAAGCCATTGGAGAACCCAAAGATCTTTGCAGTATCACCATCATAATTTTAGACAAAAGACGTCCACTGTTATTTATTATTGAATTGAAAATGTTTAATCTATTATTAATTATGTGATTCAGATACAAGATTTTTGCTATTGAATAAATGACTATGACTACGACTATGACTGTCGAACATACGGCCTCTTCCAAATGTTGCCACAACGACGGGTCCTACGTGTTTCGCAACCATCAGATTCCTACGACCCTTACCAGTTATCGGTTCATCTTTTACGAGGCTTACCAACGCTACGTCATCCAGTACGCAGTCACCACCTCTTGCCCAATCCATAGTATCGGCAGCTCGTTGATCAGCAGTGTGCGACCAATCCCTCTCCAAGACTGGAGGCCCGAGTCCCAGCCGTGGGAACATTATAAGGTTGATTATGCTATGCTTATATGTGACAAATAAATTACCTTCCTACTCCAGAGTGAAGGAGTAGTCCATAAAAACATAGATGAAAGGATAATTCAACTACATGTTTATATAAAATATTATCGTGTAGTAGGGTAGGTACTCGTAAATATACTTGGAAAAAAAGTGTAAGAGCAATAAAAGGTTCTGTGAAGTTGTATCGCTTTTTATCGCAAAACTTTGAACATATTTCTGCTGTTTTACTGTTGTCTTATTTTCCGAATGGGAGACTGGGGAAGGGCGGACTCGACGAGAAAAGCTTTTTGATTTTCTTACAATTTCGCTAACGTGCATAGGCACTATAAATGTTTTGGTTTATAAATATTCGGTTCATTTTAAATTTTGAGGTATCCATTTTGTTATTTTATTATTTTTGATAGGCTCTCGCCTAATAAACACAAACTCACCCAAGGTTAAGGGATGATGTGTTCAACGATGGAGCACGCTTGCCTTGAAGTAACCTTTACTTTTGACTTAAAAACCCCTAAGTTGTAGCAACTCATCAATTCAATTCCATTTTTAAAACTTTTGTTTTCTACTACTAAATATCTATAGTATTACTATACTATAGATCTGTTGAGTACCTAGTAGTACTATAGTAATACTATAGTTACTAGTGTGGGGCAGCCTTTTCTTTAAATGACTGAATTTAAAGTAAGATCATCTCTCAAACAAGATAATTTATCACAGTATCTAAACAAAACTTGTTTCCACCATAAACCAATAAACATCCGAAACACATTAGGACATTATGGTCGGTGCTTATCTTCACACGTCACAATTCGCACTGGCGCCAGTCGTACCCCACGCCACGCAAGTAAAAAATTATTTGACAAGCATCCGATAAGAGAGAAATGTCACCCTGCGCCGCCCGGGGTACTAGCCGATGCTCCAGCGGTGATTGATAACATTTTCCTAGAACAACGGACGTTGCAGGTACCTTAAATGTTTCATATGTTTGCGTTCAACAATAACTTGTTTTAAAAATATGTGTTCCGAAATGATTGCTATTAGGCTATAAAACACTTTTGTTTTTATTTACTTTTTGTGTGGCTAATTCTTAAAATAGGTGAAGCGAAAGGAAGTGTCAGACTTTTACCGACTACAACCCATCCATGGTCTTTCAGTTGCCTTTATGCGTTTCAGGATCGCGGTAATTTTCTCAAACCATCCTGCAGAGACTTGATTTGACTTGAGGCGAGGCATCATTTTATGACTGTTCTAACTCAAGGTGGAGCAGAGGGCGTGTCATACTTATACTGACTAAAACCACACCTGTGTCCTTCAGTTGCTCTTTGCCTTCTAGGACCACGGGTTTCCTTCCTGGTGTGGCGTAATTTGGGAGAGACCATGTATTCCAGTGATTGCTTTAATCGCATATTGATGAAGACTAATGAAGGTAAATTCGACCTTTGAAATACATTCTCGTACATTACCATTGCGGAGAAGGTCACAAAAACAAATCGAAGGACAAAAAACTTAAAAAGTACCTACTACGAACAAATATAAAATTTCATGAGAAAAAATATAAAATCTTCGATAGCAATGATTTAGTAGTCTGTATTTCTTTACGACGTCTGGGTGTATCTCGCGAGCTCCCAAGACCCCGTCTCTTCGATAAGGTCCCCTTGAACAACGGGTTGCGCGATATTTCCACTAGGTACGATGCTGTACGATGTTATTCGAGTCTGAATGGGACCAGAGAGTTATTGGCCAATCGCTTCGTATGGAAATCGAGGTAACGAGATATTCTTGCCTCACAGTTATTTGTTAGAGTTCGGAAATATTATAATGAATGTCGTGAGTCTGTTTATGAGTATGTTTGTGTGTAGGGGTGATATTGATTTGTTGGATAAAAGAAAATGGTATTTATAAGTTTGAAGCAGAAAAGTCAGCCTACCTATTAGTAGCTTGAATCTGAAACTACTGACAATATCTACAATTGCTTTTGTGTTAGTCAGGATCTCGATCCAAGCCTTTTTCTAAATAGCTTGGGGTCGGCTTCTAGTCTACCTGGATGGTATAGGGCTAAATACCTGTGTTTTACATGAAACGACTGCCTGTTAGACCTCCACAATCTAGTAACTGGGCAATATAATACATACTCCTTGGATGAGGAGACAGGTGGCCAGACTTTCCTGCGTCTGTCTCCGTGTGACGACTGTCAGAGATCACTGAGTGACAACCACTGAGTGACTGGACCATCAGCTTTACGTGCTTTCTGAGACATTAGCTGTGAGTAAAAATGTCTTCTGATTTATTTACTTATTGCCAATTTACACTAACAGTTTAACACCACACTGTATAAATTATAAGCACACATTAATATCGTGTATGTCGATCAGTTCTTCATAGAATAGATAGAAAGGTACTAACACATATTATTAGAACTTGCCTCGTTTCGAATCTGCAACCTCATGCGTGATGGTGGCTTCACCTTCGGCCATCACGATTATTTGCTTTTTTAGAAATGTTAGTATTAATCGATGATTTAGAAAATATTTATGTTTTTAGAGATAAGATACAGGTTTATCTTAGTTCAGGTTAGATCTAATTATTATCTTATATAATCTGTTCTAGTTTAAGGCTGCATTTATTGTAAATTTGCATGTTATTCTTCTCAATAAACAACCTAATCCAAACTAATCTCTATTTATGTCTGTTACCATTGGATGACTTCTGAATCTTTCTATCTTTCATGACTAATACCATTCTAATTCTATACCGTTATCTACTTTATTATTTATTAGTTTCTTATTCCAACTAAATATTAAGGTAATGACAAAAAACTTTATGAGAATCGATAAGCAGTGATGCATCCTGTCCTGTGCCACCTCATGTCTGGCTACTGTTTCGCACAGTCTCGTCTCCTCAGATAACAGTTCTGGGTATTGCGGATGTCGCAGGTAGTTGCACATGCCTGCTGCATGAGCCACGTTACTGGAGGATTATTGGCAGTAAGGCGAGTCCAGGGCGATAAAAAGAGTCATATCAATGTGCCGTCCTTTAAACGACATTTCATGCCCGTTTTTTATGTACATAAGTGACGGATAAATGAGTACCTAAATGCATATTAAAGACAAATGTTTGTGTGATGAGCATGATCATGTTCTGTGTCTGGGTGTAATTTATCTATAATATGTATGTATTTAGAAATAAGTATATAAGTATGTTTATCAGTTGTCTAGTACTCATAACACAAGCTCTGCTTAGCTTGGGACTAGACGGCATTGTAACCTTACAATTTTTTTATTTACATTCCATAACTACCTAGTTATGGAATGTAAATAAAAAAAAATAACATAAAATAACAATAATATAAAAAAAAAATATTATTGCTCTTTTAGATTTTTAGCAATTAAGTAGAAAATCCACCAGCATTTCACGGATATCAGATATCTTTGGCAGGTCACCTTTATGCGAAAGACAAAAAGGATGAAAAATGAATAAATGATGATTTAGGAGGTAAATTTAGCTTACCCCGAAAGTATTAAAGCGAAATGTATTATATAAATAACGCTTCTTGAATAAAGAAACTAGCGGTCCTGACAGACGTCGTCGTGTCCAAAAGCTAATTAATTCTGCTTGCAAAAGTAAATTTTTGTCCAACAAAAAATTGAGAATCCGATTGCAGCGCCACCTACCAGATTCAATTGTATTTCACAAACAAAGCTTCATCCGAATCGGTCAAATCGTTTCGAAGCTAGGTGACAAACATATGTACAGAAGAATTATATTTATAAAGATAGTGTTAAGACGTGTTTGACCTAGCTTAACGATATATTGAGGCTGGCAGGCAAAGGGTAATTGGGTACTAACACTATATAGATAATAAGTTATTTATTAAGTTACTAACACTATATGGATCTGATTGTGTCCGAAATAAAATAAATTAATTCATTCATTCATAATAAAGATATTGAAGAATTAAAAAATATCGTTTTGAATACTGCTGGGAATTGGTATAACCAGTCTCGAGACACATAAAATTAACATCTTTATCATTCAACAGCTCTTGAATCAATTGGTACAAATTCTGTAGAAAAAAGGAAAATAAAAAGCTGTGGGGCGACATTTGCGCGCCATGTCGGCGACGTCAAGTGCGTGCGCGCAGGTAGCAGACACTCTTAGTGGCGACGCTAGTGTTGGCCACGGTTGACGCTGGAGGATAGTCGATATATTTTTTTGGGTTTTTATTGAGTTCGATAATTTTAAAATTGAAAATAATGGTAAATCTAAGTTAGTTAGGTTTTCCTCCTAGATTTGGTTATCAGATTTTTTGGTATTTATCTGTGAATGGTCAAAAAGTGTTATGATCAGCTATTTGACTGATAAAGTCAAACATCACTGGGCTTATATCCCATACATATAATTTAAATAATAATAAAAAAAAATCTTATATTTCTGACAAACTCCAAAGTTGGTTAGCATACACAACTTATTATTATTATTATTATATCTAGCCCATAGTGTCCCACTGCTGGGCAAAGGCCTCCCTCCACTCCTTCCAATGTTCCCTAATGTACACAACTTATTACAAATAAATTGTATGAGAGCCAAACTACGTGCTACGTAACGTTTTTAATGTCACTCCAGAATTCTGTATGAAAACTTACCAAACATCAATTCAAGAAGAATTTAAATAGTTCCTAATTCGTAAAACATACACCTAAAATACGCTTAGAAAATAGAGAGATCAATCCAATTGAAATAAAATAAGTTTATCGATATCACATTCTCTCGCATCACTAACCTATAGTTTTTACGCGTCATATATCAAACACTTGAGATCTTTATCTGAGTGAAGCATTACTGGTCCACTCGAGCGACCCACAGGCTGCGGCCACAAAAAATATCCAGATAACACTGATTGAGTCAACGTTTTAGCCACGCAACTCACAACTGACGGGAAGTTGGCTTTGTGTCCCCATCGGGATATTCGTCAAGTTGCGCGGATGTTTATGTATGTGCAACATTAAAACATACTGTAAAAATGGCAATGTTTCTGGAACCTTAATTTATTGTTAAGTAAAGAGGGTTAATATTGACAAAAAATATGGTAAACTAGTCTTCATCAGCTGCTTAACCCGCGCGGAAGTAAGTTTCTCCATTCAAACTCTAAAGCCCCATTTCATCTCCTATGGGGTTGAATTTTGAAAAATCTTTTCATAGTTATCGCCTACGTTTTAAAAGGAAGCTTGCTCTTGTTCAAGCCACTACAAGCCACTGTATTCCAAGATAAGTACATTTTATTAAATATTATGTGCTCCAAATCAATGGCGTCAAGTAGATGTCCATAGTTACACTATATTTGAATATTTTCATAATTCCATTAAGTGTGACTAACAACTTTCAGTAGGTACCGCAGTCGCCAAACGGAAATGCGTTCGGATCTAAACATAAGATAGGTGGTCGATTCTTTTGGCCAGTGAACAGCGCTGCCTCTGTGTCTCGGTACTAGTCCTGAATTATCACACAGCATGCTGCTACTATAAGGTTATGGTTTCAAAGAGACGCAGTCTGCAGCTAGCTCGGATTACATGCGCATGCGATGGTGGAGCCGTATTCATAGTCCAGATGAATGACTACTTGGGCATATTTTATGTTTCAGAGACCAAATGTTAATAATTTATTGATCGAAAATAAGGGAGGCTTTTTCCTGCTCTTAGACCAAATAAAAATGGCTCTAGATGGTCTTACGACATGAAAAATGCGTGAATTATGAATCAAAATAAGATCGAATAAATTGACACTAAGTAGAAATGATCTTCCCTTTGTCCATGAGTCCATGTGAGGATTGCGAGCTCAACACGGTTAGCTTTAGAGTAAAATTATTCTGTAATAACGATTAAAGTAAGTTAATCCTTCAAGTTTCATTGATTTTAATTTAATAAGGGCATTAACCTGCCCAGGCAACACTCAAAACGAAAGAATGAGTCATAATTGTGAATATAAAAATGATTCAAGCTCACAAAACGTGATGTACCTTTAAGAATGTCATTACAAGCGAATAAAAGACAGGATGGCCATTATGATGGAGCCCTCTTTATTACGCAACGACGTAAAATAGCCCAGTGAGTAATAAAAAGTCGCTGCCAATTAAATTCCTCCGTATATTGTACTCTTGTAACTAATAAAATAAAAATGACTTTCATTTGTTTTCATACAAGAGCAGTTTTATAAGATAAACTTTATGAAAGACCTGAAAATTACTCACGGGATGGAGATAATAATAATTTAATTTGAAAGGCTCCTCAAAAGAGAGCTGTATAGTAAAAAGAGAACTGTTAGCTTTTTTTTACGCATTTTATTTATGTAAAATTCGTAAAAAAGCTGGACTAAAAAAATATCTAGAGCTACAAGTGTAGCATTTCTAAACTTTAAACCTGTTGCTTGTTTGGTACTTGGAATCTATTCTCTATTTTGAGTATAAGAACATAAGCACACCCAAACGGACAAACCGGTGTTAGCACGGGCACTGGACTATGGATAAAGGCCCAACACGTGGTTTCGCTCACCGAGCAGCGCGGGCGCAAGGCAGGAGGTATTACGATGATTTAACACTGTTACACTGCGTCTATTGTAGGAGATTGTAAGTCGATTATCTCTAGGATAGCTTATGTAAACGATATTTACTCACACAGCATGTGAACATACGATTTACATTGTAGGGGGAACTAAAAATTAAGTGGGAAAGCAAATATGAAAATGTCCTAAAATATTTAAAAAATAATTGGATACATGTTCAATTGTTCATAACGTACCTACACAGTGCCAGTGTTTCCTGCTTTTTCACAAGAATAATTATTTTATCCGTCATTTTTTAAATCTATGAATTCCAAGTTACGGTTTTCGAATACACGGTTGGCGCAGTGGTTGAGTGATTGACTGCTATGCTGCGTGTCATGAGTTCGATTTCCGCACGAAACAAATATTTGTATGGCCTATACTATAGATACTTAGGTGTTTCGGGTCTGGGTATCTTGCAGTCAAGTTGTCAAGTTGCTAATCTGCAATAGTTAACGCTAGTAGAAAGCTTCAAATGTACGGGAATGACGTCATCTCAACGCTCAGTCACACGGTCAGAACAAAATATTCGGCGACGCGGCCAACTCGAAGCGTTCGACGCAAGCGAAACGGTTGTTACTTGGCTGGGGGGCTGGCTACATTTTAATCTACTTTATTTTATACAAAACGAAAACTACTAAAAGCTCTTTAGATTTTGTTGAGTTTATTAAAATATTAAAGTGAAAGTGAAACCAACTTTAGTAAAATAGTTTCTCTTCAACAATAACACCAATTAGTCTAAGTTAAATATTTGGGCGCAAAATTAACAAAGTTCCAATATTTCTCTACAAAGTATTACAATTAAGAACTTTGTTCGCGTCCAAAGTAGAATAAACCTTCTGTTATACAAAACTAGGTTCACTTTAAATTGTGTTTATTTATATTATATGAGCATATAAATTGAAACATTCAATATTTGTTTATAAAGTACTGCAATTAAATTCTGTTCGAACACAATGCAAAATGTAACTTTAAACGTTAGTATAAGGTCTAAATTCCTTTTGGAAGTCGTTATTACAGGGTGTAAAGACAATGTTGCAAAAATTATCGACAAAGAGTGCGAAGTGGCCACCCAACACGAACAGAAGTGTCGCAACACAGGCAAGGACAGTAACACCACTCCATCTAAGGACCGAGTCACACCGGAGTGGCAGCGACGCGGCGAGCACTTTCAGTGTGAAATAATTTTAAACTTTATCTAAATACTTAAAAGACCAGTATCGCTTAAAAAGCATGAAAAAGCCGCGTGGCGGCCCGCAGAGCCAGGAGCGATCGCCAGCCGCTGCCAACGGTCATCATCATCATCATAATCATTTCAGACAATATACGTCCACACGTTGGACATAGGCCTGCCCCAAGTGTCGCCACAATGAACGAGCCTGTGCGTTTCGCATATATCGGCCTCCCGCAACCCTCTCCAGGTCATCGGTCCACCTTGTAGGAGGTCTGTATTTTGTTATGGACTATAACATCCTTGAAATTGAAGAAGGCAATCATTTCATATTTAGACTGACTATACCTACCCTCTCAATAAAGGCTCACTACAGTGAGGCCTCAATTTATTTTAAACTAGCTGACCCGGCAAACGTCGTACCGCCTAATAGTTATGTTGTGATACCTTTTAGCTAAGCTGTCAACTCTTCTTACTCTACCCTATTCTACAGTACTCTACCCTATACTACCCTACACTACCCTACACTACCCTACACTACCTTACTTTACCCTACTCTACTACCCTACTCTAAGTTGCATTTTGTTACAGGAACGACGGGAACGGGATAAAAAGTATCCTATGTCCTTTTCCTGGTTCTTAGCTAGGTACCTCCCTACCAATTTTCAGCCAAATCGGTTCAGCCGTTCTTGAGTTATAAATAGTGTAACTAACACGACTTTATATATATATATATATAGATAATTTAATATTATTTTGGAATTGCATCACCGCATTGTATTTGACCTCTGTTTAAAGAGGTCTAAAGGCATCCAGCAATGCTGAACCATAAACATAGTCTAGGATCCTAAAGATATTTAAGAAATCATCATAAGAGAATCAATGTTTCACTAGAAACCTCGCCAATAGTGTAGTAGTTGACTATGAGCCTTCTGAGCTATATTACTCGGTGGCAGTAAGTGCATGCGATGAAACATGGCGTGCAGTAAATTTGTTAAGTGCGCAGGCGCAAGTTGAAGTGCGACGCGATTGGTTGTGCGCAAGAGTAGAGTGACCATTTTTTACTGATACGATAATTGTTATACATAGTCATTGACAGCAGCTTCGCCCGCGTGAAAATAGAAAATATAGGCTTATGTTACTTAGTGATAAAGTAGATTTCTACTAGTGAAAGAATTTTGAAAATCGGCCCAGTAGTTTGTAAGTTAAATCGTAACATACAAACAAAAAAATCAAATATTTTCTCTTTTTAATATTACTATAGATGACTGTTTTATGATACATGACTATTCTTTTTCGTTTTTCTAGGAAAAAACTTTTTCTTCTTCCTGCCCTTATCCCATATTACATCGGCGCAACACGTTCTTTTCTTCCATTCTGTCTTGTCACTCGTCACACTGTCACTAACTTCCTTTTCTTTCATATCACTTCTCACACAATCCATCCATCTTTTCTTCGGCCTTCCTCTAGGCAGGCCTAGGCCTTCCTTCGGCCTTCTTCCTAGGCAAGTGCCAATGTGAATTTTGTAATTCATATGTATGTACTTTTCTAAGCTTATGTAGGACACCACTGACATCGCGTGCCTCGTTAAGCACGTAAAACGTCGTTGATCCCGGTTATCATTCCAACTCAAACTTAGAGTCAAAATTATTCATTTCACATATATAATATATATTACTATAATATAATATTCCACAACTACCTCACAACGCCGTTCAGTCCCAAGCTAAGCAGAGCTTGTGTTATGGGTACTAGGCAACTGATAAACAAATTTATATATTTCTAAATACATACATATTATAGATAAATTACACCCAAACACAGAACAAATAATCATGCTTATCACATAAACATTTGTCCTGGGTGCGAATCGAACCCACGACCTCCGGCATGGCAGTCAGGGCCACTAACCACTAGACCAACAGGCCAGTCGCATGTATCACATTCGTAGATCTCTGACAGTCGTTACAGGTAGTCAGACGCCATAAAGTCAGACAATCAAAAGAGTTCTATCGTGTTGCCCAGTAACTGGTCTGCATCCGAAGTTTCTCAGCTCTATGTAAAATAAATTCTTCTTAACAATATAATCCAAAATACTAGTATTCAGCTGCGTTCGGTTAGTCCGGAAGCTATTATAAATGCGAACGTAATTTTATGTTTGTATAGACAAACACACAGAACTAATTTCACAAATAGTTGTTACTGAAACACGGTAAGTTCTAAGTTCATAAGGAATACAAGAAACTCTTTCGACGCGAGAGAAGTCGCAGATAATCGCTAGCTTACAGTATTAAATTATCTAAGAAAAAACCAAAAAAACCTCGCCACATTCCTCCTGAACAATGAATCAGGCGCATCCTACACTACGTAGTTGCGCACGCGATGACAGCGAAATGAGCGCGCCGAGCGATTTACAGCGAGAACGCGCGCAGCTTCCGTTTCCTGTCTGTGGCACGTCTGCTGCTTTGTTGCTCTGCGTGTCTATGGCAGTGGCTCTCAAACTTTTTATATACGGAACTCCAAATGAATTTATTTCAAATTTCGCATAATATGTAGGTTTGACGATTACCAGCCTCTCAAACAAGGCACATTTTGAAAAAGCTACATCTATAGTCTGTCTAAAAAGTCAAACGACGTCGACTTGGGTAATTATTAGGGTAAAATGAAATCTGATGTAGGTAGTCAACACTGGTTGAATAATCAAGATGATAAAGAGATCTTGATCATTGTTTACTTATAAGAAAAATCGAACATAATACATTTAAGCAATTATTTTTTAAATGATTTAATATTATTACTTTTTAACAGTAAAAAAAAAAATGATTTTCGTTTAGAATATACATATTTCGGTCTCTTTAATGATATTCTATTACAAAACTAGGATACATTTGCAAAGATATAATAGTATTATGTAAGTATAAAGTAATAACTTAAATCTGGAATCGATCAAGATCTGTTGTAGACCTATCATAATCTCGCCGTCTGTCCGGTAGCCGTCCGGATCGAGCCCAAGTTTATTGACGGCGCGCACTGTTCCCGAGCACCTCAAGGAGTTGTCAGCAACAGCAAGGGCCCAGCTGGGTCGAAGCTTACTGGGGCCAGGGTTACCTCCGACAGGTAGCTCAGCCCCAGCATCAAAAGCAAGAAGGAACGAGGTGGGTTTTTTAGTCAGTAAGAGTCTGACACTATCTCTCGCTTCGCACAAGGGCGGGGTATGTCATTTGGATGACTTTTGCCCACATAATAAAAGCGAACCCCTAATAAAGTATGCACGAAAAACTTTAAGAAACACTGGTGTATGGTATGCACTGCGGGGCCAGTACATTGAGACCAGTATGTTTTGGTACAACATATGCTTCGTCTGTGATTGTTATGATTGTGCATCAGTGGGGATGAAGAATGCGTAAAACAAATGAATGAAAGTTGTAAATGGGTTGTGGGTAGCGGTCAAGGTTTTGTTTTAGTGAAAATTAAGTAGAACTGAGTAGAACACACTGGAAATATGCTAAAATAATGCTTAGACTTATAATCAAACTTGACAATTCTACAATTCTTCATAATGTGTCATTACGTGCACTAATTTTACAAATCAGTAAAATGTTATGTTGGAAAAGTCCTCACTACATATTTAAAAGTTATTGATTATAATTTTATTTTTATTTTGTATTGTGCAGTACCAATACCTAAACCGTTTATTTATCCTTGTAATTTTTTAGAGCAATACCTACTTGTGACAAAAATACTAAAAGAATATAAAATTTTATTATAAAAATCAAATGAAACTTACCCAAAATTGTTGGAAGAGTCCGGATTTATCTGGAAACAAAAATAAAGACATATAATTATGAAAAGCTCATTTATATGGTAAATAAAGCTGTTGCACACAATGTAGACAATTTTAAGAGTGTATTTTTTATTGTTGAGAGGTTTGCGCTTGACCACTTACACCTTCCCATGATGGTAAGCGATGATGTGGTCGACAATAGAGGACGCTTGCCTAGAAGTTCTTCCAAGTTGAATGACTATAGCTACCGAGAAACATATACTAAGACAGGGAATTCGATTCCTTAGGTACATACCTATACACAATGAATGTGTTCCCAAAACGTTTTGTGCGTATAGGTGGGTTGTCTTCTATGTACCGGTAATTACTGGTATATTCACACAGAAATGGGAAGTAGCTCATCAAGAATCATAGAAGTTAGTCCAACACAAGCCATTAAGAACAGACGGCTTAAGGAATGAACTTCGCGTGTTAATATCGTCAGCCGTACGAACAACTTTATGTTTAAGGTCAAACACAATAGTTGACATGGCACTAAAGTTCCTTATACACGCCCAAAAAGCCGGATAAACGGCATTGGTCTTGCTTTTTTGTGGAAAATCATTAAAGAACTTCTCCCACTCTTCAGGAGACAGTATTAGATTTAAATTGACTAAAACCCACAGTGTTCCCTTCAGTTGCCATATTTACGAAGTCTGAGTATCTCCTTCGAACAATCTATAGCCTCCGCAGACGTCGGGCGGGGAACACGCGTCGAACTAGACTTAGTCCATACTGGTGAGCCAGAACGTCCACTAGCCCACGCTTACGGTGGCCGGTAGTCGTCCTGCGATTCCCGACGCCTGGGTTGCCGATGACGGCTATCCGGGGAGGGAGAGGCCTCCCTCCTCCCCAACGGGTCAACTGATCGGTGCTGGCTATCCGGTAGTCGGTGCGTGTACAAAGGGGTTAAAAGATAACAATCAATTAAGGGAAAACTTGTGGTTAATTAAACTGGTAATATGAAGTAGTAGTTCCTTGAATGTAACGTTTAAATAGTAGGGGCTTTTCCTGAACTTGTGTAATTATGACTACATATCAGATATATTATTATTTGTTACGTGAAGTTAAAAGGAAAAGTTTTTTAAGTGCTCCACACTCAATCAACTAGACTGCGCACACGTGTGTCACGTACGCCAATCTGGGTGCGTCGATATATTTTATATGGCAACAAGATTTGTAGAGCTACACTAGATCCACGCCACGCGAAGTCGTTCTACTTACAAATCAGGCGTGTTGCACGTGGGCGACGGTCTAATGTAGTTCTAGCTTTAGTCTAATACACAAGATCCGGAACAACAATCTGTAGGCCATACAAATATTTGTTCCGCGCAGGAATCAAACCCGCGACACACAGCGTAACAGCTAATCCCTCAACTACTGTGCCAAGCGTGCCGTTTAGATGTAAATAGGCATTTTGTAAAAATAATGTTTACCTACACCCGTATTTTTAAATAAGTAAAAGTAAGTACTTAAGCAACGATTTGTATTCACTATAAAAGTTCTTAATACTGCTTGAAGTTAGAACTGCCAACAAACAACAAACAACAACCACTTAACGTCAAGTGTTACTTGAGCATTTTCTCAAGTAAATAAAGTGTGTAAAGCTAGAACTTCACTGCTCACACGTGTGCCACACACGTCGATCTAAGAGCGTCGGTCTCCATACATTTTAAATGGAAACTAGACTTGTGGAGCTACACTTGGTCCACGCCACGTGACGTCGTTCAATCAGGCTTGTTACTCGTGTGCGTCGGTCTAATGTAGTTCTAGCTTTACTCTATTAGGTATAGAATGAGATATAGAATAATTAAGAAATTATTCTATAATGCAAATGAATATTGAAAATGCTGAGTTGGAAGGCCTCCAACAAGGTGGACTGATGACCTGGTCAGGGTCGCGGGGATCCGAAGGATGCGTGGCGCACAGGACCGGTTGTCGTGGCGACTCTTGGGAGAGGCCTATGTCCAACAGGGGACGTCATTAAGCTGATGTGATGATGATGATGATGAAAAATGTTATACCTAGGCTTAAAAAATTATAATAAAATATTTTTACCCTGTGAATGAATCTCTTTTAATATACTTGTATTAATAAACAAGGGTTATCTAAATATAACTACGTACTCCATGAATGAATCTCCACGAATATTAACCCGCCACTAGCCACAAAACAGTCAAAGTCTTAACCCATATAATTACGGCGTAAGTTTAGCTATTACACGTCAAACTGACTTGAGGCGAACTTGGAGCAAATACGTCGTGGAGCTGACTGAGTCGGGAACTTCCGCAGTAGGTCACCGGGCTCATATGCATATGTAAATACATTCGGAATATAATCGCATATACTCGTTGGCATCTTGAGAACTTACCATGACAGTTAAGATGTCAAACGTGCGAGCGAGAAAGAGGGATGGAGCCACCCTATATAACTCCATGCCTGCAGCGCCGATTGGCGGTTCTTCACCTTGAATGACCTTGAAAAACCATCTATGTCCAATCACGGATGTACGAAATTTATTCAGCCGAAAGTTCAGTTTATATATTCAAGTGGATTGTATTAAGAGCTTGTAGTAGGGCTTCTGTACTTTTATGTATGCCATTTCTCACTAGTGGTCTCTTTTTATCAATACTTGTTTAGAGGTATGATGCGGAACAGCATGTAAAGTCTCGCAAACCTTTATTAAAAAGGGTGGATCCTCCTCAGCCGAATGTTTTGTCTGATCTGGACAACTACCCAATAGTTGGTTTCAAGCTGTAATAACTTAAAGTAAATAATATAAGCTTAAGCTTAATCAGCCTTATAATGTTTGCACTGCTGGGACACAGGCCTCGTCTTAAGATGAGGGAATAGGCTGTAGTCCACCACTTGGGCACAGTGCGGGTGGATGTCCCATGTCTTTGAATATTTTGTTTGGATTCCAGTACATTCCAGTTTTCTCATGATTTATTTATTTATTTAAAAAACTTCATGCAACACAAAGGTACAAAGGCGGACTTAATGCCTTAGGCATTCTCTACCAGTCAACCTAGGGTGGTGAAGAGAAAACATGGCAGGTGCATAAAAAAAAAAGAATAGTTTGATAAGAAAACAAGTGTACAAATATTTATATAATAAACATACTTAAATATTCAATATAATATAAACCTACACATATACAAATATATATAATTTATATAAGGTAACGAAAGGATGATAGTTTCCATCACCGTTTGGACAACAATGGTAATGGAATAAATTACTCAAAGTAATGCGCCTGGCGACGTATATCTCGTAAGTTAGGGTTACTACCATCGGATAACCACTGCCACACATCATCACTAAATCATTATCAGTTGAATTCAAGACGTACGGGACCGGTCATTATGGTGATACTTAGAGGAGACCTATTTCCAGAAGTCTTGTCTTTAGTCTTCCGGTTAAAATGATGATAGTGATGATGTCCACCAAGTCGCCCCCTATGTGGTACAATGATTCTGGCATTATCCACTATTTAGTCATAGATGGCTAATGAACACAAAAATAGCACCAGAATTGTCAGACAACTTAAAAATGCGCCACTAACAGATCCGCATGGCTATCGAGGGAAGCCACACACGATCTTTAAAGTCAATAATTAGCCTAGTTCTAATTACAAGCTAGCACTACCGGCCACTATCCGCTCTCTAACTGTGGACGCATAATTACCCTGCCCCGCGCCAGGGTAGCCAGGGTAATACAGGGTAATTTAAGCGCGTCCCCTGCATGGAAGGGTTAAGTCGATTATGCTAATGTCACGAACCGGGAAGAAACTGAGTGTCTCCCGTCTCTAAATAAGTTAAAGGAAATGTTCTCCTTTTGATGGTAATAAGCTATGTGATATTGTTTATGTTAGCTCGCGTATGAACGTCTTTTATTCATGATGCGACGAGTTTCGAGTTTCAGAACCATCTTATGTAAGTGGAATAATTTTATTTTTGTGACTGACTTGTCACAGTGTCGTGATGGTTTGTGGTTAAGGTACCCGCCTCTTATGCATGAGGTTGCGGGTTTGAAATCGGGCAAGTACCAATGTGATTTTTTAATATACTAGTAGTCCCTGGGGGTTTAATCCTCGGATTTTATTTACTGTGGTTGAAAAAAACTTAGATAACATGATATGTGTAGCTAATAATATGTATTTTTTGTTACCTAATGTTCTTTTCTAAGTTTACCCAGACATTACCGAATACCGACCCCCCGTACTTTGGAAAGCGCGTAAAACTTTGGTCCCGGTTGTCATTCGTAGATCTTTGACAGACGTTACAGGTAGCTAGAAGCCAGAAAGTCTGACCATTAGTCTATCCAAGGAGTATCGGGTTGTGGAGGTCTGATAGGTAGTCTGCTCCATGTAAAACACATGTATTCGGTCGCATCCGGTTGGGCTGGAAGCCGACCCAAACCTTATTGGGAAAACGCTAGTGAGATGATCGATGGGAAAAACTTCTAATTACATCCCCCGCTCTTGGGCGGAGCGGAAGATAGTGTCAGACTTTTAAAAATCCACACCTGCTCCTTCGTTGCCTTTCGTACCGGGGCTAAGCTATTTTTTGAACTAACCCTGGCCCCAGTAGGCTTCGACCCAAGTGGGCCCCTGCTGTTGCTGGCTTGTGTAGTCTTACCTCATGGTCGTTGTACATAATTGTATAACAGTTAATCTGTAGGTAAGTGCTTAATTATGTAATCACCTGTGTATGATAATAGTAATTTATGATATAAGTTGGTAATGTTGGCAATTACCGTCGAGGCAGTATTAAGACCCGAGCCATGGCGAGGTTCTTCAGAGAGCCGAGAACGGTAATCACTAATTACTCACGTGTATCATACGACGTTTTTCAATACACTTGCGAAGAAAATAACTGTAAAACTAGTAAACTTTTGTGGCAGTAAAAACTCTCTGTCTGTTTTCATATGCGCGTCCATATTTTTTTTTTTTTACCTTTCAATACACTCACTGAAATGAATAAACGGGGGTTGACCGGCGACTCGTGGGGGACGACCTACGCCTAGCCTGATACGATAATATATTAAAATTATGGCGGGGGAGCGGCTGAACAATAAGGTTTTAACTACATTATAGCACTAGTGTGTAATGGTAATCAAAATGTCAGAGTTTGGTAACAAGGGTCATTATGTACCTAAGTGCAGTGCAATAAGAGTCACTTTCTGACCAAGTGTATTGATTTACAATTACAATTCACAATAAGCCTTACAGTGTTCCCTCAGCTGGGTGACGAATGTCACATGTTTTTGAAGTTCTATCTAGGTTGAGAGCAGAGGTTGATTGGTCGCTTTAAGAGCAGGTTGATTAAATAAATTCCACAGAGTAAAGCAACTACGATTATCTAGGTTTGAACATACGAATACATAATAAAGTGAACCCGGGGCCCTGAAGCGAAGGCAATGGAGGAACATAGAAGTAGGTTTAAGTCAGTAATAGTCTGACACATCTTCCCGCTCCACTTAAAAGCGGGAGAAGTCACTGGATGATTTCCCACCCTCCCGACATCATAGACCGTATGTTTTTTATTGTATTTTTTATGTTGTTTATTTGAACCAGACAATTAAGTAAGCAAGGGAAATATACGCCATTCACAAAACGGAAAAGCCATTCCGTAGAATAGATACATCGTTTTGTTTGTTGCATAAAGCCTTTTTATTGACAAAAAAATACATTCACTATCTATAAACACATATGGCCCCGGGTTATTTCAGTTTCATGGCGCCCGGACAGGGGTCAGTCCACAGGGTCACAGGGTCAAACGGCCGACTGCCCACTGATGATAAGATGAATGACCCACATAAATGGACGCATCGTTTTTCTCCGTAAATATCCGTGAAATGGACACATAAATGCCAAAGTTAAAACGGCAGGCTTTAAAAATAAAACTGTTAGATAGAACAGCGTTTATTTCACTTCAATTAAAAACTCGTTGTACAGGTTGGTCTAAAGTGCCGCAACTATTTTGTTGTGCTGCCATTTTTATTCTGTGCTGATCTGATGGCAGTTTTTTATACTCTGTGTACCAGATGTATCAGTTTGAAAATGGTTAAACAAAAGCTGAAAAAACGCGTTGCAGTAAAGTTTGATTTGATAGCGAATTGAAGTTCGAATTGTTTTATTTCGATCAACTGTGCTTTGGAAAGTTGATGTCGTTTTCCATTTGTGAGTTTGAAGTGAAATCATCTAAAGACTTCTCCCGCCCTTGGATGGAGCGGGATGTCAGACTTTTACTGACTGAAACCCCCATCTGTTCCTTCATCGCCTTGGTTCCATGGTTTACTTTCGCGCAACCATGGAAGTTGCAGCTTTACGTTAAAAAAGTCTAAACCATCTTCACGTCCTTAAGAACTTGAACCTTCTTGGGTGTTTGCTCGTACACTTACACGCTCGTAATGTCCAATGCTGGCGAAAATTATCAATTACTATTTTTACTTTAATCCCACTTGTGTTCCTTCAATTGGCGTCCAAGGGCCACGGTGACTCTTTCGAATTCAATCTCGCAGCTTTCTTTACTCTCCTTCCACTTCTCTCTGTCTGGGGCTAATTGATTCTTAAATCCCCATTGTTATATTAAAGGTGACCTGTAAATGAAACCGAGTCGAAGCTTTAAAGTCTTGAGCAACGACGTCGATCAACTGGCCTGTCGATTTTCTACCGGTTGCATTTCGAGAAATGCGCATCGGAATTGCATAACTTAATTCCGCCAAGCCCGTTCCATCATCGGACTACAAGATGTACAGCGACGCGCCACCGAACACCGGCACTTGGTGGACATCCCATCCACACAAAACGTTTTCGGAACACATTCAGTATACGTACAGCTAAGGTGTGGAATTTCTTTGCAGAGTTTGAGTTTCCTAATAGCTACAACCTAAGCGTGATCCATCTTCGACTACATCATCAGGCTAGTGACCGAGTGCGAGCCAAAAAAATCTTTTTAAACTTTTTTTTTAGCTGGGAAAATTATCCACAACAATCGCTCTTGAGTGGAGCAGGAGATAGTGTCAGACTTTTACTGACTAAAAACTCACTCCTGATCCTTCGTGTCCTTTCGTACTGGGGCCGAATCTACTTTTCAGAAACAAATCCTTGGCCCCAGAAGACTTCGACCCTGCTGGGCCCCTACCTCTATAGAGGCAAGAGATCTGAACAAAACACACTATTTCTCAGAGAGCTTTTCAACTTCTATCGGTAGCACGTGCTTATTGTTTTCCTATAAAGATGTAAAACAGTTTCCCAAATGCAGAAATAAAGGCAAACAGGCTAATATTCGAATTTACAGAAAACAAAACGTACCCTTTGAAGTCCGTTTACTCTGTTCGCAGAATTCACGAGCAAATATACGAAAATCTCGTCGGTGAGAGGCGAATAATGTTTTACAAGAGCAATCGAAATACGTACGAGAACCTGTTTGTAAGAGGCGCAATAGGAAGTGAGGCCCTCGCTACTGCTACTTACTGCGGATTTTCTTTATCATATTTTGTGTTTTTTTCAAGAGATGTAGATGTGTTTAAAAATCGTTTTCTGGAATAAGTAGATGTTTTAGGTTTAGCTCTTTCATTAAAAAATTGCTTATTTTTAAGGTTCCGTACTTTAACTACAGGAAAAAAAACCCTTGAGGAACTCACCTTCTTTTGTCTATGCGCCTGTCAAGACCCTTTTATCTCAGGAACTCATGGAGATGTCAAGTAGAAATTAATATCCAATACTCAGGTCTGGTTCTTCTTGAAGCAGTGAAAAAGATCAAACTTCTGAGCCAACGCAATCCAAAGATAAGGCCGTTTATTTACATTTAGTTGCATTTTGACACTCGCTAGTAAATCAAAACCTATAGGGTACTTTTCATTGACCTAGAAACCTGAAATTTGGTATAAAGCCAAGTCTCAAAGCACAAGTATGGGAAAAAAATGAAAATTATTTATTTATTTAATTTTTAGTTGCTTCGCAAAAAGCTATAATTACTTCCTTGTGATTATAAGTTTAAGCAACTACGTTTTCGCACTTGATCGGTTTTTTTAACGTAAAGTCAATGTTACTCTTCAACATTCCCGAAGTAACTGCAAATGGAAATATTCCGACCACAAAACGGCTCTTCACATTATTGTCTGGTAACAGAATCGGAACCGACACGACACGCCATCGAAAACAACCATAATAAAACTGTAAAACAATTTGCTCAGCTCCCCAAACGTAACGTCCCCCAACAATCGATGGGGAATCGTTGTAAAATTGCTTTCCATCGACTGCATTCCGTGACTGGAATCATTAACTACCGCACACAACGAGAAATGGACTGGATATTAATCCATTCGTACATCATACAGGTCTATTATTTATTAATAAAGATGTGCCTGCCCTCGCCAACATTATATACGAATTTCATCGTTATTTATTTACGTGATTTCATTTATATTTCAGGCGACGGTACAAGTTCTATTGTTGGACTAAGGTTCACCATTAGAGGGTATTTTTCCATTATCACTGTGTTTAGGGGGTCATTGGACTCATGTTGCGCCCTTCATAGGTAATGATTGAGCTACTTTAAACCATTAAATGTTTTATTATTCATCTCACGATTTTCCTGTCGCAATTTTGTTAGTACAAAGACTTGTAATAAACTAGCAATCAATTTTATTTAAATTGGTTGCGGTATTAATTTATATTCTATACACTTATATAAAATGAGAAACTGTAAGCTAATATATCAACCCGTTGCCGAACAATTTTACACAAGGGTTCCTTTTATGACGTAGGCGAGCACTAAGAGAGGATTTTTCCAAATTCGTCACTTTAAGGAATGAAAATGCTCCAAAGTTTGTTTAAAAAACCCTACTTTCGAACGGGCGAAGCTGCTGACAGTATCTAGTACTAACATACAATTAAGAACCTGTAAAATTACTTTCAAATTCAAATATCCACCCAGAACACGATACGAGAAGGAAGCCTCTATTTCTACCGCACCCTGAAATCCATTAGCAAGCAATATCGAAGTCCTTACATAATATTACATTTAGGTAAAACATATCGTCATTAATGTAGCCAACAACGCGTACGAGTATTAGCACTTAATATGCCGATCACAGTGTTAGCGAGCATACAAGCACAAAGTTAGCAGTGGCAACAAGAAGTACAGTTAAATAAAAGCATGAATCGCTAATTTCTAATGCGATTGTGTCGAGAGTATGCGAAGGGCGCATATGTTCTAGTGATGCGACACTAGCTGACAGTATCGATGTCGATGTGAAGCCTGAAACTAAAAGTGCGCGCGAATGAGGGAAACGGGCCGCTTATGTCTAATACTATTATAGTAAGTGCTCGTGGAGGGTACGAAAGTGCCGAAGGGTGGATGGAATGTGTGTGATGTCGATAAATAAGTTAATGTTATGTGCCAGTTAGAATCAGTTGTAATGGTGATCATTGTTATGATAATTACAGTTTTATTTTGTAGGAAATAAATATTCAGCTACAGTTAAATAAGTAAGTAATCAGGATTACGATAAAGATGTTTTGTTAATTTTATTATATCCTAGACAATACGGTAAGCCAACAAAAACCACAAAATTCAGGGACACTGAAATTGAAAAAAGATTCGTATAAAATTATGCTCAGAGACGAAGAAAAATACCAAGACACTATCATAAAACTAACCCCCTAATAATACCAATCAATTTCATCACGATACCAACCCGACAAACAATTAGATCTTATCGAACCAATTTCCACAAGCGAGTTTATCGATAACGAGTATCGATAAGGAGCACAACCCTATCGCCCCTTCGGTGCTTGTCATTAAGGGTGATCCATCAACGTCCACCAGGATTTGGGGTGTTCGACGCCTGCGCGGTGCCCTCGGGGGGCGCCGGGGGTGCCGGCGGTGCCAGGGGTAGCGGGGTAACAAACAAAATTAGATATTCGTGCGGTGTCCCCGCAAAGCGGTGCGAGTGCACCCTGATTGATTGCTTTGGTTAACATATACCTACGTATATTTTTCATATACTACCCATGAATAAGGTTTCTACCCCGAACAGTTCGTTGTCCTTTCAAATATTTTATTCAGTTGTCAACAAGCCCAGGCATCCATAGAACCTAATGGTTATATTTATGAGACTTTCGTAGTTGTAACAAATGTAATATCTTTGCTTTTATATTGGCTAGTAACTCAGTTCAATAAAATCTTCAATTCATAGCATCCCTCCAAGTTTATAAAGACAAAGGAAACTCTCAGATAAGGAGGATATTAGTTTCGCTCCGCAAGCCTTACAAGCGCAGCAGCGCGAACGAACTGTATTATATATTAAAAAATAATACTTCTCAAATTGGATAGCAGTCTCAATAGGAAACAGCAAACAAAATGAACACTAAAAACTTTCACGAAGAAATCTTATCAACGAACGCTTTTATATCAAAACAAAGAACTCTCGACAGGAACTCTTTGTTTGTAAACTTCGAAATAGTTGGCCACAGTCGGATACTTATAACATTAATTTATACAAAACTCCTCCGAACTTAGTACTCGAAGTAAAAACAAACAAACAGTACAAAAAGCGAAGGAGAGCAGCTCCTGCTCGCAGGAGAGCAATCGAGAGCAAGTCTCACGACTGGCTTCGTTTGTGAACGAAACAAAGCAAACGAACTACTTAAGCATTGAAATATTGAGGTGCAACGCGAATTCACAATTTCCAATAACAATGCTGCAATGATTTAATACCCGCCCAGACGGAACGACTAATAAGTCTACAACTAGACATAACTACGAACCCTCGGCTCAGTACTCGATCGGAATCATTTTCTCAATTCTAACTTAATAAAGGCACTTGAAATTCCTTTTATCGATATTCGGTCGTGAGCTAGATAGTTCGTTACATTAATCAAAATCTGTTGAAGTGGTTTTTCTTTTCAATTTTCATTTTAAATTATTCTACCAAGCATATGGTACCGAGCGAAATTCAGAGAAACAAGTTACAATTTAATGAAACGCACATTCTATACTAATTCCATCTTGTGTTATCTAAATGCGGATATTTTAAAAGCGTATCAATACATATAGTTATGTGCACAGGCTAGCGCCCTGCGGCACTCCTCCGTCTGTGCGCGTTCATATCGCTGTACACTTGTCTAATGAAGGCTTTGACGCTTTCCCTAAGGAGCGAAAGACGTGCTACATAACCTCTACGTAAATTATATTTCCTACTCTACCTCTGAAGTATTAAGATACATTTTAGATTGTGGTCGTTCTTGTGGAAAGCATAAGTACGAGCCATAGCTGATACTTAGTAATCATGGGAAGCTATCCCTGTTATTTGTTATGGAATTAAATTGTTCTGAACAATTATGTCTGTATTGTATTGATGGAACTTAATTGTTTGGTTACACAACGTTGCCTGTTATTGATATTGCTTTAATCAAGTGTTTGAGACATTTTTTATATTTATTTAGTTCAAGGTAATAGAGCTTCTACAAAGTACAAAAACGTTATAATTAACGTTATAGTCGAACTTTATGTCAAGTTCGTGTTATGGTTTTGTATTTTCTTATGTACCTACAGTCTTTCGTTTAAATCACTTCAGCTTAAGTACAAACTCACTGGAGACTCATTAATTAGATTTCCACTCAATATATAGAATCTATTTTCTTTTACTTCAGTCGCGCTCCCTGTTAAAATTACGATCGGAACAAGCAACATAACAGTAAACATATCGAAGTAATTTTATTTAACAAAAATGTTAATGCAGCAATCATAGAAGATTGGACGAGCTCCTACGAAATAAGTTTTGTGAGAGAAAACTGGAAAAAAAATTGAATTGTTCTCGTGTTTGGCTCATTTCAATGAGTGTTCTAATTTTTTTGTTTTGTCCCATCGATCTGCGAGTCCGGTCATGCTCGAGTTTCACTGGCGACGGTCCAATGGAGCCTCCACCAGGCTGCTGCAGGCTTCCACTCCGGACACCATGCGTCCGGAGCTTTAGGAACTTTACTCATTTTTATCAGCATTGAAATGAGTTGATGAAAAAAATAAAAGAGAAGTTTGCTGGTGGAGAAGTTTACACAAGGTAGGGAAACCCAAAAGTTTATAACTCAATTCAAAAGAATATTACTATGGCCTATCATAACTCATATACGGTCATACCTGTGAGTTATCACCTCACTTTGGGCACAATTAGGTATGCGTATTTTAAATAAGTATGTGGAAAATAAAGTATATTAAATTACCTACCTTTCGCACAATTTCAGTACAATTAGACTTAATATTTTGAAATAAATTATGACAGGAGCGCTGTAAAGGGAACATCATAAAGTACATAGTCTCCTAATGAATGTTAGTAATGAGAACGGCAGGAGGTACCACCACCTGTGACGTCACACGCGAAACACGCACATTATCAGCAGGTTGGTGGCGGTAACCGCTAATGTTGGCGCGATTATGTACTGAGCGAGTGTATTAGATCTGGAGTTAGATTGAACAATGTTTTGGAGCAATTTAATAATGTGATTCTGAACTGAATGTTATTTTGATGTATAGTTGAAGTTGAGTCCTGAAGTTGAGACTCATCGATTTCCTGTCAACAGTGAATCGATCGTTTGTTGCTATGGATAAGTGAGTGATGCCAGGCGGTTGTTAAAAAAATATTGAGTGGTAAGTCGATATATTTTCTAATTATTATACTTCGGTACCAATAAAAAAAAAAAAAAATTAAATTGCATACATAAAAATACCTATAAATCACTCTGTCCTTTTTATTATTTTGTAAAAAAAATAATCTAGAATTTTTAACAAACCCTTTAAAAATTTTACGACACATAAAAATCTAATTTCATGTTGGCGGCGAGGAGCGATACAATTTAAAGTATAATTCCATACAGAATCTGGTAAATGGGAGTCATAAATAATGTGTCCCAGGATGTTCTAAGCATATGTTACCCTAGCTTCGGCGTGCTACGAGGCACTACGCCGCTACGGTCTACGAGTCCATTGTACTACGCCGTAGCGCTACGATATATTGCTACGGAGGTAAATCGGTCGAAAATATTTCTGTTGGCGCGTATTGTCCGCTGCGGTGGGACTTGGATTTCAGAATTTCTGTTTTGTACCTTCCTTTTTTTATTTGTATGGAGTACCTGGAAGTCTATTTTCTAGGAAATGTATCTGGTTTTAACGGCAGAGCGCTTTATGAAAGGTATGTAATAGTGGTGGATGTTTTGGAATATTGATTTCAAGAAATGTATGTGGCATCGAATATGTATATTGGACTAAAGACTGCGATATGGATTTTTTAGCGTAATCGTCTTTTTAATGTTTAAGAAGAATTACAAGTAATACAAAAATATAGGAGACATACAATAATACGTAAAAATGTTACTTTTGCTACAAAATTGTACTTCTAAGAGAGAGCCCTGGTAAAGAGTATATATGGTATTCCAAGGCAAGGTTTACCGATGTGCTAAATTTCATTCAAATCGGTTTACAACGTTTGAGCGTGAAGGTTTTATTTTTTAATCTGTTATAAACTAGTACTTGACTGCTCCCGCCTGATGGTAAGCAGTGATGCAATCGTTGATGGTGAGGCGTGAGATGTAACAAAGACAAACACACAAACTTTTGACTATATAATATTAGTGTGATTCCTTAAGTATTCTCCAAGGATTTAGCTAATTCCACTTACACTAGTTTAGTAATTTTATTATACCTTTTGAATGTCTTATGTTACACAGTTCGACATAAGCAATTGTCTTTCTATTGTGTCTCTAATTACGGCATTCAAAGAGTTAATTGATAGGAGTAGGTATCGTTATGATTGGCGATAAAATTGATTTTGAGTTTTTTCGTCTATACCAAACATTCGATATTTTTTATTTATAAAAATACTAACTCGAATATTTTTTTAAATTAACTTAAACAACGCTCAATCTAATCGTACTCTTTATCAATATAACAATATAGCTACGAGCAGAAACATTAATCAAATAAGTCTAATCCATTACCAACAAAGCCATCCGAAGCCCAAAAATATCCATACAAATCACTTTCACACCTAAAAATCCAATACCATTACTTTGAAAAAGAAAGCCTTCACAAAAAGCCTTCCCTTACCATAAAGTAAAGACGATTCTTCCACCTGTCGCGCGCACAAAGGGTGCACCGCACGGGCATCGATCGCGCGACCCAGACGCAGGCTTAGCCGCCTTCTGAGCCGACTTGGATGGACGGCAGTGCGATTAATCGTGTGGCGATGCACTTAGATGCGACTAGGGTACGACTAGTTGATATGTAGTAGATAGTTGCTAATTCTATGCTATGGTTTTTCTGATTCATAGCACTTCACTAGTGCTTTATCGTGTTCTTATATTTATTTATTAAAACTTCATGCAACACATAGGTACAAAGGCGGACTGAATGCCTTAGGCATTTTCTACCAGTCAACCAAGGTGAAGAGAAAACATGGCAGGTGCATAAAAAAAAAGAAAAGATTAATAAGAAAACAAGGGAGAAAAATATATGTATAATAAACATACATACTTATATGTTCAATATAATATAAACCTACATATATACATAAATATATATTATTTATAATTTTATTATTATTTTGTTTAATATTGCTGGAGTTTTCAGCAGAGTGTCTTTTCTTTATTGTTCATTATTATTTTTTTTTACAGTTGTTACAACAAGAACACTTGTCTGAAACCTTTCAAAGGTTTACGTGACAAAGTGGAGGTAGCAAGCTCGCTCGCAGCATGTTACATTAAAATTTATATAATTTAGCTTAATGTGACAGCATGTGCGTATGGCATTGCAGTGGCAAAATAGCGGGCCAAGCAATAAGTTTAACGTGACAATATTTATTTTATTTGGTTTTTAAGTTATATCCATTGCCATTGCTTCTTCTTCTTAGGTGTCAACCCTGTCCCCACGGTGTCGCCACTGTGCGGAATGCCCGGAGGACACCGTGGAGCACACAGTCGAGGTGTGAACTGCTTGGGAGGAACATCGCCGTGCCCTCGCGGGGGCGATCGGCGGCGGAGACCTCTCGCGCCGGGCCTTGGTTAAAGCCATGGTCCGGAGCGAGGAGTGGCAGGCGGTCGCCGACTTCTGCGAAGCAGTAATGCTCGCAAAGGAGGAGGCCGAATGCGTCAGGCAACGGCGTCCTCGCCGCCGCCGCCGGGATTCTGATCCGGACTTCCGGCCATCGTAGGCGTGGGCTTGCGGACAGTGAGCAATAGGTAGCTCGCTGTCCGGCCGTCTGGTAACTGTCCGGACCAAGCCCAAGTCGTCGACGGCGCGCACTGTTCCCGCGCGCCTCAGGGAGTTGTCAGCAATAGCAGGGACCCAGCCGGGTCGAAGCCTACTTGGGCCAGGGTTATCCGAAAAGGATCTCGAGCCCCAGTATGAAGGCTAGAAGGAACGGAGTGGGTGTAAAAAAAAAGGTGTCCTTGTCGAAGTACGTGAAAGTCTCAGAATCACCATTTATGAGCATAGGCCTTTTATGTACAGACAGCTGTGAAATTGCCTGGGTACACTAGTGTCTAATTTCCCTTGCACGTTAAAATTCAAGTTTTCGAAAATGTAACTAGATGGCGTTGGTTGCTTCCCAGCTAAATGGCGACCAAGGCAATCTCACAAACCATAAACTTGACTTTTAGTTTGACAGAAAATAGATACATGCGTCATCGTTATCGTCAACAACTGAGTGTGAGGGTAGATTGATAAAAAAATATGAGACACAAGCTTAACTAATTTCGTGATTCTTATCAACTGTTTGTAAACGGGCACGAATATTGCGTCTAGCATTACAAGTAACGTTAAATTTCAAACGTGTCCACAAGAGTCCACTTGGTCCAATGGTGCCAACAGCGGCTTGTGATGCACATGTTTCTGGTTCAAATCTCAAGTTAAGATTTTTACTTTTTGTTTTCCAGCTTTTGTGTTTTAGTTGGCATTTTTTTTACTTTTCTTTAATAACGTAAGTCAGGAAATGTCTTTTTAAATGGACAGTTTGTATAGAAATGAAAGAAAGTATTGCAAGTAAATAAAATGTTTATTATTTTAATATATAATAATAATGTATTTACTTAAGATAGATAAATTAAGTAAATGGTCATAGTCTAAAATTAAAATACATTTTTTAATATCATAGTTAGCTTAGTGGTTTATGTAAAGACTTTGACGCAGTAAGGCACGAGGCTAAATCGCAAATCTTGTGTATTTTTTTGCTTTCGATTTAAAACCCCAAATTGAACATTCTTCAAACATATTATGATTTAATTAATTACGTATGTAAAAAACTTAATAACTATAATTACAATAAATTACAAAATAAATAAATAATAAAACCCTACGCTAAAATACACTAACTAAAATATGGCGTCAAAAAACTCTTCCACATCGCTGTCGACTGGTAATGTGCCCAAAAGACTGGCGGCATTGCCACGTTGTATGGCAATGCTTATCCTCTGTCCAAGGTAAAAGCCAGCCTTTGGGTCACGTGAAGTGTCAACTAGACGTTTTGACAGATCTTTAAACAAACTGTGAGCACTCGGACCCCACGATCCAAGAGTTTCAACCCCAAACGGTTCGAAAATATAACTTCCAACAAGGTTGTTATATTTCCGCCGCTTGAGGTTCTCCGCAGCCGCAGCGGCAGCACCAGCACGACACGACGAGCTAGGAAGATGTGAAGGCGCAAGAGTATCGACACAAGTAGCGTCCCATACTAAAGGCCTTCCCATCTTCCAAGGAAATAACGACATGCCGTCCGGTCTCTTGCCATCGTCGCGTGCCAGGCCATGGGGTTCCAATACGGCTGGAACGCCGGCGGTGACAAGAGCGCGTCTGATTATGTCGTTGATATTCGCGTGTCGCGCTATGCGACCCGCACTTCGGCTGCATGACAGACCGTGGTGTCCGAGGCTGTTGACAACTTCGCCGCAGTGACAGCGATGAGGAGAACAGCAGGGAGCGCCTAGACGTAAGGCAACAGCGAGGCGGAAAGTATTATCGTCGAGCAAGGTGCCGATGTTCGACGACGGCAGTGCGTGAAGCCAGAGACCCGACTCCCACTCTCCCACAGCCAGCAGGCGCGCTCGCTCCGCAGGGGCAGTAAAAGTATCAATCAGGTTTTCCTGCACTACTTTGCAGAGCGGCTCATCCCACCGTCTTTGGGATGATGGTACGTCGGGTGGATTAGAATTCGGGCAAGCGAGTCTCCAGGCATTTATAGCCTCGATGAAGCACGGCACATTGAAATCAATCAGTGAGGGAGATAGGATATTCCTGATTAATTTCTCAGTGCCGTGAACCGAGGATATAAAGGCTGGTAAACTAATACTAGAAATTTTGCGGACGCCGAGGCCACCCATACGGATAGGAAGAGTAGCCTGAGCCCAAGCTCGGTCGTCCATGGCCACGTTTAAAATTGATGTAAGAGTTCGCCGGATAATTTGGTCCATTTTATCCAAAAGATGAGGGTGTTTCCAAAAATGAGAAGCGCGAAGGAAATAAATTAATTTAGGGCCGAAACAGCAGAATCGAATTATAGTGATGGCCGAATGCATATTAATTTGTAGTAATCTTTCCGAAACATCATTAAAATTTTGAATTTTTTCCTCGACAAAGTCGGGAAAGGAATCCTCAAAAATAGGAGACCCCAGGAGACGAAGAGAACTTCTGTCTATAATTTTGATTTCCGGGGCTATTGCGTTAAATTTGGAAAGAGTCTGTTGTCTGTCGGTGGTGTCAGATAAGAATAGTTCACATTTTGAAAGGTTCAGATCAAGTCCTATAGAGTGAAGTTGATTTTTTAAGAAGTGTAGATCATCTAAAACTGTGTCTGCATCGCCTCCAAGGGTCCCGTCGTCGAGATACCAAACGTTGAATTTGGAATTTAACTGTCGAATAATGGGATGAATGGCTAAACTGAAAATCACTGGCCCGAGGGGATCACCTTGTTGACAGCCAACAGCGGATTCCAAAAGATTGTCTCGATATAGTAATTTTGATGGTTGTCTGTAACATTGCCAAAGAAAACTAAAAATTTGGGGTAATTCTTTTTTAGATTCTGTCAGCAAGGTATCTCTATTAACCGAATTGAAGGCATTTTTTATGTCAACCTTCAGGATGACCCCTCCTAGGTTAGAATTTAGGTAGGTCGACAAGGCGTGTACGGCAGCCTCGCAGCCCCCTTTGGACCCGAAGCCTAGCTGCAGGGGCTGAAATTTTTTCGAAACAGCCTCACCATAAAATTTACAGCAAATCTTGGCTGCCATACGACGGTATGTAGTGCCCACGGCAATGGGTCGGATGCCGCCATCTCTCTTGCGTAGGGCACATAAATTGGCCCCGTACAGAGTGTCAATGACGGCCTCGTTCACCTTGCCTGAGAGCATTAGGTTAACCAGAGCCGTAAGCTCCTTCAAGAGTAACTCACCAGCTTCCCCGGCGCCTGAGCAGATGAGGTCCTTCAGGTGTTGGGGACTTAGGCCGTCGAGGCCGCCGGCAGAGCCGCTCCGGAAGGAGCAAACGGCTGAGATTACCTCTCGACCTGTAACGGTGAGGGTATGAATGTCCGAATCAGGAGGGTCAGGAAAAGATAGGTCATCCGCTGGAGCAGGGTGTTTGTTCTCCAGAGCTACTAGAGTATCTGGAGAACACGGAGCCAGCACATCACTACTGAAAAGAATTCTGGCTGCTCCGCTAATGTCACCTTCCCCTAATTTAGTTTCGACCAGATGGGAAATACCTCTTGAAGAGGTAACCCTCTGTGTCGATAATTTTGAGTCAAAATGATGGGCCGAAATGTTACAATTTTCTTTAATTTGAGTAGTTAAAGTTTTTTTATTTGCCAAATCTTTTCGAAAATGTAATATTCTGTAAGGGAAGGTGAGAAGTTGTTCCCAAGCACTGAGTGAGTTCTCCCGGGCGGCTAGGCGGACACAACTTGCTAAAGTTTGTGCTACCAGAGGTCTGGCGCCACGGGGAACTCGTTTTAAAACTGTAACTGAATTTTTTAATTTTGTAAGGGTTTTCCAAAGCGGGTCTAATGTGGATATAGCTGGTGTAGGTGTAGGGGGTGTAGAAGTAATGACAGGGTCTGAAGTGAATGCATTCTGGGGTTTGTGAGCCTTCCCAATATGCACATTCAGACCCCGCTTACCTTTAAAAAACCGTGCTTCTTGGCAGAGAGGGCACCTCTCCAGAATATTCAGTGATGTTGAAGGTTGACACGCACTGTCTTCCACCACATCACTGCTGCCACTCAACATTTATGAAAAACTTATAATTAAACAATTTACTTATTCAATACTAGTAAATAAAAGGAAATAAACGAAATCATAAAAAAACACAAAAATCACTGAAAAAAATTGTCATCAGTGACGGATCACGTCACTAGAGCGGCGCAGTCGCTTTGGCGGCCCGGGGCGCCGCAACGCCGAAAAAGGCATTTCGGCGGCAGCGCCCTGGCAACTGTTGCCGGGCAACTTTGGTAGCGTCGTCGCGTCGCCTCCAGACAGCACTCAATATAATTTATTATTTTAAATTAAACAAAGTCGTTAGTGTGACTCATGCAGAAAATATTTTTGCTTCTTGTTTACAACAACAGTCGTCACTTTTTATGATTTATGCACTTTTTTATGGATTATTTTGTAAAATGAAGGGTTGCAAAAGTTATTGACGTTCTTGAAGCAGAATGTTTGTTTTATTGTTAAAATCGATTTTTTGTTTTTGTAGCTGTTCACAATACACTGGATAACATTATCACTGGAACTTTGGATGGTTCTTTACACATTTAGATGAAATAGACAATTGTAATTACAGATTTTATATTATTTAACAAGTAATTAATACGGACTCGATGCTACCGTGACAGCTAGCGCCATTTCAAACATATTTGGAATAATTTCGCTTGACTTGTAATATGTGGGTAGTCACGACCATTAGGCATATTCATCATAAAACTGGTATTCAAATGTTACTTAGTTTACTTAGTTTAGGGCAGAGAAATAAAAATGAACCGTTCTAATAACACTAAAACCAGTCGACACTAATTGCAGTGACGTCGTGTAAACAATTTTTAGCCCGTAGCATTTGCTAATTTTGCTACGTGGTTAATCCGCCACTGGCACTATTGAAATAAATAAACTGTTTTTGTCATGTTCAAAATTGTATTTCAAATAATTCTATTCTGTCATAAGCAATTTAATATCTTCACTTCTTTTATGTGTTTTACCTTTATACATAGTTATTTAAATTAAATCTATCAGACGAATACTTAAATTTCTTTGTAAAGTAAAGTATTTGTATAAGTAATATTTAGTTGTTTTTCATTAAAGTTTTGATTTAAATAATTAATTTAATTTAAGACTTATAAATTTTAATTTGATTTAAAAAAAAAAACAATTCAGTATTCTAAACACAAACCTACTAAAAGTAGCGTGACTGATTTGAACTTAGTACCGGCAACCACGTCAATATAAGTCTACAGTTACTACCATTAGACTATGTTGACTTATGGAATAATGTTGAAATTAACAAGTGCATTACGTGGCATACGGTCCGTATTCACAAGTTAACGTTACGTCTTAAATCAAATTGTCATATCAGTATTCTATAATATTTGACCACTTACCTACCTCGTTTTACTCATTTAGATTAGCTCCGAATTGAATACCACTTAACTTCTGCTTATTGCAGAAGGTTCAAATTCGTCTAACTTTTAGGATGTCTTATGTTATCTACCTTCTACTGCCAGGTGGGTCAGATTTCTGGTTCCTCTGTACTTTTTGAAGTTATGAATAACAATTAATAAAAGAAATCGGTAGGATTTATATCGAAACTAACAAAGTGGAAGTATTTAATTGTAATATAACATTATGACTGGCCTGTTGGTCTAGTGGTTAGTGCTCCTGACTGCAATGTCCGGGTCGTGGGTTCGATTCCCACCCAGAACAAATGTTCGTGTGTTGGGCACGATAATTTGCTGAATCTGGGTGTAATTTATCTATAACATGTATGTATTTAGAAATATATAAGTATGTTTATCAATTGTCTAGGACTCGTAACACAAGCTTTGCTTAGCTAGGGACTAGACGGCGTTGTGTAATATCATTATTAATATTCAAATCGGTAGTTACGCAGCAAAAGGAAAAAAAAGCAGGTAAACAGGCTCATCAAACAAAAAGGCAATAATAAAATAATATAGATATTTATTTCTTACAGTTTACTATTCAACAGTCAGATTATTAATCATCGAATAAGATTATAATATTACTTGTAATTTTTTATTGAGGCCATAGCTTAAATATTCGTTTCCCAAATTGGAAAGAGGATTGAAGCTTATGTAACCTTAACAAAAACAAACAAGAGGCAAGATATTAAAAAAAAACTACAAAATTGCACAACAACATATCAAATGTTTAGTAGGTAACATAAAAAAAAAAACAAAATTATGTTGTGTTATAACTTTAAGTGTTCATAACTTTTTTTTAAATTATTTCAAATACAGGTATTAAGTAAAACACACGTAACGAGGTCTCCAGTACGTACTGAGTAAATATGTAATATTAATTAAATATATTTATCAATATCTCGTGTAACCACCATTTTGGTCAATAACAGCTTGCATTCGGGAACGCATTGAATTAATCAAATTTTTACACAGATCTGAACCACGAATACTCTCCCATATTTGTAAACAATGAGCCTCTAACGCATCTGGAGTACGCTCGTTTTGATTATTCCACCGTTGAACAATAACACCCCATAAATTTTCAATTGGATTTAAATCCGGTGATCTAGCAGGCCAAGGAATAGCGCAAATGTCATTATGCTGACGAAACCAAGCCTGCACACTGTGCGAACGGTGTATTGGACAATTATCCTGCACAAATGTTATCTGTGGCAATTCTTCGCTTGGATACACCGTTCGAACTGTGGGCAACATTGTCTCCTCCAGCACTTCTATATAATTTGCACTATTTGCTCGGCTTGGTATTCTCACTAGTTCCCCAGGATCGGCTGCACTCATCCATCCCCACATGTTCACCGTTATATGGCCAGATTGCCTATTGGGCACTACGTGACCACTTGTGTATCGCGTATTATCTCGACGCCACAGACGTAATCGACCGTGTTCACTGGACTTAAAAGTTTTTTCATCAGTAAAGATGACATTACTCCAATCAAAGTCTATGTGATCCATAGCAAATTGCAATCTTGCTCTTTTATGGGTTTCCGTAAGCAAAGGTTTCACAGCATGCCTCCGATAATGCAGCCCTTCACTATGAAGAGCACGACGGACAGTGTCGACGCTTGTGTCAAATAAACCAGCATAATGGTTCGTCGGCAAAAATCCATTTTCCTCGTATTCCCTTACCATGGTTTGACGCTGCAACATGTTTATCAGTTTTGGTCTACCAGTTCTTTGACGGTGTTTCAAAGAACCATCTTCTTCAAATCGTCGTACCCATAGAACAACTGTTTTTCTCTGCAACAATAAAACAAAAATATATAATACCTAATAATGATTATTATAAAGAGGAGTGTTTTGTTATATAAAAAAGTGTAAAATAAGATTACTTACGTTTACACCGATCTCTCTGGCTATTTCTGACAAATTTTTACCTTGACTATGCAAAGCAATTATTTGAGCTCTTGTCACTACATCTATGTTACAATTCATACTCATTGTCATAAATTGACCGGATTAAAAAAAAAATTAAACGAAAGGAGCTCGAACGAGGTAATCGAAATGAACTTGCGAACAATCAATTAAAGCTTAGTCACAAGTCTTTGGTCTAAGTATTATTTATACTACCTACTAATTATTATTTATAAATCCATATTCAACCTACCGTCTCAAGTTTTGAAACTGACACATAGACAATCAGATATTTATAAATTGATAATTATTAAATTTTAATATTTTCAACACTTGATAAAAAAATATATAAATTATTTCAATGTTTATAGAAACAAAAGAAGCTACAAAAAAAAGCATTAGCATAAGCATTTGAAGCACAGCAACGCCACCTAGTAGCAGTATAATTAATGTTGTCAATAACAACATTTCAATCTGATTTTACGCTAGATGGCGTCATTTCTCGCTTCACACGATTTTTTTTCTGTACTATCCAACCACTATTGCAGCCAATCGTACATTATTTTTGAAAAATTCTTTCTAATTCTTCTAAAACGATCCTTTGTGCATAATTTCGTTCTTTATCCAAGGGTTTGAGCTGGGCTTTGATATGCCAGTGAGTGAGGCAAGACTTTGCCGTTTATGTATACCGAAGATAAGTACTAGTTCAAAATGATCCTTACTTATTTTTCGCGTAATATGTGTTGCGAGTTAAGCAACTAATTCAACATTTTAAAATCTGGTATCAAAGTGAGTTTTCTCGTCTGATTTTTCTACGAGATCGTAAGTAGGAGGTAATAAACAAAAGACATCGTGCAACGACCATCAATGTCGGCACCATGAGAAAAATACATAAAAAATCTCCTGAAATACAGCCAGGACTTCCTGCTTACACCTTTATCACATCGACAATACAATGTGTGTGTAGGTGTATGTATGTGTTCACGTTCGTGTCTCCCAGCACGACCGCCGCAATCACAACAATTAACGATACTATGCAATTACTGAATACACTAAACTACATATTATTACCTACAAACAAATACCAACTCTGTTACTGAAGGGTTAGAGTATAATATGTGTTGTAGTATAGTTAAATAACGCAGGTAAAAACGCGCGATAGTAAATCACGAATGGAGAATAATTTTCCAGGGTAGGTGCCCGTAAATCAAGGAGACACCCTCAGCGCGGTGGCGGGAGCGTGGCTGCCGGGGGAGGGTGTACCGGTTGTAATTAATGCATTGTTTCACTTATACACGGCTTCTTTATTCCTTGTAATATACGTGTTAGAAGATGTTCTACGTCCTGAGATTGTAACTTTGATATACACCGCTAAATTTTCATGGTTGTAATCCCGTGAAACACTATCGATTTGTAAAGATAAAATTAAAAAATATGGTAAATTTTTTTCAAAACTCGTATTAATTTACGTATGTACGAAATTAATTTCTTTAAGAAAACGTCAGCTGAGCGAGTTCAATGACATGTAGATAGTTTGTACGCAACGCCGACTATTAACTTAAAATTAATTTCGTACATGCGTAAATTAATACGAGTTTTGAAAAATATGTACTTTATTTTTTAATTTTATCTTTACATATCGAAAGTATTTCGTGTACCGGATCGACACTCCACGGGATTAAAACGATTAAAATTTAACGGTGCATAAGTAGATTCTGGAAATGTGCTCCATCGTCGATCATATCTTAAGCACACCATCAGCTAAAAAAGTGATCGTATGCCAGATTATCTTAAATAAGATAATCTGGCATACGATCACTTTTTTCCCCACCACCACTCTCCACCACTCCTCCTCCTCCCTGTTCCGCATGCCTTTAAACTTAGATAAATACCTAAGTTCTGTATAATATGTTTGATTCGAGCGGAGATCTCTAATTGCGGGATGCAGGATTTCTTAATTTAGGTACTATGTGACGTCATAGATTCCCTACATAATCATAAAAATCAATTGCAGTTCGTTAGTCTCGCTAAAACAAAAAAATTACGAATCCGATTTTAATCATGTTTAATTCCTTTTTATTTGGTTTAATGTACGGGTGACTTAATAGAAAATGAAAATAAGGAATTATTACTTGAAAATTTTAAAATTGATTGAAAGGTGGGAAGTAATTTCACTGGTTAGAATACACGGGCAGCACCGAGTCAATAACAAAAAGCTATGAAGGTAATAAAAGATAAGAAAAAAACCACGAGGCGTCTCCAAATATACATAGGACATATTGACAGACAAATTCACACCACATACTTTTCAGGGATTCCGTAATAGTAATCGTAATAGCATGTGCTAACGTACGCGGACGGGACATCAAAAAGTCTCTTTCGCCAAAAAATTTTGAAACTACATTAAAAATTAACTTTAAAACTTAGAGCCGTCACATTACTACCCTACTTTTACTTAAAAGCTCGGCAAGCACCGACCACCTGTCTCAGCGGGTATTACCCACTTTCCGAAAGGAGCCAGCACTCGTTTGCTAAAAATATTTTATGTAGGAGAACCGGCAAAGGTAGTTTAGTTTTAGAAATTCGAAAGCACAACATTACTGGAAATTATTTATAGTATCACAAGTTTCAGCAGCTTCAGCAGGCCATTGAGTGACAGAATATACTTGCAGTGTTACAGCTAGCTCCTTCGATCGATGTTATCTGGTCATACACAGTAATACAGCTCATAAAGTAATTAACTTTGTCTTTTAACGTTATTAATTAATTTATTAATAAATAAATTTATACACATTACACTGTACAAAGGCGGACTTAATGCTATAGGCATTATCTACCAGTCGACCTTAGGGTGGTGCAGAAATAACATGTCAGGTGTAACTTAATGAATAGACAAACAGAAGAGAGACAAATACAATAAAAAAAGAGTAGATAAATACATACAAATAAACAATGTTGGGGTGAAAAAACAAATCCAACCAATCAATGAACTGGGATCTCTCGAAAATCATGAAAGTCTTTAACTTAAACAAAAGTTTAATAGTTACTCTATACTCTAACACTTCCAAGTCCAACCTCTCACAAGCCTACAGCGTCCAACTTCTTATCCAGTTCCACACGAACTATCTAAGAAGATGGACAGCGAGAGTTATCAGTGAGTGCCTGGAGACTACACGCAGCAGCCCTTTTATCGTACCCAGTGAAACAGAAAGTGACGGGGGTTCATTTTTTAAACGCACCGCGGCCAAAAGCCCACTTAAATTATTCACACGCCTTACTCAACGGGGAAGTGGATAAAAAAAAAGTGAAAACGTGGCATATTTCCTCCCCCCGACGTTCTCCCCCCCTCGAGCCGGATGACAAACGACTTGACCTAACCCGACACGCCATGAGGATTATTTTTTAGTAAGGATTATAAGGCCGGCCGCGGCGCTTTTCATAATTTTTGTGGTGAAGTTATTGCAGTTGGAAAATTTTTGGGGTTTCCTTGCTCGTAGCCCTTTTTATTTTATTAAATGCGCAGATATTAAGTCGGAGCGTCGTGGTTGATTTAAGAACTTCCGTGGGATGGTAAAGTGTTCTTTGAGTGTAAATGATCATTTACATTTTTTAAACCAGTTGAAAATGTGGAACACTGCCTCTGACTTTTTATCGGAGCATCATGAATAAGTGGCAAGTCAAGTGATATGACTCGGGAATCTTGAAACCAAGACTGAATAGGTTACTTCTAGGCAAGCGTACTCCATCGTCGACAACACTATCGCTTTCCATCATGTCAACTGTGAGATAGTGGTCAAGCGTGAGACTAACAATAATTAAAAAATACGACTGACTGTTAATTATTAGTTTACGCGTGTATCGCGTTTATCTTGCTACAATTTTCTTCTACAGATTGGGTTCAAGTATCTTAGAACATTCTTCTTCGTCCTCTGATGTTGTCATTAGGTCCGTAAATGAGCAGAAAAAGCCAGTGTAACTAGAGTTGGCTGATTAGAAGCCATGTTGACTTGTTATTTTTTTTCGCTAAGATTAGGACTTCTACAATAAAACCATAGCCTTTTCTCCAGTTCATCTAACTTAGTTATACTTTGAGCTGTCTTAATAAGCAATAAGCTGGTGTTTGACCTTACAACTAGTAACATCATCTAACTTCGCGAACTCCGCTGACTCCAATCCCAGCCCTATTCCGTTCACGTCTTGTCTATGGCCTCTCATTTTGTCAGAAACTCGTAAACTGAAGCAACGAGATAGGATTTACTGGGGGCGTATAATCATTATTGTTGATACTATACAATATACATTTTTTCCAGCATAATGTTTATAACGGTTCTATGATTCAAGGTCGTCTTTTATTACCGGAGGGTCTGGAAGGATTTTTGTGTACGTGAAATAAATGTAATTTGAACGAGTTTTTTTCCTTCCTTTTTTCGTTTTATATGGGTAGTAAAACATGTTAGTGTAATATTATATGTACACGATTTTTCTATTTACCACATAAAAAATACAATATTGGAAAATATTTCAACTGAGCAGGATCACGAAGATGGTGAGTGAGGACCTGAAAAATATATCTTGTACCCGTTCCATCATCGGACTACTGAACGTACGCCGTTGCGCCAGCACCACCACAAATCATTTTGAAAATATATTTATGGACGGACGGAGTCTGTGTTTCCTGATAGCTACAACCTGGGGGTTTTATATAATACAGAAGATAACATTGAATAGGTTACTTCTAGGCAAGCTTGCTCCGTTGTAGACCACATCACGCTTACCATCAGGTAAGATAGAAAAAGAAATCCGGTATTTTATGACTCGCTGATAATTCAAAACTGCCTTTAAGTGGATGAGTAGGAATAAATACAATATGTTCATGTCTGATACCCGGCTCAACCTAAACTGAAAGCAATGAAGGTTTCATTTGACAAGAAGAGCCAAAGAAATCGTATGAAAACACCCTCTTCACAATATTAGCACAATTTATCATTCCAGCTTCATTGAATACCCTCATCCTTCCAGCTACATTTCACGTGTACCTGCGTTTATCTCCTCCACCATTAGTAAGAGCCGCATCATCCAAATACACGATGAACGTTGAAAAACGCCGAGCACCGCACATTCGGAGTAACCTTTACGTTATTAATGATAGCGCACTAAGTGAAACCCGATGGGCTGCTCGCTAAAGAGTTACATACAGAAAACCTGCGGAATTCCTGAATTCTACCAGCGGAATGAATCAGCGGACAGGCCGAAAAAAATTCTGTAGTAAACGAGTATTTAAGTGGAAACATAATTTTATGAGCGAAACGACAAATGATTCTTAAGCTCTACCCTCATGAAAAATTTTATTTTGCTTTGCCTTTATACACGAAATTATATTGTGATATATACTTAATCGACTATTAGATGAAAAAGTAGCAGGTTTTGTCTCATATTGAAGAAAACTAGCGTATACTAGTTGTCTCATACAAAACTTCAGTCCGTCTGTCAGCCCGTGCGAACTGACCTTTACGTTTCACTTAAACTGAGGAATATACGTACTTGTTTTATTGTAATATATATAGTTTGAATGACGTGTATGTGGAACTACACCGTGGACCTCAGCAAATCGTAAGGCTCCAACAGAGCCGATATTCACTAGAGCCACAGGGATATTTTGAAAAGGGAATCCGTGGTCTTAGAACACAAAGGAAATTGAAGGACACAGATATGGCGTTAGTTAGTAAAAGGCTGACCGTCCTTTCGGCGCATCCTAGAACGGAAGACCATCTGTAACGACCCAAAACCTGCAGTCAAAGCGACTTATGCACCACCATCGACGAGGCCATGGAAATGACGAAAAATATATTGTACCTTTTTATCGAATCTGGTGATAGCGACCCTCGCCAATTTTCAGATGCAAGCGGAATAGGGTGTCCCACAAACCTTTATTAAACCAGACGGCAGTTGTGTCTGATCCTGCCAACTGCCCTGATCGCGCGGAGAACTCTGGCATTGCGATGCAGGATTTTGATCCCATGTGTCGACGTAGAAATCACTACTTTTCATTACTATTTTAGACTTTCTAACTGGCAAATCCTATACGTGGCCCTTCTATCATTTCTTAGCACATGGCCCGATAGCCCGCGGCCTTCGCACCATGACTTGTGATCTCGTTTGCTGATCAGCACTATCAGCGTGACGCACCGGTTTTCCGCAACAACGCGAATGCTTGGTTTCCCACGGGATTTCAACGAGTTTTCTTAAAGTGTGGGTCTGTTTATTTTGCAGTTAATGATAGATATTTTTCTTTATCATTGTATTGTTGAATGGGATTTCTTGGGTTAGAATTGATTATCTAGTTTACAGGCCTGTTGTTCTAGTTGTCGTGAGTTCGATTCCCACCCAGCATAAATGTTTGCGTGATGAGCACGATCATTTGTTCTGTGTCTGGGTATAATTTATCTATTATGTATGTATTTAGAAATATATAAGACGTATGTTTATTAGTTTTCTAGTATTAGTAACACCAGCTCTACTTCGCTTGAGATTAGATGGCTCTGTGTGAAAATCGTGGAGTATATTATTTTTGTGTATTATTACGTTTTTGAGAAGGAAATCCAGGAATAATCCACTAAATGGTCAGTGACACCAGTCCGCTGCTGGATTTGCTAAAAAGGCTGAGATGAATGGAATGACACACTTCTCCCTTATGAATAAGACACATGCATTGGAATGAAAGAAAGAAAGAAAAGAAGAAAGAAAAACAGTTTATTTACGCGTTAAAGACGCAATCTTAAAATTAGGTAACATAACAAAACATCAATAATAATTAATAGGGAGGATATGCGTCTCCTCCGCGCAAAACGGCCGAACGCTCAGCATAAAGCTGCGGGCTCACGCATAATGCGTTGAGCTCACAGCGCTGGTTTTCAGCGTGGGCCGGTCGCTGTGTCGTAAAGACGCTGGAACGGTGCAGTAAATAAACGTAACTAAAAATAAGTATAGAAAACTAATAAATATAAATAAAATAAATAGATAAGGCGACAGATACAATTTTATAAAGTTTTATAAAGTGGCAACACCACGATGCACCCATAGCTCAATTTGTTTTAATAATCTGTGGTAATTTCATACACTATGGCAAAAACACGAGTACGTGATTGGACGAATGCAGTTGCTGATACCAGCCCGACATACAACACATTTAATTATTATTATTGACGGTTAATGCAATGTTGCACTGCGCGTCGTGGGTTCGATTCCCGCACGAATCAAACATTTGTATGGCCTACAGATATTTTGTTTTGGTTGCTCTGGGTGTTGGAATTAACTCACGCACGAGCTGAAGCCCACTGAGGCTATGGATTCATTTCTGAAAGGGAAACTTGGAGTCCTGGAAGACAAGGCAAGGAGGGACCATAGAAGTGGTTTTTAGTCAGTAAAAGTCAGACATGCCTCCCACACCGCCCTAGACCGGGAGAAGTCATTAGATTTCCAACTTGCAAACAAAATCCACGGTATGATAGAAACTCTTAAGGGGATATCCTGGTACACCATGGCGGCGCGACCAACAAAATGTATGCAGCTCTATAGTTACTCACCTGGTGTCCGTTTAGTTGCGCAACCAATTTGCTGGCGCGACCAGCTCGGACGTGTGGCGACTCTGGTGTCTGTATGGTGTCTAGTTTGGTAGCTTAGGGCTATATTCCCGGTGAAATATAGCCCTTACTGAGGGCATCGTCTTCACTTCAAGAAAAGCAGAATACAAATTCAAAGTAGAGAGGGTTTACAAATTTCGAAGAATTCTATGATTGAGTTCTTTATAGAAGTGCCATTATATTAATGAACTTCGTTATTATTTTGTTTTCATAATAATTTAATACCGAATTTTCAGTAGTCAGGTATCTCTTGAAGACATCTCGACAGGTCTTAGGTACGCAAAGATGTAGAATAATTAAAATTAATAGGGATGAAAGGACCCTGAAAGTGAAATATTGAATTGGGTAGGTTCAACTAAAAGAATTCTTAGTTTAAACGCAAATATTTTTTTTAATTATTAAATTTCTCTAATAACTCCAAAGTATTGTGATTATTCAACATGTTTTCAATAAAAATAAGTATTTTTCAATATGCTTACTTGAAAATCCGTGCAGAAGAGCTTATCCCTACCGCTTTTATGCTCGCAATTTACTGATTTTCGCACTCGTACGGAAAAGTGGGTGTTTTCGCCCACGCTAAAATTTATTACATTTATCGTATCAGCTGGGCGCTTAGTGACCTTCACGAGTCGCGCAAGTCAACCCTTTTTAGGGTTCCGTAGTCAACTAGGAACCCTTATAGTTTCGCCATGTCTGTCTGTCCGTCCTCGCTTAATCTCTGTGACCGTTAGCACTAGAAAGCTGAAATTTGTTACCAATATGTATATCAATCACGCCGACAAAGTAGTAAAATAAAATTTGGAAAAAAATGTTTTATTAGGGTAGTCCCCCTATATGTAAAGTGGGAAAAGATTTTTTTTTTAATTTGAACCCTAACGTGTGATATATTGTTGGATAGGTATTTAAAAATGAATAGGGGTTTACTAAAATCATTTTTTGATAATGTCAATAATTTCGGAAATAATCGCTCCAAAAGTAAAAAACAATGTGCCCTCTAACTTTTGAACCATAAGTTTAGAAAATATGAAAAAAATCTGAAAAGTAGAACTTTATAAGGACTTTCTAGGAAAATTATTTTGAACTTGATGGAAAGAACAGTTTTTGTACAAAAAAAGACAAAAAGGTTGAACAAAATAATTTCTGGACTAAGTTTGTAGTATATGCAAGCATTTTTTTAAACTCATTAGTGGGTACACTTATTGTGACGGACGGGAAACTACGGAACCCTACACTGAGCGTGGCCCGACACGCTCTTGACCAGTTTTTTTATTTACATATATCTTCATAAGTGTATTGACACAAACGTCGTTTGATACACGTTATGTTTGAAAGCTTATCATGTGATACTGTGCCTTGTGCCTACACGTACATTGTAGCTTGCCACTCTAAACTAATTTCAACAAATTGCTTGCACAAAAATAAAACCTAGCATTCATGACCGATGCCCTTTCAACCCAAATAAAAAGTGCAACGATCCACTTAAAAGCAATTGAACAAACAATAGAAAAACGATGAAACAAAGCAACGCAACAAAACGCAAATAAAACATTCACTCAACGCAGACAAACAAAACGCAATCAAAAACAATACGAATGGTTCCGAATTGACACGAACGGCATAGGAATAATGTCACGTTCCGTTCGAAATTTGAAATGATGTTTTATTGATAGTGTTTCAGCTTGGAGATTTGATCAAACGGTTCTATTGGATCAATTGCACTGCGGGGACCTTACCATAACGTGTTAAAATATCCGGCGTGTGCGCGAGAAAGACATATGTTATGGAGCTACACAAATACAACATTAATTTTAGTTTAAGAGAAACCCGAAACACGTGTCTAGTATTTTTATGTAAATAATCTATGTACATTTCATAACTGTTTCATGAAAAATCACAAAGTTCAAAGTTATAAGGTATGTCAGCAAAAATACATAGTCAGCGGGCCATCCAGGCGACTGAGGGGTTGTTTTGCACTTGCACACAGCTGTTTGCTTGCTCCTAATGCCCGCTGTGACCTGCCGTGATCTGTGTACTTAGTGTCGTTGGTATCCAACTTGTAACCGTTTAAATATTTTTTGGGAAAAATATAACATGGTGTAAAAACTATTGGGATCCATTCAGTTACTGATTCTGAACAAACTATATTCAGGACAGGTTTCGTATAAACTGAAAATTATTTTGTGTAGTATCCCTTTAACAGTTAAATTCTGGTCGTAAAATGGATCGCGTTAAGTCGCTTTTTAATTTGCTAAATTTTAGTAAATCTTTTTAAATCTATCAGCTTTGCAAGTTTCCATCTTTGCTGTAAATAAAGTCATGTAAAACCAGCTCTCTTCAAAATTATAATCTCGCCAGCTTCCTACACGTAAAACTCCAATCGAGACCAAAATATATGCTGATACGCCTCTCTCCTTAAGAAAAACGTGAGACACATACAATATCAATATAATTTGGAGTTCACGAAGCCTGCGGCGGTCCGTCTGATCTTCTAATACCTTCTTAGCAGATTTGAGAGGAGGAAAAAGTAAGATATAACCGAACAGAGGGTAGTCCGGAAATTACTGGATTTCTTGGGGTGCGCCGGGGTGGGGGGGAAAGGTTCACAAATGAAGCAATTCTCGCTCGTCCACGCTCCATCGACGACGTCTTATTAGAGTAATCCGCAGCAGCTCGTAATTGTTTAATAAAAATACAATATGAGGACAGTTAGCAGTTGTATTGTCATATCTTTGTCTTTTGAGAGGTCTGCAAGCGATATTAATATTTTTGTTACTTAGATAGAGCAGTGGTATAGACTGTCTAAAAAGACAAACGACTTGGGAATTTTGTGTAATATTTAATCGTTTAAAAATACTTAAATATTCGATAGTTTTATAAGGTTCTTCTATTAGTAAACAATGAACAAGATCTCTTAATTAACCTAGATTATTGAACCAGCGTTGACTACATCAGATTTAATTTTACAAAAATAATTACCCAAGTTGGTTGCCATTTTAGACAGACTCTAGCCCAGTAGTCACGGCTCTGACTTACGAGTTGTAGGCTGCGGGTTCAAATCTAGTTACTTTGCGTATTTTTTTGTTAATTACTCTCCAAATTTGGACAAACAAAACATCGTGAGGAAACTGGCATGATCTAGAACTAAAACATCGAAGATATGTAACATCCAACAATCTGCAGTGGGTCCGCGTAATGAATTATGGTCCATTTTCTCTCATAGAACAGGACGCCTAAGTCTCAGTAGTGGGAACATTATAAGGTTGATTATACTTTTGCTGACTTAGATCAGAACAAGGGTGAACTGAATCGTGAGAGTGGTTGACTGCAAGTGACATCACTCAAAGTTATGGACATGAATGACAATAAACTACGAAAATACACAAATAACCTTCTCACAAACTCATAATTTCCCTTCTACCCCTATCATAAAAAGCTACGAGCCAAATCGACCACAAATCAGGTCAATAAATAAGACTCGAGAGAAAAACACACGTATTCAAATGAGCCTCCATTGGCTGAAGACGGAGAGCCCGCATCGGCTGAAGATGAAGAGCATGCTATCTCGGGGAACATAAATAATTCCGGCGCAGAACCGCCGCTGATCATCAATACCGCTAAGCTTCGGAGGAGGTAACGTGGGTAGGCACAGGTTGGTGCGGATAAATTGACACGATTTGTTTAGTAACTTTTACGTATATTTTTGGTCGATATTGCGAAAAGTTAGGGTATTTGGGTAACTATTAATGTGTTGTATTGATTTATCTAGCCTAGCATAAGCTTAGTCAGCCTTTTAATGTTCCCACTACTAGGACTCAGTGAACCTTTTGAGTGTCTTAATTAAGTTACACAGTTCGACATAAGCAATTGTCTTTATATTGTGTCTCTAATTACGGCATTCGATGAGTTAATGAGAGGGATTGGGCCGTAATCCACCACGCGGGTCCAGTGCGGGTTGGTGAATGTCACATGTCTTAGAATTTTTGGTTCTAGGACATGCCCGTTTCCTATCGATGTTTTCCTTCACCGTTTTGAGAGCAGTGGTGATGAAATAAATTACACAAAGTAATGCGCCTGGCTGGGTTTGAACCCTCGACCTAAACTCGTAAGTCGGGGCCGTAACCACTCGTCCACCACTGCTTTGATTTATCTAGACTAAAATATAAATGAAAAAGTAACCCCTGTCACGAATGAACCGATTTTGATAAAAGGGACGAAGTAAGCTTAAAGCTCTAGGAAGCATATTGGTTACTTTTTATCTAGCTTCGACTTAGTGTCCGTAATAACTGACATTCACCCGGACGAAGTCGTGGGGTGGCGCTAGTGTTTATACATATATCTTATAAGAATATAGTTTAGAGCAATTAGATTTTAATGAATAATGTAGGTAGTATATAGTATATTTTAAAGTAATATTTAATAGTTTGTTTTTTTGTTTGTAGGAGGTAATTTCTGGAAGTACTGGTCCGATTGCTAACATTTTTTTACCGGTAGAAAACTGATTTATTCCTGAGTGACATAGTCTTGTATGCGGGCGGAGCCGCGAGCAAAAGCTAGTGGGTTATAAAACATAAGAAAGAATAAAAAGAAAAATCTCAAGTACAGTCGCAATCTTTGCAGGAAGAGTTTTTTATTTCCTTTTTGGTTGGGAAAAAAATGTAGTCCTCAAGCAATTTACCCCTTAAAAATAAATAAAGAAAAGTAGGTATAATAAATAACAGCTGGAAAGCGGTAAAGTTGCCGCCATGAATATCAGTTAGCAGCCAGCCTGGGGAGATAACTCATGGTTTACTGTGGCTCCAGTAAGCGGCAGCTAATATGCGCCAGATGACTAGAGTGGTCTCATGGAGAGAAATAGGCTTGCAAAATGAAAATGAGGGGATTTTTACTAAAATTTATTGTCATGGCCCTTTCAATTTTGAGAATGATGTCGAACGTTTATCTTTCAACAAGGTTTATTATTTTAGGAAGATCCAGATTTCGTTATGATGCTAAATGCGAAGAGTAAGGCCTATGTGATCGGGCAGTTATGTTTATTTTTACCAAAACTCGCGACAAAGCAATTGAAGGTTCTTTAATTTTATTTTGTTATTTAAAAGTAACCAGTAGCTATACACAAAGTATGTTACAAAGTTAGTGTTTTAAAGTAAACTATGGCTAATAACAGGTTCCCCTTTCTAACTAGGATAGTTAAATTGTACAGTTACAATTTTGTTTTAATGTTAATTTTAGGAACACGTTGGAATAATGAAAAAGTTTCCAGAAATGCTTCCAATCATGCAAATAATTGACATTAATACGTTGCTAGCCTAAGAGAACACCTTGAAGGGAATTTATTTAAATTCGACGTCAGGTTATCATTTAGGCTGTCAAAATAATATTCACAATTTTTTTTTGATCTAACCACGTATCTACATAAACCATTTCCATTGTTCTCCACAAAAGCTCATAGTAATTTACTATTCAATTAAAACATTAATTTAATTGCTGCAGTAAGCGATGTTCTTGTCAGCTGACACGCGGGTCAACGAGTCATCAATATGACTCGTTGTTGGAGAGATAGTGAACGAGCAAGTTGCGAAAATTAAATAAATATTTTCACTTAATACAATTTTAAAAATGCCTCTCAGAATTTTATTTCATCTCATCTGTATCTGAAAGCTCATATCGAGTATTAAGGTATTGATATTAAAATAATATCGTTCATAAATGTTTTTATGAATAAAGCACTCAATCTGTAGACGGATATTGAAACACTCAAGAATACGGGGCCTTTGAAAAATAACGTTATAAAAATACACGACAAAATTTACAGATTGATTTTCCATTTTCTCAACACTTGACAATTTTCTGAACAATGAGAATAATTTTATGAAGAGCAGGAATCGGGAGATAATGAAATAAACGTACCATTCCCGTCACTCACCTTTTTGTACAGCTTTCTAGATAAAATAATTGTCTCTGGACACTCTTCTTTATAAATATTTATTGCCAGCTCTTTGTTCACTTCTATTCTTATCTCGAATTTTTCAATATAAGAACGTTTTTTATTTGTTTTTGCAAATGTCAAGTTCTTGATTAAATCAATTGTTTCTATTGACGTTAAAATTCAATGACAAAAAGAAATTGTGAAGTGCCAATTTGGGAAGAAAACTCTTGAAAGCTATTGATGAATAAATCGTTTTCTCCCATTCTCTCCTATCTTAAATTGTGTCCAAAGAAAAGAAAGTTAGTGATAGCATGATAGGTGGTCACGCTATCACCGATTTCATTTTTCTCATATTATCTTTGTTTTTTTTTTTATATTCGTCCATACTCATAATTTTTTCACTAAATTTAACAGGCGTTTCATTCGTCATCTTCACGTGACCATATTAGGACAAACAATTTTGTTTCAACTTTTCAGTCACTAGCACCACTTTCAAACTTTTCCTAATATACTCATTTCTATTCTCGTCGCTTCATACATCCATCTCAACATTTTCATCTTTGGTACATACAATCCTTTGTCAACTGTCTTTTCTACCATCCAAAATTCTGATCCATACAGTACCTATACGCCGAAACATAACAAAGCCATTGACACCACAAACGAAAGCAGCACCCCAGCCGATCAAAAATCCGACGTCTGCCGAAAATTGCCGAACAAAAAGCGGATTAAACCGGTTATCGGCGGCTGCTAATAACAATAGTGTCGTGAGATAATCCAGTGTGATGGATGACGAGGGAACTGGCCACCCCTTTTAATTGCCGGCGTGAATGTGCCTGTCAGTCACGTCACGGTGAATTTTCCATTTATATTATAATAAGTTGGGATCTGTTTTGAAGCGGTTTTCTTGGTCTCCTCGGTTTAATAAAGGTAGTGTCCCCAAGCACCGCGTAGCTGACGGAGGGGTGATGGAAATGCAAGAGATTATTTTTTGGCAATGCATTTGGTTGAATTAATCTTGGTGGAGGAAGAGAAATCATATCATATTGGTGGGGCAACAAAGTAAATAAGTAAACAGAATATAAGGTTTGTAAGTAGTGAAGCGTGTAACCACAAAATATATAGGTACAGAAGTCTATCTACATACAAAGCGCGCTCGAGCAACGCACACAAAGACACCGCTCACAGACATAATGTCTAGGTCGCGTCTCGGATCACTCGTCGAACAATTCCGGCTCAAACGCTCATTAGTGTGTGTCCACCGAGCGTAGGTATAAAAAGTGAAGTACGTACATGAGATTGCCTTCTGTACCTATCTATTTTGTGGTATAGCGTAAACTAGCCAAAGAAAATATTAATACTGCTGTTACAATTCTAGAAAGTGATTTAGTTTTAGATATTTTACAGTATTTTGATATTTTAATTCTTGTCAGCCACGTTGGTCCAGAGGTCGTAAGTTTCATAGTTATTGTTGAGGTCTTAGGTTTAGTTTCGGGGTTGGGTGAAGTATTAGTAAGTTTTTTTATCTCGAACTTCTCAATAGCAGCCTGGAGCCTAGACGAATACGCGATGATAGGCTGACCTCCTTTGATCAGCCTTTACTGACTGGCGAGATCTGGGTGTTCTATAAAGATGCAACACCTCACACCTCACCTTATAAATGTTACACCTCTACCTAACCCGGTGTCATGTTATTCCCAACATGATTTACCTACTTAGTAATGAAAACGATTGCCCATATTCATCTCACTGGCCATGTCTAAACGCTGTATTACACAGATAAAAGCCTGTAAAAGCCCCCTTTCCTGCATTCAGTGTTTCTTCCAGTTGATTTATACGCAGCCTTCCATCTTTCCATTCTGACCCCTTTTCCTCTAATCTAACTTCCCCTTTCCTCCCTTTCTCTGAGATAAGCAGCTGATTCTGTTCATTTCCTTTCCCACACGTCAGAGCGTGGCTGGGTGTGTATCGTTGTGCACAGTGAAGCGTCGTTACCACCATCAATCATCTACCGATACCGCACGATCGACGCCGAACGCGCGCGAACATCTGCGACCACTACCGCCTAATTCATCATTTTGCATTCGACTGTACCACTACGTTATTAACACTGTAAAACCAACTTTGAAAGAAAGTGATAAGGTTGCTTTTGCTTTAACGAGATGTATTAATTCATCATATCTCGATTGACAGGTCACTTTGCAGTCGTCAATAACTTTATATTCATTAAAATAAGAGCTAATTTCCTTTATTATTTTGTTGATATTTATGTGCAAAGTATACTCGCAGATGTGTTGACAATATTGATTGTGTGCGAAATGTTATTATATTAGTGTAAATATTAAATGCAGGACAATCAAATGGTGCCATTGATTTGTACAGCGCATATGGTGTGTTGTTGCTGCACTGTTGCTCATTTTGTTAATATCGACAGATTTGTTCAAAATTAACTTTCCCCTGCCATCGGAACCCGGGTCAGGTCGGTCGAAGCCGGATGGTGAATTATGTATGTATGCACATAATCCTATTTGGTTTGGGGATTCAAAAGGTTTGTAGCAATGGAAATACTGTTAAAATATCTCTGTTTATTTTAGGCTGTTATTTTATTATATGAGATTCAAGCTTTTCACTTAAGAAGAAAGAAAAATAGATGGTATTTTATTGTTTGTTTCAAACTGAGGTGTAGAGTATTTTTTTAGCGTAGGTAGAGTATCTTTCAAACAATTTAAAAACTCAAGAAGTCCCGATGTGCTTTAGCTGAGTAAACTTCAAAATTCTTTTTTTTCTGTGATATATAAACTAGTGCTAGACCGCGATCCCACCTAATGTAAGCGACCGTTGGTGGTGAATCACACTAGTTTCCTAGTAGTCCTACTCTTAATATTTGCTGTTTCATTTAGTGTAGGTACTCAGTATCCCCGAGGTAATTTATCCATAATTATAAAGAGTCCACAACTGGTATTGACTTTTCCATAGGTACACAAATCATGGCATAATATCCACCACAACATGCATCATCCTCCATGTTAGGCATTCAGCTGGCGTACGGAACCCGCGTAATTTAATTGTACCGGCCGCGGGCACAATGCCGCGTGATTGGACGCTGCCTACGGAATCCTAAATGCTGACAGTGCCCGATATGAGTGGGTTCACTATTTCGGGGGTACGTGTGTCTTTACAAAAACCCTACTGATTTAATATAAACCATGGAATCAGTGTGGTTTGTTCTCGTTGTGGTGTTTTTGATTCGATTTGGTAAGAGTTGTTGGCAATTTGTTGTGAATCAATTTGTGAAAAGGGTGTCATACGTGTTTTATGATTAGTTGTGTTGCGTATCAGATTTTGTTTTTTTTCTACAAGTTGGCAGTAGTATCGTCACAAAGTTAATATTTCTTTTTGACGATTTGGATCAATTTTTTGAGTACCTACATAAATAACTTTAATGTATCTACGATTCATTTGTATTTTTTTTTATTCACTCTTTTTTTCTCTCTTTTATTGCACCACCACTATTTTTTTTTGCATGACGCAAAAGGTTGACTTGTAGATAATGCCTAAAATATTAAATAAATGGCAAGGCCTATCTCCAACAGTGGACGTCTATCGGCTGAAATGATGCTGATGATTAAATAAATAATTTAGCTTCTGATATAGCTGTTGATATTATGATTATATGTGATCGAAACAGCTTTAGAAGTTTATCTTATAAATATTGAATTTGGAATAAACTGATTGCCCATTTCCATTCCATTTTCACCAAAAATTTAAATCGTAAATAAAAATTGTTTACGATAAGAAAAGAAACATAAGTAACGCACAATTTCCTCATCCATTTCCGTTTGAACCACCCAAAAAAAAACCCTATATTCTCCACGCAAACCACGACCTTGACTTTTCCATTAAATTAGGGGCCAGCAGCAATAAAAACAATCAGCAACTTCCTCCTTGTGAATAAAACACAATAAAACGAGCGTTTGCCCGTTGACACGAGAGGCGTCTTGTTACGGAAGGAGAGGTCCCGCATCACAATGAGGTGTGTACGGAACCCAGTTACTGAAGCACTGTTTTAGCTCGGAAAATGAGGATGGAGAGTTTTAGCGGGAAATAAAATTAATTTTGTGACATTATGAGTACGTAATTAAAGGATAATTAGATTAAATTATTAACTGCATGCAAAAACTTCGTACTTGTTTCAATAAAGGTTAGCGTCAATCGTAATCAAAGTAGTACTTCGATACCTATGTATAGCATCTAACTAAGAAAAACAACAGTTTGCTATAGTTACTACTTGTGTACTTACAATTTCATTTAAAATGAGATTTCTAGCCGCCTGTCCACAATGCAGTCATAAAATGAAGTATAATAAATCTCGTTCATGATTGCAGGTTTTGATAATATGCAAGACTTAGGTATTTAATAAAATAGTTTTACTGCAGCATTACACTTTATCCAAATTGTTTTCGATCCTATTAATCAAAATCTTAACTCATGATTAATTGACAAGACGTGCCTAAACGAATGGATCTTAAAGCATAAAAGTACTCATCAAAGTTTCTTCATTAAGGTAGGTTGAGGAAAGATTTTTTTAAATTCATCTTCTGAATAGGTTACATCCTTCTATATAGTTTAATACGTAATGAAAGTTTGTATGGAAGTCCGTCATTTTGCAAATGGCAATCCAATCTCACTCGACTTGTGAATAATTAAATTTAAAATCACTTCTCAGCCTGGTTCTCATATGATTTGACCCCTGAGTTTGTTTCGGTGTTTTTTCTCAGGGTAGTCAGCTAGGAAACACCGGCCTCATCTAGTTTAAACTGGAGAAAAAATTGACGTGTAAAAGCGTTTTTAAAAAACCTATTTGCAAAAATTAAAATAAAAAAAATGAATATCATTTATAATTTATCATTAAAAAAAAATTGATTTGAGTGGCTGGCCTATTAGTAGTGTGCACTAGTGGTTAGTGGCCCTGACTGCTGTGGTGGAAGTTGTGGGTTCGATTCCCACCGAGGACAAATGTTTGGGTGATGACCTCGATCATTAGTTCAGTGTTTGGGTGTAATTTATGTATAATATATGTATGTATTTAGAAATATATAACTATGTTAATCAATTGTCTAGTACTCACACCACAAGTTCTGTGCGACGATTATATCTTACTAGCTTTTGCCAGCGGCTTAGCCCGCGTACATAACATATGGCCAAATAGGCCATATGTTATTGCATTTGGACCAGTATTTTCAGAGATTACCTCCTACAAACAAAAAACAAACTTTACCTCTTTATTATAAAATAAGTGTAGATGTAAATTATTATAATAATTATTAATTGGGTAATGAAAAAAGACGGTATCTCATTAATTAACCAAAACCATAAAGGAAACATTTCGTCGTTTGTGTTTTGTCAGTTCATCCGGTGTTCAGTGCTGCCAAATTAAAAAAAAGCACACAAAATGCAGAATACGTTTGTGTTGTCTTTTTTAGCCAATTACCACTAATGAGTAGTACATACACTACGGCGTAAAGAATGGAGTTCCGAATGCATTTTTCGTGCAAGTTTTTCATCATTCGTTTTTAGCATATTAATGTTTTGTTTATCTCAACAACAAGAACTTTGATGAAGCAGGCTGGTGTGGGGTACAAAGCCACATAAGTAAATACAAAGAAGTGATTGATCTTGTTGCCGAAACCTGGAAATTATTTACGAAAAGTAAGTGTTTTTCCATGTCACACAATATTCTAAACAAACTCATCCAAAATAATGTTAACTTTAATTCCTGACTCCCGGTACTAAACTCTGAAGACATTTTAGTGACTAGAGGCCCTACCATAAACTCTTGACGCGGTACAGTTGACGGCCTAAACTGAACTGTTAAAGGGATGAAGCTGTTTAGAGTGTACAGCTCCCTCTCTCTTTCTCGCTCGCACATTCATTTTCCAGTTTTTTTTCTCTTTAATTTTTGGGGACTTTAATCTCAAAGAGCATGTCAGCCCCAGTGTAACCTTAAATAAGTTTACAATAATAACTTAACTTAATAATCAACACAATTGATTAAATGTTTTTTACCAAGTTTGAACTAACACTTATATTCCAAGTCATGTCCTCCGACTCGATTTCATCTCGAAAAATCGAAAGGACAGTTATAGTTTGTTAATGTGTAATTTATCAAGGTTTCGTGTTCAAAACAACTAAGTCGGGGGGGGGAAATCCTTCAATCTTAGTCTACAATTTGTAGAACCAATAAAATTTCCATCTCTTCTAAACAATAAAAACCTATTTCTAATATCAAAACACATGTCCCGTGGTCAACACTTTAAATGCCAATAAAACGTGTCCCAGATCTCGAAGCTGAAAGAACAATATATTTTATTGCGAAACGATAAACTTACCTGATCGCAGTCCAATACACCGAACACTAGTAGTCTGTAAATATTTACTGCTGGCAACACCTTACCTAAAATTAACACACACGCGAATATACACCCTAAATTCTAACACATACGGTACATTTAAGAATGAGATTTGTATAGTCATAAGTCCATCAACACAAAGTTTGTTTGTGTTGTCCAAACATTGCCTGTTAAGAACTAACACCTATTGTTTAACTTTATAGTTATTTTTATCGTTAACTGTTAGTTTTTAAAACTTTTTTTATGATTATTATTGTATGTACCTATCGGCTATTTAATTTTTTAATGACTAATTTTCGTATTAATAACACTACTGCGGTTACATAACTACTAATCTAATGTCCCACTAATTAAATAACACTAAAAAAATCTTCATTTTATTTGTCGTATTTCATTTTATGTCGCGTATCGTTTTCGCCGGCGTAGTGTCGTGCTAGGGCGGGCGGCGTGTGGACGCGGGCGGGCGCCGTTCGTTCCGGCCGGCGAATGAGCGCGCCAGTTACGAACTGCGCTTTAAATCCTCCACTACTCGTGTACTTCTAGTTGTACAAGTCATTTACTTTCATATTGAGATGAGCTTATAATTGGTATTGTTTGGAGATTATATTCGGGTGGGTCTTACTTTTGGTTACAGCTAATAAATCAGCAATTTATAAACTATATTTTATTATATGACTTTATTTTTTAATAACCTTATTATTATTTAAGAAATACATATTGGATTTTTCTGTAACTGATTCGTATCTATACTAAAAAATAATTTGTCCCTTACATGATTTTTGCTTTTCAACAAATCAATTTATGTAAATAACTAAATTTTAAATAAATAATAAAATAAAAATTTACAATGTGATAATTTACCCGAATACATTATTTTATTTGCCACCGTATCACCGCGGATGTTTACTCATTACTTTAACTACCCCATAAAAGGTAACCTCACATTCTCCCCTCCTACTAATTACACGACATAAAACTACTAATAAAACATAAAAATCCCCCACCCCTGGGCTCCACCCTACAAGTTACAACTAGTATTAAATAGTAGAACCGTTGAAAAGCTCGTAAAATTTTTATTCGTCATAAAGTTAAGCGGAGCAGGGGGTTGTAGTTAGTGAACATGATTGCGGACAATAAAACTGAATGGGGGATTGATTTAAGGCCTGCTAATAGATGATCATTGAAGTGTGAGTCGGCTCCTCTTTACACCTCATATATTAAGCTTTTGGTTTTCGTTAACCAAGGATTTTTCTTTAGTTTACAACATATTTTTTTCTTGAGGTGGGAAATTATCCTATTATTTCTTCCGCTGTAGGGCAAGAGGGCGTGTCAGACCATTTCTGACGAAAACTACCTACCTCAGTGTTGTCTTTTTTAACCCAAAGGTTGACTGAGACAGAATACCTTGTTGTATTAAGTCCGCCTATGTACTACTACAGACTGTACATGAAGTTTAAATAAATAAAATTTAACTGTGAAAAAAAATCCAGTGGCCCTAGCGGTTATCAGACCTGCTAGGCGGTTTTTCTGACGTCTTTTTGAGGCGCGCGCGGAACAACCGGGCCGTATTCTATGACTCCTAGGACCTCTGACATTCTACTTTAGTTCTAAATTCAGTGGGTGTCATTATCATCAGTATTAGTTAGTTTGCTGTTTTGTAAGTTATCACAAATAACACTGGTTATTCCGACTGTCACAATAAAAACTGATAAGTAGTCCATTGTCGAGTACCGAACGCGGCGGATGGTCAGCCAGTACTATGATTTTGATCTTTATGTGTATCTAAGTAAAGTTGAGTATAAAATGAAACAACTTGGTACTAAATACTGAACTAATTATTATTCTCATATTGAACTTTAAAAGCAGGACCCTAACCAGATGGCGGAGAATCTTAATAGCGACTTCTAATTTGACTGTCAACGCCATCTAGTTAAGAATCCGTAACTAATACATTTTTGAACTTAAATCGCGTTCTAAACATCCATTTCATTAGATAAGGTTTCTTATGGAGAAAATATTTGGCACTATTTGCGGTAGATTTATTTGTGATGCCTATATTTCATGCACACAGAGTTACACACATGCAAATGTTCCACACGCGCATAACACAGTGGGCATTTACAACAAAATCAAATAACATTCGCACGCATATCTGAGCCAATTCCAGCGTAGTTGCCAGGATTCCGCCCCATCCACGTAGCGTGACAACCGCGGGATGCACAGCATTCAGACATAATACAATCAATACAGACGTAGAAAACAGAATTATAGACATACCTACAAAGCGACTAATAATAATTTCTTAGGTACTAGGGACGCGTTGAGAGACTTGGTTTTTATCACTACATAGTCCCCTGTCCCTATGTCCCTTTGTATGCTTAAATCTTTGAAACTACGCAACGGATTTTGATGCGGTTTTTTTTAATAGATATAGTGATTCAAGAGGAAGGTTTATATGTATAATAACATCCATTAAATAGTGGAGAAGTACTGTTATTTTTGAGGTTTCTAATGTGATGTCGTAAATAATTACATTTTTTCCGCTTACATTGCAAACGCAGGCTGAACCCTACGAGTTTTATCAAAATAATGTACTAAGTATTGTACACATTGAAAAGGTCTACAGAAAAGTCCGTGATGGTATATCACTTATGGATAACCCACAATAACTTTTTTTTGTCATTTACCTTTTACGACAAATAATGGCTAATTTTCGAAGCGATTTTAACGAATACAGCATTAATCCTTAACCAATTAAATACCTTGAATACATTGTTCATTTAATATAGATCTATATGGCCCTTTACACCGTATGATTTAAGTGAATATTTTCGAAGATATTACAGATTTAAAAATTGCGGGACGTAGCGTTTGCACCGGCCGGCCGCCCGGTGCGGCAAGAGCATTGCACCCGTGCGAAGCCGGGGCGGGTCGCTAGTCTTATATATAAAATTCTCGTGTCACAATTTTCGTTCCCGTACACCTCCGAAACGGCTTGACCGATTCTCATGAAATTTTGCGAGCATATTGAGTAGATCTGAGAATCAGCCAACATCTATTTTTCATACCCGCAAAACAACGTTTGCCGGGTCAGCTAGTAATATGTATGTATATACTTTATTATACAACAATAGGGTAGACGTCAAAGCGCAATTTTGCGACTTTATGATAATTGCACTACTTTCTAAAACTATCTTAATCAAACCTCCGTGTTGTGGAATGTGATCTTTTTAGTAAGTGGCAATCGAAGAAAAATTTATAGATAAGTTTTTTTTCACTTTGTACCCGTCGTCGATGTGATCTATGTACAGATTGAGAGCTTAGCAAAGCACACACTCAATATGAACCTAAAAAATATATAATCTCCATTGTTTTTATAAAAACTGTTTTATGTGAAGGAGCATTTAGGAGAAAAATAACAGTTTAATAACCTCTAAAGCACAAAACGAAACACAATCACACCTATAAACGAGAAAGTATGTGGGTGTTGGTTGTTAGTTCTTCTTGTTCAAATGTCTCAACACCAAAACAATTTTTTTTTTTTGTAAAATGCTAAAATACGTGCCCTATATATGGACTTATTTGATAATAATATAAATATGCTTTTCGTGGAGTCAGCCTATTATGTATGTAATTATACTGTTTTTCAATTTTTTTTTTTAATTTTGATAGGTTCGCGCTTGACCGCTATCTCACCTGATGGAAAGCGACAATGGATCGCGCTTACCTAGAAGTAACCTATTAACTGTGGACTTAAAGATTTCCGGGTTGTAGCTATTAGGAAACACAGACTCCGGCAAGGAATTCCAGTCCTTAGCTGCACGCACCATGAATGTGTAAATAAACAGTTTATATATATAGTTTATGTTGTTGATAAAACTTGCAATCCACCTCCACGTTCCTATAAATGCAGTACTCAGTCCTCGCATGGCTACCTCCGCCCGCCCTCACGCGGCCACAGTGCCCGCAGGCTGCGATCAATCAGGCCGGGACGGATCTCCTTTGTGCCAGGATTACAGGCGCGTGCTGATGCTAATCTGGTTATTGGCTACTGGGAGCTACTGCGGGAGGTGAATACTTCGGTGAGTGTATTTGATGAAGCTGAACGGATAAGCAGCAATGGTGGCCTCGTGGTAACGCCCCTGACTGGAGGTAGCGAGTTGAAACCTAACCAGGCGAATTACTTTATGTAATTTATTTCTTCACCACCGTTCTCAAAACGGTAAAAAAACTGTATCTTAGAACCAAAAAATTGAAGATCTATGACATACGTTACACCAATCCACACTAGGCCCACGTGGTGGATTCCGGCTTATTCCTATAGGCACTGCTGGGACTCACATCCTCTTTTAAGCTCTCTCATTGAGAAGGAGTCTCGGCAGTGGGAATATTACAAGTCTGATTATGCTATGCGACTTAGCTTACGTTCTAAATCCTTTTAAGATATCACTCTTCACATTTTCTTCTTCCTTCCCTGGTCCCATTATTTGGGGTCGGGTCTCCTCACTTTCCTGCGCCGGCTTTATCTTGGGTTGTCAATTTTAGCAACTGGGCTTTATCACTCTTCACATCATTCGACTCAATCGGCATGACATCGGAAAATATCTCGTAGGCAATGTATTAATATAGCTATCTACCTAGCTATACTTTTTTGTGGTTGACAAATCATCATATACCTTCTTCTCCGGCTCTGAGCGAAGCGAGAGGGAGTGTTCGTTTTTTACTGACTAAAACCTACCCATGGTTACTCTTTCAAACAATCGCGTAGTCTTAGAACAAGTTATACTTGTCTCTCAATTTTATTCAGTTGAGTGAAGAGGATTACTTTGAATGTAGGAGTTAGGAAAACTTAAACTTGTCGGTGTTACTTGAGCGGATTTATGAATTACTCTATTATACTTAGATCGTTATTTGTTCACGTTACTAAAAATACGAGGACTTTGAATAAGTTTAAGCAAGAGAAATGTGCGCACGGCTAATCACTGACGACATAGAAAGACGTCCACTGTTAGACATAGGCCTCCCCCAAGCGTCACCGGTCCTTTGTGTCTCGCATCCATCGGATTCCAGCGACCCCGACCTGGTCATCATTCGTTTCACCTTATGGGAGGTCTTCCAACGCTGCATCTTCCGGTACGCGTTCGCAAATTAATACATCACTGGATGATTACATGGTGTACTTATTCATTGCAACAATAAAGGTTTTGTTCAGTTGCTATGAAAATAAATACTCATATCAACCGAACAAAACCTCAGTAGACTTTCTGAATAGGCAGGTACGTGTCGCTTGCTTATGTAGGCATAAGCACAATATTTTTGTCACGAAACAAAATGTTCCCTCCCCACAGTACTGAGCACTGGAACTGATGACACTGAGCAACACAAATTGAATTCAATATGTAATTTTTTATTTTCCTTTACACTGGCGGAGCGGAGGCTCTCGGTGTCGCCACTGTTGCGCCACTTGACGGCGACCTTTTCAAACGACACTGTTAAATTTTTAAGTGGAGTTAGAATAAAAAGTCGGCGTTGACGGCGAGCACAATGCGGGCTCTCTATTCCGCAAAGCTTTTCTCTCTTTACGTAAAGGTATGTGTCGGGAGGGGTGGGGGGAGGGGTAGTGATGATTCGTTATTTTTCCCCGCATTATGGCCGTCGAGAATGTTTCGGCTGTTTTTCATGAAAAAATAATTTCTCGTTTTGTATTTTTATTTGTGACGTGTTTTATATTCAAATTCTTTCATTCGCGATTGAATAGAGGACGATTGTGTACGGAGGCGAGAGGTTTTATACTGTTGAAGATAATTCGTTACGACTTTTAGGAGATTAAAAATTAACGACTAATCTACACTAATATTATAAAGAGATAAAGTTTGTTTTTATGTTTGTAGGAGGTAATCTCTGGAAGTACTGGTCCGGTTGCAAAAATTTTTTCACCGATAGAAAGCTGCTGAACGCTATGTTTTAAGCAAGCTTTCTTCATCGTCAACTATATCGTCGCCTTCCATCAGGTTAGATAGTCTTCAAGCGCGACACTATCAATAATAGATAAAAACATACAAGATGAAAGTAGTCATAACACATCGACATATATGTATAAGTCAATGTCATAAAACTGAACCAAAGGGTCGTCACATTTCCGCGACTTTCATTCTAAAGGAGATAATGTCTGTACGTACGCAATATAACTGTCGAACTAAGTGTTGTACTAGACGTGACCCGTCCGGACTGCGGCTGAAGTCCCCGCTGCTTAATCCCTCCGTCTGGACGACCAGAGCCAATGTGCCCTTCAAAAAAGATACGCACTTTCAAAGTTTTGGGCTTGTTTGTGATAACGATTTCTCGAAAAGATATTTGAGATTTATTTTGAATTTAGAATGAGCTGATTGTTATTCGCAGACATGAGGCGAAATGGAAAATTCGTGTGGTTCTTTTTTTTTATTTAGGCCCTTTTTATTGTTAGTGTTCTGAACCAATTAGTTGTACAAAGAGTCTAGGGCGATGATTCCAGTCTATTAATAAAGTTATTAGAGGTCATTGTTATGTGATTTTAGGAGACGGGTCTACAGGACCGATTTTTTTTTATTAATGATAGGCTTGCGTTTGACCACCATCTCACCTGATGGTAAGCGATGATGTGGTCACACACTCAGGACAGCTTTAGAAGGCGTAACCTTTTTCAATAGGTCAACGAAACGACGAATGTTTTAACTTTCTGTTAATAAAAGGCGTTATGACCGCCTGTATTTTTATTATAAGGTTTACTTTTTAGTCTTGGTGTACAATAAAGTTGACTGGCCTGTTGGTCTAGAGGTTAGTGACCTGCTATGCCGGAGGTCATGGGTTCGATTCCCACCCAGGACAAATGTTTGTGTGATGAGCATGATCATTTGTACTGTGTCTAGGTGTAATTTATCTATAATATGTACCTATGTATTTAGAAATATATAAGTATGTTTATCAGTTGTCTAGTACTCATAACACAAGCTCGACTTAGCTTGGGACTAGACGGCGTTGTGTGATAGTTGTGGAAAAGGAAAGAAAGAAAGTATTTATAAATAAATAAATAAAAGAGCAGAGATGGCCGAGTGGTAATGGCTCTGACTTACTAGTGTAGGTCGCGGGTTCAAACCCAGCCAGCCGCATTACTTTGTGTAATTTATTTCATCACCACTGCTCTCAAAACGGTGAAGGAAAACATCGTGAGAAAACCTTCATGTCCTAGAATCAAAAATTCGAAGACATGTGACATTCACGTTACGGTCATAGATGTTATGGCCCATTTTCGATGTTTACAGACATCTCTCTGTGAAGAACTTCTTATTTACATTCTTGGTTACATGCCCAATAAACAAAACGCTCAATATTTTAATAATCTATGCGGACTTTTAATAATCTTGTCGTCCGAATGGCGTGAAATCGCGCGCGTTCGCTTGAGATTTGAGTGGCTAGAGAGGAGACCTGAGTCCCAGCAGTGGGAACATTAAAAGACTGATTATGTTATTATTATTATGATAAATAAACAAAAGTTGACCTAAAAATCCACAGTATCTTCACCCCAATAACCGCCACCAAGCAATAATATTATTAACGCACACTAAAACCTTTTACTGTCCCATCAATTAGGCCATCATAAAAGACTACACCCATACATTCTCCATGTAGAACATGTACAATAACAAATACGAGTGTTAATTTACGAGCGTGGGCCACGCCACGCGGGGCCACGGAGGGCCACGCGGGCCACGCTATACGACATGCCATAAACCATGGTGTCCCACTGTCTCCCGTGAGGGGAGGTTATAGCGTTATGAGGTAATTGTCGATGGAATGCAGGAGTGCGGAAACGTTGATGGTGTGAAAATGTGGAAATGATTTTATTTGTATGTGTAATGGCGTTTTTATGTAAGTAAAATTCAGTGTTAACCTTAGAATAACAGACATCCATCGTATAAGTAGTCATAAATCGGAATCCTATCAACTAAAGAATACGCTGGTCTTACTCAGAAAGGCACGTTATCTTCTGAAACTTTTGCGATTGTATTATAATGAAAAATTAACTGAATCTTTTTCCGTGGGATTTAACCAATTCTTCAGTGCATGTGATCTGTGCCAATGTATGTTCAATAATTCAGAGATTGCAGGCGGGATGAGCATGAAAATGTAACCTATCTTGTACCAACATCAAAAGAAGGCGTGGGCTTGCGGAAAATGAACAACGGGTAGCTCGCCGTCCGCTCGTCATATAGAGAGCTCGTGTCGCCGACGGCGCGTAGTGTCTCACATACGCGTCAAAGAATCGTCACCAAACCGTAGAAGCCGAGTAGTGCCGATGCCTGCTGGGACCAAGGGAAAACTTCTGAAAAGGAAAGTCATGGCCTTAGATCGTAAAGGGCAACTAAATGAACGAAGGTATGGTTTAGTTAATAAAACTATGGAGTTTCATGCCGGTTCTTCTCCATAGGAAACGACCAATTTCGAACCGTGCACAAGCTTCTGACGTTTTATAAGTGCCCATGTAGGCCTATGTGAAATAAAAAACTTTTTACTTTGACTTTTGACTTTTAAAAGTCTGACAAGTCCACCTGCTTCACCATAGAGCGAGAGACGTCATTACATGATTTCACACGTCAAAAAAAAATGTACCAACTTGATCCCTATACTTACCGAAAAGTGCCCAAGACAGGTACAAAACTGCCACCTTCATCCTCCAAATTACTCACAATCATGACCAACTCTATGAGCAATTAATTTCCCATCGCCTTAATCCCGCGCCCCGGGATTACGGCGCACGCGTCCCGGCGCTAATCCCGCGGGATCGCATCTGCGCGGGATCCCGGGGCTGTTTACAGTGCATATTGAGCGCTGGGAGGCTGAACACCCGGGCACGAACTGTGATTAAGTTTTGAGTGCCACGGACGGGGGTTTTAGAGGTCAAACAAGATAGTGTTTATAAATTTATGAGGATTATAAACATTACAAAACACTGGAATATTGATAGTAGGTACATTATTTTTTCACAACATTTAAATAAAATCTAGTTAAGCTTTCCAGCTTAGCCACCGAGGCTGCTTGGCCTCTTGAGTTAATCGTCTTTTCTGTATTGAGCAATTGAGCTAAGTCCTTTATCTTGACACCTTTTTATAGGGTGTAACGAAAAGGGTGTATTTTATAGGTAGGTCCTGCTTTGATTATGGCGACATTTTATTAAAATTGTAATTTGATTTTAAATGCAAAATAAATAAAATAAACATGGATTAAATTATTGTCTAAATTGTAAATTAAATTAAATTATTATTCGTAAGTAAAAGGTCTCAACATTTTAAAAATAACCACAGGAAATAGCGACATAACCCTAACAGAAGTGTAATTTTTAACTTACCTCTAACTCAGTGATAGAGTTAATGTACAAAAATGAAAAAAAAAAAAACATTTTGATTGACTTTTTCATTATTAAATTAAATATCCCAAAAATCATATAATTATAAATTTTTGGTCCCCCAAGACGTGACATTAGGTACATAAAAAAAAAAACCACAAGAAATATGTAACCAAGATTTTTATAACTCATGATGATTTAAAAGAGTGTCCATGGAGTTTGCACGTACTTCTCTAGATCTCTTTGGAACGAACTGACCGACATTTTTACAATTAAAAAGTGCCTATACTAATATTATAAATGGGAAAGTGTATGTGTGTGTCCGTTTGTCCGTATTTCACGGCAAAACAGAGCGACGAATTGACGTCATTTTTTTAGTGGAGATAGTTGAAGGAATAGAGAGTGACATAGGCTACTTTTTAACGCGAGCGAAGCCGCGGGCAAAAACCTAGTTGGAAATAAATGTTTCTGATTTCTCAATTTGCTTACGGGCTCATCCGGTACTGCCTTCGCGACAGTGTGTGGGAACAGTATACAATATAAACTCACGCCTGAAAGTAGCAGTATGTACAGAATCGAATACTGAATCAATTTTGTATTTTGATAAATCTTGATTGCGTCATTAGCGTTTCTGTGCGTGCGTAGATATCAATACCTGCGCTCTCAGTGTAGTGCCTTAATTGCCCATATTATTTGCTTACAATTAGGATGATTAATTAAAAAAAAACACTGGATACATAAGTGCATTAAAAAAAAATTCAGTGCTTAAATTATGATATTAACTTAATTTTCTAATTGTTTGTAAGGGTGGTGTATTAATCATTATTCTAGATAGTTAATGTTATAGAGAAAAAGAAAAGAAACAAAGAGAGAAATAAAAGTAAAATAAAAACAGAAAAAGAAATTAAAGAAAAAAAAACCGGCCAAGAGCGTGTCGGGCCACGCTCAGTGTAGGGTTCCATAGTTTCCCGTCCGTCACGATAAGTGTACCCACTTATGAGTTTAAAAAAATGCTTGCATATACGATTATACTACAAACTTAGTCCAGAAATTATTTTGTAGAACCCTTTTGTCTTTTTTGTACAAAAACTGTTCTTTCCATCAAGTTTAAAATAATTTTCCTAGAAAGTCCTTATAAAGTTCTACTTTTCAGATTTTTTTCATATTTTCTAAACTTAAGGTTCAAAAGTTAGAGGGGGGGGGGGGACACATTGTTTTTTACTTTTGGAGCGATTATTTCCGAAATTATTGACATTATCAAAAAATGATTTTAGTAAACTCCTATTCATTTTTAAATAACTATCCAACAATATATCACATTTCAGCTTTCTAGTGCTAACGGTCACAGAGATTAAGCGAGGACGGACAGACAGACAGACATGGCGAAACTATAAGGGTTCCTAGTTGACTACGGAACCCTAAAAAGAAGAAAACATACTTACTTACCTATCAATTGATAAAGCACATTCGATATCGAGTTGAACGCGTTCATCTAATTTGCTACATTTACTATGAAGCCTTCACCCCTGCTCACCCTTCCGACTCACTACGCGTGAAGATAACTAAACAACTCTATCATTTACTAACATTACATATCTGTCTACTAACATAGCGAGTGCAGGCGTTATCAAGCGTACGCGCCGCGGATCTGTCGCATCCGGCGCTTATCTACCGGATCGGTGCCGCGCGGGCCGGATCCGAGCCGCGCGAGCCGGATCCAAGCCGTGCGGATCGTATCCGACGGCTAAGCCGTGTGAAAGCTGCTTCTGGACGGTGAGCAAGCTGCATGATACTACGGAAAGCTGGCTACATGGACTAGAAAAAAACCATGCAGATTCATAGATAATAAGTAGGTTTATGAAGGAGAAATAATGTCTGTGTGTTGTAATTGATTGATATACCTGGGCACAAGAATGGAGCATGGCCTGACCCTTGAAAATATTTCTAGCCCAGTAGTAGTATAACTGAATACAGACTAGTGAGGAAAAGAGAGCGGGTTTTTTTTTTGCCCAGCAGTGGGAGACGTAACGGGCTAATTATATTAGAATGTTTCCTTCTTTCGGATGTGTTATAAAATATTTTGTACACGGACGAATTCACGGGCAGAAGATATACAATAAATACTAGTTTTATTGAAAACAGTATGTACATAAATTAATCTTATCAAACAAAATGGCGATGATTATATCACTCAGAAATATCGCAATAAAACGTCGCTTTACATAATGTAAACGTCTATTTAGACCATCTAGTATAAGCATCGATGGTTCAGTGGTAGAATGCTCGCCTGCCACGCGGGCGGCCCGGGTTCGATTCCCGGTCGATGCAATATACTTTTTGCGATTTCTTTAAAAATTTTGTATCAATTTCTGTTGTTTAATTTCAATATATACTTAATATTATCCCTATAAGCTTATTAATATTGTATCTAAAATATTTATTTGACTATTTGCCGTATCTTAGCAATTATTATCCGTCATTGATAGTCAAATGTCCAAATAATAAGAAACAATCATATCTCAAAGAAGAATAATACGCATAAATAAAACATCACAAAAACAGTCACATTTAAGATAACGTAATTTAAATACGTAAGCAACAAAATAATTAACGCCTAAAATTTTAACAATAGCAACGTAATCCTCTCCGTCGCTACACAAATTGTAAACGGAACAAAACATACAAAGGCGCCACACATCACATAAAGGTGCAGCCACATTATCATAACGGCTAAGGCTACAATGGATCGCGCGGGATTTGCCGCGCGTCGACCTAAGTGGCGTTTAATTAAAAATATGTCACGGGGCGCGACAGAAGGGGAGAGGGTAGACGCCAGGGGTGAAGCTTTGCGGACGTCTTATTGTTGCAGGGAAGATATTGTGCTTGTATGGGTTATTTTGTAATTGATTGGTGCAGTAAGCTCGGTAAACCATTCATTTTCATTGGTTGTCTCCGAGTGTCTTCCTTTTCAACTTAAAAAGAAACCTAAATTCAAACGATTTATCAGAAAAACATTTTTGAATCAAGTGAATGCCAAAATAAATAAATATTGGTTAGAATTGAGAAAATCTCTTACTGTTGGAAAGTCCACTTTTCGAGGAAGGATATAATATCATGCTACGAAACTCGGAAACGAGGCAGTTGCCAAAGACGCGTGTAAAACCGCGGGGGCTGATAGTTATAAATATGAGTGTTAAGGTTAATAAAGCCACCTAATTGACGGTAGGTACGGTTGGCATATTGGTTGAGCGATTGGCTGCAGCTTTGCGTGTCCCAGGTTAGATTCCATAATGGAACATATCTGTATGGGTGTCTTGTGTAAGTGAATAAATACATGCTTGTGAACGCACCCACACTAAAGTTATTTCTATTTTGTACCATGTTCATTAAAGAAAACTTGGACAAAAAAATCCATGAGAAAATGAAACAATATCATCCGTCTTTTCATAATGCAAACAGAGTTCATGTTTAGCCACACGAGCGATAACACCAAGTTAGGCAGCGGCCACACTGGCGCGAGGCGACGGACGCGCGAATGGACGCGACGTGTCTGTTATCTAGTTAGCTGGACGCCGTACGTCCTGCGTTGTGGCTGGAGCCTGTGTCAGGAACAAATGACTAGAGTTCTGGATGCACTTAGAACCAATGCTATATAGTGTATAAGGTGACAGTGATGGATCTTTGCTTGCGTAGTGAACATTCAATTTATAGGGGATTGTTAGTTTCTAATGCAGGGTTTTTGTGTGCTAAAAGGTTTTTTGTTGATCTAAATTAGCGCTTGACTACCTGATGGTAAACTAAAAGACACCTAAATTATAATCGAACGGGAAAATATTGAATTTGGCAACAATCGTGAAGTCTTTGAACAGCTGTGTCTAAATGTATGAAAACAAGCGAAAATAGAGCGTACGGCGATGCGCACAAAACGTTTTGGTCCACTCCATTTCCTTCGTTGCCTTTCGTACCGGGGGCTGAGCTACCTTTCGGAGCTAACCTTGGCCCCCCAGTAGGCGTCGACCCAGCTGGGCCATTGCCGTTGCTGACAACTCCTTGAGGCGCGCGGGAACAGTGCGTGCCGTCGACGACTTGGGCTCAGTCCGGACGGTCACACAGCGCGGTACTCATTACTTGCCGTCCATAAGCTCGCGCCATGGTGGCCGGAAATCGGAATCCCGGCGGCCGCTGGGGCACTACGTTGCCTTATACGGTCGGGCTCCTCCTTGGCTAGCATTACTGCTTCGCAGAAGGAGGCGACCGCCTGGGTGAGATAGCGGTCAAACGCGAACCTATCAACAATAAAAAAATATACACGTTCAGCGATACTACGGAACAGAAAAGCAAGCGTGATTATAAGTAGTAGGAATTTCCTTCACTGATAAGCCACATCCAGCATCTAGTATCATTTCACAAAATCCCAGCTGTTAAGTGGCAAGCGAACGCAGCATAAAGGTTGGCGTACACTAAAGTGAAACAGCTCAGCGACGCGACGTCGTTCGCCCTGTTACACTCTGTTACTGACACCGCTGGCCAGTCGGCGGCTCAACTTTGTTCAACTGTCGCTACTACGTGGATTGTTTTCTCAAGTACGTTTAGTCTATGTACACCTCCTTATTTGTGATGGTCAAGCTCTTCCCTTGTGTAATGCCGAGATGCTTTGTTCTGTTAGTACTTACGCGCTACCATGCCATTAAGACTACTATTATCATGGAAAATAAAAAAACAATTTTTCGTTCGTTAATGTTTGTATCTGTCCGGTAACGTCCGATATACCTTCCCGCTCCCCCATACAATGAACTTCAAAAAACTCCCTCATCATAATTCAGGTGAGGCCCGCTGCAGACTGTGGCAAGACAATTTTCCCTTACCTACTATTTAACATCAGAGCGAACGTTTTCTCACAGGATCAAACCTTCCCTGGGGTGCTATTCTCTAAGAAAGCGCAGCGCTGGCACAGCGACGAGTCGTGAGCGCAATACATTGAATTAACAATCCAATATAAAGGGGCATTGGGTTGTTAATTCAATGTACTGCGCTGACGACTCGTCGCTGTGCCAGCGCTGCGCTTTCTTAGAGAAAAGCACCCCTGGTCTTCTTGGAAGTCCGTGAACCGCCTTATTATTAAGTGAAGGTGTAACTGCAATCTCGCACTTTGTCAGAACGACAGCAGGGTTCAGAGGCTCAAAAAAGGCAGCACAAGATAAGTGACCTCTGCCAACATCGACACCGCTGTAAAAACATAAAATAGTGTTGTACCAGCGATACGAATAAAGAGAAGATGGTGCTATGTTATCCAGATAACCAGGCAGGGGTGCTATTCTCTAAGAAAACAGCCTTGAGCTCAGCGCTGCCACAGCGACGAGTCGTGAGCGCAGTACATTGAATTAACAACCCAATGCCCCTTTACATTGGATTGTTAATTCAATGTACTGTAATGACTGTCTAGAAAAACCGTAATAGTACCAAGAAATGACTAACTCACAATCTTCTTCTTCTTCTTCTCGTGTCGATTTAACTCTAATTTTGTCCAACCAATTAGCCACCTGGACAGCTCCGTCGTTGGCTTCGGTTAAGTCATGGAGGGTGCATGCTGGGCAGGAAAGAAGTTGACACATATCCTGTGAAGGGGCTCCATAATGGCATTGTATTTGCAATGGGTCAAGGAAACCCCATTTGGTCAGATTATTACTCCCAGTTATGTCCTGACTTAGGTATATCATGTGGCCTGAGAAGTCATGGATGGAATTTATCACAAAGCAAACGAAACTCCATCAAATGAACTTTTCAGGTTAAAAATTTGCGGTATTTTATTTGTATGCTAACTTTACTAGATAGACATCAATCTTGGATCCAATAAACCAACATTCGCCCGACACGTGTAGTCACTCAGCCGCCGTCAACACGGCGATCCGTATCGCAGTTCGACATCGGCACACACGGGACGGAGGTACATCGCCATTGAAAAAGCACTTTCACATCGGACACTTCAATTCTAACTGCAATCACGCCGTCTAGTGTGTAAATAGTAAACCAATCGCAGCGAGCGACCGAGCTATAGGGCTGCCTCCACTTACATGGATACCGGTGGATACAAATCTATTTTAAAGTGTTACATTGTTAGGTAAATTAGTATTTCCAGACTTATCAAAGATTTATTGAGGCTTGGCAATATCGATTAGCAAGAACTTTCAGCTTTATACCTGAAACTTTTTTAATGTCAGAAATCATTAATTTACGTCTCCCGCTATAAGGTGGAGCGAGAGGGCGTGCCAGACTTTTACTGACTAAAATTACGTCTGTGTCCTTTAGTTGCCGCATAAAGCAACTTTCTAGGTTTACGAAATCCTTTTCGGAAATTCCCCGTTACCCGGAACGCTATTATGTGTAAATTTTTTCTTTTATGTCCTCTGTCTTATTTATATTAATTATTCCACTACATACAGATACAGATACTTAAATACTACTTTATCTTGAAAACCTGACAAAATCATGCATTTAAGTATGGTATGAGACATTCTTAACTCAAAATACTTAATTCAGAAACTCGCCCGTAGTGTTTCAAAAGCCTGCATCAGCGACTGTTTAGCCAATATATGCTCTTGTTACTAGAATACCAGATATTGATGATTGGTGTAACAATTTGACTGATACAAATGTCAAACACTCCCAACTATAAACTTCGCAGGGGCCCTGCTGGGTCGAAACCTACTGGGGCTACGGTCTTTTTCCGAACAGGCTCAGCCCCGGTATGAAAGGCAAGAAGGAACGGGGTGGGTTATTTAGTCAGTAAAAGTCTGACATTACCACCCGCTCCGCCCAAGGGCGGTGATGTTTACCCACCGAAAAACATCTATAAACATCTCGCGTCACGCTTGGCTTTTTTAAAGGTGGGAAATTATTCAACGACATCTCGCGTTTTAGCGCGGAACGAGAACTCTCTTGCTTTGAGTCCAACTTTTACTGACTAAAACCACACCTGTAATCTTCAGTTGCAGTTAAAAGAGTGGAACGTGCAATTTAGCTTCATTTTTCTTGGACTGACCGACATTTGACTATTCAAAAGTGCCTGCAAATGGTCTATTTGAAATAAATGCTTTGATTTTGATTTTGCGCTTTGCGTTCCAGGACCACAGCTACCCTTTCAGAAATCTCCCATGGCCCACGCGCGCCACCCCTGCGCGTCTCGTGCACCGCGACGTGCAGCCGCCGCCGCTTTAATTCCGCAACGCGCGCCGGGTTCCGTTCACTAGGTATACGCTATTACGTATCGAGGATATCTTGACAACTTACTGTTATATTGTAAGAGATTTCTATCTGATTTAGTCGTGTCCATACTGAATATTTATGGAACCTGCAATCAAGATAAGAGGGTTCTTTTCCACACGCCTATCACCGATATCGAGCATGGTGTAAGAGATGGTCGCTTCATGTAACGCAATCTAACGCGATGTTTGATGAAGAGGCAATGCAAAAAAATGAGATAACGCATGAAAGCTCTGTTGGCATCCGGTAATTCCGTGATTTACTCGAATATTTCACAAAACTTGTTTTTTTTTTTTATTTATATAAACGCTTGACTGCGATCCCACTGCGATACCATCAGTAAGCAGTAATGCAATCATTGATGGTGAGGCCTGAGGCGCATTAGTTTATTAAGAGCCTATTCACTCTTGCCTTGAAGACACCTAAATTATAATCGGACGGGAAGATCGCAGCGTGCAAATTGTTTCAGTCCCGCGTGGTATAAACAACGAGACGAAACGCTTGGTCCGGACCGTAGTGGCTTCGACAATGTAAGTGATACTCGCCGTTGTATGTTGTATGGTGGAATTAAGTTATTTAATTCCTGCGCATACTCCAAAATGTATCCTGTATAACACCGAAAGGCTGCCAGGAAATAGGTACCTACCTACGTGTTTTTTTTTTAAATACTTAATTTTTATTTATTTTTTCAGTGAAATTGGCATCTTTGGCGGTTAAGTGAAAATGTACCTCGATAAGTATTGAATATAGCTCAGGATCACTGCCGAAAATCTAAGTACACTTTCTGAATTAAGAATTTGATGTTAAATATTTAGCTAATAATTCGAATCGGCCTGAAAATCTGCCAAACTTTAGCAATAAACTAGGGTTTAACACGGTTCCAATTTGACAATTCACGAGGGTCTGGCAATTCTTAGTTCAGATCCGTTTCATTAAACGTCGATTTCTGACTTAAGCATTTGAAGTTGAATATTTCTCAAACTCTATTTTAGCCTGAAAACTTGTCAAAAGGCATCAGTAAGGTTTGAGACGTTCTTAACTCAAAATACTCAATTCAGAAACTCACTTTAACTTTCAAGATTGATATGCATACAAACAAAAATAATAATATTTGCAATTTAGCTTCACTTGTCGGACAAACGTTTCTGATTTCTGATTTCTGACAAACTGTAGAAATTAAAATTAAGCAAATTAGTTAAATGAATCATTCTGCTCATAAATATCATTTACCGCTTTCTGATGCCCACAACCTATCCCAACCCAAACTACATTCCATTGATTATGCCAATGTAAACCCTGGGGCCCTGGTACTAAGGCAAAGAAGGAACAGGCCCTCTCGCTCCACCCAAGGGCAGGAGATGTCATTAGGTGATTACCACCTGAAAAAAAGACCCAAACTAAATTAAACTAAAGAAGGAGCACCTTCCTTTAGTTCAATGTAATTTGGGTTTATTTCAACCGACAAAAACACAAAACTCCACTTCCTTGATATCTCTTATCAAATAATATTACAGGGTTACAGGTATTGTAACATAACCGTGTCTCATAATGAATTTCCCCAACACCTCGCCCCTTGCCACACAATAGTCCCGGAGCAGCGCGGCTGTGAGCCCGTCATCCCGTCATCCGCGATCCCCCATCCCCCGGGACCGTGCGCTATTCTCCTATCCTCGTGTAATTCGGTCTGCTTGCCGAGTCTATTGGAACGGATGGCGGACGGCGATTGCATTTAACGCAAGCCTCGATCGCTGGTGTGTTTGCTTTCTTCGTTAGGAAGTAGGGAAGCTCCTAATATAAATCGATTTTGACGATTTGTTTAATCGTTTCTCTTGAGTTAAATCTATGTGAACTGAAAATATTTTGAGAGCATAACTTTAACATCCCAATTCGAAGTATATACTCCAAGTCCTTAAGGTAAAGGCTCGAGAGAAGCCGGCGCCATTCAAATTTTGCTCAATTTTTTTATTTTTATTTTCCAAGACAAAGAGTCAAGTATATTGACTAAAATATGATAATATATATTTATTTACAGGATCACAGTCATTAAAATCATTAATACAACGCTCTCAGTTCGTCTTACCCTTTTGAATTAATTTTCATGAAAAAGCCATTCAATAGAGTAAGACGAACGGAGAGGGCTGTATAGTTTCGTAGGTCGCCAATTATATTTTAAACAACTTTCAACTTGACAGTGTAAAAACGTAAGAAAATTTGAATTTCGCGGAGTCTCAGGGTGAACGCACAGTTATCCGAGCTTAACGCGTCGAATGACCCGACAGAAAAGAATTTTAAAATTCTTCATACTGGAGTCCTTCCAAATTCGGACGATTCGACTCGGTTAGATGTGCGGGGTTTCATAGAATTTCTTATAAAGAATTCTAAAAATCTTTTTTTTTATTCGTTCGACGCGTTCGGCTCAGATAAGTGTGCGTTCAACTTTATGAAGAAAATTGTAATTGATCTGAAATCAATTACCATTACAAGAATATGAACGTTGAATTCAGCATTAAAACTTTTATTTAGTCAAATAAATCGGTACTTACTGTTAGTAGAAATAACTTTAATACTTTAGGCAATGGTTTAGTTATCGGTGATCAATGTAATAATGGATACAAAATGATACCGCGCCATTTTCCCCGCCAATCAACGTCCCGTTTTCAGCAGCGCTACATCATCCATCATCACTGTAATTGGCACAATGACAAGCTGTCAGACTGATGCAATGACGTCATCAATTCATGTGCTGTACGTACATGGTCATTGGATGGCAGATGGACGGGTGCGATCAGCGGCGTATCATAGTACTGTAATATACTGATGAAATTGGCTTTATAATGCGTGTTTGAAAAAGCTAAATTAAAAAAAACATGTGTACAACCTATGATGTCACCAACACACCAGATGTGAACATTACAATACTTTTAAGCTATTTGTATCTTTTTTTTTTTTTTTTTTTTTTTTTATGGTGGGAAAAATCATGCATTGACATCCCCCGCCCTTGGGCGGAGCGGGAGATAGTGTCAGACTCTTACTGACTAAAAGACCCACCCCGTTCCTTCTAGCCTTCATACCGGGGCTCGAGCACCCTTTCGGATAACCCTGGCCCCAGTAGGCTTCGACCCGGCTGGGTCCCTGCTGTTGCTGACAACTCCTTGAGGCGCGCGGGAACAGTGCGCGCCGTCGACGACTTGGGCTTGGTCCGGACGGTTACCGGACGGCCGGACAGCGAGCTACCCATTGCTCACTGTCCGCAAGCCCGCGTCTACGTTGGCCGGAAATCGGGATCAGAATCCCGGCGACGGCGGCGGCGATAACGCCGTTGCCTGATGCGTTCGGCCTCCTCCTTTGCAAGCATTACTGCTTCGCAGAAGTCGGCGACCACCTGCCACTCCTCCTCGCTCCGGACCATGGCCTCAACCAAGGCCCGGCGCGAGAGGTCTCCGCCGCCGATCGCCCCCACGAGGGCACGGCGATGCTCCGCCCAAGCAGGGCACACCTCGACTGTGTGCTCCACCGTGTCCTCCGGGCGTTCCGCACAGTGGCGACACCCGGGCGTCACTTCCGCATGAATCCGGTGCAGGAAACTCCCAAACGAACCATGTCCGGTGAGGACCTGCGTCATGCGGAAGGTAAGGACGCCGTGAGGCCTTTCCAGCCACGCCTCAAAGAGGGGACTTACCGCCATGATTGTGGCGTGCCCAAAGCTATTTGTATCTCATTTTAAGTGAACTGTAATTGTTCTTACGAGAATAAAATCTTTAAACCTAAAAATTATTCAGGTAGTGTCTTTTCGCCCGGGCAGATGAGCAACAATTGTCACTCACTGGGCGCCTGAATGAGGTTGACACCTTCGAGATCGATCGCGGCGAAGATGGTGTGACGATCATGATGATCATGCTCGCGGGGCAAACGGCCAGAGATCGTCTAAGACAGAGAGGTTTGGAAGCAAAAAGGAGAGGCATTTGCCCAGCAGCGGGACACATATAGGCCATTATACAAAATTGTATTTATAATCTGCTTTAAGGCTATGAGTTTGTTCTGTGATGCTCTTATGCGAAGTGTCTTCCCATTGAAAGCATCTACTGTTCAGTCGCCCAGAGCTACTGCCAGTCTACTATGAATATGATGACGTTCTAATCGTCTCACATACTGGTCGGATTGGATTAGCCGCTCTATGGTCAGGTAGTGTGGTAGATGGTGATAAACAAAACATATTTTAACCTCTCAAGGACCGCCATTATTTACGTCAACCAATATTAATAATCAGTAAAATATTATCTGCCGTCGAGAACATTTGTTTGGAAACGATTTTAAGACTTATCTTTACTACAAATTCAGTATTAAATCGGCGGGTTTGGTGGCGCAAATTTGTGGCAGCGGGGCTCAACGGTAATACTTGTTTACTGGCACGTTTTTGTGCCGCTGGGGCTCTAGAGGTTAAGTTTGTTATGCCTATTGATAAGATGTCCTACGTACACTTTGTAAGTCCTATGATCTTACATCCTATGATCCCGAATTCTTAAATCATTAAATATTCTGTTTGTTTGTAAAATTCGAGCTGTTCCTAGATTGCAGCAGCGAGCGACTGCGTGCCAGTCCCAAACTTCACCCATCGACGCTTCAACTAAGAAATAAATGCATTCCGTCTTCGGAGTGTAGTATTGAAATCATAGAGCGAAAGTGCATAGCGTTCCACTCCGGTAATAAAGTCACAGAACTACGGGATTGTGAAGTACGGGGAGTTGTGGACGGAAGTACAGTGCAGCTGAGGTAAGGGTCGGTTCACAGACGGACTGATAGAAAAGTTCAGCGGTTTTATTACTGAGATGGCCCAGTGGTTAAGGATTTTGGACATTAAGTGGACGTGGAGTGGAGTCGCGGGTTTGCGAACGATGAGTACTAGGTAGCTCGGCATTCGACCGCCCGGTAAACGTCTGGACCGAGTCCAAGTAGTCAACGGTTAATGAGATGTCAGCAACCGTAAAAACCCAGCAAGGTCAAAACCTACTGGGACCATGGGTGATGCGACTGAGAACCCCGGGGCGTGGGAACGAAGGCAAAAAAGGACCAGGAGTGGGTTTTAATCAGTAAAAGTCTGACACTCCCGCCTCGCCCAAGAGTGGGAGATGTCATTGGATGATTTTCCACCGTAAACATAGATTTAGTAATACTTTCCGTAAACAAAAGAAGAAAAATATAGTTTAAAAAAACAAAAAAAAAAACGCTTTCATAGCATATCAAACTAATAAGTATAGCATTTTTCACAATGATGTTAATCTTTTCGTTCATTATTATTATTTTCTACCTACCTATATTGAAATTTATTTTACACTTTTTAGTTTGATATGCTATGAAAGCGTGTTTTTTTAGTTTTTTAAACTATATTTTTATTTTTCACTAAAAAAAGACGGATTTTTGTATTGTCATCAGTTTTTGATGGGTGTGCAAAGTTTGAAGAAAATCTGATCGCCTAAAGTAGGTCAAAATCGAGCGTTGGTTACAAACATACAGGTGAAGCTAATCTATGCGTGTTAATAATAAAAAAAAAATAGGACATTAAAAGTGAAAACATTAAATAAATTTTCTGCTGTATTTGATCTAGTACCTAAGTCTTTTAATTAATTCATTAAACCCCAAGCGAAAGCCGGCGTTCGCGCACCTATTGTCTTTCTATTGTGTCTGTGATTTCCACGATTGAAAGGTAAATGATAAATTAAAATCGAGTGTTTTTGCCGTGGTATCCAGGAAAACATAGATTCACTATGTTCACAATTAGCTATTCAGCTCGTATACTAAGCTAACTGCATAATTATGTTCAAACTCGACGTCTAGTGGTTCTGTGAACAGTACTCCCCTGGCGGTAGTGTGGAGGCACCTTAGCTCGAAGGATTGAAAAGAGATCCATGAAATAGCTGCGAGTTGTCGGAACACAATCGGGAATTTCTCGAAACTTTGCCGGAACACCGCGGACCAAGTTCTTGATAAAATTTCATGACCGCGCCGGGACTCCAGCTAACGTGATTTTCACTTGAAGAAAATTAATAAGATATACGAAGGTATTGGATGTTGGACTTCAGCTGTTTGGACGTAGAATGTTATTTGGTTAAATATTACTTATTAACCTTTCAATTGTGATAATTACAGACACAATTGAAAGACAATAGGTGCGCGAATGCCGGCGTTCGCTTGGTTTAATGAATTAATCTTTTTTCCGCTTATTTTTAACCGACTTCAAAAAGAAGGAGGTTTTATGTTTGGTTGAATGTGTTTTTCTTTTTTATTTCTAAGCTCTTTAGAATTTTATTAAGATATATAATTACATAATATCTGATCCTTATAGCGATACTACGGAATGGTGTACACCGTGAGCGTGTTATTTTTCGTTCGATTCCTGGCTAGAAATATTAGTTATTTAGCCTGTTATGTCCCACTGTTGGGCGAAGGCCTGCGGTTGACATGTCTGATCCAATACCACTTTAAAGTAGCTTTTCGGTTACTATATTTTAATTGTAGTGCGCAGTATTGTGTTCCTTACGCGGTCGGGGACCTCCAGGATAATGCGCTCCATGGCTCACTGAGAAACCTCGAGCCTGGATCTCTCAAGGTTTGTGCTCCGAACGTACGAAGTATAAGAAGAATGCACAAATAATGGACATGTGCTAGACTAGAATAGATTTTTTAGAAAAATCGCAGTTTTAGTTTCCAGCAAAATTGAGCCCAGCACTCCTTTAAGTTGTTTTCGTTGTTTCTCATAGTTTTGAATTTAGCCAACCACGCCCTCTTATATAAATTCTCTCTGTATATCAAGTAAGGTCATTTCAACTTTGCTTATTCTTACCTAGCTCTGCACTTTTCCTCTTTCAGCTAATTGACCTGAAAACAAATGAAAATCAAGTTAAAAGACACTCGTTACATTATTATGCCGCCGTAACATTTATTGTTAAGTTCGATAAATACAGACGATCAAAGTGACCCTTGTTTACAAAGACCTCTTTCATATCGTCCGAAATCTGTCTATCGACGCAAATAGGATTCCGTCCAAGCGAAATATCGAGAAAGCTCACAATCGCGAAAATATTTCAGTGGCAAAGTAGTGTAAAATCCTTATCGGATGAGAGCGGAGCGGCGCATCGGAGCGGGGCGCGTATCCCACGATCGCCGGCGATTCGCGGCGATATTCGCTTTTATGAGGACTTTTATTCGTTCAGACGATTCACACTTTTCGACTCAATGGGCACAGATAATGAATACAAGTTGGCTCGCTTACTGCTACAGGAGTACATTATATCAGGAAAAATGTAGAGAATTACCTACACCACACAGAAGGCCAGCTCTAAACAACGATCGGAAACACGCGCTTGCGTACATAGTAGTGTACGAGCGGCAATCTCAAAGAAGCGTCAGTCGTAGCCAAGTTACGACCGTTTCTATTCTATTCTCTTGTGTCGAACGCCTCGAGTTGATTCTTTTGTTCTGACCACGTGATTGAGCGTTGAGATGACGTCTTAACTTACTGTACACAGAGCGTGTCCAGTAGGCTTAGCCAAATTGATAATCTACAATCGTTAACGCCAGCAATGTCTGGGAATTAAATCATCTCAATAAAATTCGTAGCCAAGTTCACATCATTCAAAATGACAGGATAAAATATAATCATTTCTACAATGTTCATCGCTACATCCTTTAGTTTTATGGTATAAATGGTTTTTACGCTGAGATCTTATCGATTGTAGAAAGAGATTGACATGAAACGGTCATAAACTCGTAACTTGGCTGGGCCAGCTGGTTCGTAGTCTCTTTTTGTACGGAGTCGACTTACTGTACCATCTATTCTGTGGTACACAGTGCCTCCTGCAGTATACCTGCAGTTTTTACATTTCATTAGCGGCGAGAATTTTGTTAATTAATTTTGTGCAAGTTTTTCGTTCAGTTACTTTTATATTGCGGAGAGGGTTTCATTTAAAATAAAATTTTAAGTTTTAAAACGAATTAAATGTTCTCTCAGCTTTTCACATTGTAAAAGAGAAACTTATTTCTTAAAGAATAAATCAACTAAATTCATTCGAACTGCTCACAGAATGTAGAAATTCAATGAAAACTTTCGGTCCTTTTATTATAAAACTGCAAATATGGACTTAATGCACAAAATTAAATTCCTACCAAAAATCACTAATCAACCAAAATTAATAACATGCTTACGTCAGGCGACACATGACATAAGGGTGCGCGCACACCGCGCGTCGCCCGCTGCCGTCCGGCGCGCGCCGTCATTAGAGACAGTCACAATTAGTTCCATCTGTCGATAGACACGTCACTCGTATACTTGTGTTCGAGTTTGTTATGTCTCAGAGAAAATTATGTGTCCCTAACGAAATCACTTCCCTGCTAAAGTCAAGCTTAAATGTAGACGGGTAATGAGGAAACTACTATTTGCGAATGATGATATGGTAGCTCTTTTGGAGACGGCTGATAGATGTATGTGCTGACCACTAATAATTGGGATAATGGCAAAAATCATTCAATGTCCTCAATGTGAACCATTAGCGTCTCATTTGGTCATTGTTTTCTTACATTCATTCATTTAAAATACGCAGGTTGTGGAAAAGCTGCGATATCTACACTCAATGATTTAGAATTTGTCTATATCCAGATACATGATTTTCCCTTATTATTTGTCTATTATATCTGTAATGTTAATTTATAGGAGCGAATACGCCTGTGTAAAATAAAACGCCAGAATTAGTTTGGTAAATACTTTTCTTTTTTTGGATTATATTTTACGAACCATGTTCTAGCGTGTCTACAACGACCATACGAATTCGCCCAAATATATCATAGAGAAGAAAATAATGTTGTCCCTAAAACTCTGAATAGTGCGAATCACAGATTATAATAAACATACTTACTACGAGTAAGTAGTGAGGGTCGCCACAAATTCATGATTTGTAGGCAAGGTCAGGGTAAACTGTAGACCGTAACTTCCTTAGTTCCCAAAAGTTTAGTGTGGGTACACAAGCAGATAGGTATACTCGTATATATCATTTGTTTTGTAAATTGGTTTTTTAAAAGATTTTTTTTGCCAATTTAAACTCTAGTTTTTTCTAGTTTTTGAGGCCGGTGTTTCCTAGCCGACTACCCTGAGAAGAAGCACTGAAACAAACTCAGATGCAAAGTCTCTTTTAAAATCCATACAGCAATTGCTTAATGTCAAATCACATGAGAACCATGCACACTAGTGTCTGAGATGGCCTTTCGAGGAAAGAACCATAGAGATTTGAGTGGACCCGTACAGACAGTGCAAGCTTAAGTGAGTTAAATAAAAAAAAAACACATAGGCCTACATGGGGATTTATAAAATAGAACAATATTCGCATAGCTCAACTCAGTACTACTAAGGAGCTCAACGGCTTGACGAAAAATAGCAAGAAAAGGACATTTGGGTATGTACTCGTACTATGTACGAAGGTATACCTGTACGTACGTAGATACGTGTATGGTTTCATATTTTCGAAAACCTATCAAGAATATCAAGTTAGTTGGGACAGCGAATTTCCTTCAGATTAGGTGACCCTCCCCAACTAAAAATTCCAATTACGAGCAACCCTCAATAACCACATATCGGACCCAACTCATGTAGGTACCTCGTATACGTGTCCGAGAAACAGGGGAACACATTATATTTTTTCATAAAAGTGAAAGTTATTTTAATATTTTGGGAGATAAATTTCGAAAGTTCAAAGTTGAGCTGATAGGAAATTTTCTAGATGAGAATAGCGTTAAGTTTATGTACACCTTTAGAGACTCATAAAGTGGTGGTCGCCCAAAGGTAGCAGCCCCAACTTCGATTTGTGAGTCTGTCTCCCTTTCAGCTGATGTTTTGTTTTAGGGAATAAAAAGAAGTCACACGGTGCTAGATCAGGACCCTGCCCCAAGATTCTGACCGGTGTGGTGTCCAGGAAGTCCCTCGTTTTGAGCGCTGAGTGCGCGGGCGCGTTGTCATGGTGAAGCAATACCCCGTAGAGCTCGGTGTTCGTTCGCTTGTTGCTTATTGCAGACAAAACTTCTTGCAGGCATTTTGTAGTATTTCAAAGTGAAGAAACTTGTGATCAAAATTTTCCTGATGAATCTGATGGGTGACAGGATAGAATGGAAGAAGAAAATGTATTACGCCGATCACAAGTAACACGAGACAAGAGCAGGAAGGTAATGATGACATAAACACGTAAATATAATAATATTTTATATTATTATATTTATAATAATATTTTATATTATTATATTTATAATAATATTTATAATAGCTATATAAACTAAATATATGAAATAAATTCTTAATAAAATGCAGAAGAAATTGCAGATACTCTCTTGAAATCGTAAAAACGAATTCTAAAACGTTTCTCTTAAATTCTTGGAGTTTTTGGGCGTAGTACATCTTTGACATTTTCGCGCAGAATATATTTGTTCTGTAACCCCCTTGTGATGTGACACAGCCGCCAGTGCTTTGTGCCGACACTATCAAATATATAAAATTGGGTAGAGGAGGGTAGCCGCGCAATATCGCGGGGAAGCGTCCGTGGCGTCAATATTTGAACTGCACACTTTTAATACTCCTACAACTTGAATTTGATATAGTGTGGTGGCGGGACGCGCAGTCTGCAGACTTCCTTTGCTTTGCAGTAGCAACATTTCTTGGGTTATTTCGGATCAAAATGTTTAGAGGTGGAAATCATGTCTTCAAAGAAAATAGAGTCATGCATCTATGCAATAAGGAAGGCTATGTGATAAACAGTTGTTATAAACTTCACCATCGTTATAAAACAGACATCATTATATTTTTATGTTGAAGTATATTATTACGCTACCTATTATAATTCTAACTGGTTACTTAGAAATATAAAAAAAAAAACATAATGGATTACAAGTAAAACCGAGAGCTAAAATTTTTGGAAGAGAAATTATCAAATAACTCTTCTCATTCTGGGTAGATTGAGAATTCAGCAGTGGTGGCCTAGTGGTAATGGCTCCGACTTATGAGTGGTTGGTTGCGGGTTCAAACCCTGCCAGGTGCATTACTTTGTGTAATTTATTTCATAACCATTGCTCTCAAAATAGTGAAGGAAAACATCGTGAGGAAACCGGCATGTCCTAGAACCAAAAATTCGAAAACATGTGTCATTCAAACCCGCAATGGGCTCGCGTGGTGGATTACGGCCCATTCCCTCTCATAAAGACGAAGCCTGAGTCCCAGCAGTGGGAACATTATATTGTAAAGGCTGATGATGATGATTCTGGGTAGAACGAAAGGGATAGGGAATTAGACTTTTACTGACTAAAAACCCACTTGTGTTTCTTGCGGCAACTTTCCGTTTCAGGACCATGGTGACACTTTTGGACAATCTCGCAATCCTGTTAAAAATCCACCTCTACCCTGAATTTCATTACATTAGTTTCGGAGTTTTAAAGTATGACTTCAATTTTAATGGTAAATGTTTCTTCAGAAATGTTTTAAAAATGTTACAATTTTCTCCACCAGTTTTTGGCGTTTCCCATACATTTTCCATGTACGAAAATAATCAAGGAGCCTTAAATTTTCAAGTACATATTACCGGTCGGAATTAAACCTGATACGCAAAGGTTCAGCCAGAAAGGGTTCAAGTACTTTGTTAATTTAACATTACATGGGCCTGGGTCAGCGCGTTTATAATTAAGTCATTTCAAACCTTCTAGACAAAGACAGATATACCAGTAGCCATGCGTGTAAGAGAGACGAAATATCATACCAAGTATTTTTAAGAGTTAAAATATTGGTGTAATAGGTTACGCCAGAAATGAGGTTTTTAAGAATAATTGCTGTTGGGAATTCTATTTTAGGAAGGCGAATTTTGTTTTGATCTCGTTAGGGCTTTCAGAAAAGCGCAATTAGGCAAAATTTAAGCTATAATAAGTCAAAAACGCTTGTACGTAAGACACGCTCTTGTCAGTTTGATTTAGGGCAGATTTTCATTAGTCAGGTAATATTAAATCGTGGAATAAAATTACCGATTTAATAACTTTTGAATAGAACCTCCACATTTTTTTCTTATACTTGAAAAATCTGCACTAATTTGTGCTAGATAAAAAGAAATCTCACCCAATGGAAAGGTTACCCAGGAGGGTAAAGTAAATTTTACAACCTACAAACGTGTTAGCAGACAATATCATTATTTAGGTATGCAACTTTCATCGTAAACATATACCGCATCCAAATGTCCCACTCCTGTACAAAGCCTCCACTAGAACACTCACAGGTTCAACAGGCCGAACTATCCAATTTTTACCCGAAGTAACTTATTGCGAATTCACTTACAATTAAAATCGTTGCATTAAGTGCATGTCCCCCTTCCAGGCGATAGAGGGGTACGAGGGGGTGGAAGACGAGAGGAGGGACTAACTCGCTTATGCACCCGGAACGAACCAGTGATTCAATTTGAACCGTTTTATTGACTGAAAATTGCTCTAAAGTGTAGAAGGGCCGGTGCGACAGTGCGACAGAGCGACTGTGCGACAAAGGTGTCGCAGATGGGGTCTACTGAGGCGGCAAGGATTCGTTATGTAAATTCCTTTTAATTTATTCGGTTCTAGGTAAGATGGAGACTGTGTGATAGGTTTTGTCTGATCGAAAGGTGCGAGATTTATGTTCTGTTGAAGAGAAATGACCTAGGCGAAATTCGGTCTCGGATTTGCTGTAATACTTTTTCCATTTGCCAATCTTCGATGCCTTTTTGTATTTTTGGGTCTTACTTTTCTAAGTTTATTTAGGACATTACTGACACCCCGTTGCCTTGGAAAAGGCGTAAAACGCTTGATCCTGGATGTCATACGTAGATCTTAGAAAGTCGTTACAGGTCACAGTCAGACATCAGAAATACTGACCATCAGTCTATCCAAGGAGTGGTGTCCAGTAGGTAACTGGGTTGTGGAGTTCTGACCGGCAGTCGCTCCATGTGAAATCCAGGCGCATCTGGATAAACTGGAAGCCGATCACAAGCTAGTTGCGAAAAGGCTAGAGAGATGATCAAATGGTTCAGACAATTCAAAATGCATTGCATTTTTTGCAAACGATTTTGTACTTTATTGTTTTAGCATCTAGTTTCAAAACTAATTTTCATCTGTTTAAACTAAAGTCCCTTGTTCACTGCTCCTCCGTTCACAGTAAATCTGTGTAAGGTAACTAAGATTGCTTCTAAATGAAGCAGACAGACACAAACACCTAAGCTAAACGTTTGGCGGGTCCTGTTTTAGCACCCTTTGCAGTTCTGGTATAGACTTTCTTATTGGTTGCTGAATATTTGCATTCTTGTGGTCACAGTGTAGTACTTACTTAATGGAATACGCGAATACTTACTTTATGGAATCATACTAATGATCAGAATCAATCTAGCTAGACTATGAAGGCTCTTAATAAACTAGTGCGCTTCAGCATCAACGATTGCATCACTGGTTGATAAGCAACCAACAGGAGGGCAGTTTATAAAAAAAACATTTCCTCGTTAAATTGCGTGTCGTAAAGACTCATCTATTTATATATTTCATTGGTATTACATCCACGATTACATCAGCCAACCAGAACTATTGAAAGGCACTTTTTTATTCAGTTTAAAAAGGATTTGTAAATTATATGCTCAAATAATTCCTTTACATGTCGACTACACTAGCTGTACAAATGACTGGCCGCTTTACAAAACTTTGTCTCTCTTACAGCGGGAATTGAAAGAAATCAGCGCGTTTCACAGCGCCAGTGTCGACACTCGTAGACACTCGCTGAATAGAGCCGACACCGCTCTACCGCGGTGGCGGAAATTTGCGGCACTTGGGTTTGAAGGTGCTGTACTGTACAGTGGGCGCACCGAAAATGTTGAAAATACGTTTGAAAATAGGGAAAATGTAACATGCCAGTGGAAAGGACGACGTACACACACAAACACACACGCAGACAGTATACTCGTACATGCTGTCTAAAAGGTCGAAGGTATACCGATGAACCGTGAGACTGTTATTGTACTTCATATCTAACAAACACACTCTTCAGCTTTATAATATAAATTCTATACAACTGACAACATTTTTTTTTTAATTTTTCACATTTCTTTGTAAATGTACTTGTACCGTTTTAATCCGAAAGTACTAATATTATAAATGTGAAATACTGTCTGTTACGCTTTCATGGTTAAACTACTTTTTTTTTATTGATATAAACTAGTGCTTGACAATAATCCCACCTGATGGTAAGCAGTGTTACAATTTCTAATGGTGAGGCACACCAGTTCATTAAGAGCCTATTCACTCTAGCATTGAAGACACCCCAATTATAATCGGACGGGAAGATCACAGCAGGCAATTGTTCCAGTCCTTCGACGTACGAGCTATAAACGATGAGGCGAACGACGAAGATAGTGACTACTAGATTGGTTTAGATGAAACTTGGTATGAAATAAGCTTCATCCCCAAAGAAGAACTTAGGCACTTTACTTACATACTTCTTATTTGGCTTCGACTTAGTGTCTACAATAACCGACATTCACACGACGAAATCGCTGACAAAAGTTAGTTAACTAGTTTTCACATCATTCGTAATTCCATTCAATTTATTGCAAAATAAATATCTTCTGACTCCTCAGTTCCACAAACCTGTTAGTAAATATCGAAAAACCTATACTAAAATCAAACGCCATTTTCGTAGCTCGCAGTGTGAGACCACCTGAACTCCAAACTCAAGGAAATCAAGTCTGCAAAGTGTATTGGTATGTAAAAGTTGGCGGTACGGTGCACCGCGGTGCCTGCACGAACGCTTTGCTATTAGCCGGTCGATGCGACACGCCGGAGAATAAATACGTGAGCATATTGCCGCAACAGGGTTCGGTTCTACAACTTGTATTGTTTTTATAGTATGCTTTACATATTCGAAGAACGCTGTTGGGTTGTAAGAGATTGAGAGAATTTTCTCCCTATTTACCGTTTTATAGAATTGCGTTCGAAAGAGTCTAGGATTCTTGGTGCTTCGGTTTATTCTAATTCAAACTTGATTTTTGCACAGAGGTTTCAAAGAGTACCATATAAGCAGAAACTACAATAAAGTTGGAAATATAAGTATTGTGATATCGAAAGGAGATCGCATGAGTTGCTTTTTTTATATAACCAACGAACTGGCTTGTAAAATATAATTCGAAGGATTATGCTGTTCTAGAGTAGTTTTGAAAGTTAGTAGTGTGTCAGTTGTTTTTTTCAGTGCTGAAGAGACTTTTATAAGCATAACATGTATTTGTGAAATAAGTTAGAAAAATATAAGAGTGCGCCGCCCGAAGAGTTTCATTCCAAGAGTATCACAATACGTGCCTATCGACGAGCTGAGCTGCGCTACAGTATATATGATGATTAGGGAATATCTCAAATTAATTCCATTTATTGAAAAATTAGCGTCAGACAGCATCTGTTTTCTTCGTTTTTATTGTCACTTTTCTTTTATTTTTTGCATACCTGGTGACTGTCTCCAAACAAATATTTTAACAGCATTCATTATGACATCCTCAAGCACTAATCTTATTAAAAGGATTCAAGGTACTTAAAACAAAACTAGGAAAATATAAGTTAATTAATCCTTTAACATTTGGAATCATTTGGCAAACGGAAAAACTGCCGTATAAAGTAATAAAAGGAGAATTTGCTAGAGGGCATTTTTTGTTAAATCGTCTTTGAGTAAGTTATTAAGTAAAAATTTATTTGTGATTAATAATGTGTAATGAAGAATTGAAATGTCGTTAAATAGCCATTGTCAAACAATACAATATTTACTACAACCACGATTTTTAAATCTAAAGATGTGAGCCTTCCCATATAGTGTTAAAAATATTCCCTCTGCTTGTATATGGGATGGCAGCTTCACTTATACCCAACAAACTTTTATATTCATTTATTTACATCCCCATCTCATCAAACTTGTGAGACCAAATACAGTTTTCAACTAACAGGTACCAGGCAAGCAGGAACGGGCAACAGTGTCGGTGTGGAGCTTCTTATACCGCGGAGTGCAAATACAGCGCAATATGAGAGGGCCGCGGGCGACCATCAATTGTGTCTCGTATCAAATATACCGGTGGCTGCGATACACGGATATATTGTTGACGATATTTTCTGTCATATGAGCGTGAATTGTGGGCTTCTTTATATTTTGTACTGTTTTGTTTTTGACGATAAGATATACCTACGGTACCTATGGTTTAAACATCAAGTTTGCTTTAAAGAAAATCAGACAATCAAGGAGATTCGCCAAACTTAAGGGGTAGTGGGCAGAGCATAGTGCTCGCAGAACAGATGGTCGATGATGACGAAAGGTTCTAGAGTGGCAACTGAGTATCGGAAGACGCAACTTTGGAAGGCTCCACACAAATTGGATCAATGACCTGTGAGGATAATGGTAATCCGATGGATGCGAGACGCAGAAGACGTTACGGCGCTTGAGGGAAGCCTATGTCGTTGTTGTTGGATATAGGTTGATGACGACGATGAACTGCACTAAAATTGTAAGATCAAAGGTAGGTTTAACTTCAGCTACAGCTATAGGTAACTAATTTTACTCTAAAATACACATGTGAAGTAACAAAGACACCACATTACATGCTAACAAACACTCTCAAGCTTAGGGATTTCCCTAAGAGCTGAACACTGAACAAGTAAGTCTCGTTGTTGGAGGGACATCGACAAATATAAACACTATCTGTTCGTACGTAAATAAGGCGTGTATACACTACACCCGGTGGACGGCACCCACCGCGGGTGTGTGCCGACCTCTTTGGCTCTCGAGTGATACGACGATTTTAATGTAGGTATCGAGTTGTGGGTATGTAATACTACTCGCAATTTGGGTGAAGTAACTGTTTATCTTTAGCTCCCTTTTTTTAAGAAATGACTGCACTGTTGCATAGCAGTTTTTAGTATAACTTAGTAGTTGCATTTAAACGTTTCAGCTAGATTGATAAAGCATCCATTTCAGTGGTTTTCAGATCCGGGGAGTCAGACTGTCTGTTTACTGGGGGACTGAAAATACGTTTATATCATAACTGGCTATCCCTTGCGAATTCACTTATGTCTTTGATTATTTTTACGATTCCGTTATTCGTAGTGTGATATTACAACATATCTTAAAGTCTTTCTTAAATACAAAAAAAAAATGCAACCCTAAAATATTTTTTCAATTCGGACCAGTACCTGGGATTAGCGCGCTCCAACAAACCAAACTCGGCAACTTTATAATATCAGTTTAGATATAATTTCTCAATAATTATGTGTTTAACATAATTTTATAATTTTATTCATTTATTACATATTTTTCTTTTCAGGTTTCGCATATACAAAAAACCTTATTTTATTTCGCGCTGACACTGAAATATAATTTTATTATTTTACATTGTAGTATGTCTCCTTCTGGGCTAAACACGCGAAGTTTAGAGTTTTTTAAAAATATTTAGCAAAATAGCCTGGTAACACCACTCGACTTACTTGTCACTTATTTTCTTCGCGGGTAAAATAACGCGAGTAAAAAATTTTCTCCTGTCTAATTATGCTTTTAAAATTCATAAAATAGTATTTCTTTAGCAAATTAACAAAATCCAAAGTGATACATCCAATTAACCACTAAAAATACGTGAAACAGTACCTTTTTTTAGCAAATTAACAAAATTCAAGGGATACTACAAAGTGGTTTGTACATTAACGGATTTCAACGCTGAAGTCTGTCGAAGCCTGGAATCTAAATTCACATAGGACGAATGAATACCACTTCTCAGTGTACATGGCTCCTGAGCCTAAAACTTAAACATGAAAGTAGAGAACTATCTACCATTTAATAAAGCAAATTAAATGTTACAATTTATGTCAGATTACTCAGACATTCCCAAAACATGCAATGGAATACCCACCAATTTTGAAACAAAATGTCTCACCAAACATAGTATAATATTATACCTGTATGCTTAGGTGTGTATCATATATTAATGAAATTATGTTTTCTCAAATATTGTTTACTTTGTGCTGTCAATGTCAAACGGTATCGGAAATGCAGTAGACAACCTAGACTAACTAACATATGTCTATGGTGTGACTGTGTAACACAAGCGTATGCCCGGTCCACACATGCGCCACAGCAAATTAATTTGGTTTCTTTGATACTTTTAATTTATTTCGTGTTTATTCAGGTAGAATAAACATATTTTATTTCATCGTTATTAAAAGGAATGGTACTGAATGGTCAAAATGCACTTACTTGAGGCAGTGACTTATCACATTTGAATTAATAGTACCGTCAAAACTGAACTTACCAACACACAAGTAAAATGGCATTTATAAGAAACAAAAAGAGGGGGGGGGGGGAGCAATTGCATCCCAAAGACCAACTAGTCCCACAGAGGCCACCGCGAAAGGTCAGTGACCTTACAACTTCTCTAGATACCTAATCCCTAGTAGGAAGTTTAGGTAAGTCTGTCGACACTACATGAACCCCTCTAAACTGACATAAAAATGCTATACTGACAGAGGAAAACAATCGCATTAACTTCCATTTTGGGAGGCATAAATAAATGCCATAAAATTGCCTTCATAGGCATAAAGTTTTCGTAAATTTAAATAGATCAGCATACAACTTCAAGTGTAAGCATATATACAAGTTTACACATACGTGCTGAAACAAATGTAGGTATACTATCTGTATCATGCAGTAGAAAATAAATAATAATAATAAAATTGGTAAGCTATACTTTCATACCAATTTTATTCTTCTATAGTCACTACAATGTCAACACAAATGTAAGAGATGAATAGACTTTTTATTATTTTTAAAACAGAAAATTATGAAGGAGCTGCAATGTATAATACACGCACCTAAATGCATTGTCTAATGTAAGGCAAGGCTAAATATATGAAAAATGTAATGTAATTTCTCTACGTAGTTTCTGTACCATTTGATTCTGCTGTAATATTCCGCAATGAGTGTTTTTTTCCAGAACACGAGAAAATCATAGCTCTTCCTTATCTCACAATGTAGAATGGACTTGCAACAAATGGCTGCCATAAAACAACCCTATCAACAAAACAGCTTATCACGACTAAATAGTAAAACATCACTATAAATAAAATTAAAATAACTAATGAGATTACTGTGCTTTAACAAAGTTTAACAAATTGTCGCTGTGCTAAATAGGAACAGCACTAATATAAAACCAAGTAATTTTCGGCTGGCTACATTTAATTGTAAATATAACAGACATCAAAGTATCCTACTGGTAGTAATGGTATAATACCTTCAAAAGCAAACCGATAAAACATGAGTGACTATTATTAAGAATAATAATAACTACCCTCGTTAAAAATAACATGTCTCACATCTAAATCAGTTACTAATGAATCAAATATATTCTACAACAATTCGAGGACACCTCACACAACGGATAAGTTAGACATATCTTAGTAGCCTCTCAGTAAATCAACTCATAACTTACTATAAAAGAGAAACCGCATTTGAGTTGATAGTACCATTAGGTACCAATAATAATGTAACAATTAATTATTGCAGCAAACTCTAAACATCTACAATGTAAAATAATAAAATTATATTTCAGTGTCAGCGCGAAATAAAATTGGGAATCAAACGAGCTTACCTGTTAAGCGAAGTCTTGATTCTAATTTTATGAGCGCTGACACTGAAATATAATTACCCACCCACCACTAGTTTTAGTAGCCCAAAAGCTGCAATAATTATCCTTACCTAACTCACAGTTATCCTTGCAGGAAAACAGTGAATGTAAGTATGTGGGAACAAGCTTGTCCAAAAGACAACTCGCCCCTCGTCCGATAAATCTCTAAAATAAGTGACAAGTAAGTCGAGTGGTGTTACCAGGCTATTTTGCTAAATATTTTTAAAAAACTCTAAACTTCGCGTGTTTAGCCCAGAAGGAGACATACTACAATGTAAAATAATAAAATTATATTTCAGTGTCAGCGCTCATAAAATTAGAATCAAGACTTCGCTTAACAGGTAAGCTCGTTTGATTCCCAATTTTAGTGTAAACCTGAAATACCTGTCTAGATTTTTTTATGTAAAGAATCTTTGTACGAAATTGCAAAACTGTATTATGAAAAATCATAAATTTATAAGCCAGTTATGGTACCTGATTGACGATATCAATACATGGTCACGGGGCCACCCGGGCGTCTGACGGGTTGTTTTGCTTCCTCAACCAGCTGTGCGCTGGCGCCTAATGCCCGCTATGACCTGCCGTAACCTGTTTTGTACTTAGTGGCAGTGGTTTCTAACTTGTGACCTTTTCTAAATATTTTTGGAAAAAATAATTATAGCATTGTGTGAAATGATTGGAATTGATTCAGTTACTGATTATAAACAAACTATATTCAAGTTTTGCATATACTAAAAATAATCCTGTATACGTTCGAGATAACAGCTGACAAAAAGCCCAAACAAAGTACCGTCCACAAAACTCCTCGACACGTTTCACGAAAAAGGAAAACTTTAAAAAACTATCGCAGTCCGGTGGCTGGTAATTATAAAGAAACTCAGCTCCGGTGCGCGCTACAATCGGGTTATCGCACAGCGGGCAGGTACACTGATTCGATTAGCCGCTCACTCAGCTCACAGCTCTTTTCGCTCCGCTCGCTCGCTCGCACTATAAGGAACGCTTTTTTGCGCTCAACGGAACCTTATTAATGGGGTTTTATTTATCCTTTGTTGTGGAAAGAAAAGGTTTTGTAGGAAGTGCCCGCGTTCGGCATTACTTACATACACATGTTATTAGATTAGGCCGCAGTGAAGTGCTTCCCGCAATCTACTAGTATTTTTTATTGCTATAATTTTGAGTGGCGATTGTGGCGATGAGGAGGGAGATATTTTACAATTGTATTTTTTTTCTATTTTCTTCACGTGTTTTGTGCATTTATCCAGAACCACTAACCACCACCGCTAGTTTAGAACCAGTTTAAAAAGTATAAAAGATTTTAATCATTCTCGACAAACTTTGCTAAGGTAGTCAGTGCGCCTACTGTTTCAATGATTCCTCATATTTATTACTAGCTTTTGCTCACTGCTATTCACCCGTAACAAAATATAGCCTATGTCACTCAGGAATAAAGCAGCTTTCTATCGGTGAAAAACAAATAAATAAAAAAAAACTTTACCTTTTTAATTATAGTGTAGATGTAAATAGTGTAGAAAGGTAGATTCAATTGTGTAGACAGTAAAGGAACAAAACCACACACACTTCACATCACGTAAATAATATTAACACAGCTACTAAACAGTCCAATAAACTCCACCAAAAACTCCTTTTAGGGAATCTTATTTTATCCTTGTATATTTCTTGTCTTTGATATTAACTGAATAATTCTTTATTCGGATTCGAAATCGTGTCTTTTTGAGCAATTAAACAGTACAAAAAAAAGTATTGTAAATAATTTGAGGAATAAACGAGACCCAAAAATGAGAATAAATGAACAACTCGCACACAACACAATTAAACCAATATTACCTTAATTACAATAAAAACACGAACTCCATTTAAGCAATTTAAAATTAATTAGCGCAGGCCGAATTAAAATGCCTTTCCACCTGAATACGCTGAAATAAAGAAAAAAGCCTCCCTTTGCGGTCTGCATAATAAGCCGCATTATATCCTGATCAAAATTTCAGTTGAAGTCGACTCTGACCGGAAGTCGGTGCCCGGATACGAAAGCGGGCGGCAGATGGCGCCGTTTCCTCTTATTGCTGACCGCGGGACAAAGCCTGTCGCTTTATACCAAACACCACACCTACCAACACCCCAGCTAAAGAAAAATGAACTTTAAAAATATACGGATACAGATTAACGGATCTGCAAACAAAACTTTGTACGCATTTTGAAATATGCAACTAGTTTACCAAGCCACTTTATCAGTACCCCCAAATTATATTAAAATGAGCTCTATACCGTTGATTTAAATATGAATGTGGGTGTACGTCGAAGTTGGCGGATGTTAAAATATGCAGTAGTTGTGCCTCGGGGGGAGTAATTCGTACTTGTTGTTGATTTAATAGCGTTCAGACGGCAGATCAGTGGAGCTTCCTGAAGTTTGTCGTTGATGTGATGTTTCTGTAAATATTGATAAGGTAAAACCCTTTTCTTAATGACGCTGTCGATGTTACTGACACACAGCTCCTATACTAAATGCCTAAGTTTTTTTTGGTTGAAAAAATCCCACCCAGTTGCTCTTTATCAAATTTATTTGATGGGAAAAAATCCCACCCAGGAGCTCTTTGCGTTCTAGGTCACTCCTTCAAATAATTTCAATTCCCTGGTGAATAATTACTTGGGCTTTAAATTTTGTAAGAATAAGTAAGTAGCATAAGTTAAACCGATATTTCATTCTTCCAAGTGGCAAAAACGGATTCCTAATTGAATTACTTTGTCGTCCATCGATCAAGATATTTTTTGTCAGATACGAGTAGAGGTATCAAGAAATTAATACAGAATATTCATGAAAAATCAAACTTGTAAGTCAACATTCTAAAGATAAAGACGTTTATAATCCATTTAAAGACTATAAGGGTACATTCCGTTGACATGGAATACTGAAAATGCACGTGTCAAAGAAAAATCTGAAAACTGCTTTGGAGTTACGTCGCAAAATAACTACTTTTTGCAATTCAGAATAATCCTTGAGGCTCAAGTCATTAATTGAACTATTTACATAAGTAGGTTTATACGGAATCCTTAGTGCGCGAGTAATAACATTTTTTTTTAACCCCTATTATTCGCTCAATCACGTAAAAAATAAAGCTGCGTCATAAATTCTAGACAAACATAACACATCCATAAAACCCTTTACCTAAACAAGAATTAAGATTTATTTAGAAACAAATTCCCAGATTATCACATGACCTATAAAGTTCAGCATTAAAATAAACCAGATCGCATACAAAGGCCCGTATTAATAACAACATTAGCTAAATTCGCCAGAATGGACATTTATATTCCAGAGGCCGAGGTTGAATACAATAGCCGAAAAATTTAGCCAATAAATAACCAAGTTGTATAAATAATGTTGAACGTTTGTATCTGTTTTGGACCATAATTGTGGCCGTGACTTTATGCCCACCATTACTTTGGCATACAATACTTTGGAATAAATTATGCGATGTTATTCAAAAGAGTATTTAGTGCGTAGCGAATGGAATAAACTCGTAGCCAGTGTGTCTGCGCTACGCTGCTACGCAGCTACGCGACTACGGCGTAGGCCTCTGGTAAAAGATTTTCTCTGTAATGTCGTATTTTCTGTACTAATGGATCTATTGTACTAATTATTTCTGTTGCTCGGAGATAATTAATGGTGGAACTTACTTAACGGTATTTGTGTAGCTTCTTAGCATTGATATTTTCCTAGAAATGCGATTACTTCGAGGAAGTAAATGGAATTAAATCAACGTTTATGAATCATTTCCCTTTGATATTCGTACTTAAGCAAAAGGTATGTAAGTTGAGTAACTATTAAGTAAAATGTTTTCAGGGTTATCAGTATCACACCACATTTGCTAAAATGCAATCAGTAATTGAACATGTTTGGGAAGACTTTCATCAAGCACACAGCTAAGGAGTGGAATTCCCTGCCAAAGTCTTTGTTTCCTGATAGCTACAACTTGAGGAGCTTTAAGTCAAGAGTGAATATAATTTATACTTCTAAACAAGCGCACTCCACCGTCGACCACATTGTCGCTTTTTATCAGGTAAGATAGTAGCCAAAGGTGAGTCTATCAACAATAAAAAAAAAATGTTATTTGTATAATTTTTAAGTAATAATCATCATCATTCTTTCAGCCAAAAGACGTCCACTGTTGGACATAGGCCTCCCCAAGTGTCGCCATAACGACCGGTCTTGTGAGTCTCGCATCCATCGGATTCCCGCGACCTTCGCCAGGTCATCGGCCCACCTTGTGGGAGGCCTTCCAATGCTGCGTCTTCCGGTACGTGGTCGCCTCTCCAGAACCTTTCGTCCCCATCGACCATCTGTTCTGCTAGCAATGTGCCCTGTCCACTGCCGCTTAAGTTTGTCGATTCTTTGAGCTATGTCGGCAACCTTAGTTTTCCTTCGGATATCTTCATTTTCGATGTGATTACGCAAGGAAACTCCATGCATAGCCCATGCCATTATTATTTGGGTGACTTTAAGTCTTCTTATGAGGCCTATTGTAAGTGACCACGTATCGCCATGTCTCATCACTGGCAAAACGCACTGGTCATAGACATATTGGACGAGAAGACACACAAGACTTTAAAAAAAAAAACGTAGATTACGGAAACTCTTATACAATATAATAAACATCAGTATTAAAACCGAGCATTTTATAAAAAACATAAATATCTTAATCTCTTTGTAAAACATGATACTTTTACGTAATCAAGTGTAAGCCGGATCAAAGCGGGCCGCGCAAGATGTGCAGATTAGTCACGACCGAGAGGCTGACGGCTGAAGCACTGGCACACTGTTACATCATCATAGTAAACTCGTCAATAATCTTGTAGCTACATCTACGACTATGTCGCAGTAGGAACTAAAATTTGCAATCCTGGACACTGTTACATCATCGTAGTAAACTCGCCAATAGTCTTGAACTAAAATTCGTAATCCTGCATCTGATCATAGATATCATATCAGAGTTTTCTGCACGATTAAAATGTAGCGACATCTATGGCGCCACATAAGAACTAATCCTGCGAATCAAAATCATCGCGAAATCAAAGTTCTCCGCGTGATTTGAATATACACCGCTAAATTTTAATCGTTTCAATCCCGTGGAGGGTCGACTACTAACTACAGGTCATTGAACTCGCTCTTCTGACGTTTTCTTAAAGAAATTAATTTCGAACATGCGTAAATTAATACGAGTTTTTACTTTATTTTTTTATTTTATCTTTACAAATCGATAGTATCTCATGTACCGGATCGACCCTCCACGGGATTAAAACGATTAAAATTTAACGGTGTCTAGGGTAACTGGTAATTAGTGACCGATAATTATACACGTGATTGTAGTCATGATTACAGACCACTTTCCCAAAAAAAACTTTTTTTATACTCATAAGTTTTATCACAATAATAAAACAGCTGTTCGCGCAAATTCGCGCCCACCGCTGTCACCCATCGGGTCGCGCCTTGGAGCGCGGGTGCTCTATCACTATTGTTGGTAAGGTACATGAGACAAGGGCGTTACGCGGCTAACAACTGAGTTTTGTTATTGTGATAAAACTAATGAGTATAAAAAAAAAAATCTTTGGGAAAGTTGTATGTAATTATGAGTACAATCACGTGTATAAGTATTGCACTAATTACCAATCACCCTATATACGACAGCCCGATATCAACTATCGGGCAGTTGCCCACCAGACTATAACACCTGTCTGGTCGGAGGTTCCTCCTTTTTCAACGGAGGTTTGCGGGACTTTACTCTCTGTTCGGCATACCTCCAAAAGAACATCTACAACAGTCCGAAATCATCTATCAAGCCGTTGCCCAGACCAGACACAAATTTCACGATATTGGTGTTATCAATTCGCGCATAACGTTTTTTTACTGAGTAATCATTAAGATCACTTTTAGATTATTTTTATATTTAGAAGAATTCTTCTACCATATGGTTCCAGTTTGCGTAGAATATTCAAGAAAAAATTAACTTGCAATAGAATCATGTCATGTTAAATTTTCTTTGTCTAAAACTGATCTTCGCTCACCATCCTACACAATACAAAATCTTAATAGATATACTTGCACAAGCATACTGATATGAGAATAATTATAATCACAATTTAAAATTCATAACTCAGTAGATAATATAATCACGCACAAAGTTAGCGCAGTTAGTATACTCCTACTTGAGGATCTGCGCCCGAGTGATGTGATGGTACGCTAATTAATTGAGAGCATTATACTGAGAGGCGCTCCGTAATGTAATGTCTTACCAAGAGGGCATTATGGAAATGTACAGGTGCTGTTGTTTCATCTTTAATTTTAGGGATATATCGAATTTTGATGAAACAGATGTTTGAATAAAAAGATGAATCAATATTGAAACAACCGTACAAAATATGGCTAATTTCGGACAGATGCTTCTCACGAGGTAATACACCATTACCTACTAAACTCATAATAATTGTGTCATGAGAGAAAAAAAAATATGTAATATACAAGGTGTAAGGGACAGCCCTCCGCAAACTTTAAGGGCTTGCTCAGTAGACAAAACTAAACAACTTTTCATAAGATTTTTTTCAGGAAACGAAAAAAAAAAAATCAGCCTCACCATACAGAATGATAAACTTGATTGGACAATTTGTATGACGAGGCCGATTTGTTTTCGTTTCCTGATTTTTTTTTTTATGTTAGGTTGTTCAGTTTCATCTACTGAGCAAGCCCTTAGAGTTTGTGGAGGGCTGTCCCTTACACCTTATATAAAAATAGAATCAATTTTCTTCAATTATGTTGTGTATACGTGTATGCCATTTGGATGGAATTTACACGAGTGTCCAATATGAACCTAGCGATGCAGTCCCTGGCGACGATACGTCGTAACCGCGCTACGTACATTGTTCTAAGCACTTTAGAGGTGAAATTGCATGGAGGCGTAATGATTGTAAATCATACATTCTGTAATACTTCAGTCACATTGAAAGGAAAGACGGTGGGAACCTGGAAAAGCTCATCGTGATCGGTAAAGTAGATGGCGAAAAGGTCTCGTGGGTGCAGCCCAACACGTTGACTTGACCAGATCCGCACCGCGCTTGACTCTACGTTATACAATGCCCTTTTGCACAGACAGAGACAGATGGAGGAATATCATAAAATTGAAAATGATGAAGCATAGGTCACGACCCTCGGCACTGAGGAATACAACGCAAGGTGGAGGAAGAAAATACAATTTATTGAAGTCAAAATGGTAACAAAACGGTTTTGGGAACACATTCTTTGTGCGTACAGCTAAGAAGTGGAATTCCCTGGAGTCTGTGTTTCCTGTAAGTTAGAATCTGGGGGGTCTATAAATTGAGAGTTATTAGGATACTTCTGGGCAAGCGAGAACCATCGACCGGTCATACATGAACCTAGCGATCCCCGCACTCCTTGCGACGTATTCCTCAATGCTGAAGATCGTCACCTCCCGCTGCATTACTTTCATTTTTATAATGTTCCTACATCTATTCCTGTCTCTGGCGGTATTTATTTATTTATTTAGTACATGGAGGACTTACAGCTAATAAAACCAGACATAAAAAAAGGAATCCATAATCACTAGAAAGAGGTATGAAGGACCATGTATACCGTGGAGTCAAGAGCAGCGCGGATCTGGTCGGAACAACTTATTGGCCTTTTTTTTATTGGGCGGTGGGCCCTTGGGCGGAGCGGGAGATAGTGTCAGACTCTTACTGACTAAAAGACCCACCCCGTTCCTTCTAGCCTTCAAACCAGGGCTCGAGCGCCCTTTCGGATAACCCTGGCCCCAGTAGGCTCCGACCCTGCTGTTGCTGACAACTCCTTAAGGCGCGCGGGAACAGTGCGCGCCGTCGACGACTTGGGCTTGGTCCGGACAGTTACCGGACGGCCGGACAGCTACCCATTGCTCACTGTCCGCAAGTCCGCGCCTACGGTGGCTGGAAATCGGGATCAGAATACCGGCGGCGGCGATAACGCCGTTGCCTGATGCGTTCGGCCTCCTCTTCCTCGAAACTTATAGGGCTGTGCTCGCGAGACATTTTTATCTGCATCTGAATTTGTTAACGCCAATAAAATAAATATAAAACGTTTTGTATGAGTAGTGGTCTAGCCAAATGAATATTTATTCAAATACGCAGTGTGATCTCTGATAGCGCAATTGAACAGTCGTATTTATCTTCCAACACCACGAATGCTCTTTCAGTAATCAAAATTAAGGAGCAAGGGTGTCGTCAGAACAAAACAACAATTGTAGTGCGTCTTGGGACGTGTGGCGCACTTGCTCAGGTGTGGCGCGCGGGCGGGGCGGGGGGGAGGGGCGGCGGTGTGCGCCAATATCGCTGATGGAATACTTGTTACGCGTACACTCGCGAACAGCAAGCGTACTGGAGGAAAGCGGCCAGGTGAAGGAGTTACTTGTTAGTCTGAACTTAGCATCGTAAAAACGCATAGGTCCGTTACAGGTATACGAACTTTGGAGGTACGTGGAACAGCATGTAAATCTGTTAAAAAAGAAGAATCCTCCAACCAGACGTTACGCCTAATTCGGGCAACTGCCCAATAGTTCATTTCGGGCTATTTTATATGTTCTTATTGCGCGGAGAATTCTAATACCACAATGCAGAACTTTGGATTTTTTAGTTTCTATATGGTGCCATAGATGTCGCTACAACGCTACAAGTTTTAGTTGTACGTGGTTTGTCCAAAGTGGATAATTTTAAAGGTTATTTGCTTTTATTTTTTGAGGAGGTTTTCGCTATTATACACCTGCACGGCATCGTCTTGTGACATATTTAACTACTACCAAAAAACGCAGCACTTATTTCCCCACCTGTACCAAATGTGGGCAAGCTCTTACTTCAGCGAGGTGTCGGGGCACATGACACTCTCTCACGTCGCACCGCCCACACCGCGGGCACAGTGGTGCGGGCACAATCGCGGGGCACGGTAGGGTTGCCAGCCCTTAAAACTGTCCAGACTTTTGGGTAAGATTGGACAAAAAATGTACCAAATATATTCACTCATGCAAAAATTGATTTCAGTAAAAAATAATATTAGTTCAGGTTTCTTGATTCGCTAATGGAAAACCGTCCTCTTTACTTGTAATGAAGAATGAATAGAAAAAGACATTTGCTTGATTCAGACACACACTAAAATAAAAGAATAGTAGACACAGAATGATACTAATAAAAATCTGAGCTCATAGTTATGTGTCTTCTTTATTATGTGACTAGCGATTCGCCCTGGCTTCGCAGATATGAATTTTATATTCACAAATTTTCCTCGTTTATCTTTATTTTGATCAATGAAAACTATACTAGAATTCGTTGCACACTCTAAAAGAATCAAGCGGAGAAATAGACAGAAGAATACAGTGAATCGAATCTAGATTATTTTTAAACATTTTTTTTTTAATATCATGTACACTACAATTTGCTATAGGATGGTGCGGGTAACAGCTGTCAGATTCATACAATGTAGCTTGACCTATCCTTTTCTCTCATCTTATAGATGCATATTTACGTCTAGCTGACATCCTACCCATGCAAAATAAACCCTATTTTCCAATATAGCTATTTTTAGGGAATGCCAGACTTTTACATACCATTTTTTACGAGGGCTGCGGAATGTCCGTCTAATTTGGCCAGACATCATCATCAGCTTTTTTAATATTCCCACTGCTGGGACTCAGGCCTCCTCTCTAGGAGAGGGAATGGGCCGTAATCCACCACGCGGGCCCAGTGCGGCTTGGTGGATATTACATGTCTTCGAATTTTTGATTCTAGGACATGCCGGTTTCCTCACGATTTTTTCCTTCACCGTTTTGAGAGCTGTGGTAATGAAAATAAATTACACAAAGTAATGCGCCTGACAGGGTTGGAACCCGCGACCTAAAACTCGTAAGTCGGAGCCATTAACTCTCGGCCACCACTGCTCAATTTGGCCAGACTATGACCGGTTTTATTTAGACGCCCTGGCAACCCCAGTGACGAGGCACGTGTGGCCCACCATTGTCGCGAGATGGATTGTGTGCGCACACACTTAGCTATCACTTGGAGCACTGCTTACCCGCGAGGATACGTCCCGCATCGCGCATTACTTCAAGTAATGTCGAGTAATAAAAAGGTTTAATGTGGCACTTTGTTTCGTGATATTTGTGTGTAGACGGGCGATTTCGATTGGGTCCTGGTTTTCTACGACAAAATTAAGTACACATCTGCTGGTGTTTTATTGAGTGAGGTGAAAAGGGCACGAAATAAATGATGTCATAAAATAGACATATATAAAAGCGTTTTCTGATTTATTAAGGTCCGAGCTTAAAAGGATATTACAACCTTTATAACATCTTTTTTGGCCCATCACTCATCCTACTAATATTATAAACGCGAAAGTTTGTGTGGATGTTTGTTACTCTTTAACGCAAGAACTGCTGTATGGATTTCGATGAAACTTAGTACACGGGTAGACCATACCCTGAAATAGCACATGAGATACTTTTGTCCCAGGAGTATGTTCCCTTGGGATAATTTTCTACTATAATACGGGCGAAGCCCCTGACAACAGCTAGTACATTATTTTTTATTAATCCAATATCACATGATAGGCGAGTTTGTATATTTGTTACTTCTTCACACTCAAACGGCTAAACGGATTAGGATGAAATTTAGCACACGGGCGTAACCGCTGACGAAGTTAGTTTTTAATGAAGTTAACTTGATTTTTTTAGTTTTTTTTTTTATATTTTATATACTATCTTTACTAGTGGGCTTGTCGTCTGTCTGCCCATTTTATCCAAGATGTCTTCACAAACATAAACATATATCATGACAATTGAAAGGAGCATGATATTATGAATAGATGCGGTACATAATGGAGGTTTCCTCTCACGGGGGGTACAAGTGATAACAATGCAGATGACGTCACAGGCTCCGTATATTTCGGGACAACCTTCACAACTTTCTGTTTGCTTAGGACCGGGGAAAAAGATGGACTGTTATAGTAGTTTGTAAGTATATTCATTTATTATTATACAGTTACCTACGAGTATGTTATTGGTATTTCAAGCTAATATATCGGCTTATTTTCCGAAGTTAGCTAGGCATATTTTACTCAAAGGTTGGCATCGTTGTACAATTTTTTTTAATGTTATAAACCAGTGTTCAATCGTTTTTTTTTTTTTTTTAATTTGTTTAAATGGCTTTGTCGCTTAGTGACCACATCGCCCAGTATAGAAAACACAAAAACTTACAATCTACCTCAAGGCTAACTCAAACAATTGTTTGGCTTTATCGAACATTGGAGAAGAGAGGATTGTATTACAAATGCCAATATCATAGGTTTTACTGAGTCCAAAAACATTGATTCTTGTATTTTCATGCCGGACACACTCCATCAATATGTGGAAAACATCATCAACCACACCACAGTCATCACAATTTGGAGACAAAACTTTCTTCATTAAATAGTTTTTATTTGATGGAATATGTTCGGAACGAAGTCTTACAGCTATAGTTATTAAATTTATGTTACGATTACAGTCAATCCATGCAACCCGAGAAATCTTTGGCTGGATAGTTCGGTACCATATCCCTTTTTCTTTTGACCTTTTGTCAAAATATTCCTGCCAAAGTTCTAAACATTTTTTTTTTGCTTTCCCAAAGTAATCTGAATATAGTGGGGTAATATTCATGGGGACTCCCTCAACACACGCTTATTTGGCGAGTAAGTCAACAATATCATTTTCTTCTACCAGCACATGGGATGGAATCCATTGATTATGCAATCGTAGATGGTGAATTGCACTAGTTTATTAAGAGCAACTCTAGACTTTTTTTCAGATGGAAAAATCATCCAATGACATCTCCCGCCCTTGGGCAGAGCGAGAGGGCGAGTCAGACTTTTACTGATTAAAAACTCACTCCTGTTCCTTCTTTGCCATCGGGCCCCGGGGATCTTTTCGCATCATTAATGGCACCAGTAGGCTTCGAACCTGCTGGGCTCTTGCGGTTGCTGACATCTCCTAGAGGCGGTCATATTTTGCCTTGTGTAGATTTCTTTTACAGATGATTTTTAAATATCAATGACTGCAGGAAACGTCAGATGCATGCATATTGACAGCTGGGCAGAAGTCTCCACGAAGTGGATACCTGGAAAATGGACTAAACCGCCAAGGCCGACCTGGGAAGAGGTAGTGAAATGACCTAGACGCCTACTACAACAAATTAGAAATGTCTCGAGAAAAGAGAACCTGGAAATAGTTAAGTAAGGCCTTTGTCCAGTTGTGGGAAATTGTAGGATAAAAAATATAAAATTCAAATATTTAAATGAGGATTTCTTCCTTTTTACATGACTAGTTTAGACTACTTGAGAGCAAATAGATATGTTGGTTTCTGTTGTCTCGAATAAACAACAGTATATCAAAATTCTAGTCTACATCCATCCAGCAGTCTTTAGTACATGAATACATTAAAGACAAACTTAATGGGCTTAATGAGAGCTTAAAGTTACCTAACATTGAGCAGCAACTTCTACAAAAGCTAGCAGGCTAATGAGTATGTAATGCCCGGTCTACACGGCAGCACTACAAGGCATGTCTCGCCGCTATTTAACATTTTTATGACGCATCCTCGAGCTCACACTCAAGTGTGTTGTTAGCTTTATTTAGCAACTTCATGGAGCGAGAGTATAAAGATGGGAGTGGGTACTTTGGGTGTAGTGGGTACCTAATGTTAGAGTGGATGTAATAAATAAGGTCATAATGGTAAAACTTTTTTTCAAGTCCAGAGTTAGAGAGGTTACTTCTTGGCAGGCGTGGCATCGTCGCATATCGTGGTTTTCCATCTGGTGAGATTGTGCAGACCGCCCGAATGACACGGTTGAGCATATGGTGAAGTTGTGCCCCGCTTGAGCGCAGCACTGCCGTGTCCTTGTAGTGGCGATAGGCAGTGGCGACGGGCAAGGCCCGGCAGAGTCGAAGCCCAATAGAGCCATGAGTCGACTTCTGAAAGGGACTCTTAGACCTGCGATGCAGAGGAAAACTGAAGGAACACAGATGTGGTTTTTGTTTGTAAAGGTCCGATCCTCTTGCTCTGCTCTAGAGAGTTTTATTATAACATTCAAAACTTTTCGAGATATGCGAGAAGCATGAAAAGTCCTGGTCGAGAATTCTCATCCCTTAGAAATAAAAAAGGTTAAGAACGTAAAAAAAAACTTCCTTTTTTTCCGCATCTCTCGACTCTATCCATCCACACATAATACTCATAATTCTTTTAGTAAATGCGTTTCATCCCTCTTCGCATGACCATATATACCAAGACAAACGATTTACTTAAATCTCTGCTTAGTCCCGAGTTACTACAACCGTAATGACCTAACAATTCCTATCATTACTATTATCATAACAAGCTACCGCTCCTAAGCTGAAAGTCCAAGTATCTACTCTCGCTCAAATAGCAACTCACGACACAAAAAGTGATCTTATCTAAGTTTAAATATCAAGAAAATTTCATCTAAAGTGCTTGAAGCGCTTTTCAGCACTCGACTTGGGGCCCAACAGTCTTTTCAGCGCTGAAGAGACATTTCAGTTACAAAGAAATATAAGTCGCCGCTGGAACCTCAAGGAATAAAGCATAAAAATGTTCAAATTATGCAAAACGCGCGCGCTTGGTGAAAGTTGTGAATACAGGGACGAATTTTGTTAGTTGTTATAATAAACATTTTAATTTATGCAGTCACTTGCTTTCTCGAAGTTTCGAAAAGTAAAGCATGGTTGCAAGACAGCTAGCAGCAATAGTTTTTTGTGTTTGGATTGTGTTGCGACTACACGGATTTAAGCGCCAACACGTTCCTAAAACAGTCACTGCGGTCGGAAACGCGCCCACCATCCAAGAACATTGATTTCATCTGCTATCTACACGAATCGAAACGAGTAAGGTCATCTCTGTCGGGACGCTGGATTGCAACCATCATTCTGCGTTACTTTTGTCCAACTGTTTTTTTATTATTGGTGTAGAGTATCCAGATGCAGTTGCATATTTTATGCATATCTGACTTCCACAACCAAGTTACTGGATAACACGATATTCCTTGACAAGATATAATTTCAGATGTCCTGGACTTAGACTGCCCGATAGGTTGGTTAGAGATCTACCAATCATCATGCATATCGATGATCTACTAGATCATCGATATGCATTAGATATCTTGTTGGTAATAATAAAAAAATAAGAAATTTAAAAAATACATGAAACACCCTTGTATTGGTATGTCTATCTATAGGTACCTATAACTACTTTTTTAATAAAATATTTTGCTTTTCTCCGAGAGCAATCCCCAGAGATTCTTAATACATATTCAGAGCCAAAAACCCCTAAGCCTACCTTGCCCGAGGTCCTAACCAACCCTGCAAGTTGCACCCCAATCCGGCCCTGTGCATATTATCTACAAGAATTCATAAGAAGTGGCGACTCTCCGCCGTATTGCCAACACTTTTTGTTTTGTAATTTTAACTGGATATATTTGCCACTAGAGTGCACAACATTTTGGACTTATTGCCTTATTCTGGAGAAATGAGCTCTCAAGTTCGTCGACATTGACTTGTTTTATCTTATTTTATGCTGAAGAGCTCATATTGTTGTCGTTCGTATATTCGTGAAAATGTTTTATTTGGAGATGTTCAACTATTTTGTGTCACTTTATATTAAATTAAACAGAGAGAAAACTGGCGAATTACATTACTGAACGGACTGAATGTAAGTGAAGATAGAAAACACGTAATGTCGTCGTTATAAAATTATTGTTTGCTATAAAATCATATTTCTCTAAAACTCATAATTACTCGCAACATCTAAGTGTACCCGAATACCTATTCCACGACAACTCATCATTCATCAAAGCGGATCACAATTTAATTTTTAATTACTTGTCGACTCACGACTGAAGACCAATTAAACGGGCCGACAGACTCAAAGGAAAATAAAAAGATTCCACAAACAACGAGTCTCTGATTACATAACTGAAGGTAGCAGCCTGCTGTATCGAGGGCTTGTTTACTTTCACAATTGTGAGGAATTTTGTGTACCGTTTAGTTGTCTTGGTCTTCAGCTCCTACTTTATTAAGTGTTCTAGGCGTTAAGCAGAATGAAATTAAAAAGCACAAGAGTGAATTATGACATCGATGAACGTGAGGCTATGAACTCACGAAGCGGTTTTCAGCCGCGCTCTACAGCGGGAGCCGCGAACACCATGAACGTAAACGCGTCGTGAAATGTGCTTGAATTTTTTACATACATATATCTACATTCTACAGAAGCTGCCGACCCGCTACCGCGGTGGCTGCGGGTATAGCCGCTCCGTTAGTTCTTAGCCTGACTGGGCACCGAAAAAAGATCTATGAAAATCTTAAAAGTTTAATATTGAAGCTCGACTGGGAAAGTGCACCGGGTACACGTGGCTTGTCTAAAGAGAAAGCAACATGGAACTAAGCCTGAAAGCACCAAACCTTCCCAACCGTACATTGTTTATTTACACTATTTTTATATTGTAGTTTTATTAATCCACACTGATATAATCAAGAGGTAAAGTTTTTTTTTTTTTTGTTTGTAGGAGGTAATCTCTGGAAATACTGGTTCGATTGTTATTTTTTTTTCACCGATAGAAAGCTGCTTTATTCCTGAGTTACATAGGGTACATTTTACGTACATGGGCGAAGTCACGGGCAAAAGCTAGTGTCACATAATTCTAATCGTTTTGTCGTAATTATTCTTTAATATATTTTTATAACCCCCGACGGAAAAAAGGGGTGTTACAAGTTTGAGGTATCTGTGTGTCTGTCCGTGGCATCGTAGCTCCTAAGTGAATGGATCGATTTTGATGCGGTTTTTTTTATTTGAAAGCTTATTATTGTAATTAATTTAATATTATTTTCACTACTTTTGTTTTTAAGCTTTAATATTCTCACACCATGTAAATTGTTTTTGAATCAATCAAGGTATTACAACATCAAATGATAACTCCATTATACTTCCATATGTCAAGACCCCCTAAAGTGCTTATCTAAATCGATAAGAGCTTATCACATCGACGTTACCTCAGACAACGGCGAACAGAATTAATTAAACAAATGACTAAACAATAGGCTCCCACTGATCAAGTTTACAACATTTAATCCAGTTTTACTAACTGCTAACAGTCATTAAAACTTACTGCTCTAGTTGCCGGAGATGAGATAAGACGCTGCGGTAATCGCTTTTATTGTTTCAGCTATAACTTAAATGGCTTCTAGGCTTAGGGTGGCCGCACACAAGCCACCGGCCGCAAGCTCAAAACGCCGCCACCGGCAAAGAATAGAATAAAATAGAATAAACTTTATTGTAGCTCTTATCCATCCTAAGGTTGTCTGGAAGACATCGCTTTCAGTGATAAGACTGCCATAATTGTACCCACAAATTTAAGTTTTTGTTTAAGCTGTGTTACTTTTTGGTGTACAATAAAGTCTATTCTATTCTATTGTACACCAAAAAAGTAACATAACTTGTACATAAACTACAACACAACAACAACTACATTTATTATGGTTCTCATACATTTTATATGGATTTGCCGCTAACGGGTGGCTGCCGCAGGCTACAAAATACTCAATACCTAATACTTTATTGCATTCCATATGTACTTCAAAAGTTGGTATAAAAATATAGTTAAGATCAATATGGATCCTGTCGGGCACAGCAAAGCTAGGAGAGATGATGAAGGCATCACTTATTTTTATCATCATTATTAATAAATTATGTGCCTATCTATTTAAATTAATTAATTGTGTATGCATGATATTATATTATTATGTCTAAGTATTGGTATATTTTCATTTATTTATTGTCGTCATTATTATTAAATTTTGTCATTGTTGAAAGTAATCTATGTATGTATATTATTATAATGTCTTTATTTAACTAATTTATGTCAGGTATTTTTATTTATTTTTATCGTCATCACTATTAAATTATACAAACCGCCGCTGTTCGCTTGTTTCGGCCCGCACTGGTCTCTAAACGTCGATACAAAATGCAGTCACACGCCACTCGCCATTTAAGCCTCCTTGGTCAGTGTTCAGATACTGCGCGTATGGGTTAAATAAAGTAGCCAGCCTTTCGGTATTTTACAGGATGCATTTTGAAGAGCGTGCGCAGGAATTGCTTGACTTGATTCCGCCATCTCGTACGTCGCAGGACTGGATCAATCCGCCTACTGCGATCTTCCCGTCCACTTATAATTTATGTGTGTGTGTGTTTGGCAAGAGTGAATAGGCTCATAAACTATTGCGCCTCACCATCGGAGATCATCACTGTTTACCATCAGGTGGGATCGAAGTCAAGCAATAGTTTTTTTTTTTTTTTAATTGGGATAATCTAGTGCTTGACTGCGATCCCACCTGATAGTTTATTACAATGTAAAAAAGTAGCAGCCACCGGGCAGAAGTAGTTGTCGCGCGCTTCAGCTTCCTTTGCGGCCACTTCGTGGCGACATTTGTAGCTGTCGCGTGTAGTTCATATGCGGCGACCCTAAGCTGTGTATGAATATTATATTACAATCGATCTTCGACATGATACTAATTAAAGTATCTTGTGCATAACTAGTTTCTGCCAGCGGCTTCGCCATACAAATTTTGAATCTTCGTTTCATCCCCTTAGAGGCAGAATTTTGGGAAATACTCTCTTTGTTTTGACATAGGTTATAAAAGGAAGGTTTATGCAAAATGCTACGCTCCTAGGCCGAGTAGTTTCCACAACGCGTTGACATGTCAATCAGTTTCTCCTTTTACGTATAGAAATACCTGAAATAGTTCTCGGGGATCTATACTGACAGAGAAACTTTGAACTAGTTTAACTAGGCGTTTCTCAAAGAGTAGGTTTCAGCAAACTTCCAGCGTAATGAGCAGTAGTGGCACAGTGATAAGAGCTCCGACTTACGAGTTATACGTCACGGATTCTAACCCAAACAAGCACCGTACTTTGTATAATTTATACCACCGTTACTCTCAAAACGGTGAAAGAAAACATCTTAAGGAAATCGGCAAGTCCAAACCACAAAAATACGAAGACATGGGTCTCCGTGGTAGATTACGCCCTATTCCCTATCATATAACATATAGAGGATACCTGAGTGAGAATAATGAGAACATTGAAACGCTGATTGTGCTTATGTTATACTACGCTTTAACATAGCGTAGTATAACATAAACTATAGATACTTTCGGTGCTTAACCCTCTAACCATGATGAAACATTTCAGAGCTACATAATTTTACATTCTCGAATCTCCCACTCACATTTATTGTGCGTACAGCCAAAGAGAGGAATTCCCTGCCGGAATCTGTGTTTCCTGTTAGCTGCAACCTATGGGTCTTTAAGTCAAGAGTGAATAGGTTACTTCTAGGCAAGCATGCTCCATCATCGACCACATCATCGCTTACCATCAGGTGAGGTGGTGGTCAAACGCAAGCCTATCAATAAAATAAAAATCTTTTATGGGCGCGGCAATGACACGGTTAAATTGCTTCAAACCAAAATAAATCGGTTTTAATAAAGAACATTTCCATTCCACGATCCTAAATGAAGGATCACACAGAATGTTGAATTAATTCACTCAATAAAGCTTTCGGCCGCTGGAGCAACCTCCAGAATCCCTCCAAATCCTTCATTGTACGTAATCCTAACATTTTTATACATTAGTGGGGGAATGAGAATATACTGGCGACGGTGATGCGTCGGTGCGACCGGGCGACCGCGTGACCAGGCGACCAGGCAACCAAGCGACATGGCGACCGGCAATATTTCACGTCAGACGCGTCAATTTGTCGTCATTACTTCAGCAACCTCGAGTGTAATGTTATATAATGCACTTTCGGGGTAAATGTCACGCGCTAACAATAAAACTTCGTTTGCAAAATTATATTAGACAATTAAAATGGGGCAGGGCACATTGCTCGCAGAACAGGTGGACGATGGGTACATAAGGTTATGGAGTACCGGTTACCGGAAGATGCAACGTTGAAATGCCTCCCACAAGGTGGACCGATGACCTGGTAAAGGTCGCTGGAATCCGATGGATGCGAGACGCACAGAACCTATATCTAACAGTGGACATCTTTTGGCTGAAATGATGATGACAATTATAACGAAATATCTGCATACTTCTGAATTTTATTATCTGTGTTCTTGATATTTTTAAGGTATTGTTATTTTATTTTTTTATTTATGTTTCTATGTAGGTACTTGTTTCTTCATCGTGTGTCTGTATGCTAAATGCTAATTTCTTTGTTTATTTAATTTTTTTTAAACAAAATTCAATGGACGTGACTCGAAATCGAAATATAACCTACTATCACCATATTAATAACATTTTCCAAACCCATTTCAATGTTACCAGTTGAGGGTCCTGTTTACCGTGGGTCGAGTCGACCAAAACGCACTAAAAATTTTCCGAACACGTTTCATTCATGCAATATTGTTCCCCTTCCGAGTAGGTCGGCAGGCGAGGGTTGACGCCGCAGTCATGACATCCCGGACCAATCCTCGGTGGAAATCAGCCGCGCCGTCACTTCGCTTGAGCGATCACTGATGAACGTGCTCACAAATTGACGAGCGTAATTAAAGTTTAGATGGATTGATGTCGAAAACTAATCTTGAATAATTATGATTCAGGTAAATATTGATCGGTTAGTTGTTACTTACTCGTGTAATTGTATCGAGTGTCTAGGTATGTATTGAGTTCTCGATATAAGTCACTACTAGCGTCTGCCAACCCTTTGCTTCACCCATGTGATTAGGTTTCTCCATACAAACGTTGCACCTCCATTTCATCCCTTTAGACGGTGAATTTTGGAAAATCATTTCTTATTCTTTGTATTCATCACAAAAGGTTTCTCTGTGCAAAAATTCAGCGTTGTAAGTCGAAGGGTTTGAGCTGGACGTTGATGAGTTAGTGAGTGAGTCAGGACATTTATTTAGAGAAGAAGAAGTATCTTTCTGCTATATCTACACCTAATAGACTAGCTTTTGCCTACAGCTTTGCCTGTATATACAAGATGTAGCTTATGTCACTCAGGAATAAAGCAGCTTTGCATCGATCTAAAAATTTTAGCAATCGGACCAGTAATTTTTGAGATAACCTCCTACAAACAAACTATACCTATTTATAATATTATTGTAGAATATAGTTAGTTAATATTATGCAATTCTCTGTAAACCAAAATTTAGTTTTCTTAACTGACGCTTTCCTATTTCATTTCTTTAAATAGTCATCTGAAAAACATTTTCCATCGAATAGGTAGCAATTTGGTAGTTATTTTACTACAAAACCTTTTTATAATGTTTCTTACTTCCCACCATCATACCTTATAAAGTAGCCTCATTTTAATAAAACAGTAACATTACAATACAGCGGGTCCATGCTCGGAGCGAACAAATTATACAAATTGGGTATTAAGAGTGAATTCCAGATCTCGGACTGCCGGTCGAGGCGGGTCTAATGTGGCATTAGCTGAAGAAAATGTTGCCATCCACGCATTTTAGTGTTGCAAAAGTGATCGGAGCGATAATGTGTGTTTTGATACTGGCTATTTTTTTTTAATGATATAAACTAATGCTTGACTCCGATCCCGGTCTTTTGACGTAAGACAAAGAAGGAACAAAGTAGTGAGTTTTAGTCAGTGGAAGACTGACACGCCCTCCTACTCTACAATAGAGCAGGAGAAGTCATTGGGTGATATCCCGATGGTAAGCACTGATGCAATAGTTGATGGTGAAGCGCAGTTTATTAAGAGCCTCTTCATTGACTCTAGTCTAGAAGACACCTAAATTATTGGACGACCTTCGATGTATGCGGTATAAACGACGAGGGAAATCAATAAGGATATCTTGTGTAATCAAAATGTAAAGAAGATTTCTTTTTTTTATTTAGCTAAAGTAAAGCATTTTACAATACCAAACAATGAAATTGGCACCAGACAGCAGAAAATATTAAAAAGTAATCCTTCTCCTTATCGAATCGATGATTTTCTTTTCCGTCAAAGTATTTGGGCACAGATAGTGGCCACGTTTATATAGCGGCGTCAGTGGCATTATGTTTTTAAGGTTTTCCAAAGTGCAGCGACACTTTGGTTGGGCACTCTAGTAAGTGAACGTTCAAAAGTTCGTTTTATAAGTGCCCATATAGGTCTATGTAAAATGTTTTTTTTTTTTTATTATTTTGAAACACTTGATCCTGCAATCGGCTTACGATTATACAGAACAACATTACTGTCAGAAAATTCAATTTTCATTCTAGTAATTTGAAAGCCCAAAACCTATTCCACTTATGGAGACTCAACAAACAAAACAAATCCTTATAACCGATTCTATATCAATCAAATTAAAATTCTCATATCATCAATAACGTTCGCGCCCTCCACTGTACACTGGCGTGCAAAGAAACGTGACGTGTTAAAACATTTGACTGCGCTCAAAAATTGCAAGTCAGTTATAATTTTAATAATTTCCGGACGGGCCCTGCGTCAGTTTGTGTCAACAAGGGACCAAGGTACGGAGACCTCTGGTGTTGGAACATGCTTCGCTGTACTGGTTTTCTTTGCAGACAGAAGAATTTGGCTACTAATAAATGGTGATATTATTTATCGGTACTGTAAATGTCAGAAACTGGTCAGAAGGCAGAATTGTTACTAGTGCTTGTCTGCGATCCTACCTATTGGTAAGCAATAACACAATTGTTGACGACGAATCACACTAGTTTGTTAAGAATCTATTCACTCCAGCCTTGAAGACACCTAAATTTTATTCGGATGGAAAAACCGTTGAAGGTCAATTATTCCAATCCCTCGATTTACGTTGAATACAAGACGAGGCGAAACGTTTAGTCCGGTCTTAGAGATACGTATAAATTGAACGAAAGGAAAAAAAAACTGATAGAGTAACAAAATTGCTAAACCTAACTAGGTATGTAAAGCAGTTAATTCGCAAAGCTACGTAAAACTCTTAGGAGTCTAACGTCAATTATATATAATACCAATGAGTACACCCTTGATAAATTTTCAATTTAATTCAACAGCAGCCACGATCTTTCGTATTTACAAAGCTTCCTAAAAAATCCTTGTCTGAAAAGCTTATTCTTTTATTGCGTGTCACCTCATATAAGACACTCAATCCTACTCGACGATAAATTCGCACAGATCTCGTAAACCAACTCGGAATAGTAACAAAATTATAGCATCGCACCAGGGGAGGTCAACCTTCAGTGGATTACGGAGAGCGGCAGGGGTGTCCGTCCGTGTAGCCACGCCGCGCACGTGCCGCGAGTTGAGGCCCGTAATGAAGTAGGGTGACACCCCTAGTGCGTACGCCCCTGCGTCCCTGGCTACCCGCCACACACACAGTGCGATGCGTTAGATATAATAGAGCGATAAAGTAAAATAAAATTTATGTAAATTGCTACGGTGAAGGAATTGTAATATTAATAGTGTTATTTTGAGGGGTGATGAAGGTTTCGTAGAAATGTTTTTACTAAAACTAAGTAATTTAACTTTCATTAAAGTTAGTGGTAGGTAATTAATTTTTTAGGTGCATAGGTACCTATATATTTATCAACTAGCTGACCCGGCGAACTTCATACCGCCTAACAGTCAAAGAATGTAGTATAACTTTCGATATAGTCAACCGATTGCGATGTAACAAAGCCTGAGTAATGCCAAACAAGTAACATATAATTTTAATGTATAAAAGTTATCTAGATCGATTTCGTACATTTTATATGATGCGCGCACAACTTAAAACTTCTACAGATTTATTATCTATACTTATCTAGTTGATTCTATTTATTTTTACCTTTTGCTTCTTACACAGAAATTCGCGTATCAAGCACTGGACAGGAACCCCGTACAATCTGCAACAAAAGCGCAATTTGTTATCACAGTATTGTGCGTGATAGTGCGCGCGTGATGCCGTGATGGTGGTATCATAAATTGGTACAATCACAGTGAGTCGTTCGTTTATTGGCGAGTATGGGAGTTGTGCTTCTGTGATAGTTGGAAACTTGGAATACATAGTGAGTAGTATGATAGTCGGGACCAGTAGCCAATAATTTCATGGTAGTATGAAAATTCACATTGTAAATAGCTCACGGAATGATTTTATCGTTTCATTGTCTCTTTTAAATTATTAACTACCAGCTCCTGCTCTATGTTTCTCAGTGATAAATTAGCATTATACAATGACATAGTGACAGAAATTTTAAATTTGGTCCAGGAATTTTTGAGTCTATTAAGAGCGTTCACTCCAAATTACGCGCTATTTCAAATAAAAACTATGATTTTCAAACCCGTTTATATCCATGAATCAGTAAATCTTTTTCTATAATTATTTTGTTGGGGATTTTAGCTACAGGCTTGTTGTTGTTCAACGGAGGTTTGTGAGACTTTACTTTCTGTTCCGGGCACCTCTAAAAGTCTATAGAGTAAACATGTTCAAGTTTGAGTTTCACAACGCACCTACAAAACGCTGCAGCGACACTATTCACACGTAACCACTGCTTGACAGCATTTTGTCGTTGCGACGTGGTGTGGTGGAAGAAGCCCTAACTGAAATTTCATTCTACATGTTGGGAACATGCACTGACAAACTATCAGCTTTTATAAAATGACAAAAGTCTGTCAGCCACGGGCTCTTAGGATACAGTACCTATCTACTTCCAAATAAGAGCTTTAATAAGAGCGTTACCTCTTTGTATTATATATTTTATTAGAGTAGATCATCTGATCTACTCTAATAAAATATGAAATAAGATCCTTGTAGTAAGTAAATCCTTGTTTTCTAACATTGATAAGACTTATGGCGCATCCCTTTCCATATAATATTTCAGCACTCGATATACATTGATGTCTTACGTAGGTATATTGCACAAACATAACAAAAGACAATCCTAATTTCCTGTATCATTTTCCTCATAAAATCCTCGTTTTCCAAACACAGGCTTGCCGCACAACTGCGCCAAAACGACGCAAAGAACGGATCGCAGTCGGAAACAAAGCGAATCAAGTTATTTTGTAACTAGTGTTGACAAAATGTGAAATTGAAGTGGAAAATGAGCTGGCGCCGCGCCAAATGACGGCGCCGTGCGATACTACCAGGATTATAGAGACGACGCAGATATGTACATCATGGAGGTAAATTCGAACAATAACATTAAACTCACAGTTTCTCATGAAGGGTTTCCGAAAAGATCAATTGCGATTGACAATGTATAATTATTATCAATCGCAATTGATTCACCAATGTAAATTATCATTTCAACTATCGAGTGAATCAAGCTTTGACTTAAGGCGTGTGACTTTTGCTGTTTCTAGTTCTAAAAAAATTATATCTGTTGGTCCAAAAAATTTTACAAACTGAGATATTTATTTACTCATAAACAATTATAATTTATTAAGTACAATATAATGATTGTCATTTACATTTCCATAGTCAATGCCTATCAATACACGGCGCGTCATTTACCTCTTATCAAAATCATTGCCGCAGTAGTATTAACAATGGCTTTATTCATTTAACAAAACGAACAATTTTGGCATCAAGTGGCATCATTCAGGTAAACGTTGTCAATCGCAATAGACTTTCGGTGGGGGAGGGGGGGGGTTGAGATAGGGTAGAGTGCTATTGTGTTTTTATAACAACTAAATGGCGCAATCTAACAAAACTAACATAGAGCGTTAATTTTGAGTACCCACAATAAAACTTGAGGTCATCGTAGCAGAGCGTAGTATCCATGACATATCTACGTAGATACAAGTAATTTGTAGGTAGATACTAAGATATCTTTTACTTCGTCAGTAGTTTTGGCATATCTTACCTGTCTGCTTCCTTGATCTATGGCAAAGTGAGTGTGACCAAACGACACGTTGTTTTAATAATATAATTTACTTAAAGCCCATGGAAAAGACAACACGATGTACTTTTATATCGCCTTGTAAATTAACTAATTTATTGATAGAAACTAGTGCCTAACTTCGATTCCACCTGATAGTAGGCAGTATTGAAATCGTTAATGGCAAAGTATACTAGTTTATTATCTTCGGTAAACAAAATTAGTAGAGACAGTATTGAATGAGCGTGGCTCGCACAGACCAGGGAATTGTGGAACAAAAGGAGTCGAACCAATACCCAATAGAGAGCAAACTTAAGCCACCAGTGATGATGATCAATTCTGGGAGTTTTTAAGTCAAGAGTGAATAGATCCCTTTTAGGCAAGCATCTTCTACCGTCGACCACAACGTCGTTTACCATTAGCTAAAGTTGCGCTCAAACGCGAGCTTATCAATAAAAAATTAAAAAAACCTGCCAAGTGCGAGTCGGTCTCGTACACGAAGAGTTTTTTGCAGCAAAATATGGCAAAAAAACACATTTTTTTGTATGAAAGCCCCACTTGAATAAAACGTGACCTTATTACTAAGACTTCGCTGTTCGTCCGTTCGTCTGTCACCAGGCTCGTCAGTCAACTGTCTAGCTATCACGGTTCATGAGATACAGCCTGGTAAAGGACAGACGGACAGCGGAGTTATGTATAGCTATAGGGTCCCGTTTTTAACCTTTGGGTACAAAACCCTAAAAACTACTAAGAACTATTTTGGTGTAAAATCAAACTTATTCTATTTTATTCTAACCAATGAGAAAGTTTGAATAAATTATCATTTAAATTAACTGCGAATGAAACTGGAACTGTTTACAAGAGACGCCAGTGTAAGTCGTGGTAATATAACTATCGGCTGTAAAACCATTACGTTACGTTGTTTTCCCGCAACTGTTCACGCTGAGTTCCCTCCACTATCGTTTTATGAGCCAAATCGGCGGAAACTCATCAAACTTTTAGTTGATTTGCCAGGAAAATATTCGAGCTTTCAGCGCTGGTATACAACTTGATGAGTGTACTTCGTGTTATTTTGATTGTGTGCGAATTTCAGGACTCTGTTTTTGATACGTTTTATGGAAACTTAGTTTCTCTGTAATGATTTGGTTTATGAATATGCAATATTCATTCATATGGATCAGTGGTGGCCGAGTGGTAACGGGCCCGACTTACGAGTAGCCAGGCGCATAACTTTATGTAATTCATTTCATCACCACTGCTCTCATAACGGTGAAGGAAAACATCTTGAGGAAACCGGCATGTCCTAGAACCAAAAATTCGAAGACATGTGACGTTCACCAACCCGCACTGGGCCCGCATGGTGGATTAGGGCTCCCAGGTCCGAGTCCCAACAGTGTCAACATTAAAAGGCTGATTATGCTTATGCTATGCAGTATTCTCAAGCAACTTATATTTACATCGGTATGCTATATGCTATGGAGGGATACCACCACAGAAAAGTTGAAAGAGGTTAGAAAATAAATATTTTCCAATTTGTATTAAGAGTGTCGCAGCTTGTCTCCCACCCTTTAACTCCACTACAGGCAATAAACCAAAACGAACGCGCATTACGCAACTAACAGACCACGCACATTTAGATTGCAAGTTTGCTATTTATTGTATCAATTATGAGCATGATCATATTTTGAGCCAAGTCTGCCCCGCCTGCAAGGCCATTCTAGCCTCTTTCACCTTTTTTGTGGTTAACACAGCGTCCTAACATTACGCATGAAGCCGATCCTCACCGGACATGGTAAGTTCGGGAGGAAGTATCATGGTGCCCCGCTTAGCACCGCCCGCCGTGACCTCGTGGAGGCGACAGCTAGCACTGGATCCTGGTTCAAACTATGATCCGGAGCAAGATTAATGACTAGCGTGAGTAATGCTAGCTAAGAAAATGGTCACAATCGTCAGGGAACGGTCATCATTACGCCCCAAAGGCCGCCTCAAGAGGGCAATTGAAGGAAAAATGTGTTGTTTTAGTCAGTAAAAGTCTGACATGCTCTCACACTCCACCCTAGAGTAGGAGAAGTCATGGATGATTTCACACCTCAAAACAAAAGTTCTACATCTCCTAAAAGCTAGAATCAATAGTGCGACAACCAGTCGAGGCGATACAGATTGATGAGTTCTGTAGAAATTATTCTAGTCGTACATGCCGTGACGAGGGAAAAGGTCAAAACAGTTACAGACTAAGAGCGAGATACAGAGACGTCGTGTTGCTCGGCACAAACAAGAGAAAAAGCCCGACCACCAAAAATAAACAGCCCACAAACGAAACAAAATTACCCACTTAAACTAATAAATCACAAACCTAAACACCCTTACAAAAACGGGCTCAAAAAATAAACAACTTAAAATGTGAATAAAGTGTTTAAATAAACAGAACAATAAGAAAAATGGCCGTCTTCGAAGTACCGCGACAAAATGAGTCCGTAAGAAAGTAAGAGAGTAAAAAGACATCGTCGCCGGGGGTCAGTGGTAACAGCTTATTGTACGGACCTACCCTCATTATGCCTGTTATTTGTTTAATTAACGGACGCCAGACCGGCGACTGACAAAAGGTTTTTCTTAATTTTTTTCAGCACAGTCTCGTCGTCTTTTGGGCGTTCAGTTATCTTTTTGGTTGGTTTTCTTTATGGAAGAGAAAGCCTATTTGGAAAATATTGTTGACTGAAACTTGTGTACAAGTGAAATATTTTTGTAAATATCTGTATAACCGTTGCTTGATTTGGAATATAAACATCAACACTACTGACTTAATTTTAATTAAAAAGAAAGATTACAAACAAAACATAATTTTAACAATAAAATAAACGACTACAAGAGTTTTACTTAACCAATTTTAAACACGCCATGTGGAATTTCCAACTAGTTATATACAATAACTATATCCATACTAAACTATATTATAAATGTGGGAGTACCTTTTTTTCTCTATTATACTCTAAACCGATTTCCAGGGACTCAAACTGTAACCGTAATAATGTGTTTTAACACTGTTTTTTAAATCAGTTGTAATAGAAAAACACTTTTAAATGTAACAGACACAATAATGTTAGGTACCGAATGAAACTGTAACCTTTTGTATGTGTTAAGAAGTGCTACCGAATCAAACTGTATCCTGTTATATGTGTTAATAAGTGTTAATATGTGTAACTGAAATAATTGCACAGTACCATAAATAAGTAAATTGTAACTTTGGCAACGCTGCGTTTACCTGTTACACTTATTAACACTGTTAACACTTTTATATCTGTTACAGATATGTTACGGTTACACTTTTTTAAGTGTTTTGGGTTAACACATTGAAAACACATATATAAGTGTTACATTTTTGATTCTGTTACACATTCAACATGTAACATTTATAATTCTGTAACCTTTATGAAGGTGTTTTTAAGTCCCTGCCTAAAGGTTTGTTTTCTTATCTTGCTTTGACTTTGACTTCGTATCTGCAATAACTGATATTCATACAATGGCAGGAGCTAGTACATATTACATATATCTTTTAAGACAGGTAAACAGCTTCAGCAGTATGACAAAGATACTCACGAGGCGACCAGTTGCCTTTCTGACAAAATACATCTACACTAATATTATAAAGAGGTAGTTTGTTTGTAGGTGGTAATCCCTGGAAATGCTGATCCGAATGCTAAAATTTTTTGACATTTTGTTGTTGATACCAATAGTTGCTCCACAACTGATTTCCTAGTGAGATACAGGTCTAACTGACCGACTTATCATGACAATGCTGGTTTCATGTTAGAGGCACCTATCAATACCCGCTCCATTTTCCTTTCTATGTGCTGGTATGTTACCTACTATGAATGCAATTTGACCCACATTTTTCCCCAACACAAACACAGCTATAAATGTATAAGGTATTAACTAGACTTGATATTCGTAATAATGTTTATTGAGACAAAGGGCCTCGTTAGCGTCAGTCCGCCAGCACAGAGTGACGCGGACTGATCGCTGACATTTGTAACAGTTAATGATACGCCGATGTTCTGCATTCCGAATCAAAACCCATTCGTTTGTTTACTTTCCATCGTCGGCCACATCATCAAAAACAACAAAAACAAAACAAACGCGAGCCTATCCATTACAAAAAAAAACTTCCCGTACGTTCTTTGGCTAGCAACTTAGAGTTTCATCAAGATTGTCCTGTTTTTTGAAGTGGGAAATAATCAAACAAATTTTTCAATACTCGAAAAACCTCGCCTACCCCTACCGCGCTTCGGCACGCAATTAACTGTTTTCCGCACTAGTGTGGAAAAATGCACCAATATTTGCCCTGCCACAATATAATAAGTTGGGTGCTATGCATCCCCCACTAGTAATCGGTCAGACTCCATTTATTAAATTCTTCGTAAATGTAATGAAAAACGAAGTTTATGCTCATGGAAAATCACTGCATTATTAAGGGGCCGAGTAGCTCCGTAATAAAGCCCCTTCGATCATCATGACAAATTCACTGCTTGTATCAAATTCGCTCTAGGGTGGAGCGAGAGTGCATTTTACTGACTTAAACCCACTTATGTTCCTTCATTTGAATATTTTGTTCTAGCGCCACGTTAACTCTTTTAAACGTTCTCGTAAACAAGAGTGGCCTCTAAAATAGTCACAAAACCTATAAACCGTTGGGTTAGCAAACAGTTGTCCTTTTTATGCTCTCCGTCCAGCAGCCGAGTTGCAACATCCAAGGTGTCAGAGCGAAATTAAACTAAAAACCGTCATGCAACAATTAGCAAGGGAAACAGTCCAGAAACAGCATTTACAATTCTACAGCATTTCCACCTTTTATTTTACAGTTTTCCCTTTGAACCAAGACGTAACGTTAAAATTTTAAAGTGTGTTCGGTAACGGGGCGCCTCTGTAAACCTTCCCACCCTAAAGCTTGCTTTAGCTGTAGTAAGCTATCCACAAACATTCGAGCGAGCAGCGAACATTAAACGTCGCACAACAAAACTCGTAGGTAGGTACAGTACCCACAAATTTCTTAATTAAAACACTTTTTTTCACTAAAGGCTAGTTTAGATCGGCGGCGAGGCGCGCGCGGCGAGACGCTGCTGAATTCCGAAAGAAGCCTTTAATTAATGTCGTTGTAGATCCTTAATTGCGATCCGACGTCGCTTTGATACGCCACCGTCACGCCTCACGCCTCACGCCTCACGCCTCCGACCTACTCCAGGAGCTAGATTAAAGGATAATAACTTGAGCGATACTGATATTAATTATTGTTTTTTGGCGAGATCAGCATTAATTTTGGTTACAATGTGAAAATATTTTGCTATATTTGTAGAAAGGTTGTATTTAGGGCCTTGTGATACAGCTGTCTCAGTCGAGTATACCAATAAATTCTGGACAAAGGAGAATCTTAATCCTATAGGGATTAAACAACCCCAATTAATTAATCAATAAACCTAAGTCAGTAGATCTGCCTATTTATTTATTTAATTCTTCATGTACAAAAAAGTACTGCGGACTTTATGACTTAGGCATTTTCTGCCAGTCAACCTTTGATTGATGAATAGAAATAAAAGTAGAATTGGTAGGAGCAATAATTTTTTAAAAAAAAAGGTGAAAGCAAAGAAAAGATATACAATCAAATCACAAACATGACATAATTAGGTATTTAAAAAATAGTTATATGAATAAACTAAATACTAAAGCAATTGATACAAATAGACAATTGAGAAACATTAACACTTTGTTGTAAGTACGTACCTACGAATACGCTCGCGAACTTCAACTTTGAACGTTTATCGGTTGGTTCCCATGAGGGAGCTCATTTCACTTAGAAATAACCTGGACGAGGAAAAATATATAAAAAAAAGTCTGTGCGAAGTTTGGAAAATTGAAGAAGGTGATTAAGAGATGAGCGGAGATTTCCATTGTGATTGGAGTAAATATCTTGGCTGAACCCATCGTTTAATCAGAGGTTCGGTCAGTAACGTAAGGTTCACGTAAATCTTATATTTTCCCAAATAAAAAACCAAAACCCGCTCAGCAATTTAGCTAAAAATATCAGTCAGCTCCTAGCCTCATTCGCGATGTATAAACTTTACCCTTGAAAAAGTTGTAAAGGGTTTTTTGTGGCAAGTTTCACTTCACACCTCGTCGAGGCACGAGGCAGGCTGCGAGACGAGGCGAGGCGAGGTGAGGCTCAAATAAGCCTGTGTGTAATTAGGCTTACAAGAAATTAACGCGTCGCGTGTGACGACGCTCTCTTGTGAAACTTAAGCGGGTTTTAAATGTGTGTGATTTTTTAATTTTTAAAAGGTAAATTATTTTATTTGGCATGTTAGGGTGATATTGTAAGAGTGCAGACGTCGGTTATACGGTGATTTATAATTTCAGTCAAAACAAGAATTTTGGTTTTGGCTAAGACGATTTTTATTTGATATCTATGGACCTATATTTGGTGACTATTAGATAAAATATGTAATGAATATCCCGATAGTAATTTCAGAATCGAATAGTCAATTCGATTTCAGCAGTTTTTTTTTTTAAATATGTATGTTTTTTTCATAAACTGGTGCTTAAGTGTCACCTAATGGTATGCAGTAATACAATCGTCGATTATCCTAAAATAATACTTGATTATTTTTAGGCGGTTTGGATAAATTTTGATTGCAACACTAGCGTGTTTGTGTGTGCACACGTAGCTATGCCGATGCACTACTATTGTAGTGTGTCGATTCCCATTTGGTTTACCTATATATGTATGATAATTTAATTTTTAAAAACACTACCTGCTCTTAAATAAAACAGTGTACATATGGCTATGCATTATTCTAGTTACCCATATGCTATCTGCATATTTTCGTGAATGCTGCGTATTTGTACTTCCAACATCAAGATTGGGACACAAGCCGCAAATGAGCCTTTTCTGTCTGCGAAACTGACCGTAGACATTCCTGACCATTCAACCATAACTACATGCGTCCTACATCTCATAAAAGTGCACTAAAAACAAAAGACAAGCGGTGCCGAGGGGCGCGCCTCTGCCGACAGCGTCCGGAATACAAATGTACACCACTTGTGCCATCGCACTCCATGAATATTAAATTTATAATCTCTGGTCGCAGCGCTGATTTATTAAACCACGCCATTCTACACACAATCGCCCAAGCTGGGCCACGCTGGCACTACTATCCATTGCTCATTTTGTTAGCACAATGTCCAATAGCGTACTTAGTAATCCATCAATGTACGATGAAATAGGTACTGAACCAATATTAAACATTGTGTTTTCCGTACAAAATGAATATTAATTTTATATAATTAGCGTGGGAGCGCCACAGACTATGAAAATTGCGCAGATAATGAAAAGGCAACAGATTGAGATTGTTTGGCTGGAACAAGCAATCAGTCACGACGCGGTGTAGTTAAGTGGCTATTAACTGGGGACTGTTTGAGTTAGGGCTACGTTTGTGGACTTGAGATCGTCTTAAGTGAGCTTAGGAAAATACCTGTATTTTTTCTTAGAAGAAAACTGACGCCACTAATACTTGTTTAGGTAATCAAGTCAGGTATACTGAAGTTTTTCAGAGCTTAAAGAACCTGAAACACTAGAAAACTAACCGGTCGAGTTGAATTGAAACTACTAAGGCTGCCTCCGCGGCATACAAAGCTAAGCGGAGAGGTAATGTATTTGCTTGCTTGTCTGAACGCAGCGAGGCTTAGCAATGGTCGAAACCATCACATAATTGTATAGCTAGCTCTTTCAGAATTGCAACCTAACTATCGTTGTCGTCATTATCTTTGTCAATTATGCCAAAAAACGTCCTCTTTCAGATATAGGTTTCCCTCAAGTGTCGCCACAACGACAAGTCCTGTACGTCTCACATCCAATGGATTCCCGCCATTCGGTCCACCATGTGGGAGGCCTGCCAACAGTAGGTACATCCTCCGGTACGCGGTCGCCATTTTAGAACCTTTCGGCCCCATCGATTTATCTGTAGGTACTGCGAGCCTGATGATGTGGGACGCCCTCTGTCAATTAAGTCTGGTGATTCTTCGGGATAGCTATCATTTATGTAAAACTATTACATATTATGAAACAATCCGAGAAAAAATCAGAATCTTTTCAACTGTCAGAATAAAATAAAGTTGTAAAAATACGTACCGATAATGTCATCTTAAAATTGTGCCTACATTGTTTGCAAACAAATAATTCTGATTCTGTCTCTATCCCAAAAACTTAAATTGTCAAAAAAATTCGTCTAGCTGCGTATACTTGACGACGTCAAAAGGAATGCAGTTCAGATCAATAAATAGCCAATAAACCGCTCAGAAATCACCGACATGTCACAAGATCATCGGCTGGCCACGCAGCCGTGTCGGAGGACCCTCGCAGCCATTACGGTGTCGGGTTTCAAGCCAGCCGACCGACGCCCGACCATCGACGGACCGCTGTCGGTCACTGTACCGCAATGCTGAGATGAGATGCCGTGACTAATATATGCTGTTGAGTCGAGGACTTGCCAAGGTATTTCACGTTCAGGAAGTTAATGGAGGCTCTAGGACTGTGGCTTTCTATCAGCGTTTGCAAGCACTTATCAGAAAGTAAGTTTATGAGTTAGATGAATGTGTATTCTCAAAATATTTCATAATCAACTACAAGAATGATATTTTGTCGAGTGGCTAAGATGATCCTCAGATGTTTGGCGATATTTTAAGGAATATAGTTCAGCAACTGTTTAAATTATTGATGAAAATAATAGTGGTAAGATGTCTAACTGGACCTTTTATAATAAACCTTTTTTGTTTTTTGTACATATTTACAAAAAGAAGGAATAATTTTCAGTTGTCAATTGCATGGTGTGGTTGTCATTTCCCCTCATCCTCAAATTCCTAATCTCCCAACTCCTTTCACTAACATCCGGCTCGAAGGACCAAACGTTAGTGTAAGAAGTTTGGAGACCAGGAATTTGAGAAGTTTGAGGATGAGGGGAAATTACAACAAAGCGCAATCGCATAAAAAAAACATTCGAATGTGTTATATTTATTCTAAAAAAAAAAACAGATTTTATTTTGTATCACAAATTAAATACTTTCTGATCTGATCCTCTTTGTCTATTTTGTTACAGTGATATATTTTCTTGACCAAACCACATAATAAGTAATATAAGTACAAGCAGCCAGATGATTTGAAGTGACATTATATTGCTAGAAAGATATACAAAGTAGATAACTAAACAGGAGTCCTTGGAGCAACTCTTAGACATATTCGTCTGGCGATTTGGCGGAATAATGACATTATTTAATTAGGTTACAAATTGTGCTAACTTTCAAGTAGGTATGTATATAAATGCACGGAATGAAATTCATTCAAACTAAATTCAACCTTTTTCCCCTAGTAGTTGAATTTTGAATTTCCAAAACATCCTCTTTAGAGCTTGCATTGAGTTGAGAGCCATAAATGGAAGTCTTGAGCTAAATTACATTTTCCCAGTCTCACTAGTTTCGACTGTACGTTCATAGATTCAAGATTAATTTATTCATTGTTTGATATATTTGAATTTTTATATCGACGGTTTAAATGCAAAATGATATAAGCGACATTGAGTAACTCAAATTTTTAACTTTAAGTTACTTTTTTGTATAGTTTACTCAATGTCGCTTAGATCATTTTGCCTTTCAACCGTCGATATGATATATTTGATATGTCAGTCAGTCAGTTTCTCCTTTTATATTGTATACTAGCTTTTACCAGAGGCTTAGAATAGAGTAGAATAAACTTTATTGTACACCAAAAGTAAAATGACATAAACATAAACTTAAATCGGTACAATCAGCAGTCTTATCGCTTAAAGCAATTTCTACCAGACAATCTTAGGATGGATTGAAAAGAATGAAACAATATAGGGGTACCCAGTCTGCGGTGTACTGCCAATAGATAACTTTGAAATTATAATATATATTTATATTTCTATGTATAAATATTATATTATATTAAGGCTTCAGCCATGTGAAAGTACCTAGTATCTCCGGTCCTCTTTTGGTGCTTACCTACGTAATAAAAGGACACCTTGTACATATTGCACTCTTCTTTCATTTACTCATCTTCAGACCCGTTAGTTTTAACTGTTCGTAGTTATGTCAGTCTGTCAGTTTATCTTTTTATGTTTATAACTAGATTATTTAAAATTAAAATTAAATTAACACATCGATTCGTGTGAGGTACGAATAAAAGTTTTTTCTTTATTTCTTTTTATTCAAATTATACATCACAAAACCAGATAAAGAGCTGTATAAGCAGCATTTCTCGCTTTGTGATTTACGGGGCGGTTTGTCGCTCAGTGTATCACGCTGGCCGCGTCATTACCACTCCAGCACTCCGTCGGCCGTGCCGCGTCGTTGAACAGCACACACAATAACGTAATTAGATATATTGTTTGGTTCAATTATCTGTTGTACATGGGCTAGTGGCCTAACTGTCTGCTATAATTTTACGGGTCTTGTATTAGTTGCTAGCTCATTCTCGTGGGTTTGCTCCCGTGGCTTTCCTATTGCACTGGAGTAGTGTATTTTTTGTAATTGAATCCTTTCCTTTAGAGCTTACCTTTTACAATACACATACACTATACCAAACTCACACACACTTTACACACAGAATATACTTGCTTATATCTAACTAGTCTTCAAATTGATAGACATCTCAAAAATTTGAATTTAATTCTTAGGTTACCAAATAACTAGTTGTTTTAGGCGCATAAGGTTTTTTCTTATTAGTAGTTTTACTTGCGGTTTTGGTTACTCCGCTCCTATTAGTTGTAAAGAAATTTTATAGTAGCTCTCCTCAATAAATGGTCTATCTAACTTTAAAAGATATTTTTCAATTCAAACTAGCAGTTCCTGAGATTAGCGCTTTCAACCAAAAAACTGACTCTAGCTTATTTTTTGCCTTTTTTTAAAGAAGGTGCATCCTTTTTCTTTGTGCGTAGACAAAGGTTTTCTGGAAAATACTTTTTTGAAAATCATCCAATGACAACCCCCGCTCTTGGGCGGAGCGGGAGATAGTGTCAGACTCTTACTGACTAAAAAACCCATCCCGTTCCTTCAAGCCTTCTTACCGGGGCTCGAGCGCCCTTTCGGATAACCCTGACCAACCCCTTGGTTTGCCAAATTAGCGTTCCAGGATCGCGAAGACTGCGGTTCAATGAAAAGATTACCAAAAGTTCCGACACACACTTCACAAGCCCACATCCTATTCATAATCATCCATAACATTCAAATAAACATTTCCATAGAACTCGATTACAACTAAATCGATTTCAATTAGTCAGGTATCGAATTATAACGATCAGTTTATCCATTCCCGTTCAGCCGGATCATCGGTTTAAATAGATTATTTGCTCGGTAATTTACAAAGAGAAACTGTTACAAACCTATGATTTGGTAACGTAAATATATTAACCGGTTATCGGTTGGTTAACCGGTGGTAACGAGCTCTCGGCTTCTGTTTATGAGTATTCATTCGATTATGGCGGAGTAATCTCGTTGAGTGGTATCCGACGAATGTGAGGGACTCTCACTCTGTGGCAAATATTGTTGATCGAGCATTTTGTGTGCATGCCAATAAGATCACGGGTTCGTAAATTGAGGAAGATTATTTTGTATAAAACACTGTAAGTATAGTTTGGAGGTTCTTTCTCTTCACATAGAATCCCGAGAGTATGTTCCTTTCGGATAATTTTTTGCTTTGACGTGGGCAAAACCACTCGCAGAAACTAGTAAATAAAATTGAACAGCTAAAAAATGTGTTGGTCTCTAAGCGCAAAATTCGAGATAGACTGAATACATTAGGATGAACTTTTTTAAATTTAACTAATTTTGTTGAAAGTCTCAGGAAAGTTCTAATGAAGAAATTTTTTATTGCTGATTACCGTGAACGAACGCTGTCATGATTGGTCATCTCTTAGCTGCCAATGGCTTATTTTTTTTTTCTATATTTTCATTTTAGAGATATGTAATCAAGATATTTGTAGGTAACTATAAAACCTGATTTCAAAATGGACCTGATCAGAAGCCTTAAACTCACCCAAAGGAAATGGAAAAGGGCTATACTCGGAATTTTCTTGCGTAATCACATCGAAAATGACGATATCCGCAGGGAAACCAAGGTTACCGATATAGCTCGAAGAATCGCCAAACTTAGTGGCAGTGGACAGGGCACATTGCTCGCAGAACAGATGGTCGATAGGGACGAAAGGTTCTGAAGTGGCGTCCACGTACCAGACCACAGTGTTTGAAGGCCTCCCACAGGGTAGAACAATCTCGATGACCCTACAGCAGGGGCCCAGTTGGGTCGAAACTTACTGGGCCAGGGTTAGCTCCAAAAGGAAGCTTAGCCTTAAAGAGAGTACACCGAGTTTCTTGCATATTCCATAAAGATCTATACTTTTGAATGTACAATTAGCATCAGTTTTCTGACTGACTGACTGATTTGACGGAAAACGACATTATTCTAAGCTATGGACTATAGAACATATCAGAATCGAAATACTACAAGTTAAACAACTTCTAGTGACAACTTTAGTAAACACGGTAAAGTTGACTCAGTATCGAGTCTCCCAGAGTGCATAGTTAACACTAGCACTCGTTCTTGTGTAAACCTGGGTCGGTTTACAGTTTACACGAGTTTACAATAGTTTACAGTAACACTTGAGTTAAGTACCGTCAACGAATCGTGGGAGTTTAGAGGAAGACTTGTTTGGACAGGACGGGCTTGAGAGTAACTCACTTTGTATATTTTTCTTACATAGTAGCGAAAATACACCAAAGTATTGGAGAAAAAGCGCCGTATCGTAATGGGAGACGCAACGTTAGAAGGCCTCGCATAAGGTAAACCGATTACCTGATTAGGGTCGCGGGAATTCGATGGATGCGAGACGCACAGGACCGGTCGTTGTGGCGACGCTTGGGGGAGGCCTTTATCCAACAGTAGACGTCTTTCGGCTGAAATGATGACGATGAAAGTGCCAAAATTTCCCGCGAAAGTCACTTTTTTTTTCGTAGGCAAATATGAAGTTGTATGTTGATTAAAATGCGATTGACGGGTGTTATAAGTTTGGGATACAAACTTATAACACCCGCCAATCTCAGTTCGTCTTATCCTATTGAATGGCTATTTTATTAAAAACTCATTATCTCTCATCAGTTACGCAGGGTTTCCACTGACGAGGAACTAGATGGAGAGTGAAAAGGAGTGGACTGTGAAATGGTCGATCACAATGGTCCATATCTTCACTTCGTATCAGTGGAAACTATAAAATGAGCGGAGTGGGGCTGAGTTGACTTTCAAATAAAACTAATGAACACGCGGCCCCGAGCTGAACAAAACGGAGTGGAGCAGACTGTGGTGCCAATCAGGATTAATCAGAAAGAACTCTACTCAGTTTCACTCCGCATCAATAGAAACACTTCCCACTGCTCTTCTCTGCCTAACTCCGGCCAGCTCTACATTTTCAGTAAGAGATGCCTATTCGTGGACGCGATTCCATTGTTACGTTGTTTCAAATTACCGCTTGTTTTATTGACTCAGCTACTTTGAATACAAACAAAGCTTCATTAACCTAAATGCTATATTTATTGAGGTCATTTCATAATTAATTGGTTTTGGTTGGACATCGATACAACAAGTGATCACCGGTCAGCAATTCGAGCCGATTTTGAACATAATGTACAGTAGGGACTCATTGATAGGATGTAATGCGAAAACATTTGTTAACCGACTTTAAAACAAAGGAAGAGGTTATGGTGTTGCTATCCTCAAATTGTGGAACAATTTGCCGCTGCATTCTACAGGTTCTTAATAAACTAATCAACGATTTCATCGCTATACTATCAGGTGAGATCGCACGTCTGGACCAAGCCCAAGTCGTCGACGGCGCGCACTGTTCCCGCGCGCCTCAAGGAGTTGTCAGCAACAGCAGGGACCCAGCCGGGTCGAAGCCTACTGGGGCCAGGGTTATCCGAAAGGGCGCTCGAGCCCCGGTATGAAGGCTAGAAGGAACGGGGTGGGTCTTTTAGTCAGTAAGAGTCTGACACTATCTCCCGCTCCGCCCAAGGGCGGGGGATGTCAATGCATGATTTTTCCCACCATAAAAAAAAAAAAAAAAAAAAAAGGTGAGATCGCAATCAAGCACTAAGTTTATTTCAATTTAAAAAAAAAACTTTTTACGCTCGCAAAAGGAACATTGTATAAGGATACAATGTTCATTTTTAGAAGTAAAAGTAGGGACTTGCCTTATAAAAAATCCATGGTAAAAAATATATTTAAAAAAACTCATAGATTACCACATGGTGTTGAATTTTTTTGCAAAATCTCTCGTTGCGGTGGTAACGAACAAACATCAGCAGTTTATAGTAGAGATTAAACGGAGCTTTTGTTTACGACGCCATTTTGTTTTTATTTACGAGCAGCTCGCGTGCGGCCAAATGTTCTGAACCACGGTAAATGTATCGCACTCGGCTCCGAGCTGCTGGGGAGGAACTCGGTGTAAAGGTTTGAGTTTACTAGCGCAAGCGAGACTAAGAAATTCTTGAAGACGCGGCTATTGAAGTATCTCTCATTATCGTCAAAAGGGTATTTTGATCTCATCGCCATTTATTTAGGCAATTAGCTTTAGCCCGCAGCTTTGTCCGCGTACATGAAATATAGCCTATGTCACTCAGGAATAAAGCAGTTTTCTATCGGTGAAAAAATTTTAGCAATCGGACCTGTACTTCCAGCGATTACTTCAGTTATACACTGCAAAATTTTTATCTTAATCTCGTGGAGGGTCGATCCGGTACATGAAACACTATCGATTTGTAAAGATAAAATAAAAAAAAAATAAAGTACCTTTTTTTCAAATCTCGTTTTAATTTACGCATGTACGAAATTAATTTCTTTAAGAAAATGTCAGCTGAGCGATTTCAATGACCTAGTCGTCGTTGTGTACAAACTACCTAAAACTTAAAGGCAGAACGGATTTAGATGCGGATAAGAAGAAGCACAGTGAGCAGTGGTGGCCAAATGGTAATGGCCCCGAATTACGAGTTGTTGGTCGCGGGTTCGAACCTAGGCAGGCGCATTACTTTGTGTAATTTATTTCATCACCAGTGCTCTCAAAACGGTGAAGGAAAACATCGTGAGGAAACCGGCATGTCCGAGAACCATAAATTCGAAGACATGTGACATTCACGAACCCACACTGGGCCCGCGTGGTGGATTACGGCCCATTCCCTGAGTTCCAGCAGTGGGAACATTAAAAAGGCTGATGATGATGATGAAGAAGCACACAGGTACACCATGCCGTAGTAACAGCACGTTAGATACGATTTATCTCGAGAGTATGTTCCCTTGGGATAATTTTCTACTTTCACGCGAGTGAAACATTAGGCAGCTTCTTTTTTATTTTTTAATATAAATAAGGTCCTTTATGATTACTTGATTAGGTAGATTTATGTGCGGTTCAAATGTGACGCACTATAGCAAGATGGCTACTTTTTTTATAATGGATCTATGCTCGCGTTTGACTGCTATCTCACCTGATGGTAAGCGATGATGAAACAAGAACTTTATGAAACAAGTGGGTACCTTGCAAAACCCGATGACTCAAGATCCTTAGACACAACAAACCAACACATATGAAAGCCAGTTCTCGTTATGCAACTAGGTACACTAAAACAACACATTTTACCACTTTCATAAAAAGCGCTTGTGTATTCTACACTTACCGGTGCTGTTCTACAAGTCTAGGCATCACGTATCTGTGCGAGTGTGCACTAGTCCTAACGCGGCACGTGCCGATTTATATCCTCGGCTCTAGCGTTTTACTGTAACACAACCGGGCACGTTACTCCATGCTGAATTATATGCTACTGTAGAATAGAGAAGTTATGGAATGACTTGCTTGTTGATTAAAAAATTCAAATAAAAATGTGTTAAAATCATTATGATAAACAACAGACCCCATTCTTTAGTTTTCCTTCTTATTCATCAGTCGTAATTTTTTTTCTGTTGTAAGTGAATATATTCAGTTTATTTAACTTTTCCTTCTATTTATTTATTAATTTACTGTAATAAAAACTGGTAAGCTGATAGAAATCTATATTATGAAATATATACCTAAATGAAAATCCTAATTGAAAGTTTTGGTTCTATTAACCCCTTTCGACGGTACTGAATAGGTACCTTCTTAATTAACGAAAAATCCATTTACTAATTTAGTGGCAAACCCATTATTTCCACTCAGATTCCAAAACCCCGTTTAGATACCTGTAATTTTACATTATTATTTTGCAGTATTATCCTTAGCGAACCTACTTATGTTGTAGGTTCGCTAAAAAGATATTAACTGCATAGGCCCACCCTAACTAATCCGACCTCATTAAACAGAACACAGAAACGCGCGCTGTTCCCGCTACAGGTAACGCAACACCATGGCCGCGTCAACTGAGCAGCTTGCCATCTGTCCGACACCGTACACCGCGGAGGTGTGAACCGATAACGTGACGTCACACGAGGCTCGCTCCCGGTTGCTCCACAAAGGGCACTCTCGGAGAGTGACATAAGAACAAAAGAACAAAATATTACGTCGCCCATATTTTGCGTATTTTCTTTGTTCATCATTTTCTCAAAAGATTCATAAAATATCTATTACAACGTTATACACATGTATTACAAACATATTTTTCATTTATACGATTGTGTGAGGCACTAATAACGCATTTTCTAACTTTCTTTCTTTGATTTTTCTTTTCATTTTTCTTTCTTTTCTTTTATTTAGTTCTTTCTTTCTTTTTACGTAGACGAAGCTATGAGAAGCGCTTAACTCATAATGAACTGCAATTTGTGGAAGTTGCCTTAGTAGTTGGTATTATAAAATAGTTTGTCCGTACTGAGGTTTTCTGCGGAACTACAGATTCTACAAGAAAATTAAATGGCACAAAGTTAAATTACTACTGAGTGCCACAGATGTATCTGCATTATATTTCAGACTTTTGTGGGATTAGTATAAATGACCAAGACTGATAAAAGAATATATCTTCAGCCCATAACAGCCTTTACAGTGTTAATTTTCAATAAGTGTCATGAATTTGTGTCAACTGATAACGACCCTAGCAGGCCCCGGGTGCGATGGAGGTGTGAAGCTTATAATGTGACACATTACACTTGTCTCACCTCCCCCAGCGAACAGATCGGGTGTCATGCTGACGAGACACTTTGCGCACATACGCTTATTGTAACGAGGGACTGTCAGCCTTTGTTTTTTGATGAAAAAAGGGATTTCTGAAAAAAATTTGGTTTTTTCCATATAAATTTTCGTCATTTTAAATTTTTTTGTAAAGCTGAATCAAAGATTCACAGACAGATTAAATCAAAAATATTCAATCTGTGACAACAAAGAAAAAGTATAGAGGATACCGGGACAATCTGGAACCGTTTCGTAAAACCATGCCTTCTGTGGAACAGATGCTAGCTAATCGTCTCAAAACTTCTGTCCTTACTTTATATAAATATATATATGTAGTATATATATTATATTAAATATATATGTATGTGTATTTTATCTATAATTATGTATATTTTTACTCTTGTTTTAATACCAAAATTTTCTTTTTGTGCGCCTACCATATTGTCTCTTCACCACCCTAGGTTGACTGGTAGAGAATGCCTAAGGCATTAAGTCCGCCTATGTACTTTTTGTTGCATAAAGGCTAAATAAATAAATTAGACCATATATAGCTATATTGACTGACTGTTGACTGGCCTGTTGACTAGCCTGTTGGTCTAGTGGTTAGTGGCCCTGACTGGTATGCCAGAGGTCGTGGGTTCGATCCCCATCCAAGACAAACATTTGTGTGATGAACATGATCACTTTTTCTGTGCCTGGGTGTAATTTATCTATAATATGTATATATTTAGAAATATATAAGTATGTTTATCAGTTGTCTTGTACACATAACACAAGCTCTGCTTAGCTTAGAACTAGACAGCGTTGTGTGATAGTTGTGAAATATTATTATATATTAAACACGCTATTTTCTATATATATTTATGTAAAAGGCAAAGTTCTGACTGACTCACTAAGTCATCAACGCCCAGCATCAACCTTAGACCTAGAAAGAATTTTGCATAGAGGTTACTTTTATGATTTATACAAAGAAAAATCAAGGATTTTTCAAAATTCACCCTCTAAAGAGATGAAATGTAAGTCCAAAATTATAATCCTATTTCTACGCGGGATGAGCCACTGGCCGTAGTCAGTATTTATTAAACGAGTACCCCGCTCTAGGAATTACTCCTGTATCATGGGTGCGTTCATAAATATATCTAATTAAATACTCACAATCACAAGCCACCCAAGCCAGAACAACTATCTGAGGCCATACAAATAATTGTTCCGTGCGGAAATCGAACCTGCAAAACACAGCATAGCAGTCAATCGCTCAACTTCTGCACCATCAAACATACATCTACACTAATATTATAGATTTTCATCCCAAAAAAATCACGATTCATGTAGAAAACTTTCCGAGGACGAAACCACAGGTAGAAGCTCAGTCTTCCATAAAATATAATTCAAGCGAAGCCCGTAGCATCTGTATAGCTATGTGAAATAAGATGCAAATTGTTTCGATATTGAATTTTGATGTCAGCACACAGTAAGTAATTGAGAATATCATGTTGACACAAGGAAAACGATTTTCGGTAAAATGATGAACGATTTTCTTTCACGGAATGATCCCGAAGGCAAATATTTTTATACGTACTTTTGTAGCATTATGTTATGAAAAAATAAATAGTTTTTTTTTATTATTATTGATAGGCTCGCGTTGGCCACTATCTCAACTGATGGTAAGTGATGATGTGGCCGACGATGGAGCACGCTTCCCTAGAAGTAACCTATTCACTCTTGACTTAAAGACCCCTAGGTTGTAGCTATCAGGAAACACAGACTCGAGCAGGAAATTTTACTCCTTTGAACAATTTGAACAACACTCTTGAAAATAGTACCTAATGTTTTCATCGCATTTTTGATTGACCGACCCCTAGGAGTATTGGGGGGGAAGGAGATGACGAGTGGGTCGTACTCGCCCCAGTATGGTCTAGCGCTTACCCCAGGATGTTGGGCTACCGATCCAAAAATTCTATAATGGAAAAACTGATAACTTCTCACAAAACTCAATCATGACAGGGGCCAGACTCAACTGAAAATGAACCCTAGATGCGCTTACCGTTAGCCCATTATCCCTTGACATAAGCATCAGCTATGATTCTTGGGCCACGGGCCTCTTCTCTGACTGACTCTTAATGATTTGCTTCTCCACTGAAAAATTAAACTAGAGGCTTGATAGCAATCGATGCCGAATTGATTGAGCGAGCTTCAGTGACTTGAAGCTAGGAAAAACTGATAACATCGGATTTGCTCCCCACGAAAAAATATGGTGTGACTCAAATACAAATAAAATGCAAATATAAGGATGACACACAACGACGGCCAGACTTAGTCACTTAGACTTAGGGCTGCCCATCCCCTTTCAAGAAAATCTACATAAAACAACCCGGCAGGGCTGTCGGCAAAAAGAAACGCATCCGAAAGCCGCGGGCTGTGGCGTTTAATATAAAATTATAATAAGTAAAAGGGTGGGCTCGGTAACATTAGCGTATGCGGCGCTAGGGATGGGTATTCGTGTGGTTATCACGGGATTGGTTATTCCCGGGAAAAAAAATCAAACAAAATGATTTAGACTGTTTTTTTTTTAACTTTATGCCAGTACTTAATGCAACAAGACATTCTCTATCAGTGAACTTTTAGGTTAATAAATCTGCATTGTGTAAACAGAAAGAAATATCAATACGATTAGGTAATTATAATAATAAAATACATTTACATATAAGCTTATACTAATAAATACTATAATATCAAATTAAGAAAATTCTAAATACAAAACTACTAATCGCTACTGGTTTACTATCTACACTATAATATCATAAAGAGGTAAACTTTGTTTTTGCTTGTAGGAGGTAATCTCTGAAAGTACTGCACCGATTGCTAAAATTTTTTCACCGATAGAAAGCTGCTTTATTCTTGAGTGGCATACTATATTTTATACACGCTAGCGCAGCCGCGGGCAAAAGCTAGTACTAAATAATCTTTTATTCATTTTTGTTGCCCTTTTGTATAAGGAATAGCAATATGGACTTAATGGTATTGTTTCTACTTAATAATTCCTTTGTTGAACAAACACCAATACTCAACACCATCAGCCATACACATGAATTTAAAATTCAAATAACAAGTTTTAAACTACAGTTACACAGTCGCAGAAAACATTTCCCGCCTCCTTTTACCCAAACTCCATGCTTCATTTACAGTCCGTTGAAATTCAAAGTGCACACAAACCTCCGGGATTCCACATCCCGTTCGCATTAGACAGCACTAGTCACAACAGCGGGGGAGAGCGGGGTGGATCAATCCTCGCGGGAATCCCTGCCAGGTGGCGAGGTGTCGAAGTGTGGCTGCCGTTCGCACCTCCTCGCCGCAGCACAGCGGGGAAAATGGGTAACGTTGCACTACGGGTATTTAGTTTCGTACGACATTTAGATTATGCCATGAAAATGTTAAATGAGCTTCAGAATCGAAGGGCGAGAACTTTATAGACCATTATTTAATCAATTAGTTTGATTTACGCTGGTACTAAAAGTACAATTTGTCGTAATGGTACATTAAATTACAATTACCTAAAAATTTGTAAGATATGCCTGTAGATACAACCTTATTCTAAACCTGAAACATCTGGCTGGTACTCGCATTATGCAAAAAATCTATATGCAAAATTTCAAAACTGTATTATAATAAATCACAAAGTTATAAGCCAGTTAAATCTGGTTGGCGACATAAATACATAGTCACTGGGCCACCCAGGCGACTGAGGGACTGTTTTGCTTCCGCACATATCTGTGTGCGCTGGCACCTAATGCCCATTATGACCTACCGTGACCTGTTTTGTACGTAGTGTCGGTGGTTCCAACTTGTGACCGTTTTTAAATATTCTTGGGAAAAATTTTGATAAGGTGTAAAAATGATTGGAATCGATTTAGTTACTGATTCAGAACAAACTAAATTCAGGTTTCTCATATACTAAAAATAATGTTTTATAGTCTAGTGCGGTTATCATCACAAGAGATTGTTATCTTGCAAAGTGCAAAATAAGAAACAACCAAGAAATAAAATATTATGACAGAGAGGCGATCATATTTTAAAGTCGACGGAGGAGGTAGACGTCTTTACGGGATTGTTCTAAAGAGTCACCGCGGACCAGGCAAGTAACAAGTAACTTTAGGAACACTGGTTTTAGTCTACTAGGGCGTACTAATTAGTTGATTAGTTAGAAACTAATATTATTATTTTTTAATTTGAAAGACACAATTGCATTGTATAATGTAGAAGCACTTTTTCCAAGTTTGTGAATGTGAAGCACCATGGAGCATTTTTATTAGGTTACAACTTTTTTTTTTTTTTGACCTTACGAGCATGGCAGTGTAGAGTTTGTCATGCTCACTCAAATGTCTCGCTGTTGGTGGCACGTGTTATTGGGTCGTTCAGTTCCCTTCAAAATGGTTGAGCTGAGTGGGGCTGATGCACGCGTCATGCTCGTGAACGGGTGCCGTCAGATGGGACTGGTCATCTCTTAGCTGCCAGTGGCTTAATTCAGTTTCTATCTTTTAATTATTTTACATTTTTATTTTACTATCGACATTGTGCTCACATGATAGAAGCAACAAGTAATATGTAACCAAGCATTATATGTAACACATATATGATTTAAAAGAGTGTCCATGGAGTTTCTTGCACGTTCTTCTCCATAGAGACCTACTCTTTGGAACGTGCAATTTAGCTTCACTTTTCTTGGACTGACCGACATTTGACTATTCAAAAGTGCCTGTAAATGGTCTATTTGAAATAAATGCTTTGATTTGATTTGATTTGATTTGAGTCTGTTATATTGTCACTAGTACTTACACATATGAAATGGTAACTAACTGTCACATTTCAAACTTAATTTTAATGTAACATACTGTGAGCGAGCTTGCTACCTCCACCTTATCACATAGACCTTTGAAACGTTTCAGACAAATGTTTTTGTTGTAACAAATATAAACTAATATAATGAACAATAAACAAGAAAAAAGTCTGATAAAATCTGACACTATTTTTGAATTCAGACTTCAAATAAAAAATAACTGACTGGTTATAGTCTATGTCGTTTATCGAAATGATGATTAATTCAACAGATTCCGGTGCCACTCAATACGCCATAATATGCGAACCCTTCATCAATGTATGAATAATTGGAATGAACAAAGGCCATTAATAATTATGTAAGCGTAAAGTGCTCGATGTTTTTATGGGTCCTTTATCCTTTGTATAAAGTCAGGGGCTCCAAATCGGAAAGCGATTGTAAATCAGCGCTAAACGGTAGCGATGAACAATAAAAGGGTTATGCCGCCCCTGTGCCTAGACGCCGGCCGTGCTAAGTGTACAGCGCAAGCTATAGATGTAGCGTTTGATTTAATTTAGCGTCCTACTAAGCTATCAAAATAAAAGGGGTTGGGTTGCAACTTGTAATTTAGTTTTCGAACGAAGCGTATTCCAAATCCGGCCTTAGCTCTATTACCCTTAAGTAAAACTTTTTTTGAGGTAGAAAATCATTTAATGACTTCTTCCGCTGTAAGATTGAGCAGAAGGGCGAGTCAGGCTTGACTGGACTGGCTAAAACCATACCTGTATCCAGCAGTTTGTTTGCCCTTTGCGTTCTATCACGGGTTTCTTTTTAGAAATTGCCCACAGACCTAGCGGGATTCGAAACTGCTGGACCCCTATGACATCACTTCGGGGCGCGCGTGGAACACTAGGCTCCGTACTCCTAAGTACAGCTAAGCCCAATTTTCTTTATTTGTAAAAATCTGATCAAAAGTTTTTGAACTACGACCGAACATCCCTACAAACTCACATAAACTGTAAAAGTCATAACTTTTCCATTTCGCAGTCGAGTATTTACATACGATTGGAATACTCCTTAAAAAACTCTTCTTAATAAATGCAGCAAAAGTCTAGATACTTACTACTGTTTAGCCAAACGACCTCAGAAACCTTACAAATTCCACTACAATATTTTCTTTTCAAAACCAAATCTTCAAACCTTCAAGTTTGCAATAGTACCAGCAGTGAGGGGGTTTTACATAATCCTGTAACATGACGTGTGAGGTCCCGCGAGACTCGCTCGAGCCGCCGGCTGCGTCTACCGAACCCTCTAGCATACCGCGGCGCTGCTCGCCATTTTAATCACACATTTTTACACGATTTATCGTTCCCTCGTTAGTAAAATATGAAACCTGTCAAGTTTTGGCCGAAATATCTTCATTAATATGATATTATATATGTTTTGCTGTTTGAATGTTTTGGGGATCGAACGTTTGATAAGGTTATGAGATAAGCTTTCAAAAGAAGCCAATAAACCGTTACTCTATCGTTTTCTTCTATAAAATAAGTTCTGAATTTAAATATATCTAAAAGGACGACAAAAAGCTCCACATGTACTTGATTTTTTTCATGTACTGTGAATACAACATAATAAAGTTCATCTCTATTATTCAAAAAGAAAAACTGCCACACAGCCAAAACTACTACGACTAAGAAGGCGAAATTTTGCACAAGGTTCCCTTTTATAACGTAGGCTAGCAGCACTAAGAGAGGATTGTCCAAAATTCACCTCTTAAGAGTATGATAAAGGGGCCCAAAGTTTCTATGGAAAAACTTACTTTCACGCAGGCAAAGCAGCTGGCAGAAGCTAGTAGCAAATAAACAACACAAAATAAAATTAAAATTCATTTATATCCATCCATCGGTTTCCATGAAAACTTCAACTATATCTGACGACCCTGGTTACTAGTCTCTTTTGTTGACTGTACATAATGTACCGATTCCTGAGAAACGTGGACAATTCCCAGTAACTAAGTCCTCTGAGGTTTGGGATTACAACAGGCAGTAAATTTTACCGGCACACTGCAGGTAGAAAACATATTTTTGATTCAGCTTCCTTGTTCCATGAACTTAAACATTCCATCATATCAATCCTGCTTATACAATCGTAGAAGACATTACGACAAACTCTCACCAAACCAGTGAGCTATATGGTTCAAGGTTAGGTTAGGTTCGCATAGCTTCACAACACTATATCACCGCTTGAACTATGGAACACAGCCCTACACCAGTGACCTAGCTTTTACCCGCAGCTTCACTTGCATACAAACTTTCAACTCAGGGATGTTACGGAGCTTCGACTCCAACTCCGTTAAGCCGGAACTTCCGATATTATTACACCTTCGGTTCCGACTTCGGCTTCGATACTTTTAAATTGGACGTTTTAATCGGAGGTCGAAGCATAATATAGCGGCGGCGGGCGGTCTGCGTCGGCTGTTATACAGGTTCATACTTCTGACCCTCTTCCGCCTCCGGTTTCGACTCCGGTTCCGTTTCCGGTTCCGACTCCGACAAATCAAATTTAAAAACTTCGACTCCGCCTTCGGTTCCTATATAATTATCTCCGTTACATCCCTACAGTTTCAACCCCTTCCCCCCCCCCCCCCATTAAGAGTTAAATTTCCTCGTCTATGTCTTAGAAACAAAACTTCTGAAAAAAAAAAACAGGTTTCCTTTTCAACGATCCAAGGTAAGCCTTTGGCTGGAAACTCGTAGACCCAGAAAGCAGTGTTTTTAAATCAGTAAACGTCTAACACGCCATCTCGCTCCACTGTAGAGCGGGAGAAGTCATTGGATAATTTCCCACCTCAAAAACAAAATACACTGTATCATCATTTTCCAGCCCTTTTTTGTTTTTTTGTAATAGCCTATACTGTCCCACTGCTGGACAAAGGCCTCCCCCAACTTCTAACTTCTTTCTTCTCTCTTTTTTCTTCTTCTTTCTTCTTCTTCTTTCCAGCCCTTGACCCGTGTTATTTGAAGTCGGCCCGCTATCACTAACTCCCTTTTCTTTCATATCCCTTCTCACACACTCCATCCATTTTTTCTTTGGCCTCCCGCTTCCTCTCCATCCATCTATATATAAACTCATAACTCTTTTTGTAACCTGCGTTTCATCCTTGAACCTATAACATCTAAGAAAGTTAATCTGCACTAATATTACAAAGGGCTAAAGTTTGTTTTTATGTTAGTAAGAGTTAATCTCTGGAAGTACGAGTCAGATTGCTAAAATTTTTTCACCTATAGAAGTCTGCTTTATTCCTGAGACATCGGCTATATTTTATGTACGCTGGTGAAGCCGCGGACAAAAGCTAATAATATAATATTCCAGAACTTTTCACTACTATCTTTTATTAAATATTAATATTTTAGTTTTTTTTTTTTAAATATTTCACTACTATCACACAACGCCATCTAGTCCCAAACTAAGCAGAGCTGGTGCTATGAGTACTAGTCAAATGATAAACGTACTTAGATATTCCTAGAAATAATCATATTATAGATACAATTTTAATTACACCTAGACACAGGATACTAATTGTGCTTTCACACAAACATTTGTCTTAGGTGGGTATCGAACCCACGACCTCCGGCACAGCAGCCAAGGTCATTGACAACAAGATTAACAGCTCAGAGCTTAATGTCATATAGCTTTTACAGCACTATAGCTCCGCTAACCGTGGCACACCGCCCTATTACACAGTTATCAGCGATCGAGCACCTCCCGGATTATTGCTTTATTGTTCAAAGCCCAGCCATAACTCCGCTACTTACAACTTTATACGACCTTGTTAACCAGCCATGTTCCTAGCTGTTTGACTTTAATAACCCTTACGCTGATTTATGAAGTTTGAATATTATATGAAGGATAACTAAAAACGCGTGAGGGAACGGATATCCTCACGCTCCAGCCGCTGAGACCGCGGCCCTGATTTAAAGCCACTGTAGGCTTGCGGACGACGAGCAATAAGTATCTCGCCATCCGGCCGGCCGAACATAAGTGTGATTCAAGTCAATAGAAGTCTAATAGGCCTTCCCGCTCCACCTTTAGAACTGTTGACGAAGTACCAACTTAAAAAATAAGTGGGCAAGGCATATTGATGATGAAGATGGTCGATGGGCCGAAAGTTTCTGGAGTAGCGACCACGTACCGGAAGACGCAGCGTTAGAAGGCCTCCCACAAGGTAGACCGATGACCTGGTTAGGATCACAGGAATCCGTTGGATACGAGACACATAGGACCGGTCAATGTGGCGACACTTGAGGGAGAACTATGTTCTTGTCCATCAGTGGTTTTCTTTCGGCTGAAAAGATGATGATGATGACGAATATTATATAAAAATAAGCCATATTTGACATTAATCTTGCCAAGGGATGTTACTCAGTTACCGGACTGTGGATCACAGGTCAGGAGTCGATCAATGTAAACTGGTACTCAACTGCATCGAAGTATATAAAAACAAATATATATGTGAATGTGATTTAATGTGTCAGGTTTATTTGACAAAGGCTAAATTAAAAAATGTAGGTAAGTGATAGTATGGTGCAGCTGATAAGATAAGGTTCCTCTTGGAAACCTTCTGTAGTTCTTTATTGTTGTTTTGCTTCATACTCAATGGTACTACGGATAGTAATCGCTACTTTAAAATGATTTTATACACTTGCAGCTTCCTTCACGTGCACTATGAATATACATCTCACTAAATTAGGTATATAGTGAGATTTTTATAGGGTAAACGAAATATTCCAGCAAGATCTTTTCAATCAGCACCACTGATAACCGAAAAAACGTCCTTTGTTTACTTTTTTATCTTCATTATAAACATCAATTACAAAAATATCGTACAAAAACAATATTTGTGTACGTTTGGCAATCATTGCCTACGGGAGGCAATCGTAGCAATCAGCCGTAGCTGCGTAGCGACGTAGCAGCCGCGTAGCGCCGTAGCACCGCGCACATGGTGGCCGCCGTCGCCATGGCAACCGAGGTCAACGACCCACGCAACCACTGCACAACCTGCAGTCTTTCCCAACTCTCACACTAATATACACTCTATTTATTTTTGTAGAAAACATATTCTAAAAAAGCCTTATTGTTATTGAAAAAATATCTTATGAATAAGTACAACTCACCTTGTTTACAAATGATGAATCACGTTGTTATCACGAAACACTGTAATTACTAAGCTTATTAAGCTATAAAATTGAATTTAAACACTTGTCTAAAACTATTTAACCTACAAAATCTTAATTTTACTTCGTATACAAATCTCAGGCCACCGACGGAACACAACCTCGTTGTTTACTACAGCTCTACTCACTACGACACTGGCACCCTGGCTGTACTGGCTGTACACACAGTTTTCACAGCCAAACGTCACATTTCGAATAAAAAATCAAATTTTAAAACACTGAAAATGGAACAAAAACGTTCGCGTGCCGGTACATGTCAACGAATGCGGCGGCCGGAGTGTTCAACGCACAAAGCGGCAAAATTATTTTGCACTTGTCAAAACCAAACAAGGAACGACCGCCGAACGAAAACAACAGCCGCGACGGTAAACTTAACTTGGCCGCAGTATACTTTCGGATTCCATTTTCAAAATTTGCCGCGGAAAACTGGCTTTTCCACTGTTGAAGTAAATGCCAATTTCCTTTTCACAACAAATAGCCAGTCTAATCCCGACCTTAACGCCCTTGTCTTTAAGTTAAAATTTAAATTACATTTCGGTTGCAGACAATGCGCCACGCAATGACGTTTGCAGCGAAAGAGAGCGAAATAGATCTTTGAGTAAGTGTAAAAGAGAAAACAGATCCCGAGGGTAGGTAACATTGGGGTGCATGTGAGCCCAAAAGGAACGTCAGGCTAACCATAAAGAATCGATCTTGAAGATGTTCGTTATTACTTGTATTTTATTGAAAAGTGCCTGTTTTATGATCTTATGAAGGAACATAAGTTTTTCGTCTCTATATGACAGTTATTGGAGCTAAATAAGGATGATGGATTCTTATACTGTCCTAAAAGAAAATAAATGGAGCTTATTTTGAAAACTTTCATAATTACTGTATCTACTCTACACACTAAACTTTCTAAACACTTCAATGCTGAAGAAATTATTCAGTATTTGCAAAAAAAGAAAACAAAATGCGCTAACGAATTCATGGCCAAGTAATTAAACTGAAACTTATACTTGCAATCTAAGAACATCCAAACAGACTCGTGTACTTTTAGTTAGCAATCGCGAGGATTTCTTTTGAGAGGGTCTAGGGCGTGAGCGGGGTCTGCGCGGGGCGGCGGAGGGGCACCAGCATCGGCAAAGGGAATCCGTGATGAGCGCGCGTCGGATCGGGCACACTCGCACTCGCGAACAACTATCTCGTTTTTATGAACTCCTGGTACTTTTCAAGGAGTTACGTCGTAGATAACGTCTTGGATTAGCTGTTTATCTTGCTGCTACGCTTCTTGTTTTTGTGAGTTCCTGGTACCCGAAGACGGTATATGCAAATTATGTTGTCGATGGATTTCGTATTTTTTCCATGAATGCTATTTTTTATACAATTAGAAGGGTTAAAGTCCCTGAAAAATAGAGATTAAAAAATTATTAATAAAATATATTTTTTGCTATCTCATTTCTACCATCGGACAACCCGACGTACGGTGAGTATCCAGCCTTACATTGTTGATACCTCTACGGTCCGGACCAAGCGTTTCGTCTCGTCGTTTATACCGCGTAAATCGAAGGATTGGATTTTTAAGCTATTGCATAGCTTGAGCGTGGAGACCGAATCCAGAAATTCCGTAACGAAAATAACCTAACACCGGACTCATTTATTTTTTGAGCGTGGTGACCGATAAGAAAACAAATGAGTGAAAGTAGCTGTCGGCGTTTTGGATGGGTGGGGTTAAGCAGCTGTTAGCGAGGTCTGGTTTTGGATGGGTGGGGTTAAGCAGCTGTTGGCGAGGTCTAGTTTTGGATGGGTGGGGTTAAGCAGTTGTTGGCGAGGTCTGGTTTTGGATGGGTGGGGTTAAGCAGCTGTTGGCGAGGTCTGGTTTTGGATGGGTGGAGTTAAGCAGCTGTTGGCGAGGTCTATTGCATAAATTGATAAAAAATGGAATGCAATAGCTTTACCGCTACAGTCCCCAAGTGCCACACGACTTTTTTTGTGTTTAATTTTTTCTTTGTCCTAAATCTAAATATTATTAGAGATTGTATACCTGAAAATTTCTTGAAGGTCATTGTTTGTAGCCACGGTGCCGACAGAATTAAACAAACTGACAGAAAATTACGACAAAACTAATCGACAAAAATAATCTCAAGTAACGATGTATATAGAAAACTAGCGAGCAATCTTATCTTCTTGTAATGAGAACAGCATATAGAATACCTTTCCAAATCTCAACCTAAATAAGTAATAGATTATTCTCCCAAATTATTAGCACAAAGAAAAGATTTCTCATTATACTCTCGATTATTTTCCAGATCCATATAGAAATACTAAGCAATAACAGGCTTCTCTTACAAAAGATATTACTTAGTAACAACGAGACGTTTCATTAACCTTTCAATTGTGATAATTGCAGACACAATTGAAAGACAATAGGTGCGCGAACGCCGGCGTTCGCTTGGGGTTTAATGAATTAAGAAACCAATATCTGTACAACATTATTAGAATATCCTAATGGAAACAATATATTGCCTTCATAAATTCCTGAACACATTGACTCAAAAAATATAATGCCTGATGTACTTGGCACTTATTCAACGTTCATGGCTGACTGGCAACACCGAGGAACTTCTTATATCTCCTCAAAACGAGCAATGGATGCAATTTCTCCGCCGTAACTTTAGAGGAAGCATTCGACAATATTTATTGTACAAATACGAATAAACGACGTCAGTGCACACGACGTACGGATACACATTTCCGAGTCAATGAACAAGTCGCAGATTTGAGATCACACGGAGACAGTACAAAGGAAGCTGATGTTTTAAACCTCTTTTGATATTCCGAAGACCCTTAAGATAGTAAATATAATGTTTTACGAGAGATGGTTACGGTTGATCAACTTGAAATGGATATGCCCAATAGACGTAAAAAGGTTTTTTGGTACGAATCTTCCTGTATGCGGAAAAGTTTTCTATGCTACGTTAACAATATTTTCCTCGTACAATCTAACAATGTTCTATTTCAAATTCTTTAATTCTTTATTGTATACTATGACCACTTATAAAATAACTGGATAACAAAGTTCATGTATATAGGCGAGCTACATACATTTTCACTGTTTTTCATACAACCGCTCTTACGCGATTATGACGTTATTACACATTTTTCATTAGATATTTCGGAAACACAGTATCTTGTGGATATTATCTAGGCTTCTATGGAAATCAATTTATAACTTTGTGTGAAACTAATCCAGTTAAGACCTCTGAAAATCTGCTATTTTGCATGAACTTCAGAATTTACTCAAAAATTAAAAAAGTCAAAAAGTACAACTATACAAGCCTAGCAAGTTTTATCAAATTCTAAATAATGGCAATGTTTTTAAAAAACTTTTAAGTGTTTAAAAGAAACACGTGTTACCTGGAACAAGTTTTGTAAAATATTCGAGTAAATCACGGAATTACTGAATGCCAACAGTTTTCAGGTATTATCACTCTTTTTTCGCGTTGCCTTTTCGTCAAACATCACGTTGGATTGCGTTAGATGAAGTAACAAGCTTTTAAAAACCATGCTCGATGTTTGCGATAAGCGAGTGGAAAAGCAGCCTCTTCCAACTCAAAGTTGAGTTTTTTTCCAGCAAAATATTGAGCGATAGAACGAGATGACAATAAAGGGTAGAGTCCAGTGTACAATTTATTTTAAATAATAATACAGAAATAAGTATACCTACACACATAAATACACTAATACTTGCACACTCATTATTCATTTTCAGAAATATAATTTGTTGCCTTAAAAGCATTTCTCACGTGCTTCGCAATAAAGGCATCTGCTGACAGACCCTTAATCAAAATCCCTCAACAAAAAATTAACTGAACGTTCAACATACATACTCGTAACTTCAATATACTTCGTAGTATACATAGTATAGTATATCACGCCATCACGCAATGAAAGACTTTTAAAAAAAATCTGTAATTCTGTAATCACAAAAATTACATACCGGTTTTACACCATTTTAAAAAGATCCGTCAATCGGGCCACGTTTCAAAGGCATTTTCCTTCATAAGTAGGTCTGTTACAAGAGCCAATTTCGAGCGAGTCTGACGTCACATGACGTCATATGACGTTATATCTCACTATCAAAGCTCGGGGCTAATTATCGCCGTACGAAGCACTCTACGTGAATATGAAGTGGCGAAGAATGGAGTCTTTTATCCTCGGTACCAGGGAATCATGTTTGTCTAGGAGGCTAATAGACAAGGATGAGATTTCTGTGTATGGTTGGGGAAATGTCATGCGTGAGTTTTTTGTAGTGTGTTGTGGTTTGTAGTTCATTATCTCCTCTTAATTAATACTATTGACATCACAACTACTTAATATAGTTTTTTTAACAATATAAACTTGCTCTCGACTGCGGTCCCACCAGGTGGTAAGTAGTGATGCAATCGTAGGTGATGGGGCGCACTAGTTTATTAAGAGGCTATTCACTCTAGCCTTGAAGACACCTAAATTACAATCGGACAGGAAAACCCCGGCAGGCAAATTGGAATAGAATTAGGTATGGAAGAAGTCATATTGGGATAAGACCAAAATGATAAGAATATAAAACCATTCTTTCAAGCTTTCATAACCATAATTAACAATAAATAAATATCGATAACAAATATAGTTTATACAAAATAAGATTTATGATGGTCTCCAAATTAGATGGCGCTAGAATGAGAAGATAAACCGATGATCTGGTAAGGGTCGAATCCAATGGATGTGAGACGCACGGGACCGTTCATTAGGATGACACTTAGAGGAGGCCTATGACCAATAGTGGACGTCCTTCGGCTGAAATTATGAGAATGAGAATTAATAATAATATCCAGTGTTAAATAATAATTACAAGTAGTTATTTAGATATCTTTATGTGTATAATGCCTACCACGGAAATATAAAATATCTATGATGCCTACAGACATATGTATGATAATAAAACGCAAAAAGTAGGGTCCATTTCCAAAGTATTTATATATTAACTTTGTACTTTTGTCCCAATGAACAATCCAATTAACTGTGCAATGTAACTGGGAGCTCGCTGCTAACAAAATACTGTTAAAACAAAACACAGTCTCATTCTGCACATCTCTTAAGTTTTTCCTGAAGACTACAGGCAATAGTTATAAGTGGCCAGTCGAAGCGGTGCGATCAAAGGCGGCGCGGCGCGGATCAAAGGCGCGGTAATGGCTTTTTAGTGGGGTGCACCGAAGGGGGGCGACTTCAAGTAGTTAGGGCGAATTGGTGGACGATACGACACGCGGTAGAGTGTACTTGGAACCTTGTGACAATGTTTAAGAAGGGTTTTTGAAAGATAACGATGAGTGTCGCAAAATTTTTATCTATTAATGATTTAAATACTTACAGAATCTGGTAGCAAGTGCCGCCACTTATGTTTTATTTCAAGTTAATGTTTTTAGAGCACCAGATATAGACTAATTGGGATAAAGCAAAAAAATGATGTATAGGTCAACTGTTTATTGTACCATGCCGTAAGTTTATAATAAATTTTGCGAGGCTATAAAATCTTAATATATTGTGAACTTTCGATAGATCATAAGCTAAACATATATTATCAAGAAGAAAGAGTTTACACTTTCACGCGATTTATTATAAACGGTTATTGCAATAACCAGGCGACTATGTACGTATGTTTATGTTAATATCGCGTCTTTGTTAGATTTTTAAATTATGATAAAGTGTGTTTTCAAATCGGATAAGTTTTTATATTCAAACCACCGAATTTTTTACCTGGTAACTGGTAGGTGCCGTTGCCAGACCCATTGTTATAGAAAAACACAGTCATGATGTATTTATGTAACAGAATAATAATCACATCTGTGTCCAAGTAAAAAACAACAATATATTTTTTTTATGGTGGGAGTAATCATCCAATGACAACCCCCGCTCTTGGGCGGAGCGGGAGATAGTGTCAGACTCTTACAGATTAAAAATCCACCCCGTTCCTTCGTTGCCTTCGTACCGGGGCTTGAGTTATCTAAAACAACAATATTAATTTATATTGTAACTTCTACATAAGTCGTGCTGCGAGTGTCGTCGGCAGACACACGTCATTTAATGAGTGTCAGCGGTGTCGCACTCACTATCTGACACAGCGGACACTCCATCTTTGTTATCAGTCGATTGTTAGTATATTAGTAAAGTAACTTATACCGCGCGTCGTGCTGCGAGCGTCGTCGGTAGTCGCGTGTCGTTTGATGAGTATCCGCAGTGTCGCACTCACTGTCTGACACAGCTGACACTTCAACTTTATTATTAATCGATCATTAGAATATTACTAATGTAACTTATACCACGCGTCATGTGCAAGCTCCGTCGGTAGTCGTGTTTCGTTTGACGAGTATTCGCGGTGTCTCGCTCACTGTCTGACAAAGCGGACACTCCAGCTTTGTTACCAGCGATCGTTAGAATATCAGTTATGTAACTTATACCGCGCGTCGTACTGCAAGTGTCGCCAATGTAGTCGCGCGTCATTTATTAAGTGTCAGCGGTGTCCCATTCACTGTCTGACACAGCGGACACTTCCACTTTGTTATTAATTGATCATTAGAATTTCAGTAATGTAACTTGTTACGTGCCTCGTGTTGCAAGCTCTGTTTAATGAATATCGGCGGTGTCGCGATCGCTGTCTGACACAGCGGACACTCCAACTATGTTTTTAATCGATCGTCAGAATATCAGTAGTGTAATTTATACCGCGCGACGTGCTGCGAGCGTCATTTAATGAATGTCAGCGGTGTATCACTCACTGTCTGACACTGTGGACACTTCTGCTCTGTTATTAATCGATCGGTTATATGCCTACAAAATATTATTAACAAAAAGAATACCGCAATTAGAGACAATAGAAAGACAAAGACAGAGCGAACGCCGGCGTTCCCTTGGGGTTTAAATGTCTTTTCATTATTTTCCCCATGGTTTTTCGGTTGAATAACTCTGAACAATATTCGTAGCTCTTATTTAAGTACGGTAGGATTAGGCATGTTCGTATCTTTTCTTTTTATTTGTATCATCAACCTACAGCGGCTACAGCAGTCCACCGCAAGCCTTGACAATGGAACACCATTCGCTTAGATTCTTCATCATAATGTCAACGTCTCTAACCTTTAAACAAAAGCAAACCTATTGAAAACGACACCCTTACAAATGGTTTACACTTGACTGGCCTGTTGGTCTAGTGGTTAATGGCCCAGACTGCTATGCTGAAAGTCGGGGGTTTGATTCCTACCCAGAACAAAAGATTGTTTATGTGATAAGCACGATCATTGGTTCTGTGTCTGGGTCTAATTAATCCATAATATTTATTTATTTACAGATATATAAGTATATATCAGTTGTCTATACAAGGCGCTAGATAAACTTAAAGCACATTGACCATTTCCTAATATCTCCATCTCCAATATATCGAAGGTACCCGAAAAACGTGTGAAAAACCATCGATGAACTGTTTTTAGAAAAGGTAAAGGATCACGATAGATGTCGATTCAAGACAGCTTTATGTCCTTAATTCAATTTTTTAAATTAAGAATGTCAATAAATGTTGGAGGGTCAATGACCATTATTCATAACACAGGCTCTGCTTAGCTTGGGGCTAGACGAGTTGTGTAATAGTTAAAAAAAAAAACAAAAGTCTTTTTAAATATCCTATACACGTTGTTCTAACCGGATTACCCTTCAGAACCTCCGGACCAGCCTGGCAACAGCGCCGGCTTCCAGTACAAAGACGCCAACCTCCTGAGTGTAAGGAGTAAAGGACTATAAGGCTGTGAACACACTCATGAATAAACAGCGCAGTGGTCACAGACGGCGTGTTTACGTCTAGAGATTAGCGTGGCGCGTCTTAGTGCAAGTCGCATGCGTCTTATTCTGGAAGGCTTGTGAAGTTACTGGCTCTCTTTTTTTTATTGTTGATAGGTCTGTACTTGACCGCTATCTAACCTGATGGAAAGTAACGATGCGGTCGACGATGGAGCGCGCTTACCTAGAAGTAACCTATTCACTCTTGACTTAAAGATTCACGGGTTGTAGCCGTCTGGAAACACAGACCTTTAATGTGTTCCCAAAATATTTTGATTCTGCCATGGCTGCGCTCCTAAGCTAAGCTAAGCTCTGGCCTCTACTGCAAGAACCGCTAATTTTTACGCCTCTAATTCCTTTGTTCTGGCTTCATCTCAACGCTCAGTCACTTGGTCAGAATAAAGGAATAGGAGGCCTGGCCAACTCAAGGCATTCGACGCAAGAGAATCGAAATGAAACGGTCGTAACTTGGTTAAGGGGGCAGTACCTCCAGAGATCTTTGAGCACGCCATAATCGTCGTGCGTCACGGAGTCCTCACTTTCCGCTCAGATGCCGGTCCTCATGAGACTTGGTGAGTTCGGAAGGTTCCTGCTTCGGATATACATTCATCATAGATTAGATGATATGGATAAAAGTACAATGTTAACACAGTTTTTGTCTTTTTTAACCCAAAGATTGAAGAGAATGAGAATATCTCGTCGCATTAAGTCCACTTATGTGCCACTACTGTACCTACATGTTGTAGTTAAAATAAATAAATAAAACTCATTCTGACTGAAAAGGAATCTTGAAACAAACCTTCAAAAAACAAAATTTTGACGGCACGGTCAGCTAGCGGTTGAGCGATTGACTACTGCGCTGCGATTCGCGGTTTCAATCGCTGCACAGAACAAATATTTTTATTGCCTACAGATACTCATTCCGAGTCTGGGTATGTGTGACTATACATGTTTGTGTACGAACCCACGATACAGAAATAATTCCGAATGTGGGACAGCGTTTGTTAAATTATAACTATAGTTAGGAAGTGCTTTTATAACGGTACATCTAGGTATATCAGCGTCATCCTATCAGGCCTGAAAGTACTTCTATGGTACTAATTTCAGGCCTAATACTCTGTATTGTTTCCCCAATAAAGATAAACCAACAACATAGTCCCACAACAAAGCTAAAACAACATAACATTCAGACATTTAGATAAATATGTTAACTAACGTGACAGTCAGAAGCGTAAGTCTAGTTTAGTGAAGTTGATAACCAAATGCGAGCTTCAGCAATGCGGTATAGGTGAACCTAACTACCCACTGTTTTGTATATTTGTGTAGCGTCATCTATGAAACTATTAGAACATACAAGTGTGAGCACAAAATTGATAGGTATAGAAATCAATCTACATACAAAGCGCGTTCGAGCAACGAACACATAGACACCTCTCACGGACACGATATCTCGACTCAGTCACACTAGTTCGGCGCAAAGCGCTGACCCTAGCTCGATCGCTTAGCATAGGCATAAAAAGTGAAGTATATACATGAGATTGACTTCTGTACTAATCTATTTTATGGTATAAGGGTCAGGTCTCAACAAATTTTAAGGCGCTGCGCAAACGAAGACACCGAACACTTTTTGATCGTCATGAATATGTGTTAAAAGGAAGCAATTGGACACAAAGAAATCAAATATTAATCGGTAGGTAGCTTGTATCTGACGCAAGAAACAAGTGTGCTTGCTCAGAAGACGAAACTCAACAACCTTCCACGAGATTTTTTTTCCGGAAAGGATCAAAAGAATGAGCCTCTCCATAAAAAAATTTAAACATGATTGAACAGTTTGTATGGAAAATAAAATCGACCTCTCCTCTCTCTCTTTGCTAAGTGGAACATTTTTAATTAAGTACCTACTTTCATAGTTCATATCAGTTCTGTCCATCCTATACCATTTTCTTGAGCACTATCAGGCCCTCGCCCCGCCGTCCTGGGAGTCCAGAATAAGGCGCTCGAGCCGCGGGCGCGACCCACATCCTTTCACCACATTTGTGCTATCTCTGTTTGCCATCGCAATCGTCTCGACGCGAATGAGCGCCGCTAAGACTCAGATCTTATCTCACGAGATCATGTATGGGTCTAACATGAGGGAATATTCAGAAGATGGGCTTCGAGATGTTTGTTTGAGTATCAAGGTCGACGCGTATCTGAGATAAGACATCTAATTAGTGAAGGTTTCTAGTGTTTAGAGCCTCTGGGATAAATTATACAATTATTTAAACTGTCCTTAAACGTCTAAAGGGTCAATGTAATTTTTTTTTTAATTTTGTTGGCGAAACCGTTACTTCAGCTTTCGTGAAAATAAGTGACCTGGGTCCCTAATTTTTAGTTTCTTCTACTGGGTTTTCGCGAGAATTGGGAACCTGGGTCCCTAAATTTTCACGTAAACCGAAGAAATAATTTCGCCAAAAAAATTGAAAATTTTGAAAAATGTGTGTATTTACCCAAAATCTTTAAGCTAGAACTACATTAGACACAGACAGACAACATTAAAACACGCCACTAACCTACATGGCCCTCATATATATATATTTTTTTTAATTGATATAAACTAGTGCTTGACTGCGATCCCACCTGATGGTAAGGAGTGATGCAATCTCTGATGGTGAGGCGCAATAGTTTATTAAGAGCCTATTCACTCTAGCCTTGAAGACACCCAAAATATAAACGGACAGGAAGACCGCAGCAGGAAAACTGTTCCAGTCCTTCGACGTACTCGGTATAAATGACGAGGCGAAACGCTTAGTCCGGACCGTAGAGATTTCAACAACGGAAGGGTGGATATTCGCCGTACGTCAGTTTGTTGTATGATTTAACTATTACGCGTTTTCTGTATGGCGTTTATAAAAGACTTTGACCTCTGAGTTTGTTACAGTGTTTCTTATCAGGATATACAATGTGTAACAAAAAGGGGGTATACATATCAAGTATACGGCCTCTTAATAAGATAAGAAACGATACGGAAAGGGTCCTCTAACTTTATGTTTACATGGTAGGAAGTTATGAATTATTCCAATACATATGATACCAGAAACCGCAATTTCAAACTGAAATCAATACATCACTAGCAAAAAGTCAGCTGATCGGTGTCAGTGAACAGTTCATGAATAAAAACAAACCTCTTGCTCCTGGTATTTCTTCAAACAGTGGATAAAGGGTTCCGGATGTTTATTTTTCTTAACATTTTTTTTGAGAAAAATAGTTTGAGGAAGAAATAAGTTTTTCCTACGAAAGCTAATATTATGTTTGTGAACAACAAACCAAGTCAAAAACTAGAGTGAGTGCGTGCGCTGGACATCGAAAAACCCGCCGGCCACGTAGGAACGTGCCCGGCGTGCGGGGTTTACACGGATGACTAGAACCCCACGATTTTTACCGCGCGGCTAAAGACGGATGCTACCCAACTTTGGGCTAGCGGCTTTAGTCACTTGCGATTTTTTTTTGTTTTACGTAGGTAGATAGGATAGCAACAAATAAATGAGTGAACGTAACTAAAAAATCGATTGAATCGAGTAGGTAACTACAACACAGTAAATAATACCTCTATCTATTAACTACATTCCTATAAATTTTCTGACGTACTTATTTCTTTTTATGTTGGTTGCCATACATAGGTAGGTACTTGGCTTATGAAAAATTAATAACTTAATTAGATGAACCTGCGAAAGACGCTACGAAAAAGGATTTCATATCTGTTAAAATGAACCCAAAATATTATTTCTAAGCAATTTATGTGTCTCCTAGTACAAATAAACTCCTCATGGGTTCCGTTCTTGAATTTAATTTAATTATTTTAGAGGACTTTAATAAGTTGTTACTTTTTGCACAGTCAAGAAGTATTCTCTTACGTACCTAATTCTTTTTACTTCGGCTGCCATTGCCATACATAGGTAGGTACTTAGTTTATGAAAAATTAATTACTTAACTAGTTGAACGTGCGAAAGACGCTACGAAAAAGGATTTCATATCTGTTAAAATGAACCCAAAATATTATTTCTAAGCAATTTATGTGTCTCCTAGTACAAATAAACTCCCCATGGGTTCCGTTCTTGAATTTAATTAAAATTGTCTTATAAGACTTTAATAAGTTGTTACTTTTTGCAGAGTCAAGAAGTATTTTCTTACGTACCTAATTCTTTTTACGTCGGTTGCCATTGCCATACATAAGTAGGTACTTAGTTTATGAAAAATTTATTACTTAATTAGATGAACGTGCGGAAGACACTACGAAAAAGGATTTCATATCTGTTAAAATGAACCCAAAATATTATTTCTAAGCAATTTATGTGTCTCCTAGTACAAATAAACTCCCCATGGGTTCCGTTCTTGAATTTAATTTAATAAGATGACTTAAATAACTTGTTACCTACTTTTTGCAGGGTCGAGATGAATTTTATTACGTACCTAATTCTTTTAATGTCGGTTGCCATTGCATACATAGGTAGGTACTTAGTTTACGAAAAATTAACTACTTAATTAGATAAACGTGCGAAAGACGCTACGAAAAAGGATTTCATATCTGTTAAAATGAACCCAAAATATCATTTCTAAGCAACTTATGTGTCTCCTAGTACAAATAAACACCCCGTGGGTTCCGTTCTTGAATTTAATTTAATTAGAGGACCCATACAACCATTTTCGGTCGCAAAATTCTCAAATAGTCACAGATTAGCAAGACAAGGTAACAATGTCGTAACTGTTACTAAACTTAATAACGATGCGGATTTTGGTTACAGCGTGTAGGAACGATATCAACACTTTGTACTGAAAAATGTTACAGTAAATAAGTGTTGTATCTGTGTCAACAAGTTACGACAATTTTTTTCTTAAATTATTTACGACACATTGTGTTTACTTTGAATTCCTGTGTAAATATTAAAGTTAAATTATCGACACAATGTCGAAACTAAACTACAGTATTTTTTGGAGTTACACAAGTGTAGTAACAGTTACGATACTGTAGTGTTGGATTTGACCAAACAGAAAACAACCGGGGTTCTCAAAGTGTGCTATTGTATTTAATAAAATTATTGATATTTTCAAAATTCAAATTCAAAAGTTTTTTATTTCACTGCCTACATGGGCACTTATAAAACATCAATAGCTAGTGCGCGGTTCCAAATTGGTCGTTTCCTATGGAGAAGAACCGGCAAGAAACTCCATGGTTACTCTTTTAAAAAAAGTGGTTGTTCTTACGATATTTTCATATAACCGTATTAATGGATATTATTTAAGAACAGTGTAAACCGGTCTATATTGTATTCAAAAGCACAATAAAAATAATCGTTTTAAAAAAAGTGAGTCAAATATGAAGTAATCTAAGAATTCGTGGAGTCTACAGTGTTTTTCCATTTACATTATAAAAAGAGGCTATATAAAAAAAGCTAGAATTTTTTAAAATAATTACAACTGTCAATAAATGAGATGTTAACAAAATAACTACCTAACGAGTTTAAGGTGGTTGGAGTCAGATAATATAAAAAATTTGCATAAACAATGTGTTAGAAAAAAAAATAGGTTACAAAAAAGATGGAGCAGTTAATAGATACATTTACACAATATTATGAGTTACCAGGGGGCCACAAATGCAGAGGCAGTCATTGCCAAACAAGCGTGTCTTCGACATAGTCTGTAACCTTGTAATATGCTTTTTTGGTTAAGACACGCTTAATATGTGTTTTGAACTTTCCTTCGCTGAGTTCAGTCACCGCTTTTGGTAGCTTGTTATAAAAGCGTAAGCCATTTACTAAAAATGACTTATTGGTCTTGACTAATCTACATTGGAGTAATATAATTTCGTGTTTACAACGAGTATTTATGTTATGAAAATCGCTTCTAATTTTGAAAAGTTCTAGGTTTTTACGGACATACAAAACACTTTCTAAGATATAAAGAGAAGGCAGTGACAATATATCGATTTCTTTAAATTTATTTCTGAGGGACTTGCGAGTACCCATTTTATAAATAGCCCTGATTGCTCTCTTTTGCAATATGAAAATTGAATATACATCAGCTGCAGATCCCCACAATAAAATGCCATAAGACATAAAACTGTGGAAACAGGCATAGTAAACTAATCTAGCTGTGGCGACATCTGTCAACTGCCTTATTTTTCTTCATTCGGTAATGAAAACTTTATACATTTAGTTTTATTTGCATTTAGTAAGAGATTAATAGCTGCGAACCATTTCGAAAGAACAGCCAGACTTTCGTTGACACGCAAGACATCCGTATCTTTTCTATCCACTTTAGAAATAAGAGAAGTCTCATCAGATAGAATTATATCTGATAAATTATTCATCATGTAAAGAAGGTCATTAATATAAACTACTAGAAAAAGGAAAGGGCCAAGAATTGAACCCTGAGGCACGCCTATCCTTATTAAAGACCCCGACGACGTCACCCCATTTATGGATACTTTTTGCTACCTGTAGGATAAATTGAAAAAAACAAGATCAGCAGCTCGTCTACGAATTCCTTAATGATGTAATTTACAGATCAGAGTATAGTAGAGTCAACACAGTAAAATGCTTTTGAGAGGTCACAGAATATGCTAATATCATCCTGGGACTTCTTCCAGGATTCTAAAATGTGACTGATAAGTTTCAGTCCTGCATCCGTCGTTGACATTTCTTTCGTGTAGCCAAACTGATGACTATGCAAAATCCTATTCTAATTAAAGTGGGATAACATCTGGTCGAGCATGTTTTTTTTCATAGATTTTACTCAATGCTGGAAGCACAAATATTGCTCTATAATTATAGCAGAGCTCTAATTAGAGGGATCAGTCTTACTACCTGATTTATTTACTTATTTTTTAACTATGAGTCATAAGCAACCAAAGCACCAAAGCAAGTTTTATTGAAAAAATATTATAATATACAGGATTATTTGAGAAACACTCGTAGGACCATATTTCCCACGTCATAAGCTACGATTTTTGAAAGTTTATTTTAAGTGCACGAGGCCAGTATAGGTATGTTCCTACGACCCATCCTTCAGGCACGGCAGTTACTTCCTCACTGGTTAAATTTTTTGATAAAACTAACTTTACAGCATGTTGAGAACCACTGCAAACATAAAATAATAAAACTCCATTTTGTTAAAACAGTCACACTGTAACGTAACTTAACATATTGCCGAAACATGTAAACACAGTTACGAAACATTGTGTTGGGTTTCATCTTTCAAGTAGATACAAAATTATCCACATCATTTTACACAATTTATATTATTATTATAGTATTCTAGAATATATTTTGGTTAAATTTATATAGGCCGTATCAATAAAATCTTCTGCAATGCTTGGAAATACGATACTTTGTAATTTTTTAATTGAAAACAACCACATTAACAAAAAATATTTTAAGTATTTTATTAAATCAGAAGGGCGCATCGGTTAATTTATTATAGTGACATCAAACTACACGATACATTTAATTTCGCAGAGGATTTTCGATCGACTATGATGCATTTATCACAGAAATACGTAAATAAATACTTTCATTTTTCTCTGATGGCGGCGAAGATTTATGTCTTTGATGACATTCACAAAAACGAACGAATTACAATAAAAATTGACAAGTATAGAATGAACGCAACGAAAAAATGAATGATTGAATGTACGATGCAAATGAGAGCATAAAAGTCGCGACCAGTCGCGACGTGTCGACACGGCGACGTCACAATGTGACTGAAAGTTACTGTTATTCTGTTACGATTATTCCCCACTTTTCGAAACGGTGTCGACTCACAAGTCGACACGGCGACGTTACGCTACGGAACAATGTTACAAATAAATTCCGTTACGACACAATAAATGTCGACTTAAGTCGTAACCGCTACTTCATATGGCTGTATGGGGAGTTTAATAAGTTGTTACATTTTTGCAGGGTTGATAAGAGGGCTAATGATTTGAATCAATTGATTTTTATGTAGGTAATTTAAATCTCGATTAAAATCAGATGTTTAAAAAAAAATCGTTGATTTAAATCAATACTTCTTTCCTAGAACGTAGAACTTAATACAATTTAGTTTAACTTAAAATATTTTTTCAATACCAATACCGTAGTGTTTTTTTTTTTTTTAATTTATCATAACAAGGGCTTTTTTCATTTCTATTTCGTCACAGTCAACCGTAACTTTTTTAAGCATAGAAGCAGATATTTTAAGGTTTTAATATTTAATGTAAATTAAAGTTGTGTTTATGAACAGAATATCATGAATAAATAATATTTACTTAATAATTTGTTATTATCAACAAAAAAATTATCAGTGTTCGAAATTCAAAAATATTTGAATTTCTATTTTTAATTTTAAGTAGGATGACGGTTTGACACCTTTGATTCTTCTAAAAATATCTTTTTTTTTTGTGTTACCTATTTGTCAAAAAAAAAAATATGTTTAATTTAAGATTTAAAGATAATTATTTCGATGGTACCGCCGCCGCTAGATATTGTGATTAAGTTAAAAAATACTTCCGATAGCCTGCTACCATCTAAATCAAAACTAAAATGTATGGCAACTTTGGAAAGTTTTCTTCTGTGAAATGAACAAAAATGCATCGTAATTTTCAGAGAAATTACGTATTTCTTTGTAAGTGTATTGAAAAACGTGGTTTGATACACGTGTAGATTTGTCACTGCAGCACTCGGCTCCATAACACCCTCGCCTATACGACTCGGGTAAATTTCGCGTCGGTTGCAATGACCAACTTTCCCCACTTGTATCAAAATGTACTATATCAACATTAGGTACTTAGGTGATTATTACACTGCCACGCATCACGCTGCATGTTGCGTGTCAACGCACCTACGCGCATCGGTGCGTTTTGTAAATTCACGCAGGCTCAGACTCATTTCATACAAAATCACGTACGGCACTACGAGACTCAGTGTGCCATACCTTGCGTGTCGCCACGCACCCAAGTCTGTGATTGCATGTTTCTACGCATGTAGGCGCGTGATCTGCATGAACGCGCGCGTGGATGCAATTTCGGTGTATTGGACTGTGCGTGTTTTCTATGCAAACGCAGATATTTACAAGCAACGTTAAAACACGCATTTATGCGCTACGCTGCGTGGTGCGTGGCAGTGTGAAAATCGCCTTACTATTTATGTTTCATTTTAACCCGAGATTATAATCAAATCTTTCGCGCTTATTTTACCTACATTTTCATGGGGAGGTTTTTACAGAGACAGACAGAAAACAAAAAACTATACGTTTGCGCACAATTAGGTCTTTGCGTAAAATTTACTTCTTCGACATAAAACTTTTTGCCTTTTCTACATAAATATTACAAGCTTAAAACTCAGCAGCCGATAATAGTAGTTTAGCCAGTTTAGTCTTTATTAATCTTTTCAAAATCAATGAAAAACATGCAAAAGTACTAGGAGTCCATAAGAAACGAGAATTGTTATTGCTGAATTAAACAGCGGTTGCGCAATTACAGATCCTGTTATGATTTTTAAAGAAAATATTCATAAATCGTTCAACTTCCAATAATAAGCGATAGATGGCGCTAGTAGTTACATGAACTTTAGACATTCATTGTAGATATTAAGTAATAATTTATAATATTACACTTTATGGATTTGTTTTGTATAATATATCATATCTGTTAAAATAAAATATTTACTTGCAGTTAATTATTAGATAAACTCTAATGTATATTAGATAGTCAATCTCTTTACTTTGCGCTGATTGGTCGGTCAGTCGACCGAGTGTTTGTGAAAGTGGGTAGTAGCAAAACACGGGGGTTTTTTGTAACGATCTTTTGGGACAGGGTGGGTCTGCTTTGAGTTGTTGAACAGAAAACATGTCCGACTAATCTGTGTATTTGTAAATGATTGTTAATAGAACGTAAGTATGAAATTGTGTTTATCAAAGTGAATAAAATATTTATACAATTTATCCTGGAGTGTTTGAATTGTTACAGTTCAGAAGTGACACGGACCAGACAAAAAGGTATGGTTGAACAAATATTATAACGTTTATCGAGAAATTTTCAACGCCCACCAATGTTAATTTCTATATCACATAGATACATAGTCGTTAATCTATCAACTATTCACATTAAAACTGTCAGCGGACAAATAATCTCGATATAACCTACAAAATTTTTAGTTAATATACATTTTGAGTACTATTTCTTGTATAAGCGTTTGGTCGGGGCTACACTCCGATAACGTTCATCTTAACAGACGTTTAACATGTGTTAGATAAACAAATTGAGAGAGAGAGCCAGAGCTTCACTCTGGTAGCGTTTTGATTTCTTTGTTTTACTTCTCACATCGACAATATATACTGCATTACGATCACGCATTATCTAAATATGACACATTATATAATAACACATGAAATATTCAGGGTAATTGTTAATACATCGTAGCACTGATTTTTAAATCTCTATCTAATGATAAAGTATCGTATTGATTTTAAATATTTTATATCGAGACATGATATGGGTGAACTATGCATGTTCATCGGATTATGTTAGGGGGTGAACTATGTATGTTCATCGGATTATGTTAGGGGGTGAACTATGTCTGTTCATCGGATTATGTTAGGGGATGGACTATGTATGTTCATCGGATTATGTTAAGGGTGGACTATGTACGTTCATCGGATTATGTTAGTGGATGGACTATGTACGTTCATCGGATTATGTTAAGGGTGGACTATGTACGTTCATCGGATTATGTTAAGGGTGGACTATGTATGTTCATCGGATCATGTTAGTGGATGGACTATGTACGTTCATCGGATTATGTTAAGGGTGGACTATGTACGTTCATCGGATTATGTTAAGGGTGGACTATGTATGTTCATCGGATCATGTTAGTGGATGGACTATGTACGTTCATCGGATTATGTTAAGGGTGGACTATGTACGTTCATCGGATTATGTTAAGGGTGGACTATGTATGTTCATCGGATCATGTTAGTGGATGGACTATGTACGTTCATCGGATTATGTTAAGGGTGGACTATGTATGTTTATCGGATCATGTTAAGGGTTGGACTATGTACGTTCATCGGATTATATTAAGGGTGGACTATGTATGTTCATCGGATTATGTTAGGGGGTGAACTATGACCTGTTCACCAGTGTACATATGTGTACGATCTTACTAGAAAGTACACTACCCACTAGTTGTGTGTAGGCGCATCGTTGCCGGTTGATAGTGAGCTATGTATGCTTGCTAAATTCTCTTATTCTTAATTATGCCTACAAATATGTGCAGTGATAACAGGAAGAGGTTATGTGTGCCTAAATTGAAGCTAAATGAGCTTGAGATTTTTTTTTTTTTTTTTTAGCCAAATGTGCCAAGTATTTTAGACCAGTATCATACTCACCCAAATTTCTTACTGATGGTGACAGGCTCGTGTATTGAATCATTCGATTCCCTGCAAATGTGTGAACTGAATGGTATTGATATGCGCGTCATGTTCGTAATCGAACGTTGACAAGACTAAACACCTCTTATATGCTGGTGATTCATTTTAGTTTCTATATTTCAAATTGGGTTGCTTTTCCTTTCTTTATTTTCATCGAATTCGTATAATGATAAAAGATAAATGATAAATGATGAATGATAAATGATGAATGATAAATGATAAATGATAAATGATAAATGATAAATGATAAATGATAAATGATAAATGATAAATGATAAATGATAAATGATAAATGATAAATGATAAATGATTGATGATTGATGATTGATGATTGATGATTGATGATTGATGATTGATGATTGATGATTGAAGATTGAAGATTGAAGATTGATGATTGATGATTGATGATTGATGATTGATGATTGATGATTGATGATTGATGATTGATGATTGATGATTGATGATTGATGATTGATGATTGATGATTGATGATTGATGATTGATGATTGATGATTGATGGTTGATGGTTGATGGTTGATGGTTGATGGTTGATGGTTGATGATTGATGATTGATGGTTAGTGATTGATGATTAGTGATTGGTGATTGGTGATTAATGGTTAATGATTGGTGACTAATGATTAATGATTAATGGTTGATGATTAATGGTTAATGGTTGATGATTGATGATTGATGGTTAATGGTTGGTGATTGATGATTGGTGATTGATGGTTAATGGTTAGTGATTGATGATTAGTGAATGATCAGTGATAGTGCTTTGATGAGGCCAAGAGTGTCTTTGATGAGGCCAAACGTGACTTTGATGAGGCCCAACGTGCCTTTGATGAAGCTAAGTGTACCTTTGATGAAGCTAAGTGTACCTTTGATGAGGCCCAACGTGCCTTTGATGAAGCTAAGTGTACCTTTGATGAAGCCAAGCGTGCCTTGATGAAACCAAGCGAGCCTTGATGAAGCCAAGCGTGCCTTGATGAAGCCAAGCGTGCCTTGATGAAGCCATGCGTGCCTTTGATGAAGCTAAGCGTGCCTTTGATGAAGCCAAGCGTGCTTTTGATGAAGCTAAGCGTGCCTTTGATGAAGCCAAGTGGGCCATTTGATTTGGCCAGATGAGCCAATTAAGATTCGGGTTAAGTGTGCCCGGTGCAGATGAAGTTATCCTCAAGAGCGTAAGTAACGTATGAATTTACCCATAGTCTGACTACGTTGGTTTAATGCAGATGTTGTAAATGAATTGAATAATTTATTAAGTTTATTCATATCATTTTTGAACTGTTTATTGGATGAGATTTGAACATTCTGTTATAGTTTTTGAAGATATTATAGGTTTAGATAAATTGAATTGAAAGTATATTTTAACACTGGGATTTGATTCTTAAAAGAGTTTCAAATGAATGATACAAGTACTATTTCCTGTAAATGTTTTAACCACTGATTTTTTTTTATTTTTGAGGACTTGGATTCCGACAGAACTACAGAAGGAAAAATTGCCAGTTTTATTGAACAATAGATAGTTCCTGGTTCAAACAGTACAGGCTTGAAGAAAAATGATGCAAAGAGACGATTTGGAAGGAATAAGACACCACCACGATGCAAGAAGCGAAGAGGTACCCCACGTTGGTCAAAGAGAGTGGTTGATTTTCAAGGAGGAAGGCGTTACAAGTATCGAGGTTTGAACATATCCATTGGAACTTTGTGATACGGGAGTTCTACCACTTCTGTAATTTTTTAGAGTATTTAAGTTTGATTAGAAAGAGTAATTATAATTGATTTGTATTAAGCAAGTAGGATCAGAAACTGACTATAAAATTTGTCTCAAAAACTTGCTAGTCTTACCAAGAGAAAATAGAAAATTTACGGAACCTTGCCAAGTTTTGTAAGTTAGCATCTCGTGACGAAGTGGTAAACTAAACTAAAATGATTTTATCTAATGAGCAGAATTATGGTCGGTTTCAAGCAGAAATGTTAGCTGGTAAGAATTAAGGTGTAACTTATGTGAATATTATTACGACAAATTAATGCTTATGTACGGATAACATATAAGTAAAAGAGCTGCAGATAGGAGTTTAAACACACGGTATTAATGATAAATCTATTAGGAATTGAGCCAAACCATTAAATTGTAGACGAGGGAATGGATTTATCACACGTTTTCAATTCCTGTGACGTGTGCATACTGTAGCAGAGACTGATTCCATAGATAGAGAACACAATGATATTTATTTTACAAGTAGGATAAAATATATACTACTACATGACCATAACTAGTTCTCGTCGTCCAGACTGAAATCGAAGCCGGTTCCTAAGATGATTATGATACAATGAATGATTTAAATAGAGCTAAATATTACATCGTTATTTATTCGGTTAAGGGGAAGATGGATTGAAAATCCATACACTAGAGTAGAGGACCAATTTCAGGGTTTCAAATAAAAATGAAGTTTGACGAACAGTGCGATCCGAACTTCATTATTGGAACCTTTACTTGGTACGAAATCACGCACATATGCTGCTAATATTATTTGAGAGATTATTTTAGTACAATTAAGCCCTAAGCCTCTAGCTGAAGGATCACCTTTATTCTAAATGCTTAAGTTTCTGTTTTATATTATGCTTCCAAATAATGAAAGTAATGAACTCTGACTAAACGAGTCGACACACAACATGTAGCAACATGGTGGCTACAGATTTGTGAGTTTCGTTTAACCGCTGAGAGTGTAAGATCTAGGACGCGTATGTCGATACCTTAAGCCGTAATATCATGTTTTCCACAGAAATTAAGACGAATACTGTTTCTGTTTATAGTATTGAGACGAGAATTGATCTAAATATCAACTTTTCGAATACTTTGACTAGAGACACAATAGAGGGACAATGAGGGGCCGGCGTTTGCTTGGGATTAAATGAATAAGATCTAGATTCCAAATTCTTATAGCTGAACCCTATGAAAAACCTAATGACATGAAGTGAATTCAGTGCGCGTAGATAATGAAGAATACTTTCGAACAAAAAGCTGATCAATTTTACTTTATGCTTACAGTCTCGCATAATTAACATTGACCAATGGTTTTGAGTACCTAATTTAGTGTTGGTTATAAAACATATTTGACAGTAGTTTATTAACTTGAATAATAGTGCAATCATGGATTTCTTTTAGATACCCTACTATCAAGAGCTTTTGCGATAGTCATAGTATTGACCTTGTTTTTAAAGCTGTATATTGTCTAAGTCGAGCGCGGTTTTGCTAAAATGTATAACCACTATTTTAAATCCCCTAGCAAAATAAAATGATTCCTATGACGAACACCAATGAAACATATACTTATGGCGTGTTATTAATTCTGTTAAATGTCCCACTAGACGGACTGCCACAAAACTACGTAAATATGTATCGTAATATTAATCTTTATCGAAATTAAGCATTATGTTATCAAGAGTATTTATGTAGAAGTAAAATTCTTTTTGTTTCATCTCGATCGGATATTTCGTTTAAAAGTTATCACGTGTGTAAGATGTTAAGAGTTGGTACCTATTAATGAGTTATGGGCCATGGAGTTTTTTTATCAACGTAAAATCCTGTAATAATCTTTTAATAATCTTTTTCGAAATATATTTGTTGATGATTGTAAGTATAAGATCTTTGAAGAGAAATAAATACATTTATGAACGCGGTAATTTTGGGAAATACTGATTTGATATGAAAACTATTTAAAATATTCAATAGTCCATTTATTGAGGGAGGCAATTATAGGCAATATTTTATCTCGGTATTTCCACGGAAACGAGAAAAACGCGGGTGAAGCCGCGGGGCACAGCTAGTACGTTATAAATTTTAAGATATGAAGTGAGCGCCAATATCTGGGTTAGACTAGCAAAAAGATACTTTCGTTATCAGTAAACTCCTTGATACAGCATACAGCATAAGTAGTTTAATAAAGATTAGTAGATCTGATTGCAATTATGAGGGTAAAATTGAATTTGCCTCATTTTAAAATTCATAGATTAACTATTCTTCGTGTGATGAATACTATAAATATATGACGTGACGATAAAGCAAATAATCAAGACTAAGCCGAATGTTATGATTATGAATGTAAGACTCGGTTCCTTGTAGAACTGGAATTAAGTTTCATAATTTTAATGAAAATATCCTATCATGTTAATTGTAGTCGTGCGTCAGGAGATCGCACTATGTCGGATGGCCGAATGTTATGATTTTTAAAGAAAATATTCATAAATCGTTCAACTTCCAATAATAAGCGATAGATGGCGCTAGTAGTTACATGAACTTTAGACATTCATTGTAGATATTAAGTAATAATTTATAATATTACACTTTATGGATTTGTTTTGTATAATATATCATATCTGTTAAAATAAAATATTTACTTGCAGTTAATTATTAGATAAACTCTAATGTATATTAGATAGTCAATCTCTTTACTTTGCGCTGATTGGTCGGTCAGTCGACCGAGTGTTTGTGAAAGTGGGTAGTAGCAAAACACGGGGGTTTTTTGTAACGATCTTTTGGGACAGGGTGGGTCTGCTTTGAGTTGTTGAACAGAAAACATGTCCGACTAATCTGTGTATTTGTAAATGATTGTTAATAGAACGTAAGTATGAAATTGTGTTTATCAAAGTGAATAAAATATTTATACAATTTATCCTGGAGTGTTTGAATTGTTACAATCCCTAATATAATTTCCTTTCAGAAGCTCAAAAATATGATATTGAATACGATAAAATATTGTGATCTCAGTCGCACGCGCCGCCTGCGTGTATTATGTGAGAGAGATGGCAATGTTTCCATTGTCCGTTCGGCTACTCCCTTTGGCGGTACTGGCGGCATCTTTGAACGCGCCGAAAGGCTAGCCGAAAGTGAAATTAGGTAAATAAATAAAGTAAAATTTTGCAATTGCATTAGTGGACAACCAATAATCGTACATTGCAGTCGCATATCCGTTCCGGTGTTTGTGATTTGGATTAATTGTAGTTGTGAGTGACAATTGTGTGTGAATATTATGAAATGATGTTGTGTGTCGGAAGAAAGGACGGTAACGTGCGAGCTGCTCGCGAACTTTATCGTCGCCGATTTATCGAGGGTAGGCCAGAAGCTGAGCGTCGACAGCTTCCTTCGGTGGCGTGTTTCCATAGGATGGTACATCGTCTGCACGAAACCGGTTCCTTCCACGCTCCTGGTTTAGGGGGTCGCCCGAACACTACCGATCCAGAATTAGAGGAAGCCGTACTAGATCATTTCGAAAATAACCCACGTACTAGCACTCGGCGAGCTGCATTAGTGCTGGGTGCCTCTAACCATATGCAAGTATGGCGAGTGTTGCATAATGACGGTCAGCACCCATACCACTTCCATCGCACCCAGGAACTGACACTTGCAGATTTTTTGCCTCGCGTGACCTTCTGCGAGTGGTACTGCGGTCAGGTAGAAGCTTCGCCAGATTTTGGCTCAAGAGTACTGTGGACAGATGAAGCATCATTCACGAGAGCGGGGATAAGCAACATTCACAATGACCATGTTTGGTCTCACGCCAACCCTCATGCTTCGACGGAGTCGTCGTTTCAACACCAATGGCGACTAAACGTGTGGGCTGGTATCGTGGGAGATGTTGTCTTAGGACCAATTTTTTTGCCGCATAGCCTAAACGGTCAAAATGATTTAAATTTTTTGACGAACGAATTGGACGATGTGCTCACTGAAAGCCTATCAATTTTAGGTTACGCCAATCTCGTGATGGACAACAATTTGATCTTCCAACATGACGGTGCTCCAGCACACTACGCACGTGATGTTCGGGAGCATTTAGATATGCGCTTTCGTCAGTGGATCGGGCGCGGTAGCAGACACGTAGCTTGGCCACCGCGATCTCCAGACCTAACTCCATTAGATTTCTTTTTGTGGGGGTATATTAAAAACTTAGTGTACGCAATGCCGTGTGATACAGCAGAGCAAATGAGAGAGCGAATCGAAGCCGCTTTCAGGACAGTAACACCAGACATGCTACGGAATGTCCAGGTGTCCATGCACAAGCGAGCGGCCTTGTGTGTACAGTACCACGGTCGTCACATCGAACCACATCTTTAAAAAATGTAAGTTTAATAATTATTTATCATTTTCATATTTATTTTTCCGATTGCTCGGACTATGTTATGATATTTTTTTGAGGCAAAATTTAAGTAGGCAGGTACCTACTAGGCGAACAGAGCGTCTCGTGCACGCGCGCGCCGCGCGTTTCAAAATTAGGTAGACAGGTACTAGGCGAACAGATTTACAGAGGAAATGTTTCGTAATATTAGCAAGTGACTTGGAATGTTATTGACCCTCCGTAGTGTCGTGACACGTTTGTTATGATTTGAATTCAAGAATCATACGATACCAAGGATACCAAGAAGTTGGTATCAATTCTTTGAGTAATTTATTTTGAGCTGAAACTTTGTGTAGAGATTCTCTACAACCTGTACTCTTCAGTGCTTCTTGATGTATATACCCTTTTTGTTACACGTTGTATAGCTAAGTAATACCAGCCTCATCTAGTTTAAAATAGCGAAAATAATGTCAGTTCAAGTATTTTTTTAACTCGATGAAGTTACCTTTGTAACTCGATGTATCCCATTTAAAAAAAAAGTAAGATTGTTTCAAGGCAATTTCATGGGCAGCCATAAAACTTTAGACTGTTATAATTCCATGAGTAGGCCTTTGGAGTAGACATGGCTACATCTAAACTACAAATAAAAGAGGTAAAAATAATTAGTAGTCACTCTGTGGCTGCTACTCGAGAAAGAAAAACTGGACAAGTTCGAGTCAGACACGCGCTCTGAGGGTTTCGTACAAACTTACCCGTAAAAACAGTTCAATTCCCGACTTAAGTTTCGAAGATTTTTCCGAATTAAAATAAAAGTTTTCGTTTTTTAACTTCTAAATCACATTTCAGATTTTTTCATATACCTACATATGCTTTGAGACATTGTTTCATGGTAAATTTTAGAATTCTAGTTCAAAAGGAAATACGCTATGAATTTTGATTCCCTTGAGAGTGTCCAAATACTCATTTTTTTGTGACATAAACGGCCACATCTTTTTTTTCGTTAAAGTTAACGAAAACTTCTAAGTAAGAGTTTATTTTTTTTTTTTTTTTTATCTGTTATAAACTAGTACTTGACTGCGATCCCGCCTGATGGTAAGCAGTGATGCAATCGTTGATGGTGAGGCGCACTAGTTTATTAAGAGCCTATTCCTAATTTTTTCACAGCTTCAAGAGACTGTTGACCTGAGTACCTATATGGTTTTATTTTCAACTCGATACCTCCACGCGTTCCCGAAATAAAGAGTCTTGACAGACAGACAGATGTACAACAAAGTTATCCCATAAGGGTTCCGTTTTATCCCCTTAAGGTAAAGAACCCTAAAAACCGATTGAAGAAAACGAATTTATTTGAGCACCCTGCTCGAACAGTTGCCGAGACACCTGCCTACACAGTAAGCAGCTCAGGATGGTGCTGCAGTTGGTGCTCAAAGCGCGAATACATTACAGGCACGGTGTAAGAATATATTACGGCTCGTAAGCGAGGCGGCCGGAACACAAGGCGAGGTAATCTGCTGGAATACGGAGGAAGGCGTGAATGAACGGATTACAGAATGCTTTATTCGAAAACTAGCTCTAAGAGCTCAGCTATACATTACTTATCTTCTGTCATGCTCGCTTTAATTACAATTAGATTTTGCCTGCAGCTTTGCCTATATGCAAGTCGGACATTGATACTAAAGTGCTCCATCGTCGATGGTAAGCCAGGGATAGTGGTCAAACTCGAACTTATCTATAAGAAAGAAAAAGGTACACTTTTTACTAATAATTAATATCTTGACCATATTTTTTTAGTTTTAATTTGACATAGTAAGTATTTTGTCTCATTTGTTTGGTATTTCTTTTTGTGTGTTTTTAATTTTTCTATTTTTCATCTAATTATATGTGCAAGCTCTGTTAAACATGTTAAAGCACCCCATGTGTAGGTAATTATTTCTACTGTGCTCGTATATGTGTGACCTTTGTTTGGTGATCCAAATAAATAAATATAAAATAAATTAATTCAAGCTACTATTGATAATTTGAATAAAATTGATTTAATTTTTTACAGATAAATATAAATAAACACTGACAGAAATTGGTAGACTTTTGTTTGCTATATTCAGGACACTATTTCATTACAACACTGCGACGCCATTTCCTGTCATAACCACAATTTTCCTCCAAAAATTCGCAGTATTTTCTGAAGGTAAAACCACACTTGAGCGTACAGTCGCGCACAAAAACACTGGCCCGCCGCGTCGCCCAACATCGTCCCATCAGCCGACTTTACCCAAGTGAGGTGGAGTGCCAATTAGTTCCACAGACCACCGCACCGATAACCTCTAACCTTCGATTATAATACGACTAAATAAAAATTCCTTTGAACCACTAGTGTGCGTAAAACTGAACGCCTATGTGAGTAAAATTTTTCAACGAACGTTCACTGACATCCGTGATTACTGGAAACGGATTTGCGTAATATGAAATCCGTGGTCGTACCTTGGGGACTTGCTATTGCTATTAATGGTTTATTTTTTAATGATATAAAGCACCTGATAGTAAGCAGTGATCAATCGTTGATGATGAATCGCACTAGTTTGTTAAGAGCCTAATCATTACTACCTAGTGTGCTTGGTAACCACATATCAACCACATGTAGTCAGTGGTTTTAATCAAAGTGCAAATACCTATAAAGTGCTACCAAAAATAACAAAAAAAAAAACTTGAAAGAAATTGAAAAAGCTAAACTGGTGTGTAAATAAATCAAAATCAGATTCGAGTCCCCAAATAACTTCCGAAACTAGTAAGAAACAGCAACACCCAACCTACCCCAAACTAACACAAGCGTACAGCAAGCGCTGCCGACTATAGATATAGAACCCATTATTAGTTTCCACATATTAAACGCAGATACCAATATTTAGTTTGACTCCCTCACCCTCGGAATCCCCGATAACTCGCCTACAAGACAATCATACACAATTACTGACGAAAACTAACTTGAAATTATTATTTACCTTACAAAAATTCTAATATCACTCTTATTTTCTGTGCAACAAAGTCTGTTTTAAAAGTTTTGATATCGGGTACAGTCACCCTCGATATTGACAGAAGACACAATTTCCGGCGCTAGCAGCAAACACGGTATTCCACACAATTTGTTCCTAATTGCAGACGTGCTCGACTGTACCGCGCGAAATAGTGTGACGAAGTCTTATGAAGCTAATTCACTTTGCTGACTCGTCTTCAAATGAAGAAGCTTCAGGTGTACTTTAGATAAGAGATAATAACTAGCTACTGCTAGCGGCTTCACCCGCTTAGTAGTACAAAATTATCCCAAGAGAACATAAGCGCCTATTACACCACTCGATATTCTGACAGTCTTAGTCTATGTAGCGAGGTGTAATAAGGGTCAGACAGTCTGTATATCGTGTGCTGAATAACGTGTAGAATGAACGCGCTATACTCTCGGGACAAAACTATCCTCTGTACTATTCTAAGAAGACGTGGTATACCAGTGCGCCAAATTATATTCAAATCCCTTCAGCAGTTTCAGCGTGAAGAAATAACAAACACACACAAACTTTCACCTTAGTGGTGGATTAGCCACGTAGCAAGAGTAGCAAATGCTATTGGCCCCGCTCATTGGGGGGCCTCGCATGGACATCAAAAACATGTCAAGATACCTGTGTCATATGCATTCTGACAGGCCTGTTGGTCTAGTGGTTAGTGGCCCTGACTGCTATGCCGGAGGTCGTGGGTTCGATCCCCGCTCAGGACAAATGTTTATGTGATGAGCATGATCATCTTTTCTGTGTCTGGGTGTAATTTATGTATATGTATGTATTTAAAAATATATAAGTATGTTTATTAGTTGACTAGTACTCATAACACAAGCTCTGCTTAGCTTGGGACTAGACGACATTGTGTGATAGTAATGAAATATTAAAAAAAAAAACTGTTCCAGATTTTCAATAAAAACATTAAGTATATAAGGACCCATCGCCACCTAAGAGCTTCGGTGCCTGTTTGAAAAGAAGTTCAAAGAGTTTTAATTCATTAAACCCCAAGCGAAGCCGGTACGTTCGCGCACCTATTATCTTTCTATAGTTGTCTCTGTTGTTGTGTGTGTGTGTTGTAGTCTGTAATTTCCACGATTGAAAGGTTAATTCATCTCATTTATAAAGATTTAGGGGTCCCCTTGGTAGGATTTGCTACTGGCCCCGCGCTAGCTTAATCCGGCACTGTTTCGCTTTTAAATAATACTAGTGTGATAATAGGAAGTACGAAGTAACTTGGTATTCAACGTACAGTCCACCGATGTAGTATCGTGGTACCTAGTTAGGAATTGAAGGCCATGTATGTAAATGCGAATAGGTCATTTTTTTCTCGTGGCGTCGCACTTTTTGTGCATTTAGCCAGTTTTGTTTTTGCAACATTTGGAAGAACATACATCGATACAGCCAAGCTTAACTGAAGTAGTCAATACTGCGATAACATTCTCAGCTCCATTTTGCCAAAATCGTGCTGGTTCCAGTGATTCCACATAATTGTCTAGTTGTGTTGACAAAAGTACTTTTGTATCTCAAGTGTCTTTTTTTTATTACAATATGTACTAGAAATCAATTCGTGAATGATGAAAACTACCACTGAACTTAACTCGGAAAAATCCCGCCAGAATTCCCATTTATTTAATGCCATTAGCTTTTCATAGATAGATGTAACACTAGTAGCGCCATCTATCGGGAACTTGAGTCAATACAGCAACAACATTAGAATCACTTCAATGTTTTTACAGTTTATAATGACGTTAGGGGAGGTTCGAAGGTTTGTCGTTAATTAATAAATTAGTAGATACTTAAACACCTGCTTAATCACTCAAAACCGGAATGAAAAGTACCTAAATAAAAAAAAATCCACAAAAAAAATCTTTTTATAATAATATTTATAATAATATTTATTTATTTGCTAAAACACGGTATACAAGATGGTAAAAGAAAGTAAATAAGAACAAACATGTTTTGCTGAGTATTAGCATGCAAATATTTGGTATGTACCTACATAGTAACATAGGTACGGAGATATTTGTCAACATACAATTATTGTCAATTTTATTTTGTTGGCATTAAAGTTCTAAAAGTCATAGACTTTGAAAACACAACTGTTAATAAACAAATCAACGTTTTTTGATTATAAACACACATTAAAATTAATTAAAGTATAATTAAATTTAACTGGAAAAAACTTTAACTGGACTACAAAGCATTCCTGAAGTGGAAGGACTGACATGTTTTTTTTATTTAGAAATTCAGTTATTGAATAGAAGCTATGGGATATCAACCATTTTTTTAAAACCACACGAAATTTATTGTAAGGCAATTCAGTTATCCAGCTAGGTAGTGAGTTATATATAAGAGGCGCCATATATACGCAGCTGCGTCTAAACATTTCTATCCTAGGTACAGGGATCTTTAACAAGTACTGCGTAACTTTCCGCTTGTTGACATTATTGTTGGTATCAAAAAGAGATAAATTAGTTTTAACGAATTTTGCAGTTTCGTAAATATAAATACATGGGGCTGTTAGAAGTTTTTGTGATTTAAACACGGGTCTGTATGATTCAGTCCAGACCATGTCAAAGATAGCGCGAATACATTTTTTTTGTGCTATCAGTATTCTGGACATCTCAGAGGAATTACCCCAAACAATAATACCATACCGAATAATAGAGCATATATAGGCGTGATACACTATAACTGCCGTTGGTTTAGATGTCTCTTCTTTAATTTTTTTCAAGGCAAAAACAAATCTATTAATTTTTATGCAAATTTCGTCAATATGATCTTTCCAGCTGTTGTGATCTTTTTTAAATACAAATACATACCTAAATCGCTATGGATGTGCCTATCATATTTGAAGAGTTCTCTCAATTCCTCAATGGTCACATCATCAGAACTGGACAAAGATTAAAGCGGAACCAATCTGTAACAATAGAAAGAGAACTGATTATGAACATAAACAAAATAAATATAACTGAATTGAGAACCTCCTCCTTTGTTAGAAATATGTTGCACGAATCATCATCAGCATCACTTCAGCCAAAAGATTTCCACAGCTGGATGTAGACCTCCCTCAAGTGGCGCCACAACGACAGGTCCTGTGCATCTCGCATCCATAGAATTCCCGCAGCCCTGACCAGGTCGTCAGACCACCTACTAGGTAGCTTTCCAACGCTACGTCTTCCGGTACGCGATTGCCACTCCAGACCTTTCGGCGTCATCGACATATTGCTCGCAGTCCGCAGAACAGATAGTTATAAATATTTAGAGAATATAAATTATGAAATAATATACATAGACTAGCTTCTGCCAGCGGCTTCGCTCGCGTGAAAATTGTGAATCTAAACCATTCCCAGATCCCCTTGAACACACACAAAAAATTTCATCAAAATCGGTCCAGTCGTTTGAGAGAAGTTCAGTGACATACACACTCACAGAAGAATTATATATATAAAGATGTGAATAATATATATTTATTTATTATTTATTTATTTATATATACTTTATTGCACATCAAGATTATAAATTTACAAAAGAGAACCATATAATAAAAAACACACAATTGGCGGCCTTATCGCTCTAGGCGATTTCTTCCAGGCAACCTTGAATGGACAGGGATTGCCTGGACACAAAATGGGGTTGCACTTAGTGCAAAAATAAAAATAACAAAACTCAATAAATACTTAATTCTAAAATAGATACACAAATACATACATACAAAATATATATAAGCAAGAGAGTTAGTGAAGAAAGAAGACAAGATCACAGAGTCAAGTAATGATCCTTCACAAGCCCTTTAAATGCAAGCAAAAAAAAAACTCTGTGGGCACAGTTATTGGTAATTGCATTTTTTTTTCTCTTTAAATCTACACTAACAATAAAAAGAAGTTAAAAGTTTGTTTCTGTTTGTAGGAGATAATATCTGAAAGTAAGTACTGGTCCGATTGTTCAAATTTTTATCACTTATGAAAAGCTGATTTACTCCTTAGTGACTCGGCTATATTTTATGTACGCGGGTGATGCCGCCAAAAGCTAGTAGGTACTTTATAAAAAATAAATAAGAGTAGACTAAATGCCCCCCCCCCCCCCCCCCGTGGTTTCACCTGCATCTTATTTATTTATATATGAATGATTTATGCACATTACACACACATCACACACCATCTTCATCGCACCTTCGGTTACAGCTTAGTTCAGGTCGTAGCGTGATGTTATACAGTTTATCACCTTCCTTGATAAATGCTATATTTTTTTTTCGATTTCAGCCAGTAGTAGTAGTTCTTGAGATTAGCGCATTCAATCAAACAAAAAATTCTTCGGCTTATATTTTTTAACTATCGACAACACGCAAGGTGTTGCACATTTTTTAATTTCTATTTTTACATTTTTCTAAATGAGTGTACCTTGTTATTTGAAAATGATCCAAAAAAATCAAAAAGTGTGCGTCGGCCGGGAATCGAACCCGGATCAACTGCTTGGAAGGCAACTATGCTGACCATTTAATTACACCACCGACGCCACAGCGCAATTTGTGAAATGAAAGAAGACATAAATAAATATGTCAATACACTTTGAACATTATATTTTTGAATTTTTATTTTATTTTATAACATTGAGTAGGTACATGGTCATTAGAAGTTTAAAACAATTCATGACTTACTTGAATATAAACATTTTATAGGTCTTTATGTTGAGGTAGAATTAAACAGTTCAAATCTTAAATTTGTGGAAAGGACTTCTCTGCCGGAGTCTGTATTTCCTGATGGCTAAAACCTGAGAATCTTTAAGTCAAGACTGAATAGGTTACTTCTAGGTAAGCGCGCTCCATCGTCGACCGCATCATCGCTTTTCATCAGGTGGCATAGCGGTCAAGCGCGAACCTATCAATAATAAAAAAACCGAAATCGAGATTTAACTCAGTGCGAGATTGTTCAAAACAATTACCGCGACCGTGGCAGGCAGAGGGCAACTGAAAGAACACATGTCGGTTTTAGTCAGTAAAAGTCTGACGCTTCCTCTCGCTCCACCCAGAAACGAAGGAGTTTTTTTAATGATTTCTTATCGTAAAAAGGGGCCCTAAATCTACAAGTACGAAAATTCCTACTTACAAAAGACAGCAATGCGTTTACATCGATTATAACAATAATACTCACAAATCTATAAATATTCCCCAGTAGCGTGGAGCGATAAGAACTTGATAAAAAATATACATTTCTGATAAGAACGGAATCCTAACATGTAGGTAGGTACGTAGCTTGGACTGTGCTAGATATCAATGAGTTCGTGTTTAAGACAATAACGGCCCTTTTCTTCAGAATTCTATAATAAAACAATCTCGAAATAGAATTATTATCATCAAGAATTCTAGACAACAAAAGATAATAGACAGGATATTTAATCACGTAGACAAACGCCTTGTAGTCTTACTAATTAATTAGGGTTATCAAAGAGTACCTCTCTAGCTGCACCAGGACACAAGTAGGTACCCAACAATCGTTCTATCCTCTTGAGAACTAAACTAGACGATTATTCCTCGCGAAGCTAGACTATGTCGCCAGCGTTGCGTAAGTGCCGCGGCACACTTGTACTACTCGGTACGTCAAACGTCGGCACATCACTATCAAAGCTAATTAAAGTTGCAATGACACTACAACGCATCTTAACTTAACCCGTCGGCGGCCGCGGTGAGACAATGCGACCGCGAGGGGGCGGACGGGGCGGAAGGCGCGGGGGCGGACTCGAGTGCGCCGCTGTAATCAGGGCTAATAGAAGCGCGTATGCTTTGATCTGCACCTCAAAGAGACGAGGGCCAAACTCGCGAGACGAGCGCGGCGCTGATAAAAATTTAGAGGCGGCGCGCTGACGCGGAACTGATTTTGGCAAACGTTTGTGTGGCTGTGAGGATGCGTATGTGAGTATGTGACGCGACGGCTCTTGATTGCGTAGACCGAGACTCACAGTATCCCTGAAAAAATTGAGCGTCTGGCAATAAAATTTATATGTTGTTGGTAGGCTACACACAAGGACCCACTCACTGCTGAAGTGGTGAGTACAACTTCCTAAAATAACCCCATAGTTTCCTTGCCTGCTCAACTTATTGTTTTATCTCCTTCACTGAATATCTTCTGTGCAAACCGAGTTCATTACCAGTCGGTATGTCATTTTGTCCCATTGATAGAAGTTTCTTTGTCATCACCTCATAAGAACCAACCGACTTAAAAAAAAAACCGCCTTCGCATAGATCCAAAAGAAAGCGGCCCGCTTGTGCGCCTCTTCGCTTCCTCGGAAAACATTCTTTCACCATTTTTGGGAGTAATAACAAAGCAGTTCTGTGTGCTCCTAGCCCTGTCGCGTCACAAGGTAAGGCACAGAAACGGTGAAGAGTTTAAGCGTTGCGAGTGCAATATTGTTTTCTTTCCGCTTTGCCGGCGCGGGCGCGACTGGCTGGCGTGTAATTGATTCTTTTGTGGTATAATTGCGGGCAGATCGCATCGGGCCGAGTGCGTGGCTCGTGGCTCCTCGCGCCCCACTCGCCCACTCGCCCCGACCGCCATTCATATTCAACGGTTAGGTGACGTTTAGAACTCAGCTTTAATTGGTTTTCTTATTTCTGTACAATGAGCCCCTCGTCATACTCGTTGTCTTCAGCGCGCCGAGTTGATTGTTCGGCCCTAGTGCTAATTGTGGAATTTGTTTGACTTTGATTGGGATTTTGCTTTGTTGTGCTGCCGCTGTGAGGGAGGGATCCTCGTTTGTTAACCTTAGAAATTTATTTTTGGGAACAAGCCACAGGAATTTGAATAGGTAAAGCTATTCTGTGTAAATCAATTGACCTCTTATTCTTTTACTCTCTCTAAATACATGACCACACCCATATAATATATAAAGGAAGTCAGAAATCTCCTCAAACATTATAAAATAATAACAGAACTTCAGTATCAACGAGGAGTTGTCGATATAGAATCATGAACGATCATTCTAATCCGAAGATATTGAACAAACAAACAGTGTGTTGACTTAACCCGTCACTATCGCGGTTTACACGTGTTAATAAATACGGGATGTGCCGGTCAGAATGACCATAATCCACTTATTGACGACATTATCTAGTGTCAACACGAAGTTTTCGGCAGTGGGCCTCGACAGTGATTGATACAAGCGCACATATTTGAACAGAGCCCGTCGTAAATGATAGCGATGTTTGATTTTGATTTTTATTAAATTTGACTATTTTTAGTTGGGGTCGAATATCCGTTACGGGTTTAGTGATTACTTTGTGATAGGCTGAACAGTTGTAGTGGTTTTGTTCCGTAATAAAATTGGTTGAATTATATTCGAATCGGAAAAATCGCAAGTCGGAGCGTTCACTAAGAATTCACAGAAAACGTTTACGCAGATTTTGTATAATTCGACAAGATCAGGTTACACGGTACATACGATGGAATCGTAACCCAGTATCTAAAGTCCGTGAAATTACAAATACTGACTACTCTCACCAGACACAAATAGGAATGTAGAATTTAATTCATTTGCGATATCAACAGAGCTGTTCCGCCCCACACTCGCAGCTCAACCGCTTTCAAGCCCCATCAAGTTCCCAGACGCCGAGCTTCGATTGAGAAACATTAATCCCTCGACATTGTCTTCAACTGTTTACTTAAACTCCACTTAAAGGAACACAGTGTTACACCAAACATTAACCTTGACACCCATAAATAAAGGGCAAATATACTGAAATCAATAGACACATAAACGCGTCAGCGACGCAGTTGGAACGCAGCGCCGCCGCTCCCGCGCAAGCAAAACAAACTGAGAGAATTATTATCGACATACAGCCCCTCTTATTTTACAATTATTTAGTAAATTCTACTAATGTATGGTGACGTTCACAGAAACCAGACTGCTTAGCGCAATATATTTGTCGACAAGGCAGTTACGAAGCCATGAAATATCGGTACATCTGTTAAAATAAACGCCTCACTAAAATTATGATGTCCGTGTACGGACGCTTGCTTATTGCGCAATTCTAGGTTAATGTGCTCTCATTTTTGACTATAAATCCTACCCCGGACTCAATGGAATATCGTAAATAAATGGCTTATGCATCTCGTCTAATCTCCTCATGAATTAGTAAAACATGCGTCCTCGATTCAATTCATAAAGCATTCCCACAAAAAACATTTCCACAAAAAACACCAATGGCCTCCAAATATAATGAAAGTCCACAATCGTCCGTCATTAAAATGTATGCCTCTAGCGAGAATTTCGCGCATAATTCGATAGAATTTAAAATCCATTCCGTCATAGAGTGCAAATACGGATTTTTGCTTTATTAGGCTGTTTGTTCGTTGCTGAACTAAATGTGGTGTAAACTAACAATCCATGGAATGGGCGTCACCATATGCATGACAGTTGAATAATGCAGGCGGCCGGATGACGGCCACCGGTGCGGCCCGGCCTGCACACATTCCTAACAACTGTGCAATGGAAGCCGTGATGCGTTCAATAGTAATGCTAAACTAAATATTATGTTTGCGCAAAATTGTGGGAGCATGTTCGTGGTTGAAAATGTGACTGTTTTTGCCAACGAGAAAATAATATGGAATATCGAGTTAGTAGGTACGTGCTAAGTGAAAACACTTTTTGGAGGGGTTGCGCTGTGCAATTTTCAGCAAGTTGTTTTTAAAAGGAACCTCTTTCTTCTTTGTCTTTATTTTGTTGGCGCAATGAATATATTAAACACACGACTGCTGGACTTAAAAATGAGGTTAAACCTCCAGTGACTAGCATCAGGTACATCGTACACGGGGCATGACCTGGTAACTTAGGTACTGGAACAATTTGCCTGCTGCGGTCTTCCCGTCCTATTATAATATAAGAGTCTTCAAGGCTAAAGTGAGGCTCACCATCAACGATTGCATCACTGCTTACCATCAGATGTCGGTTCATCAGGTCGCAATCAGTCTTAATTGTTCCTTAGCATAGTTAACTTGTTTTGACGGGACTTTTTTTGGCAGGTAGCTGATGTAATAACGAGTAACTTTTATTTTAGAAAAAACCTGTAGTCCACGCAAACGAAGTCGCAGGCAAACCTAGTCAATAATATGAAGCTAAATTTTTTGTCGGCAGATTCTGAATAGTCTTGATGTGCGCACTTCCCTAAAGCTTCATACTGATTTATGCAACCAAAAAACTGTCGGCTGATCGAAAGTTTGCAGTTTGCGGGGTCTCTAAACGATTGAAATAATTGGCATTCTCCTAAATATTATTGTTCTTCGTTTTACCAACGCTTATCTTTGTAACTTTGACCTAATTTCGCGTTTAAAACAAGTCCCCTATTCTATACATATAGATAGACCTATATACTCTGATGGCTCTAATACAATGTAGGAAGTTATTTCGTCAATTTGAGACACTATAGTAAGACAATAGATGCGCGAACGCCGGCGTTCGCTGGGGTTTAATGAACTAAAATAAAGAACCGTTTAATTGTGCAACACAATTAAAATAAAGTTCTCATCTCCATTATTCAAAACACAATTCGGAATTCAAACCGCGCTTGAATCGTTGCGTTGAAGTTTGACGGACATTGCCGACAAGCGCCGAAGCGGCGACGCGCGGTTCGTGTCCTGACGTGCCACCGCTGTTGACGGGTTGCAATTTCCGAACTGTCAAATCTGCGATCTCCGAGTTAACTTCCTACGGCGCTGAATTCCGTACTGTTGCATTTTGGCGCCGAATAATCGTGGATTTGTGAGCAATAGCCGCGTGAAGCATTATAGCTGCAAATTCAATGAAATTGTACCGTGTACGGTCACAAATAGGTATCTGGCAGTCTCGTAACATCTGGATGACGTCGGAAGTCGATTGAATACCTACCATCCCAATTGAAAAAGAATTCTACTGTTAGATATCAGGTCATAAATTTAAGGTTTTGTCATAATAAATTCATCTTCATTTTCTGAAACTCCTGACCTAAGTCTACCTAAGAAATTATTATCAAATAAGCAATTAAATAAATACGTAATAATAACTAAATTATTACCCGTAAGTAGGTAGGGTACTTTTTTTTAATAAACAGGTATAGTTAGTTAATTGCACCTAATCCTAACCAATAAATTGCTTATAAACCTTAATTAGATTTACGTCAATACCATATTTTTCATTATCATATTTATCGTAAATATCTAAAAATAACTATAACTACACTTACACACAGAAGAATAAACTCACAAAAAGTGCAGGATTAATACAAAAAGAGAACGCCCCCGGGTGGGCTCGAACCACCAACCTTTCGGTTAACAGCCGAACGCGCTAGCCAATTGCGCCACGGAGGCTCTTGATTCACTTGTTGAAATAGTCATCCGGTAAATAAACGCGCATTCAATGAATGACAAAGATAGAAATATTAATAGAAGCGTCTACCTGAGTTTAATGAAAACCAGTTTTGTACCTGAGAGACCTACTTCAACCCGAACACAATAAACACAGTGTTTACCCTCAATACGAAGCTCTGAGCACAGCACACGTAGTTGGAAAACTATTTCTTGTAAGTTGAAGTTATTTGAGTTGAAGCAAAGTTATGTGATTGAGGTTATGTTGACAAGCTAAGGTTTGAGTTTACGATTTGCAAATGTAATGTTTTCTATAAATAACTGAATGAAGTGAGGAACTGTGATTGTTTGATTTCTTGTGGTTATCGTGTCGGCTAGTGTCACAGTTTGCTGTCAGTGTTTGTGTGCAAGCGCTATTTTCCTTGTTATTGTAAGGTTTTCGTGCAAATGACAATTTTGTTGGTTTAGCTCAGTGTGTAAACTTTGTTTTTGTTTTATTGCTGTTGACCGGCAATTTATTAGAGACAAACGTCAGAAAACTTCGTCAAAATTTATCCAATCAAAAAGAAGCAGCCAGTGCCAATGGCGAATAGGGTGACGGGCACTTGTTGCACTGCGTCGGTGGAGCGCGCCGGCTTGCCAGGCCTGCTGCGTGACTTGCAGCGCCTCTCCGAAGATCAAGACTCAGCCGACATCGTCTTCATCCTCGGAACTAACGAGGAAAAAGTTTACGCACACAAAATAATTTTAATTGCAAGGTTAGTAAAAATCCAAAAAGATTTTCCCGTACCGGGAATCGAACCCGAGCCTCCTGGGTGAAAGCCAGGTATCCTAGCCACTAGACCATACGGGAGATGAGAGATACGTCGAAATATGCGTTAATAAACCAAAATATAGTTATAACATTACAAATCAATTAACACGTTCGAGGACAGAACGTGATTATACGTCATCGTTCGAAATTTTGATATGGCACAACGTACAATGACGTCCAAATATTTTTTTTACTTTACGACAGAACGTACATTTCCGATGAACGTTCAAGTTAAAATCCTATTGAATGTATCTTGTGTCACAACATTTAAAATACCCGAAGCTTTACTGTCACGTAGAGTAAGTTTTAAACTATTTCAAATAAGTGCCGTTGACAGTGGGCGGTAAAGGTACTCACATACGCACAACGTATATATACGTCGCGCGCGCCTACCGCGCTCCTACATTCAGCGCGGCTGCGTCACTGCGGGGTGCGCTCGCGTTCGCTAAACATTTCGTGGCGTATCGTAATATTTGCCGCGACAATACATCGCAAGTATTTAGTTTATTTGATTTATGTATTATTCCTTAGCCAGACAGTATACAATTATACTGTGAATTAATAATTTTACTAATAATTTTAATGACATAACGTATTTATACGATAACGTGATAAAACGTTTGTGTCATGATGTCTTTAAAACAATATATTTTCATGGGAGGCTACGTACTCATACGTCGTATAATTTGTATGAACATTTACTGTGTCATTTTGGTACACAGTCTCAAGTGGTAGCGTCCTCGAACGTGTTAAGAAAATCACTAAAATTGCAATTTATCTAACTTTAAGTTTATTAAATCTTGTATAGAACAAGATTTAATAAGACAAGCCATTTCTTCAGTCACCCAGTACTTATTGTCCTGAAAAAAATAACTAGGTAGATATTTTGAAAGCTAGGAAATTCTACAAAAATCAAAACAAATCCAACTTCATACTTTTTCCCATCTTGCCGACTAAAAATTTGGAAGTTACAGGAACAAACCTTTAATTTACGAAATCGTCGAGGTTTATTCTAAATTGTTAGAATTGTAGCTATCTATAAGCGTGGAACAAATTGCGGACCTTTCACCGCTGCACCATTCACTGTTTCAAATGCAAATGAATTTTGAGGCCCGAGATGTGAAGACGTAATTTGCTTGATGAGGCGCGCAGAGCTCCATAATGCGCTAAAAGGAAATAAAGACTACAGAAGTACAGAAATTAATATTCATCACAAACTGTTTTACATTTTCTATTCAGTCAGGAAACATGACTTCCAGCGCCATCTCCCGGGAACTTTGTAGAACTAATTTAAAATGTAGCAACTAGATGGCGCTAAATTCAAATTTCAATTAATTTGCATCACATCAAATCCTTTTCAACGACAGTCCGCGTAGACCCAAAGTAAAATCTGAATAGGAAACTAATAAAAAAGATCGCCACCGTCCATTCCGAATGAATTATGTATAGTGTCGAAAGTTATGCAGACCAAAGATGGGGGATATCGAAAAGAAATGTGTCGACGGCAAGCAATTTGCATGTAAATGGGCAGGGCCGTGTTCTCGACATATGGTCCAGTTGAAGGGGGCCGGAAAAACGGCAAGTTTGCGCGCAACTCCATTAAGTTATGCGTAAAGTTGGCAGGACTCGTCGAATGTGTTTGTTAAGAGCAAATTGGAAAAATAACTCACTGTTTGTAGGAGCTTTGAGAACTTCCCTGTAACTACGAGCTGATATACCTACGACTCTCTTCCCATTTTTTATTGTTATGTGCTGTTAGGTATCAAGTTAGAAAAAAGGATCGCAAAAAATAATATAGGTACCTAATCAGCAGTGTAACAACGAAAACTTCTACTTAGTTTTCGTTGTTCGTGTAATATCGAACCACCCAAAGAGTCTAACAACGACAAATCCTCCTCAATAGATTCGCGAACTGAAGATGATTTGAATAGAATAGAATAGAATAGCATTTAATCGAATGAAGTTTAGGCAATCTACTACAGATCCTCCAGCTCCACTGGGAAAACAGTTCTTAGGCTTCTATTGCGGTAGTTCTCCAAATGGGATGATTACAGGTACCTAGTATCGGACTTAGTCAATAGCATTCACAAAAGATCCGAATTGTGGCAATCCATGACCGCTTCCTGGTGTATCATCGCTTAGGGTATCGTACGGAAGGAAATAGGGTGGGTTTTAGTTTGTGTTCTCCCAGAGAGGGCTGAGTTCACACAATGTGAACGAGGTAACACTTTCAATAACTTGAGACGGAAGTTCAATTAATAATCCAGTCATCTACACTTCTACAGTATTATTACCTTTATAGAGTTAAAGTTTGTTTTCTTGTTTTTATGAGGTAATCTCTGAAAGTACTGGTCCGATTGGTAAAATTTTTTCACTTAAAGAAACTTGCTTTTATCCTGAGTATACAGGCTATATTTTATGTAGTTACGCGAGCAAAGCTGTGGGCAAAGCAAAAGCTAGTTTAACTAACAGATTCTATTGTTTTATATAATGCTGCGATGCAGTTGGATAACCAGTAGTGTACCTATAAGCAAGTTGGCAGCATCAAGAAAGACGGGTGTGCTAACCTCGTAGTAAGTACGTAGAACTAGAGAGTAGGTAGGTAGTTATTACTGATCGATCATGATTTACGTAATTTAGTTCATAGAATTACTTATGTAACTGGGGAGGGTTGTTTACAAGTTGTTATCTGTCTGGAAATTACGTCATGTCGCGCTTGTACAAGACGAAATACTGTTCGACGCGATGCCTTGATTTCGATCATTATGCCCATCCTGGCATCTACCTAGGTGGTATTTCAGCCGATATACGTCCACTGTTGGACATAGGCCTCCCCCATGTGTCGCCACAACGAAAGTTTCTGCGCGTCTCGCATCCATCGGTTTACCGCAACTTTCATCAGGTTATCGGTCCATCTTGTAGGAAGCCTTCCAACGCTGCAGTCGCCACACCTTCGGCCCCAACGGCCATCTATTCTGCGAGCAATATGCCCTGCCCATTGCCACTTAAGTTTGGCAATTCTTCGTGGTATATCGGCAACCTTAGTTCTCCTGCGGATAACTTCATTCCTGATTCGATCACGCAAGGAAACCCCAAGCATACCTAGCCCTATCTACTAAAATTATGAAATTCAAAATTCAATTTTTGAATTTCACAATGTTAGTAGGTAGCTAATGTCAGAAGCTAGTACATGATTCCAATTGGTCATTTCCTATAGAGAAGAACCGGCAAAAAAATCTATGGATATTCTATAAAAAAAAAAATGGGCTGTGTGCGTTTCGGACTCGCGCACTCAGGGTTCCATATAAAATTAAGTAAATACCTCAGTCTCGAAGATTCTTCCAAGAAGCAAAAAACATTTTTTTTTTGTGATAATGTTGTAATTGTGATGTTTCAGATTTATTTCTTAATCGGTGTTATAAGGTCTGGTTTTACGCCAAACTCCAAGACTGGGTCAACAGAAAGTACCCTAAGCAATTTGATTCCCTTGAGTGTCGAAATATACGTTTTTTGCTACTTAAACAGCCTTATCTTTTAAATTTGGTAACTCAGAAGTTTGATTTTTTCATAGCTTTAAGAGACCGCTCGCTGATTTGAGTACTTACTTATATGGTTTTAATTATCCACGCTTTCCCGAGCTAAAGTTTCTTGACAGACAGACAGACAAACAGACGGACGTCAGACGGATGGACAACAAAGTAATATATAATAATATATAATATTCCACAACTATCACACAGCGCCGTCTAGTCCCAAGCTAAGCAGAGCTTGTGTTATGGATACTAGACAACTGATAAACATACTTATATATATTTCTAAATAAATACATATTATAGATAAATTACACCCAGACACAGAACAAATGATTGTGCTCATCACACAAACATTTGTCCTGGGTAGGAATCGAACCCACGATCTCCGGCATAGCAGTCAGCGTCGTTAACCACTAGACCAACAGGCCTGTAAAAGTGATCCTCTAAGGGTTCCGTTTTTCCTTTTTGATGCACGGAACCCTAAAAATGGACACGAAAATGCACCACCTATCTATGGACCAACTTATCCTTACATTTCCATCATGGCATGACTTTGTTAGTAATCTACATCAATACAAACCGAAATCAAACAACAATCAATAAGCGGTCAAGAACATTACAATTATCCAAACTACTTCCTAGCTAATTACCGTTCAAACTGTTCGCCTCAACACCTCGAATACTTCATAAAGTGTATCAATTAAGCGTTCAGTAGCTATACAAACAGCGGTATAAACCGCGGCCGCGCTACCAGCTGCGCCATGATTGATTCAAAAAGTTGCCAACTCCCACCGCCGCCCGCGCGCGGCGCCCGCGTCGCAGCCAGTGATCAATCATCGCTAAGCTTGTTTCTTATTAATTTTATTAATGCTACACTGTGCCGGGATGTGGCGATATAGAAGCGAGTACTTGACATTTTGTTAAATGAGTAGTACCTACCTAACTTTACTCTGAGAGGTGTGTAAGGGAGACGGGAATCTCAAATAAGTAGAGGTAAGTCCATCAATAACAAAAAGTATAGCTAATACGTAGATACTTTAAAGAACTTTTTGTTTGTCAATTCGTGACTGATCTGGCTTGCCGATTGAGAGCTCTCAGTAAGATTCAGTTGAAAACCAACGTCAGGCAACTACCACGTAGTTATTTAGCAGTTTTTCTGGGCAATCGTAAGACACACAATGTCAGTAAGTAATCTATTTCAACCCAGAAACGTACATAATATCTATGCACGCAATGATTGATGATTGAGGTTTATGCTTGCAAATGCACCCACGAGCCATATGTAAACAAAAACATATTTCTTACTTTCTTGATTAGTGCCGAAAACAACTGCCGCATTTACGGTACTAACTGCGGTTGAAATACGTGTCAATTAAAAAAAAAAACAACCTGAAGCTTCCAAAGTTAATAAATGTCATCTGTACAGATTTGCTACTGCTCAACATTTATTAATTAAAGAGTCTAATGATAGCATTGTGTAAGCATAATCTACACAAAGCCTCGACTCAATGCCTAAGGGTTTAAGGGGGATGTTCCAGGGCAGCTTGTGTAATTCAGACTTTCTCGAGTTCTTTGCATTCAGGTCAATATCAAGTGGTATGTCGATTGAGATATAAGCGGACGTATTTATTATTTATGGAATTATAGTCATTTATATAATTAATAGAACCCTTTCAGTTCAGCCAACCATATTGAATTTGAATGACTATTTGAAATTACAAGATCACTCCAAAAAGCTGGTAGTCTGCAAGTGCCTTTAAGAAAATGATCTCTTCTCGAAGTGTAGCTGCTCACAACACCACTTGCTGCTCACATTATTTAGAAACTAACTTCGTCGACGCCTCCACGGGCGGCGGCGACTCTCCCGCCACTTAATTTTATTTATTTTATAGCTAGTCATAGCACTTCTTGTTTACCCCCCTTCCTTTTTAATCAAACTTCAACGCTTCTTTGCTGTTAATCTTAGCAAAAATCCTCAAAACTTTATACTTATTGGTGAAATATTTGATGCTTGTTGCTGGATAGTTCTTGTTTTTGGACGTTTTGTGGTGGCAATCCCGTAAAACACGAACTTGGTTAAGCCTAACTTCTAACCTGATTATTTCTGAGAAAGAAGCCTCTTCTCATAAATTGTGCAAAGTTGGTTGTGATGGAAATAGAAGGGAAAGTTTGCTTGAGTTACATCAAAAGTAGAAACATGGTTCAAAGTCGATGCTTCCATGTTTAAAAATACAGTCACAGTAAGTACGTTGCATAGTGAGAAAACCGGAATAGTACATTCACGGGTCAGGGTCGATGCGCGCCTGACCTAGCCAAGTTGCTAATCTGCAATAGTTAACGCTAGTAGAAAGCTTCAAATGTACGGGAATGACGTCATCTCAACGCTCAGTCATGAGGTCAAAACAAAAGATTCGCGACGCGGCCAACTCGAAGCGTTTGACACAAGCGAAACGGCTGTAACTTGGCTAGGGGGGCTGCTATGATAAATCATAAATGTAATAAAATTGTGGCGGGGGAGAGGACGCGCATTTTTCTGCACTGGTGCGGAAAACAGTCTATTGCGTGCCTAAAAGCGGTGAGATAAGTAAGAGCGGGTTTTCAAGTAAGTGTATTGAAAATTTTATAGAAAAGAAAGAAAGAAAAACAGTTTATTTACGCGTTAAAGACGCAAACTTAAAAGTAGGTAGAACATAACAGGGAATATAATATAATAGAATGCTCAGCATAAAGCTGCGGCCAGAAAGTGGTGAAAATCAAACAAATCAGTCATTCAGAGTCAATCTGTTTCACATAAATCTCACTGAAAGCCAAATTAACTCTTCATTAGCGCTCACAATTCGTCTATAAGTGAACAAAAGTGCAGCAAGCCAAGCATTCCTTTTAGAAGCGCCTTAACACGAGCAATTTGTCTTACTTCATCAGCCAACACTTATTCACACTCCACATCGATGGCATATGCTGGATAGATTGGGTCTTTTGTCTCTGTCACACGTCCATGCTCAAGGTTGACGAGAGAAGGACAGGCGATATAGAAATCTTGACGAATTTTGGTAATTGGTGTTACTGGTTCGAACGCCTGTACATGAATACTGCTAGGGTGACGATTTGTTTTGATAGAATTTTTGGAAATCTCCATCCAAAATATCAACAAAAGTTCGCACGAATTACAAACAGATTACATAGAGCTATTGAAACCTAACAACATGACTGTGTATAATAAAATATCTGGCATTTTTCGTGGTCAGGCTGCGACCACGAAAATGCGAATTTTGGGATAATTTTGATAGTTAGTTTCAGAATGGCTTCACAGAATAAAAGTATCCAGAACAAAACACTAACCTCTCTCACTACTACTATTCACTCATCTCTCCGTCGAATTATGATTACATACGTAATCTAAGTAATAAATGTTACGCACATAGGTAGGTACCTACATAACCTATATACATAACACACTCTAGGTTCATCGATTTGTATAATTTCAACATTTACGGAGTCGCAATTTATAAAAAAGTGTCGCCTTAAGGATCTAATAAAATAATAATATAGGTATAATGTTGATCGGTAGTTCAGAAAGATCTTTGTGGATATGAATAGGGCAATAAAAGTCTTTTCAACACTCTTAATCGAAAACTAGCTCCTACACAGTGAAATAAAAGCTGTGATTTTTGAGCTCACAGCAAAGTATTTGTGGCACTCGTGCGAAACAATGTGCGAACCAGCCTTTACCTATTTAATTTTTGTTAGTTGTGTTCAGGCGTTTATTCCGCCTCGGTTGATATGTGAAAACTTGCCCATTTACCTAAAAAAATATCTACTGTTGTGGCTAAATTAAGAACATGAACAAAGCTGCTTGGTAATATTTATTTACAACTAAATAAGTATAATTACAGTAAATAAAAAATAAAACATTAGGATCATGAACAAAGTACTTCTTGTAGTTGTAGTTTGTCATGAAAAAATATTAGAAAAATGTTCTTTTGTTTTGCAAAGTTGATATAATTTTTGCCAATCAAAACATCTCATTATTGGCATGATGTAAAGACAAAAATACTCCAAACCCTGCATACTAATATTCTCCGATAACCGGACTGTCCTGCCAACCCCGTTTTCCTAGCCACCCCTTACAGGGATAATTTGGGACTTAATTACAGCGGTACCGGGTGTGCGGGGGGGTGGGGCGGCAGAGTGCGGGCGGCGAGCGGCAGGGGGGTTGATTGATGATTCAATGAGGACGGCGCTTCGCCCGCGCTGAATTTATCGCGTAAGCAGTAAGCACCCGCTTGTTCGCCATTATGTACAACTTACAGTTTGTAATGTATGGGCTCGATACCGAAGCTCAGGAATTTTGATGAAGAATGTACTGGTATTAGGCGCGTGCGACATATTATTAAAAGTAGGAGCGTATGGTGGTAAAATCCGCATTCTCGTATCCGGTGTCACCGGAGTAAATGTGTAGCCAGTACAATATATCCAGTACTTACCTACCTAAGTAAGATATAACTATTGTTCTTGATCAAACTGAAAACAAAACTATTTTATTGGATCTATTTACAGAATAGACTCCCACGCGTTTTTTAAGAACCTACGTAGGTAGGTGTTTATACTTATTTCAAGCAGCCGAATGTAGAATGAAGCAAGTTCTCCAACTTGTCAAAGTAATTGTAAAATTCCCTCGCACGCGATTCACGCGAACAGTATAGAATCCTGCCACCTGTGTGTACCAATTATAAAATTTCTACGACAACAATGTTCGTACGTGTGTTGAAATTCTATGAAACACTCGCTAAAGTTAAACCGCTGAAACACTAGACATATTTGTTGGAATAAATGAGAAAAGTTGGCCGGTTGAGCGCGGGAAAAAACAATGCGTGTTGTTGAAACAAACGCCATCTATCGGCGAGGTAAACAAACCGACACGAATCGTAATTACAACTCGCGCTTCCACGCGAACTGCTCGTTTGAGGTGACCAGTCGTTAGTGGGACCTTTTTTAGGAAAACTTTGTTTCTTTTACAATAAAAATATTTATTTTAATTTTTTCAGATTCTACTTTGAACTAAGTAGATAACAAATAATTATGATAAAACACTTAACCTACCCTACACCTACACTGACGTAGGGAAAGTGCCTACTCTAAGATTAAAAAGCTACAATGAAAATGACTGCTGAAATACATCTGTTTTTTTTTATGAAAATTATTAAAAATTATTAAATGAAATTTATTAATTATTAAAAAGGCCCATCTTTAGGACGAACCCATTGCAACATTCTTCAAACCGTACTTTTGTAACGTGAACTAAAAACTTAAATATAATGTCTTTCTAAAAAATCAAACGACTTGGGTAATTATTAGAGTAAAATGAAATGGTTCAATAATCAAAGTTGATCAAGAGATCTTGATTATTGTTTAGTAATAGAAAGTATCGAATATAATGTGTGTGTGTGTTTTTTTTTTAATATTATACAAAATTACCAAGTCGTTTGACTTATTAGGTCCTACCAATATCAGTGCTGTATCTAAAATATGTTACCAATAATGTGTCCACAGTATCCCTCCCCTCATAGTCACCACAGTAGCAAACAAAACGCGAGATTCAAATCAGTTCAACAATACTAAAGGGAACAATACGCCGCGGAGCGACAAAACGCACAATACGACTTCAATTATTTAACACGTTACAAATACTTTGTACCTGTTAATATTTCGCGAACAATTAAAAGAAATAACTTTGAAACTTTCTTTCATGGAAAGTTGTAAAATAACAAGAGAGGAGGAAAGACGTACCTACTGAAACCTAGAAGTATCTTCAGTACAACAATCCGAAGGTTACTTTTTGGTAATGACTGCAAAATACAGTAGGGTAGGTACTCACTATCATTACCACCAACTGATTTTGTTAATGAATGTCAAATTGATTCCATTAAAACCAATTCATTATTCTGAACGTTAATCGTGCTGTACGACCCATATCGATAGGTGGCAATTTTATGTTAGCAGGTTTTAAATTGTTCGTTTGTTGTTTTATATTGTACGTTAAACAGTTGGAATATTTTTTTAAAAGCTATTAAGTTAATTCATTATTATATAACTTATTGCACACCTTAACTTAATAGAGGACAAACATTTACAATATAAGTATACAATAGGCGGTCTTATTGCACTAGGCAATTTCTACCAGACAACCTTTGGATGGACTTAACCGAAAGGAAAAGATTTCGGGTTGACAGTGTACAACAACTTAAAGAACAATGTAAAAAAAATACAATACATAAATAAAAACCAAATAATAAACTAATAAACATAAAATATAATTACAATTAATGAGAAGAAAAACTAAAGTGATAGATAGGTAATGCTCCTTCACCAGTTTTTTGAACGTTGGTAGCGTTTGGGCTCGCCTCACTTTTATGGGTAATACATTCCATAAACGAGCTGCTTGTATCGTGAAGGATTTATCAAAGAACGAAGTGGAATGCATACGAACACTAAGTTCTAGATTTTCCGATGACCTCAAGGAACTAGAATGTGTGTCACAGAGGAACTGAAACCGATCTTTAAGATAAAAAGGAGTCGAAGGATTAAAGAGAACATTGTAAAGCAAAGAAAGTATGTTAACTTTCCGGCGAAGGCGAATAGGAAGCCATTTGAACCGATTACGAAATTCAGAAACATGGTCATACTTGCGCAAGCCAAATATAAACCTGATACAGAGATTTTGAAGTCGCTCAAGCTTATCCAATTGGTCTTGGTTGAGATCAAGATAGAAGAAGAGATTGTGCTATCGCAATTTTAGTAGTGATGGGAAGAAAATTGCGAAGGCGTCTCAAGGAGCCCGCCGAAGTAAACAGTTTACATTTGTAAAAGGTAATTAAGTTAGGTAGTAGCTTCCTACAATGTTTGGTGCAAATATCAATACTTAGTTCATTCTAAACGGCAACCACGCGTCCCTCGACAAGCAACAATCCCTTGACCAAGTGGTAATTTGATACACTCGTTCAGACAAGACATTTAACTGTCGAAGTTTTGTTCATAAAACAGTTTACGCTGCGCTGTGACAATGTATGGAAGGACTTGGGATCAAACTTTACTTTGTAGCTCGTCATGGCGGCGCCAACAGACAACGCTCGTAAACGAGGGCCAGTGTCACGATCTCGACGGCATTAAAAACTGTGATTTACGTCCCAATGATTAAGGGTCACGCCACCACCAGTGCGTTTATGGACTTAGCTAGATAACTGGACACTAAGCAAATACACCAGAGTTAGGTAACAAACAAACAGTAATAGAATGAGATTGTTTCTTTAACTAGCGAACTAGATAGATGACCGAACTGCTGATAAGTTCGCAAGTTCGTATCCTAGAATAAAACGTGACATGACTTGCCAAAGAACCTTTTACGTGTCGGAATAGAATAGAATAAATTTTATTGTACACCAAAATAATAACAAAAAATTTAAACGAAGTTAAATCTATGGGTTCAATGGCGGTTTTATCGGAATGTAATGTAACACGTAATTTCCAATGCGCCACATAATTTGTAACATTCAATAAAAATACCAGGTTATACACAATATCAACAGTGGCCTTACAGCGGCACGTGTTGCGATGACAGCTGAGCGGAGCGAGCGGAGCATTGTGAGCGCGACCGCAAATTGGAGGCGAGCGGTTGCAGCCCGTCTGCCGGTGACGCGCGCCGTCCTACACCGCTCATTACCGCTTTATTATTTGTAGAAAAATGTCGCGATAATCTGCCGCCGCGCGCCGCCCTTAAGTGAGATCTTGTTGCGACGTAAGCTTTTGTGCGAAAACTGTTTACAAAGGCTGCGCCACTTCGGATTATGCCACGTAGCTACACTTTTTTCTGAGCTTCAAAAGACTGAAAGGACATTGATTGTTTAGGCGTTTCAGGTTCCTATCTATATCTACATTGTAAGGCGGTATATCCTACGTAAAAGTTATGAAAAGATCACTTTGAAATCGTATAAAATACACATTTGTAAGAGAAACGTATCATTTACTTTTTATCGCAAAAACTTTAAATTGTAATATTTTCCACTGAAAAATATTTCAAATCACTTATTTTACCATCGCAAAATCAGCCATTCAACTCAGAATACGTTTCATCCGCTTTTCATTTATCTGTAGAAAAAAACACATTCAGCGATCGTGCAGTGTAATTTACAAGATTGAATTACACCAATCAGGATTAACGAGTCGATTTATACTCGCCGGCGATACGTTCGAAAATAACATGAAAAAACACAAATATGGCGTTCATTAGCTTTGAGCTCTGCAATTTGAACGTAACGGTCGCGTGCTGTGAATGGCGCCAAAATTAGAATGTTGCTAGAGTCGCGTGCAGATTACAGTCTTTAGAATGCAGTTGGCGGCGCTGAACACTGTACCAACTGAATTAACTAACGAGATAAGCTGAATGTTGGGTAATTTCGTTTTTACTTTTTTCCTGCTTGCTGAAAATTCCGGCTGTCTTGGATTTATTTATTTATTTTGGTGTCATGCTATACACAACGCATATTTACGTTCTAAGTCCTGATAGCGTCTCTGAAAGAAAAAGTGTTTTTTTTTTAATATTATTATTGATAAACTCGCGTTTGACAGCCATCTCACCTAATGGTAAGCGACAATGGAGCCGAAGATGGAGAACGCTTGCCTAGAAGTAACTTATTTAATCTTGATTTAAAGACCCTTAAGTTGTTGCTATCAGGAAACACAGACTTCGGCAGGGAATTCCACTCGTAAGCTGTTCGCACAGTAAATGTATTCTCAAAACGATTTGTACGTATGGGTGGTAATTTACCAAAATACTTCATACTAAACTTTTACTAATCTAATTTCCTAAAATAAGCCACATTAAAATAAACAGTGCAAGTAGCTGAGTGTGATTAATGTCCTCCCGCACCAGCAGCCTCGCCCGGCTTCACTCGCTTCAGCAGCAGACAGCCGACGGCTGTGGTGAGCCTACTATTAATCGTGATCGGTAGTGACACCACCCTTGTCACGATCACGGGACACTTCTTCGAGTAAACTTACCTTGAGCACGCAGAAAAGACAGACCAGTATTAGTAGACTTCTAACACACTTATAAGAGTTCCTATTCAATAAAATCTATAAAATCTCGCGCTTAATTTAACACAGTGTATTTGTGTTTTCAAATGCGAGGCGTTTTCACCGACCACCAAGAAGATACGTGCATACACCAGAATTAAGTCGGGCCTGGCTTTGTATCTTTTATTAAAATTGTACTAATATCGTTAGATACTCGTACTAATGCTTACTTGCACCATAAGTTTTTAAATGCATATAGAAGCAACCTTTGTTACATTCGTATTTTTAATATTTTTTTTAAATGTGATCTTCCACGATAATCCATACCTGGAAGATCACAATAACTCTGGATGTCTGTCGTAAACAACGATGACCCAGGGAACTTACCATGACGTATTAAAATTTCAGTCGTGCGAGCGATAAAGTGGGATGGTGATATACACTCTGTAATAAACCCCAAGCGAGCGCCGGCGTTCGCGCACCTATTGTCTTTCTATTGTGTCTGTGATTTCCACGATTGAAATGTTAACAGTTCTGTTTAGGTCGTCAAATGGATCGCGTTAAGAGCTCATGAAAGAGCCTCACGAGTCAAGACGCAATACACGAACGTTTGGCGAAGAATGACAAGGAGAGCCGAGCTCAAATAATGGCAACGCAACGTTTAAGTTTATTTAGACCATCGTTAATCAAATAAACCTATTTCAAATAGTGCACGTTGTCTACCATCTTACACAAATTCTGGTCACCACGCTATCTATGACGCAAATTGCGCGTCAACGTTGTCGCGATGTCGCGTCGCGTTGTCGCGCGGTCGTGACGCCATCAATCATGGCCGCGATACAGATTGTGTTTAGAAAGCTTGTTGTAGCGAACGAATTGCAAAGTTAATTTTATTAAGTGCGAACAATTCCCTCGCTGGTCGTGTAATTTACTTAAGTGTGATGTTGGTAAATTTAAATCTGGATTATTTTTTGTAAGGTGCTATACTAAATAGGTCGCTTGCGTTTTGAGTTACAGGTTACCTAGTTCAATGAGTATTTAGGAAGACTGTTTCAATTTGAGTTCTGTGTAGATACATTGTAGATTTTATTACGTCTGATAATATTGGTCAGAATTCGTAACGAATGCAAGATATACAAAGTTTTTTGACTATCTCCAATATAAGTTCTGGGTGATACTTCCTCTGTAGACAATTTTCTTGTGTATACATATTTTAAAGCAGGTGTAGCGACATCTCTGTCTGCCTATAAGAACTACAACTAAAAAATCTTGTACCTCATTATAAGAGTCCCTACGGGATTAGAAATGAACTAACGGACAGTCAGGACCAGACATCATAGTCGGTCGTCTGGTCGGAGCATTCGCCCTTTTTAGGGTTCCGTAGTCAACTGAGTTGTCAGAAACAGCAGGGACCCAGCCGGGTCGAAGCCTACTGGGGCCAGGGTTATCCGAAAGGGCGCTCGAACCCCGGTATGAAGGCTTGAAGGAACGGGATAGGTTTTTTAGTCAGTAAGAGTCTGACACTATCTCCCGCTCCGCCCAAGAGCGGGGGTTGTCATAAGATGATTTTTCCCATCGAAAAAAAAAAAAAAAACTAGGAACCCTTATAGTTTCGCCATGTCTGTCTGTCTGTCTGTCTGTCCGTCTGTCTGTCCGTCCTCGCTTAATCTCTGTAACCGTTAGCACTAGAAAGCTGAAATTTGGTACCAATATGTATAGAAGTAAAATAAAAATTGGAAAAAAATGTTCTATTAGGGTAGCCCCCCTATATGTAAAGTGGGAATTGATATTTTTTTTAATTTCAACCCTAACGTGTGATATATTGTTGGATAGGTATTTAAAAATGAATAGGGGTTTACGGAAATCATTTTTTGATAATGTCAATAGTTTCGGAAATATTCGCTCCAAAAGTAAAAAACAATGTGTCCCGTCCCCCCTCTAACTTTTGAACCGTAAGTTTAGAAAATATGAAAAAAATCTGAAAAGTAGAACTATATAAGGACTTTCTAGGAAAATTATTTTGAATTTGATGGAAAGAACAGTTTTTGTACAAAAAAGACAAAAGGGTTCTACAAAATAATTTCCGGACTAAGTTTGTAGTATAATCGTATATGCAAGCATTTTTTTAAACTCATAAGTGGGTACACTTATTGTGACGGACGGAAAACTACGGAACCCTACACTAAGCGTGGCCCGACACGCCCTTGGCCGGTTTTTGATGGAGGTTTGCAGGCCTGTATACCTATTCCACATACCTCTAAAATCCGTATACTTCCGTTCCAATTTCCTGTCTACATAATCCAATCAGTCTTCACAACGAAACAGGACATAACACCAAAATATATGCGTAAAGTCTAAATATCTGTGTTTAAACCGAACTTCAAACGCAGGCGCGATATTTGTCGCGAGTTGCGAGTTGGCGCGAGTTGGCGCGGCTGGATCGTGAGAAGGAACACTATTAAAAGTTGGCCGGCGTTCCAAAGCCTTGCCACACCACGTCACGTCACTGAAACCACACTGATAATTGTTCAGATTAAAGCTAATAATAGACTTGTAATTGTGTGGCTCGTGTGATGCTTTGGTTACTGTTATTGAAAGGTATTTGATAGGGAAAGTTTTGCATTATTGGTATCAACGTTTCGGTTAAAGATAGGTATAATACCAAACTTGAAATTACAATTTGTAGTTTACTATGGCTTAACGATAAGGGCGCCCTCTGGTTAGCGACCGGTTGTGACAGTTAGAAATATTAAAAAGAACAGTACCCCTAGCTATGTTGCAAATCCGCAATCGTTAACGCTTGTAGAAAGCTTCAAATGTACGGGAATGACGTCATCTCAACGCTCAGTCACGTGGTGAGAACAAAAGATTTGGCGACGCGGCCAGAAGCGTTCGATGCAAGCGAAACGATTGTAACTTGGCTAGGGGGGCAGATGGTTTGTGAGTTTCGTCCTCATTACAAATCTTGTGCATAATTAGACATAAATCAAATGGAACTGTCTGGTTATTAAAATAATATAATATAATAATAAAATTTTCTTGCTAAATGCGTATGAAAGTGTATTCGATAAATGATAAATGAAACCTATTACAAAAAGAAATGTACTTCTGTCGGTCTGTCTGTCTGTTGGTTCCGTCTAATCCCCAAAACGGCTAGACGGATTATGGCAGGATCTTCACTGATAGACAGCTGATACTATAAAACAACGTAACCCGTGAGCTACTTTGAGGAATAGTGTTCTGCACAAAAAAAAAAAAACATTAAGAACTTGAATTGTACAGTTTTACAAGTCTGATGTACACAAAGTCGCAGGCACCAGCTTTAAACGTTTCACTTTTACTTAAAACGAATGAACTAGGACACTCTATAGTTACATCCCTGTAACAGTTTAGTTTGGGTCAGCAAATGGATCGCATTAAAAGCCTCAGAAATCGCGGTAAATAAAATGGTGGAAGAAAAACTGACAGTCTGTCTATACTTGGAGGGGGGGAGGGCTGTGCGAACAGTTACTTATAATGATAGGAACAAAACTAATTAATAGTAGGACATACGTGTGATTGGATCAGACTACAGGAGGGTCTGACGTCCTGACGCACGGTCTGACGGTCTGACGCGTCAATTACAGCGGTCAGCATGCTCGTGGCGACTCGATTACCGCAGCTCGCCTGGCTGCGGTAATCGAGTTAATCGAAGCACAGCTGCCTGGAGGCGTGGTGGAGGCGAAGCGTGGAGGCAACTCGGTTAGGGTTGTGGGATATGATCACAGATTCACTAGGTGCTAGGTTGGTTTAGCTACTCGTCTCGGTAGAAATTGTACGTGAGTAAGCCTGGGAGGAAAAGAGAGGTAGCATTATGAGTAGAAGCATTAGTTTACGGAATTACAGCATTGACAAAAAGTAGGTAAATTAAGTACTAAAATTTGTACTTAACCATATAATTTTCTTAATTAAAAATCGCATTTTATTTTAATTATTTATGTACACACACATAAAAAAGAAAAGAAGAAGGAAACAGAAAAATAGTACAAAGGTGATGCTTATTTGTAATGAACTCTCTTCCAGCATACCTGCCACAGGAAAGTTGAAGAAAATAGAGAAGTAGACACCGTGTGTAAAAGTAAAAGGAAACTTAGTACACACAAGATGCATTTAACAATAAAATAATATAAAAAAAGAAGATAAACATACACATAGTAAAATAAATATCACGCAAATACATAATAAATAATACCTATAATAAAATAATACATATTAATTATTTTATTCTTTTCGAACATATTAAAGAACTTTATCTCAAAATCTGAGATTACATTTGTGACATTTTGGTAGATCGATAAGTGATAGTTTCCGAATTCGATTTTTTACTTACCTTTTTTATTTTCCGGTTTAACCTACGTCTTTGGTTTCTACTCCGCTCCCGTGCATCGTACATAGCGTGTTATAAAGTCTACAGCCTTTTTAATTAAATAGGCTACCAAACACTAAAATAATTTGTTCAATTCGAACCAGTACAAAGACAAAACAAACTCAGTAGTATCTAGAGAGTATACATTTAAGGGTCATTCATACCCGTTATTCCCAATACCTTGGGTGATTCTTTGAAACCGAGAGAACAAGAGAACGTCGAGAGTACTTCTCATTCATCTAGTCTAGTTTTCCTACAATCCTACCTATCTATATTGTGTCGTAAGCCACTGGGCGCTAATGAGTGCCTTTGATACATTTAGTGATCGGGGAAAACTTATCTACATCGGCATTATTATGATAAAGAGGTAAAGGTGGTTTTTTGTTTGTAGGAGGAATTTTTTCACCGATAGAAAGCTGCTTTGTTCCTGAGTGACATAGGCAATAAATTATGTAGGTACGCGGGCGAAGCGGCGGACAAAAGCTAATACACAAATATAATATAAAATTGTAAAGAAAAAACTAGGCCAGATGAATGAGAGAATCACCCCCTAATAGGAATTTAGCTAGCGATATGTGGTCAGGGCTAAAGCCAACGGCAGAAATAGCTAAGTACTTAAGTAATTACGATTCAATACCTCAGGTATCCCCAGTACGTGTAACCCTGTTATACACCACTCCTTCGTCCAAGTGTTAAATGGAAATCAGCAAAAACTAGTGCAAGTGAGGCTGTGCGCTCCATTAGTCACCATCTGGTGGAGGCGTGCGGCCGCTACCTACCAGAGAGTACTGTGTCAAGAAACGACACTCCTTTGATAAGGAAACCAAACGGCAAAGTGCCTAGAGTCAGAAGATAGAAAGATATACGTACTTTTTATTCTAAACCATATTAAAAATATTAGTATTGATAGGGTATAACAATGGTATTGTTGCTAATAGCGATTTTTACAATGTTTTTCGGAAAAAAAGAAAATGCAGGTAGTTAGAATAGTACACTTTTGGAAAACTAGATAGAGTATTAATTATTGACAGCATGGTTAGCTGGCGCAGTGGTTGAGAAAATAGTTGATGCTCTACGCATCGCGGGGTTGATTTACGCACGTGATAAATATTTGCGTGGTTTGGGTGTCTTGTGTATGTGAGTTTAAATGTAGAAGAATATGTACATGTAGAGTAATATGGGCCAAACTCTTGAAAAAAAAGTTTCTATAGAATTGGGCTTTTTGACAGCATCAGGAGCTTTTAATAGATTTTCTTTTAATAATTATAATTTTCTCACAATGTTTTTCTTCACTGTTTGAGAGCAGCTCATGTTAGTGATTTTATATGATTGTAATATTTTATGGGAATAAACGAACTCAAACCCCAAATATATATTATCTAGACCGACTCGGAGTAAAAGCGCCAGGCTAATCGTGGATAGGTACGGTGCCTACATGCAAACATAGGTGATGACGCGTCTGTCTACTGCTCTATGACCACCAACACTTGGTCGGCCGACCAAGATTAATGGTATCCGCGGAGATTGTGGACCATAGCGAGCATCACGCCGCCCCGCGGTGTACTGCGCGGAATTAATTACAGGACACCGTTCGAACTGTGATTAATTGCGGACAAATCGCAGACCCGCGCTGAGGGAGCCCACACCGACCCGCTAATGTGATGAGAAGTTGCGGTGTGGTACTTGTGGTGCCGCTTGAAACATTTATCAGTTGAGTCATGAGTGGGATCTTCAATTTATGATAAAATTTTCCACTCAGTAAGTTTTTGTGAAAACGTTTTGGAAACACATTAATTGGACGTACAGGTAAGGGGTGGAGTTCCCTGCCGGAGTCTGTATTTCCAGATAGCTACAACATTTAGTCTTTAAGTCAAGAGTGAATAGGTTACTTCAGGAGATATGTTGGTCAAGCGCGAGGCCTTGAGCCTATCAGCTATAAAGAAAAACTTGCTTAATAGACCATTTGATTGCGTGTACGATAGGTTAGCTTAACTAGTGTAAATAAGGTTGCTTTACTTAGTTATTTGGCAAAATTTAGTTAGGTTGGTCAGGTTAGGTATAAGGAAAACTCGAAAACATACCAAATATTAAAAGTTAATAATAACAATAGTTAATGCCGAAGATAATTATTAAATCAGTAGTTGAAAATCCTTTTTTTGGGGATTGGAAAAAAAACCCGTGGCATCTCTCGCTCTGGGTGAAGCAAGAGGGAATATCCGTATTTTACTGAATAAACAACAATAACGACGGTTTATTCTTTCTAACCTTCCCGTAGAGATAAAGGTACTGCGATTGCTGATGTAGGAAACGCAAGAAAATCCTGTTCGGATACAGTGTGAAACAAATAAAGCAGCCTAGTAACTAGGAACTTATACATTCTTTCTTTAATTCTTTATTGTACACTATAAAAACATAAAATAAGTGGATAACAAAGTTCATGTACATAGGCGAGCTTAACTCAAAGTTGAGTATACATCTGAGGATAATGAAAAAAGAATGATCAAAGCAGATCTATTATTTATTGTGTATCCAAGTTCCAGCGAAGAGCCAGCAAGTTACCGCAAATAAATCAGACCATGAACGCTACAGCGGGTTCACAATTAATTGAGATCGGCTGCGCAACTTAGTGGCGGTTCGGCAGTCGGCAGGGACACCCTGTAGCTGTAGGATGTACTAGTAGGAGTACCGGAATGATTTGTTACACCTACCTTGTATTGGTTGGCAAGGTTGGTTTGGTAAGGTACAGGGTGCTGAACATTCTAGGTCTTATTACACACTTGCTTTAGCCCGCAGCTTCGCCCGCGTACACGAATTATAGCCTGTGTCCTTAGGAATAAAACAGCTTTCTATAGATGAAAATTTTTACCAATCGGACCGGTACTTTCAGTTATTTACCTACCTCTTTATAATATTAGTGTTGATAGTGTAGATTGGTATTATAAATAGAATTTATTGTTCGTAAGGTCTTTTTTATTTAAAGCATGAGTAGGATGACAGCAGGACAAAAATATTTAATGAGAGAAAAGGATAGCTACATTGTATAAATCTGACAGCTGTCACACGCACCGAAAATGACCTCGTTGGACACGCGGAATACGGTTACTCGTACACCTTATGATTTTGTTTGTTGTACCTTTCTTCTACGGTTAATTTTTTTCATCAGAAAAAAGAATTTCTCGATATTTTTTTCCCGCGTACCGCTTCAACTAAGCGCGGCATCTCTTCAGTCTCAGGTCCACTAAACGAGCGTTCGAACGATGTCCTGTTTTTCTTCGATATGCCCGAAGCCCTAAGTCTTCATTTAACACCCTTTTCTCCGTGGTTCTGCTTAACCCCATGTGAAGTGCCAAAAGTTTCTGACACGTTTGGGATTTCTTTGAATTCGCGCCTTCACAGCTTTTATCACTGCAGGAGTCCTAACAGAGCGAGGGCGACCACTTCTTGACCGGTCATCTACAGTAGAGTCTTCATTGTATCGTTTGATGGTACGATAAACGAATCTTTTGGTTATATTCGAAATTCGAATTCAATAAACTTTTTTGTGGCCAGCATTCTAAAAAAAAAGTTTTTACTGTGTGACAATAGTTATGACCTGACTAGGTATATTTCAGAACACTGGGGTCCTAGACCTTTGGAATTATTATTATTTACTCATTCGGATGACGATTATAAATACATTCGCGCAGTTTATTACTTAAGATAAAACTACATTTGACTCAAGACATTGATATGTCTGTCTGAGGCTGATGCCTCAGTACCCAAGCCCAACACCCGCTACCTTTTTTTATCCGATATAAATTACGTAAGTAGTGCTTGACTGCGAACCCACCTGATGGTAAGCAGTAAGTAATCATTGTTGGTGAGGCGCACTAGTTTATTAAGAGTCTATACACTCTAGCCTTGAAGACACCCAAATTATAATCGGACGGGAAGACCGCAGCAGGCAAATTGTTCCAGTCCTTCGACGTACGCGATGTACCTTCATAAAAATAACGATTGTCCTACATATTGAACATCACCCAAAATCATTTCTAATCTTAAAACATCTGACGTCCCCGGAGACGTTCAGACGTTCATTAACTAAGACAAAACGTGTTGAAATATTCAGAAGGCGCGACCTCGCACTGTGCTGCTCCTACCCTAATATCTGAATAGCTGAAACTCTTGGGACAGGGAGTAATGGTGCTGTATTTGATAACATCTATTATTAATACTGGATAAGTGATGGATAGGAAGTTATAGTACCTACTTGACATACTTACGATGTAAGGATGTAAGACACTTATCAAAATGCACAAGATCATTGAATGAATTTCCCAATCGCTCGAATTAAAAATGAAGATATCCACAGGAGAACTAAAGTTGCCGACATAGCACGAAGAATTGCCAAACTTAAGTGGCAATGGGCAGGGCACGTTGCTCGCAGAACAGACGGTCGTTGGGGCGGAAAGGTTCCGGAGTGGCGACCGCGTACCAAAGACGCAGCGTTGGAAGGCCTCCTACAATACCTTGTACCGAATGACCTGGTGAAGGTTGCGGGAAACCGATGGATGTGAGACGCACAGGAACGTTCGTTGTGGCGATGCTTGGGGGAGGCCTATATCCAACAGTGGACGTATATCGGCTGGAATGATGATGATGATAGATTTCCAACCTTTTATGAACAATAATCAGAAATTAATTTGAATGTTCTCTCTTTCTCACTGTAATCGTGCTACTAGTGGTCGTGGTTGAGGGTCATGATTGTAAATATTTAAAAACACTAAAAAGGTTAACATAATGCCCCCCATTTGTCTTCGGACCCGCTACCGCCCCCACGAAATGAGAGAGATAAATACGGTTTTCGAGGGTATTTATAATACAATGTAATTATAATGTTGTATCTTTTTTCAATTTACATGTACATAATTTATAAAACAAATAAAAAAGGCATTTAGGGAAGTAATTCCAATCGTTCAATTAGATATTATTAACTTTCGAAATCTTTTATTGTATGTTAAACATGCCAAGTCGTGAGCATCTTTTGCATTGTAGATCCCTTTATTTTTCTTTGTGTCGACTTAAAAATTTAATATAACCAGCGACTTCACCTGCGTAATAATTTTCTAGATTCATGTAGAAAATTATCCCGAAGGAATATACGCCCGGGAAAAACCAGCCTATATTTTATTACAAGACATGGTCTACTCGTGTGCCAATCGCATTTCAACACCGTTCGAGCATGAAGACGTAACAAACATATTTAATAATTAATTTAAACATTCTTTCAAACTTTAAAGTGAATTGTTTGTAACACAAACAATTCATGTGAAGGAGATGGATTTTTTTTTATATATGTCTATGGGAGGGATGAAACGAAATGTTGGTAAAACAGTTAAAAGCATACATGTAGATGGATGGAGAGGAAGGCCAAAGAAAAAAAAAAGAAAGGAAGATAATGATAGCGTGACGAGTGACAGTACAGAATGGAAGAAAAAACGTGTTGCGCTGACCCCAACTAATATGAGATAAGCGTAGGAAGAAGAAGGAGGCCTAACTACGATTAGCCTCGCGCTTTTACTCAGACCTCTAGAGATACCTAGCTACTTAGGTACTTACTTACTTATTTTATTCCCAAAATACCTACATAATAACCTACCTAAGCAGTCATACTTAAGGTTCAATATCTGATTTGTATCTCTAGACTAGACATAACGCTGTTGGAGTTTTTTTTTTTCTTTCAAGCCTTCAGTGATAGTGTAACGAATGACAGTACAGAGTGGAAGAAGTTTTGCTGTTGCGTCGACCGCAAAATAACAAGAGAAAAAGGCAGGAAGATGATGATGGAAGTGTAATACACACCCAGATGACCACAAATGAAAAGCCTGATGCAACTAACGAAACTAAGTACACACACACACACACTAGGCATTAAGTCCGCCTGTGTACCTGTGCGTTGCATAAAGTTCTAATAAATAAATAAACTATATTTCGAAAAATGACATGATAACTACCTGCGTATCTATCTCTAAACCGATTCAATTAACATTAAATCAAGCAAACAAGGTGATAAATCACTGCTGTACGTGGAGTCACTTGAAAATTGAATTTACTCAATAGCAAACCCAATCAGCGGAGCTAGCGAGCGGGCTCGGCGAGTCAACGCGAAATAGCAAACGTGTCCCACAGTATGCAGGCAGACATTGAGAAACTCGTCGACCGTTGGAATTAGGAAATCCCATCAAAGGAAATCCAAAAACAAGAACAGAATAAAAAGAAAAGCCGTAGTCACACGTTATTAAACTGTTTCGGTTGGTAACTATAACGTGTGACTATGGCTTTTCTCTTTTTTGTTCTATTTTTGTTTTTCACCATTCTGAAAAAGTTGTTTCATTCTTTTTCAACGTCGTTTTATGGTCTTAATCGGATTTTAGTTTTTTACTTTTTTTTTAATCTGGGTGTGTAACATAATTATGACATGGAACTTTATAAAATAGAATAATCTTTGCAGCTACTTTCCTTATTAAACTTATCTACAGTTAATTTCTTCATATTGCTCGAAAATAACTTCACCGCTTTCAGCGCCGCTAGGGGGCGCTGCTCGCCTCTGCAACTTTCGCATAACTTACAAGTTAGAGCGCAACTTGACAACTTTAAGTTTTTCCTAGAGAGCTATCCGAGCTAAGCTCAACGCTTATAATTTCTTCAGAGTGGATTATCGGTTTTTAATTACAGACTTGTACGATGCTCTCCGCCTTTGTGGAATATTAGACTTGTTGTAACGTTGTATCTATCTCGCTAAATTCGTTTTTAATAAAAGCTGCAGCCTTCTTAGAGCAGCACCTGCCTGTTAATTGAATTTGTTTTCTGTTAGTACGGACCCTACCTATGATGAAAATGGTATTTAATCTAGTTTTAATACCAACAGAAGTAAAAATTAGTGCATAATTCCTCAAACACTAACGTTTTAATGCATCTTGGCTTTAAGTCTATAAGCATTTTGAAAACTTAAAATAACTCATTATTTATGTATTTGTTTTAGATGCAAGAGCTTCCAAAATACAAAACGAGGCGAAGTTTGTCGGATCCCGGGGTGTTCGGTTACGCCATCTATCGGCGCACAGCCAACTCCGATCCGAATGCCACACGTACAAGTTGAAACTTTTCGGCTCTTTATTCAGTATGTTTATACTGGCAAGGTGAGATATTAAAGTATACTTCTACAACGTGTAGATTGCTATACGAATAATGTTTATTTGTTAACAAATTATTGAAATGTTAAGTGACAACAGCGCTGCAAGTGTCGAATTATAGAACTAGCAAACGTATAATTAGTGATGTAACCACTAGGTGGCGCAATCATTAGCATTTAACATTATACAAAAATATGACATATTTTAAACACTAAATACTATTTTATTCACAGCTATTGCTGCAAGATTCAGGAGTTTTCGAAATGATGACCTTAGCAGCAGATTTAGGAGTAGAAGATCTTCGATCAGCTTGTGAGGATCATGTCACGTCTACATTGAGCGTGGAAAGCGCTTGTACATTGCTAGCGGCGGCTATGGAGATTCAAGATCGTCCAGGTACGTGATGAAATAGTATTACTGTGAAATGATGTAATTAGAAATTTGGACAACTTAGTCAGATGCGATGGTGGTGTAATGGTCAGCATAGTTGCCTTCCAAGCAGTTGATCCGGGTTCGATTCCCGGCCATCGCACATTTTTGCAATTTCAATTCTTGTTGAACATAAAGTTTTTTGTTATTTAATTATTGCTGAGATCATTTTCTTCGTCGCGTTATGTATAGGTTTCAGTATAGTAAAAGCGGTGTTCGTCAAGGAATACATACTTGGACATAAATTCATCTGTTTATTCAATTATTTTGCGAGGATTTATTATATTGAAAAAAGTAAAGACCGGTTTATTTTATTTTTTTTGTTTGTTGTAAATATAGTTTTAATAACTTTATTTTTTAGGGTTCCGTAGTCAACTAGGAACCCTTATAAAAGCACTAGAAAGCTGAAATTTGGTACCAATATGTATAACAATCACGCCGACAAAGTGGCAAAATAAAGATTGGAAAAAAAAATGTTTTATTAGGGTAGCCCCCCTATATGTAAAGTGGAAAGTGTTTTTTTTTAAATTTCAACCCTAACGTGTGATATATTGTTGGATAGGTATTTAAAAATGAATAGGGGTTTACTAAAATCATTTTTTGATAATGTCAATAATTTCGGAAATAATCGCTCCAAAAGTAAAAAACAATGTGTGTCCCCCTCTCTAACTTTTGAACCATAAGTTTAGAAAATATGAAAAAAATCTGAAAAGTAGAACTTTTGGACTTTCTAGAAAAAATATTTTGAACTTGACGGAAAGAACAGTTTTTGTACAAAAAAGACAAAAGGGTTCTACAAAATAATTTCTGGACTAAGTTTGTAGTATAAACGTGTAAGCTAGCAGTTTTTTTAACCTCATAAGTGGGTACACTTATTGTGGCGGACGAGAAACTACGGAACCCTACACTGAGCGTGGCCCGACATGCTCTTGGCCGGTTTTTTTACTTTATGCAGCTGGTAAATCAGAATTATTATAATACCTAAATATTAATTCCTCTCCCACTGTGCGTAGTTGAACTCGTATTTTCCCTGATAAATATCAGGGAAAATACGAGTTGAACTAATTTACGTATAAAAAAAACTTTATTCAGCCATAGAAAAAAAATCCTGCATACATAGTGCAGTTCAATAAGATTATTTGTAATTTTATTATGTAGTATTGTTTTTTTTTTATTCAATGATTTATTGTTTTATTTACTTTTTGTTATGTCAAAGCAACTTTTAAATCATATTGTATCGATCATCTGGAATCTATAAATCGAATATGAAATTGGCTGAATTACCTTTTCTTCAATACCTACGTGTAGCTAAAGCTAGGTCTACACGTAACTACCATAGTCAAGTTTTATGTATCTCGGATTAATTTTAAATTAATTTTCACTTTACTGCTAATTTGAAAAATAAAACAAAACTAGGTCCTTTTTGTAACCCTGTCATGAGACAACTTCAAATTGATAGCAATTCAGTCACATCTTCATCGATATAATATATCCGAAAGATTTTAAAATCACCAGTGAGTTGTCCCTGTGCAGCCATCGTCGGCCATTCGGACACTGAAATCAATTTGTTTTAACTAACACAACACAATATCGTGACGATGTAGTCTGAGCCAGAAAGAAATCGACTAAAGCGTTTATGGTTAAGTTACAACTGGCAACCCCACAGGGAGCGTCACTCACATTCCGACCATAGATAAAGATATTTCTCTACAAATCTGACAGGACGCAAACGCCGGGCTTGATATCGTTTGTTTTTTGCAATATAATAATTTTAAGTTTTTGCGTAAGAATATAATTCAAAATGGCATACAAAGGTCCACCAAAAGTCCAGAAGGTGATGGTCCAACCCATCAACCTTATCTTCAGGTATTTACAAAACAGAAGTCGAGTTCAAATTTGGTTGTACGAGAACGTGAACCTACGAATCGAGGGACACATCGTGGGATTTGACGAGTACATGAACATTGTTTTGGATGAAGCTGAAGAAGTTCACATTAAGACCAAGAATAGAAAACAAATTGGAAGAATAATGATGAAAGGAGACAATATAACGTTAATCCAGAACGTGAATCCTAATGCGTCGGTGTGATAGGTTATGAAGTGTAGTTCTAAGTTCATTCCTACAAGTTAAGAAACTCATGTTTTTATTTTTGGAAAGCGTTGCCACGCTTGTAAGTTCAATGCACCAGTGTTTACCTAATTAAAGTTAAGATTCTAAACCTAGAGACTTTTATTTGCTTCTTATTTATCAAATCTTTTCAAAATTATCATTGTGCATAGATACCTCAAAACCGGAATGCAGACTGAATTAAAATTGTGGGTTTTCCCTGTGGTATACCATAATGTTAAGCATCACAATAGAACTTGCACTTTGTTAATCAGGCATTACATCTGATTGTTGATAAGAAATTACTTGTAAAATCGCAGTTATGTAGGGTTCAAATACAAAGATTCAACATTATCACATACTGTATGTAATTTCTGCAGGTACTCCGTACCAGTACCTTTATACCTTTAGTGTCTGGTGACCTCTTGGAGACAAGACTGAGTGTAATAAGATTACATGTTGAGCGGTTTGGTAGCACAATACACTCTTTCACAAACCTCTAAAGAATACCAAGCTCAAGCAAGCGCATCACTTGTAAGTCGAGAGTGAATAGGTTTCTTCTAGACAAGCGTGCTTCATCGTCCACCACATCATCGCTTACCATCAGGTGAGATAGTGGTCAAACGAGAGCCTATCATTAATAAAAAAGAAACTTAGAACTGTTTATTCTGTAGTTTTCTCAACATAAATAAATGATTTTTAGTTTAATTTTCCAATAAGAGATCATTCAAAATATTGGTACATACATGACCTCATTCTATTATGAACTAATAGAATGAGGTGACAGACTGGAATGCTTATTAATTCATAGATCTGTTATATTGAGTATGTAAGTTTTTCTTTTTTTTTTGGAAGAAATGGATGGAGGCCTTTGCCCAGCTGTGGGACTGTATGGGTTAGAAATAATAAGTTTTTCCTAGATTTCTCAATTTCCTATATTCCATATAAACAATGACCATGGACTGTATGGTTATTGCTTATAAAATACTTTGCAGTTGTTGGGAAATGCTACTGAATGCCAGTAGGTACCTAACCATGGTATTCAGTGTCCATCTTGATGGATAGCCAAACCCAAGATGGTTGAAAAATGGTAGGCATATAGATTTTTTGCTAGAATAAATCATATTGTAGTGTAAACCAAATAGCTATAATTGTGCACACAGGTACAATTTTATTTAGGTGGTCCAAAAATATACATGTCTTTGTTTTCTGCTGCTGTAAATTGCATACAAATATTGGTAAAACTATAAGCATGTAATACCTACTGAACGAGAGTAGGTCATACTCAATAAATACTATAGTAGTCAGTAGTACCGATTATAAAAAATAAGTCTGAAGGTATTCCTTCCTATTAAAATTATAAGTACCTATTACACACAAGACAACATTGTGCATTATGGAAATGTATGGGAAAAATAAAACGAAATTAGTAAATTAAATGCTTATTTATTAAATTATAATATATATAATATACTATAATTGAATAAATAAGTTTTTAATTAAATATACAGTATTAAAGGCAAACCATACAAAGAGGATTTAGGTAGGAAAGTAAGTACCTATTTTACTAGTAAGACAAAGGATCACATACAGAGCAAGATCCCAGAGCCCCAGATATAACAAAATACACACACAATGTGTGAGATTTAGTAGCATAAGTCTATCAGCATTTGGTTTACATACATAATCCATGGTGGGCCACAGCGGCCTTCATTCCAACCAATTCCAAATATACGTAAGTAGGTATGTACTGTATAATTTAGGAAGATAGGCTGTATAAGAACAATCAGAACCAAGAAAGCTCAGCAGAAACCAATTTACCTTTTTAATACCGTAATTAGAGACACAATAGAAGGACAATCATTTAATGAATTAAGTAAAGGCATTCTGTGTGGTGGTATACATTCTGGAAGGGTCCATCAGGCACCAGAAAGAGAGGTAGACCAGCTTTCCAGTGGACTAACGACATCTTAGAAACCGCTGGCAAACAGTGGATGGAGACAGCGAAGAACAGGTATACATGGAAATCTCTAGAAGAGGCCTTCACTTTCGAAAACGAGGGGTTCTTACATAAATAGTTAATTTTATAAAATAGTTAATTTTTACTATCTATTGGTAGGTATATAAAAGAAATAAATAAGATAATGATAATGTTAGAAATAAGTTTTTTTTTGTAAGAAATATAAGTCTTTTTAATTTTTTTTTATTTATGTGGTCTAGCAAGAATAATCACATCCAAATTACTTATGCTGATTTTTTTTATTTGTTGGTTGATTGATCCTGATTTTCCTCAACAGGAGGGAAGAGTGCATCATCGTTCATGGAGCGCTGCATTGCTTTCATTGGCGACAACGCGGCCGACTGCGTCAAAACCAACGCCTTCCTCAACCTGCCCAAGGAGGCGCTCATCAAACTCATCTCTTCTGACTTTGTTAGTATCCATTTTTAGTTTTAGAATGTAAAAGCATCATAATAATACCAGTCATAATGTAACCTATGAAGTATCCACATACGAATTGAAAATGCCATTCCATACCTAAGTCCGAATTTGAATGTTTTGAATACACGCGCTATGATGTCCAGCATGAGAGGCCGCCATCACACCACTTGTAAGATAGTTTTCCTACTTCATAATAGATGGCGTTGTGTTACTTTTTGTTGGTTTGATGATTTTAATTTCGTGAATAGTTTAAAAATAAGTAAAAAGTCCATAGGTACTGAAGGATGCTTATCAACATCATCGATTTTCTTAATAATACAAAGGCATCATTTTATTGTTGTGTTTAATAAAAACTGGAGTTCGACTCCCAGCCTGCTCTTCGCCACGACTTTGCCTTGTAATGAAAGATGGAACGAACAAGTAATATCATTTTCGAACATTTATCAGTCTTCTTACAGTAAAATAGGTAAAAAATACTGTTTACTGCTTTCTTCAGTTATGCTTGGAAGAGGAAGAAGTCTGGCGCTGTGCTCTGGCGTGGGCGAAGCAGCGCGCCGGCGTGACACAGCCAACAGCGCACTGGACTGAAGAGGAGCGCGCGCGTGTCTGTCATCACCTGTCACCGCTCATGCAGCATGTACGGTTGCTGCTCATCGGTATGTAATCTTAAAGTGCAATTATGATCAAAAGGAAAATTTGCCTAGAACTCTGTCGCAATCACTCATAAGCCGTACTTGAGTTCGTATCGTACAACTGGATAGTTAGAAAGCATCTACAACGTAGAGTGGTGTAGGACCCAGAACCAGATTCAGACAGCAGTACTGATTTATGTTACATCACACAGCCTCATTGCTATGACTCAAAGTTTACGGTTTTTGAGTAGTATTATAGCTTACAGAGCCTAGTCAAAATAATGTTCTGCTGAAAAATATCCTTTTTTTGTATAAATCAACCTAGGTTTATTCGGTTTTTTTGTGGGAACCAAGTACTACGATGACGAACCTTTTGCTTCTGTTATTATAGTTCTATCATACTAGATACTCTAGACACTAAATGAAATAAACGATTATTCTATCTATCCTGTATTCTTGTGTAAGTTTGGTCGTTGTGGCATTGCAGACAGCGCGGTGTTCGCGGAGGAGGTGGAGCCGACGGGCGCGGTACCCATGGAGCTGTCGCTGGAGCGGTACCGGCGCGCCGCGCTGCACGCTGCGCCGCCGCCCGCGCCGCGCCCTGACAGCGACAAGAGGACGCAGCCGCGGTAATCGTAATCCACTCCATTATTTATAATAACTTAATATTATTTTTCCCGTTGCTGCATTCAGGTCCATAACAGGCCCCACATTACTGGCGCGGATCAACATTTAACTGATATCTTTATCAAATACAAATGCTTGGGTTTTGCGGCATGTGATAACAATTTTTATCATGAGTAGGAGAGTTTAATCTGTAGATGTAGGGGTAGAACTGACTTTTGTAACTTTTGACTTGAATATAAAATAGTGGTGATTCAAAACCTTATAATAATAATAATAAACAAAAACAAATATTTTTTTATTAAAGTTTTAAACGTTATTCAATAGAACAAGTATCTCAGTAACATCATCATTTTATTAAAACCTGTATTTCTTGTTTCAGTTTGGCAGTAAACATGTTCACGGGATCGTTAATATTGCAACAAGATAAGAGTGCCTTCCAAGCTGTCATCAACAACTGGTAATAACTACATCTTATCATTATTATATATGTGAAAGTTGAGGATGAGTAATTTGAGGATATATATGTGGATATTTGTTACTCTTTCGCGCCAAAACTGCTGAACGAATATTATTAGTCATTTATTCATGAACAAATAATTTGTATTTGAATTACACAATCAATTACAAAATTACATCGATGAAACTTTACAGTAACATAGCTTATAAATCAGAATAATATAAAAGTAGGCTATAATTTATAATGAAGGGCACTACTAATAACATAAATGAAAGTCGCTTGGGCAGTAGCTAATGAAAACCCCTGAGTTGAAAATGAATAAGATTTTGTTGAAATAATGTACCTTCCTTTACCTTTTGTTTTTCTCCTCTGTAGGTGCGGTACTCCAAAACAGTCGTGGCGTCTGATATTCCGCGCGTCCACGCACGGGTTCTCTGCTCAAGCGTTCCACTCACATTGCGATGGTGTCGCTCCAGTATTATTACTAGTTCAGGTAATGCAAGTTGCTTGTTCACACGCATGGCAAACTCTTTCTGAAAATAAACAAAGTCCTAAGTTTATATGTATATCGTGGATATTATTATTAGTGTATTACCATGTGACCCTAAATTAAAATGGTAAGATCCGTGTGCCTGTGTGCTCGTGAGCAAACGTTTTTTTTTCTCCACGGTGGTAGACACAAACATCAGAACATCACTTGCCTGCATAATCTTTTTACTCATAGAATCCAATAGAACTTGTGTATCATTTTAATTTTATTTTGTCAAGTACAACGGTTTTATTAGTGCCCGTTGTTCAAGTTATCTCGCGGCGAGGTGATTGGTGGTTACTGCGAGGCGGCATGGACGGCGGGCGGCGCGGGGGGCTACATCCCCGCAGAACGCGCCTTCCTGTTCGCGCTCAGCGAGCCGCCCGCGCGGTACACGCTGCTGAAGAAGGCTTTCGCGTTGTGTTATCATCCAGAGTAAGTACTCTTTGCTAACTATATCAATAGCAATCAAATCTCTCCATTCTGCGTCACGCGCATGGTTACCTGTGTTCTTAGAGACCTAATGACAGTTAGAGTTAAAGGACGGCATTGTCGTGACTGAATACTGAGCAAGGCAAGGAATTTACCTTAAAAAAACTAGTTTTGCCATCAACACGCTAAAATGCCTACCGTATCCAGTCTGTTCTAGTTGGCGTTTTAAGATCATCAGCCTACCTTGGGTGTGTCCTATAGACGCGCTTTTCTGTACGCGGTCTTTAGTCTTTGACTTGTCTGCTCCACCAGCTATCGGCAGGTAATGGAGGTATATGACACGGACCATTGGTAAAATTAGTCTTCTCATATTCGACACACAAAAGAAGGCTTAAGGCGATGTCCTTTTGTTAGATTCTAAATTCACTGAAGGTTAGAGCTTCTACACTTGTTTACTAAAAATAAATGTTCTTTGATAACAGTTGCGGTCCAATATTCGGCGCGGGCGCTGATCTCCTGATATCAAGCAACTGCAACAGCAATAGTGAGAGCTACAGTAACCTGCACTCGTACGGCGACCAGATGGCGCCCGCGTCGCTCGCCACAGAGTACAACTTCACTGTAAGAGATTACGAGGTGTTTACTTACAAACACAACTAAATGCTGTAGCAACCGGCGGGATATTCTTGTTCTACTGTTAACAAAATTGTCTAACATAGCTACAAAAAATCTGTTGCTGCTACTGGCTACTAGATGGCGTGCTCAAATATATTCCTTGATTTTATTTTGTCTCTCTGTTCTTTAAACATCACAGTTGCTTTTGTTTTTAATTTAATTTCATTTAATAAATTATAAATACATTTTAATTAAATAGTAGTAAAAATATGCAAAACTACTTTTAAGATACCATAACAGTATAATTATAACCGTCCGTAAATTATTCTGTTTATTTGTTTTTCTTTATGTAATGTGCCAATAAATGATCAATACTCAATTTTATTCTTTAGAATCCCTGAAAAAAATTAACTATAATAAAAGAAGGCTACATACTTCAAGTATTTAATCTAGCGCCATCTAACAAACGTATTTGAAACAAATATAATTTATTTCTTAAAATTCAAACTAGATGGCGACATCGTACAATGAGGTCATAATTCGCATATTTATATAATTAAATTACCTACATAATCAATTGTTTTTTTTTTTCTACCTCATTATTCATCATCAGCCGATATAGGTCCACTGTTGGACATAGGCCTCCCTCAAGCGTCGCCACAACGAACGTTCCTGTGCGTCTCGCATCCATCGGTTTCCCGCAACCTTCACCATGTCATCGGTCCACCTGGTAGGAGGTCTTCCAACGCTGCGTGTTTGGTACGCGGTCGCCACTCCGGAACCTTTCGGCCCCAACGACCATCAGTTCTGCGAGCAATGTGCCGTACCCATTGCCACTTAAGTTTGGCAATTCTTCGTGCTATGCCGGCAACCTTAGTTTTCCTGCGGATATCTTCATTTTTGATTCAATCACGCAAGGAAACCCCGAGCATAGCCCTTTCTATTGCCCTTTGGGTGACTTTAAGCCTTCTGATGAGATCACTGGCTACACGCACTGGTCAGACTTTCGTCTTGAGACACTAGGTATGTTGGACGAGAAGATACCGCGTAGCTTCCCGAAAGCTGCCCAGCCGAGTTGGACTCGACGGTTGACTTCTTTCTCGAAATTAGACCTACCCAACTGGAGTTTCTGTCCGAGGTAGACGTAATCGTCCACAACTTTGAGTGTAGTCTCCGACCTTGATCGTTTCATTATTATTAATTCTTTATTTCGTAACGTATTATCATCATTTGTTTAATTAATGTCAGATATTTAATTTAAAATTCAATATTCGCCGTAGTACCTACATTCTGTAGGTAGATAAGTTATAATTTCACTGTGATATAATAATAATAATAAAAGCCTTTATTCGCTGACTATTTTACAGTTTTGCATTATACAACTTTTATATAATCAAAATTCTTAATCTAATCTTATTTTTTTTTTTTTTTTTTTTATTTATTTTTATTTGCAACCACTTAGGTTGTAGTTAATAGAAATAGTGTCAGTTAAATACGCCTATACAAAGCTATTTTTATAGAAAAGTGTGAAACGTGTGATTTGTTGTGATATAGAAGACCTTTCACAATAATACATAACTCAAAACAAAAAGATGAATGCCACTTAAGTATGGCGATTCTTCGAGCTAGAAACATAACATCAAATGAACATAATAGGTAATGAATTTACAGAATATAGGTAAAAGTAGGAACTAACGCTATAGTGTTTGTTGTTGTTCTACGTTCATACTACTATCTATCCATCTCCTCCTGTCTAGTCCTGTCAGCTTCATTGAAGTGATAATATTGATTTGATATATTCTTCGCAAGAAATCGAAAGTAAAAAGAAAGTTACGAGATACCGAGAGCCTCCCATAAATCGGTAAACAACAAGGGGAGAGAGTACTTTACTACTCCTTAAAGATGGACTATTGATTTAATATTATAAGTACCTAATATAGGTACTCGTAATAATATTATATTACTAAAATAAATTAACCTAAACTAATAATAAAAATGCAGATAAAATTGTTTGTTTATTTATCTTTATAAATCGTAAGTAATTATCACTGCAAGTGGGTACTTATCTACTATAACTCATTTGATTACGAATAAAGGTGCCTAATTTTGCTTCTAAAACGATACTCTTTTGCCAAGTTTCAGAAGTTCCGGACAAGATCCAAGGGCTTTGCGGGAGAAGTCGCGGGACAAAGATATTGAATGATGAACAGCTAGAAACATTGTTAAACACTTGTCATTATAAGTAGGCGTGTAACTAGGGTCAAGCACTCGACAGGTCGCTGGTGTAAAACCACAAAACCATTAAGTTACGGAACTTCGCTCATTACGAACCGCATGATGAGTATTTTTGAGTGTAGCAACACTTGATCACTTGTGTCCGAGAGCCTGTCAGAAGCGATGACCTTAAGAAAGTAGTTGGCGTGGAACGACGCCAGCTCCAAGTTACGAGTATATCCTGCGTGTTGCGGCCGGACATTGGGGACCACATTGTTATTTTATTGTTTAATTTAAATCAGCTTCTAGTTTATTACTCTTTTAGACTAGTCGTCTCGTTTGCTAAATGATAAACGGAATTGCCCGGATCACATGTACCGAAAAACATCACAGAGCGCTCTGTAAGCCTACTGGGGCCATGAGTTCGCTTTTGAAAGGAAAACGCGGCCCTGGAATGAAAGGCGACGAATGAACTTATTTTAGTCAGTAAAGCTCTGACACCCCCTCTCGCTTCGCCTAAGGGTGGGAGATGTCATTAGATGATTAATTAGCCAACTAAAAAAAAGAGCAATCTGTCAATTTTGTGAATTAAGCGATTGATTGCTGCGCTGCGTGTCACGGGTTCGATTCCGGCACGGAACAGATATTTGTATGGCTTACAGATAGGTTTTCAGGGTCTGGGTGTCTTATGCATGTGAGTCTACATGATTGTGGACGCAGCACCCACGATGCGACAGTTAATCTTAGTCTTAGTGCGTTTTTCAGAACAAAAACATAAAGAAAGATAATTTAAAGAAAGATATTTTAATTTAAAATGTAAAGGGCATGATAGTCACTCGGACCCCATTCTATTTAGCTACTATACCAAACGCCCACGCCCACGTTCCCCACACTCACTAGCCCACTCCGTACTCTCTGTCTACGACTCCGTCCACAGTGGTGACTGTCACTTACACTAGTTAAAAAAAAGTGTAAATATCTGCTCGTCCTTCCAACTCTCTCGGCTTAGTATCTATCTATCATTGTGGTATCATCTTGCTGTCTGATCTATCTATTTGGTAAATGATATCCCCAGCTAAAAGTTAATTAAAGGAGGTAGCCGCAAGAGTCTAGTAACGCTCATCCAGACTCTCCAGCTACCGCGACAGAAGACATCCCGGGCTTCGGGAATCGCAGAGCAATCTCCTGCCACCGTAGGCGCAGGCTTACTAACGATGAGCAATGGGTAGTTCGCCGTCCGCTCGTCCTATAAAGACCGAGATCAAGTTATCGACGGTGCCTAGTGTTATGTTAGCAAACCGTAAGTGACCAAGGCCGATGCCTGCTAAGTATAATATAATAATAACTTATATATTCAACTGAACGAACATAGATGTGGATTTAGTCAGTAAAAGACTGACACGCCCTTCCGCTCCGCCCTAGAACGGGAGAAGTCAATACATAATTTCCCAACTTAAAAAAAGGTAGAAGTTCATGAAAATTGTAATACTTTAATATTTAAAACTTTTGCGCGCCGTAGTATCTATGAGGCTAACATGTATTGGTCAATAATCGACATGTCAAAAGAAAAAAGCGGAACGCTTAAAGGACTTTGCTGTCCGACCGTCTGTCTGTCTGTCAAGACCCTTTATCTCGGGAACGCGTGGAGGTATCGAGTAGAAATTAAAACCATACCTATACTCATTGCGCACTCTTGAAGCTGTTAAAAAATTTCAAACAAGCAACTTAACGAGAAAAAAAGATACTTCGGTTTATGTGGCAAAAAACGTACAAATACTACTACAGTCTCGAGGTAGTTGTAGTAGTACTTCCCGTTCACCCAAAATCCTGAAATTTGGCATAGGTAAAGCAAGGGCTTATAACATAAGAATAGGAATAAATCTGAAAACTGTATTTAATAATTGTTGTTGTTGTGTTTTTGTAATTGTTACCTCACATTTTACGTTGTTACTTTTTTTTGCAATTCGGTAAAATCTTCTGGTGCAGACCCAGAAGATTTTACTTACCTTAATAAATTGTTCCGGGATTTAACTATTTACGGTTTTCTTTACTATTGTACTCGTATGTGTACATGTGTTTAAACAAATAAATCTATTGTTCTTTTCTTAATATCATGGTGGCGGTCACTCTTCGAACTACACCTTAATATTATATATGACATAACAGTTTTTCTTTTATTTATCTTTTAGAGGTAGGGAGGTGGTTCGGGTGGGGGTGCGGGACTTTACCGCAGACTCCCGTTCAAAAGGGAGGATCCTCCGACCAGACTGGTGTTGTATGTGGTCCAGGCAACGGCATTGAAGAACTTTAATACCAAGACGCTTGATTTCGAATTTTAGTTTCTAGGTATATGGCGTCGTAGATGTTAGAATCATATTAAAATTATCTTGTGAATAATAATATAGAGAATATAAAAACTACGGTCCCAAATCTCTCCAAGCCTGGCCGCACTGCTCGCCTTCGGCTGTCGTCAACTCTCGGCTGCATCAAACAACAAAACATTTAACATAACTGGAAATATTCCAAGACTTGACATTCGAAATATTTACGGTAATTATATCTAACCAGCAGTTATCGGTCGCGTCCGGGTTCACTCGCTACATCCGGAATAGTTCATCAACCGCCGTGTCCGGCTTCACAGACGTAGAAAGGGAGGCGAAGCTGGAAGGTAGCTGGTCTTATTCAAATCAGCTCTTGTAGTTTAGTCAGTACAGTCAGCTGCACTTGGGTACCTCTCTAAAGCAATGTCTCAAAATCGCGGGCGGATGTTGAATTCTGAACGAATTGGAGGTTGCTAAGTTTTAATCCCGAATGTAGTAAAGGATTTAAATAATTGATGCCCGGGCACTGCGAGGGAGTTATTACTGTAGGAATCATAGTAAGTGTGTTGCGAAGGAAGTAGAAGTTAAGTCCGAAGTGCACAACGGTGAATTGAGGAACTCAAGCCGCCCAAGACAAAAACAGCTTTATACACGTGTAGGATTCTCTACTTTTATACTTTCTGTGAGATAATTAAAGACATAGGTATACTGAAACAAAAACAAGTTAATTTAACTTTCACTCAACATGTTTTGATATTTGAAATAAACAAAATTTCAAATATCAAAACATGTTGAGTGAAAGTTAAAAAATTTTCTATAATGCTCCCGCTCTTTAATTTTTTTAGGGTCACAATAGTAACCATAGTTTATTTTTTTTTTTTGCTTAGTCACAACATTTTAAAATATGATGTATTGTATAATATTGTGGTTAGAAATAAACATAATTTATACTACCTAGTCGACCCGGCGAACTTCGTACCGAATGTAGTATCTGTTGATATAGTGAAGCGATTGCGATGAATCAAGCTTAAGTAACATATGAAGTTACACACAATTTTAATGTATAAAAGTTATCTACATCGATGAGACTTCTACAGATTTATTATATTTATGGATAGATTATTATTATTATTATCAAACAGGTAATGTGAAAAAAATACCTAGTAGAAAACATGGTAAACCAGTTGATGACGCTATCTGTACCTACTAAACTAAATGTAACTGTTTTTTGTGGGCTCCTGCTTGATGTCACAACCATCGCGTGGTCAATGGTGAACGGTATTCAAGTGACCCACAGCTACTGTCGCGCTTCTTGTCCACTGAAGTGGATTAAAGAATCGCGGACACTTGGCTGTGTGACGTCATAACTGTCGCGTGGTCGATGTGTTCAGGTCAGGTCGGTATACAGGTGACCGGCTTAGGTGACAGTAGGTACTCTTATCCAGTCGAGTGGCTTGAGGACACTGAGTGGCTGTAACATTGATTTTTATTGGGTTTTTCAGTTTTGAAAAATTTAATGAGTCTCTTCTTGGATTAGGTAAGCCTCGGGTTTTCTTAAAAGGAAGGAAGGAAAATCTTGATCATTTCATTTAGAAGATTGATATTTTAGAACTTTCCATGACAGTAACAAAGCGCTAAACTATTTACAACATCCCCTGCACTGTGGTTATTCTACGAAAGCTTGTACCTTCCCCACATGTCCTTATAACAATTTCTCAAAGAAAGAGCGACACTGCGTAAGCCAAGGCTATTGGAAAGTTCATTCGGAAATATCCAATAGTTCTCTTAAAGTTAGAGTAGGTAGGCTTTCTGAACGAATAGTACCTACCTGTGTATATTTTAAAAGCTGTAACCTTGAACAAAAAAGCTACTCCACTATAAAAAAGTGGGTTTCCTTAACCATGTGTTTTTCCAATTTTGCTAAAAATTGTGTAATGACCCGCATTACTCGAATTTATAACACAATTTTTTTTCAAATAGATACGTTCAACTCTTTAAAAAACGAATTGTTAATAAGTTGTAAGATGCTATTTAAGAAGGCAAATGACTAACAATTAATCTCCCATAACTTAATCTATTTTGTAACCTACTTTTTCAAATTTTTATTTAAAAATTTTTCCAAAATTACCTTCAAGGTTTGATGATTTTCTTTTATTAGTCCGTTTGCATGTTATATAATTATCCCACTTAGAAAGGGGCACCTGTTATTAGCTATAGTTTACTTAAAAGCACTTACTCTGTAACATACTCTGTGTAATCGCTCTTGGTTACCTAAATAAATCTAAATTTAAAAAAAAATACAATAAAAAATCTATAGTCTAACTACAAAAAAATATAAACATTCCTCGCGGTCTTTTAGGCCACTTCAATATATAAACCGATAATTAGAACGGTAATTCGTAAACGTATGTTTATGGTAATTGTGGTTTAAAACCACAAAATGAATGCTATTGCAATTAACTTCACTTTTTACTGACACGTAGGTAACTGTTTTCTAAATGTTATGTGAGTATGTTTTCGTTATGATTCCTTGCGCACGCGCTTGATAAAAGTAAATAACTTAAAATTCTCCGCTTTCGGAACTCAAAAAGCGGTAACTCAATCAAGATTAGAAGGATTTTAGGAAAAAAATATTTCTGTCTTCATAATGAAATGTTTTTATGACTGTTTTAGTAAAAAAAGTAAGTCGTAATATGAAGTAGTTTAAGAGTTCGTGGAGTACCTATACAGTGTTCTCACATTCACATTAAAAAAGAGGCTATAAAAAAAATCAGGAATAATATTAATAATTACAACTATCAATAAAATGTTAACAAAATAAATTACTAACAAATTTTAGACTTCCTAAATAAAAAAAATATACTGAAATATATGTGTTTTGAATTTTCCCTCACTAAGTTCAGTTACCGCCTTTGGCAACTTGTTATAAAAGCGTATGCTGTTTACTAAGGATGACTTGCTGGTCTTAGCTAATCTCCATTTGGGTAAAACAGCTTTTTTTTACGGTGGGAAAAATCATGCATTCACATCCCCCGCCCTTAGGCAGAGCGGGAGATAGTGTCAGACTCTTACTGACTAAAAGATCCACCCCGTTCCTTCTAGCCTTCATACCGGGGCTCGTGCGCCCTGTCGGATAACCCTGGCCCCAGGGTAAAACAACTTCGTGTTTACTATGTGTATTAAAAACAACGTTTAAAAAGTATTGGCTAACAAAAGGTATCAAATTATCTTGCTAAAATAAAAGACTACTTAAAATACTTACCACTAAAACAAAACATCCCGTATTATCGAAATATTATAAAAAATACGAAAAAACCCTAAAGCAATCTGTAATGACAGCAAAAAGACTACAATATATAAATAAAATGAAAAAGTCAACAAATAAAGTAAAAACTATGTCGAACATAATAAATGAAAGAACTAATAAGTCAATGGAAAGGGAAAAAAATAACGTAAAATTACATAAAAATGATAACAAAACCTAAGCAAATAGCTAATATTTTTAATGACTTCTTTGCTTCTATCGGGGAAAACATCTCTTTAGCAAAAGGAGCCACTGTGATGAGTCCCACAGAAAACTTCACGTTTCTCAGCCCTGTTGATCCTATTGAAGTAAATACAATAATAAAAAATCTAAAAAATAAATAGAGCTTTGGGGTAGACGAACTCTCCCCATTTCTACTAAAGCAGTGCGCAGATGAACTCACCCTACCATTTTATAAACTAATTAACCAATCGTTTGAAGAAGGAACTTTTCCAAATCAACTTAAAAAATCACTTAGAAAACCAATACACAAGAAAAATTCTGAAACTGACCCTAGTAACTATCGCCCTATAGCGTTGTTACCAACTGCGTCTAAAATCTTTGAAAAGGCCATGTGCAACTGTGTATACTCATTCTGTGAAAAAAATAAAATATTTGACGAGTGCCAGAACGGTTTCCGAAAAAATAGGTCTACAACGTTAGCAGTCTACAAATACGAAGAGGCTCTATCTATTATTAATGACAAAAAATATGCCGTAGGTATGCTCCTCTCCTCGATATGACTGTCTATAATAAAGTGCAATTTAAAATATTATTAGATAAGCTATATGGCATTGGAATACGAGGAAAAGCTCATGAATGGTTTGCATCATACCTAAAGGATAGGGTACAGTTAGTGGAAATTGAAATTGAAGATCTGACAGTAAAGGAGTTAATGCATCAATCCCCCAAGGGAGGCTGTTTATTATTCCTTATAAATATTAATGACCTTCCTAAAATTATAAAAAGCCCATGTGTCCTATTCGCGGACGATATTTCTCTACTCACTTCGTGTCAGAATGATCAAAATGTAAACTTCGAATTGAATTGGGATTCTTTCTACAGCTGTAAACTGGATGAATAACCATAACCTAGAAATAAATTTCACTAAAACAAAACTAATTACTTTTCATCCTCATCAAAAACCCCCATTAAAACTAAATTTTATATATAATAATGCTAAAATAGAACAAGTAAACGAGTTTACTCTCCTCGGTTTGTCTACATCAGCTGCAGATCCCCACAGTAAAATGCCAGAAGACATAATATTGTGGAAAGAAGCATAGTAAACTAAACTAGCTGTGGCTATATCTGTCAATTGCCTTATTTTTCTAACTACATAAAAAAATACTAATTTCCATGGCTAGACATAGACAAAGCCCTCCGTCCTAGCGTCTGCCATCCAGGAAGGCATTGTTACCCCCTAGTAACCTTGGTCGGTAGAAAGAGTCACCACAGCCCAAGAACGCAAAGAGACTGGAGGAACACTGATTGGATCAGTCAGTAAAAGTCTGTCACTCCCTCTAGCTCTACCCAGAGCGAAAGGAAGTGATTATATTTGATGGTTAGAAGATACTAGATACCTACTTACCCAAAAAATACCCTTAGTGGGTTGCGGAAGTAGTCACCATCTCCAGATGCGACCCTGACGAGGGTGTCATAGACTGATGTCAGCTCATCCATCTTGTGCTCCTGTGGTAGTGGTTGTGGTTTTTATCACTTATCACCTTATCGGTGTCGGAATAATTTATGACAAAAAAAATTACAAAACGTGTTCGAAACTGCATATGTTACCGGCAGAGTGCGGGATGCTAGTAAACTTAAAACTCTTCAGGTGTTCGCATTAAGTCGCTGGTTCAACTTATTCTGCGTTTAAATCGGTTTTACACCACCTGCCCGATAATGTCGTTTTATACGTCATGCAAACCTCACTTAAAGCATGTAATTCTATCCGTATGAAGATAATGCAGTATGGCCGATCCCTAGAGAATAATGAGATTTGAATTTGGAACATCAATAATCGTCAACATTGTGAATTAAAATGTACGTGCATCGAGCTAGTTCACTTGAAATCCTGACTGGCCACTAACAAAAAAAAGAAAATCGAATAAAACGTGCTTGCTGTCGTGAGCGTTATAGAAAATTGAAACTATAAAATCTTGGAGTGGTGAATTTTGTTTGTTTAATGAACTTGTAACTAAAATACTTATATTTCCATAATAAATGTGATTTGGTCGACCAAATTGTCTTTTAATTACTCGTTTCTCACAGATGGTGTAAAAAGTAGAGTTTGCAAAACGGGGATAAAGCTGTCTTTGTCTTGGGCGGCTTGAATTCCTCACTTCAATCGGGTTTCTTTACTAACTCCCTCGCAATGCTCGGGAGTTAGTTATATAGATCCCTCACTAACGTTCGAGATTAAAATCAGCAACCTTCGTTTCGTTCGGAATTCACGACTTAAAACACTGCTTTATCACCTAGTCACATAATCTACTATTATATGTCATACAACCATTACATAATGCAAGTCATTCTATCCCTAGGGAGATAATACAGTATTGGCGACCTCTAGGGAATAATGAGATTTGAATTTGGAATATCAAAAAACGTCAACCGTCACCTAAAAAAAAATGGCTTACACAATTCTTAAACGCACTCAGTGATTCATCCAGACGGTCGGTTTTCAACTCTACAATGCTGCACTCCAATTTCATACGTCACTCAACGTCATAATACGTCAGTGTATGAAAATTTCAATTATTAATATAAATTATTATAAAATCGAATAAAAAACCAATTTAACAATCGGTATGCGCTCGCGCTGGCCGGTATCGCGTCGCGAGTGCAGTTACGCAATTTTTAATGGATAGGGATCAATCCCAATCTGAGGCTTATGATGCAAGCTTAAACATTGATACATTAGATGACCAAACTCAATTGAATAACGTTATAGAAATGAATACAACAATATCAGCGATAAAACGTCGAAGTACTGAGAATAATCAAGAATGTTGGCAAACTGTAAGTAGAAATAACTCTAAGAAGAAGGCAAAACTTAGCAAGGATATGTCTGAGGAATCACCAATTCAAGTTACTGTATCCTCCAAAGAAAAGATACCCAAACAATTTGCTCTTGCAAAATTACTAAAACAAAATGAGATGATGGACATTGACAAAATTAAATACATAAATCCTTATAAGTTGCTAGTAACTTTTAGTAACAAAAATAGTGCAGAAAAATTCCTTTGTTGTCCTGTATTTATTGATCTTGGTTGGCGAATGCAAAAAACCTGGGAGGTTGGTCTATCGTATGGAATTATTAGAGATATCGAATTGGGCTTATCTGAAGAAGAACTCGTAGATTATATGAATTGTGAGAAGGAAATTGTATCAGCTAAGCGACTCAATAAAAAAAGTGGAGATGAATGGGTTCAAAGTGAAACTTTTCGAATTACTTTCAAAGGCTCTTCCTTACCTACACATGTGTGTCTGTTTGAGTTAAAAATAAGAGTAGAACCGTATACGTTCCCTGTAACGCAATGTTCCAAATGCTGGAGATTTGGACATATTGCTAAAATGTGTCCAACAAATAAATCAGTTTGCCCAAAGTGTTCTAACTACCATATTACCTGTGATCCAGTAACATTCAAATGCCCTAATTGCTCAGGCAATCACGTGGCAATGTCGAAACAGTGCCCTGTGTATAAAAAAGAAAAACGCATTAGAGAATTGATGTCAGAACATAATTATACTTACCAAAAAGCTTTAACAAAGTATTGGGAGTCTTCCTCTTTCCTTACACCAAGTGTACTACGTGACCCAAGCCCAATCCTGGAATGTAGAACTATTCAGGCATCCGAGAGAAGCAAGCAAGATTCAGTATCGTCTTCTCAAGAAGTTTACATGGAAACAGTTGAGAGTAATATTCCTTCAGGTTCAAACAAGACAAAAAACAAAAAGAAAAATACCAAGAAGAAGAAAGTACCTTATAAAATAGCAAACAATGTAATTGTTGAACTGGATACTTCAGATTCAGAAAAATCAGCTGAAAACACTGCTGGTCAAACGCGGACAGACAATATGGATCAGACACATTGGAAATCATGGTCATTTAGTGAAATTATACAAAGAATTAAGAACTTTATAACAGAAAAAAAGGATAGTATAGTCGTTAAGCTCAAAGCTCTTATTAAGATTTTTACAGACTGGTTTACCTCACTTTTTACTAACCTTTTGCCAGACTTACCAGGGATTGTTAAAATGTTTCTGAGTGATAATGGTTAATGGATAGTGCACCACATGAAATAACTTTGAACATACTTCAATGGAACTCACAAAGCTTGAAACCAAAACTGGTAGAATTTGAATGCTTACTATTCCAAGAAAAAGCGCACGTCGCTATTGTTAGTGAAACATGGATGGAACCGGAATCTCATAGTCACATTAGTGGTTATAATATCTTCAGAAGAGATAGATGTGATTCATACGGTGGTGTAGCAATTATAACCCATAAATCTTTAAAGACTCAGGTATCGTCATTCAAATTGAACAATACAGGTATAGAGGTGCTACATGTAAAGCTACTGAACTGTCCTTATATACAAAATATTGTAAGTATATATTGTCCATCTAATATTAGAACCACTCCGCCAGATTGGGATGCGCTTTTCAGTACGTTTTCTCAAGGAACTATAATAGCAGGTGACTTTAATGGCCATCATTCAAACTGGTCATATAAAAATGACCCCAGAGGTATGCAGTTATTTGATTCTTCCCTAGAAAATGGCTTTATTTCATTGAATAATGGCAGCCCTACGAGGATTAAACTGGTAAATGGGGTGCTTCAAAAGTCTTCACCTGACATTACTTTTGTATCTGCAGATATTGCTGTAAACTTTAAATGGAATATTACTAATGAAACGCTGAGTAGCGATCACATAATTATCAAAATAATATTTCAGCTTTCAACTAGTTTTACAAATCGAAATTTAGTTAAAAGACGGAATTTAAAAAAAACAAACTGGCTATTGTACAAACAATCTCTGGAACAAAGTTTCTTATATAACAACATAATCATTTCAGATAATGTTCAGGTTAAATACGACTTCTTTGTAAATGAAATTAATTTAGCTGCTGATTTAAGTACGCCTTTAGTTAAGATGTGTACTGACCCTTTAACTAAATTTAAACCGAAACCATACTGGAACGCTGACCTATCAAGGTCTGTAGCAAGGAGAAGGTTGGCATTATCAATATTTAGGCGAAACCCAACTCCAAGTAATTTAAATATTTTAGAAAATCAAACTAATGAGACAAAACGAGCTTTAAATCATGCCAAATCCCAAGGTTGGAGGGATTTCTGTAGCAGTATAAATGAATCAACCTCTGTCTCGGAAGCTTGGAATAGAATGCGTTGGATGAAAGGGCATAAAAGATCAAAATTTTATGCTTCCAAGCTACAAGTTGAAGACTTACTCTGTAGTCTTGCTCCTGATTTTGTCATTCCTCAGATGCCTGTTATCGAGTCAAGTAACACATCCCTAGAAATAGAATTTACAATTCACGAATTGGATAGATGTCTTAAAAAGAGAGACACGGCACCAGGGGATGACCAAATTACGTTTTCGATGCTCTATAATCTTCCAAAACCAGCAAAAGTATACCTATTAGAAATATATAATTTAATTTTGGCAACTGGTACTGTCCCTACCCAATGGCGAAATATTAAAATAGTACCAATACCAAAAAATTGTAATGGTTCAGATATCCCATTGAAATTAAGACCCATTTCTTTAATTTCATGCTTGTGTAAAATTTTTCATACCTTATTATGTAAAAGAATTGAATGGTACGTGGAAAAAAATAAATATTTATCTTTGAATACTACGGGATTTAGACGTTCCCAGTCATGTTTGGATTGCTTGGCTCGATTGGTTTGCTACATCCAAATGGGTTTTTCTAAGAATCATCCCACGTTAGCGTGTTTTCTGGATATAGAAAATGCGTATAACAATGTGACAGTAGATAGCGTCATTCATGCTCTTAATGAAATAAATGCAGGAAATAAAATTTGCAGATATATGTGGGAATTCTTGACAGAAAGACATCTTAAAAGCACATACGACGGTCATGAAGATAGCTTTTTGGTCAGGTGGACTAGTAGAGGCATTGCTCAAGGTGACCCATTGTCTCCTTTGATTTTTAATATAGTTACGCATAAAATTTGTCATAGTATTACTAACGTTATAATATTACAATATGCCGACGACTTTGTCCTTTACAAAAGCTGTAAAAATCTAGCTGAAAGTGTTTTGGAAGTACAAAGTGCGGTAGATATAATGATAAAGTTATTAGATCAATTAGGTTTAGAATTATCAGGGAGTAAATCTCAAATTTGCATATTTAGCAGAGGACGTAGGAGACAGCAAGTTAATCTAACCATCAAGGACTCATTAGTAAGCCCGTCTGAAAATGTCAAATATCTTGGTGTGTGGTTGGACAAAAACCTTCGTTGGGGGAAGCACATAAACGAAACTTGCGTAAAAACACAGAGGTTTTTGTGCATACTGAAAGTTTTAGCTGGAACAGCATGGGGGATGCACCCTAAACATCTTCGTAGGCTGTACATAGCATTAATACGAAGTAGAGTTGATTTTGCAAGCTTCTTATATGATAACAGTGCAAAAACACATGTGAGTAAATTGGATAAGGTACAAAACCAAGCTTTGAGGATAATTGGTGGTTTCATACGAACAACTCCCATCCACGTTATGGAATGTGAATTGTGTATCCCTAATCTGGCTCTAAGAAGAAAATATCTTGCAATTAAATTCTGTTTAAAATTACAATCCTTTGAGAACAATATAACATTGGATCTATTATATACCTTAAATAGTTACATTATGAATAGCTATTGGCAAAATAAGAAACCACCATTATTAGTAACAGTATATAACCGTACCAAAGAAGAAGTTGTTTCATCTAGTTATCCTTTAGAAATGTTTTGCTTAGATACTTGGGTTTCAAATATAAACGTAAGAGATACCATTAGAGTCCATTTAGATTATATGAAACAATGTAAAAAATCATACGATATTAATATTTTGAAAAACAATATCTTGGAAGAAATTTATACTAAATATTATGGTTGGTTAAAATTATATACAGATGGTTCTAAAATAGGAAATATTCTTGGTGCCGCCTTTTATGATCCGAGGCATAATAGTAAAGGATTGTTTAAAATTTGTAATAGTAATGTATGTATAATGACGGCGGAGCTCCTTGCGGTATCAAAGGCACTTACATACTTGCAAAACGCGGAGTTTAATAACGATAGGATTGTCATTTTCATAGACAGCAGAAGTGCTCTTCAGCATATAGCTCGATGTGCCTCTGGCTGCAGAGGTGTTTCGATTGCTTATGTCATATTAAGACAAATATATTATTTCATATCTAATAATGTGAATTTGATTCTGCAATGGGTTCCGTCGCATGTTGGCTTACGGGGGAACGAGGAGGTCGACCAACTGGCAAAGACTTCTGTGTCGGATGGTTTGGAGGTGAATATTACTCCAAGCTACTCTGAACTTTTACCAAAATATAAAATTGAATGCTCTAAGGATTGGAAAGAATATTTTAATAGAACATCACTTGAAAAGGGAATCTGGTACAAGACAATACAATGTGAACCTCCTCGTATTCCTTGGTTTGCCAATATTAAGCTTAAGAGAAAGTTTATAATAATAGCGCATAGACTGCGGACTGGACACGTTCCACTCAACAAGTTTAGATATCTAATGAGAATTAGTGATAGTCCAAATTGTACAGAATGCGGCACGGTGGAGGATGTCCACCACTTGTTGGTGGAATGCGTCAGGACACGAGCTGCTAGAGAGGTGCTGATAAATACTTTTAAAATTAATTTCATTGATATTGGCGTTATCCAAAGTATACTGTCCGAACCCCTCTCTAACGTAGCCATCGCTGTTTATAAAATAGTGAGTGAGGTTGTGAGCCCTCATAGTTGATAAAGCTTTATGATGATTAGGTTACGATGGGGCTGGCATGGTCGTACTGTGACCAAAAGTCCCTAAATTTATATGATTAAAAAAAAAAAAAAAAAATGCTGCACTCCGCGCTCGAATACGGCCAAAGTGAGTATGTACGGCTTTCTGACTTGAACTGTAACATATTAAAATAAATATATAAACAAATGGAGGCTTCACATCGTTACCCCAAGGATCTTCCGTCACGTCTCGTGTTTTACTCACGTGTCCAACATCCAAACTTTAAATAGTGCACATAAATATGACTAGATCCGGGAGTGACCCATAGTACCGACGTCGAAGGTTGACAGCTAAGTATGTTATTAATTCAAATAATTTAGTGTGCAATTAGGTTACATATGTACATGTAATGAGTATTATACGAATAAGGAATATCGTATTTATTGTAAGAAATAAAGACAGAAAACTAAAACATTATAATTTTCTGTGAAATTTTTTATTCATTATTAGCACACAATGAAACCTACAGTTAAAAACTATGAAAATCAATTAAAAACAATAATTTTAAAAAGCTTTGGAGAACTTATTTATTAACTTATTATACATTAGTCTTTATTGCGCAGTCATAAAACTTAGGCATCCTGCAATATTCAGAAATACTTTAGTACTTAGTATAGGTACTACCAGCACACCTAGCCTATCTGTGCAAAATGTTGCTTGATAAGCACAAGGGTCTTTATGCTACCATAGAACTTTTATACAAGGAGGAAGCTAAAACCGATAGGGCAATTAAAAAGGTAAAAGCTAGATTGGGAAGACCTACGCAACAAAAAGAACCAAAAGGGATGGTAATGCGATTGAAAAACTATTAAATAATATAAAAGCTACATTGGGTTATTAGAGTTTCTTCGTGCGATTTTCTTCCGTTCTTTCCTCCCATTTTCTTAATTATAGATTTGATTTGATTACACAATCTTTGATTTTTTTTTAATCTGTTATAAACTAGTAATTGACTGCGATCCCGCCTGATGGTAAGCAGTGATGCAATCATTCATTCAAGTGATTTTTCATGGACCGTATTAACCGTCGTTTCGACCATCTTGTGGTATAACGTACTACTCCTCGTCAATGACAAATTGTAGCTTTAACAGGCGCGTCGAGCTGGGCTTTTTGTTCTAACTTTTTTTTAAGTCATTCCAGATATACTCAATCGGATTAAGATCTAGATTACGAGCTGGCCTCTTTATAACGTTGATTTCAACCTCTTCCATGTAATCGCAAACTGTTCTCTCGACGTGCAATCTGGTGTTGTCATGAAAAAAATCTAACATACTCGTACCTAAGCCACACAAGCGGCTTCACCTGTTCTTCGATTGGAGTATTCGAAAAATTTGACGTATTGTGAAGCCAACCTTCAACCTTTTCGATATCAGGCCGGTATTTGCCCCAGTGATAAATACAATGTAGTTTTAGTGTCCAACATTATCCACTCCAAAAAGCCTCCAAAAGCCACATTTCCGCTTAAGCAGCTTTCTTAAAATTGCCCTGATGACCTTCTGTAGACCCTAAAGCGTTCATCATGATCATGTAAGTCCTTCTGCTGTTATCAGAAAACACAACAGCCTACCATTAGTCATACATCCGATTTAAGTGTTCCGTGGCAAATTAAACCTGGGTTTGTCGGTGAGCTGTGGTCAATCTGATACCTACCATTTGCTGGGCAATGTGCAGCCAGGCCTGCTTCACGCAGTCTTTTTCTAATTGTCAACTGCCTTATACTAACACTAGCTGTCCGCCCGCGACTTCGTCTGCGTGTACTTTGGTTATCGCACTCTAAACGTGTTTTCCCGTAGGAATAAGATGTTTTCTGGGATAAAAAGTAGCCTATGTTCTTTTCCATGTCACAGGCTATATGCATGCCAAATTTCATCATTTCGTTTAGCCGTGTTTGCGTGATTAAGTAACAAACAACCAAACATCCGAACCTCCACACTTTCACATTTATAATATTAGTTAGGATTATGAACTTCTCAAAGCTTTTGTCCCAGTTCAGCCGCGTCCAGCAGCCGATTTCACAAAGTACACAGTCTGTTCAAAAGAAAAGGTGAATTTTGAATTTTTTTGAAAAGTATTTATTTATTCATCAATATTCATTTTGTCCCCTTCAAAGTAATCCCTTTCAGATATAATGCACTTATGCCAGCGCTTTTCCCAATCCTCGAAGCACTGAAATGCATTTTCCTACACCTACACCTACTCAATATCTTTTAAATTTAACATAAAAAAAAACTGATTCACCAAACTATAAAAGACGTGCGATTTTATCGCTCTTAAGTGTATAAAAGATAATGAGTAATTAAAGATGAAAATGTGATTTATAAGTAACTAGCTTTTGCCCGCGACTTCGTTCGCGTATAGCCTATGTCACTCAGGAATGAAGCAGCTTTCTAACGGTGAAAAAATTTTAGCAATCGGACCAGTACTTCCAGAGATTACCTCCTACAAACAAAAAAACAAACTTTACCTCTTTCTTATATTAGTGTAGATTTTTGTCTTTTTCCTGTACTCTATATAAAAAGTAAGTTCTTACCTATTCAGTATATTGATATTTCGATAAAATGAATATGCGATGCGTTGCATGCTCAATCAAATAAACAACTGGCAAGCCCACGACGATTTGCAGGCACACGTCACACTGCACATTATTCTCAAATCTTTATATAAACTTGATTTTTTCTTTTTCTTTCTTCGACTTCGAAACGAATCGGATTATATAATAAATGTCTTGTACAGAAACTTTTCTCAGGTTAATTTTAACTTGTTTTTACCAATTTAGTGGTTTTCCTGTAAACATTGGAAATTTAAATTACGGTTCACGATTGGGTTTTTAACTGTTGACTTTGTGTGTAAATTTATTTTTAGAACTTTAGAAACGGTTCTTGCTATTATTAAAGTATTCCTTTGTACAGTCTTACTGTACAAAGGAATACTTTACATTCACACCAACTGTTAGAAAAACTGACAATCGCTATATTACCTATATTATAGTTTTTTATAAAGGAAAACGTAGTTGGAGCGGGCAGATGGTTCGTTGACGTCAGATTGCTCCAGAGATCCGGCTGCTGATGCGAAGAGTCTGGGATTAAAGCAGCCGAGCGGTCGGCAGGGAGGCATAAATAACACATCTATCAAGCACCAATATGAAGACATGTGTGAGGTGGACAGGAACATCCTGGTTAGGTTCCTGTTTCATATATGTTCGGTTTAGAAAATATGAAGAAATGAGGAGGGGAGTGTTTCCCCTCCTCATTTCGAAGTTGGTTGATTGAATGTACGTCCAATAGTCCTGTTGCAAAATTAACCACTACCATTAAACCTTATACGAGGTGTGATCAAAAACTAAGGTGACTCTATAAATTTCGCGCGCTTTGTACACTCTAATTTCAAATATAGTTTTTTTTTTTGTGTTGGTACACTCGTCACGACTATATTTTCAGTTTCGAATAAATAGCATTTTGGTGTTTTTCTTTTTTTTGTAAGAGGTTGTTAGAGGTTGTTTTTTTGTAAAATGTTAGCTATGTGTTTGCGTGATCGGCGATTTTTTGCTGGTGATAGAGAAGAGTCTAGTTTAAATTAATTTTTGTGTCAAAAATGGTATTAAAAGCTCAAAAACTCCTGACACGTTGACAGTGGCGTACGGAGAGTCAACTCTAAGTAAAAAAGAAAACACGTCAAAAACTGATGAAAATGATCTGAAAGTGAACGAAATTATGATGAAAAATCGGTGAAATACAATCAGAGAAGAACTTAATGATCTTAACGTATCGTTTGGCTCATGCCAATCATTTTAACGGATGTTTAGGGAATGGCACGTGTAAATTTCGATCCAAAATTGCTTAATTTTGATCAGAAGCAGAATCGCATGCCAGTGGCCAAAAAGAATGCTACCATCATGCCTCAGCCACCGTATTAACCAAACTTGGCCCCTTGCGATTCTTCCTCTTTCCAAAATTGAAAAGGCCATAAAGGGGCAGAAGTGACGATTGAGAAGGTTGAGGCTGCATCGCTGGATGTGCCTACCTAAAAGTGCTTTTCATAAGTATTTTGACGACTGGAAAAAGCGCTGGCACAAGTCTATTGTATTAAAAAAGGATTACTTTGAAGGGGGCAACATAATTTTGAACGCTTTAAGCATCCTGAATAGTTTTTTATAATGTAAATGAAAAGTTACCATATTTTTTGATCACACTATGATGTAGGTTATGTTTTCAAGCTTCCAAGCGAAAGAAGTTATAATTCACCACAATTTTCGTGACTCGAACATATCATAAAGGTTCGTAAAGCAGTCTGTTTTAAGACAAAAAGCAAAAAAAAAACAAACGCTCCCAGTAGATAGAGACCGACTACTCACACCTAAGAAAGCAAAGAAAGATGTTTATTAGGCATACAGACACACAATGTACAGACAAGTACCTATGTAGAAACATTAATTAAAAAAAAAAAACTTTTAGACGCCGTTCTCAAGTATTTTTTGTCAAATGTAACGAAAGAAAGAAAGAGGAACTTTTATTTGTACCTCACACATACAGTAGAATGTAAATACAGTAGAAAATAGTATGAAAAAAAAGATAACTTTAAAATCTGTGCAAGGCCAAAAAGGCGCCTAACTCTGCACACCTTGGGATATATCAAAAGACTAGCTTTTGTCCGCAGCTTCGCCCGCGTGGCTTAAGATACTCAAGGAATTGGTGTAAAAGGTAGCCTATGTTCTTTTCCATGTCAAAGGCTATATGCATGCCAAATTTCATCCAAATTCGTTCTAACGCAGTAGCCGCGGATAACGCAGTAGCCGCGGTCACACTCACGGATGTTAAAATGTTGCGACGTCAGCGCCGGTCTATCGACGCTAGACGTCTGACAGACGCGGCGTCATCTTCTGACCATAACAAATCGACTGAGGGTCCGCAGAACCTCGCCAACTCCTGAACCGGTTCAGTACACCCGTGACCGATTACACTAATCTTACGGTATTCTTCAAAACAATTGAAATAATAAGATGAAGTAAAAAACCACACGAAAATCGCCTGTCAACTATCTAGTTTTTTGTAATTAATGAAATTATTACATGATAAACACCGGCCAAGTGCGAGTCGGACTTGCGCACTATGGGTTCCTTAACATCTACTAAAAAATTCACGTTTGTTGTATGGATACTTAAATATTTATTTTATTCTGTTTTTATTCGTTATTGTTATAGCGACAATAAAAATACATAATCTATGAAAATTTCACATGTCTAGCTACTCGGTTCATGTGATACCTACAGCCTGGTGACAGACGGACATATATTTTTTTTTATGGTGGGAAAAAATCATACATTCACTTCCGACTTGGGCTTGGTCCGGACAGTTACCGGACGGCCGGACAGTGAGCTACCCATTGCGCACTGTCCGCAAGCCCGCGCCTACGGTGACCGGAAATCGGGATTAGAATCCCGGTTGCGGCGGCGGCGGCGATAACGCCGTTGCCTGATGCCAAACGGACAGATGAACGCCGGACAGTGGAGACTTAGAAATAGGGTCTCGTTTTACCTCTTGTGTACGGAACCCTAAAACCGGCGGAGTTCACGAAGACGATCTAACTATCTATCTATGTAGCGGTTTTGTGGTCAAAATTAATTTAAAGTTGTCGATGGCGGATAGTATTAACCGCACAATGACCGCATCACCGCATCTCTTGACGGACTGTATCGGTTTTACGATAATTACTGCTGTCCTGATTGTTGTAAGGAGGTTTGTTTTGGCACAGATTGGACGCCAAAACACGTGTAAGCTTTTACATTATGTATTAATTTATTTCAACTTCATGTACAGGTAGTGGTACGGCGGATTTAATGCAACAAGGCATTCGTTACCAGTCAACCTTTGGGATAAAAAAGGCAACACTGTAATAGGTGTGTGGTGGTAAGGTATTTTTTTTTGGAGCGAGCCTTAGTGTTAACCAATCTAACGGTAAGTAAGTAGTACATAAGAGACATTGGTGACCTAATAGGTACCTCATACTCGTAGTTGAATGATATAAACTAGTGCTTGACTGCGATCACACTCCATCAGAGATAAATTTAAAAATATTAATATTTTAACTGTGGCATCTCAGTATATCTATGAAAATATTTTGTATGTTCATAAAAAAACATGTTTAAAAAATGACATTCACAACGTCAATACTAGGAACAAACACAAGTAAGTGGTTCCTGCCACCAGGCTAAAAAAAATAGGACGCTCATTTTTATAATAAGCTTCCCAGTCCTATTCAGGAACTTATCATTAATAAATTCAAAATATTTGTAAAGCGAAAACTTTGCCAAAAGGCTTTTTATTCTGTAAAACTGTATCTTTTTAATTATACTGTATCTCGAGGATAAAACGGCTTGGGATTGACCTGCTCCAGTACCTACTCACTATAATTGTTATCATTTTAATGTTTTTGTTTTAACTGCCTTTTTTTATTGACGACTGTTGTTGTTTTACAATTATGATATTGTTTATATATATATATTATTACTTTTTACAATTATGACATTTTTATTATTTGACTGTTTTTTTTTTTTATATACTTTTTTTACAATTTGCAATATTTACACTTTTGTAAGTTTTATTATTGTGAATGTGAGAACTATGTGGATTACTCTTTCCTTTTCTTTTATTTTCACATGGTGTCTGGCAGTTTTGAGTATTTGATGTGGCCTACCCAAATGTCATTTCTTTGGCATTGTTCGTCAAGTCGTTGAGCTCCTTAGTAGTTCTGAGTTGAGCTACACGCATACTGACAAATGCTTGCACTGACTGGACAGGTCCACTTAGAACTGTGTGGTTCTTTCTTCAAAAGACCATCTCAGGCTCAATCCGCATGGTCCTCATATGATTTGACCATTACATGTTTTGCTGTATGGACTTTAAAAAAGACTTTGACCCCTGAGTTTGTTTCGGTGTTTCTTCTCAGGGTAGTCAGCTAGGAAACACCGGCCTCATCTAGCACTAGTTGACGAAAAAAAAAAAAAACGTGTAAAAGTGTTTTTATAAAACCTACTTACAAAATAAAGATCATTTATCATTTATCCGGCCATCCGGTAACCGTCCGGACGAGCCCGAGCCGTCAACGGCGCATAGTGTTTCAAGCGCGCCTCAACGAGATATTAGCAAAACCTTAAGGGTCTAGCAGGGCGGATGTCCGCTGGGAATGCAAGGAGTTTCTGAGAAGGAAAGTCGCAGCCGCAGAACGTAAGAAAACAAGGGCACACGTGTGGTTGTAGTGAGTAAAAGTTTAACACCCTCCCGTTACACCCTAGAGTGAGAGAAATCATTGGATGTTTTCGCGGCTCAAAAAGGGGTACCTACCCTCTATTTCTTTACAGAACTAGAGTGCGATTCGATCTGAACCAGCAATTTACTCGCCGAAGATTTCAAAATATTTCTCAACTTAATAATAAGCGTAATTAGATGACCGCATCGCATGGTTAACTGCTCTCGGCACCAACGTCTTGCAAAAAGTAAAACAAAGTTACCCTAATCGCTCGTATCGAGTTATAACGGGTGAAACCGGCGACCAATCGATGCTACAGTGAAGTCCAGTGTTTCCCGGGGTCAAGCGCCCGCAACTCCTCGCGCCGCCCGGCCGGATTATGCAAAACTTGCCACTCCTGCGCCACGCCCACCAGTTAGGCCTGCTACACACCTTACTTATTTTTGAGTCTTGATTAGAATTAGACAGCAAAAGTTCTAATGGCCACACAGTTCAGGGTTCGGAAAACACGGGACGGGCAAACACGGATATAACCTTGTTTGTTTATACTACTGAGGAAAAACAAAGAAAGAAAACTAAATTATGTTAGGCGGAAAAGACGCAAGGGAGCCATATTTATGGAAGCCGGTATTTTACTGGATGCATTTTGAAGAGTGTGCGGTCTGCTGCGGTCTTCCCGTCCTTTTATGATTTAGGTGTCTTCAAGGCTAGAGCTAGAGTGAATAGGCTCATAATAAACTAGTGCGCCTCACCATCAACGATTGCAACATTGCTTACCATCAGGTGGGATCGCAGTCAAGCACTGTTTACCGTAAACCGGAGCGTATTTTGCACAATTGAGAAGGTTTCCATACAAGTTTTCCTGACTATAACTGTGCAGTCAAAACCGTCAAGTATTAGCGTGTATGGTTACTTTTGGGACTATCTTACAAATTATAAACATTTTTTTATGAAAATAAAAAGACTACTAGATACGACAGAATAGCAACCGGGCGGCACCGGCGGCATTCTGGTCGATCTGTAAATAAAAGGCCATGAGGCGACCCACACGGTTGGACTCGGTTCCAGTTCTGATTCGCTAAGAAAAGAATCGGGATGGACCATGCCGTAAGGTGTGTGGCCGGCCTTAGCGCAGCATTCAAACATTGTGGTCCAATCTCGCACTAAGGCCGGCCGGCCGGCTTTTTTTTCATGTGGTAGGGTTACCGACTATAGCTATTAACTTTATAACGGAATATTTTCGTATCCGTAACCGTATCTGAAGACGGTATAATGTTATTCCTATAAGTATCCGTATCCTGATCCGAAAAATATCTATTACATCCCTGATATAAATTATTGCGTTGTATTTAGTGTATGTGGGTGTAGGTGGGTTTTAACTGGTGGTAGGCTTCGACCGACGGCTTGTGCCCACGCACTGGGCAAAGACGTACCTGTCGGTTTTCTACCGGTTGCATTTCGGGGAGTGTGCGTCGGAATTGCGTAACCTAATTCCGCCCGCGCCCGTTCCATCATCGGACCACCAGACGTACGGCGGAGCGCCACCGGTACATGATGGACATCCCACCGACACGCACAAAATGTTTTGGGAACACATTCATTGTGCGTGCAGCTAAGGAGTGGAAATTCCCTGCCGGTCTCTGTCTTTCCTGATGGTTACAATTACAATCTGAATCCGGGAAGAGTGAACACTTCTAAGTAAGCGCGCTTCATCGTCGACAGCATCTCCGCTTTCCATTAGGTGAGATAGAGGTCAAGCGCGAACCTATTAACCACAAGAAACAGTAAACGCTAAAATACTCCGTTCATATTAATTCTTGCTTTTATTGAACCTACACGTCATGAACACGGGGGACAGGAACAACAACAATATATCAATGGTTGTTGTTGTACACCTGAAGGAGATTTAGTGGTATGCTGATAGAGAATGCCTTTTTGCAACTCCGCCTATGTAGGTATACCACTCTTGTTCGGTTCGGTACTCACTTAGTAAATACTTTGCTAATACTTAGCGAAACATGTTTGCACATATTTGTACCTTTTTACTAATTTTAACCAACTTTTATACCTTACTTTTTCAGTAATTAAATATATTAATTATTAAAGATGTAAACTTTAAATAAACAAAAACTAAAAACTACGAACTCTTAAAATATTCGAGCTTATTTATTTGACAAAATAGTTTGTAAATTATCAAAAGGAAATTTAATTTATCGGAGACAGGATGCTAATATGATCGAACTTGATTTGCTCGCTCTTGTATAGATGGGTACTAAATTTTCAATTGCTTTCCGACTTTTTGCACAAATCGATAACGTATTTCCAATTTCTAGATGAAGGTCAAAAGAAAACCTAACCGAAGCGAAACGAGAAGGACTATTAGAACTAGATGATTTTCACCTTAGACAATATTTTTCAAGTTCACTTCGCTCGCTCTTGCATATTTTATTCAGAACAAGCGGCCCTCCCTTGCTTCACACGAGTTTTAAAAATTTTAGGAATTATCGCACTTACATTTTCTTCATGAATCACTGTCCATTGAAAGAAAGAAAGATAATAAACTATTTTATTTGACAACACTCGTAAATACACACAGATCATTCGTGAAAACTACATGAACCGTTTAGTATTTTTTTAAGAATAGAGGATAGAACGTCTCGAGTTGTACAATTGTAAAAAAAAGACAAAAATAAAACAAGGTTTCATAAATAACAATAACATACTTATACCAAACAAAGTCTCATTCACGTGTCTATTACAGCAAAATAAAAGTCATAGTCCGCAAATAAAAAAGTGTACTTCTAGTTCATTTCCATGGCCAGGAGCAGTATCTTCAATATGACCAGCTATTTCCACTACGCCCTGTATATATCTGATATTCTTTCTTAACCTCGCACTTTATATCGAGGCTACTCTCTCCGACATAACGACAGACACAGATAATTTCTAAAGTTGACGACCCTTGTGGGAGGGTAGATGTAATTGACTGTCTGTAAACAGAGCCGTAAATCGTGAGCGGCGCCAGCGATGCCCAGATACAGGGCGCATAGTTTGATGGGGTGCAGAAAAGACCAAACCAAGGCCAAGTTCTGTCTTCATACATTTCTTCATTAGATTACTGTTTCTTATTGACTCTCGCTTCGTACTTTGTCTGATCCAGGGCCGGACGCTCAGGTCGCCACTGTCGATCGCCTCTACGAGAACACGGTGTAGCTCCACCTATGAAAGGCAAACTTCAATATGCTAAACCATATTCTCCGGGCGATTTACACAATGGTGGCACCTGAGCGTTTTTTCTCGCCAGATTTGAAACCGGTACCTTTCCAACCATAAAGGTCCGGCGAGGACTTGCGTCAGGCGGATTAAACTTACCCAAGACTTTTTTAGACTCACAGGACCGATCATTAGGCCTATGACCAACAGTGGATGTCTTTCAGCTAAAATGATAAAAATGATGATGAAGATTTTTTTGAGGGGCGCAGCCTCCGAGACTGGCACCGGGCAGCTAGGGCTAGTTACGCCACTGCCTGTAAACGCTGTAACCTGAATCTGAAGTTACACGTGCCGCGCCTGGATCAAGGACGGCCATTTCGATGATTAGACATCGATTATTTATGGTTCACAAAAAAACAGTACTAGTTCTGTTGGGCACAAAAACATTTTTACATTCTTGATTATTAATTTTACCGCTTAAAAGAATTACCTAAAAACTAAGTAAAAGAGTATAATAGGTTTGCCGGGAGATTAAACCTGCTGCTTTTTACATAAATTGTTTAATCACTGCCATGTTTAGGAGAATAAAAAAAAATTGCTATCTAGTATTCTTTTTCTTTAATGTTATGAAACAAACTATCTAGAAAAACGGTTTAGTGTATACAATTGACTAATCTTGATATATTGGTTAAATAGTATAACGTATTTACTCGTATATAAACTCTATCTATAGGAACAAATGGGAGATGGACTTGTATTCTCGACATAAAATAGCATAGAATTATTATATTCAAACTATTATTTTCAGTTTGTAACTGTCAAGTCGTAAATAACGTGAACATTTTTTTCTAAATAAGAGTTTCCACCAGTTAAGAAGGAAACTAAGGAATTTGGATGTAATTTATCACACCTATACCTACACAAAACGATTTTTCATAATACGTTGTCCCACGTATTATGAAAAAGAAGTGAGAAGATAGTGTTAGATTCTTACTAACTAAAAAACCCACTCCGTTCTTTCGTTGCCCTTCATGCCGGGGCCGAGCCTCCCTTACAGAAGCTTCGACCCTGCTGGGCCACTACGTTTGTTGACAACTCCTTGAGGCGCGCGGGAACGGTACACGGCGTCGAGGCGTCGACGACATGGGCTCGGTCTGGACGGTTATGGTCTGTCAGCGAGCTACCCAATTGCTCGCCATCTGCAAGCCTGCGCCTACGGTGACTGGAAATCGGGATCGAGATCAAGGCGGCAGCATTACTGCTTCGCAGAAGGAGGCGTCCGCCTGCCTACTCCTCCTCGCTCAAGCTGAAAGGGATAAGCGATACGAAGACGCGTTAGCAGCCTTTGAGAAGGCTGTGGAAGAAGTGTCTGCAGCAGACTGGAAAAAATGTTTCGAAAATTGGTTCAGACGCATGAAACTTTGTATAGGGGCTGGTGGAGAGTTCTTTGACAAGATTTAATAAAAATATTTTATCCGTAGAAGTTAGTTTTTTAGTTTCTCAAAACTTTCTGTGTTGTTTCAGTGGCCTGGTCTATCGATAAATACAAATATACGATAAAAAAAAACTCTTTACTTATTTATGAGTTACAGAAAGGCTTCATGGTTTGGTGACAATGAAGTAGTTACTGAACATGGGGTGAGAGCGGCACGTCGCGCGACCTCTGCCTGCTCCGTGATTCACTCGTAGTTCCCACAGCTGTCTACATTATCTAGTCATTGTGATTCACTCACTATTAGTTTTCTTTCTCTCTGACATAACGAGGGTCTCCCCCCTACTAACTACTATTAAAACAAGTGAAGAATAAAAAAAAACGGGGCAAGTGCGGGTCGGACTCGCGCCGGAAACTTACCTATGTAAATATTTCAATTCCAGAATTTAGTCTCGGAAGATATTTCCGAATCGCAAAAAAATATAATAAAAAAATCGGGCAAGTGCGAGTCAGACTCGCGTACTGTGGGTTCCGTACAAACTTATCCATGAAAATGGTTCAATTCCCGAATAGAGTTCACAAAAATATTTACAGTTTTCAGATTTTTTCCGATACTTGTACTTGAGACCTTGCTTTATGCTAAATTTCAGGATTCTAGGTCAACGATAAGCACCCTATGAATTCAGTCGCACATAACGGCCGCATTATTTTTTCGTGAACTCTGAACTGAAGTTTGATTTTTTCACAGCACCGCAGATTTGAGTAGATAATAGTTTTAATTTAAACTCGATAACTCCACGCGTTCCTGAGATAAATGGTCTTGACAGACAGACGGACAACAAAGTGATCAAATTTGTTTTTTTTTTTAAGAAGGGATCCCTAAAATGGTGTTATGTTACTGTATTCAGTGTAAATAATTGTTGGAAAGAGAATCTACACTCATTTTATTAGATAGAATTCTATCTAGTAGTAGTACAGTGTAGATTATCTTTCCAATAATTATTTACACTGAATACAAAGCTGCTTTATTCTTGAGTGACATAGGCTATATTTTAAGTACGCAGGCGAAGCTGCGGGAAAAAGCTAGTGTACCTACTATACTTCGAAGCTATTCGTGTAAGTCCCGTCAAGTTTTTTTCAACTGTTTGGAAAACGTAGGTATTGTATCCTATAGGAAGAGAGGAACTACAGTTTGAAATCCCGTTTTCATGGGAAAATGAACAGTAACTTAAGTTATTCCATATACATCAGCTGTCTATCAATGAAAGACCTGTCGAAATCAGTTCAGCAGTTTTGACAAACAGAAGACCGACGGCCATTTTTGTAATAGTATGGAGTAGATTTTGTAGCAGATCGATATTTTATAAATCGTTATTTTGGTATAACAAACAGACACATCAATTTTAGTTATATATACATCTATACATATACATTTATACATGTATAAAAACTATAGAGCGTTTCATGTTGTAAATAAATAAATAAATGTTTCCCAATGGATTATATAATGTTCTACCTACGGTTTGAACATTATAGACCCAATTAATTAGCCGTGCTGACTTAAACTAATTAGGTAACGATCGTAACGTAAAAACTTAAAAAAGAAACAACTGAATTCACCTTACAAAACACTTAGGGTGAGTTGTATCATTTAACTATAACGATAACAAAGCCGTTAACAGTTGTCAAATCGTCGAATTGACCAATAGGCGACCGTTTCACGGCTGGTTATGGTTTGGTTATCGTTATAGTTAAATGGTGCAACTCACCCTTAATACGTTCAAAATAACTTTAATTTCGGAAGTCAGTGTTTTTTTTTATGAAACAAAAAAGTTATTTAACTAAATTCCGGAAGTCAAGTGTTGTTTTCTTTTAAGCTATTGCATAGCTTCTATCGCGGGCCTTGAGCGTGTAGTCCGAATTCAGAAATTCCGTAACGAAAATAACCTAACACCCCCCACTCATTTGTTTTTTGAGCGCTGTGACCGATAAGAAAACAAATGAGTGAACAATCAATCAAAATTCAATTCAATGTGTGAAAGTGTAACTTCAATTAAGGCGTATAGTTCCTTAAACCATCTGACCGAAATTATATGAATGCAACTCTCGCACTCGCCTAGGCGGCAGTACACAAATCTGTGCATTTATTTGCGGCCAGCAGCGCCCGGAAAGCGTTTTAAATCCATTTTCTCTGCGAGATATTGATTGATTTACATATGCAATGTTCACTTTGAAGAATATTTAACCACCAATTTTTATGTGTAATAATGTTTCTAAAGATCCAAGCTGTTTCGAAGGAGTAGGGAAAAGTTGCGAAAGGTTGCGAAATTGATAAATATTTTTTTTTTTTTTGACAAAAGTATTAATTGCACGAAAAAATCAAATGTTGATATTATAGTTCATGAATCTATAATAAACATATATTTTTTTCAAACCAATTGACCAAGCCGTTACGGAGGAGAAGGCCTCAGAAAATCACTGTTTTATGGCACTTTTCGGGCGCTTGGCCCTTAATATCAAAGAAAAAAAAACAAAGGAAAAAAAATACTGCATAAATAAAATAAATAAATAATTATAATTGCATAAGCTGATAAAAATTCTATGCAATAGCTTTACCGCGGCAGTCCCCGGGTGCCACACGTCTTTTTTTTGTAAGAAGGTTTTTTTTCACAGTTTTTTAGTTGTGATTAACCTCTTCGCCAAACCTGCATGCACGTTTTATAGTAAGATATTCTATAGAATATAACATAGATATAAAAAAGGAGAAGTTTTTGTAAATTGCTATGGAATTATATAATTATTAAAACCACTTTAGACACAAACACAAACAATAGTAGAATAATAAAAATAGTTTCCACAAAACTGAAAACTTAATTATTGATTCCGATTAGGCCATTATACGGCATTTTAGAACGACAACATGGGCCAAGTGTGTGTCCTGGTTCTTTAGAATCCGGAAAAGTTTAATAAATAATTAAGAATTATTACATGAAAAAGCTTTCAGTTATTAAAAAAAATAACTTTTCAATACACTCACTCGAAAACAGGCTCTTATCGCACTACGATTAGGTTCAACATGCGTTGTTTATCACCCTCGTTTTTTTTTTTTATCAAAACAAGGGCTTTTTTCATTCCGATGTTGTCACGGTCAACAGTGATTATTTAATTTTTTTTAGGCAAAGAAGCGGATAATTTTAAGTTTAATGATAGTGTTTATGAACAAAACATCATAAGATTATTTACACAATAATTTGTTATTATCAACAAATGAACAATTTATCTGTGTTAAAAATTCAAAAATATTTGTATTTCTATTTTTCTATATTATGAAGGATATAAAACGGTTGATACCTCTGCTTCTCCTTCAACCTGCAGATGTAAAGCGCGGGAAACAAGTCTACTTTAAGTGTTATTTGTGAAAAAATGTTGAATTTGAATAGAATTCTTTAGATGGCACGCCGCCGCTAAAAGAATTTTATATTGTGATTAAGGTAAGAAATACTTCCGATAGCTTGCTGCCATCTAGATTAAAATTAAAATGTATGGCAACTTTGGAAGATTTTCTTCAGTGCAAAATTAACAAATATATTGAAAAACGTCGTTTGATACATGTGCAAATTCGTTACTGCAGCCCTCAGCTCCATAACACACTCGCCTGAGGCTCGTGCGAATTCCGCCTCGGTCGCAATGACAAACTTTCTGTACTTGTATCAAAATGTTCTATTGACTCACTTCTAGAAAAATAAGGTCTAGTCTTAATTTAGGGATTGCCCATTCAAACAGCCTGCGTTTTTTTAGAGACTGAAACATTTCTGGATAAAAGTGAATTGCATATGGTACTATAATTTTGTAGGCAACCGATTGGGTGGCCTTCCAATGGCATTAATCCATTGCTTTTTAATTATTTTTTGGGAAACTGAAAACATAAAATATCATTTTAGTTACCATTTTTACCCAGAAGCTTCTGCTTAACCTCACCATGTAAAAGGCTTTTTATTCACTTCGGTTTTTGCATGAAACCACTTAACAACATAGCATTTTAAATCGGTCTACGATCACGTATCGCGAGTCTCACAAGTTTACAACTGTCGGCCGTTTACCTACCCGAAAGTGCGTGTTTTGTACAAGTCGTGCGGCCATGCACACGTCACTTCCCCTGTTTTTTTTTTTATATTTCTATGAGATCGACAGTACTGTACAAGCAGAGTACATTTCATGACATGACGTCTCCCTGCCTCGTACATTTATCGGTCCACAATTGATTGGAGAAACCGGTGAACAAACATAAAAAAATCCTTCTTTTTGAAGTCGGTTAAAAATACAACCGAATTGAGATCCTCTTCCATTTTTTGAAGAACGCTATATTTATTCTTCAGATAATAGTTTTGTGATAATTGAAAAACTGGTTCTGAATTAATAATAAAATGCCTTTTTCGAACGTATTTACTTAAATGTAGACCTAACAAACCAGTATATGACTCGAAACAATAAATTAACTATTCATTTAAATGTTTCGAGTCCATTTACATATCATCCATTCGAAACATCAACTCTATCGAAATCGATTAAAGACCTAATCATATATTACAGCATAACGTACGCTCAGCTTGTAATGTTTACAAACAATGCTTAGCGTCATCACCTCACCGTCGGGTCAACGGGTCGGAAAAACCGCTGGGTTTTCTCTCTGCAGTGGCGCGTGCGCGGGAACCCCTGCAAGCGGCATGTCTGCGCCCGCGCAGGTCGCGCGACTCTTTCCTGCGGCATTTCCACGCGGCACACGCCATTGATAACGGAAAAAGGGTGTGTTGCACATGCGAGGTGCGCTTTTGATATGCTAACTTTTTTAATTCAGAAAAACCGATTTTGTTTGTCTTTCAATAACAACGAATTGATTAACTATCGGAGAGATCTCGAGTCCGTCGACGCTGTGGTAACGCCAAGTCATATATTTATCATCATCAACATCATCATTTCAGCCGATAGACGTCTACTATAGGACATAGGCCACCCCTAAGTGTCGCCACCATGAACGATCCTGTGCGTCCCGCATCCATTGGATTCTCAAGTTACATATCTAGGTATGTATTTTTGCAATTTAGTTCGATTTGGATCTCTAACGCGTCTAAAATATTAATTAGGATTATTAGAAAATAAAAATAATAAGACCTACCAGAAAGTTGATCGATCACGTGGTGGAAACTGAATATATAATCCTCTGGATGCGAGTAGCAGCGGACTAGTCGGTGTGGCGACACTTGTGAAATAACGGTGATGACCAAAATGAAAGCATTTTGGGACAATTCGGTGCAGTGTTGTTGCTTTTCATGATAAGTTTTGAAAACATTTGACGGTTTTCCATTCAACCCGATTTTTTTTAAGATGAAAAGTGATAATAAATGTCTCCCCCGCTCTAGGCACTAGGTAGAGAAAAAGACAACTGGCACTTCATACGCGTATGTGCCTGTGGCTATAAGTTTGACGCACACAAACATTTCATTTGCGTCTTTCACTGACACATATTACTTTCCCCAGACACATCGGAGGAAATAAACAGTATATTAATTACTCCAGACAATAACACTAGTGCCAAGTGATGACTAATTACATCATACTCGAGTAAGTGATATTCCGTTCCGCATACTTGCAGGTACTGAAGCACTGATATGCACGTAATGGGAACCTGTTGGCGTCATAGTGTCTCAGCTCTGCGCTCGGGGTCTTGCGCCGTGAAAGATTCATTGGTCTCACGAGGAAAGCGGAAAATGACTGCGGGGAAAATTAATTAAGAATTAATTGGAAGCCATTGTGGTATTTTTGTGATATGTTGTATATTATAGACCGTAAGTACAATCCTGTGTTTCCTGATAGCTACGACCCTGGGGATATTCAAGTCAAGAATGAATAGGTTACTTAAAAGCAAACGTTCTCCATTATCGACCAAGTTATCGCTTACCATCAGATGAAATAGCGGTCAAACGCGAAACTATCAATTATCAATAATAATAAAAAATAATAATAATAATATCGATTTATTTCTCTCAAAAGGTACAGAAAAAGGATAGTTACTTAGCCAAGAATATTCGGCATAGAATTTCTAAACGAACTTACTTCAAAGTTTTAACACATACTTAGCCTGCTACGTTAACAAAGATCGCATCGCTACGGCCTCGCACTGTGCGATCACCCTGACGGCGCCGGCGGTATCCGCGACCCGCGCAATGCTTATACACTTACTCACCTGCATAATTGCCTCACCGGTGCCACCAGTTGGCTGATCCGACGTCACAGGGCGAGTGCACCTTGAACGAGCGGTAAACGGTTTATCACCTGGCCCAGCTCTAGTGACGAACTTTACACGTCACTATCTATTGTTATCGGCTGAAATCATCGAAATCTAAATAATGCACACACCTTTATGTAGGTAGTAGTATTAGCAGTTCATTCATGACTTTAGATTTCGTTGGAAAATTCGCGTTTCTACGTCATGGAATTCCCTAGGTTGCGATATCGCTATTGTGCATTGTTAAACATATGTGGCAAGTAGGTTCCGATTAATGTATGATTCAGTTTATATCACAGAATTAATAAATATATCTGACCGCAGAGAAACGTATGTAGATAGAAGGAAATACAGAATATTTATTTATTTATTTATGCTTTATGTACACAAGAGTACAGAGGCGGACTTAACGTCTTATGCTTTTTCTTCCAGTCGACCTTTGAGAGAGAGATCCCATATACCTCTGTTGATAAAGGTGGATCCTGCTACCAAACGAGTGTTTTGTCTGGTCTGGGCAACTGACCATAGTTGATTCGGTACTGTTACACATTTATGTTCTAATCGTGCGGGGAACACCTACACTACAATGCAGAATTTAACTTTTAGTTATAGGAACTAAAAGTGGCGGCATTGGTGTCGCTACACTAGCACTATAGGAACTTTTGTAAGCCTATGAGTGTCTAGAGCTTTTAGTCAAGACTAATTCCAAATGAAATGAAATAACAAGTTAATCCCGCCAAGAGCGATCGTGCCATCGTTACAAGATGGACATCACACCTATATGCAAAAACGTTTTTCTTGCTTTTTTATTGGAAAATTATCCATTGACTTTTCCCGCTCTTAGGCGGAGTGGGAGGGCGTGTCAGACTTTTACTGACTAAAACCCACTCCTGTTCCTTCTTTGCCTTTCTTTCGATTGAATCCGGTGCAGGAACCTCTTGAACTTGCCATGTCCGGTGAGGAGTTGCGTCATGCGGTAGGTGAGGAAGCCGTGTTGTCTTTTCAGCCACACAAAGTGGTAAGTCCCTCTTTCCGTCCGAGCGGTTTTCTTTCTGGATTTAGCATTTCCTGATAGCTACAGCTTAATCATCAAGTCTAGAGTGAATAGCTTCCTACGAGACACCATCTATAGTACGAGGCCAGGTGATATAGCGTCTTAACCCTTAGAGGCATACGAAATGAGACGGAATGGGATGCGGTCGCGTCCTGTTGCGAAGCAGTAATGCTAGCGAGGGAGGCGGCCGTAAGAGTGACGGAACGTAAATCCTCACACTCCAGCCGACGCGGTAGAAGACGCCTTGGGCATCGGGAATCGTAGCGCGATATCTGCCCTTCAAAGGCGCGACGAGCAATGAGTAATTCGCCGTTCGCTCTTCCTGTAAGGACCAAACCTGATGGTATATAGAGATCCACACGCACCTCAAAGAGAAGTCAGCAAAGCTTAGGGGCCTAGTAGGGCTGATGCCTGTTAGAGCCGTGGGGAAAAGTGTGAAAGGGATACTCATGGTCCTAGAACGCAAAAAGCAATTAAAGGAACAAATATGCGCAAAAAGGAAAAAGCGCTCAGAAGCACGCGTGCCATATTTATATTTATAAATACACACGGCATTCGGAGAAAAACAATCATCATACCGTTAACGGTAAGCAGACGCCAGTTTTAGAGATGAAATAGAAAATAAGAGGAAATCCCACGGACGCCAGCAGGTAGGTAACACGTTATAATAGTTTGAAATATGATGTAAGTTTTGTGTTGATCGTTTTCCCTTGGTATTACCAGCGGCGAATGACTATCGCGTGAGAATTCTCCGCTAGAGGCGCTAGTGTAGCGTGACGTCTGTCAAACTATTACAATGATTATTGTGAAAATGGTGCTTTATCCGATTGATTTATCACCTTTAGCAAATTATAAAAAAATAAAATGTTTATTTCGGGTCAAAAACCCATATTTCACTCATTCCTATTTAAAAAAATTCAATCACTTAAAACACCACAAAAAATTAAAATCAAAATATGTAGGTACTTACTCAAAAAATAAAATAAAATTACTATCCCTATATTCAAAAAATAATAATTCCAAAATTGTACAAATTAAAACTCATTAAAGTAAATAAAAAAAATAAAAAAATTGTTTGTTTGTTTTGTTTATAAATATAAGTCCAATAAATTAACATCACAATAATTAAAAAAATAAATGAAAATCACACCAAAAATTTCGTACCTACATTTAAAATAATTACCTTTGTACATTTTTTTCTGTATTTGTCCATTTCATTTTTAAGCGTTTGAGTGTGCACATAAATGAATAAATAAATAATAATAAAGAATTATTATAGAACAAAAAAAATAAAAGTTTTAACATGTGATAACTGTATATAACTTGTTTGTGACAGCAGACAATTTTATGATACAGTTTTATCAACTGCAGCTGACCACAGTTCTTATCTAAAGGAAACATATACGACTCACATTTTTCCGAATAAAACAGGGTTGTGTTACTTGGTAGCATTGTTGACGTCATCGTGGAAGCGATCGACAGCTGTGATCTCTCGCATCCGAGCCTGGTTCAGGCTATAGAACAATGTGAGAGCGAATTGGAACCAGTCTCTTCTTCTGGAAAACAGTAGCATAAGCGAAGATGGTGGCTGAAAGAAACCGTGAAGGAAACGATATCCTTATGCGCCAAATGCCGCTGTAGGAGACACCCCGGGCATTGAAAGTCGCAAGGCAATCATGCTTGCGAATGGCGAGCAATGGGCAGCTCACCGTCCGGCCGTCTATTAAGGATCAAAAAAAGTCCTAAAGTGCGTATTGTACGCGTGTTTTAAAGTGATGTCAGCAAAATGGACGGAGCCCACAAGGGACGGCGCCTGCTAGAGGTGCGAGATTGTTCAAAATAGTCATCGCGGTCCTAGAACGCAGACGGCAACTGAAGGAACATAGGTGGGTTTTAGTCAATAATTGCTCCAGCTGAGAGCGGGAGCAGCTATTTTCCTTCTTAAAAAGGATGTTACCTACTTCACAGTAGAGCCAACTTGTGCACAAAAAAACAGTAGGTCTCGTTGTACTTACGATTCACTTCGAGTCACGAAACGACACAGTGAAGTTTTATATCTAGCTGGGTTTTTCCGATTACGAAAATGGCCAAAAATTTGGCAATACTTCCAGATTTTTTCTTTATTTTGAATATTTTGCTAAAGGAAAAATTAAAGTAAACGACTAAATTAGTAAAAAAATTTCTATTATTTTCTTTTATCTATCTTTTTTAAGCATAAAGGACAAGTCCTTAACCCCAGTTAACTGCGAATTACGTAGCGCGGCCTTCACAAGGGCAAGGTCGCGTGACGCAGCGCGGCGGGTCGCGCGAGTGTCGCGGGTCTGCGCCGGCGCACACTCGCTCACCTCGCGCCGGTGCGTACTGTACTGTAACTGTTCTGTGTACGAGTACATGCGGACAACGTGTACGTATCATTATAATAACTACATTAATCTAATACATCACTTATAATCAAGGTCATTAGGAGGAAAATGTTGTGCTACAATAATTGTCTAGGTACTTTATAAATCTTCTTGATGCTACTAATATGCTGGCGGTAAAGTTTTTGCTAACGTTTGTAGATCGAAATTATGAGGATTTTCCAAATTATAATTATGAACCGGTTAGAAATTACCTACCTAATATGTATGGTATTCCGATTTCGAAATTTAACTAATAAATATATAAAATAATAATATAATATAATAAGAGAACAAAAAAAAATTGGTTGCATGTAAAGTCGGTATACGGGCGAAAGTTTTACGTGACAACGACTTTGAGTGGTAAAATAATTTTAATGTGAATATTCATTCGTATAGTAGGAAGAAGGATGAAATAATAGTAACAATTTAAAACATTTATTTATACAAAGAATTATATTTAAAACATTAATTTATACAAAGAATCTCGCACTGAATATGTCTGTCTCTCTCGCTCTTAGGCGGGCTAACCATGCCCGAGTGGAAGGGACGCGTGCCTCTCACTCGCTCTCATTGTGAGCGCATAACGTGAGCGGAGCGTAACGCAGTTTCTTGAAGTGTCACCCGGCAAACCAATTTATAAGACGTTGTCACGTCAATAAACGATCTAATGGTACTATATATACGTCTATCTGACGTGACCCGGGTCTGAGTGTTTTGTGTATGAGAGTGTACACTACTACATGTATATGTATGAGCGCTTTCACAATACAGGAGTCATTCCTATTGTGGGGCAACCTTATTGAAAAAAACAAGGAAGAAAGATTTTCAGACTTTCTATGGAGAAGCAGTTATCATATACCTATTCTACTTGTATGTAAATAGTAGACTTTGAATATTTGTTTCAGAAAGTTTCTCCACTTTATTCATTATATTTTTATTAGCCTGTTCTGTACCTTCTTCTGTCGTGCTCCATGGTAAAACTCTCCACTCTTTTCAACTTCTACAACGCGCCAGTTCACATCGTCGTCGTAATTCGTCCAGTTCGTCTTTTCCTTCGTGATCAGCCTTGACCTCGTCTCGCTGTCTCAGGACACCAGTTCAGTAGGTACTACTTTAGTAGGTACAGTATACTTTTTTTTTATGGTGGGAAAAAATCATGCATTGACATCCCCCGCCCTTGGGCGGAGCGGGAGATAGTGTCAGACTCTTACTGACTAAAAGACCCACCCCGTTCCTTCTAGCCTTCATACCGGGCGTACGTACGCATACCATACCGCTCGAGCGCCCTTTCGGATAACCCTGGCCCCAGTAGGCTTCGACCCGGCTGGGCCCCTGCTGTTGCTGACAACTCCTAGGTACAGTATACTTGTCCTGCCCGATTTCCTTTAAGTTGGACAGCCTTTTGAGCCACATCAGCCATCTTGGTTTTGGAGCACATTATAGTGTTTTGAAATGCGCTCTATTGCTCAATGGCAAACCTTGAACTTGGACATCTGGATGTTAGTCAAAGACCAAATAGATACAAAATCTCCTATAATTATCTGTAGCGTATATCACTATACATATCCATGAGCGTGCATTTAAGTGACTGACTTTTGACTATTCTGTTTGGTCAAGTAAAGGTAGTCCTGGACATGAAGTATGGTCTCGGATGTCTACATTTATGGTTTTTGGCCCTTCGTGGGTAATGTCAATTTTGTCTCGCCATGGATAATGCCTCAATGCCTTCAACCCGCTTCCAAACCTTCTGAAGATTTCTACTATTTGTACTGATGTACAATTTAAAAAATAACGGATCGCCGTGTTTGACTTCTTTCTTAGTTTAAAATTTCGTACCAATGGTCAATTCTAACTAAATAGCAATCGTTTAGGGGATTTTTTTGTGGTGGGGAAAATTATACAATGACAACCCCCGATCTTGGGCGGAGCGAGAGATAGTGTCAGACTCTTACTGACTAAAAACCCACCCCGTTCCTTCTAGTCTTCATACCGGGGCTCGAGCTCCCTTTCGGATAACCCTGGCCCTACTGTAGCTGACAACTCCTTGAGGCGCGCGGGAACTGTGCGCTACCCATCGCTGTCCGCAAGCCCGCGCCTACGGTGACCGGAAATCGGGATCGGAATCCCGGCGGCGGTGGCGAGAGCGCCGTAGCCTGATGCGGTCGGCCTCCTCGTTAGCGAACATTACTGCTTCGCAGTCATACGGAAGGTAAGGACGCCGTGAGGTCTTTCCAGCCACGCCTCAAAGTGGGGACTTACCGCCATAATTGTGGCGTGCCCAATTGTATAGGGGATCAAAGTGTTGCTTGCTGGATTTTATGTTCTTGGTTTTTCTCTATTAATTGGTTGAGTGCGTGAATCGTGAATATGATCTACTGCCATGAGGTTGAGCCTGGGACGGAAGTCTACTTGCTCACAAGGCTGGTGTTTGTCGAATTCACCAGATACGCAATTTTAATGCTTTTTCATATGCAATACTTAGTATAATCTAATCTAATAATAGTAGTAGCCCTTTTTGTAGAAAATAATATCTTAGAATTTCAAAAATCTTTGGGGAAGCCTCTTGATTGTCAAATGCTGGTAAATATTCAGGTTATGTTAGCGAGCTTGATGGAATCGTCTATTTTCAATGACTGTGCTGTCTTCTTTCTGTTATTATCTATTTCGGATTGAGGATTACATCAGCCTCATACAGACCTACTAAGTAACATGAACAGATTGAAGAGAAAGAGTCGCGGAGACGCTGTCGACACACCCACTCGCTCCAGTCTAGAGCGGGAGAAGTCATAGAAAGATATCCTACTTAATCTCCGTCACCTGTTCAACGGTTTCAGGTCCAAAAAACCAAAAAATTCACAGCATAGTAAAGTGCGCGTACTTTCCGATAATTTTCCGGATGGCCAGCCACATTGTCTTCACCGTTGTTCTATCGCGGTAATTGATTCGGAGACAATCGTCAATGTTCTGGGGAATCCTCCTGTACCCCCCAACTAACTACCGTCGACTTGCCCGCTTTGTTTGCGGTTTCCACGGTTAAACCGAGATTTGCTAACGACTAACAGCACGGTTAACAGCCGTGACTACTTTTTGGTTTTTTACCGCTGTTAACACTCTTTTATTTATAACTTTTAGATCATAGAAAATCAATATTTACGATTGTAGAACGTTTTGGTTTCTCCACAATGTTTCACAATAAATCTTTGTGCTCGTCTTAGCTGTTTTATCAGGTGCTATAGGTCCCTCACTATTACTTTAGTAAAAGAGTAACATTAAGTCGAAAGCAGTATTTTGGCTTTGTCTGAAAACCTCATCAGCTAGTCTCATTCATAATAAGTTCTAGGTCCTCGCTTTTAGATGATTTGTGTTTTTTTTTTGTGATGATAAGGATCATTTATCACACTAGTTAGGACGTTTTCGGCTCTCATAGTCGTTGTGGAAAATGTAAGGCGCATAATATGTAATAATAGAGACGACACGACGCTAACTACGCTATTTATATTAGATTAATATGTATTATTTTCAAGTTAGCGAGTCTTGTTGTGTCGGAGCATTTGAGTTATTTTTATTTTGATACATCTTTCCATATTTGCACTCTTTGAAATATTTTAGATTTTGAGTGCTAATTACACAATACACACACACACGCCATCACAAACATCAACGCTGACATAGTACTTTTATTTACTCCACTTTGATAGGCGTTACTAAAGTCTATAGTAAAAGTATTTTTTTCTAATTGATCTTAAAGCGATTTCATCCCAAAATTGCAGGATGGCCTCTGCAAAAAGAAAACAAACATAATTGGGTGTTGATCAAACGAAATAGCCGTGAATATCTATCGGATGCGTCTGATCTCCTGAGGTTACCAATTATAAGCGAAGCCGTTCAAGATTTATGTACTGCCGAAGAGATAATAACTCCCATTTTCCTTAAATAATTGGCATGCGTTGATTCGTGGTAACTCGTCTGTGGGGTTCGTTCGAACCTTCGGGGAAGTTTTTCAGGAATTTTTAATAGCTGACTGTTGGACGTCTTTTGGTGCAGCCGCCCTATTGTTTTTGAATATAGGTAAGGATATTGCGGACCTTCTATTCCGTTTTTATTTTTTTACTGGACTCAACCGTCACTTATCCATTTGCAAACTACATCACACTCAATTTTTTTCACTTGAGTTTGGTACCGAAAGCTACACTGTCTAAACTTTGCACCTTTTTGTCTTCTGTCTAAACCAATGCCCTCAGTGAGTAGGTACTTAGCACAGAGGATGCCTGTGTCCTAATAGTGGGATCATCGGAAAGCAGATTATACATTCAACTAGTGGATATAGGAAGTAGTGACGGACGGGTCTATAGGCAGATTATTTTTAGAAAAATGAGGAGTTTAAATCCAACTTTAACAATAAAAATACCGATAAGTAAAATTTTAATAAAATGGCGAACAATCCAACATTTATGCTGTGTATCTGCTTTATGTTTTAGAACTGATGACACGAGCATATCCTCGTTATCCTAGCGTTCCCTGAAATCTTCCCCGCACTCCCCGCTCTCCCCTCGCACCCCGCTCTCCCTGCTCGTTGTATCGATGCAACATTTCCCAGAACGCATATCTAACGCACGCAACAACTTTAATGCGTTTCAAAAAATTTTGGGACTCATTTCCGATACGGAGAAATGGCCCCATCTTAATGATTTTCCCCATCCACTAGAAAGGCTTTGACAGTGATTATCTGGAGGGTTGATTTATTATTCAGTTTCTGTGGAACTTGTGCGTGAAGCTGTGATTGATGGCTCGACGATATTCAACTGAAATTGGAATGACGTGTTTGCAGTTTAAAAATGCACACAATTTTAAGATATTAGTCATGGGTTTCTGCAGTTTCAGGTTGCAAGTTAACTATAAGGGAAAAATTTTTTGATAGTACTTCTTGAACAACGCCGCAAAGCCGTCTTCACGATATAATGTCCAGTGTTCATGAGTATCACCTCACACAATCTTGTATTCCTAAGATGTTTCACCGTACATTATGCTAAAACTTGGGTCGCTAACTCGTGGCGGGATTATTTCGAAATAAAAAATGCGATAGATTTTTGTAATGTTTTCATAAAGATTTCGCATACAGTTTTCGCTAAGTATCCTGCTACTAATGTAACAAATCTCAATATACTTTTTTTTAATTAAGTATCTCCTTATATTGTCTCTTCTATTATCTCTTTTTTTAAGAGAAGAAGGGTATCAAATATATTTAAAAACATTTGTTTTCTAAGTTGAACTTATTTTTTATTTTTTATTTCTTTGTTTTATCTAAGTATACTGCATACTTTGATAGAACAAAAAAAAATCTTAATATGGCAACAATCACCAGTCACAGTACCTGCCATATGATCATCTTTAGTCGAAGTAGATATCTTATCTGGCTTGCTTGCAATCGGAGTGTTTTTCATCAACTATTTTATTGTCAATCTTAGATTGAAAAAACAAAAGAAAAAATGAAAGATAGGAAAAAATAAGAAGAAAGGAAGACACGAAAAAAGGACGAAAAGAAGAAAGAAAATAAAGAAAGGAAAAAACGAAGAAAGAAAGAAAAGGAAGGAACGAAGTAAGAAACAAAAGGAAGATACGAAAAAAGAAGGAAAAGGAAGAAACGAAGAAATAAACGAAGTAAGAAAGAAAAGGAAGATTCGAAAAAAGAAGGAAAAAGAAGAAACGAATAAAAGGAAGAAACGAAAAAAGAAAACAAGTATGAAACGAAAAATGAAAGAAAAGGAAGAGACGAAGAAATAGAGAAAAGGAAGAGAGAAAGAAAAAGAAGAAACGTAGAAAAGGAGGAAACGAAAAAAGAAAGAAAAGTAGAAAAGGGTCAAACGAAGAAAGGAAGAAAAGGAAAATATAAAAAAAGAAAGAAAAGGAAGAAACGAAGAACGAAAGAAAAGGAAGAAACGTTGAAAAGGAGGAAAAGAAGAAAGAAAGAAAAAGAAAAGCGAAAAAAGAAAGAAAAGGATGAAACGAAGAATGAAAGAAAAGGAAGAAAAATAAAAAAGGAGGAAACGAAGTAAGAAAGAAAAGGAAAAAGCGAAAAAAGAAAGAAAAGGATGAAACGAAGAATGAAAGAAAAAGGAAGAAACGTAGAAAAGGAGGAAAAAGCGAAAAAAGGAGGAAACGAAAAAATAAAGAAAAGGAAAAAGCGAAAAAAGAAAGAAAGGGATGAAACGAAGAATGATAGAAAAGGAAGAAACGTAGAAAGGGAGGAAATTTTATAGCACAACTTGTGTGTAGGTACAAGGCACACAAAGAATAGTTAGGTAACACGGGCTGCCAGTAGCTTAATTCAGTTTCTATTTTTTTAATTATTTTACATTTTTATTTCATTATCGACATTGTGCTCACATGATAGAAGCAACAAGTAATTATGTAACCAAGCATTATATGTAACACATAATATGATTTAAAAGAGTGTCCATGGAGTTTCTTGCACGTTCTTCTCCATAGAGACCTACTCTTTGGAACGTGCAATTTAGCTTCACTTTTCTTGGACCGACCGACATTTGACTGTTCAAAAGTGCCTGTAAATGGTCTATTTGAAATAAATGCTTTGATTTGATTTGATTTGATTTGACAACAAAATAATCAAAAATACGACGACTGCGCCAAAATAGGTCCAATTCAGCATGAATGCGAGACAATAGATAAATATACGATACGTTCCCCGAAAACAAATTATTGGAAAAAAATAATAACAAGATCGGTGGAAAAATTCGCTACATGGGTTCTATTTGCATTATACATATGTGAGAAATTCCGAACTGCTATGACTAAATATGCTCGACGTGACTTCGGATCGGCAGGAAACCCACATACTCTTTTAATTAGGTAACAAGTGACCTTTCTCCGCCAAGAGTATCTAACTGTTGAATAAAGGCCCACACAGACTGGCGAGACATGACTAAGTGATATCGATACAAAGTGTTAATTTAAGAGGACTACCAGAGCTAATCGCGAATTTTGTGATGACCACAAGTAGATTTAACACTGCAGTAAACAGAATCAGGAAATGTAATTCTTCAGAATAATATAATTATGTTATTCTTCAGGATAAATACTAGATAGATAGTGTGTTACTATTAATACAGCTAGTCTAATGTGATTGAAAAAATCACGAAGAAATTACTTTTATCGATTAGACACTGGACTAATAATATACATACAATAATTCTGCTTGTTTATCAGATTATTCTACAAGCAAAATTTTACTGATATAGAACTGTTGTAATTTTATAATAAAAAATTTATAATAAATATTCCGACGTATTATTTTTTTGCACATTTCTTTGTATGCATGAACGCCCTTTCAACCAAAGCTACAGCCGTTTCGTTTAGATTCTCTTGCGTCGAAGGACGAGGCGTTCGACGCAAGAGAATCGAAACAGAACAGTCGTAATTTGCCTAAGGGGGTTGTAGTCCTCTTAATAGTGTTCCATTCATTCAAGTGGGTGTGTTATTTATTATACGTAGGTACACACTCTCCATGACGCGACTCAGGCTAACGACTCACATGATTCAGTGGTATACCCCAAGTTTACAGGCAGATGACTCGTGTGTGTTCTGTGTAATAGGTATGTCAAATATTTGACGCGGCGTGTGCCCCGGTTTTGCTGCGTGATTTGACCGAGCAAGTGTGCAGAATTTAGCAAGTTGAAGCAAGTTTTTATTTATTTATTAAAAACTTCATGCAACACAAAAGTATAAAGAGTCAACTTGGGTTGGTGAAGAGAAAATATGTGTGACACAATTTTTGTACATTGGCAGCACTAAATCTATCGCCTTTCTTTCAGTTCATCCAAAGTTTGTCCTTTAGAGATTTCCCTGTGCGATATGACCGCCCCTTGTACATTTGTTGTTGCTAAATTTTTAATTTAATATTAATGATAATTATTGTTATATACATTTTTATTTTTTGTTTCTGTATTTTTAAAATCTTATTGTCTTTCGACTTATTTTGCGCACCAGCCATGATCAAACTTTTGGAACCAAAAAATATTTTGTAACAGCTATAATAATCATCTAACCACGCATATTAAATGTTTTTGTTGTTTAACGAATATTTCTTCATTCATTTCAAGTTACAATAGATTCAATTTAAGTACCTGACCGGATCCTGTTCACATGATGAGGTGTAAAATAAAGTATTATCAATTGTTGGTTCTTTAGCTCGAACGTGTTTCCCCCACAATTCAGAACACCTAAATAAATGCTAAATATTGCCGTAAGACTCATTTTCTCAATATTGTTTTCAGGTGAAACAACAGTTACCTTAGTGGTGTCCTGATGTTCTCTCTCAGTGAACCTCTGCGTAGGTGCCTACTTACAACGTACTAACTGTAAAAGTAATAAAAAAAATAGTCATGATTACTGGCAATTACACAACATTGCTTTGTTTACATTCTAGGGAAAACATATTAAAATGAACCATAGGGGCGTGCAGTCACATGTAGCTGATCACTTTCCCAAGTCATGACTCGTTACCTCGTAAATTTTCCGTTTGTATAGGTATGCAAATCTTTTTTATTGCATCATTTATGTGTAAAAGGAAATCGTCACTACACATTTTTTTTTTGTGTTTGGAAAACCATCAAACAACTCCCCCCGCCCCACTGGGCCGAGCAAAAGAGGGTATCAAACTTTTACTGACTAAACCACTGACCTCTGTGTGTGGTTAATAGTAGGGGTCGTTGGACTAACCCGGCCGTATTCCCTCTTTGTTCCAGCAGCTGCAAAAATCATGCAGCTCCATGATAACCTCAAATGCAAACTGCGAAAGACTAAAATAGGACAGGTATAAAACAGGGATTATTATGAACAAGTTCGACAGTAATAGCACTAGAGTAGTCTACTCAAGAATCTAGATGTCTTTATCTTGCACTAGCTTGGATCCCTCACTGCACTCGGGATTCTCCGTCCTTCCTCATGTCACCTCTGAGAGACACTACTTTATCCATGTAGTACATAATGTACTAGTTTTTTTGATAGATATACCTACTTATTGTAATAATAATAAACTTTATGAGTAAAATAAGTTAAATTGTGACTTATTAATTAAAACAAAAAGACATTCAATACACTTAAACCTCACTGAATTATTTTTATTATATGCCGTAAATAACTTCAGTAGTAGCTACAAGAGGTGGTTTTCAATTCCGTTATATTTTTCTTTTGGCTGCGCACGATTAATGCCTCTAACCAATGTCAACTTATGAAAGTATTTCGGTTACATTCATATTTTTATACAGTATTTTTTTTCCATTAGATTGCGGATGTAACAAAGACTAATGCTTTTGCAGCATTTGGCATCAAATATATCGAGCCAGCCTTCCCGGCAAGCTTCACTGAGGTAACCAATAGGTACTTCAATAACATTCTCAGCTCTATTTTACCGAAATTGCATTTGTTTCACTGATTTCACAAGCTGTGAGTGTTCCTTGAGATACTAAACTACACCAATATCTAATAGGAATCAATTTTCGAATAATTAAAATAGCCACTGATAAAATCCCGTCAAAAATTCGACTGTTTTTTAGAGTTCCGCACCTCAAAAGGAATAAACGTAACCCTTATAGGATCACTTTGTTGTCCGTCCGTCTGTTTGTCTGTCTGTCAAGACCCTTTATCTCGCGAACGCATGAAGGTATCGAGTTGAAATTAAAACCATATACTCATGTATGCAGTCCCTTCAAGCTATGAAATCAAACTTCTAAGTTAACGAATAAAAAAGATACAGCCGTTTATGTCGCAAAAAAACGTATATTTTGATACTCTCAAACATCGAAATTCATAGAGTACTTCCCGTTGACCCATAATCCTGAAATTTGAATTTTTCTGAAAACAGCTATGTAACAAAAAAAAAAATTTTTGCAATTCGGAAAAATCTTCGAGACTCCATTCGAACGAGTGCGACTCGTACTTGCCCAGTTTTTTTTATTAGGTACACATTTTCATTGCAGTTCCAAAGCCAAATCACTCATTAAGACTAGCGATTGCATTGTGGCCACATATACTCACACACTTTAATCCTATGTCAATGTGTTTTTGTTGAGACTAATGTAATTTAATATTTGCACAAGGGTACTCGTACTTCTCACTCACCATATTTTGCGAGTGAGGAATGCACATCATTGTAAACCTAAAAGAACCGCAATATCTTATTGTACCTCCTCGAAAAAATGTGTTTAAACATTACTAAGATAATCTTTCCTACGCGAAGTGCGTAATGGGTTTTCTTTCTTCCGACTTCCTCATCAGTCATCCATTATGTGTTTTGGCTTTAACAGTACAGTTTTACGAATCTGGGGGTACTCATTCTCTTCTTAGAGTTACGTCAGAATTCCCCATTTCTTATGCACTGATTATGAGTCTATCTAATATTTGGGAACTCCACGTCGGACATCTGTCAAATCACTTCCCGTGGCGTCAAGTATCAGTCTAGCGAGACAATATTATTTAATAATATAGACTGTATAATGTATTGACGGTTACACCTAAATGTTTGGTAATATTGTCCTAAATCATTTGAAGGGAATATTGACATCTGTGTAACATTAATATTTTATAACATGATGAGAATGGTCATTTGTTCTGTATTTGGATGTCTTTGTATAAAGATTTGTCTGTGTATTTTTTTAGAAATATAAAAGTATGTTTATTAGTAGTCTAATACCCATACCATATGCTCTGCTTAGTTTGGGAATAGAGATATAGAGACAGGAACCTCCTCACAATGCGAGCCGTATCGAGGAGTACTGCCTTTTATATCAGGCCCTTAATCCAACCGCGCAACGACAGCTTCGACAGGTGGTCGTCGAAGCTTTTGGCTGTAAGGCCATTGACGGACATGACAATCGACACAATGACAGCTGAGTCCACATTCCACAAGTCGACAACCTCGTGTGCTAAGTCGAGATATTTTATTTGTTTCTCTTTCTCAGCTTTCACGAGATTCTCGTCATGCGGCGCGCCAATCGGTCTATCACAACAATTGTCGGCTTATTGGCTACAACAGTTCGGTCAGTAATGTTAGACCGATCCCCGTACATCGTGACATGGTCATTTTCAAGAACTGGGTCGGGCACATACCTGTTGTAGTATGGTACCTCAGAGTCCACAGGCAAGTTGCTAGTGAAGAATCCTGGCTACTTGGTTTTGCCTGTGCAAGTACTCACCGTTAGTCTGACGAGAACAAACGGAGACAATATGTCTGATAGACTCACCCGGACGATGGCATGCCCGACACACGTCAATCGTCCCGTCCCTCATAGTATGTCTCCAGTAATTGTTCGTCATGATATCTTCGTCCATAATCGCACAGAACAAAACCTTCAGTTTCTCCGAAGAGATTGCTAAATCGTAACCCGGCCACGGACGCCGCTCATGAAGAGCTCGAAAAAGCGCCCGTGGAGCACATCGCAGTGCATACCCACGTCGGTTTTGAGAAAGTATTCTCTGAGGCTGCACACCTCGCGGTTGTGTAGACTCTTTGCGTTCAAAAAGCCACGACCTCCACACTTCCGCGGGATGTACAGTCTCATCACCGAGGATCGTGGGTGATGCATCCGATTTGCGGTCAGCAATGTACTGACTCGCCTATCCAGAGCGTCTAACTCGGTCTGAGTTCATTTGAGTATGCCGAAAGAGTACATTAAAACCGGCATGACCCAACCGTTGAAGGCGCGCACCTTATTTCCGTCTGACAGAATGCTGTTTAAAACCTTTTTCAGGCTGCCAAAGAAGCGCTCCTTCAACGATTGCTTCATATTATTTTTTATTTTTTTCTCTATACAATAATATTGACTGTTTATGAGGTGCTTTAGTTACTGTATGTCGGGTAAGTGCCTATAACGGGCGATTCGGACCGTTAGCTACGCGAAAAGAAGGCGACATTTATAAATGTGAGTTTCTGCTTGACCATTCTTCTTGGTTCTATCGGACTGGAGAATTTTTGGGGATATTATGTAGCTAAGAGGTTTTTTTGTAATAAACAAGGCGTTTGGTTGTGTGTATCAATACAAAACTTGAAAGATAACATTCTAACGAAAACGTGTACAAAGCGAACCTAACAACGAGAATGAGAGTTGGACAAAGATGAAGAAAAAGTCGCAAATATGCTTCTGGTTCTAAAGAATTGATCCAGAAACAAATGCTATTCGAAATGATTGTGACGAAACTTTTGAGTTTAAAACTATTCACATACACTTTCATGAAAGGAGATTCCTGGACAAAAACAAATGGGTATCTATTCCTATTTTTCGAACATAAGACGATATGGGCACCCTGTCAAATGTTACACGGTCGAACGGAATCCCCCAAGAATGACTCACGGGACCAAGGAGCACTCACCGCGTGCTCCCAGTAGATCTTTATCGGTAGGTATATGCTGCATAATATGGGCTGAGACAATCTTTAAGTGAACACTCAGTATACTTCGGCGAACTCAAATAATTACTTTAACAATCGCTGACTGTTTAATGTATCGGTATGATGTCACACAGTTACGTGTGTGTCATTCATGAGATTGGGAAGAACTGTGACTCTTTGATTACTGAATCAAAAAAGATACAGCTTGTGCCGCTGCCACTCAATTAATAAAACGCCGCATCATTCTGACAATCACCGCGCATGTGACACGCAGTCATTCAGATTCGTCTAAGAGAAATACGCAATAATATTTCTGACCGACGACGCCTAAAAAGCTAGTATTTTCGGCTGTATTTTTTTTAATAGACTTCAAAAAGGAGATCATGGGTGTTTTTTATATCATGCACTCGATCACGCATCTGGGATGCCACAACCCCAACAATGCGTCCCCGGCATGCGTATTCTTGGCATTACAATAAATACTTGTATTTAAAGGACATTTGCGGGGGTAACAAAAAATAAATCTCAAAATAATAACCAATAGTATCAAAATCGAGGAAGTTGAAAAATTTAATCTCTTAGGTAATAACCCTAGACAGTCATTTAAATTGGAAAAAGCATATAGACAAAATTAAGCTATAGACCGTTATAGAGTAAGATCACAGGGCTGCCAGACATCACGTATTTTCTGACGAACGAAATGTGAACAATTGAGTACTGATAGTATGTACTAAGAACGCATGCCTACCTGCTAGCTTGCTTAGATAGCCAATTTTCAGGTATCAGGTAATCAAGGTACATAAAATCATTACTTACTTCCCGAAATTCTCCAAACTGATTTAGACAATATCTTTAAAATCTAGTCGCCAATACTCCCCGACACGTTCCGTGGGCCGTATTGCTTTACAGACGCTTTTTCAAAAAAGTCAAAGTCAAAAGTTTTTTATTTCACATAGGCCTACATGGGCACTTATAAAACGTCAGAAGCTAGTGCACGGTTCCAAATTGGTCGTTTCCTATGGAGAAGAACCGGCAAGAAACTCCATGGTTACTCTTTTAAAAATATGGTTGTATTTACAATATTTCCATATAACAGTATTAAAAGGTATTTAAGAACAGTGTAAACCGGTCTATATTGTACTCAAAAGCATAATAAAAATAATCATTAAAAAAAAGAATTCGTGGAGTCTACAGTGTTCTTCCATTTACATTATAAAAAGAGGCTTTATGAAGAAAGGTAGAAAAAATTATAATAATTACAACTGTCAGTAAATGAGACGTTAACAACCAAAAAAAAAAGAAAAATTAACGAATTTAATGTGGTTGGAGTCAGAGAGCTTTAAAGCTCCCAAAATAATGACATAACTACACGTAAATTCTCATGCTTGATTTTTATTTAAGTACACCAGACAACTATTTTAAAACCTTTTACAAAAAGACAGACCCATCCAAGTGGCGAATCATCCACTAAAGTCAATTTTAATTTCTCTGTGAGTAGGAGCGCGAGCGCATTATCCACGCGTATGAGACTGAATGAGACATATATTATGATTTATTAATTTCTCTCTGTCTCTCTCTTTTTCACTCTCTTACAGTTTACTCATATCAAATAAAAATAGTTGTCTGGTGAACATATATTAAATTCAAGTAACGTAACCAAGAGAACTCAACATAGTAATCGAGAGCACCTGTAGACGGTAATCACAGATATGACATTTTTGCAATAACAAACCTTTACGATTCCAAACGATGGGACCTTGTTAGCTTTGACAGACTTTTAAATCCTTAAAGTTATCGTAAAACTTTAAACTTTATCGTAGTCACTCAAAACTATTTATTTAAAAAGCAATGCATCGCTGCGTGACGACCGGCGCGTGCGCATCTAAAGCTGGTGATATATGGCGGTGCTGTGCTTTGACTAAATCATGAACATCGACTGTTTGAAGAACACGTGACTACTTAATTTAGGAGTGAAGGTGAAGATGACAGTTTTTTTAATAAACATCTTCTTTGGGTTTGCCCCAAAGATTTTACGAAAATTTTGTTTTTACTTATTAACTTACTGCTTTTAGTCATACTATTTGGATATTTAGGCAACATCGACTAGATTATTTACGAGTTGGTCTGTCCGATACATAACGACCGCCGGTATTTCAACTGATGATTAGGTACCTAGACTTGTAGGGACTCCTGGAGCAAAGCCGTGGAAGTTTACAATAACAACTATTCTTAATTGTAGCTCTGCAGATTACAACTGAACCCGAAAAAACAATTAGAAAAAAAAAGTAATGTACAAATAGATCCATTAAAAACTTTCTCTTCCTTAGTCCTATTCCTTTTCTTTTCTATTCCTTCCGTCCCTCCTTTGCATCGTATTTTGATCGTATTCCTCAATGCTGAGGGTCGCTTCCTCCCAGCTTTACCACTTTCACTCGTTATTAGTCGAAAAAAACTTGTGTTCTGGTGTTCAGACATCTATGATCATTATAACAGAGGTTAAGAAATTTCTTAAAAGATTGATTTAGTTGATACCAATATTCATCGACACAAAAAATCGCAGTAAACAGGTCATCGTGTTCAAGGCTAGGTTCAAGCTTAGTACGTTGCACCCACATTTCGCTAGTTCTGTTTAAGTTCTACCTCGGCCTATCTACTTAATATTAGATACACATATCTAATCGAAATAAAAAAAACTCATCAATCAAGCAACGCATCTAGTAAACCAGAATCTATACAAAAGCATGTCAATGGATACGGAGCTCACATTTAAAAATCGAATTCTTTAGTTTTTTTTTCCAATTCCGATAATTAAGGGCCTTTGAGTAGCCAGTAGTAAAAAAAAGTGAAATGCTGCGGCCCTTTAAGGGCGCCGTGGGCCGCGTCACGTAGGGCTCGATGCGCATGCGCGTGCCATGGTCACCGTGAACTCGGCTCAGATTAGTGTAATGTCACACATAACTTAGTATTAGAGAGCGCCAGCAGATACATGCCGACGTCAGTGGATTTTTATTTTGAAAAGGACTGCGATATTTATAATATTGGTTGCTGAAACAATTGCTAGCTTATGGGTATTTCACTAAGATCACACAACCCTCGGTTGCAGCAGGAGCATATTTCATTCAGAATATTACAAGAGACCTAAGAATAGTACCAACCTTAATTTTTCTACCTCTAAGTTTGGACCGGTTTCTGAAAGGAAGCTCCAACCTCAGTATGAAGGGCTAAAAGGAACGGGGTCGGTTTTTTAGTCAGTAAAAGTCTGACACTATCTCCCATTCCGCCCAAGAGCGAGAGATGTCATTGGATGATTTTTAACCAAGAAAAAAAAACCTTAACTATAGGTTTAAGTTAGGTATCTTTTGCCTGCGTCAATCTTTGCACTATCGCAGGAGTTTAAGGATTATCACATTCAAGCGTAAAAGAGACCCATTGCTAATAGATGATACATCCTCCATTAAATATCTCCAGCATAGGAACATTAAACATGATCTTCACTATTTAAATAATATTATTGATATCATTAATTTCAATACACTGCTGACGTCTGTCCTATTGATTTAACTAAACTTGAAGAGCCATCAAGTAATAGCAAATTATTACTTGATGTCTCCCTGGTGACTCAGAAGTCATCACCTCATTTACACCGCCTGCAATTACGCTAAATATTCGAAAATTTGGTGTAATGGGCCATTAGCACCTCTATGATAGCATTTCAATAGATTTCTATTTCTTAATAGATGCTAATGACAAATTGACTTCTATTTAATTGAATTGTTCTCTAAAAATCTGCATCGTTCTCCAAATCACTAAGTCATTACCTAATTACGCGCCTAAAAATACTATCCTCAGCCACTACCACCTTCAAATTAAGCTACTAAATAAATACAATTTATCATGGTAGTTATTTATAGCATCTAATTTTTAACAAATATTCAAACAGTAATCTACTGAAATATTTATATGACCATTAAACCAATTAAGTAATTGTATCGATATCCGGTTTAACAATTCAGTACAAAATTTAGTGAATCATGACGCAAATCATACTGCAAGAGGATTTGAATAGTTTTCAAAACTACTGTATAACCAATAAATTAGATTGAAATGTCTCTAAATGCAATGTGTGTCCCTTTACTCGCAAAACGAACCCGATTTATTTTAAATATAAAATTGTAGATACCCCAATAACCCGCGTGAACTTTATCAGAGACCTGGGAGTAATCTTTGACTCAAAGCTTGTCTTTGACATGCACGTCGATAACATAGTCAAAAAGGCTTCTAAGGCTCTTGGCTTTATCCTTAGAATCTCGTCACAGTTCAGAAGCATCAAGACTATTAAAATATTGTACTGTTCTTTCGGTCGCAGTCACTTAGAGTATGATTCTCAAGTTTGAATCCAAAATATAACGTCTATATCAATCGCCTTGAAACCATTCAACGAAAATTTTTAAGGTATATTCAATTTCGCTCAAAAGTATTTACCCAATTATGTAACTCGCTGCAAGAAATTTCATATTCTTCCTCTCTATGAGCACAGAAAAATTGCAGATTTGGCATTCTTGCTCGGAATCATGAACGGATCGGTAGACGTACCTGATTTGGTAAATAAGATAGGACTACGTGTGCCGTGTGCATATCTACGCAATCCGCAACTATTGGCAACACCAGTGGTGAGAACCTACTACAGGCAAAATTCGTATCTGATTAGAGCGAGTCGAGCTTTTAACATGGCCGGCCGGGAATTTGACATCGATCTTTTTAATACTAGCATACGTAAATTGAAACGAGCCCTTTGTAATGATTTTTTCGCAAACATCCTATAATTTTGAAGTTTTTATTATTTTCATTGTTGTTCCTATATAATTAGAATCTAATTAGCAATTTAAAAAATATCGATTTCTTTGGGAATATTAATTTAGTTTTTAAGCTGTGTATTTAGATAGGGTAATGTACCGATTGTTTTAACGTAAGTATATATTCATTTACTATAAGTGAAAACTTGTAATTGGCCTTAGTTTTATTATGATAAGTTACTATGTTTTTGTTAGCTGTAAGTTTTCCATATATAATAAAATAAAATAAAATAAATAAATAAATGACTAATTTAGAACTCGATTGTTATTGTTTGAACATATAAATGTACCTAATCATCATCACTTAGTAAATTATGGCAACTAAATATTAGGAATTACTGAGGGGAGACGGTCAAAAATAATACTTATATCAGGAATCATCATAACTACTGTTATAAGCTCATTCTAATCTGCACTAATTATTAGATATTATTATATTTAAGAAGGAGTACTATACTTATAACATAGATAATTATATCAAATAGTTCCGATCGTCCCACGTACATAACTCAAAGCACTTTTCTTATAATAAAGGCTGTGCGGTGCGCGGTGTGACACTACTTTCTAAGCGACGAAAAAGTTTCACATCAGTGTAGAACTTGTTCAACAAAGCTTGGGAGAGAATTTCTGACTCATCCCGGCTACTAAGACAAGTGTTTACAAACAGCGGTAACTCTAAGCTGAGGTAGGGGACCTTTGCAACCTGTTCCTAGCACACAATGGCGTGTACGCCATTTTCTTTTTGTATAGCCTTTGCGCCAGCGCGGAGCCGCCCAGAAGTACCGCGGAATGCGCAGGGCTTCCGGTGCGTCACTCACGCTCCCACGACCTACACTCCCTCCAATCTATCCATCGACGCATTTCTCCCTGTTACATAACACAGCTCACATACACGCGCCGCAATAGTGCTGACACAATCAAGAAATGCATTCATGGAATGTCCGGTGGACATGCAGCCAACTTCTAAAGGCGAATTAAGAGCAGGATTGTACGGTTGCAGAATCCGAACGCTTTGATACCTGAACTGAAATACAAGTCCATTGCTGAGCCGTGAAACACTGTTACAAATCAAGTTAAAGAGAGGAGGTAATGTAGGTGGAGTTGTATGTAACATAGTGTAGGGCTTTGTTACTACGTGCTGTGTGGTAGAGGAGCGACCTGAATCTGAGCAAAACTGTCATGTAAAGGTGACCGCAACAGTGGGCGAGACTTGATAACCTCACGGCAGTACGGCGCACAAGCTCGGGTGATTCTGTAGAAATACGTGATGGCGTCGTATGTGGCATACTAATAAGGGTACGGAGAAATTGCCGAAACTGTATATATCAGTCGTAAAAATCTGAGATTTTATAAAATGTTGCTGCAATATGAATGACAAAACTTCATAACTTAGGGATGAATCAGCCGCTCACAAATTGTACAGCCCGACACATCCACACTTCAGTCTGTGTCGCAAGAGACTGTGACAATAAATCCGCCGGTCGTTAGGAAGCTTGTTTCAGAAACAATTACATATATTATGACGAAGGCTGATGGGTCGTGTCCGTCTGGCGGCTGTCTGCGCCGTTATCACGGAATCTGTTCGCGATAATACATTAAACATGACTGTCTGACGTTATCACAATAACAGATATACACACCATAGTAAAATAGTAATGAATGAAACTTTGTAAATAGAAAAAAATAAAATTCTAGAATTGAAATAGGAGCCCTACATATAATTAGGTACGCGATGGCGTCACAAGAAGTCGCCCATGAAACTGTTATTCCCATATTTTGTGCGGTATCCCGTAATGTAAGACTGATAAAGGGAATTCTTGAAAGTAGTTCGAATGACGAAGACGATGACTGCGTCATTCAAGCGATTGTCGGCGAATTATAATAAGCTCCATTGACATGACAAATTAGATCAACCTGGACTTGATAACAGAAATCATGCAAATTGTGGCATCGGCAAGATATGTGAAGACAATGGCTGTGTCACCTGACGGCGGCTTTGCCTAGATCAGTCGCGGAGATTTCGCGCAAACACTGATGCGTCAAGCGCTAGGGGGGCGCGGCCGCGGTCCTAGGGTCACCACGCGCTTCAAGAGTGCGTGCTAAATAGGAAATCACTGACTCGCGGTTTTTTTTGTGACGACTGTCATGACGTCTAAAGATCAAAGACCAGAGAGAGAGATCAGAGGAATCTTACCTTATTTAGACTGGCACGTGGTAGTTTGAGTCAGCCTTTTCCTTACGTAAATGGGAAGTGCAAAATTTTTGACGTGTAATATAGTTTTATTTTGCGGCGTTGACTCAAGTACCTATATTTTATTTCCTTTTAATCGAACAATAAAGTAATGTTGCAATATTCACATTACCTAAATAAGAGACTTTATAAAGAAAAAACATATCTTCGTAGCTAGGTACAATTTTCAAAATGGGGTAACCCTAGAGCCACACATTGATGAAATATTGTCAGCTACGTTAGGTTACGCTTCGGGAATGGGAAATAGATCAGGAGCGCTGTGGGAGATCCGGGTCCACCTGAGTCACGGCCCGGTGCTCACCGACTGACAGGGTGACTGCCAGTGAAAGCTTGGGATCGGAGGAGATAGCCGACACGTACTGGAGCGAGCTGGCACTTCCGAAATCCGGGAGCTGACTCATGTTATCATGAAGGGTTCGATGCGTGCGGTCCGCGACTGGCGCGTCGGGCCCATTATATAGTGAAGCTATATCAAAAAGCTTGTTATAGATACAGCTCTTGAATTAAAATTTCATAATATTTTATTTCTTTCCTTACCATTTTCTTGCATAATCGCATCAAGAATGAAGAACAACCAAGCAGGAGAACCAAGATGACCGACATTGTCCGAAGAATCGCCAAACTCAAGTGGCAGTGAGTAGGGCACATTGCTCGCAGAACAGATGTTCTTGGAGCTGAAATGTTCTGGAGTCTGCGACCGCGCACCAGGAGTCGTAGCATAGGAAGGCATCCCACGAGGTGGACCGATGATTTGGTGAGGGTCGCGGAAATCCGATGGATGCGAGAGGCAGAGAGCCTTCGATTTCATATTTATACTGCGCTTCGATGTGGCTACGCTGGGGGGCTTATGTTCAATAGTGGACGTCTTTCGGATGAAATGATGATTATGAATATTTTATTTCACATCGATTCAAATTGATTGTTTCCTATGGAAAAGAATCGGGAGAACAATGGAACCCAATCAACAAGGTACCTACTAGATATAATTAATGTATAACAAACACATGGACAAAAATATATAATAAAAAATGTGTACGCAATCTACAATGTTCTCACATTCACGCTAATATGAGCTAAATAAGAAATATAAGAACTACTTACATTGTCTTCATCAATCATCATTTCAGCTGAAAGCGTCTGCAGCTGAGCATCCCGCAAGGGTCATCACATCGTCCGGTTCCATCGGATTCTCGTGACCCTGACCATATCATCGGTCCATGATAATTTATTTTTTATTTATTTATTTATCAATTGATTGCTATACTAACAGTATGCAACAAAGCGTATAACAAGTCAACAATCTACAAACTAAAAAAATGTATACAAACATTTATCATTTCTTTCTTCTTCTTCTTTCTTCCCTGGTCCCATTATTTGGGGTCGGGTCTCCTCACTTTCCTGCGCCAAGTGGCTCTATCTTGGGTTGTCAATTTTGGCAACTGGGCTTTCTTGAGGTCTCTCTCTATATTTGACAACCAGGTCAATGGCGGGCGGCCTCTACCTCTTTTTCTTATTTATCATTTCTTTACTGTTATATATAAATACTAGCGGCCCGTCCCGGCTTCGCACGGGCAATAAATATAGCCTATGTTACTTAGGGTGAATGTGGCTTTCCAATGGTGTAAGAATTTTTGAAATCGGCACTGTAGTTTTTGAGTTTATTTGTTACATACAAAAATACAAATCATTCCTCTTTATAATATTATAGTATAGCACATGGTCTACAATAACACAATGATAACAAAACTTTTTTTTTAATTTGATCGCAGCGCTAACTGTCGGGACAGACTAAAATTAAAATTCGAATATTATTTAAAATTTGACACTGCGATGGTAGCGCCGTCTGTCGGATCCAATGTAAAACATTCCAAAATCAACAACTACTAATAAATTAAAAATTAATTAAAAAAACATTGTCCAGCGGACAAAATTGTGAATCTAAACCATTCCCAGATCCCCTTGAACACACACAAAAAATTTCATCAAAATCGGTCCAGTCGTTTGAGAGAAGTTCAGTGACATACACACTCACAGAAGAATTATATATATAAAGATGTAAAATTTCGGTTCCTGAGCAATCAAGGCGTTCAACAGACTGAGCGCCTAGGCTGTATGGGCATATCGAGCCGTTATAAGTACATAATTGCCAAAAATTATTATTAATATTTGGTAAGCACTAGCAGTTACCTGGCATCAGATACGCTAGCGTGTGTTTATTTTGTTGTTGCTAGGCTCGCGGTAGACCACTATCTCACCTGAAAGCGATGATGTAGTAGACGTTTCAAGTAGCTTGAAGAGATTTATTCCGGAACGCGCTGTACCAAAATATCGATCTATGGCAGCTTTATCGTGGACATCGAATAATATAAACTAGTTTGACGAGATCTCTCAAATTAAAGAGAAATATGTTTTCATTGTTAACTAATTTAAATAAATAATAATTTAAATAATTCGATTTTGGCCATTTTTGCTTTTTGTGGTGATTAAAACAAGTAACAATTAATCACAGGACAATTACAAGAATCACTAAATGACGTCTACGAAACTCAGACGTCAGGAACCCCAGACCCTTCAGAATTTCCACCACAATGATTATGTTCATCTATTCTTAGCCTGATTTGTTCAGAACACCGACATTCCATCTTTACGGAACTAGACACTAGAGTCATTTCACTGGAAACAAATGCTCATCTTTTATTATTTGCATAGATTTCAGTGACGTCATTAAACATGACAGATGGACAATACATCCAGTCATGGTGAATCAAAAGCGTCTCTATAACATTTTCAGAACCACTTCAATGTTTTTTATTGATACGCTTTTTAGTGATTTTGCACCGTTTATTTATCAGATCTAGATACTAATTTATTTTGTCAATCATCCTATCGACATCGCAGTTTATTCATTTGTTTAAAACTAGCTTCTGCCAACGGCTTTGTCTGCATGGAAGTAGGTTTCTTCTTACAAATTATTGGAACCACTTTTTGGAAAATCTTATCTTATACGTTTACAACTTACAAGGATACAAATATCAATGAATGATTGAAAAGTTTATTAGGGTTAAGGGTAATTATCGACTCATTGGGCATCCCCAAGCCGCGCCTGCGGTCTGCGACCACAGGCTGGTCACCGCAGATACTTTGCGCACGCTTTCAATTCTTTCATTTGTCTTTAAGATCCATGACCCATCCGTTCCGGCATTCTCTTCGAATAAATTTTTCTCATAATTTTGGTGAATATTATTATATTTTGCAATACTACACTACGATTGAGTTGAGTGTGTGAAGCTACACAAATTAAACTTAATGTGATCGGCCAGATGATATAGAAATAAAAAATCCATCAAGACAGGAAAGTTATTACGACACGATTTTGGATTAAACTTTGCGATAATATAAAACTGATAGGTATCGAGATGGAACTATTTCTACATAATGGTGCTTAATCAATGCCCATAACTCACATCATCATTCACCATCAGGCGAGATTGGGCGGAGCATCGCCGTGCCCTCGTGGGGGTGGGTGATCGGCGGCGGAGACCTCTCGCGCCGGGCCTTGGTCGAGGCCATGGTCCGGAGCGAGGAGGAGTGGCAGGCGGTGGCCGACTTCTGCGAAGCAGTAATACTCGCTAAGGAAGAGGCCGACCGCATCAGGCAACGGCGCACTCGCCGCCGCCGGGATTCCGATCCCGATTTCCAGCCACCGTAGGCGCGGGCTTGCGGACAGTGAGCAATGGGTAGCTCACTGTCCGGCCGCCCGGTAACTGTCCGAACCAAGCCCAAGTCGTCGACGGCGCGCGCTTCCCGCGCGCCTCTAGGAGTTGTCAGCAACAGCAGGGGCCCAGCCGGGTCGAAACCTACTGGGACCAGGGTTATCCGAAAGGGCGCTCTACCCCGGTATGCAAGATTGAAGGAACGGGATGGGTTTTTTAGTCAGTAAGAGTCTGACACTATCTCCCGCTGCGCCCAAGAGCGGGGGTTGTCATAAGATGATATTTCCCATCGAAAAACCAAAACATGCCTGTGTTTTAGTAACAATAAGTTTTTTTTTAATATTTTATTATTACTTACATTAATTAAATTTTACTACTTAACTAACTTAGTAGTAAAATTTAATTAACTATAAGTATGTCCAATTTAAGACCTTTTTAACCGACTTCTAAAAAAGGAGGAGGTTCTCAATTCGGATGTTTGTATTTGTTTTAATGTATTTTTGCGCATAACTTCGTCGCTTGCCAATAAATTCTTTTCTTGTTAGAAAGGATATACTTTCCAAATAGTTTCATAGTCACCAAGTCAGGATCTGATGATGGAATCTTGGCGAAATCGAGGAAACTCCTCAAATACTGTAGGCAACTATATAGTCATTTTGATATTTTCATCAAGGACTTGAGCATTTACAGTCAAAAAATGACATTTGATGAGGTGAAACTGGTGAAGAAGACCAGAAATGGCCAACGGAACTTCATACTCAAACAGATACACACAATGAACATAGTTATGCGACTATGACAATACAAATAAATGAATGGTTCTGAATAGTCATGTTGAAAATGGTATCATCGAAGTGACTTGATGATGATGATGGAGCCGGAAGATAGGTATCGGAACTCCGTAACTAATCAATGTATCCTAGCCGTGTTTGGTCTTATTAGAATTGTCATGAGATGCACTTTGGTTATAAGGTAGTACCGAACTGATCTGATGATAGCGCCAGAAGGTGGAAGGTAGACACGGGAACTTCATAATAAAATTATGTATTCTAGCGGGTCTTTTAGTCAGTAAGAGTCTGACACTATCTCCCGCTCCGCCCAAGAGCGAAGGATGTCAATGCATGTTTTTTTCCCCATCATAAAAAAAGGATTTGAGTTAATTGGAATTGTCATGAGAAAAAGGTACTCTGGTTGTAAGTGTATTGCAACTAAAAAGTGTGAAATAAAAAATTTAAAAAATAACAATAACCGACTTCACTAAAATCTTCCGAAATTATGTTATTTTTTTTTTATAAAAAATTTTTTTTTTAATATGTTTGAAAAATCTAACAAGGTGTAAAAAATATTGGAATCGATTCAGTTACTGATTCTGAACAAACTATATTCAAGTTTCGCTTATAATACAAAAAAAAACTTTCAGCTTTATATAGGACCTCCTCCTTTTCGAAGTCGGTTAAAAATATTGTCGGATAAACGTCTGTACCTATAATTGCAAGTAATTTGTGAAGCAATGATTGCTTGCGGGTCATTGACTAACGAACATTGACCAGCTCGCGTTACAATCACGCAACGAACACTGCCGCGTCATGCTGCTGTAAAACCCACTTTACGTAATTATCTAGACAACTATACCTTTATTGCACTTACAATACACCTATTAATCATTAGTTCCATTGAAACTGTATAAGTTTAAACCCTATTTACAGAAACTGATTATTAAATCTACGGGTTTATATAAACAACCTTATTTTTAATAATGTGAAACCTGAAACAGCTGTCTACTGTTTTTATGTAGAGAATCTTTGTAATTTCAAAACTGTATTCTGAAAAATTACAAAGTTATAAGCTTGTTATGTCAGCAAAAATACAAGGTCACCGGACCATCCAGGCGAATTAGGGGTTGTTTTGCACTTGCACCCAACTGTTTGCTAGTGCCTAACTCCCGCTATAGTGTCGGTGGTATCTAACTTGTAACCTTTTTAAATATTTTTGGAAAAAAAATATAACAAAGTGTATGCTGAGTTAGGCGCCCTTTTGGCCTTAGACAGATTTTAAAGTGTTTCCTATTATTTATATTATCGGATTCTACTGTATGTGTGAGGTACGAATAAAAGTTTTTTCTTTCTTTCTTTCTTTAAAAACTATTGGAATCCATTCAGTTACTAATTCTGAACAAACTATATTCATGTTTCGCATATACCAAAAACAATATTGAAAAATATGCATCGCCATCAGGCGACGTTACTTATCTACATATTACATATACCTATTTCATGAGCAGAATTTAGTCTAAGTAAATTCCAAAGTCTGTGTTGTCTAAGCGCCGGCTTATGGCAGCTATGTTTGAAAACATAATCGTGATAGATAGATCGGTAAACAGAGATAAGCACCGTGTGAATTACAAGCTCAGGGGTGTTTGTCTCGTGATCTTGTCAATAAGACGCGTGTGTCGAGTAGTTTGCACTGTTAGCGCCCAGCCGCCCGAATTTACGGTGACTTTTAAAAATATTGAGCTTGTTGTTGCTACTCGCTGGCCCAATGATATTAATTCTCCTGTATCGTGCTTACAGTTACCGTCTGCCATCTGAACACGAACTGCCGTGGACAATCTGGAAATCTCTGAAGCGGTTACGAACTCTGGAGCCCTTTAGAAAACATCTGGTCAAATGGTATATTTGACACATCGCAAACACAGTAACAGTTGTGGCCAACTTTTCCCCTACTTACACGTTTAATACAAACGAATCATATAAACGATAATTATGTAAATATATAAAACAGTAAATAAAAAAAAAACCTCCAAGCCGAATAAGGGTGCCAAAATAGGATGCTACGCTAGAACTAGCATAAATTTAAACATTTGTGAGTTTAGTATGACTGACATCATTCCTTTAAAAAAACAAAGCATTACTTCTAAAATTAAAAGAAAAATCAAATTTAATTATAAAGGAGTACCTAATCCAAAAAGTTTTTTATAACAGAGGACTCATCATCATCTTCCTGCCCTTTCTCTGTGTTACTTGTGATCGGCGCAACACATTTTTTTCTTCCATTCTGTCCTGTCTCCCGTCATGCTATCACTAACTTCCTTTTCTTTCCTAACACTCCTCACACAATCCATCTATCTTTTCTTTGCCTCCCTCTCCCTCACCACCCATCCTACTAATATTTTTTTAGTAACATGCGCTTCATTCCTCCTCCCTCCAACAAAAGACTTATGCAGTACGGAATATTGTACATTGTAGAGCTCTTTCACAGGATAGGCTGAATTTACTTGTGATTGTTTTCATCATAACATCATCATATCAGCCGCAAGAAATCAGAAATCAGAAACGTTTATATCAAATAGACCAGTTACAGGCACTTTTGAATTGTCAAAATGTCGGTCAGTCAAACAAGTGAAGCTAAATTGCAAGACCTCCACTGTTTGACATAGGCCTCCGGCGGATTCCCGCGACCCTGACCAGGTCGGTCATCGGTCCACCTTGTTGGAGGCCTTCCAACGCCGCGTGCTGTATACTTGTGAACGAATACGTTTACCTGGGACAGACGGTAACTTCGAGAAAGTGGTCAATCATCGAATCCGACTCAACTGTGATTGTTATGGTTAGGTACCGTTCCTAACACGGTACAATTAAAGGTAGGTAATGAACACAACAGTAAGTAATTACACAAGGTTACTTCAGAGTGACTTGCTAAAACTGAGCCTGCGGTGACTCAGTCGGTCAGTATGTGCGTTTCTAATAGTATTTACTGTTATGTGCAAAAGGTATGCTATGTGAAATGGGTTGTTTTTTTTTCAAAGAATTGATAATCAGTTAAGTTCGTAACAAGCTATCATCATGCCCATTCTTCTAGCTATCCTTACTTTTTGTTATACAGACATCGTCATCTGGTTACCTCCATTTCTAAGGTATTTCAATCAAGGATGTTATGGAGCACCGTAACCCAGATATCTATGCCGTAACCGAAACAATCGGATATTCGAAATAAAAAAGGTTCAATGGCTAAATAAATACAAGCAGTAAAGAGTCGGATTTTTACTATCTCTGTTATAGAAGTCAAACGGCATCCAATCTCATATAAAGTCTACACTCTGTAGACCTCTGTTCTAAATTTTACACGAAGCATTCATTAATCCCAACAATATAAAAACCATTTCTTTTAGTAAGTAAGTAGTGTAGGTACTAACTAAAGATCCATGATACTATTGATTTTCATTTCCCATCGACTCCATGAAAAATAATCTTGTTTTAAATGTTACGAACATTTAAATCAATTCCCAACGGGTCCACGAGATTTATCCAAAGCACAGTCAGTAAAACCATTTCTTGTGTCTTAATCAATTTGTAAACCTAAAAAGGCAAAAGAAATAGTTACTAACTACGACTATTTTGATTTGTGACAATTCTGAAAATGCGATTCAATGTAAAGTTAATTTTAGTGTAAGGTTAAAATTATTTACTTTAATAGTTAAAAAACTTTTTTTTCATGGTTATGACCATTCACCTCTTTCCAGAATATCATTTCATGAGTACCTACTGCGTATATGAAATAAAAATATTCGTTGTCTTTCATTTTACATTAATAGAAATAATAAACATTTATCCCTAATCAAAGCTAGTGCTGACTTTACCAAACATTCTGATGGACTCGTAGGTTAAGAAAATATTTAATTAAAAATAACGTGGACTCATTGGGAACGAATGTTCGAACTTTAATATTTCGAGAACAATAGAATAGGTTCGTGGATCTTTGGGAACAACCCAAATTATGTCAATCATAAATGTACATAAACACGTTACACATCATAAAATTCCCAATATAATTAGAATTAACCATTTATGTATCAAAGTCATTGAAATAAATATCTAAAATTATTTGGAATATGGAAAAATTCTTGGAAAATAATACAATAATAATATTATTTACTTGTTTTCCTTTCACACACCTAGATTAGCTTTTAACATTGCTAGCTTTAAACATTATTTATAATTTAGAACTAACTTTGTGAGGGACTGGTGCCTGATGTAGGTATGTACAACAACGTGTATTACAGGTCACCAGGACCCTCCCGCGGTTAAGGTGCCTATGCTAGAAAAGTGATTAGCATGTCGCAGCGAGCAAAAGTTGAAGCAAAAAAAAAGACATTGAATATAATCTTAAATAATACATAAAAAGACAAGTTATACTTTTTTTTGCTCACCATTAGGTGGGATTGCATTTAAGCACTGGTTTAAATTATTTAAATATATATATATATATATATATAGTTTTATTTATATGTACACATGTGTGTGTCAGAGTTTATGTTTAAAATATAGGTATTTTAAACATAAACAAGTTTATAACAAGAATGAGAAGAAAACGCCTATAAAATAAATGGATTATTTGAAAAAACATGCTGACAACTATCTGAGTGGGAACAGGTGATTTTCCGTTTGACTGTAGTCAAAGGTTTTGAGGTATTTAGAGACAGCTTTACACTTAGTGTTCAATAGAGGGTAAACGAGTAGCTTACTAGTTAACTTGTTATCTAACGGAGGTGTGGGCCAAGAGAACAAAAGGAATTATGTGGCAAGGGTTTTGTTGCACATACATTACCTACCTCTATGTCGAAAAACTAATTTGAATAATCAAAAAATTAAGATGTCTCGCAATTTGCCACAATATTGACGACTATAGGTAGGTACCATAATATTCAAATCAAATCTGATAATAAACATTTATTATGTTATCAAGCAAAAAAACTATAAATTAAAGTAAACATTTAAACAAGCCTCAAAAGCGCGTCAACGACGAAGTCCGTCAACGACATCAATCAGCAAGAAGCTCCGCCGCCGTCATCACTTCTTGCCCGCAGACGTCATTGTCGCTGCTTGTGCCCGGACCGCCACACTCATGACGATACTATTAATGGCAGTTTTTGCCCAAACGATGCTATAACGCGTTCTATTCGCACGGAGTTACTATAAATAGTTTTATTTTTTAAATCAGTGACGACTTTATACGTAATTATGTGCGGCGCCGTGTGAGATGGTAAATACGTTATAATAATAAAATATGATCGTTTGTTGTTGTAGACGCCGCGACGTGCGTGTGGCGCCCGCTCGCGCCTGGCCCGCGCACCAAGTCCTGTTTGATGGGAAACTGGTTTCGATACGCGTCGCTGACACTAGCTTTTTGTACCAGTTATATTTTGACAGTTATTTGTTATTTTTATCAAAACTCAATAAACCTGTACGAAGCTGTTACATAAGCGGATCTGCGTTTCAATCAATTATGGACAGTGCCTAGTTTTAATTAAGCACATGTTCGACTCAATTAAAATCCTCTCGGATCGTCTGTTTCTCAACACGAAGCCTTATGTTGGACTGGTCTACCGAACAAATCATCGATACGAAAATAATACAGTCCTAGTTTTACGGCTAAGTGTTGGTTGCAATAGTTTTTGTTCCATATCTCTGACTTGCCTTTATTGGCATAAATAGACCTGACAAGGAACAGGGCTCCTCACTCTTACTTTTATTGGCTAGCTTGAGTAGATACGTAAAAGTAAAGGTGCTCGAAAGAAAAATAAGTACTCTAGTGTAGAAAAATGTTTATAAGGATGTTAACTACACCTTGGGGATTATCCTTACAGCCGTGGTATATCTCTCCGCTTTTCAAGTACCTACCTCAGGATTTGTGGTTGCACTTCATGCTAATGACCGTCTTTGGTGGCTAGGCCATTTATTGAATTTGTGCCTTTTTATCGATGGACTAGTTTGTGATTAGATGGTGTACCTACGGTATGACATGCCTGACACGACAAGGGAATCAAATATAGCAGGACCGTTGAAATGGGAGAATAAACGTATTGCAGCGACTCCATTATTGGAGGACCCATGGGATAAGGGTAAGAAGATGACGATGGCAATTATTATGATAATCCGGATACCATACCTCCAGCAAGTTTTTGAAACCCTTGTTTTTATGTCTTAGTCATCGTAAACCAGCAGTCATAGACCAACGTAGACCTCCAGAAAAAACTCGGCCTTGCGAACGGCCGTGACTCTATGTGACCTCCGTGACAGGTGAATCATAGTTTCACAGTCAATCATAATATATCTTATAGAGAAAGTTTGTAGGTACAGAACATACAGGTATAAAAAAAACGGATTTTCAGTGTGAACTTGAATAGGTTGAATATTACGTAACTGGTTTTAAAACCTATTTTTAAGTAAATTACAGTTCTATCATAATGTATACTAAATGTTAATTATTCGACATTTCTAATCGACAAGCCATGTGCCCGGCGAGTTAAACTTTCAGCAATACTTGTGGTAATACTGACGCATATAAGGGATAATTCTCCATAAACCCTGTAAACTATGAATTTTCATAATCCATCCAGAGTAATTTTCGATTTTTAAAGATTATTATAAGGTTTTAGGAATACTTTCTACCCAATTACTAAACTAATATTAAGGGCAGGTTTCTGAATTGAGCATTTTTAGTTAAGAACGTCCCAAACTCTACTTGAAAGTTAAATTTTGGCAGGTGTTGAGGTAAACAGTAGAGTTTGAGAAAAACTCAACTTGAAGTCTGAAGTCGGGGGTAAAAAATGTTTATTCTTAAGACAAAAATTTAATTTTGCGGCTACCCTGGAGCCTGGCCCATCACCCTTGAGATTTTTATGAACCAAGTCAGAGGCTCTACCACAAGCTTTTAACCTAACTTTAAACTAAACCGTTTAAGGGATGCAGCTGCATAGGGTTAAAAACTCCATCCCTCTTTCTCACTCGCACTAGTGACATATTAACACATCATGGTAAGGCTCCAGATAGATGAGTGTAAGTATATTGTTTAGTAAACAAGTGTTATGTAAATGTCACGCAACAGTGTGTGGTGGCGTTGAAAGTCAGTCAATAGCATGGACGTTAACCACGGACGTGTCCGTCCAAAGTGCAGAATGTATGCAAGATTATTGTGTTATGTATCGCGGCCGGGCAAAGTCCGCGCGTCTTCGAGCAGACGAGATGAAAGTTCGAGACGCGCTGGTTATCACAGACATATATTCATGCAAGTTTATTGTGGATTTGGATGTTTCAGCTGCTTAGGTGTTTTCTTAAAATTTAGTAATTGTCTTCGCCAGGCTCATGGCTGAATATTCAAATCTCATCTCATTGCGTCTTAAATTTTTCCGGTTACGAAATTATGTTTTGTTGGTTTTCCAATTTATTATTACGTATATAAGTCTGTCTATAATAAGTCAACTGACTTGAGAATATTGTACAATATTTAATCATTTAAAAAATACATAAATTCGGTACTTTCTAGAAGGTTCTTCTGTTGGTTAACAATGATCTCTATCTCTTAATCATTCTTGATTATTGAACCCGTGTTGACTACATCAGATTTCATTAAATCCTAATAATTACCCAAGTCGTTTAACTTATTAGACAGACTCTACTTTTAATACTATTTCCATAGATTTCTAGAAAATCTAAATATTAAGTTCTCTATTTAAGAAGGGGTTGCCAACGATTGAAGTATTATATAAAACATACACTTAAAAGTTACCACAATTAATTGTGGTAACATTATTTATTTTATTTCTATCTTTAAAGTTAAACCAAATAAGCAGAAACAGTATACTCCACAGGAGATAGAATGTCGCAGTTCGACACGTCATTGTAAATTTCTGACTTCGGGTTGTGTCCCGTGACGATTGGAAACTTGTTCTTATAGCGTATTAATTGACTAGAGACAACCGTACTTCACCTATGTTAGATGTTCCTACATGCCTCACAGGACTACTACTGAAAAAGATTTTAGTTAAAACAAGCAATACTTTTGCTATTTACATTTCTTCTCTTAATTCGAACTTAATCAATTTTCTTTGCCCCTAATATTTCACAAAGCGGATCCTCTGAGAACAGGTTCACATGAACGCGACCAGCTGCGAACAGGTGCTCGATGAGTAATAGACATAGTTCGACCGCGACTCACGAGCATAATGCGACATTTACGACCGTGCGATGTGCCAAAGACAGTTAATACCAAAATATTTATAGTTTACTACGAATGTTTCACATAACTTTACATATTATGCGATCGACATTAGAATATGAATGAACGTCTGTCTTACTTCACACTGGTGTGTCATCAGAAGATAAGTTATCATAGCACCCGCGTTGAAGCAACGTACCGCACGCGTCGTAGCAGCGTAGCAGCCAACGTACCGCTCTCGTCATAGCAGCGTAGTGCCCGCGTTGAAGCAAGGTACTACCCGAGTCGTAGCAGCGTAGCAGCCATGTTGAAGCAACGTACACCCCGAGTCGTAACAGCGTAACAGCCATGTTAAAGTAACGTACAGCACACGTCGTAGCCACATAGCATCCGTGTTGAAACTACGTACCACCAAGCTCGTAGCACCGTAGTGCCTGCGATGAAACCAAACAACGTACAGCACGCATCGTAGTAACGTAGCAGCCATGTTGAAGCAACGTGACTTGGCTAGGGAGGCTGGTCACTACGCTAACAAAAAAATCATTTGACCTGAGATGCCATGCATTTTTGAATAACAGATAGCGCTAGCAAATTTTGTTGTTTTCTCAATATCCAACAAGTTGTCCAACAAGTATTCAACAAGTTTTGTTGTTTTATCAATATTGTTTTCCAACAAGTAAAAGTTTAATCAAAATCTATAAATCTTTACATTTATCAAACCACAAGGAAAACTGCGAAATACTACATAATCATAATAATATGCAACAACAATTGTTGTATTCCTATCCACACTATACAGTATTTACGGTTTCCATGATATCACTATTTGTTTTCACGCGGAAGACTTCGCCTATAGTCAATTATACGGTTCATGCGAAACCGCATTCAATACGGCACCTGAGTTTACCTCCAAAGTCATTTTATTGTTAATACTTTTATTAATGTTAAAGAGGAAGGAGATGTTCTCAAATTTTTCATGTGCAAATTTTGAAGTTTTGGACCTTATTAACTCATCCCCAAAACCCGCGAATCTATAGAAAACAGATTTCTATAGATCCGCGGGCTTTGGGGATGAGTCCAGGATGTGTGAGATTGTTACCTAACGAGAGGCGAGCCAGAGGGATAATTGGCGATGATACACTCGTCGAGTCGAGGCTTCAAAGTTTTGAGCATCGACGCCGAGTTGCTAGCCTGTCGGTTTTCTACCGGTTGCATTTCATAACCTAATTCCGCCTAGCCCGTTCCATCATCGGACTACCAGACGTATGGCGATGCGCCACCGGTACATAGTGGACAGCCTATCACCCACACGCACAAAACGTTTTAGGAACACATTCATAGTGCGTGCAGCTAAGGAGTGAAATTCCTTGCCAGAGTCTGTGTTTCCTGATAGCTACAACCCGGGAATCTTTAAGTAGGAGAGTGAATAGTTTTCTTCTAGTTAAGTGCGTTCCATCCTCAAACGCATCGTCACTTTCCATCATTTGAGATGGCGGTCAAGCGCGAACCTATCAAAAATAAAAAATAAGAATACCAATCAGATTAGCACATGAAAGAAAGCTCGTTACCTCTTAAAAGACCTCTCCGGAACTTTCTTTGTGCAATGCCTGTTAGCGCACATAACTGAGGAAACTGTAAAGCTCTGTCTCCCTCTAGCTTCGCTGTGGCAGCATGTGAACCCTATGCCGTCGTATTCTCTGAATTACTGAGTGAACGAACAGAGGCCCCAGTCTGAGTGCTCGTGATTACAAAGTTACGCCTTTGTTAAAAGATGCAAGTTTCTGTGATGTAGACATCGAGGTTGTTGCCTCCCCAACGCCTTCTTCTCCTAAGATCATCCCGCTTGGTGGTCTTCTTCTGGGCTATAACAATCTCACAGGAGGAAGCCAATTCCCTCCAGATCTCCGTCTCCACCAGCATGGCTTCTACTAACACGTGTGGAGATAGGCCTGATCAGATCCGCTTGGATCCAATCCGATCGGAGTACTCAGTACTCACGCAGGGCACACGTTTTCTTTACGAATCAATGTTACAACAGTACAAATTTATGTATAGATCAGGTCAAACAGGTAGTCACAAAACAACCAGCGAGTCTGTAGAAGATGCGATCCTCTCTTTTCAGCCAGGTTTTGAAATGACGGCTTCGACCACGCGTTTGCACAAAAAAACTGGTTTCGCTTCCCGCTAGCGCCACTGCTCTGGAGCGTGTCATCAATGAATTCTTATAGTATTATTCATATCATTAATTCCGCGTGGATCTCGTCATCAACGAATTCCTACGGCCTTTTTAACCTTATTATTAATTATTGCAGATTAATGAATGAATCCACAGGACCCGTTCTGCGACCAGCTCAGTGATGACAACATATAACCTATTTTTAAAATATTAACGCGATGACCACAACGAACATCCTTTATGCCTAAAACTTGCGGTTTTGTCTGCAGTCTTCTACGGTGAGCACGCTCAGCTGATCAGATTCCGCCACTATCCATACCTACTAACAACCTGTATTTGGATGATTAACATGAACCAACTAACATAAAAGAAGCTTACGTTTGTCACGAATTCAGTGCGCGTTTGTTCACGGTAGAGGTCGTTCAATGGGAGCAGATAAATGTATCTCGTCGAAAACAAAAGGAAGGAATTAATGCAGGTAAGCGATTTGCACAAGGTTTAATTAAATTTCGCATGTCAGTGAAGGCTATAGCACCACATCAAGCCACTCCCCCACTCGGGCCCGTCGGTTGATCAGCGTGTGTGGTCAGAGCGGTCACGCCACCGACCTGCCCCGGTTCGCGGCACATTCACACACACACGAACATCCGACGGAGTGACGCAAAAAACGTAACAATTACCGACGTTACTCATACAACACATGACCAGTTGATTTGTAAACTATTCCACAAAAAAAAAAAATGAACGGAAATAAGTAAGTGAGAACATGAGGTATAGCATAATTAATATTTTGTGTAAAATAATAACATCGAAATTTTAAATTCCTTCCTCCTTATAAGAGGGAGTACAATGCGCTAAATGTGTTTAAAATTAAATATATTAAGCTGATCGTCGCCCATCCGTACCTATAGGTACCAATGCACAGATACCAATACTATAAAGCGTTTTGAATGAACTACGCTGTCCAATCGGCGCTGACGAATCTCAACTGTGACCTTTGCGACACCGTACCCCTGCACAGAAAGTGTTTCTATTATAAAATTATTTTTTTTTTCTTCATTAATGGGTATTATTAGTATTATTATTAGTAACCGGCTCATTGCTACCCAGCAATGAGCCGGTTACGACAATAATACTAATCTCAAATGTTGTATATACTGTAGTATTGTGGATAGACTTCACAACATTCACAGATCCATAATATAATCAGTAGGTAGCATATTTTCCCTCGTCACGGTTCGACTTACGCACCTATTACGTAGGCATGCGTTACTGACAGCGTATCAGTGCAGTTAAGATAATGACACCGTGACATCATCCGCAAAACGTTGCAGTTTTATAAGTAGGGCGGTAATTAAGTATTAAATTAGTGGTCCACCTGCCGTCATCAGTAATGACGTGATTGTCAAGAATTGTTTTTTTTATTATTATTATTGATAGGCTTGCGTTTGACCACCATCTTACCAAGATGGTAAGCGATGATGTGGTCGACGATGGAGCACACTTGCCAAGAAGTAACCTATCCACTCTTGACTTAAAAACCCCTAAGTTGTAGATATCAGGAAACACAGACTCCGGCAGGGAATTCCACTCCTTGGCTGTACGCATAATAAATGTGTTCCTAAAACGCTTTGTGCGTATGGGTGGGATTTCTACCATGTGCCGATGGCACACCGCTGTACTTCGTGTGGTCCGAAGATGGAACGAACTTGACGGAATTAGATTGTGCAATTCCAGTGCGCAATCCCCGAAATGTAAACGATAGAAAACCGACAGATTAGCAACTCGGCGGCGATGCTCAAGGCTTTGAAGTTTCGACTCTACAAGTGCATCACTACCGATGATTCTCTTGGCTCGCCTCTCAATCGACTCCAGCGCATCAAGCTGGTATTTGGCAGAACCATCCCAAAGATGAGAACAGTACTCCATACACGATCGAACTTGGGCTTGACAAAGATTGAGGAGCTGTTCCGGCGTGAAGTACCGTCTCACCTTTGCTAAGGTTCCCAATTCTTTGGCAGCCAGTTGAGCCGAAATTGAGAGTAGATGACAACGTAACACCAAGAAGCTCAAGGTGGTCGGTTATCGGCACGGTTACACAGAAAGATGGAGCCGGCTGGAATTGGCTCCGTTTAGCGGAAAAAAGACGCCTGGGTTTTGGATGCATTGAAAATGACCAGATTGGCGTCGCCCCAATCGGAGACCGCCTTCAAGGACGAGTTCAAGCGTTCAACCATAGCCTCTTGGAATAACTGGATCTGTGACCCGCTAGTTCGTGCGTCAGACACGTATCTCTCAGCAACTGTGCTGTCGTCTGCATACCCAAAGATTGTCTGTATTATTTTATCCCTGCTATAATTGGACCTAGGTTAGCTATAAAAACAATCTGGCCAAATAGGGCAACCTTCAGCACAGTGCCTCTGCACAGGACATACATCACCTATCCTGCACAACCACCTGCACTTTTCAGAATCTATACAAGACCGATAGCGGAGCTGTGGGTTGCCAAATGATGGCCAGAAAAAAATCATTTGAAGAATAGAAACGCAAAAAAGAAGAAGATTCACTGCAACTACATTCCAATTCGAAACTGACTGCTTTTTATGACTGAGCTTGTACTGACTGGCATTCTCTAATTACTCCATGCTGTCTGCTACCTCCATGGTTATCTAGTGCAGCTCGGTAAGAGGGTGTGAGTACTTTGCAAAGCCATTAGACCGTCGTAACTATCTCTTAAATCACTACTTTTGTTTTTGTATCTTTCTCCATCTTGGGGAACAATACAGAGTTATCTATTGTAAGTGCGGTGTTATGGTGTTTATGATATTCTTCCTTGGCCCGCCCACCACAACGTTGGCAAGTTCTCATTAAAGTCAGATAAGGAAGTGGTACGCACTTTGTTACTTTTTAATTATTTTGGTTTCTTGAAACTGTGAATGTAAAGCCGAACAATTACTTCCCATTGTGGTCCGGTGACTCAGGCAGTAAGCTGTCAATGCAAAAACAAGTCGGACAATACACAAAGCGGCAAAAAATGAGGACTTTTGCCGGCTACTTAAAAAGCAATTTTGAAAAGATTTTCATTAAGGGAAGCAAGAATAATAAATAAAAAATAATGAAATGATTGATAAAATGATAACACAAAGATGTCCTTTTGATGGTTTACTTTTTCCACTGATAGTCTTTCTCGTTACGTAATCTACCCTAATATTACAAAGAGGTAAAGTTTGTTTTCTTTTCTCATCGACAGAAAGCTGCTTTATTCTTGAGGCTGATGGATGTATTTTATGTGCACAGGCAAAGCCGCGTGCAAAAGCTAGTATCTGATGTTATCTTGCTATAACTGATATATACATATATTATTTAGGAGCATGCTTTTGGTCATTTGCGTAAAGTAACCGTCAAATGACATTTCAAATAAAACCCCTACCATGTTGTGAAAATCTTTTAAAGTCCTCGGACCTGTCTGCAAACTTTTTCGAGCTAACTGCTTTTTGCTTTGGGCTGTCGTCTAAAAAACCTGCCTTTATCGGCTCCCACCGGCAAATCTGCAATATTTTTCAATGAAACAAAAGCGTAGCCGTTTCTTGGATCGATCCCTACGCCCATTTTCATTAGCAAAAGCAAACCTTAAGAGTTTTCTAAGCATTATACATTAGAGATTCCAAGATTCGGTTCTTTTAACTTTGTATAATCAATAATCAAAGACATTTTTTTTCACTTAGTATTTAGTGTCAGTAGTGTACTTACTACCACGCGACTGTCACCCGCACCGTCCTCGCCGACTGTACAAAGGCTCGGCGGGCGGTGCGTTGCGCATGCGCGGCGGTGGCAGCGCGACGGCGCCAAGCAGTCTGCGCGCGCGCCACCCCACGTGCGCGCGCCGTTCCGCCCACACGCGACACGACGCGACACTTGTAGCGCGTCCCTCACGGTCACTCACTTCATTAGCTTCTTGCTAAAGTACACCGATCTTGAAATACCAAGTTAAAAGAATCGGTGAGTGACGATATAACGCTCCGCGCGATTTATTTCTCTATAATTGTTACTTCACAATATGGTATTTTGTGGTAAACCAGGGGAAATAACACCAGTACAAGGACAGTATAGACGGGAAGCTACGGGTACAGCAGTGTACCTACTTAAACTCGCGCCTTTTCCATTCATACATAATAATAGTAGGTATTTAACTATAAGATAATCTACCTCCGTAGGGGTGGAACCAATGGTTTTTCAATTTTCTATTTGCAACGTACTGACTTCGATAGTTTACAGCAGCTGTAAAAATTCAAAGTAACAAACAAAAAAGTTTCGATGAATTTTGCCAACTTGAAGCCTGAGCAATACGAATGCCTATAGGGTTCGAATTCCAATGTTATTTCACTCAAGGAAACCATTCACGATGACGTCTCTATATAGCCAACCTTGCGATATAGTTTAACCTAATCTGTTCGTGTAGGTACATTTAATATATTAATAATCAAATCAAAATAATTGTGCATTTATACGACAATAATTATTATTTAATATACAATCATAGTTGCTCCCGCCGTCTTCCTTACGTATTTCATTCATAAATCCTATAAGGAAAAGACTAGGTATAGGTATTCAAATAGAATACAATTGTGCTAGTTTATTACCTGTTCGGTAAATATGAAGCTGTCGTCATTCGTACAGTAATGTATCATAACAGTAAACAATGCTGCAATGATTTGTTACACAATAATAATCAATCTTACCTTATGTTCGATATCTAGCGATAGCGTAATGTGCTTTACCAAATACAAGGACTACCTTTATATTAATTATACCTACTGCTAATTAAACCTCCGTGCAGGCTGTGCTACGACTGTCTGTTGATCCTCTAGATACAGCCTTAGATATAGTTTCATAAATCATAGACATGATGTATGTTATTAGTACCTCATGGCCCATTCTATTCATATTACAGAGAAGTTATTGTATATGTATTAGTCTGAAATATTGCCGCGACAGACTTGCCCGTGGAAATGGAAAGTTCATATCGGACACTATTTGTTAAATTTCACCATTACAGACCACTGTCACACGTAACGTTACGTTACCTTACGTTATCTTGTTTATAATGTAACTAATAAAAGTTAGTCATGACAGAGGCACCTAAATCGTCATCGACGATATATGGTGTACAATAAAAAGTTTATCTATCTATTTATACGAATATTGATCCACTTATTAAAAACACAATCTTAAGAGGTTTTTTGTATTCGAATTTAGTAGGAAGCCTTCCGGCCCATACATTGAATGGAGTAGTAAATAAAACTTGACACACATACTAATCAAGTAAAGACAATGTATTATAGTAGGTACCAAACTAAGTAGCAAGCAACGTGCGTGGGACGGTCAACATACAGGTGGAATACCCACTTATTCATCGTTCGGGGAAAAGATTGTCAGAAAACTTTGATGCAAAACATGATACCAACATACACATCATTACACTGATTTTGCCGCTGTAGCTTACTTAATTACCTGTAAACCAGTCAGTATGTATCATAAAACAAAGAGTAAACCCAATTCAGTTGTTTCACAGATAACTACTGACTGAAAAGATAACAACGTTTGTATAAAACAGCTGGTTGATATAAAGGTGCTGCTGTAATAAAACTTGTTTGCATTGAAGAGTTATTTCCGTTCGGTTATGTTTTTCTTTTATCGGTCATTGACTACTGAGCGTGCAAGATCGAGTTTTACTCGTATATTCATTCATAAATTCGCCGTCATCGCCGAGTCATATTATATCGAGTATGTAAATGAGATGTCGCGTAACTTTTGGCTACGTGATGACTTAAATATCACTAAATACGCAAATTAAATTATTGGAATAGCTGTTATGTATTAAACAAGAAAAGAATTAGTAAATTTAACATTGCCTTGAAGTGTTAGTCAGAAATATTAGCAACGGTTCTTTGTCAACGAAATTAATCTTGGATGTACCTGCGAAAATATCTACTAATAATATATCTCTTAATGATCTCATGTAATGTACCTAATTTATAATTTACCAGTTTTAAGCATAAATATTTAAAATACGAAGATAAAAATGTAACAGTTAGAACATCATTAACTTTCACCACCACTTCTATGTGATTGATTACTTTGTAAACCAATCACACAGAAGTAATTTCAACTCACAAAAACCCGGTAAAAAATGCCGTGAGACATGAACTTTAATAAATAAAAACTTGGAAGTACAACCTTTTCACGCATCAAAGAATAAACAGCATCAAGTGCCTTTGACGCGAACGAAGCATTTAATTTCATGAACTACACACACAATAAAGAAATCAGACTTATTGCAATGCGGTGTGTACAGAATTGATTGATAGTCAAGCTATAACTTCTTCGGTTTCTTTGTCCAACTCTTTTCCCATTTTGGCTGCATCGCCCTACCCCAGCTCCTTCCGTCAGAGAGCTTTACCCATGCTTGACTGTGTACTCACCCCACTCACTCGCGCTCTTTTTGCATATTTGACCACCACGTGGTGCTCGTCTTGTTCCCCGTGGTAGGACCCGCTATTTAAGGCCTTTTTGACTGGGTGATTGTCACAAACACAAACAAAAAAATATGAACACTATCTAAACAATAGACAATATTAATCAGATAATTGATCAGCTTATATATATGCCCCATAATGAAAATTTTCTAATCCAACAGGTTTGGAGTTAAAATCGTGTTGTTTTTCTAATAGCATTTTTGCTGTACATATGTACCGCCACATGTGTGTTGTAAATATAGTATTCATATAAATATTATATTTGGGAGTTGATATCTTGGCTATCGTACCAGGTTTAAAAATCAATTACACAAAATAATCTCTTATTAAAAATCAATGTTTTTTTCCGTGGTGTATTTGCTTTTATTCTTAATTACTTCAAATGTATGGTCGTGTCTGCTAAGTTTTGCCTCAATATAGTAACACCAAAAGTAACCGTTACGTCTTGTTTATTGCTTCTCAGGGAAGGAAAATCGAGAGACACCTAATATTTTACAATTTTACTAATTGTATTTACCTACGTCATAATAATTATAAGATATTAGAGAATTCTCATATAAAAGAAATACTATATTATGACTAACGTGACTATTTTCCTGCGCCGTTTTCCTTTAAATTTCATTATATAACCGCACAGTAGAATACCTAGCTAACTTAATAAATTGCAATATTCGAAGAAGATACCAATTTAGTATTCTTTTTTTTTAATATTGCTAAATGTTTCTTTGGAAATCAAAACTCGTAAGATGAGCAATGGATTAATTATAATTATTATTATCTATTGATCCTAAAATGTCATGCTTATAGTCGTATGTACCTAAATGCAGATAGACACATATTCCTAGAACCAAAAATTCCAAGACGTGACATCCACCAACCGGCACTGGGCCCACGTGGTGGATTACTGCCCGTTCCCTCTCCCAGAGAGGAGCCCTGAATCCCAATAGTTGGAACATTATAAGGCCGACCATGCCATGCTAAACACCTATTTTGGTGCAGGTTATGTCTATTAGTAAAAAAATAGCGAGACACCTATACTCGCGTGTATATGCTTGGAACTTGCTAGTTTTCTTAAACTACAACCCAGTGTAATATTATTATTTATCAAAGTCTATACAAATATCTTTGGATGTACTAGTAGTGAATGCTTAGACACAGGTAGAGTATCGGGTATACCATATATTTTTTGTGATAATTCAATAAATAAATTGATGATTATAACCACACTCGCTCTAGGCGGAGCGGGAGGAACTGTCAGACTTTTACTGAATAAAACCCACCTGTGTTGGTTCAGTTCCTCTTCGCGCTCCAGGGCCGCGGCGCCGCAACTCTGTCGAGCTATCTCGCCGCTTGTAGGAGGCATCGATCCTTCGGGCCCCGTCCATGTTACTGAATTCTCTTCGAGGCGCGCGAGCAACGACGATGCACCGTTAACCTGCGCCTGCTCCTTATCGGCCGACGATTACGTTTTTTCCACTGAAGCCAAAAGAGGAACTTCCCGAAACTCCCATGTCAATAAGGACCTGTGTCAGGCGAAGAGTGAGGAAACCGTGGCGCCTCTCTAACCACTTATCAAAGAGGGATTTATCGCCATAATTGTCGCCGCGTGCCGTGATACAACTGTACAATGGACTAGACATAGAATGCTTTTTAACCTAGACTAGAATCAGACAAGATCGTAATAAACGGTATCTTCTTGTCCAATATACCACAGGGGCTCAAGACGAAAGTCTAACCAGTGCGTTTTTTGCTTTCATAACATACGGCTCCGAAACGTGGTCGCATTACAATGACTTGAAAAGAAGACTTAAAGTCACCCAAAGAGCAATGGAAAAGCCTATGCTCGAAATTTCCTTGCGTGATCACATCAGAAATGAAGATATCCACAGGAGAACCAAGGTTACCGACATAGCTCGAAAAATTGCCAAACATAAGTGGCTATGGGCAGGGCACATTGCACGCAGAACAGAGATGGGGACAAAAGGTTCAAGTTCAAGTTCAGGACAAAAGTTCTGGAGTGGCGACCACGTACCGGAAGGCGCAGCATTGGAAAGCCTCCCATAAGGCGGACCGATGACCTGGTGAGGGTCGCAGGAATCCGATGGATGCGAGAAGCACAAGACCGGTCATTGTGGCGACGCTTGGGGGAGGTCTATGTCCAGCTGGGGATGCCTGTCACTATAATGATTATGAATTACTAGCACGAATAAGGATGATTTCAAAACTCAATTTTATAATTTAATTGACATGCTTGTCTTCTAATTAACGATTAGCGCTGTAGTTAAGCAATTAGCTGATGCACTGCTCTTCGTGGGTTCCACTTGCGTGTGGAACAGTTGTTTCGGGTCTTGTGAGAGGAGGGGAGTGGGGGGAGGTGGGGGGGAGTGTGAGGGGGGTGAGTGAGTGATGCTCCATAATTAATTTCTTTAACAATAACAACATAACTTTCAAATCTATATTAGTAGTCGAATGCTCTATTGAACTTCCTAAATCAATCACCACGACACGAATGATGTAAGTGCAGGGCAGACCAAAAGATTTCGAAGAGTAATACAATGACGTTATACCATGACAGCTACTTAAAATCCCCTTGCGATGAGAAATAAGCGTTGAGCGTGATCAGTAACTGTAATTAATCCAGAGCTATATATACTCGTACTCGCGGTAAACAGATTAAGCTTTGAATACTTTATTAGATAAGAAACTCCAATACTTCTTCTGCACTGAGCTTCACCTCATAATCACATGCGATAAATCTAATCAGCTTAACGAGAATCAGTTTAGTCACCTGTTCTACAAATCTATCATTGTTATGGAGACCGTGTCGTCTGGGGGACTTCCTGACAGAAACCGCATGATGTCAATGGACAACACTACTTAGACCACAAAAGGCCTTCTTTAAATAACAATCGTTACCAAAGACTCGCGATTACGTATGACACTCTAATCAAAAATGTTACCTAATGACACGCATGTCGTGAGTCCTGCCCAAGTTCAGCGCTGTCCCATTTCGGTAGTGTGGTAGTCATTGTGTCTCCAAGTTCAGATTTGTTATGGTTCTTCTGTGACACGTAATTTCGTGGTGAGCAGTGCCTACGTGCACTCAGCGGCGCAGGCGCATCGCCCAAATTAAGTGTCCCCACGCCAGAGCAATAACCTACTCCATCAGACAGCACAAAATTAATGGTCCATACATTAGTTTGTTATTCGTTTGTCACCGTATGCTAATACAAACTGGTTAGAACGATTGTAAAACAAAAGTACTCCTAGCTTGTTTTATTCTTTTCTTTTTAATCTAATGATAATAAACATAGCGTAGAGTTGATCGCATATTTGTCCTGAAGTTTTTACTTAGTCCAAGATTTTGCTCATACGACCATTGCTTCCTCAGCAGATATTGCCCTACGAGTGCCAAGATTACTGACGCTGAGGGGATGTTGGTGGTATCCTTTTAATAAGTAAAACTGAGCGTGGGAGGCGATTTCTGAGTTTCCTTTTGACATTGACCCAGGGAGGCCCCGAGTGGCGCATGCGACCACGCCTAGAGCCGGCCAACGCAAGCCAGTTGCCTTCATGATGGCAACCATGACGTCAAGCAAAAAGACCACACGTCTCGACAGCATCTCTGACGGACTAACATCAGATTTATTTATTTATGTAAAGACAAGAATATATTACAACAATCTCGCAAGGAGCGCGCCTCCATTAGATGTTTATTTATATTGACACACATTGCATGATAATGAGAACATGTAATAACATGATAGGACTACTGTGTCTGTCAGACCGGTTTACCGGTTGCGTCTTGTTTATCTTTACGTTATCTTGCTGATTAAATGCGAAGTTGGCGTATTATTTCATTAGTGACATATCTACCGGTGACGTTGATTTACCGCGATAAATTTAGTTTTTAAGTCCTACATCAAGGGTGGATGTTTTTCCTGCACATTTTTCATTCGAGTGTTGATCCTGGTCGTGTTGCGTCCACATCCAAAAATCGAAAATCGTGTGTTTAGTGTTTGAGCCCTTAAAATAGTGACGACGTGTGTGCTAGCTGTCTCCAGGATAAACAGGTACTTACTGTACAAACCTTCCTTATAAGGATAAGGGTCGAGTAGTTTTTAACTACTGTTCCGCACAACACGTCCAACCTAACAACAAGCCAAATTCAAAACTCAAACTGCTATACTTACTACTATACTATTACAGAAATGTGTTGTACAACGTTTTGGTACTGTTTTGCTGTTGCAAGACCACTGCATTTTTATGTTGTTATTTATACCAAACTGCATATAATTTAAATTGTAATGTGTCATATTTTAAAGACTGTTATTTAATTTTGTAGTTAGTTTATAAACTTAATATTGGTTTAAAAGAATTCTAATTGTTAATTTGTGTAAAGTTTTAATTTTGTTTCTATAAGTAAAAATATTAATAAAAAAATATTTTGCTGTTCTGAGTCCATTAGGTATAACGTTTTTCTGAAAAGGAAATTTTGTGATAAATTTTGTAGATTTGCTTACTATGAGCATCACATAACATATTTTAATATTTGCATGCCAACTCATGGAAATGTGTCTACACTATTATATTAAGTTACCATCTCTTGTACCGCATTTAATGCAAATAAATACCTTGACTGACTTTGACTTTATATTAAGGCGTTTTATTCAGAGTTGCACATTATAATAATTGGTCCTATTTACATCATCGTTGAGAATCTCGCAGTAGTTATTTTTAACAGCACTATGAACATTTTATGAATAGTGTAAAGAACTGGCAGAGGAAGAGATTATTATAAATTACAATAGATTGTTGGCTAAGAACAAGACCCAACGCGTTTAAAGATAACAGTGAACATAAAAAAAGTGCATGAAAGAAAACAAAGACAAACAAAGTGCACCGAAATGAATGCAAATAAAGCACAATGGCAGTAAATGTAAAGAGAAGACACAAAAATGTCTGAGAGGTAGAATATTAATTCGTAGTGCTGTAACCAGTTGAACGGGATTGTCGGCATTTTTAGCCAGCAGGCTTATAACAGTAATCACTCTCCTTTACGAACCCTCCAACAAGAATCTTTACAAAAAAGAAACTTGTTTTTGGTTCCATTTCATTTTTGTCAGACACCGACTTCCGCAATTAAAGTTAGTTAGGTATTTTGTTTTTTTTATTATTATTTTGAAGAGTTCTATGACCAAATAAGTCAGCAAAAATATATTTTAAAATACGGTTAACATTTGGCGAAGATATCACAGAAAAAAATAAAATATTCAGTCGAATTGAGAATCTCCTCCTTTTTTAAGTTGGTTAAAAATTATTGCAAAAGATTACAAACTTTATCCTCGTTAGTTACATCCCGTGCGTCAATAAGCTAAGAGGTCATGATTAGAGTAAAACCACAAATTATTTCATAGATTACCTCCTGCGCAAGACAACGTAAGTCTTTCAATCACAAGCTGAGACCCGCGTCATGTGAACATTATCCTGTATTGATCATAATATGATGCAAGTGAGCCATTTCAGTTGACCTAACTCGGTGCCATCGTACTGTCGTGCCACAGATCTATTCAAGAACATTAGCACGTGACGTAACGATGTTCATTTAAACGCAGAGGAGACTGATTGGCACTTGACCGAGAACACTGACATACAAATACTCACAGTTACAATGACCTCCTGTCACGTGGCGCCATGCGGAATATATTACGAGTAGAGTAAGTTAAAGGTAAAGTGAAAGTGGACGATGAGTCGTAGACACCTACCTAAAATCAACAAAAGGACGATTAGCATAATAGCCTGCCATGGCTGTGCGAACCATGCCTGACGAAGCTTCTGATACTAAGTTAATTAGATAGTCGTTTGCATCCTTGCGAGGTACTTAACCCGTTGTTGGTATTTGATTGGTATTCTCTGAAGGGCCTCTACTTGTGGGACACATTTCACCACGTGAACCTCCTAATCTAAATATTGGGCCAAGGGTTACAGAGATTTTTTTAGAAGGACATAGCAACTAGGCACTTATTTACGTTCGTTTTTTTTTACTTTAGTTCATGAATAATTTTATAGCGGAATAGCTGAGAATATAACACGTACACTACGAATCATATTGTGTTAGGTATAATTATCATGATTTGTTTTCACATGTTTTAGGCTATACATATAATATGTACATGGGTATATTGTTTTAATATAAAGAACTATGTAACAAGTAATGCGCCTGGTTGGGTTTGAACCCGCGACCTAAAACTCTTAAATCGAGGCCGTTGCAAGATTTTGTCTATTTTGTTCATTTTGGGGTATTCTCAGGTGAAGGCTTTAACCTGCACAGGAACCGAACCTAACCGCAGGCCGCAGAGCCTCCAATTAATAAAACTGCCACGCACCACACGCACCACTGCTGCTTCTGCCGAATGCACAATCATGACCGCGCCATGGCTACGTGACTCCACGCCATTACTCACCAAAAAACCACCCGAAACAGCGCTCTCTTGTTTGGGCAACTCATTAACCATTTTGGGAATTATTTCACAACATTCCGGAAGATTTCTCTTTCATCCCTAATCTCTACAAAAACTTAACGATCGGGGACCGAAGCTCTCCCGCCCATTGACGGGGACCACGGACACAACAACACCGCTTTGTTTTTTTTTGTGCACCTTTTATTTGTTAGAAGCATTCTTGACCTGTGAGTCCCTGAACAGGTCTGCGCACGTCTCGCGAGCCCTGCGGACGAGCCCGGCGGTCGATGCCCCGCGCATGCTGCTACCTCAATTACTGCTGCTCATTATAAACGCATTTGAATCCGAAAATAAATCGAATCAAAACAACGACTAATTTCTCATACATATAATCAAAAGACTTAAGATAAGAAATCGACGACTGGTGAGATTGACTCATGTTTCGCAGAAGCCTCTTCTTATTTTTAAGGTTCCGTGAGCTAAAACGGGACTTTATTATGTACTTAAACTCTGCTGTCCGTCCGTCGGTATGTCTGTCTGTCTGTCTAGATGTCCGCCTATCACCAGGCTGTATCTCATGAACCGTAATAGCTGAAATTTTCACAGATGATGTATTTCAGTTTTTCTGTCGCTATAACCACAAATAAACAGAACATAATAAATATTCAAGTGGGTCGACAAGAAACGTGATTTTTTTTTTACCTTTTTTTGCTACGGACGGTACAGAATCCATGCGCGAGTCCGACTCGCACTTAGCCGGTTTTTTTTTTTACGCTCGTGCTCGTCTCGTGCTGGCATTCTCGGAGATAGCATTACGTCAAGTGTGCCACAAGAAATATTAACTAGTAGATGAGCGTGCGTTGTGACTGCAAGGTTGTGACGCCGGTTCTCTATACCAGTTAATATTCGATGATTGTGCAACGTACGGAGTTCCCAAAGAGCAAGTTAGCTATGTCGTGCGTCAAGAAATTGCACATGAATTTCAGTACCTAACTGTCAAAAGCAGAAACGGTAATCGAGATGTGTGAGTCACACCGCACAAACTTCTGAGAACCGAGATGAATGGAAAAAAAGCTTAATAGTTTTATGAGGTCTCTTTAAAATCTCGCCTGCTTGTTTGGGTCCATTCATGTCGGTCGGGGTGTTACAGTCCGATTGTTGTAAAATCCACCCAATATGCCACTAATGTTTATGAACAATGCGTCATTAAATCAACGCGCACTTTGCTCACTGCTCAGTAAATCCTTATCGCAAATCACAGCAGGTTTCAACAAATATTTTTTTACAAAATGTTGCGACATGTCGATATCACATTATTAGGTTGTTTTATCCGATGAGCTTCGATTAACTTTATCTACACTAATCTGTGCAATATTTAGAGATATGTACTTAATATCCATATCGATGTCATCATATGATTATGATAAAATATGCAATGTCTATGTCGCAACCTTTTTCTTTCCTACTTACGATTGCTTAATTTTATTATTTGACATGTTTTCGTCGAGTGACTAATAATCATAACAGTTTGTCACCAAAACATTCCTTAACAGATCATTTGGGTATTATGTCAATTCCAGAACCTTCCAGGGAACTGTTTTGTTAAACAATAATGTCCCTGGAGCGGATGCTGTGCTCTCTCTATTATCTTAACAATGCGGCTCTGTACCGCACGCACCTTCTCAGTAGTAGCGGTGTTAATCTTCCCAAGAGGCAGCGTCGCAGGCGCAGGATCAAATGCACAGGCGCCGGCGCTAGCGGCACCTTTACATCCTTTTTGCCGCTTACGTTCATTGATTCTCACAACTGACAGATCTACGTCAAACGTATCTTAGTTTATTTATTACCATCCTTTTAAAGCCGTTCAAATATTTGTGCCATTCATGAATGAATTCTCAGAGGTTTGCTCTTAGTTTATATTTAAAATCAAAGATACCGCAAAATGTTCACTTGGTTGTGTCAGCATGACTAACGCTCTCAGGGTGGCTTGTGCCGGCTGCGGCGTGATAACAGGCTAGTGTTATTGATGAGCTGATTCATTAGTGTGGTGACAGTCAATGAGGTCGGAGATCATTATTTATTTGCTAAATTCCCGGCACTTACATCAGTTCCTGTGCATGCCACGGTCGTGTTCTTTGCTTACATTAAAAAAAAAATGTTTAAATACCAAATATCCCTCACCGTAACCTTCTCGTTTATACCGAAGGTAATTTCTACAAACATGTTCTTAATTCTCAGTAGGTACTTTGACGTCCGCCGAGATTTTTTTTTTATTACTTTGAAGGACTATTATTTTATTTAAAGAATAACACTACCGAGATCTACACCTGTTTGTTTTACAAATAAAGTTGAGTGTCATCTCACGGTTAGTTCATCTCCAGCTGGTAGCGGCGTTAGGTGGCAAAGTAAATATTCACTAATAGTTTGTCTTGAAACAAGCCTTTATTAGCTAAAGCCTTAATCTTGAACAACATTGTTATATGTAATTAAGCTAATTATGAAAAAGCGGCGGTATTTCCCGACGCCTCGCCAATGTTTGCGCAGGAGTTATCACGGTCTGGGCAACCTCATCAGTGTCATCGTGTGTGTAACATGCACGTGCTAAATATTTTTTTTTATTATAGGTAGACTTGCGTTTGACCACCATCTCACCTCATGGTAAGCGATGATGTGGCCTGTGGCACGCTTGCCTAGAAGCAACCTATAACCTAAATTAGCCTGACCTATTTCTTGCATGAGAATAGAAGCTAGGTTTGGTGTTGTTACTTTCGGCTGAAGGACTTCATTTATTAATATTTTAAGTCAATGTATGTCGCCTGCCCTCTTCTCACTTTCCGTGGAGATATGCGATCTTTTAAAAATGAGTCAATATCATCCCGCTAACTCGTTCTGTGCCGGCGGCCGGTTGGGATTCTTCACTCTCTGTGCGAGTATATCATCCTAAAGCTGCCTTTATATTTTAGTATTGTAGCTTACATCAGCGAGTCTTGGAAGGTATCTTTATTTATTTATTTATCATAGTATAGTGTTTAACGCATAGTAAATAGTGAAAAACTCTCTGAGTGTGGTGGCTCGGAGTGGGCTCGCCGTTGACCCGGCTCTCATATCGCGGAGGTGCGTGACCGACGCGCCGCCGCCGCCTCCGCCGCGGCCGCGCCGCCTCGCTCGCTTTCGTCGTCACCCACAGCGCACGAACACACCCCCTATTTTAATATTTTCTATTACACAACACATAATTTCTTCACACTTGTTTCTGTTTATCGAAAATTGGATCCATTTTTGGTGCTCATAAAATTTTTGCTTTCCTTCAGAAACTGGAATCAAAATATTTGTAAACGCACCTAATACAATGTGCCATAATGTTATTAGTATTCAAACATAAATATGCTTACGTTTTTTTTATAAGTTAGTACTTTTTTATAGACGTATCCTTCGTTATACAAACACGTCCGATTTACCTAAGGATGTGACTTGCAGATGTTTTATGTAAACACACACCGCACATGCTACATTGTTAGCTGTTTAATAGAACATTATTCTAATAAACTTCAATCTCAATTAACTTCATATGATCTGGAGATATAGTTCATAACAGTTGCAGGTGGATTTCTTATCTTTCGAAATTGTTCTCACAATATGTATTAATTATTACGAGTATATTAAACGCTCCAACAATTATTATTTACACTGAATACAGTAACATATTACATTTTTTTTTTCATTAGACTATAGCGCTACAATCTCATATAGGTAAAAACTACATGTTTAAAACAATTAATCAGAGAAATAAACTTTGTATAGTTATATAACCATTGTGCTGTGTCTGTACCTAATAAAAGTATTTCTATTGTATTCTTCTCAGGAATAAAGTAGCTTTCTGTCGGTGAAAAAATTTTAGCAATCGGACCAGTACTTTCAGAGATTACCTCCTACAAACAAAAAAAGAAAACAAACTTTACTTCTTTTTTATATTAGTGTAGATGCATGATCATAAATTTGTAACCATAGTTATTGACTAGAGTATCCGTGGAGTAGCTCGCACGTTCTTCTCGAAAGATATCTATGCTTTGGAACGTGTGTGTGCGTTTTTCTTTTTTCTTTAATGTGACTGATCGCTCTTGACTTTTCAATTTTTGATTTTTTCCCAACTTTGAGTTTGAGTTTCACGGTGAATCATTAGCTGATGATAGGCGGCCATGTGATAGTTTTCTACTTCCTGAGCTTATCTACCGGATAGGTACTTATCAGACAGGTGTGTGACTGTACTTATTAAAATTCCTTAACAGTAGATATCTATATATAGATTACGTTAATATTTTATTATCACAAGATAGAGTCAGCTGTATCCGCATCGGATTATTGTAGAAAAGTACCGATCAATCAGATAAGCTGGCGATGTCCGTATGTCGCCCTGAATTACACAGAAGTCGCAAACAAGGGTTTACAACTTTACTGTCTTACAAGGAACCGAATGACGTAGTTCTAGATAAATAACAACTGAAACTAGGTTATTTACTTGTTTTGTTTGTTAAACACGTATTACACGAGTGAAGTGTGAGGAGGATACGGATTTGGCACAGGAACACAACTTGTTTGCACTCGACGTAGTTGTTAGTGAGCGCATGTGTGGACGGGCACGTCACGGCGACGTCACGCCGACGCGCCCTGCGTCACGCACGCAGCACAGCGCCGGCTCGGCAGGGGCCCGCACCGGCCCGGGCGCCTGTGATCTCGCCGCCCGTTCAACGACTTGCGTCAATTTGACAGCCACCGCAAAGTAGTCCAAGCGCCATGTTGGTGTCGGCAGCCAGTAACGTGTGTGAGTACGTCACATGCGTGCGCGCCGGCGGATGTTGTGCTCACTGCGCCCTACTGGGACAGGCGAACACGTGAGAACATCTCCAGTGTTTGTGCTTTACTCTGATTTGCGTCGGTCCGTACTAACGATGTTTAGGTTTCACGCACGATATGATTTATAAGTTCATCTCAGCTGTGTGAGTGTGAGTGGCTGACGCACAAGCCACTCACAAAGTATACTCGTACAAGCTCCTAGGGAACCTTATTTTCTACAATTCTACATGTAATATCTTCCTCGCAATTTTTCTAATTTACAAAATAAACTTGGACTGCCAAGCATCGACCGAAAGAACTGTAGTAACTAGTGAATATCTGCGACTAAAATAATGACGTTTTATTTTCATTTTTAACAATCCATGGAGGAATTTTGATCCCCAAAATGGATAGAAGGATATAAGGAACCATACAGTATATCAAATTCTGACTATTCATTTCCCCATATGTACGGTGCTGCCTAAGATTACGCATCTATTCCTTGAAAGGATCATTATGACGTGCATGGCGACGTCCTCCCACCCGCGAGACGCTGAAGGTCACCAGGTACCGTTACTGGCTCACCTGGCGGCGTGCCGTGTGTTGCGCAACTCGCACGCGCGTCACAGCCACCCAGCGGCTGTCGGTTACATCGGCGCACGCGCAAGGTTTCATAACATTATCCCATATTGATTGCTTTCGTTTCGATCAGATCCGTTTTTTTTAACTAGGATTTGGGAAAAGTGGAGCTTTATCTGTTTGTAACTCTTTATAAACTCAACATCATCATCTACGCGCATCATGCTCTTCTTCATCTGTAGGTACGAGTACCTACTAGTAACTGCGTATGGAAAAAAATATAAAAAGTGTATTGAACACACTTCTGTTATCTTCTTCCGCTTTATTTTCGGAATAAAGTTGCGCGTATATTTCACCATAATTGCAAGCTTAACATAACAGAAGTCAATCGCAGCGTCACTACCCGCAGCTTTAGATATAAGTAACGATGAAACATACATACATGAACGAACGATACATGCAATTCGCATACTTCGAATACAGATTTGTATGCGCGCTGCACAAATTGCCGTATCCTATTAACCTTACACAAATCCTCTCATTTTAATCTGCTTTCAGTGTCATGGACACTGCGACTAGTGTCATTGACACTGCGACTATTGTCATGGACACTGCGACTAGTGTCATGGACACTGAGACTAGTGTCATTGACACTGCGACTAGTGTCATTAACACTGCGACTATTATCATGGACACTGCGACTAGTGTCATGGACACTGCGACTAGTATCATGGAGACTGCGACTAGTATCATGGACACTGCGACTATTGTCATGGACACTGCGACTAGTATCATGGACACTGCGACTAGTGTCATGGACACTGCGACTAGTGTCATTGACACTGAGACTATTGTCATGGACACTGCGACTAGTGTCATGGACACTGCGACTAGTGTCATGGACACTGAGAGTGACTGAGAGAAACATTCGTGTTTCAAACAAAAATAAGTCTTCAATGAAAATATTTTTTCACAGCAAGCTTTTATAGCTAGGTATAGAAATACATAATACTCATTTTTGATTCCAAAAAAGCTCAAACAAGCTCAATAAGATAACCCTATCGGTTATCTTATTGAGCTAGTTACTGAGTTCTTAAAGCCATCTTCCAGTTCCATCATCAGACTCTGCTTATCATCTACTTAGTATCAAAATACTCGTCAAGACGGATCAAACGAGTCTTCTAAATTCGATTTGGTCGTGTCGTTTAACTACCGAGTTCCTACGGACACCTTCCGGTCCCAGACCAAGTCGTCAGATCAGCAACAATTTTGCAGTGAAGTTTGTCTAATTTACACTTGTATTGTGTATGCAAAATTTTAGCTGAATTTGTAAACGGAAAGCTACATCCGAAGAAGACAATCATGTTGCAGAACAACAAAGACGACTCGTTTAGAAATTAGAATAAATAATGTTCGAATAAGGTGACATTGAAGAGATAGAGACACACATATTTGGTTAATTAATTAATCAGTGCGGCTTGCGGTTCTAGAGACCGCTGCTTAATTAATTATTTATGCATACGGATAAGAATTTAGGCAAGTCTTAAACGTCTTAAATATTGTTAAGTAATCTGTTTGTGGCATACGGATGCGTCAGCTCGCGGGTCAAGGCCGCGGTGAAAGAGGACGCGTGGCCGAGTGAAAGTGCCGCGGGGAGGGCGTGACGCACGCGTGGCGGATGCAGCCGCGGCACACTACTGCAACCGGCGCCTTTCATAACACACCCGGAATACCGTTATCACCTGACACTGGTTCAATTTTATCCGCCATCGATATTGCGTGATCTTTCGTTAGTCTTTCCAAGTTGGACGAGTAGACTACTCGGTGAATACAGGTCACAGACTAGACTATATAGTGTATGCAACTGTCCATTTAATTGTATGTAAATAACTGTAAAACACAGATAAAGAAGTAATTAAATAACTGGAGGTTACACTTTTATCCTGAGTGATATATTATACTTTTATAATGAAAAAATGCGCAGTTCCTATTCCTGCGTGTGATCCGCCGCGGATGCACCCACAGGATATTACTCCATTAGTGGCTAGTTAATAAACCGGATTCCAAATGTCAAAATAAGATGATGAACAACAAATTATGGAACTCAAATCGAGCTGGACAGGCCACCAGGTAGGTAGAGCAAGGCGGTGAACGACTGGCATCTAAGGCCTAAAAGATGTGTGGTTCGTCCGGTGGCGGCGGCGAGATGCGAGACGACATTGTTGCCGTTGTGGGTAAATGTGATGTATTAACGCGACTTTCTTCGAGCTTGTGACGCCCGCAGAGAGAGGAGGTCAAGGATTCGCCAGTATGTGACATTTTGAGCAATATCTCAATCATAACGGTTATTTTTGAGACTCTTCAAGAGGATTTATCGTAAAAAAAAATTGCATCCTTCTTCGATTAAGGCTCCTATACTGATTAAAGAGCTATCTAAACGCATGTTTGACTCTTCGCTGATGTGACCCGCCGCAGGCTACCTTGGCCGGAACCAGCGTATCATTGCCGCTGGCACTGCGGTCGAATGTCTCAAAGCCATTTTTTTTTTTTAGGTTTAATTGTATATTTGACTGTATTGATATCTACACTAATAGAATAAAGAGGGAAAGTTTGTTTTTATGTTTTATTTGTTTGTGGGGGGGAGGTAATCTCTGTAAATACAGATCCGATTGCTGAAATTTTTTTACCGATAGAAAGCTGCTTTATTCCTAAGTATATAATATATTTTATGTACGTAGGCGAAGTCGCGCGCAAAAGCTAGTTTGTTATAGACAGGTAACTAAGCATGTCCTACATTCTGATTATTTCGAACACAAAAGTATGAAGTTTTATCAATCTCTACACAAAAAAAAAAACCGAATATTCTATATAATAATAATTGAATTTTAAGTTCTTCCCCGGACCGTCTACTTGATATGAATAAAATAGGTATATCCTATTGTGTTTTAATAATAAATTTTTCATACGATTATCCTTAAATACCTGAGATAGCACCGTTACAGTACCGCTACGTGTATAAGGCTTCAAATCATTTTTCCTCCATGACACATCTTAAAAAACATCTCAAGATAACCCATGAACGTCATGAAGAAGAAATGACGTAAAGGAATACCGGAGGAAATCTTTGACATAATACATTTTGTCAAAGACTTATTCGTAAAATTAACATCTATTAATTTTCCTCAACGACACTAGAATCCGCGCCTCGCGCCGCGGCGCCGACCGGGACACTCATCACTTAGATAACGATATAATATCGCGCTATTTCCTGATGATATAAAATAATATTCTTTTTTAACCTATCAATCGTGAGAATTACAGACATAATAGAAAGACAATAGGTCATAGGACAATATTGTCTTTCTATTGTGTCTGTAATTTCCACGATTGAAAGGCTAAATATCACTCTAACAAATTGAGACCCAATTGAAAACGTGAGCTTCATATTTATTAGTGACACACAAACCCAAAGCTCAGCCATTATCGTCTTTTTTAAAGGGTAAATCATCCTTAAAACCCACTCCTGTTCCTTCTTTGTCTTCATTCCAGGGCCCCGGGGTTCTCTTTCGCATTCTTCAAGCCTACTGTTGGCTGACATCCACTTGAGACGCGCGTGGAACACTCCGCGCCATCGACACCTCGAGCTCGTTGCGGACGGTCACCGGAATGAGTTACATTTACCGTGGGGCACTGGTCTTATGACTTACTACTTATATAAAAAAGGTTAAATACTAGTATATACTATATAAAAGGTTAAATACTAGTATATACTATATAGTAAACTACTATATACTATATACTAGTATTTAGTTTTTTTTATTTAGTAGTAAACTACTATATACTGTATACTAGTATTTTTTACTATGTACTAGTATATACTATATACTAGTATTTAAAGGCGGAATAAACATATTTTCTTTCTTCTCTTCTTTTAGTATTTAACCTTTTTTCTGCCTACGTCAAATATATCCGACAAACACTCGAATGTATTCCGCCAGGGTCGCACATCCACGACTAGATACTCCATCTAGTCAGCTATTCTGTCTCCTATGGGGATTGAAGAGCTAAACGAGATGGAGCACCCAGTCATAAATACACAACCCTGGCGAATAGGACGCGAAAACCTCGTCGGACTAATCCGACGCAAACGGTTAAAGGGTTAAGAGGACTGTACCGTACCAAATGTAAACCGGCACGTCCCTGTTCGATCGAACGTAGGCACAACATCAGTATCCTAATGGAATGGCGAGGATACTCTGAATGTTTGTTGGTCAAATTGTTATTTACACAAAAACTGTTTTTCGAAAAAATGCAAAGTAGAATTTTAATTTCGGAAGTCGTTGTTTCTGATTTTGTTTCTTCATTTTTTGAACCTCCTCATTTTTGAAAGTCGGTTGAAAAGTAAAACATGAGCGTAAAAAAACCGTATATTTACTTGTCATCAATTATTATTGTAAGAAGTTGTTTGGATTTCACTCGGTCAGTAGATATAGTTGCCAAAAATAGAACCTTTGCGGTCGGCGCGGTTCCCAGCGTCAACCACATTACGTTAACGACAAGCTTTCATTAAAAGCAGCGCGAGCGACGCACGCGCAGCCGACACACTTACGATATACTTGCTTCGGGAAAACCAGACATCGAAATGAAAATAATTATAATTTCTCATAGGCCTACACAGGCACTTATAACACTTCAGAAGCTAGTACACGGTTCCAATTGGTCGATCCTTTATAGAAGACAGGCAAGAAACTCCTTCAACAATCGTCACATCAAAGTACAATATTCTTGCACCATTTTTATTTCTGTATTTAGGTAACCACATCAGTGATATTATAAAATAATTATGACACAGAATATATTGGTATAAAATTTTGAAGAAGTAGTAATAAACAACTAACACTGAACGATAGTAGACTAATCGCATGTATATAGTTATCCTTCGTTTTATAGATTTTTACAGTTTATATATTGAATGTTGAAAAGTAAAACATAAGCGTTGCACTTGAATACACACTAAAAGAAGACCGTGTTATAAATTCGAACTATGATCATTGTACAATTGTTTTGGTCAAATTAATGAACCACGTACAACAATATTGGATATTCTTTGGATAACAACAAGACAACACAATTTTGTCTTTAATAAGAGAGTATGAAATATCGATAGATTTATCGATAATTTAACCAAAAAAATATATATAGCCTAAAAAAGTTTGCTTTTGTATCCAGGAGAATGGGTGATCAATATTTTAGAATATTCAGTTTAATTTTTTTTTATAAAAATATTAAAACATGTTAATTTTTGTAGGTATAATATTAATCAGCTTTTTGATATTATATTCAAATTACAAAATAGTAGAAAAGGTTTAAAAGTCAACTCTGTTACATTTTCTTTCATGTTTATAAGAATTTGGTCTCACTAAACTGCAAATGTGGTCCCAAATCATATTTTCGTTGTATTGGCTCTGATAACAGTTTTCGAAGTCCATAATGTCTAGATGAAAACGTTCTCCTTTTTCTTTCAAATACGCCTTCATGTTGTTTTTAAAGGTATTTAAATGACCATGTAGCATATGTACCCTTAAAGACATTCTGCAGCCCATAGTTTTAAAATCTTCTAACATGTTTTCAACTAGCTCTCGGTAATAGTCTGTGAGAGTACAAATTCTCCGTCTTCAATATTTTTATTTGAACTCTGAGATAAGCTTGAATGAGACAATTTTGTCGGAGGTTCAGGTGCTGGAAGTTGTGGGTTATGAGAGATTGGAGCCAAAGACTAAGCGAAATCGGGATATTCAATAGGTTTTGCATTTTTCAGCAGGATTAACTACGCAAAAATAACAGTCACCGACGTGGTCTTTTGGTTATCGCCAAATTCTTGGTGCTGCGAATTTCATACTCCGTTTTTCATCTCGATACCAACCTAAATTAAATAAAGATAACAATAAAAATTGTTTATATTAAAGAAATGTTTTTTTTTACTAAACAGTGCTGATAAAGAAATTTTTATTAAAAAAAAAACATTTCTTGCGTTCTAAACATCATTTGCAATTACTGCAAGCAACATGTGGAGCCTACGAAATATCTAAATTACGAACAGGGCATTTAAAATAAGCTTCGTAGGCTTCACATTGTTTTCACACGTATTTAAATAAAATGTTATCTCTCTTACTTTAAATAAATGTACCACTTATATAACTCAATGCATCAGCTTCATATTAACACTTTCTAGATGTCATTTTTACCTCTTTGAGTCTTCTAAAAAACAGTTAATTCTTGTTTATCACATAATAACATCAGTAGATGCTGTGTGACAGTTACGCCATGTTAATTTTAACGCGGTATTTCTAAAAACGTCATGATGGCATTGAATCCTTTTTTTTCAATATACTAACATAAGAAAAAATATTTAATGTCATAATCACCACAAAAGCAAACTTTTTAAGGAATATTGGTGTTTTTTCTTTATAATAGAGCATAGTGAATAGAAAAATCACAAAATAAACTTTAGGACAAAGATATTTTTTTTTTTCTGTAGAGTTGTGTAATCTTTCCTAAGATACAGACTGGTAGTGCACCTCACCATAGACTCAAGCACTAGTTTATGTCAATTAAAAATAAAATACAGACAGGTTTTTCTGCATAAGCCACACGACGACAGCTATAGCTTCGTATGACATCGGAGGATTGCGGAGGCGATAGTTAATAATAAATAAATAATAATAATCAATTTATTTCAGGCAACATGTACCCATACCATATAGACTAACATACATAAATACCTTGATAAATGATAAATGATAAATGATCTTTATTTTGCAAGTAGGTTTTATAAAAACACTTTTACACGTCAATTTTAGACTAACATTCATAATTACTTATAACTTTTCTTAGTAAACAAGATTAAAACCTACGTTAGTAACACTACACTTCGCACTATTCTGTCCTGTGGTATTTGTCCGCGGAAGCGACGGAACACCACGCCCTGGGGCCAAAAGTAGTCTTCCATAAAAAGGTGCAGAAAACAAACAAAAAAAAATTGGTTAATGGCCAGAAGTGGCTGAGGACAGAAAAGAGTGGAATAACGGAAGGGAGGCCTTTGCCCTGCAGTGGGACGCAGCGGGCTCAAAATAAATAATAAGAATAAATATTTGTTGAACATTTTCTATTTCTATTTGGTTCTTATATTATGCGATTATGTAATACTCGACTGGGTACTTTGTTGATAGAACTGTATATATGTAGAGTTCCCAGCCTTTACTCTTTTTATTAGACAGATCCTTATGGATAATCACCATCTGAAGAGGACAGGCTTTCGTCGTACTCGTGCATACTTATAACCCCTCCTGTCCTACCAAAAGGGTAGGGTAGGGAGCCTGGGATACAACTCGCGCATATCGGCCGCCCACACCAGGTAACTCTGCAACGTTCAAAGTAGCAATTCTTGTAATGCAAAATCTTAAAACAAGCCACTAACCAAAGAACCTATCGAGTCCTTACCGGATCTGTCTCAGCATACTTCCCACTTTATTACATTAACAAGTCGACCACAACCTCACATCTGCGCTACTTTGGTCAATATTTAAGAGTGAATGTGTGCCATTCATTAATAACGCGCGACCTGAGATGAAACTTAAACATTAGCATTTTGATGCAAGTCGGTAAACTCTGTCATTGCAGCTGACGTATGACCGAAATAATAAATGCCCATGTATATTAAACGACACTTTTCAATACACTTACTCAAAAAATTTAATATGTGGTATGAAGGCTCTATCGGCCGATATGAGTCACTTCCTCCGGCGGCTCGTGCCAGCCTCTGCGCCGTACGACCGAGCGCCTGATGCGTCAAGCACTCCACTCCATGACGCTATACTAACACGTTAATCATAAATAATCCTATCCACATTAACAACACTTTTCTCTTATCTTCAAAAGCAGTTCCGTTAACAAAACCGCAACTTGTTTGCGAAAATAAAAAAGGTTTTTTTTTTACTTATTCAACGGGTTAATAGTTGACCACCCCTGTCGATATATGGCTCCGCTCGTCAGGTGCACACTAAGCACAAGCACCGCGTAGTGATGCACGCACTCCCAGTAGTGATGCACGCGCCCGCAGCGAGCAAGGCACGCAGGCGTGACCCGCGCGGCTGGACGTTCACGGCACTGGTCGTGGCGAGCCCCTCTCAGCACACCGTGACGACCTAGCCTGATGGTTTAAGGTAGAACTGCAGTAAACATGCGTGTGCCACACACGCCGATTTGGCCGCGTCGGTATTTTATGTGATACTAGACTTGTAGAGCTACACCTGAACCACGCCACGCGACGTCGATCTAATGTAGTTCTAGCTTTACGCCGCCTAACCATGTCATATTTGTCCAGTTTAAAATATTGTATGCCTCAAATATTTATTTATTTTTATTATTCATGAACAAAATACATTTGGTCAACAGAATAGCTAATTCTGTTTGCTCGCATTGACTCTTGTTACACATTGCAGCAGCTCGCCGCGCTCGGGGATTCACATCGCATCGCATCTGTTTGTGTGTCAATATTTGTTAGTAAAACCTCAGCCAGTGCCATCCATCCTAAAGGCTAAAGTTGCTCATGAACTGACCTACAACAAACCGTCACAGTCAAAAAGCTAAAACAGTGAAAAATAAAAGCTGGCACTTCCTTCTGCGAAGCAGTAATACTAGCAAAGGAAGCGGCCGCATGCACGAGGCGACGGCCCTCACGCCCCAGCCGCCGGGATCCCGATCCTGATTTTCAATCACCGTAGATGCAAGGACGGCAAGCAATGGGTAGCTCGCCGTCCTTTTTCCGTTGGGCTTACCGGACGTCCGTCCGGTAACCGTCCGGATCGAGCCCAAGTCGTTGATGGCGCGTATTGTTCCGGAAATGTCAGCGAAACCGTAAGGGGCCCAGCAGAGTCGAAGCCTACTGGGGCCATAGGTTGTGCGATAGAGAACCCCGGGGTCCTAGAGCAAAGGCAAAGAAGGAACAGGAGTGAGTTTTAGTAAGTAACAGTCTGACACGCCCTCCTGTTCTGCCCGAAGGCGGGAGATGTCATTACATGATTTCCTATCTAAATAAATACCTTTAATTTCGGAAATCGGTGTTACTGGTTTTGCCTCTTTGTTATTTAACAACGTCTCCCGAAATTAAAGTTATATGTATTTTTCTGTAATAATTTTTGTGTTAATTTTTTATTTGTACGAAACCTCAGCCAAACCTACATAGTGTGTGAGTTCTAGTAAGGTATCTAAACAACACATCATCATCACCAACTCTGTGAACCGAAATATTTAGCCTACATCGATTGAGATTTCTGTGTAGTTATGAATTTCACTTGCCCATATTAGCGAAAGCATGGAAGACGATACTCACAGAATATAAGGGTTTGGGAATTCCCGACCACTTCAAAGTTCCGGAACACGAGATAGCATACAATAAAAGTCCCGGGAATTCCCGGGACTTCGAGACTTTTGAGATTGTATGTTTGTATTATTAATTTTTTACGAAAATATTAATCGTGATAATTTCTGATGAAATGAAATAAACTGAGCAAGTACGAGTCGGACTCGCACACTGGTTTTTTTTGTTACCTATCAACAAATTTACTATTATCAAATTTATTCCCATACCTGTTCTATAAGACCTTGCTTTATGCCAAATTTCAGAATTCTGGATCAACGGAAAGTACCCTATACATTTTGAGAGTGAGGAAAAATACGTTTAGTCCCGTTTTTCCAATAGAGGTTCGGAACTCTAAAAAGCATTTTTTATTTCGTAAAAATCAACATTTTTTAAACCAAAAATTATATCCTTATAACTATAACGTTAGTTTCAGTCTTGATAACTGATTTGTTAATTTGTTATAATCACAATCAGATTCACTTATAACCAGTTAAATAAAACGCTTTATAAAACGAACTTAGTTAAAAGTCATACTAATTCTTAATAACTTTGCTATTATTGGTCATTCGACTAGTTCATAATCACAACATCATTAATTCTCTTAATTACAGATGTTTTATTCATAATTAAATGGCGCTAAGCTTCTTCTTATTTGAAATTTCGACAATCTTGTCTCGTCTCGAGTCTCGACACGAAATTCTCGGGACTTAGACAACTAAAATTACGAAAATTCACAGGAATTCGAGACACGAGACGTTCCGGGACCCAAACACTACAATATATATAAGATAAATGTATGACTGTAGTTATGTTTTGGCGATCGGGAATAACGTTAAAAAAAGTATTTAATTATTATTTAAAAAAAAAATTATAAAGAAATACAAGACTTTACAACGGTGGCGGATACAAGCTACTACAGCTATTAAAAATAATTAATCCAATTTCAAAGAAATTGCATAGTTGCAAATACGGCGAACGCGGTGACTTAACTCTGTGTATTATTTTTAAGTTATATAGGTCCTTAAAAGACCTAAGTTGGTACCTATATCTATTTTTAATTATTAATTTATATTTAATGTTTCTATCTTCTTATATTTAAATAAATATTACTTACATTAGTGGACGTCTCGCCGACGACAAAACAAGTTCATAAACATAATTTATGCATATTTGTCGTGCGAGTGCGCAGGCACGCGATGATTGCGCGCATGCGCGGGGCTGCCCCGGCGCCGCGCCCGCGCCTCTATGTGGGCGACTACGAGTTGTAAGCTCGTTCTGATGCATTGAACTAATTGATTCACATAAACCTCTACAGGCAAACTTAGCTGAAATAAATTCTTCGAACCGAACATTGAGCCTCCCGAAACCCCAATAATTCATAGAAAGCAGCGTAACTATGTCGTAGCACTAGTTCGTAGCACTCGTAGCACTCGTAGCGGGCGTAGCACTCCCGGGCTACGAGCCAGAGGCGGCCCGGGGGCGCGGCGCTGCGTAGCACGTCACACTTCTATTTCGTTCTAATCAATAAAATTAAATAATTTCTAAGTTAACGTAATATTGCTACAAGTTATGTATTCTCATACAGTTTCCTCAACAGGAAGGTCAATGTCAGATGACTGGAAAAGAATTCGAGAAAAGAAGTGTAAGGAAACTGTGGAATACTTTAGAGATTCCCAGACGATTATGAATCAGTCAATCTACAAAAAAACTGAATTTAGTATTGCAACACATTAACTTATTCCCTGCGGATGTTTGGCGCGAGTGCGGCGTGAGTCAGCGTGCGTTGTGTAACCACCTGCTCACTAATATCGGCGCGCACGCGACCTCACCGCTGCGGTCACGTTCTTAGTTTATAAATACATATCTAATCCTGTATCCGAACTAGTTTTGTGACGTTTACTGGTCATGCGTGCGGCTGATCTCACTCGACGTCAACAGCTTGACGCGGGAATCTTAGAGCGCAACTTTTGATTTTCCTCAGCAAGAAGAATTTCAAGACATTCCTATTTACTTGGATGTTAATTTAATCTTCTAATAATAAGATTTTATTTTAAGTATCAATGCCTCATAAAAAAAAGTCTCCCTACTCCTACTCTCCACCCCTCTCTCCCTCTCAACTTTGTCTTGCTGTTTACGATTCGAGCAACAACCTAACCTATAGCAAATTTTAAAATGGAATCCACAAGGGTCATCATCCGATGCACCACCACCAGCGGCCGGCTCACCTGACGAGTGCACCAAACAATAAGTATCAGTAAGTCCGTTGTTTTATATGCATCATGCAAGGATCAATGAGTAAAAAAGTCAAACAAGAAATTCTGAGAAGGTTTCAGGTCTCATGCAAGTAGGTGGTGGGAAAAGCCCACTATTAAGTCAGCTCCAAAGCAAAAAGTTTAATAGCATTGGCACGCGAGGAAACCAGTCTGAATCAGTGAATACCGTTACCTGCGCCTCAAGGTTGACGCGCGCGGCGACAGACGTGCGTCGAGCCCGCCGCCGCGGGTCCACGCGGGCGTGACACGCGCCTAGCTTACGCTGCCCTTTAATTTAGATTTATGTAACTCATAATATGATTTAAAAAGAGCGTACACGGAGATTCTTGCACATTCTTCTCCATAAAGATCAACGCTTTGGAACGTGCAATTTAGCTGACCGAAATTCTGACAATTCAAAAGGGCCTGTTATTGGTGTATTTGAAATTAACGTTTCTAATTTCTTTCTTCCTTTTAAAATGTTTGGTGATTTTAGTAACTGTACTGTGCACATACAACTGTACTGTGCACATAAAACTGTACTGTGTACAAAAATGTAATGAAAAATAAAGCAAAAAAAAAAATTAAACAAAAAGACAACAACACATTTTCTAATTACTTAGTCCTTTAGTATTTATACTAATTAAAAATTAACAAATGCAATAATAGTAAAAACGTTTAACACACGTTTAAAACACTCTGCTCTAATACGTGTACGCTCATTTTTAACATGCGTAGTCGGCGCGATCAAACGGTTTACACATTTTACTTTCCGTTTTTTATTTGAAGGCAATCAATGAAGAAGCCTAAAAAGTCCAAGCTGTATTATGATATATAAATCTTCGAGGTGCTCCCTCGACCGTGTTTCGTGTCTTCATCAGGCCAACTTCAGCAACAAGTCGTAATGTCATTATTGCTGCTTACTTAACTGAACCTGAAGGTTCTCACGTGACCACTCAGAGGATGAACAGTCAATTATTTCTTATTTTCCCCCCTTTGATGTTAATTTTCCAATTAAAAGGGACCAACTTTAAAGTTTGCTCTTCTATATCTAAATATACTACTATTATAAACAGGAAAAACTTGTATGTTTGTAATATTTAAACTCAAAACCACTCAACTGATGTTAAATCATTTTTTCACTAGGTGAATGCTATTCTAATAGACTATCTATTTGTCATTTTCACGAGTGCGAAGCATAAGCAGAGGCTACTCGTGTATATAATAGAGTAGAATCATCAAAATGAGACAACTTTGTAAAGACATGTTTATTGTACAGTCATATTAACACATAAAAATGAGTATTGCAAATTTATACAAAAATTATAAAGCTGAAGAGTTACTTTAGTTGAACGCACTAATCTCAAGAACTTACTGCTGCAATTGAAACAGTCTATCTCTCGTTTCGATAGCCCATATAGCTAATATGACGCTAAGGCCTATAGGAGCGTTGTAGTAACCAAAGATACGGGTGAAACCACGAAGGACAGCTAGTTAAAAAATACACCAATAGCAGATTTCAGATACCCCTTAACTCTTAGGATTAATTAATCCTAAGATTTTGTAGCGGGTGACCAAGATCTGAATGATCATGTCAGCAATATAGTCCCTCAGGAGATATGATACGAGACAGTGTTAGAAAAAAGTGATCGACCTGTAGACCATAAGAAAGCGAATTCATTGAAATAAAAACTGTGAGCTTGAACGGAGTTGGGGTGTGTGGTGTGGGAGTATGAGTGTGGTGTCCAGCAATGTATGTCTGTGTGTGTAGATTTGATCAGACTTAAAGCATCTGCCAACTGCCTGGCAATATTGGATTGCCTCGTTGTTATTATTTCTAAGGTTTTAGGAATGGAACTGCAGGATGCAAATAAAATGTAAAGGTAATGATAGTAAAATATTTTAATGTCAGAATACGCATACATATCTACAAATATACATTGAAACAACAACAATTCATTTGAGAAATAATTGCAAAATCCACTTTTGAGTTTAGTCTCCTACGCATTAATTACAAGAATAAAGTTTCATATTGGGCTAACAATAATACATAACACCGGTTCCAAGTCTCTCTCTTGTTGCCCCGCTTTATCACAGCGTTGCTCACACAATGTTAGGTACCTGCAGACAAACAATATTTAAAATATTTGCAATATTAACAATAGTTGAGCACAGCTCATGGTTGTAATACCCAAAGTGATTTCATTGCTCCAGTTGTTTTGGGTATTTTCACTTTCACTGACATTCCTGACAGAAGGTCGCGGGATTTTCAGTGAATGCGTCAACAGCCTCCGCGCACGGAGACACTTCTAGGAGAGTACAATTGGAAATATCGAGCTGAACTAATAAAAGGAAAAATAATTTGCTGTTCACACGTCACGTTCCATTCATAACTTTGCAATACAAATTATATAAATTACAGAATTATTCAATAACAGGGAAAACTGGTTAATTAGGTATTTCATAAAATAGTTTCTATATTAATATTGCTGTAAAATATCGGAATAAAGGCAGGAGGAAGGTGATGGAAATCACGTAACTATAACTAACTTCAAAACAATGGATATTGTATCTACTACTACTGAAAATTTGGGGTTTTCGATATATTTTGGAAAATCCACTGGTTTTTTTTTATATTTGACCTATTATTATATACATTATGCTCGGTATACTTTATTGTATGATAACCTTTCCTTCCCTGAAGCTAGTGCAGTCCCAAACCTACAGAGATTGACTCGTTGTCAACTGTACTTACTTAATAAACAAGTTTTAAAAAATCAGTTTGCTTTAATACATATTATAGTGATTAACTAATATTGAAATTATAATATAATCTAATATAATTTAATTCATCAGACATATTTTTATTTCAATTGGAATAATATGTTTATGATTTAATTACCCTAAAGAAGTCTATTGTTAATTGAAATAGATAAACGCATTCTATATAAATTACAGATATTTCTATAATTATACCTCTTGGTTGGCCTTTTTCATTACACATATGTATAAATAAGTGTACATGATAATGTTATTAGTATATAAATAAACATGTTTATCAGGTTTAACATTACCTGCACGTTATGTCATCGGTCTGCGACATAGCGGGCACGTAGTGCAGGTAATTTATAATATGATATATTTTTTATTTGTTATAATCATCTATAGTGTTGTAACATCCTAGTAATAGTATAATTTCATATGATGTTATTCCATGTCATGGATTCTGTTGGTATAAAACTAATTTTCTTATGTTTTTTTTTTGCGTTTTGCTGGTCAGCGTAAAGTTCCATCTAAACTAAATACGATGTGCAAGCGTAGCACTTATTTATGGAACCATAATTATCAAAATCATCAAAACAACCCTCTTCATTCAAATCCTATTGATTGACCCGCAAAAGTCGAATAAAGTAAGTATCTGAGTTAATAAATATTACTAACAATTCGCTTTATGAAATAACAATTAGAATTATTATTTGTGTTCAGATAGATCCATTTATTTATTTATTGTTAGGATCGCCAACATTACACGCTCTGGGAATTTACAGGTTCATTTTATATCACTTTCTAAGTGCAACACATAGAGACAATCACAACGTTAACACAAAAAAATTTTAGTCTTAGCCATGTGTGTGTGTGCTCGTTAACTCCGTGGGACTAGCTACTACTTACACTCACACACTTCTACTCACGCAAATTTTATTTAGTACTATCACTCGTGTTTCTGTAAATACAATATACTGTTTTCATACTTTCGTTTCACTTGATGACACTTCTAAGTGTTGGTGAAGCCGACGATGTCGCTGAAGAATACAGCGGCCGAGCCGGAGTGCGCGCGGTCGCTGTGCGGCGGCGGCTCCTCGCCAGTGTGCCGCGACTCCTCGCCAGTGTGCCGCGGAAAGGGCAGCAACTGCACTTCTGTTAACATTAACAATTAAGCATTAGAAACGAATAAATGGATCATTACAGTAATTAATCCTCGCGGAAGAAGTACGAGTAGAGATAAATATAATTATATATCGAAAAATTATAATCTATGAAGAATTACTGCAATCTTAAGAAGCCATTACATAACAGGTTTTAATAACAGCCGCCCGTACCTATTGCCCACAGAAAAGACCACTAAGACAAATGATTGTGAGATTGTTAGCACGGCACGTGCAGCTGCGTACATTGTGATACAGTAGATAGCACACGAGATCATGTCTACCGGTAAACGGACGGGCACACAAATACCTAATAATATTATTTCAGGCTTGCACCTCCTTTCCTTAGTAAGTATGAGATTGATTTTGTATTTTCAAAACAATAAAAAAGCTCCCTAAATCCAACTAACTGACGTAACAGAGGGAGATTGTCATTTTTATGTAGGAAGTGAATTAATCTCTGGTTACTTACTTTTAAACCGCATTGTGAACATAACCGATACATTCTTAATTCCAGTAAATCATCACAATGAATATTTCTATTAGGCTTTTTCTCATAGTTTTGTCGGATCATTCATTTCGTATCAAAATACCTAATAATATTAATGCTAAGCCTTGCCACGTGCATGTAGTTTTTGGCTCAGCATTACTGACTGACCGTTTGACGAGGTTTATAATTAGCTGACCTGACCGACAGACGTTGTGCTGTTCAATGTACGCATGCGTATACCCATCGTCGTCGTTTTAATTTTCATCTTCTGAGAACCTTACTTAGTATATTCAGAACATTAAAAAATAACAAAAGTTGGTACAAGATGCGCTGACTAACGAACATTATGAGATAAACTGTTTGCGTTACAGCTCTTGCTGGTTCGGTTTCCTGGCTGATAAATAATTTCAGACAATAATGTTCAGTACCTAGCGTGTCATGCTGGTTATAAATAATTACAATTGTGATAAAACCTTACTGTCGATTATATAACATAATAGTTAAATAGTAATACATAATGACAGGCAGCGCGTGCGCCGACGGGCGGCGGGCGGACGAGTGGCAGATGAACACCGCGATTACGGCGGGATTTTACCTATTCACTCTACTATTAAGTATAATGAGACTCAAACGAGCCACCGCTTCCTAGCATTGTTGTTCTATTTGTAATAGTGCCAATTATTATATTATTACTGTCAACTCCACTGATTAAGTTAATCTTTTGTTTTGGTGGTGCCATAAGGTGCGCTCGTTCATTTGTCTGTGTGCGACTCGCAAGGCTACATTTTTATATTTCTGTCAAGCAGTGAATATACTATCTAATAGTTTACATAACTACGAGTCAAATTAAAAAGAAAAATATATGTCACAAAGCCCTACATGGGCAATTATGGAATGTCAGAAACAAAACTTTCAGAGTTCCTCGCTGATTCTTCTCCATGGTCATGCTAGTTTCTGACTTTTATAAGTGCCCATGTAGACATTTTAAAATTTAATTTGCGCTCTTAAAACTTAAGCCTTTAAACTCAATCATTTCAACCTAATATAGCTGCAAGGAGCATCACATTCAAATAAAGTGGTGGTTGTCACCGTCTTTGGTGTTAGTTCACACGGTTCATGACTACGTGCACAGATAAAGTGACAAATAAATAATGAAAGAATCGTACTCCAGACCACAAGCAGACACCACAAACTGAATCACGATACAATAGATAAGTACTACGACCTCATTCATATTCAATGCGTGTAGCTCAACTCAGGACTACTAAGGAGCTCAACGACTTGACGAACAGTGCCAAAGAAAGGACATTTGGGTAGGCCACATCAAATACTCAAAACTGCCAGACATCATGTGAAAATAAAGTAATCCACATAGTTCTCACATTCACAATAATAAAATTTACAATAATTTTAAATAAAATTTAGACGAACTAGCTCGGTGTCGCCACAAAACCCACATGAGTTTATTGGGCGCATGTCCTGCTCAAGGTATCAACATTATTACGTAGGTCAATAAAATATTACCAAGTATTTCCGTGTAAAACAAGAATATGTAAACACGGTAAACCAATAATTACAATTACATTTATTAATTGAGTGTGATTATAACAGGAAAGGAAGTAAGACATTGCTCCATTCATAATGTACGAGTTTCCCCGAAGATTTTGGAGCATGGTGAAGCACGAGTGCTGTCAGTTGACGTCACACGTCTTTCTAGTTGTTTTGTTTGTGTCGTGCGTTTAGCGCTAATTGTCGCGCACGAGCCGCGGGCGTGTCGCGCGCCGTCACGGGACACGCTCCCGTTCCTGACCGCAGTCGCGCGTCACTTTGACGTAGTGAAAAGTACAGATCAGCTCGATAGGGGGCAAAACATACTGCTCACTGCTGCCAACGGTCAGCATGACGAGTGTGAGTCATTGCGTAACTTGTACAATAGTCGCGAATAAGACGATACAAACGTTTACTTTAACCAACTTGTAGTTAGCTATTAAAGAGAGTAGATAATTTTACACTAACACTACCGTCTTACTTTTTTGTAAATATAGTTTAGACATGGTGATAAAAGAAGGTTAGAGAACATTTCTATTATTATTGCAAAGTTTTTCAAAATGTACAGTTTACATAAAACTAGAAATAATAAAACATATTCCGTCGTGTCACTTTCATACCGATAAAATAACTAAAGTTCGCAAGAAATACCCGCATCACTCGCTAAGTACTATAATATTTTGGCGCCCAGCGTGGGTCTATATCTACCCCTACTTTGAATTGGGAACATCTCTGTAAAAAATCGTATTTTGCCGATAAATTCTATAATGAGTTTCTTCATTTTTACTATACGAAAGTTGGGAAAATAATAATATCGCCTGGCTTAGTATCCGGTAAGAAGTGAATGCCTCCAGCATGCCTAGAACGAATTTGATCTCCTGTTCTCTGTATTATTATTCCCGTGATCCCGTCCGTCACCGCGGCGGCTGCCGTAGCAGCGTAGCGGGCCGCGTAGCAGTGCCGCGTAGCTGTGCTACGGCAAAATAAAGTAGTAAAGCGCTCAATATTTCTTACAATCTCAGTTGTATAGTAATTGGCGGTTGCCCATGAGACGTTCAGACGTTCAATAATATGTATTGAACAATATAGTTTTCTGAGCAAAACTTCAATTGTTTAACAACCTCGCAACCACGAGCACAGACGGCTGGTATACTGTGCAGCCTTCTGAAAGTCAAACTACTGAGAGTTTACAATTGAGAGATGACAAACTGTGTTGTACTTTAGTTGCTGTAGCTTAAAAATGAAAGAAATGCTTAAGCTTGTCATCCCGAAGAGTCGGCCATGGTACCCTTCGATAAACAAGAACAAACAACCTTTGGTTCATACGCGCCGACTGATATTGCGCAATACTGCCAACAAACGACGCAAAATTTTCCGGTTGCACAATATATTTTCATCTTTTCTTCAATTACACAATGCTAGGGCTAGCCCTTAATGTGCGAGGAAGAGAATTCCAGAGGCGTAACGGTAATACGAACAGTAAAAGATCCACTGTAACGACTTGAAGAGTGGGGAGGAAAGTGAAGGAAGAGAGGATGAAGTGCCAAGATTTTCCTCTCGGAACAAGATACTCAAAGCGCTCCCCTTCGAGATCTTCATTCAAGAAAGAGTTGGTATTATGAAGAACAGAGAAGGGAAAAGAATTTCTGTAGAATTTGAACATTATTAATCTCTCCTTTTGCAATTATGCTGGAAAATTATGAACGTTTATGATTCGTCACTTTCAGTTATTACATACATCATTATTATTACATACTACATTATATTTGAAATATTTGTTATTTATTTACTGTGCACACATACCAAAATGTAGTTTTTTTCTAACCTAAAGGTTGACTAGGAGAGATTGTCTATAAATTTATCAGTTAACTAGACGTGAAGACACGGCACGTACATAAACGATTATCCCGAAATCCACAACTGTTAGATAATGTTCGAAAGGCCATAAAGATGTACGACTGTCACCGTAGGTACTTCTTTTACTGATTGATAGGGATGCTAAATGTAATGAGTCCACGACATCATTAGTTAAATGATTTAATGAGGTGTTGTAATGATGCGATCCGAATGTGAAGTGATTCACAACCAATGCATCATGAATGAACTAAACGAGCTCACCTGAAGGAATCTTAGGCCTAGAAACACTGAGACGTCTCCAGAAGCATCCAGGTTTGAGTAAAATGAATGAGAATAATGGGACAGCTTCTAGGTCAGGTGAATCAAAAGTAAGGACAGGATGCACTGACCTCCTCGTGGTAGAGTGATTCAATTCGCACGCTGACCGCAACGCGCGTGGTGCTTTCTCGCTCCCACACACGCGAGACGGTCGCGTGCGCCGGCGCAACGTATTGCCGGCCTGATGTCATTCGCTCTATATTGATCGTGATAACGCGCGGTGCTGTACAGTCACTTGTTTTTACTGATAACAAGTTATTATGTCAAGGTAAGCTCTGTTATCAAAAACAGATATCTACGAGTCTTTTCTTGCTGACGCTAATTAACTAATGAAGCTGTTATACAAAGGCAATACCTTACTACTACTACTTGTTTGTTAATGATGATATTCTTGTATCCTCATTAACAAATCGCTTTTCACCCTTGAGACTTTCCGTAAAAGAGCTTCGTTAGCTAAAGATTAGCTTAATGTCCTTGACCATCGTCTTGAACAATAAAAAGAAAGGGACTTAATAAATATAATAAAGCCCGTGTGTGCGGCGTTGTGCATTGGTACCAATGATATATAAGATGGAACTCGTGTAGGTACTGAGATCTAGTCATCAACTTTTTAATACTAACATAGATTTTAAGACTTTTATAACTAATAATTCTATGGACATTATTTTTTAGTCCGAAATAAATGTATTTTATTTTATTTATTATTTAATTTATATTGAATGATTTTACTATCGTTAACCATAGTTCAAACTTTACAGGCTTTCTAAATATACCTACCTATAATTATATTTCTGGAAAATGAGACCAGACTTCCTCTCCCCTATCTGGTAACCCTTACTGTAGTGACCCTCGTCGCCAGCGAAATTACTTACAAATCATCAGTATCTCAGCACGTCAGCGAGCCTGGACCTTTGTATGGGTAATGAGTACATAATAAGCTTCACTGTGAGCTTTACAAAGTTTTTGAAGATAGCTTTTGACCTTGAAGATATATTTCGATTGTAAAGTCGTAAGTTTAACTGTTTTGAAAAACTCTCAGAAATGATTAAACAAGAGGGAACAAAATAATTGGTGTATGATTCTATAGATCAAATATCAGATTATTATTTAACAATAGGATATATATACGACTTATAAGACATTGGAACGTCACCAAATATTCATGGAGTAGGTACCTATGTAGGAATAGGTATGTACATGTAACACATTATGTATGAGTAGACCCCGCCTTCTGGACGCTATCACATCGGATTGCTCTCACGCAGATTAATAAATAGCAAACTATTGGCTGACGGGCGACCAATCAGGGAATAAAATAATTACATAACATCGGCGGCCAATCAGAGCCAGCGAGTCCAACGCCGGCGAGTGTGCCCGACGGGTGCGCGAGCGCCGACGCGCCAAATAATATTTTACTGTCCATTAGGTTTAATATTTTTCTTAAAAGGAAATTTCGTGTCAAATATTGTAGTTTTGCTTACTATGAGCATCACATGACGTATTTTAATATTTGCATGCCAACTCATGGCAAAATGTGTCTGCACTATTATATTAAGTTACCATCTCCTGTACCGCAGTTAATGCAAATAAATACCTTTGACTTTGACTTTGCCAGTCGGCCGTGCAAGCTGCGCTACGCCAGCACCAGCCTCTAGTCTACGCGACGATGTATTATAACTTGATGGTATTAAAACAAAAGCAAAAATATCAAACATGACACTGTAAAACTATATTTCACTATTAAAATATTTCTGACTAGTTGTTAGGGATCTGTTTATCATTAGTTTACCATCAATACAAGTTTTACGTAATAGTCCTGCTGAGATCCTTAGGAATATCTAATACAAACATGTAGAACTTTGGGGACCAATTAGAAAAAAAAAAACAAAATTCACATGTTCCATTTAGTTCAACAGTAAAAGTTTTTTTTTTTCATGAAACATAAGTCTACCAACAATAATATAAAATTTGCACCCTCCACGGATGCAAACAATTACAAAACTAGTCTTGTTCGTCATACAAACTTTTTCCCGGTAAAACATTACACTTCGACTTTCCTTCTTGCACCGCCAGTGTCACATCAGCTCAAGAAAACATAATAGTTCACTTCACAACACAGTCCAAGAAAGTTTATCAAAACAAAACAAACTTTACGATCGAAACTTATTACGATAGAGCGTGTGACAAAAGTGTAGATAAGATTAGCGCGCGCGAGACACCGCCACTGCCGCGCGGCCCGCACGCGACTGAGCACAGCCGCGCGGCGCGCCGCCCCCGGACGCGCTCCGACACGCTCTCATATCGCAGAGAGGGATCGTCTGATAATATATAAAGTCGACGTCTTACACCACACCTACTATTCGCAAGTCAACTTGTCCGAGAGCGCACGTTACCAATCGCTACCACACCACTTTACTTAATCACAACTAAACATGTCGCGATGCCTGATAGTAGTTTTCATGTTCCTGATCGCAGTCGCGGCCTACGTACTGGCCAGGCCGCAGAAGGAGTTCGTGCTGGCCGATGTCGCCAACAAGACTATGTGCCCTATCGAGGTGGAGATCAACGACAACCCTGACCGCATCCCGCGCCGCATCAAGTACCTGAAGTGCGCAGCGCGCCCCAACAAGCTGTGCAGCGAGCGCCACATCCAGCACGGCTGCTGCCGCCAGCACCACCACGCCTTCGTGACGGAGTGCGTGGAGATCTACGACTGGGTGCAGGTCACATTCAAGGGGCAGGACGCGCCGCAAGCCATCAAGGTGCCGGTGGGCTGCACGTGCCTCATCGAGGAGACCACGGCCGCCGCCGAGGTGCGGTGAGCGCCGCCGCCCCACGGAGCCGCGCCAAACGCGGTGGTACAATGTTCCTATGCATTCCACTTCATTCCAATTATTTATTTCGTGAGTGAACCACGGACCAGTAATACTCGCAGCTAATTTATTACCTATTTATTTATGGTTGTGAACCGGCCCGCCGGAATAGTGTAAATAGTTTAGATTTTAAGTATTTAATGTTATATGTCTAGAACTGACCTCTAGTGTTAAATTATTGTTTTAATTATTGTGACGTTTACAAGTAATGCGCAGGCGCAGCTATAGAAGCTAAGTTATCGAGCTGGTCTCGACACATGTTGATTATAAGTGTTTTTTTACTAAATTGTGGTTTACTTCTACCCTCTGCTCCGCCTGGCGGTGGAGCGCACCCTCAAGGTAAACTGTTCATGATTACATGCAAATAATATCTATTCATTTCTACACACTAGATACCATTTCAAGATACAATAATATCTAAACTCAAAAATATTACTTGAACAGTATTATTATACAAATAGTTAAATTAAATATTACGTTTGTCTGAAGTAAAAACTTATCTGTAGATACTGAAAACTTATCAGTTCATAACATAAATATCAAAACGTCATAATGTTTTTATCACAGATATAAATTGTAAAAGAATTATTAGTAAATAACAAGCAGTACTAATCACAGGCAACAATTTTATTGCGTACTTTATGATATACTTAGGTACTGATTTACATTTAAAGAAGGAAAGTCATTTGTGTGGAGCCTGACGGTATAATTGTGAACGCCCTGGATGTTCACGACGATCACTCCCTCGACAAATCTCCAAGGTCACAATTATTTTTAATTATCTTCTTGATTTTTACTACGAATACGTTTTCATTGTTATCTAATACCAAAATAAAAATAGGTGCTTCATGTCGCCCTGTTCATCATTATGTTAGGAAACCAAATCGAGGCCGAAAAATAGGGGTGAATGAAACCTGTTACGATATTAACTCATTGTAAATTATATAATATACAAGCACATATAAATATCTAGAAATTGAAAGGAAGAGGAAGAGGGGCAAAAATAAAAACTCCTCTGCACACTGACGCGTCTGATAGCTTTAAAAAGACTATTTCGTTTATAAAAAATAGCACTGCACCCCTAGCCAAGTTGATATTCTGCAATCGTTAACGTTAGTCGAAAAGTAATCAAATGTATGGGAATGACATCATCTCATCGTTAATTCACGTGGTCGGAACATACTAATAGAAAATTCGTAGCCAAGTTCACATCGTTCAAAATGATAGAATGAATTTCTGCAACGTTTAACGCTACATCTTTTGATAAACAAACGCCACATTGTAGATCGAGCGGCCGACTCAGCCGAGTTTTAACATGGCTACCCACTTATCGTTTTCTACAATTGCTGACACCGAAGCGTTACCGATTGGAGAACGGAATTCGACACGATAGCTTGGCTAGGGGGACTGGTCATTCAACATATTATTCATTAAACCCCAAGCGAACGCCGGCGTTCGCGCATCTATTGTGTGTCTCAAATTGACTGTATCTGAAAGCTACTTAAATATTTTTTTCCAAAACTTAGTATTTTTTAGGAAAAATCTAATGTTAAAATAGTCGGTAATTATTAAAATTTGCAATTTTAACACATCATGTGTAGCGAGTAGATAATATAAACTCCAAAAAAAATAGGTAACAATAAGTAAATTAATATATAATATAGAAATTAAAAGCAAAAGAGCACCAGATCGCTAAAACGAACTGTGCGATTGCCAAACGATTACGGAAAGTATCACTTTTTGACTGTCCAATTAAATGAATTCAATTTTCTTAATATTTGAATCGATATTTAGCAACTTTGGGTGCCTACCTCACTGGTTTAAATTTGACACTTCTTTATAAATAATATCTTACCTTGATTTATACAGATGTCATGCAATGAGTTAAGTTCGACTTAAGTTTAAACAGATTTAAATCACACCAAATAGAGATTTAACTAGCACGTGCAAATAGCCCTAAGACAACCCTAACATACAAAGAAAGTTGAATAGCTAAAACAAAAGTGTATAGATTACTTTTATACGGAGAAGTCATTTGGAGGAAGGGTGCTTCGTGCTCGCCCGATGAGTAAGTCGGCGGTGACTCACACTCGCAATGACTTGTTCCATTCACTAAACAGATGCACAGATATTTTAATAATACAACTAAAACAGCTTTTATGAAGGTCCTTCGATCTGTACCTATATATCACGAGGAGCCCCGCTAGGAAGTGTCCTTGGACCTTTGTTGTTTCTCATTTACGTATATCAATGGTCTGCCGAAATTGACATTTCAATCGCTTTTATTCACTGACTAGCTTTTACCCGCGGCTTCACCCGCGTATATAAAACATAGCTTTTGCCCGCGTGTCATTAGGTACTTAAGGAATCGGGATAAAAGTCTATGTTCTTTTCCATGTCAAAGGCTATATGCTTACCAAATTTTATCCAAATCCGTCCAGCCGTTTACGCGTGATCAAGTAACAAACATCCAAACATCCACACTTTCACATTTATAATATTGGTTAGGATTATACCGCGTACGAGTGTACTATACTTAAAAATTGAAACTTACCAAAATGATATAATCGACTCTATCCATTGCATTCACATCTACTTTTTAATTAATAAAAATTTAACATAACAAAACTTATGACATTTAACACTAGCTTTCGTCCGCGTACATAATCAAATCATATATTATTATATATTACTCAGGAACAAAGCAGCTTTCTATCGGTAGAATTTTAGCAATCGGACCAGTACTTTCAGAGATTAACCTCCTGCAAACAAACTTTACCTCTTTATAATATGAGTATAGATTTCCTTGTAAGTACATTTTTGGAAAATTTAAACATCGCGACACAGAGGTATAATCCTACCATTACACACAAAACTGCATTATTATTGAACTTTTTCTAGTTATGGCACACAACATCTTTTATAAGATTCCTATTGAAATAAAAAAAATAACGAAATACTTGATTTAAAAAAAAAGCAAAGCGGCACGCAAATATTAAAATACTTATGATATAAGGTGTAAGCAAAACTCTATAAAATTTATCACAAAATGTTTTCAAGAAAAATATTAAACTATTAAAAAATATTTTAAAAGATATTGCTACTTGTACATATAAACAAAATAAACCATTTTATAAAAATTAAAAATTAGATTTTTTTAACCAAACTACAAAATAAAATAACACAATGTTTGTAGATAAAACTTAAGATTTAAATTAGATACTATTTTGACAGAAGTTACGACATAAACATGCAGTGGGCCTGCAACAGCAAAACAGTACCAAAAACAAAACGATCTAAAAACTTTTCTGTAATGGTATTGACAAGAACTTTTTTTTGTTAAATTCCTTTAAATATTAAAAAAAAAACTTCAGACTGTGTGACATGAGCCACTTTTTTTGAAATTGCAAAATTTTCCGTAAGAAGCGTCTGTGACAAAATTTGATATCGAGTTATGAATAAGTGTGACCAAGTATACACTTCGTTCAAATACATAATTAAATTTTTGGTACTGGCAATTGTAAATGGTAGTGCGTAACGTTTCGTTTATAGGGTTCCGTAGTCAACTAGGAACCCTTATAGTTTCGCCATGTCTGTCTGTCCGTCCGTCTGTCCGTCCTCGCTTAATCTCTGTGACCGTTAGCACTAGAAAGCTGAAATTTGGTACCAATATGTATATCAATCACGCCGACGAAGCGGTAAAATAGAAATTGGAAAAAAAATGTTTTATTAGGGTAGCCCCCCTATATGTAAAGTGGGAAGTGTTTTTTTTTTAATTTCAACCCTAACGTGTGATATATTGTTGGATAGGTATTTAAAAATGAATAAGGGTTTACTAAAATCATTTTTTGATAATGTCAATAATTTCGGAAATAATCGCTCCAAAAGTAAAAAACAATGTGTCCCTCTAACTTTTGAACCATAAGTTTAGAAAATATAAAAAAAATCTGAAAAATAGAACTTTATAAGGACTTTCTAGGAAAATTATTTTGAACTTGATGGAAAGAATAGTTTTTGTACAAAAAAGACAAAAAGGTTCTACAAATGTAGTATAATCGTATATGCAAGCATTTTTTTAAACTCATAAGTGGGTACACTTATTGTGACGGACGGGAAACTACGGAACCCTACACTGAGCGTGGCCCGACACGCTCCTTGCCGGTTTTTGTTTTATTCATTATTGCTTTTGATTGAAGAATTAGTTTTTAAAAAAGCGATTTCATATGAAAAGAAATATGACTGTTAAATGTGGGTTCTGGAAAACTAAAAACTATGTCCAGATAAAATCAAATTAATCTACATCATTTAGAATTTTTGTTGAGGCGATTCACAAAATATTTTGCTATAATTTTACGTGAAGTAAACAAAGGTATGTTAACTTACTATAAAATAGTAAACAAACGAGAATTAGGACATACATAAGCCCCGACGCGACGTTCAGCAGTCTCGGAGGAAATTATTGGTAGTTTCGTCCTAATCGCTTATTCGTTAGGTCCCATTATCTTGTGGAATACAAACAGTCTGGCGAAGTAACCTCTGGAATGATTTTCCGATACATTTTTTCTGAGATTACTCAATTAGAGCCGCGTTGCTAGGCACCCTTCGCCCCCCCGGGCGCACCGTTCCATCGTTTTATAATAATATTTAGTAGAGTTAACATCGTCTGTCGTACGAAACTACCAACGAAATAATGTTCTTACTATACTGTTACGACACATATACAGGTCGCATAAAGGAGACGGGCCCTGTGGGAAAGGAGGATTTAATTGTTGTCAAAAGGAACTACAAGCCCTAAATTTTAAATATTTGTGAAGTGGAAGGTCGAAACCAAACACAAAAGATAACAAGTATCATATTATTATTAGTATTTGAATTCTGTTCCATCTCCGCAACGGATTAGAATTTAGAAATTACTTTTCTTTGGAATTTGAAAACATTAAGTAGGTATCTATTGTGTTTTTGGGTATTGAATCATCCGCACCCGCAAGACAATACACGAAGCAAATACTCTACTCGTATTCCCGGGTGGTGCTTATCAGGCGACACTAATTGGTAGGTAGCAGGTTCCCACCGTCGGCTTGCGACCACCCACCGGGCAAAGACATAAACGCGCCTAAACGTGTTCCGGTATGATGCTCAGTATAGCCAATTCAGAATCGTTTGGTCGAAATAGCTGTTCCAACGCAGGCAAACCTATCTAGCTCGAGCTGTTATGGACATATCGGGAGACTAGTCACTGAGAGTGGCGGGATCCGGAGCACGGCGCGCTGCTGGCCGACCGAAGGTATAGTTAGTTACTGTAACGTTAGAAACTGAAAGAAAAACAACACACATAGTGCCGCACATTCAAAATAATAAAATTTAACTTTACAAAAATATACCTAATAGGTATTTTACAAAGTAAATATTTATGTGAAACGTAATTTAGAAAAAAAAATACAATTTGTAAAATAAAAACAATCATCAATGTCAAATAGTAAAAAATAATAAAAAGGACAATTTAAAAAATGTAAAAAGTCAAGACTATTTAGTTCGTAGTAGCGGTGTCGATACTATATTACTGTAGGTACTGTAGTTCGTTTTCCAGTTCAGGAGAGTGGTTTTAAGAAATATTTAAATGTTGTAGTTTATTCAAAATTTTGTAACAACAATATGTGGGGTACTCCCCACTCGGCTTCACTACAACTTTCCAACCTTTATGTACATCGGCATACCTAGACATTGAAAGACAATATTGATAAAATTGAGTTAGCTAGAGTACTTAGGATACTAGGATGACTTAGCTTAGGTAGCATCGATCATCCTTAAATAGGTACATAGCTCAAAGCGTTTATTCAAATTAAACCTTTTACAGGCTTTTGAATTGTCAAGGCCACTGACCAGCCACAAAAAAAGATAAAGCTATTCGTACGATCCAAAGTGTAGATCTTTACGGAGAAGAACATGTAAGAAACTCCAAGGACACTCTTTAAAGCGATAAATAATTACAAATTATGTTAATATCGTAAATCTTGACATGATGCATAGGATATAAGAGATCAAAGTGCACGTTTAAAATGATAAATGTTTTAAAAACACGTCACTTCCATTGTTTCGTCAGTTTGAATTATACGAAGCCGATATTTTCAAGTTGATTTGACTTCTCTAATAAGAAACACCGAAACAAACTGAGGTCAAAGTCTCTTTTTAAAGTCCATACAGCAAAAATGTACCTAATGGTCACATCATATGAGAACCATGCAGATTAGTGTCTGAGATGGTTGAGTGGCTCTGGGCCCTGTCCAATCAGTGCAAGCATATATCAGTATTCGTATAGCTCAACTCAGGACTAGAAAGGAGCTCAAGGACTTGACGATCAATACCAAAAAGGTCGTTTGAATAGGCCGCGAAAAAACTCAAATTACAAGACACACGTTAAAATTACTGAAAAAAAAAATACCTAGTCTTCACATTGACAATACTAAATAAAAAGACCTAAATAATAAAAAGCATTATTTAAAGAACAAAAGAATATATAACAAGAATTTTAGTGCTCAGGTACTAGAGTAGGTCAACCACAAACCAGCTTGTTCTCAAGATAGTCCTTTACAACTTAAAAAGCCTTTTGTTAAAATCTTGGTTTTACAAACGATTTGAATTTATTAAGGCGTACTTATTTCTTAAATATGACTAGAAAGTTTAATAAAAAATGTACCTATATATTGACATGTAAGTTAAGTGTTTGTTCCTGGTATATTATGGAAATCCTTGCAGTTTTTAATCATGTTAATTTGCCTGCTGCGGTATTCCCGTGCGAGTATAATTTGGGTGTCTTCAAGGCTAGAGCTTCATAGGCTCTGAATAAACTAGTGCGCCTCACCATACATCGCAGACGCCCGACAGGCACTAGTATCTGGATCGCAGTCAGGCACTAGTTTATAACAAATAAAAAAATATGGGCTAAAAAAAATATTGTCGTACATAAATATATGTAGGAATCTACTGTAGGTATAATAGATAATCGCTAAACGTTTGTGTAGAACTAACCATAAATATTTAAAAAAAACCGGCCAAGTGCGAGTCGGACTCGCCCATGAAGGGTTCCGTAGCAGCAAGTAACATAATATAAAAGTTCTTGTTATGTGTTGTAACTTTGATCGATGTTTTAATAATAGTGTATTTTTTTCGATTTATGACGCATTAAAAAAAACTACTTACTAGATTTCGTTCAAAACAATTTTCGTTGGTAGTTTTTATAGTAATGTACATCATATATTTTTTTTAGTTTTATCATTCTCTTATCTTAGAAGTTACAGGGGGGGGGACACACATTTTACCACTTTGGAAGTGTCTCTCGCGCAAACTATTCAGTTTAGAAAAAAATGATATTAGAAACCTGAGTATCATTTTTGAAGACCTATTCATAGATACCCCACACGCATGGGTTTGATGAAAAAAAAATTTTTGAGTTTCAGTTCTATGTATGGGGACCCCCAAAATTTATTGCTTTTTTTCTATTTTTGTGTGAAAATCTTAATGCGGTTCACAGAATACATCTACTTACAAAGTTTCAACAGTATAGCTCTTATAGTTTCGGAAAAAAGTGGCTGTGACATACGGACGGACAGACAGACAGACAGACAGACAGACAGACAGACAGACAGACAGACAGACATGACGAATCTATAAGGGTTCCGTTTTTTGCCATTTGGCTACGGAACCCTAAAAAGATAACTAAATGAAACTGAAGCTGAGAGAGAACCACTCACAACAGACAGCACCCGTTCACGAACATGCCTCATGCGCCAGCACCACTCAGCTTCATCGTTCTGAAGCGCGCCCTAGTGGTTGCGGAGCTGAACCATAATTACTCATGGAGATAAGAAGTTGGGCACTACTGAAATTCGCTCCGTATTTAATTGTTTTTATGCACCTGCCATGTTTTCTCTTCACCACCCTAGGTTGACTGGTAGAGAATGCCTAAGGCATTAAGTCCGCCTTTATACCTTTGTTGCATGAAGTTTTAATAAATAAATAACAATAATAAAAGCAATATAAATAATAGTCAAAAACTAAATGCAAAAGAAAATAATATTTCCAACGACTTAAAAAGTAAATAACTATTTGAATCGATTTATTAGGATGAAATAAACTAACGAATAACAATATAGCCGATAAAGTGGATGGGTACTATATATATTAATTAGGTAGAGATAGTCGGTAAATAGAAACTTTATTTTAAAATTTCTAGTAGTTTTTCCGTGTCTGCACACTTATGTTTTGCCAAAAATTCCTGTATTATTAAATTAACACCTATTGAACTTAAACTATAAATCTGTAGTATTCTGTTTAACTGGTTATTTATAAAAGATCACAAAAATATATAAAATCGATTACCAAAAGCATGTTTAGTCCGAGAGTTAGCACAAACCAGACCTTTTCTTTTCCCATCTCCCTCAGATAGGAAAAGAAAAGATCTGGTTTGTATTGGATTAAAATGAAGTTCAGTATGTTTTAATAAAACTACATTTCAAACAAATAATTGGAGTACCTACTGTTAGAACCTAACACTTAGTAACGATTTGTAAAAAGGAAAGTGGGAATACACTCCTAATTATGGGTATAAAAGGATCATTAGGCAACGCGAATACTTTCTGCGGTGACGTGTGCGTGTTATGTAGTAGGTACCTATCCTTGATATCTAATTTAGTGAAATTACGTAAATGGGTTTTTTAGCAGATTTGATTTACCTATACCGTTTGTTAATTATAACGCGATCAAGGAAATAGGGTACACCAAATGGTTGCTCATAAAGTACAAAAATATTCAATAGATATACATAGACGTATGTATGTATAGATAACGTGCTGTAACGAAAATAGATTAGGTACATATGATGTGTTACACAACTAATCATTAAACAACCGTCAAACTGTTACTAACCCACCACGGAGTAACCAACTTACGGTATAAGTACAGGTTAAATCTTAGGTCATAATATGATTTAAATGCCCATGGAGTTTCTTGCACGTTCTTCTCCATAGAGATCTACGCTTTGGAACGTGCAATTTAACTTCACTTTTCTCGGACTGACCGACATTTGACTATTCTAAAGTGCCTGCAAATGATCTATTTGAAATAAACGCTTTGACTTTGTCCTTTTTTATTTTTAGTTTATACTAATGATTAACCATATTTGTTGCAAAATAAACTTAAAATATGGAGTAGTTTGCTGACGACACTTTGATTTATAAGATAAATAGAAGGACTAATAGTCTTGACGACGAAAATAACGCCCTAGGTACTGCAGGTCCAAAACTGGGTTTAAATGGGTAAAAACTAAATGCGTAAGATTTTCCTTTAGTCCAGTCAATATCGACACAAAAAAGCACAAACATCGCAAACGCGCATGCAACTACATTTTTTTATACATTGATAGGTCTGTTGAGAGTAGTTTACACACAAGTTTGCAATCTACACGAGTATTAAAAAAAATGTAGATACACAATGTGTTTGATGTCGATTTTGACTGGGCTACTTACCTAATATTAAAAGTTGCGATTGTGACCTAGTATTGAATAATAAAAAACTAGAATTTGTTGATAAAACAGTTTTTCTGGGGATCACGCTTGACTCAAGGCTACAAAGGGGTCCTCATTAAACATCTCTTTCAGGACGGCTTAGCTCAGCTGTATATGCTGTTAGGACAATCCGCCAATTTATGATGAAATGTTACAATAAAATACCTCCCCAAATATTTGCTAACATTAACCGAGGAAGGGATCTCAAGTTCAGCAGCCGCTAGTAGCCAAGCAGGTTCAGCTACATTTTACCTTTACATAATTAGGTCCCTAAATTTTGATTTATTAATTTCTTTACAGTAATAATTACCATAATAATGATTAAAATGTTAAATGGGTTTTTATTGTTGTGTCTGTGCATGACACGCGCTACGTGCGTCGATGTCGGTGGGTGCGACGCTCTACACTATAAAACCGCGCACGCGCCGATCCTTCACACAATTTCGCGAGTTATCTCAGCAAGCGCACACACCTCTCATAACCGCTCTTATTTTCCGTATTCAACATGTCGAGTGAAAACTTCCTTGTAATAGTGATCTTGGCGTGCACTGTGAGTGCTGTAGTGGCTAAACCTAACGGAATGGCGTTCGACATCGCAAGAGACCAGACCGTCTGCAAGACGAAGGTAGAGTTCGATACAAACGAGGACCGAATCCCGAAAGTTATCAAAATGCTCAAGTGTGAAGACGACCCTTACGTGATGTGTCCCGTGAGTGGCGGCAAGAGCACGCCCTGCTGCGGCGCGCTCACTCTCGCCGGCGCCGCCAAGTTCTCGTGCATCGAGGTGCAGGATGTCGTCACGGTGAAGAATCTTATAACCATGAAGAACGATTACTTAACAGTATCCATCGGCTGCTCGTGCATCAGGCAGAACCCCGACAAGGCCAAGGAGTGACACAGCGCCCGACCACCACTAGTTCAGCTTACGACTGATGTTCCTCACGTAGCATGTATTTATTAGCATCTAGTAATTTATTGTTTGTTGTTAAGTGTGATCACAGATCTCAGTGTTAGACTTTAAGGTAGGTTTATGGCGCTGTGACTTAGCGCCAGTTGTATGATCCGTAGCTGCTTTTATAAACTGACAGTTAATTTAAAATAGTAACTAATTACAGTTTCGTTAAAATGCGTTGTTCAAACAATAGTTAGCTGGACCGATGATCAAATAAAAAGCTATTGATCAAGAACTACCCATCGCTGGTGACAACTACGGATCAGAAGCTGGCCCTTTATCAGACTACTTACGTAGGGTTATTTATTGTTTAAGTAGCAATTTTTTTTAAATATCCAATTGCCGCGTGTTCATGGATTGTTCTGAATTAAATTTTCATTTGAAAAATTGAAAAACTGTTTATTCAAAACGCTCGGATGGATTGTGTGTTGTTATCTTATTTATAATAAAATACGAAGTTGAAGAACTTTTGTTGTTTGTATTCACCTCCACGCCTCACTGCTCATCTTATTGCTTATTTAGACTACGAAATGATATTTATTCAAATACTTCTGTACCTACCTACCTACCACTCGTTTCGCATATCGAATAGCTCCAACTCATAGCAAATCTACTAATGGCTAAATTGGTTAACGGACATACGTAAGTACAGGTCACGCGGTGAATTAAGATCGCTCGGCAAAAGTGGAAGGGCCATGCACAGTATTCAATTCTAAGGTCTATTTGGCAACGTGCGGGCGCGGGCGGGTGTGCGCTGGCGGCGACACGTCATTGGTTGATAGAGTCGCTCTTCAATTCCCGCGTTGCGTTCTCGCGTCTTATTGGATACTGTTTTACTTAGATCCTGTACGTACAGCCTGTGTTATCGTATTAGTAATACGTAGTCGTAAAAAAAATGGTTAAAAATAAAGTTTTGGAACGGCAAGCCAGAAAAATGGCTTACGACGTGAATTGTTACGTTAAGAAAGAAACTAACGAAATTATTTATTTATTTTTAATAAAAAAAAAATATTTTTTCATAATTTACCTACTTACAAGATAAATTATTAATTAATAAAAATAAAAATTAATTATTAGATAAATTACAAGCAAAAACTAGTGTGAAGTTATGTTACTAAGTTTCAAACATACGAAATTAAAAATAAAATCCTAACATACTAAGAATTTCTGTGCGCAATTGTACACATGCGCCGATTGCCACCACTACTTTCACCGAGCGATCTTAATTCACCGCGCGACCTGTACACGGAGACGTACCTATCGTTTTACCAGTAGGAAGGCATTAAGGTAATAATAACTCGAAATCATCATCAGAGCACAAAAAATAAAAAGTTTTAAGTAGGTAATTAGAGTATCTGCCTACAATATGTTTTATTTTACTTCCTATAGTTTTGCTTCACATACGTGCGGATGGGAAGATATTTCGTTAAATCAACTTTTTTTTTTTTAATTGGGATAATCTAGCGCTTGACTGCGATCCCACCTGATGGTAAGTAGCGATGCAATCTTTGATGGTGAGGCGCAGTAGTTTATTAAGAGCCTATTCACTCTAGCCTTGAAGACCCCCAAATTATAATCGGACGGGAAGACCGCAGCAAGCAGACTGTTCCAGTCCTTCGCCGTACGCGGTATAAACGACGAGGCGAAACGCTTAGTCCGGACCGTAGAGATTTCAACAACGTACGGGTGAATATTCGCCGTACGTCGGGTTGTCCGATGGTAGAATTGCGATGGCGGAATCAAGTCATGCAATTCCTGCGCACACTCTCCAAAATGCATCCTGTAAAACACCGAAAGGCTGGCTTATAGTGGAACGGAAAATTCATCCAGTGTTTCACATCGCTCGGTTTTCCCTTGTTGATAATTCCCACACTTAGGTACCTACTTACATAAGTACTCACTTAGCTACTTGATAATGCTGAAACTTTTAAAAATAATAATAGGTACCTATGTACTCATAATTAATAATAGTACCTATATTATGATATAAGTGTGTTAGTTATTACCGACAAGGCGGTCTTTAGACCCGAGCCGTGGCGAGGGTATTAAGAGAGCCGAGAACTGTAATCATTAATTACTCACGTGCGTCATACGACGTTTTTCAGTACACTTGTGAAGAAAATAACTATAAAACTAGTAAACTTTTGTGGCGGTAAAAATTTGTTTCGCGCCCGTATTTTTTTTTAATTTACCTTTACACGCTATAGTGCTATAATGTAGTTAAAACCTTATTGTTCAACCTTTCCCCCACCATATTTATATTTATTATATTTTAATTACAGTGGCTAGTTAAGAAATATGAACCTAATTAGATAAAAAAAAACTACTCTGAAATAAAATACCGACTAGAAACCCTTTGCCATATCTATAGTAGGTAGATACAGACCTAATTTCTTTGGGTTTGTGATTAACCAAGTTACGTTTCAAGTACCCATTAGGTATATTGTTACCTAATGGGTACACTCACTCCAACTTATCTAATATCCACGTCCGTCGATGTTGGATCGGTAAAGGAGAGAGGAGATTGATCACCAATATGTGACCAATGAAGGTTCGTTAATTATATTGCCTACTTAACAATTTACACAAGCACACTACCCGTTCATTGCTACGCTCGACGCTACGTAATTGTCGCTACGCGTATTATTGCTACGCTTGTCGCTACGCGTATTATTGCTACGCTTGTCGCTACGCGTACTATTGCTACGCTTGTCGCTACGCAATTGTTGTTACGCATATTATTGCAACGGTCGTAGCTAAGCAATTATTGCTACGTGTATTATCGCTACGGTAGTCGCTACGCAATTGTTGCTACGCGTATTATGGCTACGAGTTGACGTAATTATAAGTTGCATTAATTACTTAGATATAAATGTTATATTTATTAGTTTCCTTTCAGAAACTTTGTTGCCATTTAGGTAATTTTAAATGAGCATAGATATTTCCAGGAAAAACTAAAAGAAGTAAAATAAAACAGAGTGTAGGTAGATACTCCAAAGAATCTATGATTTTTCTTAATTACCTACTTAAAACTTTTTATATTTTGTGCTCTGATGATGATTTCGAGTTATTATTACCTTAAAGCCTTCCTAAAGGTAAAACGATACGTCTCCGTGTACCTACGTATGTCCGTTAACTAATTTAGCCATTAGTAGATTTGCTATGAGTTGGAGCTATTCGAAATGCGAAATGAGTGGTAGGTAGGTAGGTACAGAAGTATTTGAATAAATATCATTTCGTAGTCTAAATAAGCAATAAGATGAGCAGTGAGGCGTGGAGGTGAATACAAACAACAAAAGTTCTTCAACTTCGTATTTTATTATAAATAAGATAACAACACACAATCCATCCGAGCGTTTTGAATAAACAGTTTTTCAATTTCCAAATGAAACTTTAAATCAGAACAATCCATGAACACCCGGCAATTGAATATTTAAAAAAAAAAATCCTACTTAAACAATAAAAAACCCTACGTAAGTAGTCTGATAAAGGGCCAGCTTCTGATCCGTAGTTGTCACCAGCGATGGGTAGTTCTTGATCAATAGCTTTTTATTTGATCATCGGTCCAGCTAACTATTCTTTGAACAACGCATTTTAACGAAACTGCAATTAGTTACTATTTTAAATTAACTGTCAGTTTATAAAAGCAGCTACGGATCATACAATTGGCGCTAAGTCACAGCGCCATAAACCTACCTTAAAGTCTAACACTGAGATCTGTGATCACACTTAACAACAAACAATAAATTACTAGATGCTAATAAATACATGCTACGTGAGGAACATCAGTCGTAAGCTGAACTAGTGGTGGTCGGGCGCTGTGTCACTCCTTGGCCTTGTCGGGGTTCTGCCTGATGCACGAGCAGCCGATGGATACTGTTAAGTAATCATTCTCCATGGTTATAAGATTCTTCACCGTGACGACATCCTGCACCTCGATGCACGAGAACTTGGCGGCGCCGGCGAGCGTGAGCGCGCCGCAGCAGGGCGTGCTCTTGCCGCCGCTTACGGGACACATCACGTAAGGGTCGTCTTCACACTTGAACATTTTGATAAGTTTCGGGATTCGGTCCTCGTTTGTATCGCACACTACCTTCGTCTTGCAGACGGTCTGGTCTCTTGCGATGTCGAACGCCATTCCGTTAGGTTTAGCCAACACTGCACACGCAGCGCACGCCAAGATCACTATTGCAAGGAACTTTTCACTCGACATTTTGAATACGGAAAATAAAAGCGGTTATAAGAAATGTGCGCGCTTGCTGAGATAACTCGCGAAATTATGTGATGGATCGGCGCGTCCGCGGTTTTATAGTGGCGGACGACGCAGGTAGCGCGTGCCAGCGCCGAAATACAAACACGCGACGGTCTTGCACAAATACAACAATAAAAACCCATTTAACATTTTAATCATAATTATGGTAATTATCACGTAAAGAAATTAGTAAATCAAAATTTAGGTAACTATGTACCATAAGGTAAAATGTAACTGAACCAACTCGGCTACTAGCGGCTGCTGCACTTGAGATAATTTCGTCGGTTCTAATGATAGCATTTGAGGTATTACGTATAAAAGGTAGGTATACGTAGGGTACCTACACCCTATTTTATAATTAGTACAAAAAAATGTCATATTTTTGTAGTCAGTAGTGGATACTACTGCGCAATTGTTGCTACGCGCATTATTGCTACGAGTTGACGTAATTATAATTTACCTACACTACTTAATTAAAATTTCAGTGTTGCCATTTTGGTGATTTTAATTTATAAAACCCAAGCGAACGCCGGCGTTCGCGCACCTATTGTCTTTCTATTGTATCGACGACCGCAGGCAATCGCGAGAGCCATCTATCAAAATATACTTAGATCTAAGAAAAAAAGTGCGTAGGTCTTAGTAGGTATTTCATAGACCACCAAAATAATATGAAGATTAACTAACCTAATAAAAAACTATTTTGAATGTAGTTAAAAGATCCTGTCGGGGAAACGGAAATAAATAAATCGTTCTGTCGGTGGACAGTCTAATGACGAATCGGTCGTCGGAGAACGGCTGCATAATCAATGCCAACAGCTAGAACAAGACGAGTGCTAAATTCGAGGCAGGTCGTGCGTCGTGGTGGTACAGGAATGTGAGCCGGCCTTACAGCAGGGGCGCGGCGGGGCGTGGCATGCGCGTGAGCACTTGGCCTTAGCGCCGCCCAAGCTCCGCCTACCCAGAATTTCGCCGTGTAAGTACAAAACATGCGATACAGCTTTTACTATTTGAACCGTACAATGAATGAACGCCGTATAGTTTTGCACAACTGAATGAAAGAAACCCCGCCATTTCCAAGACTCTGTCCTGTGCGTCATTCGCACTCACCTTTCCTCAAACATAAGCTAAGATCGTAGAGTGGACTTGCGGCTGACGTCGGTGCAACCTACCCAAACACTGCGTCACCAGCACTTGATTGCGGAAGGCGCACGCGCTGTGTCAATGTTTTCCTCCTCACCGTGAGAATGTGCTGTTGCTTCTGGTGTGTCCCAGTCTCAGCTGTGCTTGCCGTCGCCGCGGCTCTCCAGCGGCAGCTTTACTCTAGCTAAACGTTAGAAAATGTAGCTAATTTTTAACAAATCTAATGTTTAGTTTTTCCCGATGTTTTTTGTATCTTTACCGCCTTTCGATGCAGATATCGTTATCTAATAAATAACGTTACCATATTTAACGTTATATCTGGCACATTTTACCGTTAAACATACGTAACGTTAAACGACTACGCTATTGTTAATTGTATCGTTATGAGTTAGTTTTGTTACTGTCGCTCTCGTCCAATCGCAACAGTTAACATTTTGTAGACACTATCAGAAACTGTCATTCTAGTTAAATAGATTTAACAGACTCAGAAAAATAATTAAATTTACAATATCTACGATTACAGTGTAGCACGACGTAACTGACTGGTATCGATTAAACTCACAATTTAAAGTAGGTAGAGCAGTCACTATGTATACGACTCATGGTAATCAGCTGTCGTTATTAGCGTTGAAAAAAGCAGGGAATATTCCCGTTTCTTTCAAATACTGTTGTTTAATTCAATGTAACATTCGAAACTTTCAAGAAATTTATAAAAATATAAATTTCATGTATTTTTCCAATAAAAAAGAAAAAAACGGAAAAATATGAAAAGAACCGAAAACTTCATGTTTGATTTTTTCAAATGCGATCATTGTAGCGCCTAAATGGCGACACTTGGGGGATGCTTATGTCGAACAGTGGGCATAGGTCATTATAGTGAGGGGAGGCCTATGTCCAACAGTGGACATCAATCATTATAGCGCCATTAGCATTAGCTAGGTGGCGACACTTAGGGTATGCTTATGTCCAACAGTGGGCATAGGTTATTATAGTGCCTAAATGGCGACTCTTGGGGAGGCTTATGCCCAACAGTGGCCATAGGTCGTTATAGCGAGAGGAGGCCTTTGTTTGCCCAACAGTGCGCATCAATCATTATAGCGCCTAGGTGGTGACACTTGGGGAGGCTTATGCCCAACAGTGTGCATAGGTCATTATCGCGAGGGGAGGCCTATATCCAACAGTGGGCATCAATTATTATAACGCCTAGGTAGTGAGACTAAGGGGAAACTTATGTCCAACAGTGGGCATCGATCATTATAGCGCCTAAATGGCGACACTTGGGGAATCTTATGCCCAACAGTGGGCATAGGTCATTATAGCGAGGGGGAGGCCTATGTCCAACAGTGGACATGTATCGGCTGAAATGATGATGATGAACCTCCCGAACTTGTCATGTCCAGTGAATGAAACAAAACACAAAAACTAAATCAGCTGTAGTAGGCATTGATTATAATTCAATGGTAATCTAAATTGAAGTAATAATTCAATCAATACCTAGCAGTAATTTTAAGTAAAATACGTTGATTAATATCGAAATAATTGTGTGATCGTTTTATAGATGACAATGTTTATTTGTGTTAAAAAACTATAAAGTCTGATTATAATAATATAGTTGTTTGATTTCAGAAAAATCAATTACAATGTACTACGGGCACCTATCCTCAGAAGCTTTTTCATGATAAGTCTTCTATCCGCCACAGTAGGCGTCTATCCCATTTTTTAGAGGTTCAGAAAATTACAATTTACACAAAATCTACACAGTCTATATCAGAACGGTTCAGATAATAATAATACATTAATTATATTTAATATCTCTCAAAGAACACAATGCTCTAACATCATAAATTTCGGAGTTATAAAGCATTTTCGAAAAGTGGGGCATCTATCCTGGACTCCACACACTACACACTTTATTTTAAAGTGGGAAACCGTCAAGTGACTTTTCACGCGATAGCGTATAGGGTGACCGTATCATAGCGTTTTACTAGTGTAAACTCTCTCATGGGTTGATATCATTCGAATCATGTATCCCACTGCTATTTGGGTTTATGGCTTCTAAGAATGAAATAAAGAGTGAAAATAATAAACAGTTGTGCATGTACTTACTTATTATATTTCTCCAATCAGAAAACTAAAATAATTGTTCATAAATGTCTACTTTTTGAATTACTAAAAAGAACAAATTATGCACGACTGCAAGCCCGCCAGAATGGTACGACGCCCAAAAATCCCGCACTTGTTCCCTATCTGTCAATATTCAAATCCTCGCGCTCTGATTGGTTGTCGTGCCATTGGCGGCCACAGTTGATACTACTATAGACAACATATTACTTTTTAGATAGACAATACAATTAGGTTTAAATTCAGTAAAACGTCAACGTGTCAAAAAACAGTGATCATATACACATGAAAGCGATGTTCTAGTAATGTGAGAAATGTACAAAGCAAATGTGATTTTTTAAAACTAAAGTTACTTTAAAAAACTTGTTGAGCTGCCAGCCTGATATCAGGATGAGGGGTTTTTTAAAATCTAAGCAAAGCAAATTACTTACCATCTAATGCGCTCGAACGTACCAAAAGCAGCATCAGATGCGGCAAAAAGTTTAAAAGTAATTTTGAAAATATACATGCTAGATTTAAACGGCTGCTTATTTTATACTAGCATCACGATTAAACGTATAGAGAAACATTTATTGTGTGAAGAGGTTCCTTCCTTTGCCGTAATGTTGCCAATACGGAAAAACAGTCTTGCTATATTTTTAGCAACGAAATTAGAGTCCGTCTAATGAAAGCGTGACCTGAGAAAAGGAGGTTACAACCAAAAATTTTGAATGTGGTATTATTGAAATAGTAGGAAAAAAAAGTTTTGACACTAGAGTATTTTTTGTATTTATAATAATTGTATAATAGTTAATTTTTTGGTGGGTAATTAAATTATTTGGTGGGTGTATGGTAAAGGTCAATAACACACAAAATTTTAGTTATTATCCCAAATTATTTTATTTTATCTGATCTCTCAAATGTCGCTATATGGCGTGGCTGAAAAGACCTCACGGCGTTCTTACCTTCCGCATGACGCAGGTCCTCACCGGACATGGTTCGTTCGGGAGGTACATACACCGGATTCATGCGGAAGTGATGTTGATGTGTGATTGATGTTTTTCTCCATTATGAAATTCGCAATATGTCAGATTATCTAAAAATATAAGAAAACCCAATTATCATTATATCGATATAACTATCTAATAATATTAGTCGACAAGGATCAAGATTATAACGTCATACTAACTTAAAAATTCTGAAATCGTATGTAAACATTGTTGGTTTTCATTGAAAACAACTTCTTTCTCTTCTTGTTTTTGTTTGAACTTATTAACCATAGTGTGTAGCAGTTTTCACACGTTACTGTTTATTGTTTTTCCTATAATTAAGCAATTATTCTTAAAAAATAAATATCTGTTTACAAAACTGACAATTGCGATCATAGACTTTGACGTGATTTTTTCGGCAAAACAATGTTGCCAATTTAATTTAAAAAAAAAACTCTAGGTTACGCTTTCAGTAGACGCACTCTACTTAATATTAGGGAGATACTAATATTTCGTTACTTTTAATAATTTCCGCATATTTTTAAGCTATTGCATAGCTTCTATCGCGGGCTTTGAGCGTGGAAACCGAATTCAGAAATTCCGTAATGAAAATAACCTAACACCCCCCACTCATTTGTTTTTTGAGCGTGGTGACCGATAAGAAAACAAATGAGTGAACAATCAATCAAAATTCAATTCAATGTGTGAAAGTGTAACTTCAATTAATATCAAAGAAAAAAAATCAAATGCAAAAAAGTACTGCATAAATAAAATTAATAAATAATTATAATTGCATAAGTTGATAAAAATGCTATGCAATAGCTTTACCGCGGCAGTCCCCGAGTGCCACACGTCTTTTTTTTCTGTAGACAGACACGGGAGCCCACATTACGACGGAGGAACCTCTTAAGTGAAATGCACTGTACACCATAGGCGTTTCCTTCAGTACAATAGGTACATTCAGTCAAAAAAGTATCGGAAATGGATGATTATTTTGTTTATGGTTACAAATTCAAATTTTAGATATTTTTGTTGTTGCTAGATTGACACAACTGTCTTCCATTTTGGCGCAGAGTTTGAATTGCATCTGTTATTTATAAATAAAGTCCATTTCACGAAAGAAGTCCCGCGGACAATTGTGGAACTAAATTTGACAGATAGGGAGATCGGCCATGTTGTCGTTTGTCGATGTTATCAAGGTGCGTTTGTTGTGGTAGATATTTTGTGAGTTTATTATTGGATTAGTGCGTTATAAGGTTTATTTACGATGCCAAAAGTTGTAAAAAGTGCAGGTCGACAAATGATATTAAAGGTGAAGGAGTTGTGTGAAGTGGAACACAAGAATCGCGGTGTTTTAATAACAATAAGCAATGTTCGCAAAAGAGTCGCCGCCATGACAGGTAAATTTTAGGGCTGCCATATACAGATTTTTTCCCGATTGATTTACAGATTGGAATTAAGTTTTTTGTTTTTATAATGCACAATTTTTATTAAGGAAAATTTGAAAAGGAATTAACACCACACAACAAAAATTTGTAAAGTTATATTCAACAATAATGTAATTAAATAAGAAAATAATCTTTGTTTGAATTTTAATTTTATTTTTTTATTGTTCATTTTATTGCAGGTGTTTCAGAGAAAACTGTAACGAGATTTACAAAAGAAGGCCCAACAGCGGCGAGTATTTCTAAAGTTATCGTCACCCCAGGGAAGAGTCGCCCGCATCCTAAAAAGTTCGACTTGGATGGATTTGATTTGTGCGCTATACGGCAAAAAATTCACAGTTTTTATGTTGTGAAGAAGGAATTACCTACATTGATTAAATTACGTGCAGCTTTGAGAGAAGACATAAATTATCAAGGAAGCATCACACCATTGCACCGTATATAAAAATAATAATATATAATAGTATAATAAATTTAATTTATTATTTATTTATTTTCTTTATTTAAAATTATTCTCATTTGTTGACTCGGCAATTCATATATTTACCGAATCCCAGGCTTAGGTACTCATTTCTTTGTACGTTCGTCCCGTTTATTTATTTCCCAGCCAACTGTTCCTGGAATTTTCCACGAAGCTACGTGAATGGGAGTGAATCAATTAATACACCTTTGGAGGTATGCATATATATAGGAACAGAGAGTAAAGTCCCGCAAACCTCCGTTGAAAAGGGAGGATCCTCCGACCAGACAGGTGTTATGGTCTGGTGGGCGACTGCCCGCTAGATGATTTCGGGCTGTCGTATATGTTCAAATCGCGCGGAGAACTTTGATTGCGCGATGCAGGATTTCGTATTTTCTTCGTAGTTCTTATGTGGCGCCATAGATGTCGCTACATCACTCCCCTCCGGAGATCGGAGATCGATGGTTCTTGATGCGTGTCAGCCCAGCGTAGGTTGGTTCCAGTGGGTCGGAACCGACGCCGCATAGTTCTCGGTGAGTCGGAACTGTCTGCGGTGATGCCCCAGTGAGTCGGGGTGTTGCTATCCCAGTGAGTCGGGATGATGCCCCAGTGAGTCGGGGTGGTGCTATCCCAGTGAGTCGGGATGATGCCCCAGTGAGTCGGGGTGGTGCTGTCCCAGTGAGTCGGGACGATGCTGCAGGCTCCAGTGAGTCGGAGTAGTGCTGCTGGCTCCAGTGAGTCGGAGCGGTGCTTGTGCGACGTAGGGCTTGACTGTTGGCGTCGACCAGGAGAGGTTCTTCATGGCTCTTCATGTGACTGGCCGAAGGTGCGGTGTGCCAAGCCAAGGTCACTGATGAGGCTGAAGGCGATGACCAGGTATGACCAGGTAGGCATGCTGGTGGTCAGGATACCCTCTATAGCCGTGGGTGCTGGCTGTATGGCTCGCTGCTCGAAAGCTTGAGGAAGTGATGATGACGTCACGAAGTAGTAGCTGCACGAAGGCTGCGCTGACGTTCTTTGTCGAGGGTCACCAGTTTGGAGGTATGCGGAACAGAGAGTAAAGTCCCGCAAACCTCCGTTGAAAAGGGAGGATCCTCCGAACAGACAGGTGTTATGGTCTGGTGGGCGACTGCCCGCTAGATGATTTCGGGCTGTCGTATATGTTCAAATCGCGCGGAGAACTTTGATTGCGCGATGCAGGATTTCGTATTTTCTTCGTAGTTCTTATGTGGCGCCATAGATGTCGCTACACACCTTACCTGTCCCCGTGTCCGCTTCTCAAGAGTTCATCTGTTTTTTATCTCGTTACAAATACTAAAAACATTCACAGAATTATACCATCGCAGTGAGGAACAAATATTTGAACTATGATGAATTTCAAAAACCATTTACTTGTCGTCACCATGCGGTCATATCCTTTTTGACGTCAACAGCATCACGGTCGCGTCCAATTCGTCCAATCACGTACTCGTGTTTTTGCCATAGTGTATGAAATTACCACAGATTATTAAAACAAATTGAGCTATGGGTGCATCGTGGTGTTGCCACTTTATAAAACTTTATAAAATTGTATTTGTCGCCTTATCTATTTATTTTATTTATATGTTTTCTATACTTATTTTTAGTTACGTTTATTTACTGCACCGTTCCAGCGTCTTTACGACACAGCGACCGGCCCACGCTGAAAACCAGCGCTGTGAGCTCAACGCATTATGCGTGAGCCCGCAGCTTTATGCTGAGCGTTCGGCCGTTTTGCGCGGAGGAGACGCATATCCTCCCTATTAATTATTATTGATGTTTTGTTATGTTACCTAATTTTAAGATTGCGTCTTTAACGCGTAAATAAACTGTTTTTCTTTCTTTCTTTCTTTCTGTATATTGCATAGCATCGGTTTCAAGTATAAGCGATGCCAATCGAAACTTAATTACTAATGGAACGTTATGATATTACTGCATGGCGTTCAAAATATTTAGAGAGAATCCGAAGAAATCGCAATGTGGAGAAAAACCTGTAGTATATTTAGACGAGACCTATATTCACAACACTTATCATGCCAAAAGTTGCTGGCAAAGTGAGGAGGAGCCTGGGATGTTCGTGTCAGAGTCATCAGGGAGTCGTTGGATAATTGCTCATGCGGGAACTGAAAATGGTTTTGTTAATGGTGCATTGTTAATGTTCAAATCCCAATCCAAATCCTCAGATTACCACGATGACATGAACTCAACTAATTTTTTGAAATGATTGAGTGAAAAAATCATTCCTAACCTACCTGAAAGGTCACTTGTGGTAATGGACAACGCTCCGTATCACTGCACTCAAATAGATTAAGCACCTACCTACAATGTCAAGTATTAAACGTGACATACAGGAAAAAGAAAAGGGAGTATATTTTGAAGATACTTGGACAAAAGCTGTATTATTTGAATTAATTAAACAAAACAAAGGTCCACCTACATATGCCGTGGAGGCATTATTAAAATCTCTGAATTGCTAACATTGCCGCCTTACCACTGCGATCTCAATCCGATAGAAAAAATGTGGATTCTTGTAAAGAGACGGGTAGCGGATAAAAACTTGGGCCAAGATCCAAAAGAAATTGTACGCCTAACAGAAGAGGCTTTTGAGACTAAACATGTACAGCATTTGGAGGAAGAATATTTAAAAAATGATGGTCTTATGGATGAAGCAATGGATCGATTTATTATATCCACGGCTAGTGATAGTGAAACAGAATCTGATTCTATGTCTATATGACCGATCATAATTATTCAATAAAATTTTTAATAAAAGTTTTAAATGTTATTTTATTTTTCTAATTTAAAGTTGGTCGAACATCTCCACTTTATATTTTAGAAATTACGGGAAGATTTATTTTTCACTAATCTGACCTTAGCAGTATGGACATCAAATGGTACCTATTATATTAAAAATACATTCTATTAAAAACATTTTTTTTCTTATCTAACTATTCGAGTAGGTACCTAGTTAATAAAATGAAAGTAAATGAACTATAAATTATTTCCCCTGATTTCCCCATATTTAACCGTGGCAACATTATGTCGCGCGAATACAGCGCTGCGTCTGCGGGACTTCTTTCGTGAAATGGACTCCACAGTGCTGTTTTTAGTTATATCATATCTAGTGTGTATTGTGAATTTCATAATGGACAAAAACATTGAACAAAGAGTTTGTCTTAAATTTTGCATCGCCAATGAAATTTCGTGTTCAGAGCATCGATGACCGATTCGGTCATCGATGGTTCAGAGTCACTGAAAATGTTACAGAAAGCTTACGGTAAATCAACTTTATCAAAAACACGTGCTTAGGAACCACACAAAGCATTCAAAAGCAGTCGACATGTGATGGAAGATTTGCCTCGCTCTGGTAGGCCATCAACCTCTGCAACTGAAGTTAACATCGCAAAAGTTAAGGAAATAGTGACTGAAAATCCTCATTCAAGTTTGAGAGATAGCCGCCGAATTTTCTGTAAGTATCTCACGAGTCGATCCGTACCATTTTAACTAATCATTTGGGTGTGACCAGAATTTTCTCCAAAAACTCAATCGCATGAGAGTCGCTGAGGACATGCTACCTAGAACGAGTCAATTCCGACCCAACATTTATGAAACGCATTGTTACTGGCGACGAGACGTGGGTTTACGAGTTTGACATGCAAACAAGTCAACAAGCTTTGGAGTGGCGCCTTCCAACTGAACCAAAACCGAAAAAACCACGCCAAAGGCGATCAAAGTCAAAGTCATGTTGACTGTTTTCTTTGACTATCGCGGTGTTGTGAACTCGGAATTCTTACCGGAAGGTCAGAAGGTAAATAAAGAATATTTTTTGGGCGTTATGCGGCATTTAATAGAGCAAATTCGACGAAAAATGCCAGATTTGTGGAAAATTCTTGGATTTTGCACCACGATAATGCGCCTTCGCACAAGGCCATCATTGTGAACGAATTTTTGACCAAACACTCAACAAATACCATCGAGCAACCACCATATTCGCCAGATATGGCTCCAGCCGACTTCTATCTTTTTCCTAAACTCAAATTACCACTTGTACTGGCACCCGTTTTCAATTTGTAGAAGACAAAGGAAATTCGCGGCAAGAACTGAACTCAATTTCGGAAACAGTGTTTATAAAATGTTTTGATAATTGGATTATTCGTTGGCGTAAGTGTATCGTTTCTGAAGGGGCATACTTTGAAGGTGATAAAATAAATTTGGATGAATAACAAAAATTTTGTGTATTATTAATCTTTTCCCGGTACTTTCTTGACAGAGTAGTAAAAATAAAAAAAATATTTTATAAGAAAACACTTTCACGGTGAGCAATCCTAGGTAGCGGGAATCCGATGGATGCGGGACGCACATGATCGATCGTTGTGGCGACGCTTGGGGGAGGCCTATGTCCAGCAGTGGACGTCTGTCGGCTGAAATGATGATGATGATGATGATGAATCCTATCATTGGATTATGCGAAAAGCTGTCAACAGACGGAGTTAATAAAACACAATCTTTCATTAGCAACGTGTGAGTGCAGAGCATATTCATTGGCTTTTGTTGATAATTTTGTTATAATATCAATTTACATAATATAAAATTGAATCAATCAATTACATAAAAAAACGAAACATAGTTCGATATATTACTATACGCCCGTGTACAGCATTGCATATTTTTTACATCAATATTTTTTTTAATTTTTAAATGAAGATCTGCTAAATATATAGTAGAAAAATATATATTTATACGGGATTTTTAAAGGTACCATATTCTATGGCCACGCTACTTTCATAAGATTGGCAGTACTAGTTCGTTCGCATGACCCGGGCATTTCCCGATTTATTCAATACGTATCACAGACAACATTTTCGTACTATTTAATCGTTGAATTTTCACTTCGACGAATTTCTTTGAGAGTTTTACGGACGTGACAAAAGAAGAGTTTTACAGTTTATGTTTGAAAACTTCCGATTTTAGATCTTAGTATTTTTTTTTTCGATAGGAAAATTCATCAAATCTTAGTATTGGATATTTATTTGTAAAGACTGCAGAAGTGCTTCGGGCTTCAAGAAAATGAAACGATGAGAAAATTAAAATAGTGTAAACTAAAGTTTCATAAACTGAAGTTACAATTATTATATCTACGTAAGTTTTATTATTTTTTACATATTTTTCTTCATCTGATAACAGATGTAAGGCCGGTTTAAAACTAATTAAACCCATCCGTTTAATACCAATATCAACCATTTTTGTCGATTTAAACGAAATTATAAGGGTTCGTAGTTGACCTTTATGTAAGACACAAAATATAATAAGAAGTCAGAAAAGGTTAGGAGGGAACCGAGACGTGCATTGCCTAGGGGCCCCGACATGCATAAACCGGCCCTGCACGTACTGCGCGCAGCTGTGTTCTACGCGCGCCTCAAAGAAATGTCAGAAAAACCGTAGGGGCTCAGCGGAGCCGAAGCCCAGGAAAAAGACGCCCTCTCGCTCCACCCTAGAGCGCGAAAAATCCTTCGATGATTTCCAATCTTAAAAAAAAAAACCAACCGCGCGCTTGTGCAACACGCGCCTGCGCAGCCGACGTCATCTTTGAGCTGGTTTTCATTCAACGGTAAGTTTTGCCGGTTTTTTTTACGCTAAAGGAAGGAAGCTGTTGTGCCAAGTGTTTTATAATGTAGCAGTTCAAATATTTATCTCGTCATTAATTGCGTCATGGGTATCTAAGGTGTGACGATCCAAATGAAATCATTTTAAGGAAAAAAGGTGACAGAAATAAAAAAAAATCTAATTTAAATACCAATAAGACTTTATTTAACGACAAGACTATCAGTAAACGACATAAAAGCTTCAAAAGTAATGGTTTACAATTACGGACATTATTAGGCAACTCGTTACATCATAGGTACAACTCGCTATAGCTAGCATAAGCGCGACCTGCCGCAGCGAACACGGAAATAAAATATTCTTATAACAATTATATGAATTAGTCTTATAACAATAGTCCACAAAATATTCTTATAACAATAATAGATTGACAATATTTTCCAATTATAAAAGCCGTTTATAGCTGTTTGACACGGCCATATTTATACACGTAAAATTTATAGGACTATTGAAAAAGCACCCCTTACTAAGTAAACCTATTTGATATCTTATAATTAGACTGTAGTCTACCGATAAGAACTATACATTGTAAACATTGGTTATCAATTAAATGCATGCTAAGGTACTTTGTCTGCTTGTTACAAACTAAGAGTGTTCGAGTGTACAATAAGACTTAAGGCGTATAGTCTCTTGAACCATCTGACCGAAATTATGTGAACGCAACTCTCGCAATCACCTACCCGCCTTTTTTTTTGACAAAAATATTAATTGCACGAAAAAATCAAATGTTGATATTATTGTTCATGAATCTATAATAAACATACTTTTTTTTCAAACCAATTGATCTAGCCGTTACGGAGAAGTAGTCCTCAGAAAATCTCTTTTTTATGGCACTTTTCGGGCGCTTGGCCCTTAATTCAGGTACTTCACCGTACTGCATTGCGCGAAAAAATATTCAAACGGAGAAGAGAGCATAAAAATCAAGCGAAGTAATTGCGGCATTTTAAGTAGGAGGAGTTAAAACGACATCAAGTGCGAACATCATTCTCTTGACACGCATCCGAGCACGTCGGCGACGCGTCTCAGCGTTGCGGCGCCTCGCGCTCCGAGCACGTCGGCGACGCGGCGCTGCTGTTAGCGCTGCTCCTGCGCGTTTACAACATAAACAACTAGGTTTTCTACTTTGTCAACATTTCGAGTCTTTGCAAGCTTTCGAAGAAGAAAAGAGGTATAATTTGGACCAGAAATGTCCCAAAAGCTTTGACCACAAACATTTTGACATGTCTACTATGTACTTGGAACTTTCCAGTAAAAATTATCCAATTTTGACTGAAAAGTTACTAATCACATAAGGTCATTGGTAATAAAAGAAAGGATAAGTAGTTCCAACATTAGCGAAGTTTCCATTCACCTCGAGTAGATATCATCCTGCTCTGCTTCCAGTGTAGGTACTTAGGTAGGTAGTGTAATTGTCGCAGCCGTCTGGTTAAATTAGCCATCCAATTGGACGCCTAGGGCATCCGTTAAACGCCAATGAAATGGCTGAAGAACAACTAGCCAAGTCGTTGACCGCAACGTTAAACCGGATAGCTGAACGGTTTATAAATTATATAAAACTACTTTTTAGTAATAGTGTCCATCAAGTAAGTGAGTCTTGATCAGTCATTTTGAAAGGGCTAACTTTCAATACGCTATACTGTTAAACGTTGAGTGATTTTAGTTCAAACAACTTTCGGCCTAAGCATCCAATTGGATGCCGGCGTTTAACGAACGCCCTAGACGTCCAATTGGATGGCTAATTTAACCAGATGGCTGCGACATAATCATAGCGTCACAACGACATGTTACCTCGTGTCTGCGCGATGCACGAGCGCCCGCGCGCGCAGCTGCACGGCGTGCGCGCGCGCCGACCTGTGCATGCCACACAAACATTAGGTAGGTACGTAGCTACAACACAACCAAACCAACCTCGCCTGGATACATTAACAAGAGCCTAACTCTTATTAATGTTTCCACTGAAGCGAGGCTTGACGGAGTGGAGCGGAGATGAGCGGTGAAAAATGTTTCCATTGAAGCGTAGCGGGGCGGGGTAGAGTTGAGCTACCCTCCGCTTCGTACCCTCCGCTCGGTACCCCACTCCGTTCTTTCCGACTCGAGGCCGCGTATTTATTTTTGTTTTATTTGGAAGTGTACTCTGCTCCACTCCGCTCCAGTTGTCATAGAAGCTAAAGAGTAAAAAAGCGTTATTTCAAAAAGAAAAAGAAAAACAGATCCTGTGGGATAAGCTGTATGGATTTTCAGGCTGGTTAAGAATTATATTTTACTATACGTCGATTTTCTTTTACGCGTATCGATGGCAAAAAACAAACATTTTTTACTTTATGTTAAACTAGTTTCCCCTATGGCAATTATCGTCCCAATCTGTTCAGCCGTCTGAAAATATACAAAAAAAAATACACACAAAAAAAATCGTTTGTTTAAGTTTTAGTGATATCATGTGAATATTGATTCAGCTACGGCAATGGCAACACCTTTTGCCATCGCAGCCATTGAGTTCTCATACGGGTGGCAAGCGCGTGCGGCGCAACGAGAGCTTTTATGTGCAAGGAGAAGACTAAAATAACCCGGATGAAATTTTGTGACGCCACCTGAGTCACAAGTAAAAGTACCTACTCTATTATATGGCAATAGGAAATTTTATCGAAAGGATACATTATTTTAATAATAAAAAAAAAAAAACAATTTGCTTTAAAAGGCTTTTTTTTTATCATTCAAATAAAGGTGTATAGATCGATAGGCCAAAAGTGAATTTTAGAAAATCTTTGAATGCAGTTTTCTTTTAAAAATAAAATGTTTCCTTAAAAAAAAAAAAACGAAGTTGTTTTTTGTAAAATTTCTATCTTTAAAGTATTTAGAGTACTTTCCTGCCAGATGGCCTTACAAAATTCTCCGTGTATATAAACCCCGAGAGTACTACTGAACATGATACGTGATTTGATTAAGTATACATCTTTATATACATAGTTCTTCTGTACGTGTGTTTTTCACCTAACTACTATACGGCTTGACCAATTCGGATGGAATTTACGTGTATACTTGAGTGAGGTCCCTAGATGGTTTGAAAATACATTTGGACCCGGTAGGTGGCGCTGCAATCGGGTTCTCAATTTCGTTTCTGATGTTAAGCCAGCTTTTGGGAAGGATAACGTCTGCCGGAACCGCTAGTTATATATTGTTATCAAAATAAATTGTGTTTTAGCGCCATCTTGCGACGAGTGGACCTGTCAGAACTTGACGGCACGTACTTCTTCTTCTTATCGTATCGATGGCAAAATTAGTTAAATTCCTTGCCTGGCCCAGAATTCGGCCACGGCAATGCCGTCCGCTGATGCTGTCATTAGGGCCCTACGTGAGCAGGAAACAGGTCACGTGGTGCATGACGGAAGGTGGGACATGGTCTGCGGAGAAACGTCGCTTTTGTTTCCAAAGCGTTTTAGATATTAAACCGTTAGATATGTCGACAATATAGTGTGATTTTTATTAAATAAGGTTTTGTGTTCAATTTTTTTTCACTATTACATTCAGAAATTCTGCGGAGCTGTAATACATTCTGCCAGAACTCATTGCAGAGTAGGATATTACATTGCAGATAGGCCGTCAGCAACATGCCAATTTCAACTTCCTGCAGTCGACATTGTTCTATTTGTCTCTACGGTAGATCAACTGCGAGTAATGCTCCGAGAACTGACCACTATAAGACTTGAGGTTGGACTGACGATGGATCGATCAAAGAATGAGAAGATGAAAGTCATGATTTATGACAACAAATATAGACTAAGTATACTTATTTGCGTCACTCTTCTAGAATTGATATGATAAATGCATCGACAGTTGCGTCGAAAATACCTGGAGGTGGTGCTCGTCCATGAAGGCGCTTAAGAAGGACAATTTTCCCATGTCACTAAAGCACAAGCTTATGGAGGTACGTGGAACAGAGAGTCAAATCCGACGAACCTTTCGTTGAAAAGGGAGGATTCTCCGGCCAGATGGGTGTTATGTCTGGCGGACAATTGCTCGATAGATGATTTCGGGTTGTTCTGTTTGATTAGTTCTTATGTGGCGCCATAGGTGTCGCTACACGCTCTTCAATATTTGTGTCCTGCTGTTCCTGATTTCGACGCTCAGATTTAGTATTTCATAAAAGTTCAAAAGCTTAAAGCTAGAACTACAATAGATCGATGCGCATGTGAACCACGCCTGATTTGTACGTAGAACGACGTCGCGAGGCGTGCATCAAGTAAAGCTCTACAAGTCTAGTTTCCATATAAAATGTGCGGAGACCGGCGCGCCCAGATTGGCGTACGTGGCACACGTGTGCGCAGTGGCGTTCTACCCTTAATGTTTGCCAAAGAGAGGAGCGTAGCATGTTACAGAAACGGACTCGGTTACCAAATTAGTAGTAGGGTAGACAAGAAGAACATCATAATGAGTGTGGTTCACCTGGGCGTAGTGTCGGACGAGTCGGTGCGGCGGCGGCGCGCGGGCCGGGCGCGGCGCCGCAGCGACGGGGAGCGGGCGGGGCAACATAATGCGTGTGGTTCACCTGGGCGTAGTGTCGGACGAGTCGGTGCGGCGGCGGCGCGCGGGCCGGGCGCGGCGCCGCAGCGACGGGGAGCGGGCGGGGCAACATAATGCGTGTGGTTCACCTGGGCGTAGTGTCGGACGAGTCGGTGCGGCGGCGGCGCGCGGGCCGGGCGCGGCGCCGCAGCGACGGGGAGCGGGCGGGGCAACATAATGCGTGTGGTTCACCTGGGCGTAGTGTCGGACGAGTCGGTGCGGCGGCGGCGCGCGGGCCGGGCGCGGCGCCGCAGCGACGGGGAGCGGGCGGGGCAACATAATGCGTGTGGTTCACCTGGGCGTAGTGTCGGACGAGTCGGTGCGGCGGCGGCGCGCGGGCCGGGCGCGGCGCCGCAGCGACGGGGAGCGGGCGGGGCAACATAATGCGTGTGGTTCACCTGGGCGTAGTGTCGGACGAGTCGGTGCGGCGGCGGCGCGCGGGCCGGGCGCGGCGCCGCAGCGACGGGGAGCGGGCGGGGCAACATAATGCGTGTGGTTCACCTGGGCGTAGTGTCGGACGAGTCGGTGCGGCGGCGGCGCGCGGGCCGGGCGCGGCGCCGCAGCGACGGGGAGCGGGCGGGGCAACATAATGCGTGTGGTTCACCTGGGCGTAGTGTCGGACGAGTCGGTGCGGCGGCGGCGCGCGGGCCGGGCGCGGCGCCGCAGCGACGGGGAGCGGGCGGGGCAACATAATGCGTGTGGTTCACCTGGGCGTAGTGTCGGACGAGTCGGTGCGGCGGCGGCGCGCGGGCCGGGCGCGGCGCCGCAGCGACGGGGAGCGGGCGGGGCAACATAATGCGTGTGGTTCACCTGGGCGTAGTGTCGGACGAGTCGGTGCGGCGGCGGCGCGCGGGCCGGGCGCGGCGCCGCAGCGACGGGGAGCGGGCGGGGCAACATAATGCGTGTGGTTCACCTGGGCGTAGTGTCGGACGAGTCGGTGCGGCGGCGGCGCGCGGGCCGGGCGCGGCGCCGCAGCGACGGGGAGCGGGCGGGGCAACATAATGCGTGTGGTTCACCTGGGCGTAGTGTCGGACGAGTCGGTGCGGCGGCGGCGCGCGGGCCGGGCGCGGCGCCGCAGCGACGGGGAGCGGGCGGGGCAACATAATGCGTGTGGTTCACCTGGGCGTAGTGTCGGACGAGTCGGTGCGGCGGCGGCGCGCGGGCCGGGCGCGGCGCCGCAGCGACGGGGAGCGGGCGCCGCGCAGCTGCAGGCGCCGCCTTTAACAGACCAAGCGCGTAATTTCTACAGGCTGTCTAACGGTACCACCAGGCGCTACTTACTCCACGCTCACGACCCGTCCTTAGATAGACATGAAACATAATCCATTTAAGTTTTATCTACACCCTCGTATATTTCTTAAAGCATTAATAAATACCAACCCGCACTGATCCCGCGTGATGCATTACAGCACATTCCCTCTCCTAGAGAGGAAGCCTGAGTCCCAACAGTGGGAACATTATAAGGCCGACTATGCTATGCTACAATATACAGCTAATTCTATAATATATTTTCCTTTCCCTACAGCTAATTATATTTTCTTAACCTTTCGAATGTCTTAAGTTACACTGTCCGACATAAGGTAATTGTTCTTCTATTGTGTCTCTAATTACGATATTCAAAGAGTTAATTAATAAAACACCAAATTAAATATAAGAAACTAATTTCATATCAATTTCATAATTATATTATATACAAATATAATTAATAACTTACATATATTATGTACTTTTAAAATATAGTAAAAAATATTGAAGATATTTTTTATTATATCTCAAATTTTGTCGTCAAATAAAATTGCCGTGTCATCTTCGTATGATATGAGTTCATCGGAACAAATTGAAAAATTAAGTCTATTAATCATGTAAAAAGTTAAGAGAACAAAATTGCTGCCTTGAAGAATTCCGAAGCTTATTGGGAATGCTGGAAGCGTTTCTTATTTCTACAAACTACATATAACATAGTCATACCTTTATAAATTATTCCTAAGATTTTATGTTACTATTTTACCAAACTTTAACTCTGAATAAATATTATTATTCTCTTTATTCAATTTTTTTTTTTTTTTTTTGATCGTCGTTGCTTTTGGCTATAAGGCCATTAGCGGTCACAACAATTGGCACAATGATAACCGAGTCCACATTCCACATGTCGACAACCTCGTGTGCTAAGTCAAGATATTTTAATTGTTTTTCTTTCTCAGCTTTCACAAGATTCTCGTCATGCGGGATGGTGACATCGACTATCATTGCACGGCGCGCTAATCGGTCTATCACCACTATGTCCGGCTTATTGGCTACAATAGTCCGGTCAGTGATGATAGACCGATCACAGTACAACGTGACATGGTCATTTTCAAGAACTGGGTCAGGCACATACCTGTAGTACGTTACCTCAGAGTCCACTAGGTTGTACTTCAAAGCAAGTTGCTGGTGAAGAATCCTGGCTACTTAGTTATGCCTGTGCAAATACTCGCCGTTAGCCAGTCGAGAACAACCAGAGATAATATGTCTGATGGACTCACCCGGACGATGACATGCCCGATACACGTCAACCGTCCCATCCTTCATAATATGTCTCCGGTAGTTGTTCGTCAAGATAACCTCGTCCATAATCGCACAGACAAAACCTTCAGTTTCTTCGAAGAGGTTGCTGAATCGTAACCAGGCCATGGACGTCGAAAAATCTACATCAGACTCATGAAGAGCCCGAAAAAAGCGCCCGTGAAGCTCCTTGCCTTTCCATACTTCCTTGCGGTCATCAGTAGTAAGTAACACAGGTTTGCGCCAGTTCTCTTTAGCCATGGACAGCGGGGTGAGTCCCTTGTCCACTGCGACCACATCGCGGTGCATACCCACGTCGGTTTTGAGAAAGTATTCTCTGAGGCTGCACACCTCGCGGTTGTGTAGACTCTTTGCATTCAAAAAGCCTCGACCTCCACACTTCCGCGGGATGTACAGTCTCATCACCGAAGATCGTGAGTGATGCATCCGATTTGCGGTCAGCAATGTACGGACCCGCCTATCCAGAGCGTCTAACTCAGTCTGAGTCCATTTGCGTATGCCGAAAGAGTACATTAAAACCGGCATGACCCAACCGTTGAAGGCGCGCAACTTATTTCAGCCTGACAGAAGGCTGTTTAAAACTTTCTTCAGGCGGCCAAAGAAGCGCTCCTTCAACATTTGCTTCACGTCAGCGACGTTAATGCCTAACGTTTCCAACATACCCAAATACTTATAAGTTTCGGTCGAGGAGAGGGATCTAAGGTGTATGGAATCCGAGAGTTGAATTCCCTCGGATTCCACTATCTCCCCTCGCCTTACATGCATGACTGCATATTTGTCCACACCAAATTCCATCCTGATGGCACTACTGAAAGTTTCAGTTACCTTCAGTAGTTCCATCAGTTGCGAATTGTTGTGGGCAAAAAGTTTCAGATCATCCATGTAAAGCAGGTGAGATAGGACCTGACCACCTCTTCTCAACCGATAGCCCAGACCTGAATCCTCCAGCAATGTGCTTAAAGGATTCAGGGCTAAGCAAAACCAAAGTGGACTCAAACTGTCGCCCTGAAATATTCCCCGTTTGATCCATATTGGTTCATCATTCCCCTGGATCGGTCGACATCCTGGATAGCGAAGGACTGTTTTCCATTGCCTCATACAAGACTCAAGGAAGGTGCCTAGACTTGCATCTATTTTATACAACTCCACTCCTTCATGAGTCATGTATGTGGAACAGAGTCGTAGGCCTTCTTATAATCTATCCAACATGTCGACAGATCCTTGCGGGATCGACGAACCTGTTGGCTTATGGCCATGTCTATGAGGAGTAGCTCCTTAGTACCGCGGGATCCGTTCCTACATCCATTCTGAGAGGCGTTTGAGTTTTTCTCAATGTGTAGAGTAATTTTCACTTTCAGGATGGACGTAAGAAGTTTATAGACCGTCGACAAACATGTAATCGGTCTATAATTCTTGGGATCCGCGGTACTACCCGTCTTATGGAGCAGGTGGGTGGTACCAGTTGTTAAAATCTGAGGCAGTGACCCAGAATCTAACGATGACTGGAATTGTGATGCCAAAATCGCGTGTGAGCTGCTTATACCACTTAAGCCAGAAATTTTGCAGTCCGTCCGGTCCCGGAGACTTCCAATTTGGTAACGGACGTACTGCTCTGGCCACATCTAATGGAGTGATGAAAACTTTGTCCATTTCTGGTATAGCCTCGCACAGGCGCTCAACATCACGCATCCAGCCACCTTCATTGTGACATACGGGCTCCGACCATATGCTGCGCCAGAATGTATTCGTGGCAACACTATCCGGACGAAACCCGTCAGTCACATTTTGTCCAGGTCGCTCCCAAGCTTTGTACACCCACCTCTCATCGCTTTGGAACATGTGATTTTGCGAGTACCGATCGACCCGTCGCTTATACCGCCGGATACGATTGGCCCATGCATAAACTTTCTGCTTCAGGACGTCGATGCGTTCCGTGACACGTGACATATATTCTCGGGGGCTTATTTCAGTCCCCGAAAACGCTCGTCTCACGAAACGCATCACACGTGGACGTGTATTGCCCTCCCTGAAGCAGTATAGTTTGCCAATTAGTGCTCTGGCCTCATCAATACGCCTCTCGATCCTGCACTGCCAGGCTGGAGCGGCAGGCGTTGGTCGAGTGGCTACTCCATAAATGGGAACTTTACATTAGCAAGATGACAAGCCAAAGTACAGGATGGAGTGCGTATCAAGGAGGCTGTCGCTGCTCTCAAAAACATTTTTAAGCAGCGAGTCCAGAGCACACACTAGCGCCCTATTTTTTTGTGCATAGGCAACCGAGGTAAACGGGGCCTAAGCTCAGTCGGAGTCGATCTATACTCACGAAGCGCATCCTCCAGTGCGCTCCTCAGTCGATCGTTGCACTGGCTACTTACTCTGTCAACCCTATCATCTGTCTCATCCTCAACATGATCATACCGCGGAGTGGTCGTGACAGAAGTCGATGGTCCCGCGGTCTGTATCTGTTGCGGTGTCGAGACGATAGGGTTGCTCAGTACCTGTGAGCGCAGCCGATCAAGTGCGGCGTCGTCCAACCTGTGGTTACGTTGAATAACCCGCACCTGATCCGACAATCGTTGTGCCGAGACGTTCACGGTTGGTTCAAGATCCTGAAACAGAGACAGCATCCTAACACGGTACGCAGTGAGGTTAGTTCCCCCCTCTGTAGACCCGTAATATGCGCGCATGACGATCTCATTTTGGATGAATGGATTGAGTCCATTTCATGCGCTGCACACAACCACCGGCAGCGGGGACCCGGCTCGGGGCCGGTTGGGCCCTAAATCCCAAACCGTTCGGTGGCCGGGCTCTCCCCGGCCGTACAGGTGTTGGCGACGTCGGCGGGGAGGAATACTCGTCGCTCGAGCTCGACGCGACTGCAGCCGCCGGTGACACTGGTGATCCGGGCTCCGGCGGCGGCGAGGCGGAGCTGAGCAGCGAGTCCGGGGGTGGAAGGCGTGCGCGTTGAGCAGCTGCTCTCGTCAACATAGCTTTTTATTATGCGTTTTCATTCCGAATTCCATTTCATAATATTTTCTTGACGATGCCATGTGTCATCTGTCCGGTGGGTGAGCATTTTTTCTTCTTGATGGTTTTCAGTTTTGATTTATTGTTTTCGGTAAGTTTTTATTGTGTAATCTATTTCTTGTTACTATTACAGTACAATTGTGCCATGTCCAGAAATGAATATATAAAGTCCATTTCACGAAAGAAGTCCTGCGGACAATTGTGGAACTAAATTTGACAGATGGGGAGATCGGCCATGTTGTCGTTTGTCGATGTTATCAAGGTGCGTTTGTTGTGGTAGATATTTTGTGAGTTTATTATTGGATTAGTGGTATTGGATAGGTTTATTTACGATGCCAAAAGTTGTAAAAAGTGCAGGTCGAGAAATGATATTAAAGGTGAAGGACTTCTGTGAAGCGGAACACAAGAATCGCGGTGTTTTAATACCAATAAGCATGTTCGCAAAAGAGTCGCCGCCATGACAGGTAAATTTTGGGGCTGCCATATACAAATTTTTCCCGATTGATTTACAGATTGGAATTAAGTTTTTTGTTTTATTAATGCACGATTTTATTAACGAAAATTTGTAAAGTTATATTCAACAATAATGTAATTAAATACGAAAATAATCTTTGTTTGAATTTTGATATTATTTTATTGTTCATTTTATTGCAGGTGTTTCAGAGAAAACTGTAACGAGAGTTACAAAAGAAGGCGCAACAGCGGCGAGTACTTCTAAAGTTATCGTCACCCCAGGGAAGAGTCGCCCGCATCCTAAAAAGTTCGACTTGGATGGATTTGATTTGTGCGCTATACGACAAAAAATTCACAGTTTTTATGTTGTGAAGAAGGAATTAACTACCTACATAGATTAAATTACGTGCAGCTTTGAGAGAAGACATAAATTATCAAGGAAGCATCACAACATTGCACCGTATATTGCATAGCATCGGTTTCAAGTATAAGGGATGCCAATCGAAACTTAAATTACTAATGGAACTTTATGATATTACTGCATGGCGTTCAAGATATTTGGAGAGAACCCGAAGAAATCGCAATGTGGAGAAAAACCTGTAGTATATTTAGACGAGACCTATATACACAACACTTATCATGCCAAAAGTTGCTGGCAAAGTGAGGAGGAGCCTGGGATGTTCGTGTCAGAGTCATCAGGGAGTCGTTGGATAATTGCTCATGCGGGAACTGAAAATGGTTTTGTTAATGGTGCATTGTTAATGTTCAAATCCCAATCCAAATCCTCAGATAACCACGACGACATGAACTCAACTAATTTTTTGAAATGGATGAGTGAAAAAGTCATTCCTAACCTACCTGAAAGGTCACTTGTGGTAATGGACAACGCTCCGTATCACTGCACTCAAATAGATAAAGCACCTACAATGTCAAGTATTAAACGTGACATGCAGGAATGGCTGCGAGAAAAGGGAGTATATTTTGAAGATACTTGGACAAAAGCTGTATTATTTGAATTAATTAAACAAAACAAAGGTCCACCTACATATGCCGTGGAGGCATTATTAAAATCTCACAATCATGAATTGCTAACATTGCCGCCTTACCACTGCGATCTCAATCCGATCGAAACAATGTGGAGCCTTGTAAAGAGATGGGTAGCAGATAAAAACGTGGGCCAAGATCCAAAAGAAATTGTACGCCTAACAGAAGAGGCTTTTGAGACTGTTACAGCGGAAGATTGGGCAGTTCAATGTAAACATGTACAGCATTTGGAGGAAGAATATTTAAAAAATGATGGTCTTATGGATAAAGCAATGGATCGATTTATTATATCAACCACGGCTAGCTATATCTACAGAATCAGATTCTGTTTCACTATCATGAAACAGAATCTGATTCTGTTTCTATTCACTCTTCTGACAGTGATCCTAATATGACCGATCATAATTATTCAATAAAAATTTTAATAAAAGTTTTAAATGTTATTTTATTTTTCTAATTTAAAGTTGGTCGAACATCTCCACTTTATATTTTAGGAATTACAGGAAGATTTATTTTTCACTAATCTGACCTTAGCAGTATGGACATCAAATGGTACCTATTATATTAAAAATACTTTTTTCTTATCTGACTATTCGACTAGGTACCTAGTTAATAAAATGAAAGTAAATTAACTATAAATTATTTCCCCTGATTTCCCCATATTTAATCGTGGCAACATTATGTCGCGCGAATACAGCGTTGCGTCTGCGGGACTTCTTTCGTGAAATGGACTCTAACCAATCTCACGAGACACCTTTTATTCCTATTCTTTCAAACTTTGACAGGAGAATGTCAATGTAAACTATCGAATGCTTTGGTTAAGTCAAAAAATCCTGTGACGTACTCTATGTTTTCAATAAAAGAGGCAAGAGTTAGTTAACAATATTGCAGCAGTTTGGTTGACCTTATTTTTATGGTGAGAAAAAATCATGCATTGACATCCCCCGCTCTTGGGCGGACCCACCCCGTTCCTTCTAGCCTTCATACCGGGGCTCGAGCGCCCTTTCGGAAACCCTGGCTCCAGTAGGCTTCGACCCGGCTGGGTCCCTGCTGTTGCTGACAACTCCTTGTGGCGCGCGGGAACAGCGCGCGCCGTCGACGACTTGGCTTGGTCCAGACAGTTACTGGACGGCCGGACAGCGAGCTACCCATTGCTCACTGTCGAGTTTTATTGAGCTGTCCTTCGTAGAGTCGATCTACTAATAACTAAGTACATCTTCTATGTACAATACCATATCAAGTGAAGAGATACTTTAAATGTAATGCGTTTATACGTTGGTAGTCTGTCCTACTAGGCACCACCGCGTCCGCGTAGAGCCGACCGGCGGCGGTGACCTCTTGCGACTGGCCCTGGTTTAGGTCGTGGGTGGAGATGCTATGAGCGTCGTGAGTTATTGGGCGATACCCGGCCACCGTAGACGCGGCCTTGCGAATGACAAGCGATGGGTAGTTCGCTGTCCTGCCGTTCGGTAAGAATTAAGCTCGATTTAATGGCACGGCGTTTTGTTTTTCTCGCGCGTCTCTTATATGTCAAAAAAAATGAAAGGTGCCTCGCAGAGTTGCGGTCTGTATTGCGGGAATAATCAAGAGTTATTGCTGAATACAAAAAATAAGTTAAAAAACGGAGGTGGGCTTAAAAGTTAAGTGTTTGTTTAAGGAGGTGTGGCGCGGCTCGCATTAAATTCAAACGTTTACAGAGAAGTGTTCCAATGGTTTGATTTACTTTTATGGTAAACCGTCGTGATGTGTGAGCATGTTTTGGCTTGGTTTTTGATTATTGGACGGTTGAATGGCAACCCATTACCTATTCTTTGACGTTTCCTAGTTGGTAGTCGGAATTTATATCTTGGCGATTATAGTGCGAGGACGTTTGTTCCTTCATGTGTGTGGTTTTTTTTTTGTGACATTTTCATGTGTAAATTGAGTATGCGTGCATGGATTGTTGTTTCTAGATCTTAAGGTGGCGAGTCTTGTGTACGTGCGTTAACATGTTTGTGTACGCATTTCTATAACATTTTACAAGTTTTATATCTAGTGTGAGTTACGCGTTTTTATTTTTTGATATTATTTGATAAAAGTGGAGAAAGTTTTCATAGCGAGCGGGGTGGAATTCGGTCGAGTCTGCGGTGAGTTAATACATTACGAAGACATGAATAAACGGGGCTCGGCCGCGCCCGCGCCGCGCGACGCCACTTTTCCGGACTAATGATACAAACAATAAATTAAGTGATAGAAGCGTGTTTTCGAATTATGCGTGTATAAATATATTTAAAAAAAAAAAAACAAAAATGAGACTATCGACAGGCAAAAATCTGAAACTCCAAAATTACCTTTTCGAGAAAAATCAAATGTCATAGAATTACAAAATGCCTGTTTGAAATTCACAAACAAAAACTAGCATTTCCCTCATTTCCTAATCAATAACTAATATGAAGCCAAAAACATGTGACATTTTCTTTAAGGGCTTTAAAAATAAAGCTGCCTGCAATTTTGTAAAGCACTACCTATTTTGAATTCATTTTTGTTTTATTAGAAAATCAAAAAAAAAAAAAAATTGAGATTTCACGTGACTTATCCATTCACTATGAATACTAAAATTCCCATTATCTATATTACTTTGTCATCTTTATATTCTCGTCTATTATCTATATTTATTGAATTAAATAAACCTTTGATAAAATTATGATTATATGGAATAAAGTAACACTATAAAAATGTACAAGTCGTGATGCAATATTTGTCGTCGCAACACTGGCGGGCTCCCAGCCACTAGTGCGGCGCACTCCACGACATGACGACCGCGCGAAGCTAATCCCTTCTAGGACAGTTTATACACAATCAATAATGTCACTACAGGTCGTAATTAATTGTCTTACAATATAATAAAACGTCAATATATAATAAATATAATTTATTATAAAAATATAATTTCTTAATTACTTAACTACAATATTTACGTCGATAATAAAAACTAACATTACATTTCAGCTTCCAAACAATACCCACTATTTCATTTTAAATAAAATTTATGTTTGAAAACCATCAAAGATATCCCTTTTGAAACAATATTAAAGGTATCAGTCGAGGATATGCTTTCTCTCAATAAAATTGTAAAACAGTGAACATTGCTGTGGACTGCGCACACTAACTACTTACGAGCTACTATTACATTACTATACATATACTAGCTACATATCAACAACACTCCTCTCACCACACAGACCACACATCCTACACTATAAGGCCCAAATTCATTCATCAACCTCCTCAATAAACATTATAATAGCAGTTCAATAAAATAATGATAGGTATCATTAAACGGAATCCCAGTATAAGCAAGATGAAAAACAAGGTTTTTAACTTACAGTTTCATGTCAATTTGTAAGTTAAAATATATTAATACAGTAACCAAAAGATGATGTTTCTTTTGGTTACTGTATTAATTGTTCAGACTGACAAATAAATACATAATAATATACCTACATACTACATAACACTATAGTCTATGTTTCACAAAATGATAACACCTCGAATATGTCCTTAGGGTTTGCTCCATTTGAACTAATACGTTTTGCAATGCACCCACAGGCATCAGACACAATGTTAGGTTAGTTTACAGTCGTGGCAATTAGCCACGACTGTAAACTAACCTAACATTGTGTCTGATGTTCATTACGACGTGTGTTGGAGACACATCGTTACATACAAACTGCTGTAGTAATTAAAGAGGGCATAGCTAAAGTTTTTTTTACAAAATTGAGTTAAATATATATTTGGAATCAGAAAAAGAAAACACTGATTCTGATTATGTATTTAAAAAAAAAAAAACGAAAAAAGTGTTAGTTGTTGTAAAAGTACTATGATTTCCGATTGTATTGAAATGTTCACGTTTTTTGGCACTGTGTCTGTCACGGTTTGGTCAGATATCACAGAGGAGACTTTAAAATTTTTCTGTTGTCAAACTACATGTACTTTACGGGCGTTTGAGCTCTCAATCGTATCCGTGTTTTTACATCGTTATCAATAACCGCGAATGAATGGAAGTGGAGTGAGTACGCAATCGCCATAATAAGCATGGATGTAAGTAGGTGTGCAGTGCGCAAGTAGGCAGCACGGCGCGGCGAGTGCTGCCCACTGCGGGCCGCGCCTCACCCGCCCGCCTCTCCCTCCGACTCCGCGTTCTCGTCGCCCTCCTCGTCCTCGTTCTGACCTCCTGCAACACAACATTACTTACTTATTCTCTTGACTGGGAGAACACGATTACATCTTGAAGCAACCAAAAAGATACGGTATTGAGATTGCAACCCGGTATGTTTTTATACAGAATCTAAACTTCAACACCAACCACCGAATGGTTCGGGGAAGCCTAAACATGTATCCAACAAAAAAGTCAAGGAAATTCATAGCAAATTCTACAAACTTACTATCAGAACAGTACGCGAATAATACTGAATCGTCCCACCTCATGACTTTGCATGAAATCACCAACTCTGACTTTTGTGTCCGAAAAAAATATGATTACTTAGACCAGAAACTGTCAGAAATTAAGAAAACAATAACAAAAAAAGACAACAACATACTCAGTGACAAAACAATAGAGCTGTTAAAAGAAAGAAAATCACTAATTACAAATAAAAACAAAAGTAAAGAAAACCTAGACAGAATCTCCAACCTCAGCAAACAGATTCGAGAAAGCATGAAAAAAGACAGGAAGTTTAAAAGATTGTAAAAATTAGAAGACACAATCACAAAAACAGGCGGAACAAAGAAAGCTTTTAAAGAGTTAAGGGACCATGGAAAAGAATGAATTCCTAGACTTAATAGCACCAAATCCAATCAAGTGACAAAACGGAAAGAAATCCAGAAATTAGCTACAGAACTCTCTACTCTAATATACATAAAGACTTTGAACTAAAAACCAGTGAGAAACCACCTTATTTATATGATGAAGTACCACCAATACTTACAGCAGAAGTACAAAAAGCCATACGCTCGCAAAAATTAGAAAGAGCTCCAGGGCCAGACAAAATACCAAACGAGCTGATGAGGGGCATGGCGGTATAACTGACTCCAATCTTAACCAAGATATTTAACGACATACTCAAAACAGGCGTCATACCAAGTCAATGGGGAGAGTCCCACATCAGTCTCCTGCATAAAAAAGGACCTAGGGAAGTCATTGATAACTACAGACGAATTAGTCTGATTTCAAATGTCTATAAGGTGTTTGCCAAAGTCATTTTACAAAGAATCACAAAAACTTTAGACGAAAACCAACCGGTAGAGCAGGCAGGCTTCAGAAAAAACTATAGCACCATTGACCACATTCATACTATCAAACAAATACTGGAAAAAAGCAATGAATACCAGAGACCCATTTACATAGCTTTTATTGATTATTCCAAAGCCTTTGATAGCCTGAATCATAATTGCATTTGGTCAGCCTTAATCTTTTAAGGGTGACCAAATGCAAAGAGTGGACAATGTCTACATAAAAATACTCAAGAACATATACAGTACTAGCGGACCCGACAGACGTTGTCCTGTCTACACGTCTTTAATTTGAGAAAGTATGATAACAAAACTTTTTTTTAATTTGATCGTAGCGCTAACTGTCGGGACAGACTAAAATTAAAATTCGAATATTATTAAATTAAATATAAAAATTCGAATATTATTTAATTAATTATATTATTTAATTTGACACTGCGATGGTAGCGCTGTCTGTCGGATCCAATGTAAAACATTCCAAAATCAACAACTACTAATAAATTAAAAATCAATTAAAAAAACATTGTCCAGCGGACAAAATTGTGAATCTAAACCATTCCCAGATCCCCTTGAAGACACACAAAAAATTTCATCAAAATCGGTCCAGTCGTTTGAGAGAAGTTCAGTGACATACACACTCACAGAAGAATTATATATATAAAGATAAGCAAGAGCTGCATTAAACTGGAATCGAAAGGGGACCTTTTTCCCATCAACAGAGGTGTAAGACGGGGTGATCCTCTATCTCCGAAATTATTCACAGCTGTGCTGGAAAAGATCTTCAGAAGACTAAACTGGGATGAATATGGCATCAATATCATTGGCAGCCTCTTGAACCATCTGAGGTTTGCTGACGACCTCATTTTGCTGGAAGAAGACCCAGGCAAACTACAAACTATGGTACAAACGCTAGCTAACGAAAGTAAGGTAGTAGGTCTAAAAATGAACGACATCAACACAAAACTGATGACTAACTCTGCAGAAGTTGCCATAAAATTGGATGGAAAAACCCTTGAATATGTGCAAGAGTATGTATACTTGGGACAAATAATTGCCCCTAAAGAACAAACGATTAAGGAAATCCACAAAAGAATAGCCTGTGGTTGGAAATCATACTGGTCTCTGAAAGAAATAATGAAAAGTAAAGAGGTGAGCATTGCTATTAAGAAAAAAACCTTTAACACTTGCATACTTCCTTGCATTACATACGGCTGTGAGACATGGTCTCTCAACCAAGACCATTGTGAGAAACTTGCAAAATGCCAACGAGCGATAGAGAGAAGTATGTAGGGAATAAAACTCAGGGATAGAATTAGTAATGCGGAAATAAGGAAAAGAACAAAAGTTTCAGACATCCTGACCAGAATCGATCATCTGAAATGGGGTTGGACAGGTCACATGATTCGCTGCACGGCCAACAAATGGAGCAAGCAAGTGACCCTATGGTACCCAAGAGATGGCGTCAGAAAACAGGGTCGCCCAACGAGACGATGGAAAGACGACATCCGCCTGACCTTGGGTCCATATTGGACAAGGGTGGCAATGGACAGAGTCCAGTGGAGACAGTTGGAGCAGGCCTATGCCAAAAGGCACACCAAACGGAGGGACATTCTATAACAATCACACAAAGAATAATATACACTTCTGGACACATCTATTGGCCCACCTTGTATTTTCAGTTTCGTTTGGTCCTAGCTAAAATTTTATATTAGGTCGAGCAAAAAGTTTTTATGCAGTTTTGAACCTGGCACATTCACAATTTCATTCAAACGTCTTTTTTTGAATTTCGAACACAGAATTTAAAGAAACAAAAGACAATTTGGAACCTGTTTGTTGATATCAAACAATCGAATACTAAGAAAACTTGGTTTTATTGGTTTACTTGAATTTAATTCTTGAAAAAGTGATTGATATCTTTGGTTTTGCAACAAACATTACTTATTCTTAACATTAAGGTGAGGTTCTATCAATAATCTATGGATACTTCACCTGAAGTCGCCGCCCAAGCTGTGGCACTTATTCAGGCCGGACACAGCCAAAGAAACGTGAGTGCTCAACTTAATTTAAGTCGATCTGCGGTCCGAAATGTTTATTAGAAGGTACCTAGAGACTGGCGGCTTTGTTCGTCGCCAAGGAAGGCCACGATCTCGGGTCACAACTGAAAGGCAGGATCGATTCATCGTGACGACCAGCTTGAGAAATCGTCACCTTACCTCCATTGAGATACAAAACCAACTTCGCGACTTCCACGGAGTATCTGTGAGCGCTCGAACTGTTCGAAGAAGGTTAAAAGAACGCGATATGGTACCACACAAGCCAGCTAATGGGCCCAAACTAACGCGAGCCCACCGAACAGCGCACCTTCATTTCGCACGCAGTCATTTAAATTGGACACAGCAAGATTGGAGCCGTGTACTCTTTTCTGATGAGTCTAAAATTGTGTTACATGGCAATGATGGAAGAAGGTCTACCGACGTAAGGGAGAGCGTTTCGCACAATGCTGCTTTGAAGAGAGGGTTGCTTATGGCGGTGGCTCATGGACTGTCTGGGGCGGTATATCCGCGAGCGGCAAAACTCAACTTGAAGTTGTTACAGGACCACGGCTGCCAACATTAAATGCTGAAAGGTACATTCGTGAGTGCTTAGAACCTCATGTGATACCATACGCGGACTATGTGGGCCCAAATTTCCTTTTTATGCATGATAATGCAAGAGCCCATGCGGCCTGCATCGTCAGGGAATATCTTCGGGATGTGAACATCACAGTTATGGAGTGGCCAGCCAGAAGCCCAGACATGAACCCCATTGAGCATATGTGGGACGAGCTAAAAAGACGTGTTAGGGCTCGTCAGCCAGTTGCCCAGACGATGCAGAAGTTGAAAACTGCCATAGAAGAGGAATGGAAGATGATCCCTCAAAATTTCATAGAGCGGCTGATGAACTCTATGCCTAATCGTATGAGAGCTGTGGTAGATGCCCATGGAGGCAATACGCGTTATTAAATTAAACCTTTATTTGATAAAACATGTTTTTTGTTCAAAAACCAATTGCCTTTAACAAGGCTCATATCCGACTTGTTAGGCGTAGCTCCATGTCGTATGGTATTCTGAATTCAAATTTAAAACAATACGATCGAAAAAGATGGTAAAATGTATCAGGTTTAAAACTGCATCAACAGTTTTTGTTCAATCTAGCAATCATATTTCGGTAGGGGCCATCGAAACCTAAACTCTAAGGTGGGCCAATAGATGTGTCCAGAAGTGTATATTGTATCCCAAAGTTTGGAAATAAATGGCTATTTTATTTATTATTTATGTTTTTATGGGTCCGGTAACATAAGCCGCCAAACCGTGTTGATGTGTTAGTGAAAGTATTTTATGAAAATTTGCTTTAAGTAAATGGAGGTAAAATACAGTGATTCAAGTTTGTGGAATAATATTTATTTCAAACCAGCAAATCAATACTAACACTGTGCAACACGATTTTGGTAACCGTTTAACTAAGAGCTGAAACGAAATGGTAATGAGTCACTGATAAAAAGTTCCAAATATATGTGGTAGCTATCACGTCTAGTTTCCAAGGTACATACTAATCATATACCTAATATTTCAACTATTCTCACCGAAAGCGTTAAAGGAACAGTCGACGTTTTTGATGAGTAATACATATTTCTTGTTTCGTTTTGTTTACAAATCGGTTTTATTCGATAACTGGGATTATTTTTGTACATATTTATTTGAAAATCCGACATGACTATAGAATTAACTGGTTGTCGTAACTGCAAAAATGCATAAAATAAATGTTACGTTTGTGTAGTGAGTGTGTTAGTAGCGTACGTACGGGGTCTGCGCGCGTAGTGCTTGCGCGCGGGCGGCGGCCGCTCGTCGGGCGCGTCCGTCAGCAGCGAGCCGCGGTACGACAGCAGCGCCGCCCACTCGTCGCCCCACTGCACGCCCGGCGGGATGCGCGAGTCCAGGAACTGCAACACACGTGCCGTTAGCGCGGGAAGTGCGCGGCTCCCGGTGCGGCGGCGGGGTCTCACCTTGAGCACTTGCCGCTTGTCCTGGCGCAGCAGCTTGTTGCTGAACTCGGCCAGCGGCTCCAGGAACAGCAGGTGCGGCGGCGGCGCGTGCGGCGCCTGCTCCAGCGCCGCGAAGCTGATGCCGGCGCGGTGCAGCGCCGTCAGCGCCTCACGGTTCTTCACGGCGTCCAACCCGAACATTACCGAGAAACGCTTTGCCAACTCCTGAAAACGCGAGCCCGCACATGCATTTGTATTATTACTTTTATTTTAAGCCTGTACTGTTCCACTGCTGGGAAAAGGCATTCTTTCTATTATTCCCAGCTAAGGTTCACTTTTGCCAAATTCTAAGGAAGACACGTAAGTCGTCCCGTCATCTACTTCGCTGTCTGTGACGAATCTGTCGTGCGATTTCAATGCACAATTTTATTTGGCGGGCCCATCGCTCGATCGGTATGCATTAAACGTTATTTAAAAACATTACTACACTAAGAGGACATAGGTACATGTATGATTTATGTGTATAGTGTATGTGATTAAAATATGTGTTTGTAAAGCTGATAATTATAATTTACCAGATAGAAATCAAAAGGTTTTCAATTGCTAAATCTAGTTTTTAACTATTTACAAACAGTAAGTTTACAAAATGATCTCTGTAGTGGGTACAGTTGATCAAACTTCAAAAAAGGAGGAGGTTATCAAAAAACCGGATAAGAACTTGAAGACACCAGAACCGAACTAGAAAAATAGATTTTGTTTGAAAGTGTATACATCCCACATGGTGCTAGATCAGATCTGCATGTAATGGCAGGATCCTGGAAAACTTTTAAAATTTATAGCTCTCTTGTAATTATTATATTCTTTAGGAACTTACTATTTAGTTTTATCTGAGGTTATCCTCAAAAAAAGTGTAAAATAAAAAAAATATATTACAAAAAGACATAGTATGGAAAAATGTAAATGAATATGAGTGGAGTACCTTGAGCTCGAGCATCTCGGGCAGCTGGCGGTGCGGCGCGGCGCCGGCGAGCTTGCGCAGCATGTCGCTGAACAGCGCCTGCATGGCCAGCTCCATGGTGAGCGCGCAGTTCAGCTTGTTGATCTCGCGCGCCTTGCTCAGCGTGGCCTTGATGATGTCGCCGTAGTCGTTGTAGCACTGCACAACACGCACGACTCAGTACAGCCGCCGCAGCGCCGCAGCGGCCGCAGGCGGCGCTGCGCTTACCTTGATGTAGTGCTTGAACACGTCGGCGGCGCGGCGGATGGGCGCCACGTTGTACACGATGAGCTTGCAGTACGCGGCCAGGAAGTTGCGCCGCTTGTGAAGCTCCTCGATACGTCTCTCGTCTTGACCGTCTGCAACACAAGCCGCTAGTTAACGTCCGCACCATATCACTCGCAATTCAATGCAAAACAACTAAATTATAAGGCTTTAGTGTCTTTCTTACAAATGCCACTGAATATGCTCAAGGTAGATTGGTTTACAAGGATACTTGTGAATAAATTTTATCTTAATAGACACCAAAACGTTACAAAAATAACCTCAAGTTGATACCAATATTCTTAATCAATTTTTTTTTTCAGATATTAATATCACATTTCTAGTAACGTGTTTAAAACGTGGCTCAGCTTGAGGTATTCGTTTAAACTATAAACCATGCAGGCGCTACGGGCTACGTATAGGAAATAAATAAGCTCGATTACATGATCCTGTCCTCCTCACGATTAGTTGCACAGAGTCCCACAGACCGCGGTTTAGTACAAGCTGCATCTCGCTTCATTTTGTTAAATTTTAGCTTTTATAAAACTTTGTATTTCATCACTATAAAATTATATGGAATGCAAAATAATAATACACTGCACATAACATGCTTAAATCACAAAACTCGTCAAGTGTGTTAATAGAATTTATAACGCAGTTCGACACCGCAGGCGAATACCGGCGTCAATATGATAGTAGTTGACTAACAGTATTGGTTGTGCAGTCCCTCACATTAGTGCGGGCGGCGCGTGGAGGCCTGCAGCAGTCGCGGCGGGCTCGTGAGTGCAGCCCGCCACTACAAGGAACGAGTATTCGCCGTCGGTGTCGGATTGCGTATGAAGCGGGCGCGACAATTTTCCCTTAGTAATGTTAAGTGATAAACAGCGAGTGCACGGAACGCGTGCGACGTCCGGCCGTCGGCGTCGCGTCGAGACAAAAATATGCATTATTGTAGCGCGGCGGCGCCTCCCGCGCCCGCCCGCCCCGCCTACTGCGTGCGCGGGGCCAGGCCGGCGCGGGGGGGGGGCGCGCATTACTAAGGTAAAATACGCCGCCGGTGTCATCTAGTGCCAAACGAGTGCGGAGCAACTGGCTTACCGGCGTCGGATCGTTCGGACACAGCCCCGCGCACGCACACCGCGTGACATGCAACACAATACACCACACCGTTATCGCATCGCCCTCAACACGCGTGACGTCACGCCGCGACCGTCCGCACCGAGCGACAAGGACGACAACCATCGCTTCTGTTATGACCGACTCGTGGACGTCACGTTAATAATGCATATTTTTTCTCTCCATCACGAACAGTACAAGTGAATAGTGTGATGCAACGCGGTCACTTTTATTCATGTCCCGTGTTGCATGCAGATCAAATCGTCGCGAGCTATATCAGGTGCTACGTCATACAGGGAAAATTCAAATTATTGAAAAGGGATTATTTTTATAACAAATTGCTTACTCTTTATAACTTATTCAGGTAGCGACTGACAGAACTCATCCTAATGTAAACTGTCATTTAATCCTGATACCCGACAAGTGCACCACACCGGCTACTCGACAAATAATACACAAACCCAATTTTGAAAAACCACCCAAAAAGTGCACGAGCCTCATGATCGACATCCACCCATCCTTGTTGTTTATTCACTATCATAAAATGAAGTTCGTTCTACCCACCACATCCCGCAGTTTGAGTTTTAAGTGTGGAATCACTCGCACTTAATGTTCACATAATATATTACAGAATAATTCTCAGATTACAATTAATAACTAGTTTGCAGGTTGCGAGAATTCATGGTGTACTGTTCTCTGCGTTTAGCTTACTATAGCTAGCATTGTGTGAACAGTTGACCAGATCCATGGTAACACTAACACCTATACAGGTGACCAGCGTTGTCATCCGACAAATTATGTACTAATATATTTAGGAAACTTCATTCATCTTCAGTCATTTAAACAACACAATAATATACAGCACAAAATTCATTATAAAATTAATGTCATCAACATTACAAAACTTGCAAAAAAATAACTAAACACAAATTGATTTCAATCAATTACTAACTATATTATAGACATGGCGTACTATTTATCAGTATGCCGTATTCTATGGGATATAACTTAGATAAAGTTACATTAGATAAAGGCCGGATTACCGCCCGACAACTGTTCATATATACTCCACTTGTTGGAATTAGCTTATAGTTTATTATTTATGTACATTCACTAATCGAGTGTCGTTTACGTTGTCATTGCAACTATAGTCTATTCACGTTAAGGAAATAGTGACACATCCATGCAACTGAAAAGTAAAGGCGTATTCATACTGGGCTAAAAAATAAACCTTTAATATTAAACTCACTTTTTATTATACAGCTTTTTCAAATATAATGAATAAATAGTTATTGTAATTTTAAAATTTAATCATATTCATCAGAATGGTAACTTTTATTATTTCCTATGGGTGAGAGATATTCAGTTTTAAAATTAACAGAAGACGCGTCCGTACTGTCTGACGGGTTTACTTCAACTGATGAATGTAAACACAGCTTTCTAATTGATATGATCTAATTGGGCATGGGTATATGATTAAACTGAGTGACAACGATGACGTCACTATTTACTTAACGCGAATACACTATAAAGTCGGGTTGAATGCCAGGTTTTCAAAAGTACGAAGACCTGGCCTGGCACAGTACGAAGTTACAATAGAATAAGACGCCAATTTACGAGGTGTCCTACCTACGTAGACGATTCAACGCGAACGTAATCAATAAGCGGGTCGATACGGTTAACGCTAATTCAACACGACGCGGCAGTGTGTTCTACGTGAGAGTACATTGCCACAATTAATTTTAAACAAGGCACCGCGCCGTAAGAGTTCGCGCGAAAATATCAAACCAACTGAACGCGTCCGCTTCGCTTCGTTCATTACCGCACGGTACCCACGTGCGGTTGATGCATGCAGGCCACATCAATAGAATATCAATAGTTTGTCCCATTCGCGCCACGTCGCTTTGCGATCGCGAGCGTGTTGCATCGCCTACGTAGGACACCACGTTACACTGAAATTGTTATCACTAATTTGCGACCTACTGTATGTAAAAGAAGTTACAAATTAACCGAGGTGACTCCACCCCTCCAGTTGTTGATTACTACGACGTATGACCGTCAGGTACATTTTACTTAAAAGGTATAAACAGCACGGAGTTAATTTTAAGTATAATCAATAAACTTTGATGACGGCACGGATACTGATTTTTAATCGAGATAAACTAAAAAATCACTACCTGTTTTTTTTTTGTCATGATTAGATATTGATACCCTGTAAGTCTGTGAAGTTTCACTAGATAGTGAAGTTATGCGTGCTGCCTAATTATGATAGAAGCCGAGCAGTGAGTGCGTGTGATGGGCTTACCGTAGTTGTGGTGCACGAAGACGAACTCCTGGATGAAGGCGTTGAGCATGTCGCACAGCGCGGCGTCGGGCTCGAACACCAGCTGGCGCATGTCGGGCTCGCCCGGGTGGTGCAGCGTGCACAGGTGCTCCGCGAACAGGATCAGCAGGTCGCACAGCGACGTGTAGGCCTGCGCAACCACGACACACTAACTTAGCAGCGCACAACATACTGACTGGACTTAGAAATAAAAGTAATAATAATATTTTGGAAAGGGGATATATTGGCAATACCCTGTTTATTTTTGTATGCTCAGAAACGTGTAGTGATGGCGACACTACATACTTAGGTCGCTTGGTCGCAAAAACTGTGGGATTATAATTAAGCGGAGTGTTCACGGAACAGTAAAAACAGTGGAAGAAGTAAGTAGGCGTGGCACTGTCGCCGCTAGTAAGAATCGCGTTGCGCACTTGCTGTTCAAACGCACTCATTCTCTAACTAGACTGCGCAACATAATAATTACCGAAAAATAATATTTAAAATGCCTTATTGTCCCAAACTGTACTTTAAAAACCATAGTCGGACTAAAAATCTATCTTATGGAGGTGTATCATACCACCGAAAAGTATTATTTACGGATTTATTTTAATAAAATGAAAAAATAAAATTACGTGAAACATTGCGCAGGATATACAAACAAAACTAGTCCCTAGCAACATCAAAACAAAATTGATTTCCTTTTCTCGGTTATTAGCTTTTCTGGAATATTCCTTAGTCTACCTATACTTTTGACGCTATCCAAATAGTGCGTGACTTTATCGATAAAATCAATCGATATGTATAACGTGTATTACATTGCCTTTTTTAAATATATATTAAAGTTAAATAGTTTTTGTAAGTAATATAATACAGATAATTATTAAATTAATAAATATAATAAAATAAAAGTTGTGGTATGATATTTGTGATGTATTTTAAATAAACTTAGTTAAAGAGTTAGGAACAATAATAGGGCGTTTGAAATATACTTAATATTCTTATGTTTACCAGTGGGCAATGACGATGAATTCAGCTGAGATGATGATAATTGATGTACTATGCAAATAAATACCCTTTTTACTTCGTTTAAAAATTGCCTTTAATCATATTAATTTCATAATTTTAATACTATCACACTATGGCATACAATTTTTTTTTGCATGATTTGTTTTAAATACGTTTTCATACAATCGATATTATTTCGATCGAATAAGGTTTCTTCCCTATCTGAGTAGCAAACTGCATTCGTGTCAGTGATACCACCCATTCAAATATCAATCTTATTTTTACGTTGTTACAGTTCATATTAGATATTATATACTGAACAATGCCATCTAGCGACAAGTGGCGGTACTTGGTAGTCAGAGATGTATTTCTTTCTTGTTTTTGTCAATTTGATTTATAGACTTTTGAAATTAAAGTTGCTTTTCGTATAACATTTTTTTTGCATGTCGTCTACGCCCTGTTTTTGTTTTCAGCCAATCATATTTTTGGTTTGCAGTAAGAGTAAATTGTAAATGTATGAGTTTGGCGACACCGGTTCTGGAACAAACATTTTCTCAAGCTACTTCCACTGTTTTTACTGTTCCGTGGGAGTGTTTACGAAGGGTGACCTTCAAAACATATAGTTAGCGCAGACACCAGTGAGTGCATAGATAGTGATAGTCTTTGATTGGATGTAGGAATGGCAATAAGTTACAGACTTTTAAAACTGCCCTCTGCGCACGTTCGAGTCTTAACATATATTATTATTTCTTATTTGCACCACCCCAGATGGTCACACAATATGTAATAACTGACTGACACAGTGCAAGATAAACAAACCATTTTAATAATATCTGGGTCAGCAACTTGACGTAGGCTTCGGAAAATAAATATTAACTTGCGGGTTCTCGAGACCAGGAAATTGATATGGGGTTGAAAACTGAGCGCGGTGTCAATTACGACTCCTTAATATCTAATCGAGTCAGTTGAATGTAAGGTGGGGCAGGAACATGCCGATAAGTGCGAGGCACAGCTAGCGCGGTGAGCCCTAATGACTAACGAGCCGCAACGGAGGATTTGATCGGAAAGAGTGGACGGTTTTAAAGAGAAAGTTATATATTTGGTTATTTCTACGTTAAGAGTTAGCTTGTTGCTTGTTAAACATTTCTGGACCAGATCAAAACCCAACTACGCTCTGCTATAGACCTCTTCCCACGTCTTTCCTTCGAAAAGAAGTGCCGTGTCATCGGCAAAGGTCATTTATATAGGTTAGGAATAATGTAGGGCCAAGGATACTTCCTTGAGGAACGCCATCTTCAATGGGTAGATCGCCACTTGTCCACTCTCCGAAACGGATTTCTCAAATAGTTGGAGAACAGATTAAGTGAAGTGGGAAGGAGACCGTGTCAAAAGCTTTAGCCAGATCCATAAATACCACAATAACCTTGTTATTCTTATCGAGGTTGTCTGAAACGAAGTCTGTCAATTGGTGTATGGCGTCACTGGTTGATCGGCTGGCAAAACAAGTGCGCTTGTCGGCGCACCAATAACCAATAACCCACCTGGGTGACAGGTGGGTGACAGGTGGGTGACAAGTGGGGCGGCGCGGCTTGCGGGGAACCGAACTCATGCACCGCCTCTACGCGCTCCCAGACGCGGTCCGCTATAGCCACTCTCAAAATTGTAATCGTCGAAAATTTGTAATACACGGTACACGTCCACAAATCCCGTAAAAGCATATCTTGTTCGTTTACGATACCTTCGATGGTGGCCACAATATGAATGGTGACGGTCTCCTGAAGGTGCAGACCACAGCACCGAGTAGAAGGTGCAGTGTCCACCTACCTCCTCCTTGAGGTCGGGCGTGATGCCGCGCGCCACGATGTCCTTGCAGTGCGCGGCGTAGGCGTGCAGCCGCTCGCGCAGCGCGGCGGCGCCGGCGGCACTGACGCGCGTCTCGACGCCGTGCAGCGACCACAGCACCGAGTAGAAGGTGCAGTGTCCACCTACCTCCTCCTTGAGGTCGGGCGTGATGCCGCGCGCCACGATGTCCTTGCAGTGCGCGGCGTAGGCGTGCAGCCGCTCGCGCAGCGCGGCGGCGCCGGCGGCACTGACGCGCGTCTCGACGCCGTGCAGCGACCACAGCACCGAGTAGAAGGTGCAGTGTCCACCTACCTCCTCCTTGAGGTCGGGCGTGATGCCGCGCGCCACGATGTCCTTGCAGTGCGCGGCGTAGGCGTGCAGCCGCTCGCGCAGCGCGGCGGCGCCGGCGGCACTGACGCGCGTCTCGACGCCGTGCAGCGACCACAGCACCGAGTAGAAGGTGCAGTGTCCACCTACCTCCTCCTTGAGGTCGGGCGTGATGCCGCGCGCCACGATGTCCTTGCAGTGCGCGGCGTAGGCGTGCAGCCGCTCGCGCAGCGCGGCGGCGCCGGCGGCACTGACGCGCGTCTCGACGCCGTGCAGCGACCACAGCACCGAGTAGAAGGTGCAGTGTCCACCTACCTCCTCCTTGAGGTCGGGCGTGATGCCGCGCGCCACGATGTCCTTGCAGTGCGCGGCGTAGGCGTGCAGCCGCTCGCGCAGCGCGGCGGCGCCGGCGGCACTGACGCGCGTCTCGACGCCGTGCAGCGACCACAGCACCGAGTAGAAGGTGCAGTGTCCACCTACCTCCTCCTTGAGGTCGGGCGTGATGCCGCGCGCCACGATGTCCTTGCAGTGCGCGGCGTAGGCGTGCAGCCGCTCGCGCAGCGCGGCGGCGCCGGCGGCACTGACGCGCGTCTCGACGCCGTGCAGCGACCACAGCACCGAGTAGAAGGTGCAGTGTCCACCTACCTCCTCCTTGAGGTCGGGCGTGATGCCGCGCGCCACGATGTCCTTGCAGTGCGCGGCGTAGGCGTGCAGCCGCTCGCGCAGCGCGGCGGCGCCGGCGGCACTGACGCGCGTCTCGACGCCGTGCAGCGACCACAGCACCGAGTAGAAGGTGCAGTGTCCACCTACCTCCTCCTTGAGGTCGGGCGTGATGCCGCGCGCCACGATGTCCTTGCAGTGCGCGGCGTAGGCGTGCAGCCGCTCGCGCAGCGCGGCGGCGCCGGCGGCACTGACGCGCGTCTCGACGCCGTGCAGCGACCACAGCACCGAGTAGAAGGTGCAGTGTCCACCTACCTCCTCCTTGAGGTCGGGCGTGATGCCGCGCGCCACGATGTCCTTGCAGTGCGCGGCGTAGGCGTGCAGCCGCTCGCGCAGCGCGGCGGCGCCGGCGGCACTGACGCGCGTCTCGACGCCGTGCAGCGACCACAGCACCGAGTAGAAGGTGCAGTGTCCACCTACCTCCTCCTTGAGGTCGGGCGTGATGCCGCGCGCCACGATGTCCTTGCAGTGCGCGGCGTAGGCGTGCAGCCGCTCGCGCAGCGCGGCGGCGCCGGCGGCACTGACGCGCGTCTCGACGCCGTGCAGCGACCACAGCACCGAGTAGAAGGTGCAGTGTCCACCTACCTCCTCCTTGAGGTCGGGCGTGATGCCGCGCGCCACGATGTCCTTGCAGTGCGCGGCGTAGGCGTGCAGCCGCTCGCGCAGCGCGGCGGCGCCGGCGGCACTGACGCGCGTCTCGACGCCGTGCAGCGACCACAGCACCGAGTAGAAGGTGCAGTGTCCACCTACCTCCTCCTTGAGGTCGGGCGTGATGCCGCGCGCCACGATGTCCTTGCAGTGCGCGGCGTAGGCGTGCAGCCGCTCGCGCAGCGCGGCGGCGCCGGCGGCACTGACGCGCGTCTCGACGCCGTGCAGCGACCACAGCACCGAGTAGAAGCACGCGCGCACCACGTACACCAGCGCCTGTCACCCACGACCACATTATCTTTACATACTATAAAACAAATTCACTCTCCGCGTTTGCTTGTTTATCCACTAACTTCTAAACCTCATAATGAATTTTGACACAGTTTATTCCAATAGAAAGAGCAATAAACGATTTAGGTTTACGCACATATATGTGCATCCCTGTTCGTAGCATAAATCTTCGAAATTCTAAAATAATTGAAATATCCGGTTTTTCTTAACTTTTTGAAATCCAAAAGACTCACATTCGGTTTTTTCGGATTTAAGTCAAAACTGATTTTAACGAATGATATTTGTATTTATCCACACAGTTCCATTAAAAGTAGTCCGATAAATCGATAAATATTTGAATTGGTAGGATTAGGTTACGTGCAGTGTAGTCTATTTGCGCAAATTTGACGCACCGCAGAGATGCTACTATTCTAACAGCCGATAACGCTTTAAGATCTTTAATAAAAATTAATAGACAGTCAAAACACGATATCTGTCAAGCCACTGGCAAATTCATTGAAAAGGAGAACTAAGAGCCCTCACGTCACACTACTTACTTACACAACCCTAATGAATTTTTGAATGGGACTGAGGTACACAAAGATATATGTTTAAAAAACACACAAATGAAGAAATTAAAACTGTGTTCTATCAAGCATCATGAATGTCAACGATTGCACAACCACGTCGACGAATATGAACTCAATTGAAACACTGTGTGAATCTGGTTCCGATCCATCGCCGCTCAGTTTTAAAAACTCAATTGTCAACTTTCTTTTGCAAGTGTGGGTAGTGATCATCATCACCAGTCAACGAGTGTGACCAACGCAACTGATTTGCCTTGTTGAATGATTCATGTCAAAATGGGGTTATTTGAAAACGGCGGAGGTCATAGAGAAATCCTAAAAAATCTCTGAACACAGTTGCTGTCCATACCGACTAGTGTTGAGCCCGAAAGAGGTTTTTCTAATGCTGACATGATTTGCAATAAATAAGATCGCGCCTAAACGATGAGACACTTGATGCGTTTACGTTTTTTAAAGAAATTATAGGATATAGGAGTAGAATTTACTAAGTTGTTTTTCCTTTTTTGTAATATTGACTTATGTTATTTTTGTTTCTTGAGGATACTTGAATTATCTAAAGTTTATTTATGTTTATGTTATATTATGATTATGTCAATTTATAACTGGAAAAATCCGCCCTAGCTACGAGTGCTTAATTACATTCAATACCGGCGAAAAAAATATCACAATCTAATGAATAGAGGTTTCGTTTTCATAATTAAAAGAATATTGATAAGGAAATTGTAGAGTAGTAATCATTAATACATTTCCAGTTAGGAGCTAAGCCTTTTTTTTTCATGAAAGGTAAATTATCGTAATACACTGATGATAAAAGATGAGCAATGAATAATACTGACTTGCGGCGGCATCTGCGTCTCGTTTTCCTTGACGCACTTGGGCAGGTCCTCGAACAGCGAGTCCCAGATGTTGGTGTCGTTGAGATTGTGGCACATGTACATGATGGACACCTTGCGCAGCGAATTGATTACGTTGAACACCTCGTCCGCGTCCGGGGTCTCATTCTGTCACACGGACACGACACGCTGTAGCCAGGCACATCACTCGACAATATAAACACATTGAAGAAAATACGCGGAAGTAATAGATACGCAGGTAAAACTTGACAGCAAAAAGAATAAAATATCCAAGCTAACCCTGTTTTCTGTTTAATTTTCCTAAGAGTACCGTTAAGGAGCTTGTACTCACCCCCTCGATGAGGCTGCGGTACTCGTCGATGGCCTCCTTGTAGCGGTTGACGCACATGTCGGTGATGGTGGCGCGCGCCACGTTGCAGCGCGTGTAGACGCCGCACTGCTCCGTGCACAGGTACTCCAGCGTGCGGCCGCACGTCTCCAGCACCTCGGCCTCGGTCTGCACGCTCACGATGTCGCGGATCTTGTTCAGCAGCAGCGTCAGGTTCTGTGCACACAACACACGCAATCACGTCACGACTGCCCGGACTGAAGCCCATTCTCCTTTTATACATATCAATTTAGTTTGTATGTCCGATTTGCGCTTATTTACATAAATAAGCGCGGATTGCACAGATAGTAGAATTTTAACCGAAACTTTACTCTTTAATAAATTTTCCATAAAACATGTAAAGCAATTACGGACCCTGTCCAGCACCTTGACAATTTAAATGCGCCTGAAAATGGTCTAAATGAAATAAATGCTTGAAGTTTGTGTTTAAGGTGACTAAAATAACTTAGTATTGTTGTTACAATAACAATAGTTAATGGCAATAAAACCGCGACACACCCCCTCCTGGCGCTGCGTGGTGTAGAGCTCCAGGTCGAAGTACTGCGGGATGGACACGAGGTTGGTGAGCTTCTCGGGGTCGGCGCCGAACTTGTCCAGCAGCGCCGGCAGCGTGGCGATGAAGTGCGCCGTCAGCCGCGTGCGGTCGTCGCTCACCACCTGCACACACACACACACACACATTAACTCACCTCCAACATCTACTCGACAACCCACCTCTACTCCTCACCAAACTTCAATTTGTGCTAAGGCTAAGTTGGGCTTTCAATTTTACTTGACATTTTATAACCAATTTTTTTTCTATAGAATACATTTTATTATCGAATATACATGAGAATTTAAAGAGCTGTCAAGACGCTTAGTTGACACTTCGCGTGACCCAAGGGCTGGTTTTAGTCTTGGTCAGAGATTAAGCATTGCCATTCAACGTGGCAATGTCGCCAGCCTCTTGGGCACACTTCCAGTCGACAGCGATGTGGAGGAGTTTTATGACGCCATATTTTAGTAGGAAGTAGCCCTTAGTGTGTATAGTTAGGTTAAGCATACTTAAATATTTTAATTTAAGTTTATTATGTATATATTTTGTTGCTTTAAGTTGTAAATAAACAGACATGACTATTGCAATATATATCCATCAGCTCGATCAGCGACGACTCCTGCGCAGTGCTTACCTTGGCCTGGTCCTTGGACAGCATGTGGTGGTGCTTGCGACTGGCCCCGCGGCCCACCGGCGGCTCGCCCGTGCTGGCCTGCCGCACGCAGCACACCATCAGCTCGATCAGCGACGACTCCTGCGCAGTGCTTACCTTGGCCTGGTCCTTGGACAGCATGTGGTGGTGCTTGCGACTGGCCCCGCGGCCCACCGGCGGCTCGCCCGTGCTGGCCTGCCGCACGCAGCACACCATCAGCTCGATCAGCGACGACTCCTGCGCAGTGCTTACCTTGGCCTGGTCCTTGGACAGCATGTGGTGGTGCTTGCGACTGGCCCCGCGGCCCACCGGCGGCTCGCCCGTGCTGGCCTGCCGCACGCAGCACACCATCAGCTCGATCAGCGACGACTCCTGCGCAGTGCTTACCTTGGCCTGGTCCTTGGACAGCATGTGGTGGTGCTTGCGACTGGCCCCGCGGCCCACCGGCGGCTCGCCCGTGCTGGCCTGCCGCACGCAGCACACCATCAGCTCGATCAGCGACGACTCCTGCGCAGTGCTTACCTTGGCCTGGTCCTTGGACAGCATGTGGTGGTGCTTGCGACTGGCCCCGCGGCCCACCGGCGGCTCGCCCGTGCTGGCCTGCCGCACGCAGCACACCATCAGCTCGATCAGCGACGACTCCTGCGCAGTGCTTACCTTGGCCTGGTCCTTGGACAGCATGTGGTGGTGCTTGCGACTGGCCCCGCGGCCCACCGGCGGCTCGCCCGTGCTGGCCTGCCGCACGCAGCACACCATCAGCTCGATCAGCGACGACTCCTGCGCAGTGCTTACCTTGGCCTGGTCCTTGGACAGCATGTGGTGGTGCTTGCGACTGGCCCCGCGGCCCACCGGCGGCTCGCCCGTGCTGGCCTGCCGCACGCAGCACACCATCAGCTCGATCAGCGACGACTCCTGCGCAGTGCTTACCTTGGCCTGGTCCTTGGACAGCATGTGGTGGTGCTTGCGACTGGCCCCGCGGCCCACCGGCGGCTCGCCCGTGCTGGCCTGCCGCACGCAGCACACCATCAGCTCGATCAGCGACGACTCCTGCGCAGTGCTTACCTTGGCCTGGTCCTTGGACAGCATGTGGTGGTGCTTGCGACTGGCCCCGCGGCCCACCGGCGGCTCGCCCGTGCTGGCCTGCCGCACGCAGCACACCATCAGCTCGATCAGCGACGACTCCTGCGCAGTGCTTACCTTGGCCTGGTCCTTGGACAGCATGTGGTGGTGCTTGCGACTGGCCCCGCGGCCCACCGGCGGCTCGCCCGTGCTGGCCTGCCGCACGCAGCACACCATCAGCTCGATCAGCGACGACTCCTGCGCGCCATTATCATCATATCTTATTAACTCAATTCTTAGAAAAAAAATTGACAATTTGAATATATAAGAACGTTGAACGCTGCGGAAACCCGCGCGGTCCCACACAAAAGTACTCCGTTGCGGGAACCCGCGCGAGCATCCGCTTAACGCAGTCTCGGCCCTAAGGCCGACGTTTCCTAGCCTACTTTCAGAAAAAAACACTAACTCAGAGATGAAAATACAGACTCTTTGAAAATTACAAGATTACTGTTACGTACGTGGGTAATTAAATGCCAATTTACTAACAGAGATCTTTATTCCAATAACAAAATAGTCCAGTCAACAATAATCCGAATCGCAATCAACACTAGAGTTCCGTTACAGTATCGCTTAGGTTGTTAGATAAAATCCCTTCACACACAGGCAGTTCGCTCTTGATCGCAGTCGAAATCACAACTGACTCGCTTCCGGTCGGGGGCTCGTATTTATATGCGGAGCAAAGAAAATTCTAGATACCGACATCTCAAGATCAATCCAGAACAATATGGTCGCTTCGCGGAGCCATAAATCAATTTTATTGCACGATGTACTAAGAGTCACTTTCATGCGAATTTTGACTCTATTGTTAATAGCGGAGAGTACCATTTCCCTTATCGGTAGATACATACCTACTTACTAGTGGTATGTACTTTGTGGATGTTTCGAGATTTTTCTAAGCCTGGCTACGTACAACCATTCTAGATCTTTCGAACAGCAATGCGCTTTAATTATTGCGTACTACTCATTATTTTCTTGGAGATATGGCATGTTCACGTTTATTGGCGTAACATTACTGAATGGTTGAGTATATTACAGGTACCGAGGACATATGTCCAACACGTCCAACAGTTCACAGATGACTTACCTGCCGGTTGTCCAGCGCCTCCTCGTTGGGCCCCGCCTCCTCCAGCAGCAAGTCGGTCATGCACTCCCAGTCCTTCATCATGGGGTTGGACTCGATGAGCGAGTCCACCAGGTAGGCACCGTGCTCGTGTAACTGTCAACACAATACTCCAAGTTTAGGTACCACAGAACCGTATAGATAGATATAGTCTTTATTGTAAACCAAAAATAAAAATTACATAACAAACTTAAAATTAATAGGATGTGTTATATCAATAGGCGGCCTTATCGCTAAAAGCGATTTTTTACAGACAACTGTAATTATTTTGCTGTCAGAGTGCAGGCACAAACCCAGCCGCAGCTCCTAATCACCATTATCTACACCTGGCACTCATTGTTTTTGTCTGCTGTTTTCAATTCTATAGTTATCGGCACGGATCTTGACCGCTCGGCGTCAGAGTGGTGATCGCTTTGCGCATTCCATACATTGGAGAACCCATCGTCGTCGTTGTTGATACATGCAGGAAGCGCAGGGAACGAATTACGAGCCACGTCTATGACACGATGGCGCGGCGAGCCAATCACTGACATTCCCCGCCCCCGCGTCTCACGTCGCACCACTAAAGAGACCGAATATTTGAGGTTTGCGCAACTTGAAGCCAGCGCTCAAGATCCGTGCCGATAAGTATACCTCAATGTTTGTCTGACACAGCTGCCTGTTGTTCAGTAGAACATACCTCGGACTCAATAAAGAACTGCACGAGGTCCCTGATGAGCGGCGTGTTGGGCAGGCGCGTCTTGCCGCGGCGGGAGCGCGCGGGCGGCGGCGGCTCCTCGTTGCGGAACAGGCGCACGTTGAGGAACTCGCCGGCCGCCGCCGCCACGGCGCGCTGCGACGAGTACACCAGCTCGTACACGTTCTCGCAGTCCTTATCCGTCAGCACGTCCGGGTGCATGCGACATCTGCATATGACACGGAAAGCTTACAATTGCAATATCATTTGGAATAATTATTTCTGAGATTACTTGGTACAATCAGACAGACACAACATTTTCAAAACTACGTTTTTGTTGTATGTACTGAATATACTTTTAGTCCAAGATTCATGGCTCATTTTTGTACTTGATTACTATTAAGCTAACTTAACTTTTAGATCGAAATATTCGCGCCCTAATTAACACATAAATACTTGAACTATTTTTATGTAACTGACCTCATTCAATTTGCTTACTCTCCGGTTGTCACATTGTAAAATTCTATCGCAATAGCATTATCTGTTTTTAAACTAGACTGAATTTTGTGAGCCTAAGGGCAGCTTTTTAGGGTTCCGTAGCCAAATGGCAAAAAACGGAACCCTTATAGATTCGTCATGTCTGTCTGTCTGTCTGTCTGTCTGTCTGTCTGTCTGTCCGTCCGTATGTCACAGCCACTTTTTTCCGAAACTATAAGAGCTATAATGTTGAAACTTTGTAAGTAGATGTATTCTATAAACCGCATTAAGATTTTCAAACAAAAATAGAAAAAAAGCAATAAATTTTGGGGGTCCCCATACATAGAACTGAAACTCAAAATTTTTTTTTTCATCAAACCCATGTGTGTGGGGTATCTATGGATAGGTCTTCAAAAATGATACTGAAGTTTCTAATATCATTTTTTTCTAAACTGAATAGTTTGCGCGAGAGACACTTCCAAAGTGGTAAAATGTGTGTCCCCCCCCCCTCTAACTTCTAAGATAAGAGAATGATAAAACTAAAAAAAATATATAATGTACATTACTATAAAAACTACCAACGAAAATTGGTTTGAACGAAATCTAGTAAGTAGTTTTTTTTTAATGCGTCATAAACCGAAAAAAATACACTATTATTAAAACATCGATCAAAGTTACAACACATTACAAGAACTTTTATATTATGTTATTTGCTGCTACGGAACCCTTCATGGGCGAGTCCGACTCGCACTTGGCCGGTTTTTAAAGAATGGAAAATATTGAGCAATGTGCGGTCATCAAATACCTGTTTAAAAAAACCGGCTAAGTGCGAGTCGGACTCCCCATGAAGGGTTCCGTAGCAGCAAGTAACATAATATAAAAGTTCTTGTAATGTGTTGTTAACTTTGATCGATGTTTTAATAATAGTGTATTTTTTTCGATTGATGACGCATAAAAAAAAACTACTTACTAGATTTCGTTCTAACCAATTTTCGTTGGTAGTTTTTATAGTATTGTACATCATATATTTTTTTTAGTTTTTTCATTCTCTTATTTTAGAAGTTAGAGGGAGGGGGACACACATTTTACCACTTTAGAAGTGTCTCTCGCGCAAACTATTCACAGCACAACCTCAGTATCATTTTTGAAGACCTATCCATAGATATCCCACACGCATGGGTTTGATGAAAAAAAAATTTTTGAGTTTCAGTTCTACGTATGCGGACCCCCAAAATTTATTGCTTTTTTTATATTTTTGTGTTAAAATCTTAATGCGGTTCACAGAATACATCTACTTACAAAGTTTCAACAGTATAGCTCTTATGGTTTCGGAAAAAAGTGGCTGTGACATACGGACGGACGGACAGACAGACAGACAGACATGACGAATCTAAAAGGGTTCCGTTTTTTGCCATTTGGCTACGGAACCCTAAAAAAACTAAGATGTGTCAACAACATTGGGGGAATCTGCTCCGTCGTATACGACTGTGAAAAAGTGGGTTGCAGAATTTAAACGAGGACGAGAGAGTATTGAAGATGACCCTTGCTCCGGCCGGCCTACGTCTACGACTGAAGGAAACATCAGGCAAATCTGTGATCTGATATGGGCAAATCTGTGATCTGATATTGGCAGATCGGAGGTTGACCATCAGGGAGATTGCAGACACTATTGGCATCTCGTATGAACAAACACAAAACATCATAGCCAGTGAACTTGAATTTTCTAAGGTTTCTGCGCGGTGGATACCCAGATTGCTTTCAGCTGAACAAAAACGAATACGCCTCACGATTTCTCGCGACTGTTTGGAAATGTTTTTAGGTTGATCCACAAGATTTTTTGGCCAGATTTATGACAATGGATGAAACCTGGGTACACCACTACACCCCAGAGTCAAAACAGCAATCCAAAAAACCTGATGAACCGACTCCAAAAAAAGCCAAAGCTATTTTTGCTGGCAAGGTGCTAAGATGTCATCATGGTGGACTACCTTGCAAAAGGTGAAACTGTAAACTCGGTTTATTACTGCACCCTTTTACGTCGTTTGCGTAAAACAATCAAAGAAAAAAGGCCAGGATTACTCAGCAAGAAAGTGTTGTTCCATCAGGATAATGGTCAAAAATTTTTATCAAATGAGGAGGTTGAAACTGCGGTGGGTGACATTTTTGAAGGCCTTGAAGAAACTTTTTTTATGGCTGGCATACAGGCGTTGGAAACCAGATGTAAGAAGTGCATTAAGTTAAGTGGAGATAATGTGAAAAAAAAAAATTACTTTTGTTTATATTTTATATTGTTTTTTTACTGAGGCAGCAAACTTTTCAATCCATCCTCGTATAATGTAACAGTAATATTGTCCTACAAATTGCGTGGCTACAAAATTTTGTCCAAATTGGTTACGAGGAGAGATAGAAGACCGTCTAGGTCTTCTAGGTCTTCTATCTCTCCTCTTAACCGTCGTCGTTATAATTTGTGTCATAAATCCAAAATTCAACTCACTTCAAAATGGCGATAACAAGTTTGACAGCGTGCACCGCGACGTCGGTCTCCTTGTCGAGCGTCATGGACACGATGCGGTCCTTGAACTTAGACGTGAACAGCTCCAGCTTGCCTTTCAGCTCCTCACACTCGTACAGCGGCTGCAGCGCTTGCAGGCAGCGGAGGCGGACCTCGCCCACCTGCACAACAATACAACATCTTCAACGACTGCAGTGCCTGACGCGGACGCTACGCAAACCAGTCAAACATAACCACTTCTTTTGGGCGTCACGCCGGCGAGGCAACCAGTATGGGTGGAAAAGGTATTTCGAATAAAAAATACCGACCAAAAAATAGTACAAATACCGGAACGGATCTTGAGCGCTCGGCGTCAGAGTGCGGATCGCTTTGCGCATTCTATACATTGGCGAGCTGATCGTCGTCGTTGTTAGATACATGCGGCAGCGCGCGCAAAGAACGAATCACGAGTGGCGTTTATGACACGATGGCGCGGCGAGGCAATCACTGACATTCCTTACCCCCGCGTCTCACTTCGCACCACTAAAGAGACCGAATATTTGACTTTTGTGCAACTTGAAGCCAGCGCTCAATATCCGTTCCGGTAATTGTACGAACTATTCCCTCGCTTTTCTAATATAAAGTCATCACGTCGCCGTCATGTGTGTATTCACATTGACATTCTTGTATGTATGTTCAAAAGACTAGGTTGCTCTCGCAATTTTTCATAGTGTGTGCTTTGTAAGATTTAGATCTGTAACGAAGCCACGCCCGCGTCCCTCCCTGTACCGCGCTGTCAGTTTCGTCAGGTAAATTTCGACATTGGGCTGGATTTTAGATATTTGCGGTGATGGGCGTGTATGGCACAGTACCCAGCGATACGTCCAAATTGGTGTTAGCTCCTCATGGAAACAAGTCTTGAGGAGCACGTCTTTTCAACCTCTTGAAGGTGGAGTTAGGCTCTATGCTCATCAGCTCCCTAGCTAGGAGGTTTGGGTGGTGATTAAGTCTTATTGAATATTTTTGCAGACTGTTTTTTATTTCCTCCTTGACAGACTCAACTTTCAGGTCTTTGTGGAGACGAATGTTTGTTACGAACCAGGGTGCTCCAGTTATCACTCGCAAGGTCTTTGATTGGAATTGCTGCAAAATCTCTATGTTAGATGAGGATGCTGTTCCCCACATTTGGTCCAAATAGGCTTTAGTATGCTTTTATAGAGAAGAAGCTTGTTTTCTTTTAAGTAAGGTACATATAAGCACTAACTAATACCGATTCAAAATATCAGATGTAACCTAACCAAAAGCAAAGTCCAACTGTGGCATTTGCATATCTGTACCTTCATAGGTTAAGATATTACAAGTCAGACAAAGATTTGAACTTCAGCCATTTAATGTTCACAGATAACATGAAATGAACAGTTCATGAAGTGGATGTGACTTACCTTGTCATGCAATGTCCAGCCAATGTATTTGAGGTAGAGATCATCTAGGAAGTGTGCTGGGAACTTCTCCATCCATATACCAATCTCTGCCATGGTAATGGCTCTTATGTCAGGTAGGGTGTCCCTGGATAACAAAGTTAAAACAAAGTATGTCAGGCACTCTGCTCTTTATATAACTTAACAAGGTCAGTCAACATTTCGGTATAAAAGCCTGCCACCTGTTTATCAAACAACAAATGTTCATGGCTACTAAGTAGAGTAGTTGGTGAGCCTTACCTGTATCGATGCACAAACACTGACTTGAACATGTATGAGAGCATGTTCTTGATCTCCTCCATGTTCTCCTCCAGCTCCTGGCGCTTGGCCACCAGCACCTCGAGGCGCTCGTTGGCTCGCTTGTCACGTGCCTTGAGCCGCTCCGCTTCATACTGGCGCAGACAGTTGTCACAGTTCACCGATGTCAGCAAGGCCACATCCACCAGTGCCGTCATCAGCTTCATCACTACCAGGTGATAACACAACTTACAATATGAAATATACAAACATTATAACCAGAGCACACTGCCAGTCTGGGCAGACAGGCAGTCTGCTCTGGCTTTTCCCAACTCTTGGGTCCACAGAAAGTGCTCACTTGGATAAATCATGACTAAGTTCTAGTAGACTATTTGCTACCTTCATTTATCTCAATCCCAGAAGTTAGTAAACAGAGGATTATAATAGAAACAAGAGTGCAGATTAACCTTTCGAATGTCTTAAGTTACACAGTTCGACATAAGCAATTGTCTTTCTATTGTGTCTCTAATTACGGCATTCAATGAGTTAAATCTCTATGTTATAAAGCTAAGTTGCTAGCTGTATCTGTCTTTTTATCTACCAACTCCTCCTCAACTACATAATGAATGTTAAAGCAGTTTTCATTAAAAGTAAGAGCAAAAAATGAGGAAGGTTTATGTACAATTTACACCTGTGCAATAGCAGGGTTAGAAATAAAACAATAAGTCAGGGTACAATAGTAAGATAAAAGTGAAAACTAACTCACCAGCTAATGTAGCCGTGTGCCTGAAGGCTCTGACCTGAGAGTCAGACAGCCCAGTCAGCAGAGAGATGATGTTGTCCATAAGGTACTGGTCATAGATGATACTGTACTGGCACATCTTCACCAATGTCTGGATGAACTCGCAGAAGTTGGAGCGAAACTTCTTCCAGGTCTGCCCTGTCATGATGAGTGGATATTCTCCACTTTCCTGTTGGAATGTTCATGAATATTTTGAGTGATTCTTTAATTCATTAAACCCCAAGCGAACGCCGGCGTTCGCGCACCTATTGTCTTTCAATTGTGTCTGTCATTATCACGATTGAAAGGTTAAATTGATTACAACCAAAAAATTAAAGTTTTTTAAATAGAGTACTGAATCTTACAAAAGAAAGGCTAGCCATTTGTAATGAGGAGCAGCCTCCATTGGCACACACCCAGTGTGACACCATGCACTCAAAAACATTTGCTTACAGTCAACAACAGATCAGAAATAAATAAAAAATATTAATTCCCAATATTTTTTTAACTACAACATTGGTATTCAGTAATGAAATAGTATAGTAATATTTAAATACCTCATCAAATTCTTGAGTCATTTTCTTAATGATAAGTGTGTGGTCCATCTGTGCCATGTCTGGAGTGACTTTCCCCCGGCACCCAGAGGCGTTGATAAAGAACTGCATAAGTTGCACCAGTGCTGCCTCTCGGTTGGTCTTGTACTCCTCAATCCACATGTCCACCACTTGCTGATAGGTAAAGCAAAAGGTTGCAAATGGTACAATGATGAAAGTATGCCATTAAGAAAAAAAACCATGAAAAACAATACTTACATTAATAGCAGTCTTATTGAATCTAAGTATATTGTAAAGACTATTCTCATCATCACCAGGCAGCAAGACCGGTGGGGGCGAGTACGCGGGCGGCGGAGCGGTGCCTCGGCCACGGCCGCGTCCGCGCCCGCCGCGGCCTCTGCGCCGCAGGGGAGGCGGCGGCGGAGACTCAGCCAGGCGCCCTGGGAACCCAGCGTCACCTCTCCGGCCGCGACTACGAGTTACTCGCTTCGTGGGTGTAGGGGACGGAGACCTTGGTTCCTCTTCCTCATGATGAGATTCCTCAGCGTCTTCTCTAGGTGGTTCAGTAGCAGTGGAATTAGCTACAGCGCCAATGTTGAACCCCGAATAGTTCACGTTAGGAGTCTCAGGTTCGTGAACCGACTGTCCACCGTAATCAGTCATGGGAGTAGCTGGGGTCATGGGATTCACGTACTCCGGAGGAGGGTCATCCATCCGAATACGTTTCCCGCCACGACGATGCATTTCGTTGACAAATTTATGCTTTTAAAACAAGAATTTCACACCGTTCACATGACTAACTTTACTTTTTAAGCTACTTTTATGTAACCCAGAGTGGGTTAGAGAATTATCGATTTCTCAATCACTGTGAGAGGAAGGAAACTGGAAATATGACAGAAAAAGACAACAATACGACCGACAACCAACAACGACCGACGCGCGCCGGCAGCCATTACAAAAGCACAGATTAATTATTATTACAGACCAACCGACTACAGAGCAAACAAAAAGTAGAGTCCATTTCACGAAAGAAGTTCCGAAAACGAAATCAGGGGGAATCATAATTTATAGTTCATTTACTTTCATTTTATTAACTAGGTACCTACTCGAATAGTAAGATAAGAAAAAAAATGTTTTTAATAGAATGTATTTTTAATATAATAGGTACCATTTGATGTCCATACTGCTAAGGTCAGATTAGTGAAAAATAAATCTTCCTGTAATTTCTAAAATATATTTAAAATGGAGATGTTCGACCAACTTTAAATTAGAAAAATAAAATTACATTTAAAACTTTTATTCAAATTTTTATTGAATAATTATGATCGGTCATACTATGATCACTGTCAGAAGAGTGAATAGAAACAGAATCAGATTCTGTTTCACTATCACTATCTAGCCGTGGATATAATAAATCGATCCATTGCTTCATCACTTTTTAAATATTCTTCCTCCAAATGCTGTACATGTTTACATTGAACTGCCCAATCTTCTGCTGTAACAGTCTCAAAAGCCCCTTCTGTTAGGCGTACAATTTCTTTTGGATCATGGCCTACGTTTTTATCCGCTACCTGTCTCTTTACAAGGCTCCACATTTTTTCGTTCGGATTGAGATCGCAGTGGTAAGGCGGCAATCTTAGCAATTCATGATTGCGAGATTTTAATAATGCTTCCACGGCATATGTAGGTGGACCTTTGTTTTGTTTAATTAATTCAAATAATACAGCTTTTGTCCAAGTATCTTCAAAATATACTCCCTTTTCTCGCAGCCATTCCTGCATGTCACGTTTAATGCTTGACATTGTAGGTGCTTTATCTATTTGAGTGCAGTAATACGGAGCGTTGTCCATTACCACAAGTGACCTTTCAGGTAGGTTAGGGATGACTTTTTCACTCATCCATTTCAAAAAATTAGTTGAGTTCATGTCGTCGTGGTAATCTGAGGATTTGGATTGGGATTTGAACATTAACAATGCACCATTAACAAAACCATTTTCAGTTCCCGCATGAGCAATTATCCAACGACTCCCTGATGACTCTGACACAAACATCCCAGGCTCCTCCTCACTTTGCCAGCAACTTTTGGCATGATAAGTGTTGTGTTTAAAGGTCTCGTCTAAATATACTACAGGTTTATTTATTTATTTATTTAACCTTTATGCAACAAAAGATACAAAGGCGGACTTAATGCCTCAATCATTATAGCGCCTAAATGGCGACACTTGGAGAAGGCTTATGTCCAACAGTGGGCATAGGTCATTAGTGAGGGGAGACTTATGTACAACAGTGGGCATCAATCATTATCAGGTGGCGACACTTGGGGAGGGTTAAGTCCAGCAGTGGGCAAAGATCATTATAGTGAGAGGGAAACTTATACCCAACAGTGGGCATCAGTCATTATAGCACCTAAATGGCGACACTTAGAGCCTTATGTCCAAAAGTGGGCATAGGTCATTATAGCGAAGGGAGACTTATGCCCAATAGTGGGCATTAGTCATTATAGCGCCTAAATGGCGACACTTGGAGGAGGCTTACGTCCAAGAGTGAGCATATGTCATTGTAACGAGGTGATACATAAGTATCACCAGTTGAGTTGGGCATAAGCCCAACAGTGGGCATCAGTCATTATATTGCCTAATGGTAACACTTAGGGGAGGCTTGTGTCCAACAGTGGACACCGATCAGTATGGCGACACTTAGGGGAGGCTTGAGGGAGCTCGAGTCAGGGAGGGAGGAAGGGAGTCGAGTTTTTTTATAATAAAAATAATGCTTGAGCAAAATTTCACGCTCCTAGTCTCATTACTTTCGGCTGTGCCTTGATTTATGTCAGTCAGTCAGTTTCTCCTTATATTTTGATAAATTATAGAAGTCTTTTGTGTTTCGAAAATATTATATATGGTCTGTGCGATAAAAGAACCGTCGTGGCGTAAAGTGAAAACAACATTAAAGATTTTAAAGTAGCAACACAATCCAGCCATCCGTCAAATGCCAAACGTCATATAATATTGACACTGGTTTGTTTATTATGTTATTTTATTGTGATTTTTAATTGAAATCTTCAGAAAGGTGATAAAAAATTTCACTGAGCTGCAAGGGAAATAATATTTAATATATTACAGTTTTTCCAAAGATAACAAATGGCAAATCACACCTTTATTGATCAAAACAAAGTCACGAACTTGTGAAACATTGGTATGCGGTTTTTTTGGTACGTAACACTTTTATTTTAATGTTTTTAGACTTCCTAGGTAAACTCCTGTCCCTGCTATCTCCAAATCTATATAAATTAAACGGAAATTCATTTAAACATGACTTTATTTATTTATTTTGTTTTGGTCAATATTTTCGATGGCTAGAATAAAGAGAATTGATACTTTAAATTTATAATGCGTTTCGACTAACTTAGAATATTTCTTTTCAGGGTTCAGTACGGATACAGTAACTAAAATAAAAAAAGGGCAAGTGTGAGTCGGACTCGCGCACTGAGGATTCTGTATAAATTTACCTATGAAATCAATTCCCGAATTGAGTTACGAAGATTTTTCCGAATTACAAAAATTTTTTTTGTGGCTTATCTACAAATTTACAATTTCCAGATTTTTCCCTGTACTTGTTCTATGAGACCTTGATTTATGCCAAATTTCAGGACTTTAGGTCAACGGGATTCACCCTATGAACTTTGATTCCTTTGAGTATCGAAATATACGTTTTTTGCGACATAAACGGCCGTATCTTTTTTTTTTTCGTTAACTCAGAAGTCTGAATTTTTCACAACTTCAAAAGACCGCAGACTTGAGCGTATGGTTTAAATATTAACTCGATACCTCCAAGCGTTCTCGAATTAAAGGGTCTTAACAGATAAACCAAGTGATCCCAAAGATCTTATATACGAGATGGTCCCTTACAGGCTAAATAGATTTTTTACGAAGCAACATTACAAATTCTGAAGTGTACTTTATTTTCATAGTCATAAGTTCATATTTTTCATTGATTAGCAAAAGGGAAAAATGTACTGAGGTAGACAACGAGAAAGTGGTCGTGTCATCGTGTGTTCCATTTTTACCTTTATATTTAACTAGGGTAAACATAAACTTGCTGTTAGCTACAATATTCCTGTCAGTAATAATAGACCGATCCCAGTCAAAGTGATAGAACCATTTTCGTTGGAACTGGGTAAGTGGTCGTTGGTGGAACCTACCTAGATAGGCAGTGCAGCAGTTTCTTCACGCTATTTTCCTTTACCGGTTCGTGTTTGCATTTAAATATTCATCATCATTACAAACTAAAGATGTCCACTGTTCGACATAGGCCTCCCCCAGGTGTTTCATCACGTGGGCAAGTTCAATAAATAGGCTACTAATATTATAAATGCGAAAGTTTGTGAAGATGGATGGAGGTAGTCGTATGTATGGATGTGTCGCGCAAAAACTACAAGACAGATGAACTTAATAATAAACATTGGAAAGAGTAAGGAACTTCACGGACGCTTTTTCCGGGCCCTTCATGGGCCCGATGTAGACCAACTAGCGTCCGCAGCCTGGCTGCGCGTCGGTGACCTCTTTGGGGAAACCGAAGGTTTTGTATGTGCAATTATGGACGAAGTTATCATGACGAATAACTACCGGAGATTTATTGTGAAGGACGGCACGGTTGACATATGTCGGGCATGTCACCGACCGGGTGAATCAATCCGCCACATTATCTCTGGTTGTTCTCGTCTAGCTAACGGAGAATACTTGCATAGACACAACCTTGTAGCCAGGATTATCCATCAGCAACTTGCTCTGAAGTACTCTCTTGTGGAATCGGAGGTGCCATACTACAGGTATGTGCCCGACCCAGTTCTCGATAGTGGCGATATCACGTTGTACTGGGATCGGTCCATCATCACTGACAGGACTATTGTAGCCATTAAGCCTGATATAGTGGTGGTGGACCGAAGCGAGAGGCGTGCAATGATTGTTGACATATCCGTTCCGCATGACGAGAACCTCGCGAAAGCCGAGAAAGATAAACAAATCAAGTATATTGACTTGGCTCGCGAGGTTGTCGACATGTGGGAATTGGATTCAGCGATTATTGTACCGATAGTCGTTTCAGCCAATGGCTTAATTGCCAAGAGCCTCGACCAACACCTTAGGAGGCTCTCGTTAGGCGGCTGGATCAAGGGCTTGATTCAGAAAGCGGTACTTCTGGACACGGCCCGTATAGTCAGGAGGTTCCTTTCTCTGGAGCCCTGACCGCCGGTAGCTTGGACCCTATTCCCGATACCGGTGGGACACTATTTTTTATATTTTTAAATGTTTTTTTTTTATTATTTTTTTTATTTAAGGAATATTTAAAAATGTACTTAATATGTTAAAATAGATAATAAAGGAATAATAACATTGGAATAATATAGCTATAACTTTGCAGTTTCATTAGGTGAACAAATTCAGCCAATAGGATAATTTTTATTATAGGGTGAAGCCGCTGGAAGAAGCTAGTCTAAAAATATCAAGATTTAACAATCGCACTATAATGACGTCACAATGTTGCTTAAATAACAAAAACGATATTTATCTACAGCAGCGCCCTCAAATCCCACGATGGTTTACTTTCCGCACAGACTCTACACAAAAGATTTGAGTCGAAGTGCATCTAAAGCACATCATGCATCTTAATGATTAAAAATTTCCCTCTAGTCAAATAAAATTATTAATTGTACCCTCAGTAAAAATGTTAACGCTTCGACGCTCGAGCGCGCGACTCGAGCGTGTGATGTGCAGTGTGTGTTCTACATTCTACCACACGGAATAAAGAAAAGTAGTTCTACCAACCATGTCACACTCAACCTACAAAAGTCTGTTCCGGGATTAAAATTAAAAATGTTGCTAGTTGTAAATTTTAGCGCAAACATGACATCATTTATTATTTCTATAGTAACTCTAGAAAAATACTGTCAAGTCTTGAGGTCGGATGATTTTGGATTTTTATCGTTTTTATATTCCATAAGCGTAAAACATTATAAAATGGCTAAAAAAACCTACGACTTGTTGTTCAAATTACTTCTCATTGGTGACTCCGGCGTAGGCAAAACATGTATATTGTTCAGATTTTCAGACAACCACTTCACAACGACGTTTATATCTACGATCGGTATGAGCCACCTTTGTATTTTTGTATCACCAAAGCCTTGCTTTTTTTTGTGTTTAATTTTGTCTAACTGTGATGTACCATAGAAGATTTATTTCATATTTCATGGTTACCATGCATTATTTTACTAACATTGTGTGCTTCCACGTCTTATAGGTATCGACTTCAAAATAAAGACTGTGGAGCTCCGCGGCAAAAAGATAAAGCTCCAGATATGGGATACGGCGGGCCAGGAGAGGTTCCACACTATCACCACATCGTACTACCGCGGCGCGATGGGCATCATGCTCGTGTACGACATCACCAACGAGAAAACATTTGATGACATCGTTAAATGGTTACGGAATATAGACGAGGTAAGCCCCCAGTTGGTACAACACATTGTAGAGTCAGCAATATTGTCTGTAAGATCGAGTTGGCTCTTGTGTAGTTCCAATGATTATTGTAGATATGCCATAACAAGTCTTGATCATACAAAATAACATAACCTTCCTAGCATACTAGACACAGAGGGAGCTTTTACTTTAATGCAACTGTTTCCTGAACTGCAGAGTATGAAAATTAGTCAAATTTTTATTATCAGATTGAACCACAATGTAAATGAAACAGGAAACAAGCTTTACTATATATAAATTATGCACCCATTAAATTATCCCACCAATCTTAAAATGAGACATTTTTCACGATACTACTACTAATACTCAATTATTGTTACATGTATCATTACAATTTGAGGCATTACATCATGTTTTATATTCATACCATACAAGTTAGTGTAAATATTTATATTTTGTGATAAGTTTAATGTGTGTGTAGTTACATTGATGTATTGCACCTGTTGTGAAAGCAATACTTGTGATTTCACCTCCATTGCTTATCTAGTTCAGTTTTACACAACCTAGGTTATTTTGTAATAAATAAATTGAGATCAATGAATATGTTTTTCCTAGCATGCAAATGAAGATGTGGAGAAGATGATCCTCGGCAACAAGTGTGACATGGAGGAGAAGCGCGTAGTGAGCAAGGAGCGTGGAGAAGCAGTGAGTATTGCTATTTAGTGAGCCTGACTCGCCACAATTACTTCAAACAATTTTATATGTCTGCCCAAGTAATTGGTTTAAGGCCATTTTTTATGATGCCTGGCTCACTACCCACTGATGGGGCTTGTGGCACGTGGTAATGAAACAAGTTATATTAATAATAAAAGAGATCAATTTAACCTTTCGAACACTATAATTAGAGACATAACAGAAAGACAATGAGAGTGAACACAAGGCTCGCTTGGGGTTTAATGAATTAATAATAATATTGAACACAAAATGTTAAGGTAGAATTACACTGCTCACACGTGTGCCACACACGCTAATCTGAGCGTGTCCGTCTCGGACCGCGCGATGTCGTTATTCGTATAAATCAGGCGTGTTACACGTGTGCCTCAGTCTAATGTAGTTCTAGCTTTAGTCAATATCCTTCTATGTTTAAATCATCATAATACTACCTTATGTAAAGCTGTTTGGGTTTTTGTATTGTTGTTTGTCCAAAATCTTGTTTTTCTTTGATTTCATAAAAAGTACCTACAACTAGATAATGTTTGTCCACTTGTTTTTATTGTTGTGTGGTGTGTCACATGTGATCCGCATGGCTTTATTAACATTTCTGTGGCTACTTCACTAATCTTGGAATTACCATAACTTGTTTGATTACGGTTTGTTTTGGGTTTGGCATAAATAAGTGAGCTGTGTTACATGGAAAAAATGTGATGCTCATTGTATTGTTATGTGTGTGTGCCGCGTCCAAGTTAGCGCACGATGGAGCCGCCATCAATTAGCGCGCGTCCAGCTAATCGAGCGCACCGCAGCCGCGCGCCCGCGCCGTCCATGACTCACGCGCAGATAACACTCGCTACTTGTGTTCCAAATGCGTATGTTTGGTAACAACCATTTGATTATTGTCTGACAAACAATGAATTAAAACGAATTAAAGAAAATATTGTTGATTCTTTGTCCTATAAAATACTTTTCTTCATAAATAATAAAAGAAACATTTTACGAAAAGAGAATGCGGAAGTTTGGTACAGTCTGAGCTGCATACCTATATTAGAAAAAGATTGTTTGTAATTTACAAATCACGCTAAATTTTATAATTATAAAGGTGAATGATTGTAAGTATGTGTGTTCTTCACAATCAATCAGCAGATGAAATTTTGCATGTGGGTAGACTATGTCCTAGAACAGCATAATTTTTGTCCCAGAAATATATATCTAAATAACTAACACTAACTAACATTCTTCATTTATTATTAAGACCACGTTTAAAAGCGTGTAGTAGATATTACATTGCCATCCAAGTGCAGAATACTATCTGTATGTTTCTATGATGACATAACAAACCGTAAATCTAACTATTAGGAATATAATACGCCACGGGAGCTCATAATTATTTCATCAACAGAAAATACAAGATTGTTTTATTAATACGCTTGAATTGTAATGTGTGCAGATAGCGCGCGAGCACAGCATCCGGTTCATGGAGACGTCGGCGAAGGCCAACATCAACATCGACCGCGCCTTCTCCGAGCTGGCCGAGGCCATCCTCGACAAGACGTCGGGGCGCGAGGCCGACGCCGACCACGCGCGCATCGCCGTGGAGCGCCGGCCCTCGCGCGCGCCGCCCACGCGCGCCTGCTGCACCTAGGCGCCCGGGCCCGCCGCCCCACCGCCGCGTCGCACTGCCTCACCACGCCACGGACCTACTGGCTCAACAGAGGCAGATATCAATGTTTCTTCAGCTATCCTTTGGCTGTTGCAGCAATAGTACAGACGCTAGACTTGTCACAGTAGAGTAAGTAAAACCGTGTTGTTGAAGCTGTAGAAGCCATCGGGGACCGGCGTGTACGAGCAGTGAGGGCGGACTAGGGAGCGGCGCAGCAGCCGCCGCCGACTGCTGTGTGACGCGACTCGTGGCAAGAGAGCCCTGCTAGTGGGCCAGATCTATGCGCTGGTAGCAGGCTGCTGGAGTCAGCGGCGCTCCCACACTTCCATGGTTCTCTTTCCACAAGATATGTAGGTGTAATTTGTGTAACACCTGTTCATCATTTAGCTTTTTCAAATTCTTGGTCATTGTAATTAAAGCTCCTGACGCTTTTGTTTCAAACTAGAAATATTTGGGTTTGGAGTTCCAGTCACCCGTGGAATGTCTAGTCTCATAATAAACTTGGGTGCAATAAAACAGCAGTTTGCAAACAGATGCACTTCGCAAGCAATTTAAACATCTGCTCTTAAATAGTGTTGCATGATTAATTTTATTATTTCTCGCTTCGGAGTGTTTTTATACTTAAATGTTTTAAGTGTACATTGTCTAGTAAAGAAAGTTAAGCCACAATCACTCAACCGCTTCTCATATTATAATGGTTGGATGATTGAGAACTTGACCGTTTTTCAAACGCACACCAACGTGAACCTGACTGACTTATATAAATGGTTTAATACTGTATCGGTTGTTGAAGCGAGCCGGCGCACGGCTCGCGAGCCTCCTTGCTACACTTGTGCAATCCATACGTGTCATTGTTTCACAGATTATGAGGTTTCATGTAGTTAAGTTATGGTTATGAAGGTTTCTCATTGTTCAGCGCTAGTCGGTCGTCCGCGCCTGGGAGGTGGCGTCGCAGGTGTGCCCTCGCACTGCCGAGTATTTGGGCTCGATAATAGCAAGATCATAATTGCGAGTCATGTCGTAAATATTTACCATCATTCAACATTAGCACGGTCATGTCATCGCGTCCGGCGTGCATCTGTCGTGACCAGATCTTAGAATTGATAACTTCATGATATGGCCACAACTGGCCAGATCGTTTAAACGTTAACGTTTGATGATTATCAACCTTCGTTTGGCCATATCATTGATGTAAGATTTCTATGATAATAAAAAGTCTTATGAAAGTGGGCCAAACGAGAAGATTGACATAACATAAAATTTTAACGTTTAAGAGTTAAAACGATCTCTTGTCATACCGTGAAGTGATCAATTTTTAAGATCTGGCCACGACACATCCGCTATTATGGCGCGCGCGGAGTCGCGGGAACCAATCCTAAACGCGTTGGTTCGGTCGCACTGTTAGGATTGCATCAAGTGTTTCTTAACGGTATAATTTCCGGCACGGATTTTGAGCGCTGGCTTTAAGTTGCGCTGAAGTCAAATATTCTGTCTCTTTAGTGGTGCGAAGTGAGACGCGGGGGCGGGGAGTTCAGTGATTGGCTCGCCGCGTCATCGCATCATGCCGCGAGTTGCTGCATGTATCTAACATCGAAGACGATTGGCTCGCCAATGTATAAAAAGCGATCCCCACTGTGACGCCGAGCGCTCAAGATCCGTTCCGGTAATTGTAAACTGTAACACATTCATCTCATTAAACTTGATAAGTGATCGTTTTTATATCTATTTTAGTATGTTTAGTTATTGTGTCCAGACACAGACTGCTTGTTTACTTAACTTACGCTGTAGAGTTGGTTCCTGGCGCCGCCGCCCAGCGCCAGGCGCCACATATCCACGCAAGCAATGCGGACAGACGTGTTGCTGGTCGCCGCCGCTCCAGAAGGTAATTCTAGCAGTATTGAAGAACGTTCTCAGTTGCAATCTGTCTAAAAGCACCAAAATTTAATGTAGACACTGATTGAAACAGATGATAATTATTGTGACTTGAACGTTCTTTATGTGCGAGAACTGGCCTTCGATTATATCCACATAGATGAATATCGTGTAGTTAGATCGTCGCAGGCCGCGGGCTCCGTCGGACAATTTTGCTAAACGGTTACACACTTTATAGCAAAATTGTACTACGATTATAGTTAATTATTTAAGTAATTATACTCTATAGTTATGTACGTTGATGAAATAAATAAAATACTATTTTATCGTACGGTGTATGTGTTTCATCGGTTTTTACCTGCTTTTATAAATAAACATCAGCATTGTATATTATGTTCATATTAAATTACTTATCGTAAATTGGTTGTACATCTTTTATTTCTCGAAGGTTTTCCTATTTAAATCGTTATCCATACATATAAATAAAATTAGAGTGTCTGTTTGTAATATTGAAATAACTGCTTTTTACTTCATGCATAAAAATATATACGCTACATACACCAAAATAAAATTTGTTACAATTTTTGTCTGTCTGTCTGTTTGTCCCGGCTAATCTCTGAAATGGCAGGACCGATTTTGACGGGACTTTTTTTGGCAGGTAGCTGATGTAATAAGTAGGAGTAACATAGGCTACTTTTATTTTAGAAAAAATAAAATCAAAATCCCGTAGTCCACGCGAACGAAGTCGCGGGCACAGTTAATAAGATCATGTGATGTCGTAGGAGTAATCTCAAAGTTAATCATTTGTTCAGGTGCTCGAGACTTGGATTTCACTGGTTTGAGTCAAATTATATCTATACAGGGTTATTTCTAAAACACTGACAACCATAAAGGACTGTAATACTAACATCATAAATAATAACTTTTGTTCTATGACTTTTTACAGAACATAATACATTTACCAAAAACAAACCTTCAAGATTTCGTTGTTCTATCTAACACATTTCAACTCACTTTGCTGTATCTACTTACGCCTTCCACGCACTGTTTTTGTAATAATAGTAAGCAGCCTTTCGAAATATTGTCATCACACCTAGCAAGAATTCGCACTATTTCCGTGTACTCGACCTTAGAATATTTATACACCACCATGTAAATATAATTAATATATAATAATATAATATAATATTCCACAACTATCATACAACGCCGTCTAGTCTCAAGCTAAGCAGAGCTTGTGTTATGAGTACTAGACAACTGATAAATATTTCTAAATACGTACATATTATAGATAAATTACACCCAGACACAGAACAAATGATCATGCTCATCACACAAACATTTGTCCTGGGTGGGAATCGAACCCACGACCTCCGGCATAGCAGCCAGGGTCACTAACTCACTAACCACTAGACCAACAGGCCTGTCAAATTACATCGAATTACGTCCGCACTGCCGAATTTTGATACAAGGACACGTATGAAACGACGCGAGCGCATCAAAGCGGGCGACAGACTAGTCAAGTTTTTGTTCAGCTAGCCTCCGCTATAGTACTATCGCTTTCAATTTAAATATTTTTATTTTTGGATGAAAATCTGATGAACTAGACTATGAAGTTTTTTTTTAAAGTCATAGAGCAAAAGTTGTTTATGATGTTAGTAACATAGTCCTAAGAGGTTGCGAGTGTTTTACAAATAACCCTGTATATGTAAAAATGAATCCCTATTTCCTTGGTCACGCCATCACGCGGGAACGGCTGGAACAATTTTCCGTTAATTCTTTTTTTGTTGTGTTCGTTATTGTGAGGAGAAGGTTCATAAGGAAAAAAATAAAAATAAAATTAGGGTAGAGTTAGGTATAGTAGGAAAGAGCGGGAGCGAAGCCGCGCGGGCAAAAGCTAGTGTTGAATAAAATATGGTTAGCGGGCGTAGTAAATATTTCTTTACGGAATTATATTAAAGGTTGCCGACATAGCACGAAGAATTGCCAAACTTAAGTGACAATGGGCAGGGCACATTGCTCGCAGAACAGATGGCCGTTGGGGCCGAAAGGTTCTGGACTGGTGACCGTCGTTGGAAGGCCTCCTACAAGGTGGACCGATGACCTGGTGGAGGTAGCGGGAAACCGATGGATGCGGGTCGCACAGGAACGTTCGATGTGTTGACGCTTGGGGAAGGCCTATGCAAGGGTGGATCCAGGGGGGGGGGAGGTCATGACCCCCCTGGGCAAGATCCAGGACGTAGGTGGACCACTAATTAAAATTGTTAAGCATAAGATTTTTCTTTGGCACAATATAGATTTTATGTACCTACTTCCGTTTTACCTGTATTTATTATTATAAAAATTAAATAATAACTTCGTGTGACTTGACCACGACTATGTGACGGAGCTGCTGCTGCTGCGGCTCCTGCCCAACTTTGGGGCTCCAGACGTCTCTTGTCGGAGGCTCTACGCGGGAATCGTCCGGTCCATGGCCCTTTATGGGGCGCCAGCAACCGAAGGCCCAGCTGAACGCATGCTATTGGCGTATTGCCATGACATGGTATGGTCATGGCAATACGGATGGTGCGGGGATACCGTACGGTTTCCCACGAAGCGGCGAGCCTCCTTGCTGGTCTGCCACCATGGGATCTGGAGGTAACAGTCCTTGCACACATGCACGTTTTGTGCGTGGAAATGCAACGTCGGGGCGAAATGGTGGACAGAGCTCCGGCTTGATCTCATGGTAAAATGGCGTCAGCGACTCGCAACTCAGTGCTGGACACGCCACAATTATGGTGGTAAGTCCCCTCTTTGAAGCGTGGCTGGAAAGACCTCATGGCGTCCTCACCTTCCGCATGACGCAGGTTCTAACCGGACATGGTAAGTTTGGGAGGTTTCTGTACCGGATTCGTGCGGAAATGACGCCCGGGTGTCGCCACTGTGCGGAACGCCCGGAGAATACGGTGAAACACAGTGAAGGTGTACCCCGCTTGGGCAGAGCATCGCCGTGTCCTCGTGAGGGCGATCGGCGGCAGCGATCTCGCGCTGGGCCTTGGCACAGGCCATGGTCTGGAGCGAGGAAGAGTGACAGGCTGTTGCCTCCTTCTACGATGCAGTAATGCTAGCATAGGAGGAGGCCGACCGCATCAGACAAGAGCTCACAGCGTCCCAGCCGCCGCCGGGATTCCGATCCCGATTTCCGGCCACCGTAGGCACGGGCTGCGGACTGCGAGCAATGGGTACCTCGCTATCCGACTGTCCGGACCGAGCCCAAGTCATCGACGGCGCGCTCTGTCCCCGCGCGACTCAAGGAATTGTCAGCAACAGCAGCGGCCCAGCCGGGTAGAAGCCTTCTGGGGTCAGGGTTATCCGAAAGAGAAGCTCGGCCCGGTACGAACGGCAAGAAGGAATGGGGTGGGTTTTTTAGTCAGTAAGAGCGACACTATCCCCCGCTCTGCCCAAGGGGGATGTCATTTGGATGATTTTACCCACCAAAAATAAAAACACGTTTATGTGATTCCCCCTGGCACCAGAGCTGGATCCGCCCTTGGGCCTATGTCCAACAGAGGACATGTATCGGCTGAAATGATGATGAATGATGATTCATTAAAATCGTCAATACTACCCTCTCAGTGCGTCTTACCCTTTTGACTATTTTTTAATAATAGGTACCCATTCAAATTTTAATTAACATATAATTTATGATCCGAAAATACAAACAAATTAAAAATAAATTAATTTCGCGGGCAAGCTTTGAGTATCCCACATCTCTCTTACTTGCATAGTATCTATGGGAGATCAACTACTTGGTGAATAACTTACGTCCTGCTAGTACCGCATTAGAAGTTGTTTACCATAACTTTTAAAAAATATTGTTTTGGTGTTGGGTGTCGGCAACCCTGTCCAGTATGGGCGCGTTATCTGGGGTCAGGTCAGTCGGCGGCGGCGAGATAGTGCCACTCGCTGCTTAGTCGGTCGCAGTACCACGCTCCGTCAACATGGGACTCCTACATCTTCTCGTGCTTGTGTTTTGCTTCCAAATCGCCCACTTCACTGATCGTAAGTATCACATCAGCAGACTGCCTAGTGCTGACATCTTCATTTTTTACTTATTTACCTACCTCAGTTTTTTTAAACCATCAATAAATTATGAAATTTACGGCAGATTTTTCAGTTACCACAAAACTGAAAATGACAAAAGAAATTTGACCTCGGTAGACTTTATAGTATAATCTAATAGTAGGAATTTATCAGTCGCTTTCCGCGTCTGTCTTTGTGTCGTGGGTGGCACATCGGTGAGGCCTTTTTCTTACAACGAGACGGCAACCGTCGCAACCCAGAGTTCGACATTGTCGCTTACCATCAGGTTAAATAGTGATCAAACACGAGCCTATCAATTATAAAAAAATCCTCATTCTTAAAGAACCGTCGCTTGTGCGAGAGTCGACGCCTAGCCACGCTACTATACTTCACAGAGCGACGGATTGTACGAGTAACACGGTTGTCGCTAGAGAGAGCGATAAACGAGGACAGTTCGTGGACATCATTTGAGCCGAGTGAATCCCTGGCGAGTCGATAGCACCTACCATATTCTAACGCTGCGTTTACGTGTGGGCCCAGCCTCAGCCAATTATTGCTATTTTGTAGCTATAGTATAAGCAGGAAAATCCCGTAAACACAATGGTGATTGGCTGAGGCTTGGCCCACATGTAAACGCGGCATAATATCATGTGACTAAGTCAAATGATACGACTGCATAGTCAGCACTTTACTATTATTTCAGGGTTGTATTGCTTTCAAAAGTTATGAATAAGTTAGTGCAATATTAGGTCGATACAGACAGAAATACTTATTACGGGGAGACAATAAGTATCTAATGAAATAAATAATATTGTATGTACGTCTTGCTACATAAACTATATCGACGGGAACGTGGTCCGTGTTACATCTCTGCTACAGGGCTTAATACCTACAAACTTGGATTTGATTGAATTGAATGGAAACAAAATTAGATTAGGGTTTTTGCAGGCTTTGATGGTATATTGTTATTTTCTAACAAACGTTGATACTTTTTGAATGTCGTAATTAGAGACACAATAGAAAGACAATAGCCTTATGTCGGACAGTGTAACTTAAGACATTCGAAAGGTTAATTAAAATATATTTATTAAAAAAATAACTAGTAAAATATGCTGAAAACAATATTTAAATACCTACCCTTCAGTGTCAGATAAGCAACCAGTACGCGCCAAGTCCATTTGCTCACTCTTTTTCAATAGGAGTGACTGAACAGAAATAAAGTATTTATATTGGTAACTCACAGCACCATGCGAGATGGAGCTGGAGTGCGCCGAGTGCGTGCCGGACAACATGCCGCTGGTGACGTCACACCGCGCCGCCAACGGCTCGCTGTCCGTGCCGGCCGGCGACGAGCTGACGCTGGCGTGCGGCGGCGGCAAGTTCCTGGCCTTCCCGCTGCGCGACACGCTCACCGTGCTGTGCGAGGCGGGCCGCTACCGCGTGCGCGCCGACGGCTCGCTGCGCCACCTGCTGGACCTCGGCTGCCAGGAGAGCATCTTTGAGGACGTGCTGCATCAGGTGATACAAATTATGCGACAACATTCATTTTACGAACGACTTATCCTCTCTTATAAATTAGATCATCTCAAGATATTTTCCTTGATGTCAACTTTCATTCATTCATTAAGATTGAAATCCATATTCATAGAATCATATCCAGTCGACTAAGATCTCTAACCATCACTCAAAAGTTTTCTGGAAGAAAATTCATTATGTCGTTTTAAACACCGACGATGTTTTTAAGCGAGAAATAGATGTCCTACCTAAAATCACACAACAATGTGATTTCATTGAAAATAGTTGTCTTCTTCGTATGTCAATTACATTGAACCAAATTATAAGCTTAAAAGACATGGCCGGATCCTGCCCAAAAATCAACTATACGTTCCATTAATTATTTATTATATAAAAATTACTTCTAAAATAAATAAAAATAAGTCGCAACAATCCATTTCTCTAGGAGTGGCGAGAAGAAATCCAAAAAAAATAAGTATTTTAATTGTTTTTGAGTCGTTTTGTTTCATAGCAACCATGGAGGATGAGGATAAATCGATACAAATTGCATTTACGTTTGGGTATACGCATAAGACAGAAAATGTTCTTATCTGTAGTAACACGCCTGAAGGTCAGACTAAAAATATAAAATACTTGTAAATACTACAATTGTATTGCAGAAGTTAAAAAGTTAACTGGACACCACTTTTCGAGCCGCCGCGCGTTTTGATGGTACTCACATTACACATTATGAATCGGAAATATTTTCAAAAGCGTCCACCAAAACGTCCTAAAATTATTTTGACGTTTCTGCGCTCTTTAAACGAAACTGTCAAAACTGTCTTGCAGTCTTGTGTTGTTCCTACCACATTTTACTCTGTTTTCTATTTATTACTATATTGGATATTTAAACTTGACCCCAGGCTATTCATTTATCGGTTTTTTTTTTTTTTAAATAAAAAAAAGGGACGGGTAGGGCATATTGTAAGAACTTTAACACTATAACTACAAAATAAATTGGTTGATATACATAAACAGGTTGAAGAACTACAGGAAAATGAATCTGGATTACCTAAACTACCAGTTGCTAATCAAGCAAATATAACGGCATCAGCCTCCTTCCTTGATAACGTATCTTCGAAGCTATCTAGTTCTTCTTTTTGAGATTTAAGAGAGGATGAAAACATTCAATGTGTCTTGTCTGAATAATTATTGTAGTGATGATGTGCTAAACTATTAAGAAATAAATATATATAAGCAAATGTCTGTACTTACTTATTTATATGACTAAATAGTTTTTAGTGTTTTATTGCATGTCCAATTGTATATTTTTTGCTAATTCGCCTGAATATCCAAATAAATATCTGTTAGACGACCAATATATGTTCATCAATGTAAATATGTTTTACTTGGTATTTTTATTTTTGACTCTTCACTACGCATATACGCCTCTACGAATATGTATCATTGATACTGTTTCGTACATTTTCATAGAATTAAAGGCGTTCTCATACTAACTTACTGTTATTGTAGATCATTGTTGTGTTGATGTCAATCATTGGTATTCAAAATGATTAGGCGTGTTTTTTTAATTTTATTTATAGGGTCTCTCGCTCTATCTCTGATCATAAAACTTAAACTACTGTAAAGCCGCACCCTTAAGCTTCAATATGACGTACCATTTGTCTGTGTACATGAATATTTTTTGTTTGGGCACAGCTCCCTACTAATCCGGCCATGTCATTTAGCAAATTACTAGCATTTTGTAGGTATTTAATAGTAAATAAAAAGTTTCGCGTCTTGAGCATACTTGGCATTCACTGAGCTTGGCGTTCAAGAAGTTAAGCTTGCTTTTGTACACGGATTGTCATGGTTAAACCACATGAAATGATTTCCATCCAGGTTGACAACTGCGGCGCTGTGCAGGGGCGCGCGTACCTGATGCGCTCGGCGGGCTCGCAGGCGCCGCGCCACCTGGCGGCGCTGTGCTTCGACGCGGACCGCGCCGTGGCCGTGCGCCTGCGCATGAGCAGCGCGCCGCACAACGCGCTGCGCGTGGCGCCGCACAGCGAGCCGTCGGCGCCGCTGAGCCTGCTCGGCAACTTCAACCACATGTTCGACGCCAGCACGCGGCACGCCGCCGAGCGCCTGTACTCGGACGACGCGCGCATGAACCGACGCCTGCACGAGCTGCTCAAGCACGAGCGCTACTCCTTTGCCGACCAGAGCCTCACGACCGCCAAGCTGCTCAGCAGCCACTACTTCGAGGACCAGAACATGCGCGCCACAGACTTCGTGTCCAACCGCGTAGCGGTGTGGCGCAGCGTGGCGCACGGCAACCTGCAGCACCTGCACCACGATGTCGCCAAGTTCTTGCAGCTGAGCCGGCCGCACGCCGAGTTGGACGTGTACGCCGGCACGCACGGCGTGCTCGCGCTACGTGTGGGTCACTCTCACACCGAAATCTTCTTGAAAGCTGGTAAAAGGTTTCCGGTGCCGAAATATATCTGGACGGTGGTGCACGCCAAGCAGGCTAACAAGGCCGTGGCCCTGGTGGTGCTCAACGACCCGTTCGTGGCCGTCAGCGAGATCCGCGAGGCCGTGTTCTGCGAGAGCGGCTGCAGCCGCGTGCCGTGGCTGCACGAGCTGCGGCGCCACCGCAACTACGAGAGCCCGGTGTACGGGCTCGTGTTCTGCTGCAGCCTGCAGAACTTCACCAGCGTGGTCAGCGAGCTGCCGGAACAACTCATTAATGTGCCGGCAGGGAACGCTGGTATGCTCACAGAGCTATTTGTTTAGAAAAGAATATGAATGATCAAGTGTCAATTTAAATCTCTCCAGTTTTGCAACAATAGGTATAGATCCTTATAAAATTAGAAACTGATATAGGTAATAAGAACAAACCAAAAAGTGTGTCGTATAAGAACATTTTATTTAATTCATTAAACCCCAAGCGAACGCCGGCGTTCGCGCACCTATTGTCTTTCAATTGTGTCTGCAATTATCACAATTGAAAGGTTAAAAAATTATAATAGAGATTTTAATTGCCAAATCCTAATCCTTCTCAGCAATAGCAGTCAGATGTCTGTCGATCTCATTTTCAGCCAACACTCTGCAAATATAAAACGTTTCATTAAGGTCCGCTCACACCGACACGCGACGCGGCGCGCTTTTAATATAGCGACACAATATGGAGCTCGAGCAAATTGCACAAAATACTACATATTTCGGAGAGAATTCCGAAATATGTAGTATTCCGAAAGGTGGATGCAATTATTTGATCTCTTCAGTCTCACTGAAATGCACGTATCAAAATCAAATATTTATTTCAAATAAACCATTTACAGGCACTTGAATTTTCAAAATGTCAATCAGTAAAAAAGTGAAGCTTAATTGCACATTTTAAAGTGTTGATCTCTATAGAAAGATTACATGAAAATTAGCTTTTTTTAACTTAATGACTGGCTAAACAATTATGCAAATGTTGTCAATAGGAACAATAAACTCAACTATCTATTGATGAACACAATATGCTCAAGCTTTTAAATATCAAACAAGTTTATAATTCAATGAGTTCAAAAAAATTATTTCAGTTGGTACTGAGACACTCTTAGACCGTATATCTTTTGACTTACCTCATTATGTGGCGGATAAAATTGATAGAGAAACTTTACAAGGAATTAGGAAGATTTTAATTGGAAAGAATAAAAACGATTCAAAATGTACAAGTTATCATTATATATCACTAGTGATTAAAAAAAACTTAACATTATCGAGAAAATGGGAATCATGCTGAGGAATATTGTTGGGTTTAAAAGGAAAAAATAAAGAGAAACAAGTTAACTTGGAACTATTAATGAGAAGAAAACAAAAAGTAAAGTAACACAGAAAATAAAAATCTACACTATTGAAAGAAATATAAATGTTTTTGTTGTGAATAATAATTTTAACCATGAGTTTCTCAAATCAAATTATCAAAAATTTTAATGGATGCACTATGAAGAATACGAGAACATACAATGTAAGAAAAAACAATAATCTCCACCAGTTGGGAGTCCTTAACTTATACTTCCAAATTAAAGTAACTACAAATTATCCTTTAAGAAAAACGTAGTTAAACTAATAAAATATGTCCACAATACGTACTGCACTTACTGCCACATTGGGAGTTCCACACATGACAAGACAAATAACACCATTCTACAATTTACATACTCTGGACAAGATGTAAAGTAAACCTCTTGACGCATACACGCGATCGACAGACGATATGTGAAACAGTCTCACCTGAACTGTGGGTCGTCCTTGGTGACCAGTCCTACTTCGATCTCCGAGGACTTGAAGTCAACAGAGAGCACCTGCGACAGGCACGAGATGGCGAGCTGCACCACGTCGTCGGCGCTGAGCTCGGAGCGCTTCTTCAGTTTCTTCTCCAGGTAGGCGTTGGCGTCCGTAGCCTTCGCGCCTGCTGACACTGCTTTATACGAGCAGTAGTAGCCAGACGGGTCGGTCTTGTACACGCACGGACCTGTTTCTTCATCATAAGCTACCAGCATCATGCCTATAACGGATAGATAAATATTGTAATGGAAATTACTAATTACCTACGGATTTTCCAATACCTTCAAAATATCGATACCTATTTACATGAATAATATTCAAAATAATAATTTTTCGTTACTACTTGTATAAGGGAATGTTTCAGGAGAACTAATACATATTATAATTTCTCGCTCTGAAACAAATTTCCAGCTCGTATTTTTGAGTATTTGCAATTCTCAGGTCACATACAATGCCGATGGAATTTCAAAGCTTTCATTCAATAATAAGTTGTACAATTTGAGAATAAAATAGCAACTCCCTTTGATTTAAACATAATCTTGGGCAAAATAATCAATAACAAATTATTAACATATAAGCGTATCTTATTATATTTACAAGCATATCTATGGACACTGTCCCTTTATGTACCCTACTAAGTTTCTTTTAGGTTGTGTAGGGTATAATTCACTCCAGAGCTGCATGCCGAACTGTCTCAACTATGTGCCCCAGTCAAGTACAGCCGCATCAGGAGACGAAGCTTGTTTGCTGTGCCTGCGAGTCGCACTGTTGCGCGAGCCCAGTCTCCTGTCCCTCGCACTCTTTCTGCGCTCAACACTCTTTTGGACATGCACCCTGACTGTGATGTGTTTGCGGACGAATGGAAGACGATCATATCAGTGTGTCTGGAGTTTTGTGAGATGAGTGTGTGAATTTTTTTTGTAAATTGTCTTTAACTAATGTAATTGGCTAATAGCCGTTTTTGTTAAAGTAAAACCATAAATAAATGAAATAAATAAATTAGTGACAAACTGAAAGATGGTGAAAGACTTGGTAGACATCCCACCTTGTGCACACAATACATTTTGGAAACACATTCATTGTGCGTACAGCTAAGTAGAAGTTGAATTCCCTGCCAGAGTCTTAGTTTCCTGAAGACTACAACCCGAATCTTTAAGTCAAGACTGAATAGGTTACTTCTAGCTAAGCGCACTAAATCGTCGCTTTTCATCAGGTGACATAGTGGTAGTAATAGTTTGACGCTTATTACAATTACTCCTAACCATATGTCAATATAATGTAGGTCTACTGAATTATGTACACAATATATAATTGGTTATTTGTAAAACACTAACAACCTTGCAGGACTTTTGTCCTATGACTTTTTACAAAACATAATACATTTACTAAAATCAAACCTTCAAGATTTCATTATTCTATCTAAAACATTTCAACTCTGTATATACCTACCTACGTCTGCATAACGTGACACAAGCACATCAAGCACCTCCTCCCTCCACAACTGTACTTGTTTCATAGACTTCGTATTTAGAACATTTAATTTCAATATTTTTATTTTTGTATGGTAATCTGATGAACTATTTTAGTTCATCAGATTATTATGATACATTTTTAGGGTTCCGTAGTCAACTAGGAACCCTTATAGTTTCGCTTATGTCTGTCCATCCTCGCTTAATCTCTGTGACCGTTAGCACTAGAAAGTTAAAATTTGGTACCAATATGTATATCAATCACACCGACAAAGTAGTAAAATAAAAATTGGAAAAAAAATGTTTTATTAGGGTAGCCCCCCTATATGTAAAGTGAGAAATGATTTTTTTTACCCTAACGTGTGATATACTGTTGGATAGGTATTTAAAAATGAATAGGGGTTTACTGAAATCATTTTTTGATAATGTCAATAATTTCGGAAATAATCGCTCCAAAAGTAAAAAACTATCTGTCCCCCTCTAACTTTTGAACCATAAGTTTAGAAAATATGAAAAAAATCTGAAAAGTAGAACTTTATAAGGACTTTCTAGGAAAATCATTTTGAACTTGATGGAAGGAACAGTTTTTGTACAAAAAAAACAAAAAGGTTGTACAAAATAATTTCTGGACTGTTTGTAGTATAATCGTATATGCATGAATTTTTTTAAAGTCATTGTGACGGATGGGAAACTACGGAATCCTACACTGAGTGTGGCCCGACACACTATTGGCCGATTTTTAAACTTGTTGTTTATGATGTTGGTCACATAGTCCTGAGAGGTTGCCAGTGTTTTACACTTTGATAAAATACAAAATAATCAAATAAATAGAAAAATAGATACAATTTGCAACACACAACCGTCAGCTCAAACACAGAGGTTTTGGTTGAAACCAGTTGTTCTGGCTGAAACTGGCCAAACTGGAATCTTCAGTATGTTTCTAATAATAAAAAATTTGTGAGAAAGCAACTTACTGCATCCAAGTGGGCGCATCTCAGCATTCTGTGTATACACCTGCGAGATGTCAGCAATGCGGCGAGTGAGGATGTGTACAGGGATCTCTGTGCCATATTTGTACTGCCAGTTGGCTGCCTCATAGCGAGCACGCTGAACTTGCGATCGGCTGTCCGCTGAAAATGGAAATAACTTTTTGTTCTAATACTGGTTTACAAAGATGTTATGTCTTTCGCACCTATGCTGAGCTAATGAGCTAATCTTTTAGAATAATAAAAAACACTGTTTAAATACATAGGGTAACTGAAGTCTTTTTCTAACTACTGTAGGAATGTAATAATTATCTGTGAGAAATAATGGACCACACAAGTCATTCATGGGATTTATTTTTGTAAAAATATAATATAGTGTTCTCACCGATCATGCCAGTCATGACGGCTCCAATACGTTTGGTGAGCGGGAACAGGTGCGTGACGGAAGTGGGGTCAAGCAGACGGTCGGGCACCTTGCGCTGCGCCGCCACCACGGCGGCGTCCGCGCCGCGCAGCGCCACCGACGTCAGCCCACCCTGGTTGATCGCCTTAAGTGCATATTCTGTAAGCAAATTATATCTGTACCTACACATTCGTTGCAAGTCTTGGCTTAAAAGTGAATGCACAAGGCCTATACGTTTTTAAATGGGCACTCCATAATATTTACGCTGTAAACTCTGAGTCTGTACCTCTCTCTCACGTAATTAGAAAGTTTTAATAACTTATCAAGCGAATAAGCAGAAATATACAGAAAAAGTTGATTGTTAGTATTGGTGGTTGCCGCTTTGTGCAAGTCATTTCAAATAAAATTTGCAACTTACCAACTTGATAAAGCCTTCCTTCAGGAGAGAAGATTGTAATGTGTCTGTCAAATCCAGCGCTACTTTCTCTTGCCATTATTTAATAATCAAATTGGAAAAAGAATTAAATTACAAACCAACGAAGTCACTTTCTTTGACAGCCGCAGTTCACAATTTGGCAGGTTAGGTTGGTACCTAGCCCAGTTCACCACAGACAAAAAATTTATGTTCAATTTTATCATCTCATTATAGAATTTTGTTATCAATGGTGTTGTTTATGGCAAGAATCAAAGTCAGGAACACAATGTGAAACTAAAAACTAAATTTTTATCATTAGGCCTGCAATACATATTGGCTAAGCGTTGCCGAGTGAAGACCAATGCCAACATCTACACCGCGTTCCGTTTTGCGTTAAATGCGATAATATTGCAAATCCGACCAAAATAAACAGTCACAAAATATATGGGCTATTGAGTAATATTTAAGACGTTGCGCGTTGGTCGGATTCGCGATGATCGGCGTACGGCGATTATTGTTCCTCTATGGTTCTACTTCTATCGAGTCGAATGAATTGTCTCTGAGCAGTCGTTGTCAGTGAAGCGAGTGTAGAGGTTGTGTGATTTTGAATTTGTTTTCGATTTTTTTTATTAACTCGTTTGTTTCCTGATATATGTCTGAAACAAACAGTACCGAATTAGAAAGCATATTTGAAAAATTCAGTACTTTTTTATTTGTCATTTAACAATCGCCGTTTTTTAACCATCACAATGCAAGAAACCGTTACAAACACGAACGAAAGAAAATCGTTGTTTTCATCGTTTCTGGAGGTGCTGGAGGCTCGTGATAAACAGGCACAGGTCGACAGGCAGCTGCAGGAAGAGAAATATTTGAGAAGAACTCAGAGAATCTATGATTTCCATGGTAAATTAATCGCGCCAATTATCACTAAAATTACAACAAGAAACAGGTTGTTTTGAATGAAAATGTTTAAATAGTAGTGCATTAACCTAAACTATGAGACAACAATTTTACACTTTATCGTATTTAAATGGAATGCAATGTTTATCTTGTAATTATAGTCTAATTTCTATATAAATAGTGTGCACAATATCTTAACAATTTTTGTCTATATCATAATTTAATTTTGGTCAATACAAATAACTCCTCTGCCCTAAATAAACTAATGCGATTAGAATTCGTTACCTAAATGTGGTGCGAATTGTTATCTCTAAGACTTTTCTTCTGTTTTAAATAGATAACAAAGAATAGGTTTATTATTATTGATTCATCAACAATTGATAAACTAGTTTATAAAGACTAGCTTTTACGCGCGACTTCGCCCGTACATAAAATATAGCCTATGTCACCCAGGATTATAGCAGCTTTCTATTGGTGAATGTGAAAGAACAAAAATGTAGCAATCTGACCATAACTTACACAGATTACCTCCTATATTCAAAAAACAAACTTTACCACTTTATAATAATTTTGTAGATAACATAATCCTAAACTGGTGGCCATGACGCCAAATCAATTTTTATTTATTTACTTTATTTATCAAACTTATACTATCTTTACAGGGAGACCTAATGCGACAGTACAGCCAAAATAACTACTTGAACATAATATGTTACTAATACTAACCCTGTTAAACTCACTCAAAGTACAAATGAATAGGTCTTTTTTTTTATGGTGGGAAAAAATCATGTATTGATATCCCCCGCCCTTGGGCGGAGCGGGGGATAGTGTCAGACTCTAAAAGACTCACCCTGTTCCTTCTAGCCTTCATACCGGGGCTCGAGCGCCCTTTCGGATGACTCTGGCCCCAGTAGACTTCGACCCAGCTGGGTCCCTGCTGTTGCTGACAACTCCTTGAGGCGCGCGGGAACAGTGCGCGCCGTCGACGACTTGGGCTTGGACCGGACAGTTACCGGAAGGCCGGACAGTGAGCTACCCATCGCTCACTGTCCCCAAGCCCGCGCCTACGTTGGCCGGAAATCGGGATCAGAATCCCGGCGGCGGCGGCGGCGATAACGCCGTTGCCTGATGCGTTCGGCCTCCTCCATTGCGAGCATTACTGCTTCGCAGAAGTTGGCGACCGCCTGCCACTCCTCCTCGCTCCAGACCATGGCCTCAACGAAGGCCCGGCGCGAGAGGTCTCCGCCGCCGATCGCCCCCACGAGGGCACGGCGATGCTCCGCCCAAGCACACCTCGACTGTGTGCTCCACCGTGTCCTCCGGGCGTTCCGCACAGTGACGACACCCGGGCGTCACTTCCGCATGAATCGAGTGCAGGAAACTCCCGAACGAACCATGTCCGGTAAGTACCTGCGTCATGCGGTAGGTAAGGACGCCGTGAGGTCTTTCCAGCCACGCCTCAAAAAGGTGACTTACCGCCATGATTGTGGCGTGCCCAGCACTGGGTTGCGATAGTCAAATGAATAGGTCTGACTTGTCGTGTATGAGATTAAGAGTGCGAAGTGCGCGCGTCAGAGGCAACTCTTTGAGCAGGTTTGTTCTCGTCCTCGGCATCACCAGCAGTGGAGGCCGAAGCCGGCGCCAAACATATCTGTCAGGGACACATAGACACAACAACTCTAACAAAGCTGGATTATCCAGTTTTCCTCTTATTACTTTAAAAATATAAAGTACAAAAACAAATTCCCTGTTCATTTCATCAAAATAAACAAAGTGGGATTCATTAGGGGAAAGAAAGGGTAAACACCATAGTCTCATAGAGGATACCTAATAAATTTGTTCCGCACTTGCTCCAACATTATACTATATCTAGTTTCATGTGGAGACCAGATGACTGCGTTGCATTCCAATTGGCTTCTTACTAAGGCATTACAGAGCACAATGATCACCTTAATGTTAGAAAAATTGTTGACCCTGCGGAACACAAATCCTAAACTACGCTTGTATAATTAATTATTTTTTACATATTTTGACAATATGGTTTTTAAACGACATTTCTAAGTTTATTGTCACTCCTAGATCTTTTACCTCAGTCACACGGTCTAAGGGTCTGCTGTTAATGTTGTAAATGTATTGCAGAGGAGTTGGAGTATGAGAGAAACTGCCTAGTTCAGCATCATATTGCAAGACTTCTGCCAGAATGCCACTGTATCATGGTATTACCATGTATTCTGATTTTTATACCACCTGCTCGATAATGCCCTTTTATATTTTATACATCCCACATCTAAAGCAATTCATTCTGTCCGTAAGGATCTAATGTAGTAGTATCTGAGTAGAATAAAAAAACTGAGGAGCTTGTATGGGCAGGTCTGCAAGAGCAGGTTGTGTTGCAGAGCGGCAGCGGCGCGAGGCGGTGGAGCTGCGGCGCTGCCTGGACTACGTGTCGCAGCACGCGCACGTGCTGGAGAGCGTGCTGCGCGGCGCGGGCGCGCCCGGCGCCGACGCGCCGCTCAGCGCGTCGCTGGTGCGCCAGGCCGCCGCGCTGCAGCGCTGCATGGCGCAGTGCGTCGCCAACGCCAGCCGCATCCGCCAGCTGCTCACCGCCACGCACCAGCCGCAGATGGACACGATGCTCGCCAAAATGGTGAGTAGCTTTGTTGTATTCGTTTCTGCACCAGATGTCGCGCAGATGAACTTCTATCAAATACTCGCGCAAATAAAAAAGTAAAAACTAAAACTCGACTTTTATAGGTACCAACCGAAACACTTTAATAACGTGTGACTACGGCTTTTCTTTTTGTTTTGTTCTTATTTTTCACCATACTGAAAATATTGTTTCATTCTCATTCAGCGTCGTTTTTTTGTCGTGTCGGGTTTTAGTTTTTTACTCTTGTTTATTTAAACAATTTTTGTGTTAAATCACTGTGTTTCTGTACTATTAGCCCTTTCAAATGATACCAAACACGACGTATTTATCTAATTTTTTTAACACAAAACTTTTTGTCCACTAGAGGGCGCCACATTGAATTTTGATGATATTTTTTGTTAAGTACTTACCAGTGAAGCCCTTTCAAAACATATCAAACATGGTGTATTTATCTTAGCATTTTTTAACACATTACTTTTTGTCCGCTAGAGGGCGCCATATCTAGTTTTGTGACACGTCACGTAGCCTATGTTCAGCGGACGATTAAAGACGGTTTAACGATACCTCATATGTCGAGTTCCGATGAGTAGATCAGGGACCGTACAACCCCGGTTAAGAGTTAAGTCTTTGGAAAGGTAACCCGTTTATGAGGTTACCTTTATCATGATGTAACCCCGTGAATGGGTTTTAAGCTCGAACCCATAAAAACGGTTACCTTTATCATGATGTAACCCCGTGAATGGGTTTTATGCTCGAACCCATTAAAAGGGTTACCTTTATCATGATGTAACCCCGTGAATGGGTTTTATGCTCGAACCCATTAAAAGGGTTACCTTTATCATGATGTAACCCCGTGAATGGGTTTTAAGCTCGAACCCATTAAAAGGGTTACCTATTCAATATGGTAACCCATTGAATGGGTTCTATACTTGAAACCCAGTGAAAGGGTTACCCTTATCGAAATAACCCTTATAGGTAAGGGTTTTCTTCGGGTTACCGTATTATTATGGTTATTCAATAAATTTATGCTCAGTAGGTGCGAGTTTCACTAGACATTGAAGACTTGTAGACGAAGCATACATCTCCCTTTTAGACCTGCTTTTTTAAATAAAATCCCATGTCTTATCAAAATAGTTAACAAACAAATTTACATTCACTAATAAATTCGCACTTTCTTATTAATTCTTATTGGAATCTTATTAGTTACTTATCCTATTTTGAACCTACTGAATAATAAAACGATTTAACAAATGTTTAATTTAACCTTTCAATTGTGATAATTGCAGACACAATTGAAAGACAATAGGTGCGCGAACGCCGGCGTTCGCTTGGGGTTTAATGAATTAATTTGTTTTCACCTATTGTGCCCTACCAAAATAGGTAACAATATTACACGTTCTTAGGCTTTGCCCCTGTACGGTTTATTTACTCATGTGTCTATATTACATGCAATAATGATAATAAATCTCGTTCTCAGTAGGTACATACGTAACCACAAAGGCGCCCGCCCCGCCGCTGACGTTTAACGTGTGCTATGCCATTTTGAAACGTATGTCTACCATCGACAGATCATATTACATTGCTCCAAGTTGAAATGTTACGTTGTTATCGTTTTCAAAAGAGTTCAGTGTAAGAAACCCTTTTGAACGACTTAATTTAAGCCGTTCAAAAGTGTAACCCATATCGTATGGGTTTTTGTTAACCGGTTTAGGAAAACCCTATTGAATAAAGGTTACCTTTATCGTATGGGTTTTAGATTAACTGCTTAGAAAAAACCCTATCGAATAAAGGTTACCTATATCGTATGGGTTTTAGATTAACTGCTTAGAAAAACCCTATCGAATAAAGGTTACCTTTATCGTATGGGTTTTAGATTAACCGCTTAGAAAAACCCTATCGAAAACCCTTTCTATAAAAAACCAAAATGATCCTTTGAACCCTTTAAAAGGGTTACCTACATGATAAGGGTTTTTTATTAACTGCTTAGAAAAACCCTATCAAAACCCCTTTAATGGGTAACCAGAACGGTCCCTGGAGTAGATATAAGGAGCTAAGAGGGAACAGATGAACATGCATACATACATATGTACATAGCCTGTTCCTTTGGCTTTGCCGTAGTCGGGTAAAAAGGAACCTCGGGTTCCTTGCGAATGTGACAGAGACATGTTACGTAAAGTCTCTGGAGACACTTCGTGAGATATTTGGCCACTTGTGTGTACAATGGTACTTACTGTCTTGATAATACCTACTATAATCAAGACTCACTTCAAACTTTTTGGACAACGACGATACCCATAGTGGACAACGACGGCACGGTGGCCGCTGCGCTGCGTGTCGCGGGTTCGATTCCCGCACGAAACAAATATTTGTACCTATCACCTACCTACAGATGTTCCTTTCGGGTCTGGTTTTTGTGTACAACACAGGAATAATTCCTAGTGTGGCCCTATGATCTTTAAAAAAAATAAAAATAAGTAGAGTACTTACCTACTGTACTTAGTACACAAATACGTACATTTATTTGAAAGCACATAGTATAGAAGAGATTCCAATTCACTATACATTTTCATTCTGTATAAACGGCCTAACTAAACAACAAACTATCTTATTATATAAAACTCAATTAGGCACTGTCTCGCTAAAAATCAAAACCGGCTTGATCGTTTTAAATAATATAACGATAAAGAAAAAACAACGCACCGCCCAAACTACTGCGACTAGAAGCGTGAATTTTTTATGGCGTAAACGAGAGTTAAGAGAGGGTTTACTTCAACTAACACCGTGAGGGGATGAAACGGAGGAGAATTTTGTATGGAGAAACCTATTTTGCCGCGCGCGAAGCTGCTGGCAAGCTAGCATTATAATTATTATATTAAACTGGACATTGTAGCTCACTCTACAGCAGCTAGCTGTTACACTCCGGCTTGTGCTAATCACACTTGTGTAACAGTTCTCACTCTTCCTAAGTATCGTTCTGTTTACTCCTAGTTATTTTTGTTCAATAAACTACCGGTTTCTTACTCGGCCGAGTTTTTACGACATAACAGGCCCAAAAATGTTCGGCCAATGTACACGAGTGCGATAATAGAGAGTGAACGATTAACAAGCACGTACGTTATAGTGCCCTCATTAGCGCAGTTGATGTAATTATTCGCGCTAATTGTGTTATTACTACCTCGTTTGCAGAGCTTGCAGTCGAGTCGTGTAACAATGTTGTCTTATTGGTCGCTAAGAACACGTCACACACCAGTTTCGGTCACTGGTTACAACACATTGTTTGTGCAGAACGAGCAACAAATTATACAAATGTCACCGTTGTGGCGTGTCCCATGGCTCGAGCTCCGCCGGCGAGGCGGTGGCAGCCCGACAGTTAGCCTAATGTAATAACAGCGACTCTGACTCTGTTACTACGATCAAATGGTGTCAAATTAAAAATGCGTGTAAATAACTTACAATTGCTATACATTAATTATATCGCATGCCGCTTGCGGGTACGTTGATTGTTTTCTTTGCGACTATGGGTTGCGAGCATGTACTCTAACATGACTAATAAGTAGGTACGTGACGTTCCGTATCCATAAAGGATGAGATCAGTGCTCGCTCATAAAGCAATCGATAGTGATCTAGATGTTGTTATGACAGTCATAAACGCGGCGCGCTACACATTGATGACCGACATTCGTAAGCTCATAAACGTCTACCTGTCTGCGACTACATTAGACCTATTCAGGACACAGACTGTTCTACAATCATGGGTGACGACATGACTGCTACATCGTCGGACCCTTTCCACCGTATGTCTCCGCTATAAAAACAATTCTTCATTTCTATTATTACGAATATATCAATCTAGAGTAATTTAACGAGTCTAAAACAATACTCCATTCTTTTTTCAATTCATGTACAAAGGCTAGCTTAATTCAGCAACGAGTGGTCTCTCAAACAAAGAAATCTTGAATTTTTTTAAATGTGGTACGACAAAGATACCACACTAATTAAAAAAGATCTGATCACCTATGAAACAACCACACCATCCTTGTAATAAGTGAGTTTTCAATGAAAAATATTTTCTACAAAACCAGATTTATCGCACGGTGACTATACCGTCTATACTGGAATGGTCTTGATCAGTTAGTACTGAAAGAGTTTCAACACGATGGGGTTATCTTGTTGCACTCAGTAGTTCCTCCTTGACACCTATCCATCTCCATCATCAGACCAGCTCCAAGGTACCTTCCGGCTACTAGCCAGATCAGTTCCATGGTACCTTATAGCCAGAGAGAATTTCATGACCTAGTAAATCCAAACACGGCTAGGATACACTGTTTTATTATCATCAGGCTTTTCGGCATCAGGTCAGCACAATTGATTTCGTCTTATAATCACATACCTATTTTGATCGAAATAAATTGTGATGTTCCGTAGATAGTATTCTTCATCAGTTCCACTCCAAAAAAAATTCAGTAGGAGCTTAAATAAAATCAATAGGAAAATACTAAAAACTCTACATATATGTAGATGTGTGCTTCTTCTTCTTCTCTAGATGGTTTTCCTTTCCCTTAAGCTTTTGGCCACGTTGCCACTTTTATAGCGGCGTTAGTGGCGTTTTTTAGGTCCTCCAAAGTGCAGGTGTAGGGACACTTCGGGCACTGCATTAGCACTGGGTGTAGGATGGATGTGTAATCCCCCACTTTAACAAGTTGATGTAGAAGAAGAAGAAGAAGAAGAAGAAAAGTATTTATTTTGGCGCAAAAAAACATTTTAGACAACAAAAACTTAAGACAAACACAAAACAAAAAAAAAATGTGCTTATATTTTAAGAAGTTGTTCAAGTTCTCTTAGGTTCCTTCTCAACTATATTTAGTTTAAATGGCACCACTTTGGATGATCCGTTGAAATAAAAATAAAAACCTAAGCGGGCCATTAATGACGGAAGGTCTAAAAAAACATAAAAAAATACAACCGATTGAACCTTGTTTTTTAAAGCCTGTGAAAAAAGGAAGAGGATCAGAGGTCGTGTTCATAAGAGGACCTAAACTATTAACGAGAATTCTGCACGTCTTCAATATATCTAAGACATACATTATGCAAATAGCGTTTTTTTTTAGTAACCTTCTTTTGACACATTAGATAATAATAGCGCTGGCGTTTATTTGGAAATCACAAATGATCATTGATTTGTCACGCTAGTTTTGAGAATGGATTGCTTACATCGTCATGGAAATGCTGTAATTCAAAGACAGGCCCACGAATATTGAATGGACGAAGCGAATTGATCATTATGTATATTTTATGTATGTACATTGATAACGTCAAATTAATTGTTTAGGCTCATGGCGCTCGAATGTTGATAGTCATCGTCTTAAAGTTTCGGCGTGACTTGCGTTCACACATTCAGTCGGCTTTGAAGGATCTTTGAATATTCATAATGCGAAATGGCAGTGAGAGTACGTAGCATCGCTTATTCATACCTTATTTACCTGCGATCAGAGGCTTTGCAACATGCTTGAGATGTTTAGCTGTAACATGCATTTTTGATCCTCGTCGAAAAGAGGTCTATCTCACGAGTACATTAAAATTTAAATTAATGGCGGGTCATTTAGAGAGGTTAAGGGTTTCACGAAGATAAATGTATAAGAAAAATGTATGTGAAACTAATGAGTCACGACAGACTTGAATGAAATATTCTATACATTGCGTCCTATGCATTACAGAACGTGAGTGCGAAGTCCTTGTTTACAGTGTCGCTACTAGTGCCTGCTACCGTTGTCGGCTGTTGCAACCCCTCCGCTCTGTCACGTGTCCTCCACTCATACTTCTGTAATCTCTGTATTTGCACAATTAACAGTTACTAAATACTAGTGACATTTGCACACTTTTGTTTGTAATCTGTGTTAACAATCTTGAACGGCCATTGTCGCCTGTTGACACACACACTTCATCTTTTCAATACTGATTTGTTTTTCTTTTACTCGAGAAATCAACAAATTTCTTCTCCCGATCTGAGTGGTGGAGCGAGACAGAGTTGCATACTTTTACTGACTAAAACCTGTCCTGGCAGGCATCGCCCTTAGCCTCGTCAGTCTTGCTAACATTTCTTTGAGGAACGCGTGAAATTACGCGCTGCCGGATGCCTACTGGACGGCGAACTATCCTGTGCTGTCGCTCTACGACTGGGGAGTCCCCGGACCTGGCTCCCGGCGAAAACGCTTCAGGGCGTCAGATTGGTCTCCGCCTCACGGATGCGGCCGCCTCCTGAATTGAATTGCATTGAATGCTGACTTGTTGACACAGTTTCAACAAGGGCGGCAACGTGTCAATCCACAAGTCCACGATGACGACCTTCCACCAAGCTATCGTGAGCACCAGAATTTGCCAAAAAGCCGCCTTATCCAGGCAGGAGAAGACATCATTACCGTATCGCGACAAACGTGCAGGAGTCGTAGACGTCGTAGTTCTCCCGAGCCCACACCACCAGAAGCGAGGTCAATGAACATTACATAACAGATTAAATGTATTACCTATCTACTATCTCCTTCAATATCTGCGTTCTGGTTCTGTGAGATAAGGTAACTAAATAGGTCATGTCTGCAATATTCGTCACTTATCTATTCGTTGTTGGTGTTTGATATTACTTTCCCACCGCGTGCTTACGTTCACCTGCCGCACGGTATGCATTGTTTAAAGGTGGAGCATTTGAGGTGAGTACCTAGCCTGGCTTCACCTAGTTCCCATGTATTGTGCAGGCGGTATCCTTGCGTTGTTACAGCTCTGTACATTGCCGTCAACGAACTTATCTGCGATGACCGCATTTCAATTACTGTCACTGTAAAAATATCATAGAAATTCAACATCCCCTCAATTTATCTATAAAATTGAATTCACTGACAATAAAAACCGAATGCCCGTGGCGTCGACCACACGACACACGGCTGCCAGTTCGACACAGATAACTATGCAGTCTTAACTAATAGTTCAGCAGTGTCAATAATCCACCTAGTGATGACCTAACGTCATGCATCTAGATATTGTACTAATAAATTCACAATAATGGATTCTTATTGATCTTATATATTAAGTTGAGCGATAGTGTGCTCGCTCATCTTATGAAATATTCATAGCGAGGGTACCAGGTGGCCGAAAGCGAGCCACAAACGCGACCCGACACAAATGGTACCCATAACATGGAAACTGCTACACAAAAAGAGGAAGTATCGTACGTACAATTATGTTCTGACGAATTACGGTTATTTTAATGTCAGTTTTTTGCTTATTGAATTCACCTTGCGATTTGTGAAGGATTACTTCAAATTGCTTCCGCGTCCACAAGGGCCGTCAAGATTTTGATCGACACAAAATACTATTATTCATATGTCCCGCAACAACCGTGCGTTACATGTACCAATGATCTTACATGACTGTGTAGTTCTGTTCCTCCGGACTGCCTGTACTTGTAGCTCTGTACGTCTCTCCACTCCGTCAGAAGAACCTAAAGAATTTTTGGACTTACCCTTGATGCCTCATCATCAGTGACCACTTTATACTTTGCCTATATGAGTAACTAGTAGATTTGTAGTACATGGTAAGCTATTACTTGTTCCACAGTTACCTGCCTACTCTGTTCCGATTTCAAATTGTTTCGCAACACTTCGATACCCTCCCTCCAATGGAAACAGTGTGTAAAGCGATAAACACGTGCCCAGAACGCTTAAAACCTGTGTTAAGGCTAAGGGTGAACATTTTAAGTTTTTTTTTTTTTTATAATGGATAGGCTCGCGTTTGACCACAATCTCACCTGATGGTAAGCGATGATGTGGCCGACGATGGAGCAAGCTTACCTAGAAGCAATCTATTCACTCTTGACTTAAAGACCCCTAGGTTATAGCTATCAGGAAACACAGACTCCGGCAGAGAATTCCATTCCTTAGCTGTACGCATAATGAATGTACTCCCAAAACGCTTTGTACGTATAGGTGGGATGTCCACCATGTACCGGTGGCGCAACGCCGTACGTCTTGTGGTCCGATGATGGAACGGACTTGGCGGAATTAAATTGTGCAACTCTAGAGCACACTCCCCGAAGTGTAAACGATAGAAAACAGACAGGCCAGCAACTCGGCGTCGATGCTCAAGACTTTGGAGTTTTGACTTCACAAGAGCATCGTTGCCTATGATCTTCTTGGCACGCTTTTCAATAGACTCTAGTGCATCTAGCTGGTATTTGGCCGACCCATCCCAAAGATGAGAGCAGTACTCCATACACGATTTTAAGTAGAAATATGTATTAATTTCTTGTTTAAATTCTCTGCCACACGTATATTATCCTAAGAATATTACCTACATTAGGAAGTTATTTTTTTATTTACTACAGAATGTATGGCCATACTAGTTAAACTCGACTGGCATGTCAACGCGCAGCAGCCGGAATTGGTGAGCCTAGGAACGTAAAGTTTTGCACAAGGCTGCCTTTTGTGATGGCAATAAGCACTAAGTATAACAATAACTTTAAAAAAATCAACTTGGATGAAAAGGGGGGAATCAGCTATATAAAAAAAAAAAAAAAAAAATAGTACAAATGCTTAGCAGAATATTGCGTCACAAAAAACTTTATCATTGCCACCAGTTTTAGCAGATGTGGTCAGACGTGTGCTAAAAATGACACTCATTTGCAAATGCAATTCTAATTCCCATAGGTGATCAGTTCCTGGAAATTACGTCATGGATTTTGTCCTGCTGTCTTGTGCAAGTCGAGATACTGTGCGCCAAGCGTGCACGACGCGCGACGCGTCCAGTCTTAACGACCGTCGTCGTCCCTTATAATTGAACACCACTTGTATCATAGTATGCTATATATCATACTAATATAATGATACACTTCCCGGGTGTCGCAAAAGCTACACAGGAAGTCAGAAGGCCATTAAATAAAATTGATTTCGGTGACAATAAAATAATATCAAATAAAAACGTCTCCATCAAAAGTTTAAAAGAAACAGGAATGTGTGTTTAAATCATGTTCATAATGTCTGGCAACTTTTTCATCCGTTTCCTCCGCACTGTGGAGTTTTTATGAACCCCTAAATATAGCGAAATGATGAAGCCGCTTTTGCCACATCTGCTTCATTTATTTTAAAAATTTCTGCGGCAAGACTGAATGTTGATCCCATTTGCAGCGGCATCATGAGACTCGAGAGTTAGCCCGTTTCCTCGCTATGTCTAATATTATAATATGCTTTCCATTAGGAGCGCTCGAACTTTGAAATTAAATAAAACAAACATTTTAAGTGATGTTACCGCAATAGGGAAGGAATATGCATAAAAAAATTTGTCAATTTTATACCAGTTTATCAATAAATGTACAAAACCCTAACCTAATGATAGTCTTTATTATTAGACTACAGGAGTAAAAGTCGTCCGTACAATCTCTGGAATCGTGTTACCCCCACAGGTAATTTAGGAATACAAATGTTGACAACCTATATTAATTACTAGCTGACCCCGCAAACTTCGTACCGCTTAATAGTTACCTTTTATCTAAGCTGTCAACTCTACCTACTCTACCCTACTCTACCCTACTCTACCCTACTCTACCCTACTCTACCCTACTCTACCCTACTCTACCCTACTCTACCCTACTCTACCCTACTCTACCCTACTCTACCCTACTCTACCCTACTCTACCCTACTCTACCCTACTCTACCCTACTCTACCCTACTCTACCCTACTCTACCCTACTCTACCCTACTCTACCCTACTCTACCCTACTCTACCCTACTCTACCCTACCCTACCCTACTCTACCCTACTCTACCCTACTCTACCCTACCCTACTCTACCCTTCTGTACCCTACCCTACTCTACTCTACTCTACCCTACTCTACCCTACTATACCCTACTCTACCCTACCCTACTCTACCCTACTCTACCCTACTCTACCCTACTCTACCCTACTCTACCCTACCCTACTCTACTCTAATCTACCCTAAAAAAAAAAAAAAAAAAAAAAAAAAGTATCCTATGTCCGTCTCCTGGTTTTAAGCTACCTCCCCACCAATTTTCAGCCAAATCGGTTCAGCCGTTCTTGAGTTATAAGTGGTGTAACTAACACGACTTTCTTTTATATATATAGATTATCAATGTTATTATCCGTGCTAAGTTTCAAGTTCTTGAGCCGACAATAAGATTAAGCATTCAAAAGAAATTCCACTGTTTCACACCCTAAAGGTCGAATTTCCAGAAGGCTCTTTTTAGTGCTTACCTACTTACGGCTTTAAAAGGTTTTGTGAAATATTTTAACTTAGTTTTTCCTTTTATTATTGTACTAGCTCTTGCCAGCGGGGCTTTGCGCGCGTTAAAGTAGTTTTCACCATACAAACTTTGTACCCCGTTTCATACCTTTATGGGGTCAATTTTGTAAAATCGTCTCATACTAACTATCCTCCCTTTTCACCCCTTTAGGAGTAGGTTTTCAAGGTTCATGCAAAGAACATCCCCCTAAAAATCGATTATTAGCTGGTGTATAGTTAGTATTTTTAGTGAAGAATAAGATTTTTAATGCACTAATGAAAATATCCTTGTCAAGATCTGGCCAAACGTGGATTGTTAAGATCTGGCCACGACATATTCACAAAAAGATAAGGACTATAACGGGTATAAGGTGGATTATGTCTTGTTATAGCGGTAATAGAAATACATAATTCTGTGAAAATTTCAACTGTCTAGCTAGCACGGTTTATGAGATACAGCTTGGTGATAGACAGACGGACGGTGAGTCAATATGGTCCCGTTTTTACTCTTGGGTGCGGAACCCTAAAAACTTTAAAATGGTATATTAGTTTGTGTGCTCCTTAGAAGTGGCACACTTAACGTGAAACATTCAAGTCTCACGAAGATTAATGTCTATTATTATTTTGACGAATGATCCCGCCTCATTGTTAGTTTTATAGTCTTTTGTTACATTAATGAAGCTTTTTGTCCCGATCTCGTATGTTTGTTGTGTGGCTTCTCATCACGTGTGGAGGCGGAACCTCGCACTCGTAAGAAACGCATGAATGCGATGCGACCAAGCGTCGTACGAACGTACACATTTTGCTAGATTTAGAAGGCAATTATTGTTTTACTTTTCTCATTGTTAAATCAACGCTGACAAGTGAACGTAAAATTTTCTAAAGAAAATGTTTCGCGGAGAGGCTAAAGTACTGTATACGGTTGAAACATCGTGTCGGGTGTGTACTTGTAATGGTTTTAAGTTATCGCCTCGCGTATATGTAGAGACCGCACAGGAGACTACGCAAATAACTGTGCTCACTCTTGTTAATTTAACAGCCATCGGCAGTCGTGAAAAGGTATCCGTTCTAATTAGCACCTCTTCGAATAAAAACTGTGAAATACAAATTGGCTACGTAATGTGAAAGAACTTAAATGTATCATGCATGAAAGGTAAAAAGAGACGGAGGGTATTTATATTTATCAGAAAAAAAGATTCTAAGTTAACTAAGATCACTAGCTTTGATGGGTGCGTCTTGTAAGTTCTTTTTGTGAAATGGCGGGAAAGACGTCATGGCGTTCCCACCTTCGGAATGATACAGGTCCTCACCGGACATGGTAAATTCGGGAGGTCCGTGCACTTAATTCGTGCGGAAGAAACACCCGGGTGTCACCATTGTGAGGACCACCCAGAGGACGCGGTGGAACATACGGTGGAGGTGTGCCCCGCTCGGGAGGAACACTACCATGTCCTCGTAGGAGCGATCGATGGCGGCGACCTAACGGTCACCTCTCATGCTTAATGAACTGCCATTAAATTTGTGATTCTGCGTGGTAAACAGTCCCTAAAGAGAACACGTACGTACAGGCTACGGTGACCTATTTCTAAATAGAAGATCGTGTTATATATATTAACATACTGTACTTTATTATCTCGACATCGGAACCATGTCGCCCACTCTTTGCAAAAATCACGGTTTAACTAAATCATATGCAGTTCTTGCGTTATCAGTCTGTCTTATCGATATATTTGTTTCTAAATTTAATTTAAGTAGAAGTTGACTGATACCCTCAACAGGCACTTAAGGTGCCCAAGAGCTGTGTTCCGCTAAGCGTGAGGAACACACCGGTGTACCGTGGTCATTATTCAAAGTAAGTTAATCTCTTAAAGTTAGAAAGGCCTTTTTTTTTTTTTTTCGATGGTAAAAATCATCTTCTGACAACCCCCGCTCTTGGGCGGAGCGGGAGATAGTGACAGACTCTTACTGACTAAAAAACCCATCCCGTTCCTTCAAGCCTTCATACCGGGGCTCGAGCGCCTTTTCGGATAACCCTGGCCCCAGTAGGCTTCGACCCGGCTGGGTCCCTGCTGTTGCTGACAACTCCTTGTGGCGCGCGGGAACAGCGCGCGCCGTCGACGACTTGGGCTTGGTCCGGACAGTTACCGGACGGCCGGACAGCGAGCTACCCATTGCTCACTGTCCGCAAGCCCGCGCCTACGGTGGTTGGAAATCGGGATCGGAATCCCGGCGGCGGCGAGAGCGCCGTTGCCTGATGCGGTCGGCCTCCTCCTTAGCGAGCATTACTGCTTCGCAGAAGTCGACGACCGCCTGCCACTCCTCCTCGCTCCGGACCATGGCCTCGACCAAGGCCCGGCGCGAGAGGTCTTCGCCGCCGATCACCCCCACGAAGGCACGGCGATGCTCCACCCAAGCAGGGCACACCGCGATTGTGTGCTCCACCGTGTCGTCCGGGCGTTCCGCACAGTGGCGACACCTGGGCGTCACTTCCGCTTTAATTCGGAACAGGAACCTCCCGAACTTGCCATTTCCGGTGAGGACCTGTGTCATGCGGAAGGTAAGGACGCCGTGAGGTCTTTCTAGCCACGCCTCAAAGAGGGGACTTATCGCCATAATTGTGGCGTGCCCATGACGGGGTTGCTATAGTCGCTGACGCCATTCCACTAGAAAGGCTTGTCTGAAAAAATGTACAGTTTCTCGGATTAACGAGTTAGATAATTAGACAAGACATTTTTGGAGTTTCAAGGCTTGTAGGTAATATTCCCATACATCATGGCACTAAAAAAAACCAACCAACCCAACCCAACCAACCCAACCTGACCCAACCTCACCTGATCCTGTGGACTGGGTTCTTCGAAATCCATTCCCAGATAGTAGTTCCCTTTGGAACGAGCAGGAAGAACTCTACTCAATTTTGTCTGTATCCTTATTTATATGTTACAAAATAAAGTCCCCGCTTCTCTTTGTCGGTATACTTGTGTAAGTTTAACCTAAAAATGACTGAATGGATTTCTATACAGTTTTCACCAATAAACGTAGTGATTCTTTACAAGGTTTAGGGAGTAAAAAGGAGAAAAGCCGAGAATTTAAATGATTCGTAATACCCGTGCTAAGCTGGGGCGGGTCGCTAGTATAATATACATAACTAGCATTTGCCCGCGGCTTCGCTCGCGTTAAATTCGGGGTAACACGGTTCCCCTTTCTGTGGGGGGTTAGTGAACTCCCCTTAGCGAACTTCACTGCGGGTGACGTACAAACACGACAAACTTATTATTTGCAGTTGGTACAGTAATCGGGTCTAGGGATCGAACCGCAAAATTAAGTTTGTTTTTTTAATTGTGTATACTGTCTTTTTCGGGATAAAAAGTACCCAGTGTGGTGGCCCAGGATATTAAAGAATAATTATACCAAGTTTTATAGTAATCGAACAGGTAGTTTTTGCGTGATGCCTGAACAAACAGACAGACAGACAAAAATATTTTTTGGGTTCGGTGTCGGTCTAGTAACACCCCCTGCCATTTATTTTTTTTGGTATTTTCAATGTACAGAATTTTCACTTATACAGATTTATTATAAGTAAGATATAGATTATAGGTAGGTCCTCTGCATTTGATACGTACTGACGCATGACCCATTTCTATGAATTAGGACTTTCAACTCTTGCCACAATTAAAACCAAGCAAAGAGACCGCCTAAGGACGATTGGCGGAGAGCAGCTCTGTCAACGATTTCTCCTAATTGAGACCGCCTTTGCACAACTAAACATGATCATATTTCGTAATAAAAATCTTTTGTTATTTATAAAGTCAAGTTTAAGCTTAATTGATTAATTATTAATAAACAAGTTTTCATTGATCGTGCTCTAAAATTTCCGGATTGCGCAGGTATTTTGCACTTTGAATACAAAAGTTGTCGGAACTCTGAGCTGAACGACAGACAGCAGCACGTTTGAAGTTGTAACCGTTAGCGACATAAGAGCGAACACTCCACTAGTCTCCGTGTTTTGAACGACTATGTGATTGGTCCTCGGTTTTGTCGATTTCTTATTTTTGTTTTCCTTAAGACCCAAACTGTTTCCGTTGACCGCAGGGGAACAGCCTGCGTGAGAAGTGCTTGTTTTCTTAATTGTTTCCAAGTAACAAGGGCAAGGCCTTGCGTGTATAGAGGTCAAATGAAAACCTAACAACGTTTATAATATGCTTATCGTGATATGTTTCATGTTTACCCCGTAGCAAAGCTAATCAAAGTGAAGTGATTGGTCGCTACTGCTCAAGCCTTTACGTGTGAAGTATGTGCGCGACGGGAGGTACATGTAGATGTTGCGGTCACGTGACGTCACTAATGAGCTCAACTGCTTGCCCTGGATCCCGCGAGGCTTCCTACCCGACCAAACACATGCATACACACAGCCGACACGCCACAGGCACCACACCACGATCTATACGCGTATTGACATGAGGACTTCACACGTATATACCGCGTCGTCCCTAACCCTTACTCCTACTCGTGACGTCGAATTAGTCCCGGTCGGGCAGGCAGCATCACGAGATTCTCAATTCTTTTAACGGAAAACTGATCAAAATAGGTACCTCTTGGTTGAACAACAGCATATACACATACATTCTCTGTGTACTCTTGCGATGAATTATTGATCAAGTCAGTATAGTCGTAATATATCCACCAGGCAAGCGTCCCGAAGGGCTAAGCACGGTCTATGTTCCAGAGTTTCAGTAAATAAATATAAATAGTGATAGTAGAGTGAATATTTAATTTGGATCGGTCCACGTTAGCTACAACGATATGTCGAGACTCCTTTCAGTAAAGTATAGAATCACAGTTGTGTTGAAAGGATCGCCGCGATCATGTCGTTAAGGATTTTAATGAGTTTTGCTCGCCATTCCCGTTAAGTCAATTCGACCGAAGTACAAAAAGCAAAGAATCGTTACTTTGCTAGATTACGTGTTACATTGATCGATGGAGGCTATTACGCGCTGAAAGATAACATCGCACTGACAAGTATTGTGAGCCGTAACTGTGGCAACCGCATCGGTCAGGCTCCTCAACTCTCCTGGCTCCCGGAACGAATTTTAAATTCTCCATGAAGTTTAGTCAAATATCTTTCAATCTAATTAAGTTGCCGCACAAAGCGATGTTTTACAAAAGGGTTGTACCCAGTTTCGTTGAGAGATGTACAAATTAATCTTAACAAATGGTATGATTTCATTCTTCGTTTACTGGAAAAAGCGACATACGAAAGGCGTTATGCGAAACCACTGTGTAGTGTATTTCGAATTATTTAGGTTCATATGTAACATCTAAACTATAAATAAATGGAAATCGATATTTTTTTCCTTCTGGATTTATATAAGCCAGAGGCGGTAACCCTAGGATCAGTTGGTGTATCATACATCGCATATTAAAAATAACAATGAGGAGTGCTTGTGCCTGTCGATAATTAAATTTGTGTCAGTGTCGGGTGCTAACACGAGGTCGCGCGGTTTGTCGACCTGGTGGCGCGAGCCGGCCGACGACCCTCATTACGCTAGCTGGCCGATTACCTCTGCGCCAGGCCGACCACGATCAGGGTCAAGTCGCAACTCTCCCGCACGGCGCAGCCCCCGCACATTGTACTCTTACACTTTATTAACTGACCGGAATCAATTATACTCCGGAATTGCTTCAAGTGCGCCTCAATTTTTATATCACTGGAGATGTGTAATACTTTCCGTTTTTGGCTTGCAATACAAAAGCGCTTATGATGCGAAAAACTATTTGAATAGGTTACCTCAAACGATGGTGACATTTTGCCGGGGCCCCTTGACATTGCGTAACATTTGGTTGACACCTTAACGCGTGCTTCCGTTGTAATGAGCCTTGCGGCGCTGGAGCGGAACACGGCCGCGAGTGACCCGCGCCTCCTCGCGCCCCTACTACCTTCTGCGGTACGCTGATGCCTCAGGGCCTCAGGGTCGTTACATCAATAATCTCCAACACAACTATTATATAAAAACACATAAATAAGTACTAGCTGCTGACGCTAAGAACAGTTGAGCTGTGGGAATCGATTCTTGAGTAACGGTATTATTTGCTATTTACAAGTAAGCTCGATTGGTCTGGCTGAGAACTCCGGTCGATTTGAGTATCATTGTGACTCAATCCACTTACTAATGGTTTCCGGGTTAATTGATTGCTCAGAGCTTGAAGCGATTCTTCTAATTACAGCTAGTTATTGCTCTGGGTCTTTCTAACCTAAGAGAAATTAAGGTTTCTGGTGCTTGGTTACCCAATTTATACGTAAAGCCATGACTTACTCGACTGCCATCTAAGATTAGTGTAATGAAGTGTCATGGGCTATCATAGCCATGCGGTGGCGGTTATGCGGCATCAGTCACCCGCGATGAAATCACACGGCCCGCCAATTACCGCACGTTATCCAATTGAGCGCGTGCTTCACAATTATGACCTTAATGTGCTAATGCCTTCGCCGCGCTCACAGCACCGTGCTGCCACGTTCTGCTTCCTACTGACCGCCGCAACAGGTACCTGCGTGAGGTGCCCTGAGCTACTGGCCGCAACATCGCACTAGCCGGTTTGGTAAAGGGCCAAGTCGCACTGAGCATCGCAATACCGGTGACTACAGAAGGTTGTTGTTTTATTCATAATAGTAGTTTATGTGACTAGGGGATAAAGCAGTGTCTTTAAGTCGCGGGCGGCATGTTGAATTCAGAACGAAACGAAGACTGCTGATTTTAATCCCGAACGGTAGTGAGGGATTTATAAAATTAACGCCCGAACATTGCGAGGGAGTTAATAAAGACACCTGAGTGAAGTGAGGAATTCAAGCCGACCAAGACAAAGACAGCTTTATCCCTGTGTTGAATACTCTACTTTTTACACCATCTGTGAGATAATTAAAAGATAATTTTGTCGACCAAATCGTATATTAGAGAAATATAAGTATTATATTTACAAGTTCATCAAACAAACAAAATTCACTACTCCAAGATTCTATAGTTTCAATTTTCTATAATGCTCCCGTCAGTAAGCACGTTTTATTCTATTTTCTTTTTAACCGACTTCCAAAAAAGGAGGAGGTTCTCAATTCGGATGTTTGTATTTTTTTTTATGTATGTTCGTACATAACTTCGTCATTTGCCAACCGATTTGAAAAATTCTTTTTTTTTTGGAAAGGGTATATTTTCCAAATGTTCCCATAGTCACCAAGTCGGGATCTGATGATGAAATCTTGGCGAAATCGGGGGAAATCCTCAAATATTATAGGCAACTATATAGTTCTTTTGATATTTTCATCAAAGACTTAAGCATTTATAGTCAAAACATGACATTTGATGAGGTGGAACTGGTGAAGAAGACCAGAAATGGCCAACGGAAGTTCATACTCAGACAGATCTCTCAATGAACATAGTTACAAATAAATGAATAGTTCTGAATAGATACGTTGAAAATGGTATCATCGATGTGACCTGATGATGATGATGGAGCCGGAAGATGGGCACCGGAACTCCGTAATTAATCAATGTATCCTAGCCGTGTTTGGGCTTATTAGAATTGTCATGAGATGCACTTTGGCTATCAGGTAATATCGAACTGATCGGATGATGATGATGGAGCCGGAAGGTAGACACGGGAACTTCATAATGAAACAATTTATCCTAGCAGGGTTTGAGTTATTTGGAATTGTCATGAGAAAAAGGTACTCTGGCTGTAAGTGTATTGCAACCAAAAAGTGTGAAATAAAAAACTTTTTATAAAAAAAAAAATACCCGACTTACTAAAAAAAACACTAAAACTAAGTAACGAAGAGGTAAAACTATTATAGAAACACAGACTTCCGAAATTAAAGTTATTTTGATGGTTTTAGTTTTTTTTTTAGTAAGTCGGTTATTATTTTTTTATTAAATTCAATTCAATTAATTTATTTCAGGCATCTAGGCCCATATATGTTTTACACACTTTTATCAATTAAAAGTTTTTAATTCACAATGTTAACGATTTTTGGTGTTCCAAATTCAAATCTCATTATTCCCTAGGGAACTGCCATACTGCATTATCTCCCTAGGGATAGAATGACTTGCTTTACGTGAAGTTTGTATGACGTATAAAACGACATTATCGAGCTGGTGTGTAGTGGTACATTGTTACACTAGGGGTGAATAGGTTACACTGGGCGTCCCGAGAAGGAGTTGGCGGCCGAGCGGAGCGAGGTCGCTAATTCGAGGTGTTAAATGGGTTACTTTCACCCCGAGGTAAACATTGTGCTTTTCATTACGAATACGAGGAAACTAAAAATAAAATAAAAAGTTTGTAAAACCTTAGTCGTCGCACCTATGATTTTAAGTAGGTATCTTTCTTCTGATTTAGGCGGTAAAAGGTGTTCCACTACTGCTTTAGCCTCTTCTCTTATGAAATTAGGCGTTAAATCGCTATTTTAATCTGGCAAACATAACAAATCTCTGTTGTACGGAAATGTAAACAAAACTCGAAAAAACCAACGACTGATTGCCACTTTCCCACCATTTTGTTTTTTTTTTCTGCGGCCGGCCAGCTATTCAGCCTCATTAATGAAAAATTAGAAATTAATTGTAGTCTTTTAAAAATAAAGTATTAAGAAATAGTTGAACAAATAAATCACTTACAATATAACATTATTTAATTAATACTTGTCTTTAAGTTATGACTGGCTGTATGGAAAATTGGAACATGGTTCAAAAGAAATGTGAAGATAGAACCAGTTTTTCTTTTAATAATTTGACAGCTGTCAGTAGTAAAATAAAACTCCCTAGGGATGAAAAGTATCACTTTCAGCCAACTTCACTCAACTTATGAGTAATGAAAAAAATATTTTATATAATCATAATTTCATTCTTTATTAAATACATTTTAATAATATTTTTAAGTTTACAGTAAAACAGTTAATTGCGTACTTATAGCACATGTATTCAGCAGTAATATACAAAAAAAAACAAAATAGGAAAATAATGTTTTTTGTTGAAATTAGAGCCAAATTAGTATCACAATGTGTTGTTTTTCAAAAAAATATAAAGATCAGTTTTATTCTGAGACCTATGGTAAAAAGTGGTTTTAAATTGTGGTACGTGATAGCTAAATATATGGTATTTCGACCCGTTTACGTTGGACCACTATTTACGCCACACGCTGTATAAAAATATGGAACTGAAAAACCCCAAAAAATATCTATCTTATAAAAATATGACATTTACCTACACACGTTTCTATATCCTAACATTTACGAGTAAAATCTAAGATGTATCAATAACAGTAATAGCCTGTTAACACATAAATCTTTAAAAAGTAAATACAAAGAAATTTAATAAATATCTCGTAAGAATCGGTTTTAGTAATCGATTTCTTTGCCTTGTCCTTTACCTTCAATCTGTCAGAATTGTCAAACGGTACTTCTTAGATTTGACATGCTTTGAGATAAATAGTCTACAGAAAGCACACATTTTATTAAATGCTAAATACATATTATAAACTTCGTGAGCTTCGTGACCAAAAGGAAGCTATTCCTTTTGGTGGGTCTACTGCGCTTGGTATCGATGGGTTTTTTAAAAGGGATGCGTTTTGAAATGAGCACTCGTGATATAAATGTAGTTATCACGAGTGTCTGAAACAACGCAGCATAGAGTTATCCGGTCACTATGACCACGTCGTCATACTAAATGCGGTAGACTCGCCAAAAGGAAGCTGCTTACGAAGTCTCAGGTATAAGTTATTTAAATTTTATGCAACACAAACTTCGTACAAAGGCGGACTTAACTTAATGCCTTCCAATCTACCAAGGGTGGTGGAGAGACAACATGGCAGGAGCACAATCAAATCGGTAAAAAGAAAAACATGGTTACACAAAAGCATATACTTAATTATAATTAGATAAAATGAAGATGCATATATCTACACTAATATTATAAAGAGGTAAAGTATTTTTTTTTGTTTGTAGGAGGTAATCTCTGAAAGTACTGTATTTTCACCGATAGAAAGCTGCTTTATTCTTGAGTGACAGGCTCGGGTGGTTTGGCTGGGTGAGTGGTTATTTCATGAACGCGGGCGAAGCTGCGGACAAAAGCCAGTATTTAATATTCCAGCTGATTAAGGCCAGAAATTATCTATGTCCCTAAAGGTGTATTTCAATAAAATGTGTAGATAGGTAGTCTCAGGATATTTTTTGCGTGCACGTTGTATAGCAATAGTGCTCCGTTCCTGGTAGCGGTGTGGCCGGCTGTCACGCTCGGCGGGCTCGCCTCGTGTAACATTAGATTTTCCGCACGGACGCAGCTCGCTTACTGGTAATCTAATACACGTACTCGCTAATGACTCGTTATTATCTGATCGAACGGTGAAAGTTACTGAAAAAATGTCCTCATGTCCAACTCTAACTAGAGGCATTTGAAATCTGATAAAGAGAATGTGAGTTCACCTCGTCGCTTAGATTTCAGAATCAAATTACAATTTTCGAATTGTAGCTGTGTCGTTTCCTCGTCTGAATGTTTATAGGAGCTCAAAGAGAAAGAAACAAAAAGAACTAGTTCAGAGAAGTGTCTGGAGCTGTTTGAATTACTAGCCGTTTAATTCCCATAAGTACGCGTTTGAGATGGTCGTTAAACTTTATGAGATCGGCACGGGCCGCTGGCTGTCTGCCGGCTGCCAACAGAGAGCCGCGCACCCGTCTCGCTCCGTCCACTACTGGCCGGCCGTGGCCCTTGGGATCTGCACTGACGTATGTTTACGCACTTCAACCATTGACCTTATAACGGAATCCATGGTTTGTTAAAAACATCCGCAATTGCAATTTGATCGCCGTTGCTAATCATTAATGATGTTCTTGTAATACTTGTGTATTGTGGGTATCATTTGCGTATCTGTTTGATTGATTCGCGTGTAGATATTATTTAATCATTTGTAATGCGTTGGCAAAACCAAACACTCGCAAACTAAATGGCATGGCATAATAAAGAATTATTATTATTATTATTATTATAAATATTTGTGAGACCTAAGTGGTCTGTGGTCCCCACAATACACGCGAGGAGGTGGCCCGCGTGGCGGCCGCGGGACGGGCTGAGGCTCCGCCAAGCAGTTGGATACCTTATCGTACGAATGTCATCCGTCGCTAACGTATGTAAAGCAGACGAGGCGATTGAATACAAATAGTATTGTAATAGCCTCAATGAATGAAGCCGATATAGCTGTGACACTTTGAGGTCAACTCTGTCATAATCCATACATATGTAAGTACAGAATGTCTAAGTAGGTAAGCTCCGAGTTTCATAGTGAAAGTGAAAGGATTTAGGCATGTCCGTATTTATTATCTTTTAATATTTTATTGAAACTTATATTTCATTTGAAAGGCCTGTTACAAGACCTTTGAAAGAGTTGTTAAAATAATGCTTTTCGGTTTTTACAAGCTAATTAGGCTTACACACATTTGGTAAACACCACTACAATGAAGATGGTATTCTGAACGCAACAGTACAACGTCCGTTACATTCGAGACAAGACCACACATTCAATTTTCCGAGGGATTTGTTCTCCGCTCTCACATTCTTACATACCTATATGAAGTAAAAATGTCATCGTAGACCTTTGAAAGAGTTGTTAAAATAATGCTTTTCGGTTTTTACAAGCTAATTAGGCTTACACACATTTGGTAAACACCACTACAATGAAGATGGTATTCTGAACGCAACAGTACAACGTCCGTTACATTCGAGACAAGACCACACATTCAATTTTCCGAGAGATTTGTTCTCCGCTCTCACATTCTTACATACCTATATGAAGTAAAAATGTCATCGTGCTGATCGCAAAAAAGTCTAACGACGGGAAAAAGTGTAACAATAAAACAATCGGCCGCTGCGATCTATACAATGATAAATATAATTTAGTACTTTATAGGATTTGCATGTAAATGGAAATTTGCTTTCTAATCAGTGCGGCGGCATTGTGCGCAGATTGCGGTAATGATAGTGAAAGTGCGCGCGCGCAGGACGCGGGCGGCGCGTTCCGCTCGCCCTGCGCTCCCGCGGCAGGCGCGCCCAGTGCTACAGAGGTCCGCTCGTAGGTACCGTAGCTTTCTACTCGGTTATTGTAAACTAATCATAACACAGACGGCTCTATTGTTTGCCGGTACTGGTGTGCTGAAGCCGGGGGGAGGGTGTTGCAAGCGGAGGGCGTCCACGGAACTGGCGCCACAGTCGGGCCAGGCCTCTGTCAGCTGTTGATATCGACCCAATATCGATTTTGTTTACATTTATTTTCAGATTATGGTCTGTTCATAATTATAAATTGCGGGTATAATATTTACTTAGATAAAGGCATTATCATGTGGACGGGCGTATCACATTGATTAATAGCATAGCAATTTAACCTAATTGTATTTTTTTTATATTAGAAGGCATTATGTACTAAATTCGTTGCATGATTATTTTATAATACTTTTTTATGGTTCCGTAGCCAATTGTAACCCTTATGGATTCGTCATGTCTGTCTGTCTGTCCGTCCGTATGACACAGCCACTTTTTTCCTAAACTATAAGAGTTTTACTGTTGAAACTTAGTAAGCAGATGTATTCCGTGAACTGCATTGAGATTTTTACACAAAAATTGAAAAAAAGCAGGGGGTCCCCATACTTAGAACTGAAACTCAAAATTTATTTTTTCATCAAACCCATACTTGTGGGGTATCTATAGATAGGTCTTCAAAAATGATATTGAGGTTTCTAATATCATTTTTTTTCACTCCCAAAGTGGTAAAATGTGTCCCCCCCCCCTGTAACTTTTAAAATAAGAGAATGATAAAACTAAAAAAAGTATATGATGTACATTACCATGCAAACCGTCAGCGAAAATTGGTTTAAACGAGATCTACTCGTAGTAAGTAGTTTTTTCAAAACGGCATAAATCTAAAAAAAACCCCTATTATTAAAACATCGATCAAAGTTACTATGAACTACAGATACCGGCACGGATCTTGAACGCTGACTTGAAGTTTAAGTCGCGCAGACTTGGATGAGAAGTGAAGTATTGGGTCTCTTTAGTGGTATGAAGTGAGACGCGGGAGCTGGGAGTACAACTTTGCAGTTACAGTGATTGGCTCGACGATGTGTACGATGCGCAAATTGGTACTCACTCTTTCGCCGAGCGCTCATGATTCGTGCTGGTATCTATACAAGAACTTTTATACTATGTTACTTGCTGCTACGGAACCCTTCATGGGCGAGTTCGACTCACACTTGGCCGGTTTTTTTTTTTTCATTTATATTGCGTGGAAAATGCCGTTGGTTACACATTGAGCCAACTTCAGTTACTATTTTTAGACTATGTATGTAATACGTAATGTGTAACCGTTTACTTTTTCAAATATGTTAAATTAAAAAAAAAAAATTGTTGGGTGACCGCTGTCTAGCACTATTATTTGTTCAAGAGGAGCATGTCTATAGAGCCATAATATGATTTTTAAATTTACTTTATTGTAATCGAAGTGAAAACGTGCGTCGTATATGTGTAGGTTAGTACCGTTATCCTAATTTCTAGAAGGAGCCAGACTTCGTCGTGACGGAAAGCGGCGTGATGCTTAGTCATCTAAATGGATGGGGAGCGAGTGAAGGCTGCAGCATCTGTTGTGTGAGCGCTTGTGAGCGTATTGAGCGCGACCGACGATAGGTAAATGCCAGTGGGCGTGGAGGCTTCTTGGATCGGTGATGAGCTTCGCAAACGCGACCGAGCGGCTCGCCGGAACGCGACGTGCTCATTATTTGTTCTCCTCCTGAATACTTTCTATAGTATCCTGACCCGAATAATCGCTACCAGATAGATCTGAAATAAATTGAATACAAGTTTCAACCCTGTTTTACAGACAAGAGACTAAACATAGAAAGTCCGAATAAAGCAATTTTTTTTTTACACCATCTGCTCGATAATGTCGTTTTATACGTCATACAAACCTCACTTAAAGCATGTCATTATATCCCTAGGGAGATAATGCAGTATGGCCGATCCCTAGGGAATAATGAGATTTGAATTTGGAGCATCAAGAATCGTCAACATTGTGAATTAAAATATAGGCGCATCGAACAAGTTGACTCGAAATTCAAACCAAAGAGTATGTAATCACTATGATTTAAACTGGCCACTAACAAAAAAAAAGAAAATAGATAGTCTGTCTAATAAGTCAACTGACTTGAGAATTTTGTATAACATTTAATCAAATATTCGGTAATTTTTATAAGTTTCTTCTGTTAGTAAACAATGATCTCTATCTCTTAATCAACCTTGATTATTGCACTCGTGTTGACTACATCAGATTTCATTAAATCCTAATAATTACCCAAGTCGTTTAACTTATTAGACAGACTCTACTGACGACACGGGAGCATTATAGAAAATTGAAACTATAGAATCTTGGAGGAGTGAATTTTGTTTGTTTGATGAACTTGCAAATATAATACTTATATTTCTCTAATTTATGATTTGGTCGACCAAATTGTCTTTTAATTATCTCACAGATGGTGTAAAAAGTAGAGTATGCAACACGGGGATAAAGCTGTCTTTGTCTTGGGCGGCTTAAATTCCTCACTTCACTCAGGTTTCTTTATTAACTCCCTCGCAATGCTCGGGAGTTAATTTTATAAATCCCTCACTATCGTTCGGGATTAAATCAGCAACCTTCGTTTCGTTCGGAATTCAACATGCCGCCCGCGACTTAAAGACACTGCTTTATCCCCTAGTCACATAAACTACTATTATACCACATAATGGATGCACGCAATTAACTGTAGCTGGAAACATAAAGTTTTGTCCATTGTGCTTAAAGATGAGACTTGCGGACATTCACTCTTAAGTCACACCATCGCGGCGTCGACCTACGAGAAATACACGTCACTTGTGGGAACTGCGAAGGTTCAGCGGCGGGCTTACACGTCGCCAACACTGGGCTACGTAAACTCTTTTCAAACGCTGTGCGCCTGCTACTGTGTTCCGGAGCATCGTGTGTCACGTCAATTTAGTTTACTTATCAGACGGGAACTTTTATGCATTTTTGTAACGCGTTGCAGTCTGTCGTGGACCGTGGCAGTTCAGCAGTCCTAGAATATAGAATAACCTTACCTACCTACCTACTTTTCATTTTGGGAGGTTTGAAATCATTAGTGAATTTTCTCGCTCTAGGGAGCGTGTGTCAAACTTTTACTAATTATAACCACACCTGTGTCCTTCAGTTGCCTAGGACCAGGGGAGAAGCCCAGTTAGCAAGTCATTCTGTCCATAGGGATTTAATGTAAGTAGTATCATCGGCGTCCCCTAGGGAATATTGAGATTTGATTTGAATTTAGAACGTCAAAACACATAATTTAGAAAATAAAAAAGGGTTTACTCAAAAAAAAAATTGCCACTAACAAAAAAAAAAAATGAAAGACAAAAAAAGTAATAAAAGAGCTGCTTAGAAAATTAGAACTACAGTTCAATCTTAGAGTAGTGAATTTTGTTTGTTTCAAATCTCAAAACATGTCAAGAGATAATAATTAGTACTAATAAGTACCTGTATAATTTATTTCAGTATAAATTGTCTTTTAATTATCACACAGATGAGAGATTAATTAGAACACGTGGATAAAGCTTTCATTGTCTTGGGTCGCTTGAAACCTTCTCTTAACTCTGGTTGCTATTTTAATTCCCTCGCAATGTTCGGGAGCTAATTAAATAAATTATCACTTGGTAACCTTCGTTTCGTACGGAATTCAATACGCAACCCCGACCGATAAAGCAGTGTCTCTGTGACAATGCTTTATCCCCTAGTCACATTTTACATAAAAAATATTAGGTACACGACGAGCAAAAAAAAAATTTTCGGGAGTTGGCGTTAAAAAAAAATTACCGAATATTTTGTACTAAACTACAAACTAAATACCTAACATTAAAAAGAAAACTGACTTTTTCATCAAATCGTCATTCAACTGGGTTAGACGGGTTGAGATGATTTTAATGATTATAAGTAGGTACGTGTTACGGCCCCCCAATCAAATTTTAATAAAAATACAAAAAAAATATAAACTTAAAGCGCGGGCTACCCTCGCACTTTCACCGTTAAGGTAATGGTTCAATTACATTGCTGTTTTCACTGAGCTGTTAAAAAGTAGTTATTGTTGGGTCAGTCGTGACAATGGGTGTTGATAAATGTCGCGTGGGAGCCGCGGGTGTCGTCAGAACAGAAGTGTGGCGCGTCCAGCAGCCGTTGTGCTCCCTCGCGGCTGCGGCGCGCGCTATCCTTCAGCTTTCTCACCAGCGACCTACATGCGAGCAACTGGTACGACCGGACCAGTCGCCTCGAAAGCTCATGAACTGATTGACTATAAATTATTACGACGGAGCTACTTTTACATTTATCGATCGGCATCGTACTTGAAAATAATTTTCTTATACTTACCTATTTGTTAGACATGTGCTCGACAATAGCTTTTTAAGTTCCTTTTATGAACGATGAAACCCAATATAATTTATATTGATTAAAATGAAGTGGATGACTTATCACGGCGGACAATAATGCCGATCCGTGAGTAACTCGTTACCCGCCACAACTAGCACTCATTTAGCACACACATAATTAAATCAAAAGAGGTCAAAGTATAAACTAAGGATAATTAGTAATTAGCCGTCGTGTGATTCAGTTTACGAGGTGTTTATAGCCACAACAGTGCAGGTCAGGGTCCTCATTGAAGCCAGCCCCAAAGCATGTGGTCACCGCTATATTTGAGCTGCAAACTGGCTGTGTCTCGCACTGGACCGGGAGCGATACGTACAAGGCTACGGTCACTCGATAGACAGACCCAGTAAGATCATTCAATGCGTTGCGCTCGAAGCAACAACAAAATGTCTCAAGATTTGAGATACCTGTAGCTGCAGTAAGTGATGATTTGACGTGGTGAAGCAAGCATGTATATGGATTTACAATGACTGATCGTGAGGAGTAGACCTTTTGCTTGCGGTGCTGGAGGTGGGTCGTAGTGCAGCGACCGCTGGCTGCGGCCGACCCTGACCGTCACGTCACCTCTATTTATACGCGGTGCACATCGGTCGCTAGGCGCCCCACTTACGTCACGCAGCAGCGGTATACAAGCTGAACTAATACTAGGAAGTTGTTGCTCGCGCCCGCGGTTCCTAGTTAATCAGCTCGAAGCTCGGTTTACTGTTGGTGCTGATTTTTAGGTACTGTCTTAAGATTTGAGTAATGGATAGCTTAGCAACCACAGTAGGGAACTGGAAGAGAAAATCAAAGAATACATCGACTTCCTTAGCTTAGAGAAGGACTAATAACTTCAAATCTTAAAAACTTATTTTGTTTTATTGTCTATAATAATAAAAGTACCTTATTGTCATCATTCCCTGACCTTCAACAAACATGTTTTTTCTGCCACCGTTATAGCTATAGTTCACGTGCTAAAACGTTTGTTTCAACCGGACGATCTCGGCCGCTAATCCAGTCATCTTGGCAAACAGTAGCGTATTTACTTTTTGGCCAAATAGCTATGGCAGATAATAGGTATTCGACCCGACCACATTATATGCTTGTCGCCCCGTAACTTGTCCCTCAAAAGGAAATCGACCCGTGTTCGAGGTACCCTTGCTCTAAGTTTGGAGCTCGTTTCGCTGGATCTTTCATCGTTGATAACCCGATCTTTCAGCATAATTCGGCAAAACATTTTCAATATTCATGTTGAATTTTATAACATTTTATAATTTTTGTTTACATATTGTTAATTTGGTTTACATTTCGGTTGTCGTGGGTTCGATTCCCACACAGGACAAATGTTTGTGTGATGAGCACGATCATTTGTTCTGTGTTTGGGTGTAATTTATCTATAATATGTATGTATTTAGAAATATATAAGTATGTTTATCAGCTGTCTAGTATCCATAACACAAGCTCTGCTTAGCTTAGACTAGACGGCGTTGTGTGGTACAAATCAAAATTCGTGTGTCAGGACTCGGTGAAAAGGTGTGCGGTGTCAACTTGTTCCACTATCGAACAACCTGACGTATGGCGAGAATCCACTATCCACCCTTAAGTTATGGAAATCTCCGCGGACCGGACTAAGGGTGTTTTTAATATCGTGCGTATTTCATCACGCATGCGGGTTTGCTAAAATCTAGCCACGACACTTATTAAAATGAATCCCCTATAACCCTTAATGAGTTCATCACGCGTGAACGGCTGGACCAATGCACTAGGTCATTCTTTTCTGTTGTATTATTGCCAAGAGGTTTTTATGAAATAAGAAAGAGAAAGAGGCAAAGAACATTAAAAAAGAAAAACAATCAAAAATAATGAAAATTTTTACCTACTTAACATTTTGGATACAACATAACAATAATATTTGGAAGGTATTTTTACTTTTACATATAAAAATAGGTACAAATAGACTAGAAATATACATAGAAACTGATCCATGGGCTAACCGAAGCCATATCGATGCGCTGCCAGGAGGGGTGCGTGCGTCTGCTCGCTTCACAGCTACTGATGCCTGAATTCCTGCTCGTATAGCAGTTAGCATTAAGCTTTATTTTAAATTTCGATTATAGTCGAGATTTAAAATAAAGCTTAATAACAGCCATAGTTAGCACGTTCGGTGGTAGCAAAAACAATACAATTTTTATAAACCACTTGTTTACCTAATAGGTGTCTACGTACAATTTAATTCTAATTTTACTTAGGGTTGCTGGGGAGATGTTCCATATCAAACCATAATTCAGTCGTCTGTTTGTTAACCAGTAAAGGTACTTATTTTTAAGTATTAACTAATTTAATTATTTATTTAATTGGATCTCGAACAAAGGATGCACAGTAACCACATTAAAAAAACAGAAATAGTACGAGGGGTCCGTTAGCGTGTGCTCCTCCAATTACAGGAGACCACAGCATGCAAATATAACTAGGTGAGAAAAAAATGATTACACAATTTGGTACATATTGCGTACAATTGTGATCTGTATTTATAATCAGCAAACTAGATGATGGGGTGTCTGGCGAGCATGACGTGAGCTTGGACTAAGTATATAAAAAGGGTGTGGGTGTATTTGCCCATATAAATATTATCCCAATATCCCAAGGAATGTTCCCTCGGGATTATTTTCTACTATCACGCAGGCGACGCCGCTGGCAGCAGTTTATGTTTGTTTTATTTATTTATTAATGACAAATATATGCACTAATAGAACAATGTACAAAGGCAGACTTAAAGCCTAAATAATACCACTAGACCAACAGGTCAGTCGATGGAAACAGAATGGAATAGATGGATAATGGAAATAGCTATGCTCGGAATTCCCTTGTTTGATCACATCAGAAATGAAGATATCCGCAGGAGAACCAAAGTTACCGACATAGCTCGAAGGAGTATGAATAGATCCAAGAAAATAATAAAATTATAATTGCACTAGTGTACTTACGGAGCCTCCTTTTTGGAATTTCCAGAACAAAATATTCCAACTGGTTGTATAGACGTATATTGATTTAAGATTACATAAGTTATGTTTTATATCAGAACACACAATATTCACGCTGGTGATATAAGATTCATATAATCGACGTTCTTCGTAAATTATATTATTAGCATAGTAATCGACTATGCATATATTAATTTTAATTGAATTGGTTTGTTGGGTTTGGGTTTCTTTTATAAAGAAATTATTAATATAGAAATTTAAATCGATATTGATTTTAAACAAAGGACGGAACTGACTTTTAAATAACATTGGGCTAGTGTATGCTGTGTATGTAACAATGTAATTGTATGTGATAGTGAGACGGCCGTGTTGTTGTCAGGAAGCCGAGCTGAGCACGTGGACGGCGTTCCTGCAGCGCGCCGTGGACGCCACCTACAACACCGAGGTCGTCATCGACAACCTGCACAACGTCATTGGTGAGTCCCTGCCCCACCTTCGTGCCTCTGCTACGGACATCCCCTGGATCCTCGCGTTCCCTTTCCGGCACTACTTTTGCAGTACGAGACGGCGTCTCACGCGCTCTCGTTTCCGACTTAGATGTGCACCTGAACTGGACCACGACTGGCAGTGAGCGGTTCCCCCCTTTTACCTTACCTGTGAACGATTTAAAGTAAATGAAATCTGTTTGCATCCCTGAGCATGAAAGTACACAAAAAAGGGCATAGCTTCCAGGAAGCTCCACTCAACCGAGCCAATATGCTGATCCATGCAAACCCTGCAGTACTATTTCATTACCGTCATTCTCTGGTTTTGTCCTAATGTATGCTCAAAATCATATTTGGATTTGAAGGCATGAAATTTCGCACGAGAAATTTAGTGGACAACAAGGAGTAACAAAAGTGAGCAATTAAGGAATTCATCAATCGTAAAAGATTTATATAGTTTTAGGAAATTCACATCGCTCAATAATAAAATTAGGCTCCTGAGAAGTTTGAGTAGTGGGCAATCTCGTCGGGCCCCGGCTTGCCTATAATATTAGACTTTGTATAAAACAAGAACACCTAGTCCCTACTAAAATAGTGATTCTTCTGAGCACAGTAGCTGCCCGCTACTATTGCCAAATTACGTATTTCATAACTAGACAACCAGAACTTGACCGTATTAGCGATGCGTCGCCGCCGGGGACCCTTCGTCTGGCTTGCAAGATGACATTGACGCGACATCGCAAATAACCCAACACCGACCATAAAACATTTATATGAGAGATAAAACATGTCGGCTCGTGTGACGCGTGGTGTTGCCATGTCCGCGTGGGGGTTTATTGTCGGCGGAGGTCCCCATGCTTCCCGTGACATAAGCTTGTGTTTTTATCCGAGACATACATAGGTTACAATTATACATGATATAATGTTGATTAAATCACATCACGTACATATTTTTAGCGTGTACACATCAAGGTTCATCCGGATGACTGCGTCTGCGGTTACTCCAGCATCGACGCGTATAAAACATTTTATATTATTAGTAAGGGAACTGTGCTGCTGTTACGGTCATAATCCTTAACAAAAACGCTACACTTTTCATTTTTACCGACTGCTCTAAAAGGCGGTATGTTTTTCGATGGTTTGTATCTAATTCTTTGGCACGCCCTGTAGATTCCGCAACCGTTCTCCTAAGACCGATTCGTCACAGCACTGTCTGTCAATAGGACGATAAGTTTATTGGTTGTTTTCACATTAAAAGATAATGACAGATTTCGGCGGAACGGTAGTTTCATACATTTTCTAACAAATCGTTATCGTCTAATGTGAAGACTGCCATTTCCGTTTCTCCAGCAGTGTTTGAGCTACGGACATTTCGCCGACAGAAACATTCATCCACGTCACGTTCGACGACCGCCCTTACCAGCTACATACCACTGCTTACCAGATTATATCGAGTGGAATAAAAGCACCTAGACCTTTGCTAAAGATCTGTCTATAGAAGACCAATGATTGTAGAGTCATATCCGTCAAGTCCCAGCTTGTGGGAGAGGTAGAGGCATTCTGTGGCCAGTTGTATACTTTATCCTTTTGAACTCCGAGGTCGGATGTAGCTCACAAACGATAACGTGCCAAATACATCGTGTGTAGCCGACATGAAAATTACATTTTTTAAGTACAAAATAAATATAATAAATTAAAATTCTTATTATTTTGAAATATTGTAAAATGGCACAAATATATATTCATTACTTACATTTGACTAAAAAAAACAATAAACAAAAATTGCTAATTAATCGAAATCCGTAAAAAAGTGTTCGTCCTCACGTCACAGTTGGCGAGCCCCAAGACCCGACAGCTATAGATGGCGCCACATAACCGTGGAATAAACGTACATTGACTTTTTCTTAATATCTCCGCGTAGCCACCGAAAAACAAACTATGAACTGCTTTTCATTACTAGGTCATGTATAGGATCACGATTTATGTCGATTCGAGGCAGCTTTATGCCTTTATTTCCGTTTTTGAAATTAAGAATGTTAACAAATGTAGGAGGGTCAATGACCGTTATTCCACGGTTATCTGGCACCTGCCTTAGGGATGGGTAAGTAAGGGAATTTATTTTTCAAAGAACATGGGCAAAAATATATGGCGCGTGGGCTCTTCCACCAAATGAGATGAGATCACTTCGAATAGACTTGTGTGTAAATATAAAGATATAAATAAATTCATTTTTGTGAGAAATCCATGGGGTTATTTTACTATAAATATTTTTCTCTTACTATAAATAAACCATAGTCCTGCAAAGTAATACTACTATATTGTCATCATCTGAAGTTAAACTTCAGAGATGTGGAACAGAACCCCTCTTGTGATCATAGCAGAACTGTCATAACAAGCAAAATTCATTTGTTAATACAAGTAGTCGATAACTGACTAAAGAGAGGGAGGGAGGGGGAAAGTCGGAATGATTTGATGATAACGGTCGGAATGTAGGCACCGGAACTCTAATAAATCAATGGATCCTAGCAGTGTTTAGGCTTTTAGAAATGTTATGATATGCATTTTGGCTATAAAGTATCATTGAACTGATCCGATGATGGAGCCGGAAAGTGAAAGGTAGGCAGGGGAACTCATTAATAAAATATTGTAACCTAATTTAAGCCACTTTTCAAGCAGTCTGCACTTTTCAAAAGACTGCTTGAAAAGTAGCTCGTTTGAAATTTCTTAGTTTTTTTTCGTTAATCGTGTGAAGTTTTTATGGTATGACCTCAAGTCATATAATTTGTGCGAGGACATAGCTGTTACGCATATTTTTTTTATTGAACCAATTTAAATAATGCAATGCTTTGTTACTGCAGCCGAGCAGCGTCGCTGCGTGCGCGAGGTGTCGGCCAGCAGCCTGTTCACGTCGCTGGCGGGCCCGGCGGCGGGCGCGGAGGCGGCGGAGGCCGGCGCGCCGCGCTCGCCGCTGGACCGGCGCGCGCCGTCGCTGGCGTGCAGCACGCCCATCGCGCGCGACTAGCGGCGCCCGCCGCTCTGCTGCTTGTCCTGCTACTTGCGGTAGTCACACCGGACGCTGCACGCTCGCTGATACTGTTCCTGTGCATCAGACGACCGACCGTCACGCTTCCACTGACTATATCGTTTCGACTAGTAAAGCTAGATGACGTGCTTTTGTTGTGATCTCGAAGGAAAGCGGTCCATTCTGTTGTATTGTCGACATTCAAGTTGTGTGCCGTCGCTACCGTGAGCGCCGGCGCCCCGCACGCTAGCGGCGCCGGGGCTACGCACTCAGTATCGCTACAACCGCTCGATATAAATAGCGATCGCTCAAACAACTATCGACGTAACGTCAATATCGACCTTGCCGTATTCCAAATTATATTTTTATGATTTAGTAATGAATATATTATAGACTGCGTCAAGACACTCGACTCTCGAGTTTCACTGGAATGTTTCTAGTGCTGTATCATCTGCTCGCTGTATCGATAGCGAGTCGTCGTGAAGGCGGCCTGCGCGCCCGGCCCGAGGCGAGGCACGCGCCGGCAGACACTTGAAATAAATGATAAGTCATAAACCAGTGGAGCTAGAGATAGAGTCGTCTATGTAATGTAACGTCTGAGTACAAATACCGCCGTGTGTGACCCAGCACTGCCTTATAGTGTGTGTTCAATTCGCGCCACTGCCGCCGAATCTTACATTATTATCTGCGTTCACGTTTGTTAAGGACTATCATTAATTATAACTATATCGTATTCGCTTGTAAAGTGTACGCGTTGCTTTGTGGAGACAGTCTCCGTATCGATTATATAAAATTGTGTTAGAGATAATGAATTAGTAACTATGGAGTTTAAGATTTATATAGAACGTTGACGTTGTGAGACAATGTGAATGAGTTCAAATGAAGATATGTTTGACGTCGGGGCGAGCTCGGCCGCCGTCTCTTTGCTGGCTCTAGTTGCAAGTGTAGTACGTTGCGCCCTCTTTCTGCCTTTTAATGTTTTAGTTTAATATTGTTCAATGGTGCTGTACGTTAGTGTTATTATCTTGCTACTAGCTCGATTCTAGCTTGCTCGCTGCTCGCGGCGCGCGCACTGCTGGCGACACGTTGTATAATGCGTTCCAAATGAGAATAGGATCGATTGCCATGTTGTGACGTCACGATTTATTGTTAAATCGAGGAAAGAAATTTTTAAACTTAACCTTTCGAATGTGTTAAGTTACTCTGTCCGACATAAGGTAATTGTCTTTCTATTGTGTTTCTAATTACGACATTCAAAGAGTTAATTAGTTTGTTTAATTTAATATGTAAAATATTATTATTTAATATATAATTTATTTACGAACTCTGAACGAATAAAGTTTAATCAGAATCCAGTTCTTCAATTTTACTCATCTCCGAGTTCTTCAATTTTGCCAAAATTAGTTCGATTTGACAGTACGACATTACGATTGCCATGTAGTGCCGTCATCTCAACATGTTGTGGATCGTCTTCTCACGTGGAGCGCACAGAGGCCGCCAGCCCGGTGTGCGCTCGGCTCATGTTCGTACCGACTAGTTAAGGGTTTTTGACATTTTTACATAATTCCTAGTTAATAGTATACGCCGCAGTTCGGCAGTCGGCTGTCGAACCAGGGGCGGCAAGTTTTTACACATCTATTCTCTTTTAAATATAGTGTAATTAATAGATCTGGAACATTCACTTGAATGCTTGTTTGAAGAACGTTTTGTGGTTCAATATTATATTATATTATATGTAATTACTTTATATATTTCACAGTATTACTATAATAAAATGATGAAATCGATTGATGTTAGTATAGTTACGATATATTTACTCGTAATATATGTATTTTAATAATTATAATAATTAAAATTGAAATAAGAATAGTGTGGCCAAATTTTCCTTAGTGTGTGTGCGGCGCCGCGGCCGTGGAGCCGCCGCGGCGCCGCACTTCTTGTGCTTTACAACTATCTCTTAGTATTTACTGCATTTAGCAACTTCGGCGAACATTCATGTATATTTTTATATTAAAAAATATTCAATAATATAATATTCAAATAAAAATCACAAACATTTTCTCTTCGAAATGAAATATAAAACGTTGTTTATGTATATTTGTATAGTATGATGAGTGGGCAGGCTGTGTGATGCCACAACGAAACTTATAATGTTAACATTTACATGTTTATCGATGGGACCTACCGCACTTGTTGTCAAATATACTGTTGCTGTCTTTATTTATACATGTTTACGCATTTATCGTGATTGTATCGCGTCGCGACTTTCTGTCATAATATATTACTTATATACTGTTAATAAATCAGAAGAGAGAATTAGTGTTCGTGTTGACGCCTAGTTTTAACGTAGCTAGTGAAATATGTTTAGATGTGTATTCGCTATCACAGTTACATCACTTTATCTTGAATCAGTCTCAATCACTTCATTTAAAATTCTTGTCTCCATTCATGTAGTTGATCCGTGATCATTTTCTGTTATACCATTTAAACTAGATGACATGTTAGTGTATGAACACGTAGCTGTTGTAGTAGCGACGAGGTGCGCAGGCGCAGACGTCCGCTGTAGCCCCGAGTGCAGAGGGCCGCGGCTGCCTCTGCGCCTGGCGCCACGTCCTCCACACATTCCAGAGTGACACATTTATTTTGTGTACAATTTTATTGGAAAAATAATAAAGTGATTTATTTTAAAAAATAATTTTATTTGTACCTTTTATCGACATTATACATTTAATGGAATGTTTCACATATAACATAATAATGAATACATTAGATTACATAGTAAGTATAGTTTTTAATCAGACTCTGGTTGGCAAGCCCGCGCGGCCGTCGTCGCCGCGAGTCGGTGTTGCAGCGTCGTGCCGGCCGCCGCGGCCGCCCAGTAACACTGCAACACCCTTTATGACACATTGACGAGATGCTAGCTCTAGAGCGGTTCGTGTTTAACGATAATATGGTAACAGAAAGGGCCGTCAGTCGTGGCCGCTGCCGGAGAGTTGGTTGCAGCGAGCACGGAGGCGCGCGTACACGACGCTGCGTCGGCCACTCGGAACTTTAATAATTGGACGCAATTATTGTAATGCGAGATACTTGTCCGGTTCGAAGTCTATTCATCTACGTTTACACTAACATTGATGTTTAAATATTTTTAAATTGTCAGCGGCTCACCTACTTAATGTCCAGATGTCTGTTTTATTTCATATTTACTCCATAAAAAATAATTGGTAAATCTTTGATGAGGTGTTTACAGAAATCTTGAACCGTTACTGATCCACCATTATCTTCTACTATAGGTACCTACTGAAATCTTGCCGTGGACATCGCGCAGGCGAGACCCACCCGACCTGGGTGCAGCCACAGTACAGTATTAGGCATAGCTGACTGAATAACATTTTTTTAAATATAATAACCAAATAATAAACCTTGTTATTAGTACCAGTGTAAGCAAACGAGACCCAAGCAGAGTAATTCATGTCTGCACTATAATCGCACAACTTTGCTCTTTATGCCGCAAAAAATAAAGTTCTTAACATAAGTGCCTTCGCTTAAACAAAATGTTTATTTAATTTCATTCTATATCATCATACGTACCTAAGGTAGGTGCCGGTTAATCGTGGAATAATAGTCATTGACATTTGATGACATTCTTAATTTAATAAAAAACGGAAATAAAGACTTAGGTCCGTATTAATAAACGTTCCTCAGCCCAAGATCTCGTACTTATTACCAAGCTTGAGGTCTTGATCGTATTAATAAACGAGATTCACAGCTCAGCTTAGGTTTACGATATCAGCCGAGTGTTGTCTGACTTTTTGAACGTCTTAAGTTACACAGTTCGACATAAGCAATTGTCTTTCTATTGTGTCTCTAATTACGGCATTCGATGAGTTAATAAACGAAACTCGAAACTTAAGTTTAGAACGATCTCTGTACTTGAGCTGCCAGATCATGAGTGTAGACCGACCGGGACTTGAGGTCGTGATTAGCGTAGCGCGAAACATGGAGTTTGTAAATATTTTGAGTCGAATTAATTAGGTATTATGTTGAAATAGAGAGTACTATTATGCTATTTTATGGCCTTTGCGATATCGTTTTTGATAAACGATATCCTTTTGGATTGCCAAGTAAATAAAAATAATGATTCAGATCTGTTCAAGATTAGGTATTTTGTATTTTCCCATTAAAAGGCATTTTATTTTAAACTTCGGCCAATGTGACGTAATCGTTCACTAAGCTTGAGTATAGCTCATTGAGGAGCTGATCTTGGTAACTGAGATCCTGTACTCATGTGTTTATTAATTAGCAAAGATCTTGAGCTTCTGTCATCGTATAATCAGGGATCAAATGATATCGCACTTGAGGACGGAGTTGAGCATCGTTTATTAATACGGGCCATAGATCTGTCGTATATCGACATGCATCGTGATCGAGATTTATGATCTAGTACCTAATGAAAATTAATTCATTGTTTGTTTTTCGGGTATCTACACAGAGATATTAGGAAAAGGTCAATGAACTTTATTCCACTGTTAGCTGGCATCTTTACGTTTATGGTCAATTATATAATGCAAACAATTTTATCCCACTGCGTTCTCATGTCGGTGTTAAAGTACGTGCTGAATGTACTGTAGAGCTTTGATCTGTTGTTGTAAGTTGTTATTATTTCGTCACTCGTTATAATTATGGCACAGAAGTCGTTGGCTGATGAAGCAGTTTCGTAGACTAAAAATCTTAAGACGCTTCTACTTATCGTTGGCAGTGTATGAATCCTACATTTGATAATCCTTCGAGCCGGATACTGCGAGTAAACACAGTACAGTCCGTGTTACAAGACTGGGTGTGCGATAACTGTATTATAAATAAGTTATGGTCGCCTTGTACATTACACCGCGGTCGGTCTTCGTGTGAAATAGTATATTATATGTTCATAGTCGTGCGCACACGCATAAAACTAACTCATCTTTCTGTGAAACATCAGCTATAATATACCTACCTAATACTATTAGCCCAATCTATGTTTATCAAATAGTTTTTATACATGCGCTATGAATGGCTGTACCTGATGCGCGTTCGGTTTAAAGAGATGAAGTTGGAAGCGCATTTGACTTGCGCTATCACCAGTGATCGGAATAGATAGGTCTATTTAGGTTCATTGACCGCAAACATTTATTCCACGGGAGTCCGGCTGATACTACGGGAATTAATTGAATTTCATTCTTTTTGTCAATATGTATAAAAAAAAAATGTAAGTAAGCCAATAAGCGCATGACGTAAATTTTACATCAACAGCACGCTATAAAACTTTTAGCCAAGCGCGCGACGTTGCCGCTTTGTTGAGACGCGTACAGATACCGGCACGGATCTTGAGCGCTCGGCTAATCTTTCATTAGTCCCGAAGGCAAGATAGTTTTTTTTATAATTTTACTACTTTAAAACCGAAACCTAGGACTCGGGCAATATCCATATTATTCTAACCTATTCCGATCTATGGTGATCACGTTACAACAGCGAGCGCCGCAGCATCCATGCTACGGCGACCATAAATACTTAAAATTACTATTTACACTCTGTGATCATATGAAGCCTAATGTTGAAGACACTCCCACACAACCGCGGGGTGGTGCTGGATATTATAATATGATAATAACAAAAGCGAACGTCGCGACGTGCACAGGAAGTTGTCTTCAGGATGACGCCGACGTCTTACTTCATATTGTGGTAAACCGCCAGCAGGCGGGCGCTCGGACGCGCCTCAGGCCACGGGGGGCGGTGGCGCCGGCATGGGCGGCGCGGGCGGAGGGGGCGGGCGCGCGCGCGCCGGGGCCAGCACGCCGTGCGGCACGCTCAGCGTGCGCCCGCCCGCCTGCACGCACACGTGGCCGCGCCGCGCCGCGCCCACCACCAGCACCGTGTCGCCGGCGCGCAGGCGCACGCCCGCCATGCTCCAGTCGGCGCCCACGGTGCGCTGCTGCGGGTAGCCCAGCTTCACGCCGCCCGCCACGGTGTAGGCGCGCGACGGCGGCAGCGGCGGCGGCCGCTCCTGAGGGGCGAGCGCAAGGTCAGGCACGGCCATGGGAACCGGGGGGAGCGAGGAGCGGAACGGCTCGCTTACCAGATCGAGGCCGAACAGTGAACACGTGCGCTTCACGAGCGCCGGGTCGCCCTTGTCGGTCGGCTCCGGCGGCGGCGTGCCGGCGATGGGCGCGGGCCGCGGGCGAGCGGGCGCGGCGCGGGCGCCTCGCGCGCGGTGCCGGCGCCACGCCGCCTGGATGCGCTCGGCGGCGGCCTGCCGGCGGGCGCGCCGCATCCGCTCCAGCACCTGCACAGGGACCAGCGGGTGAGTGCTTGGGGGGGCGGGTCTAGCATTGAAAAAACTAATGTCCTCGCGGTGATGAGCTCCGGGTGCCGCGGCCAATATCTTCAACCATTACACATCTTCGTTGCCTGATTTTCTTGGGAAATTTTACTTCTACTAAGGTTTCTGTTTTCGGAGCCAAATAAGCGGGTCGTTGGGCGGCGCGCGGCACGTACCTGGCGCATGCCCTCGCTGAGGAACACGTGCCGCTTGCCGAGCGCCCAGCGCACGGCGGCGGGCGAGGCGGGCGCGGGCGGCGCGGCGGCGGCCTGCACGGCGCGCAGCACGGCGGCGCACGCGGCGCCGGACTCCCGCTCGGCGCCGCGGCGCCACAGCGCTCGGTAGCGCCCGCTGAATGCGCGAAAACGCATGCGATGCGGGTATCCGCTCGCCATCAACTGAGTCGTTTCCAAGATTTGTAAGGCGCGTACCTGAAACGAATGCACTGTTCAAGCATTTTGCTAGTTTCCTGTAAACTACAATGAGCTTGAAATTAATGTATGTGTAGATACGTATTTACATACCTACTAATGTGCACTCATGGCCGCATGATGAAACCATGATCAAACCCGTGGCGGAATACACCCGAATCGTATGGCATCTTTTACGAAACTTTGTTCTATAATATGTAAGAGTGTTGAATATTGAGTAAAGCCCAATGAGAAGCGACTCACTTGGCGCGCGACGGTGGTGCGTTCGAACAGCATGGGCGTCTCGGTGGCGTTGGCGCGCAGGCAGCGCACGAAGTGCGGGCGCGCGTGCACCAGCGTGCGCAGCAGGTTGTCGAGGCGCGTGTGGAAGTCCTGCGTGAGCGTGGACGCCGCCGCCGCGTCCAGCGCCGCCGCCACGGTGGGCGAGGCGCGGAACTGGCCCCCCGACGGGCCGCCCTGCGCCGCCAGGGCCTTGAGCTCGGCGCCAAAAAGATGTGTCGCAAATCCGAACTCGCATGTCCTATTGTCGAAGGCGGCGAGCAAGTCGTCGGGCACGGCGTCACGGTTGGCTTCGAGGAAGTCGGCCGCGTCGTACGACACCTCGCCCGCGTAGTGGCGCACGGCGAAGCGACGCGGGTGCGGCGGCCGCGCCTCCGCCAGCCGCGGGTGCCCTCTACAATTAACATTTTATTTCAAACACCATTTGAGCAAATTATAAATATATTGAGATAATGTTGTCGTGGATGGATGCGGGACGCACAGGAACGTTCGATGTGGCGACGCTTGGGGGAGGCCTATGTCCAACAATGGACGTGTATCGGTTGAAATGATGATAATGATGATGATGTTGTCGTGGTACCTGTGCGCAGCCTTGATCCTGACGACGTACTGCTCGGGCGAGCCGCGCGCGGCGCACTCGGCGTCGAGCGCGGCCAGCAGCCCGCCGCGCAGCGACGACACCAGGTCGATGCACGGCACGTTGTCCACGTAGTCCAGCTCCAGCGCGCACTGCACGCCCTCCTCGCGGCACGACTCCGCCGACGACTTGAACACGTGCGTGTTGTAGAAGTGCTGCATGGTCTCCGCGCACAGGTTGGCGCACAGGTGCTCCAGCCGGCTGGGCGCGGCGTCCTCGAAGCCGAACATGTCGAGGATGCCCACGAAGCCGTCCGTGGCGTGGCGCACGGCGTCGTTGAGCGCCGCCATGGAGCGCGCGCCGGCGCGGCCGCGCGTGCCGCTGCCGCCCGCAGACGACGCGCGCCGCGACGCCGCGTCCTGGTTGTGCACCGACTCGTTGGAGTCCGACGACAGCGTGCCCAGCGTGGAGCCCAGGCGCTTCAGCGAGTTGGCGCGCCGCACGATGGTGGCCACGGTGCGGCAGTACAGCGCCTTGGCCAGCGCGTCGCGCGCGGCGGCGGCGGCGGGCGCGCTGGCGGGCGCGCGGGCGGGCTGCGCGCGCGCGCGAGGCCCCGCGCGCGACACGAGGCCGCGCAACAGTGCCGGCGCGGCCACGCCCAGCAGCGCCGCGGCCGCCGCCAGCTCGGCCTCGCTGGCGGGCTCGGCGGACCCGTCGCCGCCCTCTGCGAACTGCACGTTGCCGAGCAGCAGCACGGCCGCGAGCACACGCACCACGTCCAAGAAGGGGATGCCGAGGATGACGAGGCAGGTCTTCCACGCGTGAAAGCGTGCCGCGTCTTCCGGCTCGGGCCGCCGGTGCGGCGCCGACGCAAGGTACCTATCGAAACATAACCACAATAACATTGTTACACTCACAGATACTTGAATGTTTTAGGTACTGGTTTGTTAAATCGATCATACAGATAGACGCCTCATGCCTGTTCTAACGCACCAAAACTAGCTGAGGTGCGGAGAAACGAAGTACTGCGATCTGATTGGCCCTACGGCACGTGGCACACTCGGGATGAAAGTATAGGTATTTTTTAATAATAATTCTTATTAATTAATTGGCTTTTTACCTTCCTATTTCTTCTGGCTAGTATTGCCAGGTACTTGCACGCCGGTTTTGGATGGTATTTAAAAGTACTTCAATTTATTCCCATTTCATTTACCTAATTTTGCCTGTGTTCCACCAAATATACTGAATGTGCACCAAAATATGTTCATTAAAATATTTCATAACGAGCATCTATTTAACAACTGTTGCAAATTTGTAAAAATAGTAATACACCTAGTTTTAAAAACAAGCATTTCTTTTTTTAGTTTTACTTCAGATAATGCACTGCAAAATGTAGGTATTTGAATCAAACACCAATTAATGTCCAATGTAGCTTTATTAATAAAAAATGAACACATTATAAAATGTAATGCTTACTAAAAATGACGTCGGTATTTCAATCATAGGTATTATGAACTTTCGGGATTTTGATACGTATATATAATAGAAATAGCATATTAATGTAATAAGGACAATTTAGATATAACTTTGAAAATTGAACTTGTAAATGAAGTAAAAAACGACTAAATTGGAAACCAGGATTGAAGGCAATTGATGCATCGCCAATATCATCTCCTTATCGCCTTATGTTCATAAACAACAACTTTTGTTCTATGACTTCTAAAATTTATAATTTTTTAGTTCATCACAAATTCATGCAAAAATATAAAATATTTAAATTGAACGTATTAAATATTACAAAGTCTATGCGAACTAAGCGATAGTACAATAGTGGAGGGTGGCTGAACATGAAGTTACCTATTTACGGGCAGCTCTCCCTAGTCGGTCGGTCGTCTTGATGCGCTTGCGTCGCGCCGTACGTGTTCTTGTAGCGAAATTCGGCAGTTAGGAAGTAATTATCTTTACATGATGGTGTATCAACTCACTACAGTCAGTCTCTTTTAAAATCCTTACATTACCTGAGGTCTTGCGGCGAGTAGCCCTCCAAGTGCAGCTGCGCGCGCTCGTCGGGCGTGAGTCCCGCGAGCATCTGGTAGAAGATGTGGTAGTTGCGCTCGCCGGCGGGCGGCCGCACCACGCGCGTCTGGTCCAGGAAGTAGCAGTGGATCTTGGTGCGGTACAGCGCGCCGTCCGTCACCTGCACCTCGATGAAGTGGCCCTGCGGACGAGCGAGCGGTGAGTGCGAGCGGTGCCGGCGGGCGCGAGTGCCTTGTGCGTGCGCGTGCGTCGCTTACGATGCGGCTGGAGTGCGTGTTGGCGGGCGTGGCGGCCGTGCCCAGCGCGCGCAGCACGGTGAAGGCGGCGGCGAGGTGCTTGAAGGCGTCGGTCTCCGGCCCGCCGCCCGCCACGTCGAACAGCCGCCGCAGCAGCACCATGGACGCGTACGTCTTGCCGGACCCCGACACGCCTGCAACGCACATTCATCTTATGTCATTCAAACTCTGGCCACACACCAACTATGATTTTATAACACATATGATTTTTCAATGAAGAGACTATTTTCAAAGCATTTTTGTTTAATAAAGTATGTAAAAAAAAAATACAATGTAATAAATAAAATCATTTATGATCCAATAGTGTGTATAGACCTGAGAGGATGATGGCCTGCGGGTAGCCGGTGTCGGCCTGGTGGCGCACGGCGTCGTGCACGAGGCGCGCCAGCTCGGGCCGCTGCGCGCGCGCCGCCGTCAGCGTCAGCGCGTTGCACGCATCCGTGTAAGGGTTGACTGCCACCAGGATCGGCCCGATCATCGTCTGCAACGTGCGCACACACTGTAGCCAGGCAGTGATATAGATCGGTCGGCGGTCGGTAACTTATGTCAACAACGGTGTACATGTCTTTCAGTGGTTCAGATCTGGCCTCTTACATAGAACTTGTTTTGGTAGAAGCGCGCCTGCAGTGCGCGCACTACGGCGTCCTCGGTGAGCGGGCCGCGCAGGTGGATGAGGTCCTCCACGTCGGCGCCCGCAGCGCCCGCTCCGCTCGCGCCCGCTCCGCTCGCGCCCGCGCCGCTTGCACCCGCTGCCGGCTTCGGCTGCGACCAGCGGCTCTCTACGCACACACACGTTAAAATCATACAATAATCCATACTTTACAGACCACAGACCGAAGCGTGTCGACGTAGCTGTACTACTGATAAATCATGCGTAACAATGAAAGTAGAGTGTGTTGTGTACCTGGTGGTGGCGGCAGAGGATGAGGCGGCGGCGCGGCGGGCGCGGGCGGCTGCGCGGCGTCGGGCGGCGGCAGCAGGTGCGGCGCGCGCGGCGGCACGGCGGGCTGCGCGCCGCCCGCGCCCGCCGCGCCCACCAGCAGGTGGTTGCGCAGCGACACCAGGTCCGAGCTCAGGCACAGCAGGCGCCGCTGCAGGTGCACCGCCTCGTTGGAAGACGACGCGTCTGCAACACATTATACATGCCGATGAGCGGCTGCTAGTAGACCAGAGTGGCTAATTACATCTACTTTATAACGAGAACTAAACAACCATTCACTCGTAGTATCAGTCATGTTTTGAATAATAATAAAACAAAAGTAATTATGTGGAGGCCCAGGGCGCATCTGGCGAGGCCGGGCCGCACGCTTTCCGGCAGCCCTTTCTCCCACATTGCTGCTTTGCAGAGAGAGGCCAGGAGCCAAAAAAAAACCAAAGACGCCAGTGAAACCTTAAAAACAGTATTGAATGGGTACGTACTTATGGCGAGATAGATAGAACTACCTGTCGTGTCATAGAAATGCAACTGATGAGCGCCTACCTTTTTTTATGGTGGGAAAAATCATGCATTGACATCCCCCGCCCTTGGGCGGAGCGGGAGATAGTGTCAGACTCTTACTGACTAAAAGACCCACCCCGTTCCTACTAGCCTTCATACCGGGGCTCGAGCGCCCTTTCGGATAACCCTGGCCCCAGTAGGCTTCGACCCGGCTGGGTCCCTGCCGTTGCTGACAACTCCTTGAGGCGCGCGGGAACAGTGCGCGCCGTCGACGACTTGGGCTTGGTCCGGACACTTACCGGACGGCCGTACAGCGAGCTACCCATTGCTCACTGTCCGCAAGCCCGCGTCTACGTTGGCCGGAAATCGGGATCAGAATCCCGGCGACGGCGGCGGCGATAACGCCGTTGCCTGATGCGGTCGGCCTCCTCCTTTGCGAGCATTACTGCTTCGCAGAAGTCGGCGACCGCCTGCCACTCCTCCTCGCTCCGGACTATGGCCTCAACCAAGGCCCGGCGCGAGAGGTCTCCGCCGCCGATCGCCCCCACGAGGGCACGGCGATGCTCCGCCCAAGCAGGGCACACCTCGACTGTGTGCTCCACCGTGTCCTCCGGGCGTTCCGCACAGTGGCGACACCCGGGCGTCACTTCCGCATGGATCGAGTGCAGGAATCTCCCGAACGAACCATGTCCGGTGAGTACCTGCGTCATGCGGAAGGTAAGGACGCCGTGAGGTCTTTCCAGCCACGCTTACCTTATGCAACGCGCTGCGCACCTACATTATAACATTTTTAAAAGTGAAAATGAACGCTTTTGCAGTGTGTGCCTAATTCAGTACACAGGCTTTCAATACTAGTATTCCGGGGTCCCGTAACACCGTCATCCTGGATTATTGTGCTCACGTTGATTATAATGTCACGGTATAGACCAGAAAATACCGTGGTACAAACTGCAATAATATATATCAATGTTTATAATACCGTGGTATTATAAACATTAATATTTATGATTGCAGTTTGTTGTAATGATTAGTAGAGAATTGTAATAATATAGAATAGAATAAACTTTATTGTAAACCAAGAAAGTAACACAACCTATAAATAAACTTCTTTTTTATATTGTTGATAGGTTCACGCTTGACCGCTATCTCACCTGGCTGGTAAGGGATGATGATGATGATCTATACATATTAAGTGTCTGTAGCTACATGTGTACTGTACACAGGTGGTCTGAAAAGTTTCCGACCTAACAAAGCACAGGACATTTTTTCGTACTTTTTATTTTTTTTTACATTGTCTCCTTCTAACTTAACACTTTTCCCAGCGATGCCATCTCTCAAACCAAATTGTAGTAAGCGTTTTTCAAATTGTAGTAAGCGTTTTTCAAATTGTAGTAAGCGTTTTTCTCTGCCTAATAATTGTTCACTAAGTTTGACTCCGCCTTTGATGCGAAACTCTATCCTCCGAGCGCAGTAGTTACATGAGGGAACAAAAAAAAAAGTTGATTGTAATAGAACATGTTTCATTTGCCCGTAATTTTATAGATAGGTCGGTTAACATTGATAAATAAGGACCAAAATTTATTTATTTTACATTTTGCCTGTGGACCAGCAGGTACTCTATACAATCCCTAGTAATTTTATACATTACATATGTAAAGTATGTAATGGAAAATATTTAATACATTGCTTGGACAGTCCAGGCGTTCTATAAAATAGTGTAGGTACAACATATAACGTTAAATGCGCAAAACCTCAGACACCCCAAGTGATTTTTAATTCATTTGACCTAATTTTATTCAATTGGCCTAATTAGTTCAATTGACCTAATTTAATTGAATTGACCTAATTTAATTAAAATCACCTAATTTAATTCAATTGACCTAATTCTGTAAGAAAAAAAGCATTTAAAAAAATGTATGTTCAGGCAGTTTTATGTGCAGTTTTAGTTTGTTTAAAATTTATATCTGCATTGAAATAAGAACTTTTGTTATCCCGCGTATGAGAAAATTTGATTGGACTACAACCATTTTTGTTTGTTTACCAATTTTGGCGGGTTTTCGCTCGTGATGGTTTGACCTATTTATAAATAGATAGGACCATTGGACACCATTTTTAAAGATTTTTTTGAAAAAAATAACAAATTTTAAAAAGTGGTTGAATTGATTCTGCTCGTTATTCTGATCATACTACATATTTCCAGGTTTTGCGCGTTAAAGGTCGAATGCCCGAATTGTACAGATTGAAGGTAACATAATACTGGTAACCTCTCAGGACTGTGTTACTAACATCATAAACAACAATAAATTATCATATTTTAGTTTATCAGATTTTCATTCAAAAATAAAAATATTAAAATTGAATGTTCTAAACATTAATTAAGTCTATGCGAAGCAAGCACTATTGTTATAGCGGAAAGGAGCGGGGGTCGGGTGGCGGGGGCGCTTGATACGCTTCCGTTGCATCATCTAGACGTAGATGGGTATAGCAAAATACAGAGTTGAAATGTGTAGAACAACGACAGTTTTTAGGGTTCCGTAGCCAAATGGCAAAAAACGGAACCCTTATAGATTCGTCATGTCTGTCTGTCTGTCTGTCAAAGGTCAAAGGGAAGCCTAATAATAACATTTCATTATACCATCAGAATATAAATCGCTTCTCTGGCAAAATTCTAGATGTAGAGATGTTAATAGATAAATATCATATGGATATCCTATGTTTTTGTGTAACTTGGTTAAAACCAGATAGAATGATGTTCAATGTGAATAGTTTTTCAGTTGCCAATGCGTACAACAGATCATCAATAGGGGGGGGGGGGGTGGTACCTTGATATTATGTAATACTTCTTTAAGATATAAGGAAAGGAAAGATATCACTGCTTGCTCTGTTGATCGCTTATGTGAGGTAGCATGTGCAGAGATTGAAGGCCGAACTTTCTTATGTGTGTACAGACCACCTGCATCAAACCTTTCATCATCTTTTCTGATAATAATTGAAGAAATACTAAATAAACTTATTAGAGACAATAAATTCGTTTTCGTTTGTGGGGACTTAAATATTAATTTACTAGTAAATTCACCAGATAAATGTAAACTAGAGAAGTTTTTTTCTTTGTTTAGTTCTTTTAATCTAAAATGTATTTTTAACGAGGCAACAAGAATACCACCTACCTCAGCTTCATGCATAGATAATTATATTTACTAATTGTGTTATAAAAGACTCCATAATTAGTGGTGTGAAGTCTGACCATAGTGGTCAACTTGTATCTTTCGAATTAGTCAAAAAGCTTCAATTAGATTCAACTGCAGAGCTAGACCGCTTACGAAAAAAAATTAAATAATTTTAATAACAATGTCGTCAGTAGTCTCTCAACAGCCAATTTTGATTCGCAAGACCCCAATGTAAACTATGGAATATTATTTTCTACAGTATGCCAAGAATTTAATAAGGCGTGTCCTGTCAAAAAAGTTCAAATCGGTAATACAGCTATATCATGAAAAGTCCTTGTCGTCTGATCTTAATTTGCATAACCATGTTAGACTCTATTCAAAGATATTCAAAATAGTCTGTGCCCAAGCTAAATCTAAATCAATAAGTAAGACAATTGGAAATTCTAATAATAAAATAAAAGCTGTCTGGAAGGTGGTAAACAAGGAAACTGGAAAGACATTAAGCCAACGAGATCGGAATGAATTCTCACTAAAAATTGATAATAAAATCATCTCGGATAGGTCAAAAGTAGCTGAGACGTTCGGAAACTTTTTCACCAACATCCCAATAGAAGTTACGAAATCTCTCCCTTCTTCGTCTTTGTTAGCTGAATCATTTTTAAAAGAACATTTCACTAAGGATATACCAAACTTTGAATTTAAACGTATTTCTGTGGATATAATAATAAAAGCATTCAAAAGTCTTATATGTTAAGACTTTTGAAGAACACTGAAGACTTATGGGGTATATCCGCTAAGATTCTTGGAGAAATTCTTGAAGAACTGAAGACTATGTCGAAACATCGATCAAAGTTACAACGAACTACAAGAACTTTTATATTATGGTACTTGCTGCTACGGAACACTTCATGGGCGAGTCTGACTTGCACTTGGCCGAATTAAAAAAAAATCATAGAACAAAAGTTGTTGTTTATGATGTTAGTAATCCAATCCCACAAGGTTGTTAGTGTTCTGTAAGTAACCCTGTGTACAACATTATTTTTGGTTTGTGCGAAACCTGAATGTACTCGTAGTTTGTTTAGAACCAATAATGGAATGGATTCCAAGTTGGGTACCATCGACACGAAGCACAACATAGGTCACGACAGGTCATAGCGAGCGTTAGGCGCCATCAAACAGCTGGGTGCAAGTGCAAAACAACCCCTCAGTCGCCTGGGTGGCCCGGTGACCTTGTGTTTTTGCTGACATAACAAACTTTGTGATTTTTCAGGATACAGTTTTGAAATTTGATTCTTTACATAAAAATACTAGACAGATGTTTCAGGTTTTGTATATAATAAAAATAAGGTAAGTACAGAATTAATGTACATGTACAGAATTAATTCCAATCAAAATATACATTTAAACTCTTGCAACGAAATGCCCAATCGAATCTGGCAATAAATGTTCACCTGATTATATTATGATAGTTTGTGGAGTTAGTCAGCGATGGCGGCGGGAGGCGGCGCGGGCGCGGGAGACAACCGGTCGCGCGCGCCGCCCTCACTGCGCCCCTGCAGCTCCAAGCGGAGCCCCGCGCTGCCGCTGTGACGCAAGCGCAACGTCAAAAACCTTTTTAGTATGTACTTATAGTGGTCGAGCGTAGGAAACTACCCGCCAGACTCGCACATCACTCAATTATTTTAGATTGCACAGCTTTCGCGAAGCAAAGTGGAACAAGATGGCTCTGTTCACGACGCGCTACACCGTGATGCTGGGACGACAGCGCCGGCCGCGGCTGGCGCGCGCCACATCGCTGCGCTAGCTTGCTACACAACACGACTCATCTGCTCTGAGCTACTTTGTTACAATCCTCGCTTTTAAGAGTCTGCACATTAGTAATAAGTTTATTTCTTAGCTTTTAAAACGAAATCACCACATGAACTTGTCATCTCACATGTGTTCTTGACAGGTCACTCATCGTCGATTTTCGTTTCAATCCCATGATTGTGAAAAAACTGTAAACAACAAGATTAAGGCGATTTCAGATCATTACGGCTGTTGCACTGGTCGACTTGAGTAGAGCTTCTCGACCTGAACCAACAAAGTAAGAAGTACTAAGTTTTAGAAGAGTTGAGTGTTGAACGGTGAGCGCAATCCGACGCGGGCAGCCCGTGCGGCCACGCCGCCAATTAACTAAACGAAAACCGGAAAAACGACCGAAAATATTATACAACTTTCAAGCCGTTAAACCGGAACACAAGAAGTGCTAAAATCTGTACCGTCGTAGTACAGTGCCGCGCCGATATCATCTCAGGGAACACTATCAGGGGCTGCCGGTAACTGCTGCGTGCTGCACACTCGCTACTCGCGCGACTGCCGGCCCTGCGCTGCGACCTGACACTGGCCGCGGGTAACGCACACTCGCTACTTCAACGTTATAATCAAAACACACAACACCTATATTAAGATCATAGTTTTTAACGCGATCTCTTAACACGGTCCATTTTATGACCTAAACTGAACTGTAAAGGGATGTAGTTATATAGTGTGTACAGTTCCACGTACCCCTCTTCTCGCTCGCACGCCTAACATTTCAACACGTTATGGTGAGGCCCCTGATTTTGTATGTATGTATCCGTTACTCGATATTTGCCGAAATGATCAGACGAGAAAGAGACGCGGGTCCTTTTTAGGGTTCCGTAGCCAAATGGCAAAAAACGGAACCCTTATAGATTCGTCATGTCTGTCTGTCTGTCTGTCTGTCTGTCTGTCTGTCTGTCTGTCTGTCTGTCCGTCCGTCCGTATGTCACAGCCACTTTTTTCCGAAACTATAAGAGCTATACTGTTGAAACTTTGTAAGTAGATGTATTCTGTGAACCGCATTAAGATTTTCACACAAAAATAGAAAAAAAGCAATAAATTTTGGGGGTCCCCATACATAGAACTGAAACTCAAATTTTTTTTTTTCATCAAACCCATGCGTGTGGGGTATCTATGGATAGGTCTTCAAAAATGATACTGAGGTTTCTTATATCATTTTCTTCTAAACTGAATAGTTTGCGCGAGAGACACTTCCAAAGTGGTAAAATGTGTGTCCCCCCCCCTCTAACTTCTAAGATAAGAGAATGATAAAACTAAAAAAATTATATGATGTACATTACTATAAAAACTACCAACGAAAATTGGTTTGAACGAAATCCAGTAAGTAGTTTTTTTTTAATGCGTCATAAACCGAAAAAAATACACTATTATTAAAACATCGATCAAAGTTACAACACATTACAAGAACTTTTATATTATGTTACTTGCTGCTACGGAACCCTTCATAGGCGAGTCCGACTCGCACTTGGCCGGTTTTTATGATTTTTGGCACAGAACTAATGGAATTCAAAAATTAAACTTATTAATCAATCATACTTTAGCTATTGATATATATTTTCACGATTTGCTTCACTTATCAGTGCATTTATCGGCGCGAGCGCAGTGCGTCATCCGCGAGGCGCGCGTTATTTCCGCCGCTTCGTCCCGACAGGCCAAGATAATGTTCCATTCTTCGTTTTGCAAATTGTAAAACATATGATTAGCATGAAAGTAAATCATACACTCCAGACTGAACATAACTGGAGCTTGCGTGAGCTGGTCAGCCTGGTGATGCGAACCTGATTAAATTATTTAATCATATTATATGAAATACATTCGAAGGACGTTGCCACTTGCCTTTAAATCTTCGTAATGACTTTTAGCGTTCCTGCTAGCTGTTGGATGTACTTTTTTTCCGACGAGTAATAATATTATACAATTGCATAAAAAGAAAACTTGTGTAACCAAGTAAAAGCGTCGCTGCGTTCCCTTTACGGTGAGTAGTTAACTGTGCGAAGTGTGACTTCATTCAATTTCATAGTGCTGCACAAAAAGCGTGCGGTGCGCTCGGAGCGCGGCGGCGGTGGCGCGCGGAGCGGCGCGTGCTCACAGCTTTTACTTTCAGCGAGCGCGGGACTCGCGCAGCGGAATGTTAATACTGCGGGCTCCGTCACCACCTTCGTAGTCTACCCTATGATATGCAGAATATCTTTACGATTTTAGGAAGACTACTACAGACTATTGATATCAAAATCTAGAGTGAGAGACAAACTTTCAAAACCTCGCCTGCTTTTCTCCCACAGACACTTTCCTGTAAATTCAGAAACACTGCTATCGTATGCGCTTCACAACTCAACTGTCAAAACTAAATCAACACAAATAAATACAACCGACTTCAAAAAAAAAACTCTAAAAAGTGCAAAATATATTAATTTTGGAAGTCGTTCTTTATAGTTTTTTTATTTTTTTTATTTTACACCGACTTCCTTTTTAGTTATGTTACCCATCACCTAACAATAAATAGTGTGCGAGTTCTATAGTAAGGTAGAAGAATAATTAAAATATAACCAAATATGAGAGAGTAAGATGAGAGAGATGCCAAAGTAACTAAATCTCATGGCAATACTAATAAGCCCAGACACGGCTAGGATGCATTGTTTTTTTACGGAGTTCCATCAGGCGTCATCACATCAGTTCGCTGGTAGCTAATAGCCAAAGTACATCGAATGACAATTCTAATAAGCCCAAATACATTTATTTAAAAAAAAATCCGTTCGAGTTCAGTCATCGACTACACGTATAAGCAAAGCAGTTTTGTTACGTCAGTTCTGTTATGATCCTATGAGAAGTTCCGTTCCATATCTCCGAAGTTCATTATCAGATTATGACAATATTTCTATTTTTCCAGGGTTCCTTCATCAGATCCTGGCTTAATGACCACTTAGGAAGTGATATTATTTCAAACAAAAAAAGATTTTGTCCAATTCAGTTCAGGCATCTCCGAGTGCACGTGGAACTTACCTACATAAAATATAAAAGGTTTTGGCGAGTTATGAACCTCTTCTTATTTATTTATTTATTTATTTATTTATTTATTTATTTATTTATTTATTTATTTATTTATTTATTTATTTATTTATTTATTTATTTATTTATTTATTTATTTATTTATTTATTTATTTATTTATTTATTTATTTATTTATTTATTTATTTATTTATTTATTTATTTATTTATTTATTTATTTATTTATTTATTTATTTATTTATTTATTTATTTATTTATTTAGTACATGGAAGACTTACAGCTTATTAAAGTCAGTTACCAAAGTGCAACCGATTTTTGTGCAAGTGTTGAACGTATTCATTGTAAATAGTTCTGTGACCTTGCGTTTTCCTTACAACCTATAATGCACTGATGCAGATCAAAGGAGACGAAAAATTTATATAAATGATGTCGCAGCCATCAGGTTAAAATAGATCGCTAACTGAACGCCTAGGCCGTTCATTAAACGGTGTCCAATGAGATGCCTAGGCCTATGTTTAACTAGAATAACCCAACCTTTAACAAAAAATAAAAATGTAAAATTGAAAGTTAGCCCTTTCAAGACGGTGCGAGCGAACTTGCTTGCTGACCTACCACCATGGGAACTGGAGGCAACAGTCCTTGCAGGCATGCACGATTTGAGCGTGGAGATGCAACGCCGGGGCGAAACTCCGCTGCCGTGAAAAATCACGGCATGGCGGACAAAGTTCCGGCGGGGTCTCATGGTGGAATGGCGACAGCGACTTTACGACAGCCCAGTGCTGGGCACACAGGACCTTCCTGCACCGGATTCGTGCGAAAGTAACGGCCGGGTGTTACCACTTTGTGGACCGCCCGGAGCACACGTATGCTCCAATACGGTAGAAGTATGCCTCGCTTGGGCAGAGTTTTGTCGAAGCCTACTGGGGCCAAGGGTTTGTTTCTGAAAGGAAAACTAGGCCCTGGTATGAAAGGCAACGAAGGAACAGGAGTGCGATTTTAGCCAATAAAAGTGTGACCACGCCTTCCCGTACCGTCCATGGCCTGGGGATGTCATTGGATGGTTTTCCAACGTACAAGAACAGAAGCAAAACTACAACAAGCAACAAGCTTACTTATAACTTTCGGATTGTTCACGATACAGTTATGAAAGGTTGCACATAGATCTTTACATGAAATACTAGACACTTGTTTCGGGTTTTACATAGATATACTGCAGCTCGCGGCGCTAAGATGATCTCTCTTTGAGAAGTGGCTAGAAAGGTGCTTCGACGGCCTCGCTTCTTACGCCTGACACAGGTCCTCACGGACATGGCCAGTTCAACTCAGGCAGAAGAAACGTCCAGATGACACCATTGGGTATGGGAATTGGACGCCTCGTTATGCGAAGCAGTAAAGCTAGCGAAGGAAAAGGCCGCTACCGTGAGGGAATGGATATCGTCACGCCCCAGTCACATCCACAGGGGGGAGTCGTAGGACAAGTCGCAACCATCGAAGACGCGGGCTTGCGGACGACAAGCAATGAGTAACTCATCATTCGGCCATCCGGTAAGAAGATTGACTGAACATACGTTTAGTAACTCGGACACATTATCACACTCGTTCCCTTTTCAAGTTCACGTTTTAGTTTAAGATCTATCGAAACGTCTAGTTGACACTTCGCCTGACCCATGGGCTGGCTTTTACCTCGGACAGAGGATAAGCATTGCCATACAGCGTGGCAATGCCGCCAGCCTTTTGGGCACATTACCAGTCGACAGCGATGTGGAAGAGTTTTTTGACGCCATATTTTAGTTTGATTTTAGTTAGTTGTAATTATCGTAGGGTTTTAATATAATTATTTTTTTAATTTACTGTAATTATAGTTTTTAGTTGTGTATATAATAAGTTAAATTGATTTAAAGTTAATAAAGCGTTTTAGTTGTAAATATAAAGTTGGAAAGGAAACGTGATAATGATAATGATTGTCACCTGCACTGGGAGGATGGTAAAGTGTCATGTTGTTATTTTCATAGATTCCTTAGAAAAACAAAAGCGAACATTAGAAATTAGGTATAGTCTGTCTAATAAGTCAACCGACTTGGGAATTTTGTATATTATTTAATCATTTAAAAAATACTTATATTCGATACTTTTTCTACGGTTCTTCTGTTAGTAAACAATGATCTCTATCTCTTAATCACCCTTGGTTATTGAACCCGTGTTGACTAAATGAGATTTCATTAAATCCTAATAATTACCCAAGTCGTTTAACTTATTAGACAGACTCTATTAAAAAATTCTAAGTAAATGATGGATTATATTATGTACGTCGTCCGGAACAAGCGCGCGAGGCCGCCTGGAACCTTCCAAATAGGTGTCCATCGATTATGTTGATCACAACATGAAGTATTTGCAAAACCTGATAACTAATACAAAACATTTTCTAGAAATGTAACAAGTCTTATGGAATCCTTATAACTGAGTCGCCCTTGAGAACGATCCGTGCTGGCTGCTGAGTCAGAGCACAAAAAACAAGCGGCTGCGAGCGCGCGCCGCCCGTCAGCTGACCACATGAACGTTTGATGGTTTCTGGCAAAACTTTACTGAACGAGCTGAATTACCAGTGAAATTAAAAGCAGCAACTGCTCAATGTTTAGGCACTAAAACATACATCGAATCTCAGCAACTCAGAAGCATTGTGCAATTATATAATCTACCCGGAATTACTGACAAAAACTATGTGTCGTGTGGTCGTGGCGCGCGGACTGCTCGGCCATTAGCTGCAGCACGTATCTAATGACGCGAGGCGCTCGCGCGCGCTGCGCCGCAAAAACACTGACATTAGCACGCGCCGCCGTCGCAGCGGCTCGTATGTCATGCGTTACTCTACTACTCATTCACTTGCTAAGTATTTATTGCTTAAATAACACATTGATATGCTCTTAGTGCTCTTTTTTGTGAAAAGACAAAATGTTGGGTACGACGGGATGTTGTTCTGGAAACCGGTCGATTGGAGATTTTCATCAGCGCTTTTAGAATGTTGAGAAGACTTATCAAGGGCATCCCTATTGATGAACATGTTCGATTTCAAGCTTCGAAGACGCGACACGCGCATCTGCTCGCCGCGCTCAGGGCTCGTGCTCACTCGTGTCGCGACGAACATGTTTTATGCGACACGCGCCGCGCTTGGCTCATTGTCTGCTTCCATTCGAAGATATGTACGTTTTAACGTTGCAGCAAACCAATACCTAAGAATATAACCAACATCAAACCAAACATTATACATATTTGGACACAGTATTTCCCTTACACACTCCGAGTGATGTATACATGACAAATAGGCAGTAGTAACAACGCCTACTATGACTAGCACTAGATTGACTGAGAAGGATGGTGTGTGTTGTGTGCGAGCGTGATGGTGCAATGTCGACACGAAGGCTTTGCCTTTAGTCGAGAATGCGATGCAGCGCTTGGTACGAAAGCGGCCGGCGGCGGCGCGGCGCGGCGGTGTGGGGCTGGCGCACTCACGACCGCGGCTGTACTATAGAAAGTAGCTTTGACAAAGGAATCCTAAAGCAACGCGCAACGTGAACGCCACTCTGACTCACAACACAAACCAGTTCGTGGATCAAAATTCTTTGGTCGAGAGCTCGGGCGCGCTCAAACAGATTTACATTCCACCATCAGACGCGGATGTTATAGGTACTAGGGACGAGCAAAAATATTTAAAGTCTCGCATTGTAACAAGAAAGCTTTGAGTTTGTTAGACCCAAGTATAGTCAGTAGAGATGAGTGTTGTGTGCCGCGTGACAGTGCTGACGCGCAGTGCGTGGCCTTAGTTCACGCCTCTTGTACGAGTAACATCACTGAACAGTTTTGAACTTCATTCTCAATTTCAAATTCAAACTTAATTTACTTGAGAACTCGAAGGTTTTACCGCATGTAGACTGGGCCTTACCGATTACATAAATATATATTTTTTAATAATCTAATGATGCTGCCGTTTTATTTTCAATCCACCCCTGCGCTCATGTTTAATTATTTTTACAGTGCCTTCTTACTGTCACATTATATAATACAAAAATGTTATGTGTTATAGTTAAGTTAAACAGAAATCTCAAGCATTTAGACATAGTTTAAATGATCTTGATCCGTATTATGATTCCGCAGTGATTCGAGTAGCTGCGTGAGCGCGTTGAAGTCTTTCCCAAGGGGCGCGAGCGCCCGCCCGGCCGGCCGACCCACTCACTTGTGCACAGCCAGTACTCGCGCACTTCATATTATGAACTAAGGTGCTAAACGGTTTTTAACCGACTTCTAAAAAAGGAGGAGATTCTCAATTCAAATGTTTGTATTTTTTTTTATGTCTGTTCGCGCATAACTTCGTCACTTGCCAACCGATTTGAAAAAATATTTTTTTGTTGGAAAGGGTATATGCTTCCCAAATGGTCCCATAGTCACCAAGTCGGGATCTAATGATGAAATCTTGGCGAAATCGAGGGAACTCCTCAAATATTATAGGCAACCATATATCTTTTGGTATTTTCATCAAAGACTTATGCATTTATAGTCAAAACATGACATTTGATAAAGTGGAACTGGTGAAGAAGACCAGAAATGGCCAACGCAAGTTCATACTCACACAGATCTCCCAATGAACATAGTTAGGTACGTTGAAAATGGTATCATCGATGTGACCTGATGATGATGATGGAGCCGGAAGATGGGCACCGGAACTCCGTAATTAATCAATGTATCCTAGCCGTGTTTGAGCTTATTAGAATTTTCATGAGATGCATTTTGGTTATAAGGTACTATCGAACTGATCTGATGATGATGATGGAGCCGGAAGTTAGACACGGGAACTTCATAATAAAACAATGTATCGCAGGGTTTGAGTTAATTGGAATTGTCATGAGAAAAGGGTCCTCAGGCTGTAAGTGTATTGCAACTAAAAAGTGTGAAATAAAAAACTTTTTACAAAAAAAATATAACCGACTTACTAAAAAAAAAAACACTAAAACCATCAAAATATCTTTAATTTCGGAAGTCGATGTTAAATAACGAAGAGGCTAAAAATATTATAGAAACACCGACTTTCGAAATTAAAGTTATTTTGATGGTTTTAGTGGTTTTTTTTTTTTGTTAATTTTTTTTTTAAGTATTTCTTTTTCCGCGTGTTTCTCTGTAAAGTGTAGTAAAAAAAACTGCTCTAAGTAAATTCTATCCATCTCACCATCCACCGTCGTCCATCCATTCATCACCTTAGAACCTGTTTAAAGTATCTATCAGCCTTAAGGGTTGTGAAAATGTATTAAATCGGTACCTACGGAGAGCTGGGAGGTTTCCGTGACTTGTGATATTGTCCGACAAAGGCGCGCCTCACCGTGGTTAGGATGTCATCTCGTGCAGAGCTCAGTAACAGCCTGACCTTATTTTTCTTTAAATTATAACTTTACCTACCATCCTTAAAGGACATTAATTTTGCTCTTAAAAGCGCTATGTGCAAAAGATTTTTCATTTAAGTAAACAGTACTGTCAATTACAGGTGTAAACAGCTTCAATAATTTGCCAACCGTTAATTTTGTACATCATAAAATAAATTACATCAAGACATAGACTATCATTTCCGCCTGGCTTCAGTGGAGATCACTGTCAGGAGTTCTTTGTGATCCCAAAATGCCCCTCACAGTGAAGAGGAACGTGTACAAGACAGTACGACCAACAATGACATACGGAGCAGAGAGCTGGACCATGCAAAAGGCACAAGAACAGCGTGTCCACGCGAGCGACATGGAAATGCTCCGATGGAGGTTGTGACCCGGTTAGACAAAGTGCGATCACGACAGAAGATCATTTAAGGTGGCGCCGATTGCCAAAATGTTAAAGAAAGTCGTATGCGATGTGACGATCATATCCTTAGATGAAATGTCGACCGCTCAGATAAAAGCTCAAGTATCGTCTTCGACCACGAGGAAGAGGACGAACACCCGCCACCTGGTGGTCAAATATGCACAATGAAATCCAGCAAGCGAGTCTGAGTGCACAGACAAGCCAGAATTGAACTCTGGCGCAAACGTACGAGGCGACTCGTCTGCAGCTGAACCGGGGAGAGGGCTGGACAAAGGAGATAGAACAGTTTATATAAATACATAAACCGTTGGAGCCTGCAAGTTGGTAACGCTTAGCTGTGCTCGCGCCGCGACCCCGGCTCTGCAGGCATTTGGAAAGTATTCGACGCACTCATAACAATTGATACAACTATGTTAGCTTCACAGAGTGACAGTGAACGCATACCGCGGCGCGGTGCGGGCAAAAACAACGTAAGTGCGCGTGCGCAGGCCGCCGTAATTGCACCGGATGCCGATCACACGCACACACCAGTACACACACACACGCGCGCGCACGCAAGACTATTCATTTTTTATGGTGGTTATGTGGCGGATAGAGCAGCGAGCTAACGGGACCGCCGCGCGCCGCCCGCTCGCACCTGACGCAGCCTCCGCGCCGCCTGCTCGCCGCACCCTCCGGACAGCGCTAAGCATATTATCTGGACAAACATCGCTAGCCATCCCAGGCTTTAAGCCCTTGGCTTCCCACTTAACCTTTAGGCTCTGAGGAATTGAACCAAAGAGTTCCAGTGGCCTTGAAACCTAAAGGACAACTGTAGGAACATAAGTGGGTCTTAGTCTGTAATCTGACACTCCCCCTCGCTTCACTCAGAACGCGACGAGTTATTTATTTTCCACCTCAAAACAAAACAGGCTTAGTCATACTGATGCACAACGCAAGTTTAAAAGGAACTAACTGAGTAGGCGCACAGTACGCGTGCCAGAGCGTAGCCAACGAGCTGGTCGTTAGTTGGTGCAGCGCTAGGTATTCCAGCTGATGGCACCTTGGAATCTGACTTTGTGCCTGCATAATATCGTGACCTTCCTGTCCTCTACTCTACCTACGACGTGTGGGAGTACTTCAATATACACGATACAGACATGATGTGGTGTTGTATACGGCTGGCGAGTACATTTAGTAAACATAATGATGTAGTTGGTGTGAGTCGGGCGCGTGCAGCGGCCGCGGAGGCGCAGAGCGTTCACCGCGGCTCGTTGGCATTCAAAAGGTCGCCCGTCCACTTCCTCACGCGTGTGTTATGTATATGTTAATGAGAGCGTTCTCCAGCAGGTGGACACTGCTCGCCCGAACTCGCCGCGCCCGCCGGACGGCCCACTGTTCCCAAATCTCAACCAAACCTATTCTAAACGACATCGATATAATTATAGCTCATGCGGGAATTTTTTTTCTTCTTAAATCCTTAATAAAACCTTCTTAAATAGGCGCTGGATATCTAACAAACGTCTACATCTAATAAAATAAGGGCTCGAAACTTTTGCACTGAAACACCTGATACTGTTTTTTTTTTTTGTGTTTTCCTTTCTAACGCGACTTTTTGATGTATAAGCTAAACAAGTAAGTCATAGGTATACCTATAATAATTACTGGTTGGCACAGCCAACACGTTAGTAAACAAACATGTTTTTTTTTTCGGGAAGTGGGAAGTCATCCAATGACACTCCCGCTCTAAGGTAGAACGGGAGAGGTGTTAGACTTTTACTGACTAATTCCCCATGGTCCTAGCGGACATCGGTCCAGTCGGGCCTCTCCGGTTACTAACATCTTTGAGGCACGTGTGGAACAACACGCGCCGTCCGCGACTCGACGTTGACCCTCATTGGACGGGCGAGGAGCGAGCTACCCATGGCTCACCGTCTACAAGCCCGCACCTCTGGTGGCCGGGAATCTCCCTGCGATTCCTTACACCCGAGCTATTTCCCGTCGCGGCGGCTGGGACGTGAGGATGTCCGTTCCCTCACGTGTGCGACCATCTCCTTCGCTAGCATTATTACTTCGCACAAGGAGACAACCGCATACTATTCCCTCTTGCTGCGAACTGAAACAGGGTCGGGTGCGAGAGGTCGCCGCCGCACGATCACCTCGACGTGGACACAGCAGCGCTCCACCGTGTCCTCCGGCCGGTCCGCACAATGATGACACCCGGGCGTTTCTTCCATCTGAACCCGATAGAAGTTTTTTTTTGACTCAATTCAAATCAAAAATATTTTATTTCACATTGGCCTACATGGGCACTTATAAAACGTCACGTCAGAAGCTAGTGCACGGTTCCAAATTGGTCGTTTCCTATGGAGAAGAACCGGCAAGAAACTCCATGGTTACTCTTGACTGACTAAAAAACCCACCCTGTTCCTTCGTTGCCTTTTATACCGGGGCCGAGCCTTCTTTTCCGAAATAGACCCTTGGCTCCGGTAGGCTTCGACCCAGCCGAGCCCTTACGGTTTCTGACAACTCCTTGAGGCGGGCTCGGTCCGGATGGTTACCGGACGGTCGGACAATGAGCTACCCATTACTTGCCGTCCGCAAGCCCGCGCCTGCGGTGGCCGGAAATCGGAACTCCGGCGGAGGCTGGGGCGTGAGCCCCGTTGCCTGATGCTGTCGGCCTCCTCCTTTGCGATCATAACAGATTCGCAAAAGGAGGCGACAGCCTGCCACTCCTCCTCGCTCCGGATCATGGCCTGTACCAAGGCCCGGCGCAGGAGATCGCCGCCGCCGATCGCCTCCACAAGGACATGGCGATGCTCTACCCAAGCGTGTCATTCGTTAACACAATACAGGTAGCTCTTAAACTTACCATGTTCAGTAAGGAGCTGTGTGCTGCTCTAACCACTTCTCAAATAGCGGACTTACCACCGCGATTGTTGCGTGAAAAGCAAACATTAGGGTGCGTTCCACTTTTTTATAGAAATATGCTATGCTGCGAGGATGTGAAAGCTAAGCTACTACACTATGACGTCATTATTTCCACTGACATGCCAACCTACGTAGTGAGGCGAGTAAGATGGCCGATCAAGATGTGTAGGTTCTCTGCTCTGCTTATAACTACGCACAAAACTCGTGACCATCCTTAGCATGAATCCATATAAAAACATAATTTAATTGAACCCTAATAATAAAGAACAAAGAGATCTATCATAACTAGGGAATGTAAACCGGTTAAACCTAAAACCGAAAAACCAGTTTATCGGCATATTTTTAATGATTAAAAAAGCCGTTTTTTTTTTCAAGTAACCGGTTTTTTCAACTTTTTTATTACTTTTAAATGACACTATTTTTTTGGCAAACATTGTTTTAAAACGCTGTTGAGGCTTGATATCAGTCGTAGGCACTCGTTGGTCTGTTGATATACATTTAGTCAAAAAAGTATCGGGAGTGGATGATTTGTTTATGGTTTAATATTCAAATTTTAGATTTTTTTGTTGTTGCTAGATTGGCACAACTGTTTTCCATTTTGGCGCGGAGTTTGAGTTGCGTCTGTTATTTATATTAAATACAGTGCTGTTTTTAGTTATATCATATCTAGTGCGTTTTGCGAATTTCATAATGGACAAAAACATACAATTTCATACGAACAAAGAGTTTGTCTTAAATTTTGCATCGAAATTTCGTGTTCGGAGTCACTGAAAACACGTTACAGAAGGCTTACGGTGAATCGATTTTATTAAAAACACGTGCTTATGAGTGGTACAAAGCATTCAAAAGCGGTCGAGATGTGATGGAAGATTTGCCTCGCTCTGGTAGGCCATCAACCTCTGCAACTGAAGTTAACATCGCAAAAGTGAAGGAAATAGTGACTAAAAATCCTCATTCAACTTTGAGAGAGATAGCCGCGAACTTTCTGTATCTCGCGAGTCGATCTGTACCATTTTAACTAATCATTTGGGTGTGAAACATGTTGCCGCTTGGCTAGTCCCAAAAGATCTGAATTTTCTCCAAAAACTCAATCGCATGAGAGTCGCTGAGGACATGCTAGAACGAGTCAATTCCGACCCAACATTTATGAAACGCATTGTTACTGGCGAGGAGACGTGAGTTTACGAGTTCGACATGCAAACAAGTCAACAAGCTTTGGAGTGGCGCCTTCCTACTGAACCAAAACCGAAAAACCACGCCAAAGTCGATCAAAAGTAAAAAAAAAAAAAATGGTTTATTTTGTGAACACAGGTAATTATAGGTGTTTTTTTGTTTTTTTTTTTGACTATCGCCGTGTTGTGCACTCGGAATTCTTACCGGAAGGTTCAACGGTAAGTAAAGAATATTATTCGACGAAAAAGGCCAGAGAGCAAATTCGACGAAAAAGGCCAGATTTGTGGAAAGAAAATTCTTGGATTTTGACCTCTCGCACAAGGCCATCATTGTGAACGATTTTTTGACCAAACACTCAACAAATAACTTCAAGCAGCCACCATATTCGCCAGATATGGCTCCAGCCCACTTCTATCTTTTTCCTAAACTCAAATTACCACTTCGTGGCACCCGTTTTCAGTCTGTAGAAAACATAATGGAGAATTCGCGGCGAGAAATGAACTCAATTTCGGAAACAGCGTTAAAATGTTTTAATGATTGGATAATTCGTTGGTGTAAGTATATCGTTTCTGTAGGGGCCATACTTTGAAGGTGATAAAATAAATTTGGATGAATAAAAAAAATTTTGTTTATTATTGATTTTTTCTCGGTACTTTCTTGAGTATATATGTACCATATATGTTATGTACAATATTGATAGCTATACCAACTGTACAGTTCTTCTGTTTACGATCATTAAAAATCTAGGCTGGATGCGTGTTGTGAGAACAGGCAGTGAATGCTGTCAGGGCCAGAATTAAAATTTTGTAAGGACACCAAAATATTCGTAGATGAAATACCCACCGTTGTTACTCATCATAACATTATCACTTTAAACGAGTCGCTATATAGAAGAGAGAGAAAAGATCAAAATCTTTGCTTGTTGCTTGTCGCTACACTGATGACAAACTCAGGGATATTTTTGCTACCGATGAAAAAATGATCACAATCAAGGAATATTACAACCAGCAAACTGATCGGGTGTAAGCTTGTAACTCCAAAGAATACTCTCAACAGGTTTTTAGAGTCCTGAATGATCATCATGCTGCGTTAGTTATTATTTGGTAAGGGTATGAACGGAATGACCAAGGTTCATTTTCGTGAAAAATAGGCAACTCTAACTTCAGCTAAAGAGTAGGTATCAATATACTATCCTAAAAGCCATAGCAAAACCTCTTGAAGCCTCTCTGTTTTTGATAACGTATTAAGGTTTTTTAGGGTATTTTCCCGTCACAAAGCACGCACTACCCAGGCTTGCCTTGCAGCGAGTGTTTTGGACTTCATAAGTCTTTTTTTTTTTAATGGTGGGAAAAAATCATCCAATGGCATCCACCGCTCTTGGGCGGAGCGGGAGATAGTGTCAGACTCTTACTGTCTAAAAGACCCACCCCGTTCCTTCTAGCCTTCATACCGGGGCTCGAGCGCCCTTTCGGATAACCCTGGCCCCAGTAGGCTTCGACCCGGCTGGGTCCCTGCTGTTGCTGACAACTCCTTGAGGCGCGCGGGAACAGTGCGCGCCGTCGACAACTAGGGCTTGGTCCGGACAATTACCGGACGGCCGGACAGCGAGCTACCCATTGCTCACTGTCCGCAAGCCCGCGTCTACGGTGGCCGGAAATCGGGATTAGTCTCCCGGCGGCGGCGGCGGCGATAACGCCGTTGCTTGATGCGTTCGACCTCCTCCTAGGGGACTTACCGCCATGATTGTGGCGTGCCCAGCACTGAGTTGCGATAGTCGTTGACGCCATTTCACCATGAGATCCCGCCGGAGCTCTGGACTTCATTAAGTCTGAAATTGACCTTTGTCTAGCCCAGACCTCAACCCCTTAACTACAAATTGAGATCTATATTAAAGGGCATTGGTTGCACGTAACAATAATTAAAAATCCTTAAAAATTATTTACGATCAGCAGTGGACATATTTCCAATGATCACCGTGCGTAAACCGATAGACGCGTGGCCTGAACGCATTAAAAGTGTTAAGGTTAATAGTGGATATTTTGAGTAGAAAATATTGATTTCTAGCTTGGATTCTTTATGTATATGTAAAACGAATATGTCAGAATGATTCTTTATTCTTTATTGTACACTATAACATCAAAAAAATAAGTTGATAGCAAAGTTCATGTACATAGGCGAGCTTAACTCAAAGTTGAGTTTTCTTCTAGCAAACCATTGAGCGATAGAGAGAGATGACCATAGAGGGTAGGGTCCAGTGTACAATTTTAAAATTGGAAATATTCTATCCCCACTATATCAAATTCTTTAATGTAAACAGGCGTAGAGCATTCTTTCGTTGTTCTTAGTGCGTTCGCAAAGATTCTATGGAATATTCTAAGAATACTCGCTCGCTCGATGTAAACGGCGCTAGAGCGCGCGAACAGTTGCTTAGAGCGTTCTTGCGTGTTCGGACGTGCTCGCGCCCCTGAGCGGTCTCTTCAAAGCGGTCTTGTGTTCTAGCGATTGCATACATATCTTATCGATTAAATTATGGATTGGTCTCAAGAAAAATGTTTATATAATGATAGAAGCCTACCAAAATTCCAGGAGGGCAATCGCGCTAATTTCAAACGTTTACGACAAAGTTACGATTCGATTGCGGCAGTGGTTAGGTTTCGATTCAGCTGATCGGGATTTTGGTATCGCGCTAAAAGTTCAAACGTTCACGAACGTAAACCAAAGTTGGACCGTTGCGTAACGTCAATCGTTAGTGATGCCCTTTTAGTTTGTGAATATCCGAGCGTTTAGTAATAAATTTTGACGTGTGCACCTCTAGTTTTGACAGCTAAAAGTGCGGTATGTACTTGAACTTTTGAAGAGGTTAGCAAGATTTTACGTAAATAAAATAAACATTCAGACTTACTGATGGTGCAGTTTTTGGAGCTTATCAAGACCTTGCTCTTGCACGAGTGACGAGAGACGACGAGTGATAATGTTTACGTTTGAAAATGTAATTAAAATAAAACGACGAGGCGTTAGAAATACAAATAGGCTTTATTCACAAACAGTACGAAAAATGGAATTGAATACAGAATAATAATTAACATGCAAGTTTAGACAATAATTGCAGCCTTAAAACAAAACAATAATAATGATCTAACCTGCCTGTACCTCAAGTGTCTTATGATTTAAATTATTTTAATATTTATGTTAATATTTGCTAAGAATGCTTATATAAAACACATAAAAACTATTTAAAAACCATTTCAATGTTAAACAAACTTAAAACTAATTAACCTTCACCAGCCACAAAGTGTCATCATAACACAAATTTTGAAACCATGTTGATATAACATTTTTACAATGCACCTTTTGCATACATGGACAACAATAGGATAGTATGTTAATTATAAAAGTAGAATTGATTAAGATAATTGGTTTCTTCTATTAGTCCATTAATGTTGAATGAGCGCCCACTGTTGTGTGCATCCAAGCTCCAACTCGCTAAGAGCATGAGTGCCCGGTCACTGCTCTTGCCTGACACCATGACCAACGCCCTCTGTCAGCTGTCGCTCACAAGCTGCTTCTTCTGCTGTTAGGGGTGTGTAGGGGATATAAGCCTTGTGTGCTATATTATGCAGAACACAGCATTCATTCACTATTCTCACAGCAGTTACTGGAGTGTAATGCAGCTGTCTATCAACCAATAAGCACCTGCAAGGACAAATCCTTTTATTATTATTTATTTATTTCAAACACAAATTATATCAATTATTATAATAATGGTATGATATTCAAAACATACCTACCAGCATTCAACAAGATTTCTGGCCGTCAAGAGCAAGCTTTGGTTATATCGTTCCGGAGTATCCGGCCTTGGTCCGAGATGGGTGTCATCATTATCGGTCTCAAAGGGTACCCTGAATCGCCTGCAATAACCAAAAATACATTATAGAGTCTTAAAACAATATTTACACAATGAATCAGAAGATTGCAACATAAATTAAACTCAATTTAAACATACCTAAAAGATGTAAATTTTCTCCATGATTAATGAGGAGTCTTTCTATAATGGATAGTTGGCCCAAACAACACTATCATGTGTGGACCCAGGGGAACTTGCATCCACACATAATATATTTAAATTAGAATCACATTTCTGAAAAAAAAAAACAAAATTATAACAATACAATTCTGGTTATGATAATGCTGTTTATGACTTTAGAGGAATCATCACAAAATCTGCCTCTACACTCCTTACCTTAGTTTCAACACCCAAAGCATCAGAACGTAGAACGGGTGGCACATGAGGAGTCTGCTTGGAAATTAGTTCACGGGTTAATTCTTTCGTGAGTCTATATCTCTTTACAAACTGTCGAACACTGTATTCATGAATCACAACAAATCACAACCAACTAAGTCTAGCTTTTAAGTTTTTCCTCTTAATTTCGGCTCGAGCCACCGCTACATCGTATTCATGAGATTTCTCCAATAAATCTATGTAGGCGTACATGGTAATGTTGTATTTTTGGAAGATTTTCACTCAGAATCACTTCAAAACAAAGACAAAACACTCCAACGATCCAGTAACGATCGTAAAAAAGTAGCCTCCTATCAACTTTTACATTTGACAACGATAACGTTTCAATTACGATCGCGGTGCGTCTCAACTTGCTGTCAAAATTTTAGCGCGATACGAAACGGTCAAAAAGTTGTGATATGGTAGCGGTTCGGTTGCGATTGAGTTGAAAAAAATTAGCGCGATTGCCCCCCAGATGTCTGTGGGATCCGACGTATGAACACTATAAAAATGCAACTTACAAACAAGATGCGTGGCAGAAAATTGCAAAACTATTGGAATGTAATGTTGAAGAATTAAAAAAAAAGATGGACTCCCAATACCAACCACAGAATGTGCACAGAATTGAATCTAGCTATCGTTTACACTAAAAGACCACGAACGAATGCTCTTGTTCTAGCTCTAAGTCTGTGTTCTTTTGATGTAAATCGACCTTTACATTCGTTTTTATTATTCGTTAAAGTTAAGATTTTTTTGTTTTTAACAGAATTCATGGCCAATGTACTTATACAATATTTTATTTTATAGATAAGTTTTAAAATAGTTATTTATAATTTCACAAGCAAATTAAAATTTTTACTTAAAAATAAATTTCGAAAAAACTAATTTTAAAACCTTTTTTTTAGGAAACCCGAAAATAAAACCGGTTTTTAATTTTAGCGGTTTTTGCATTCCCTAATCATAACACAGGCGGCCTACAATACAAGTGTTGGATACAAGTGTCGTGCGTGCGCCGGCGCAGACGCTGTAGTCGCGCGCGAGCGCCGCGACACGTCACCGCACCGCACGCTTCGTTCGAGTGGGAACCCACAGGCGCGGGCTTTTCTCTCGCGTTTTCCTGTTACAGTGCTTATGTCGGTGACTCGTTGTTTGATGAGTATGTTAAGCGATTCCCATAACATCTGTTTGGCAAGCAAAATACACTAGGGACTGTATATGTAGTACAGTGTTTAATCCCAATTGGATTAAAGTAGAATTAGATTTATCAAGACTAAGATCACTAATAGTAGACTGAGACTATTGAGCCTGGTGGCAGCACGTGCTTGTATCTATTACGGGCCGTTAGGTGGGGACGCCTTGGCGGTGGCGTCAGCGCGCTCCTTGCTGCAGATGCAATTCAGTCGAATATTGAACTAGTGAGGCTGCGCTGGTGCACACTCGCGAGTGGCGACCTCGCAGCATCACGAAGCTCGCCCATTCGACGGTCTTGCCCAGCGTAGCAGGCACCCCCGCGCACTGCACACTGCGCTGTGTTTTACAATGACCTCCCGTGATGAATATGTAGAGGAGCAAGCGCAGCTGCAGTGCGGCGTGCGGCCGGTCACGACGCTCCGTTAGTGGCATGCAAGCGCTTCAGTACAGTACAGACTTCCTTCATACACTCACAGGAGCCACTTCATTACGCCTTGAAGGACCAAACATTTAGACATACAGCAGATGTCCCCATTTTTTATTATGAATAAAAGAAACTATGAAAAATGTAGCTTGCATAGGAAGTTGATTCGAATCTGCTACCCAAGCTCTTGCCGCCAGTGCCGGCCGCTTGTGACCCAGTCCTCGCTGGTTTCGATTCGGTATTAAAGAGTCATTCCGTTAGACGTTACATTACGTGCCTCCCTAGTTGTTTCTTCGCTTGTTATTTACCGCGACATTGGTCAACAAGGTGCAGTCGGCACAGTTTGGTCAAACATCTGCAAGTCGCGCACATTCTATTTGACAAGTACAGCTCACAAGATCACGGAGTCGCTTGTGCACAACTGTTATTATTAGTTAAAATCTTTACTGACATCGCTCCTAAATCTATATGATATTTGGTTATTTGTATTTGGCCTTGTTCTACTTCGCCGGTTCTGGAGTAAACTCCACATTATTAGGGATCATGGGCCGTTAAGAATAATAGTGGGCGAGGAGGACTATTTCGGGCCCGAAAGCCTCGGCACAGCTGGCTGAGGATTGTTAAAGGCAACTTTGACTTAGAAATAGATCTTGGAAGACGTTCAGATGAATTCTTAGCAGTAGGCTCACAGAGACATCCTGCACTATACTTCCATCCAATTACAAGGCAAGCTGTATTCATAAATGTTGTAAAGAATTGACGAGTCTTTTCACACACGGAAACACCGACAATTCCAATGATAAGCCACTCAATTGTGGCTTGAAAAATTTAAACCGTTACACATCGAAGGCAGAAACTAATACATTTTGGGAAAGGTGAGGCAGACGTGTAGTCTAAATGAGGAACAAAGTTGTTGCCGAGGATTAGACAAGCTTTACTTGTGACTTCTACTCCAAATACATATAACTCCTCCAATCACAAATACGAAGGTCAAAAAACGTTTTGGTCTTTTTTCACCCGTGTTTTGAGAAATTCGTTACCGCCACCCGGGGACCTTGAGTGAAGCCTCCGGGAGAGCTCGGGGGCGAGGAGCGGCGGGGGCGACAACAATGCGCAGGTAGAGGCGCCGCGCGCCGCCTCAGGTGTGCGCCGCTCACCACACAAAATAGGGAGCAACACAACCGCACCGTTCAAACCGTAAAAATAGTAACAGGTACAATATGTGAAAAAACAACCACATAAGTTAAATTTTTCAATAAACTCCGTGGTGAAAGTATTGGAGGATCCAACTACAAACCAATCCACTTTACATTCATTTCTTATTAGAGTTGACGGCATCAGGAGCGTGAATGAGTGGTTCGTAGTAATTCGAGTGCAGAAGAATGAAAGCACAGTGATTGCGCGAGCCCCGAGAGCACGGAGCGAGCGTGTGTCGTGCTGCCGCCTGCCACGGTCCTCCGAGCCGGATCCTCCACAGCTTAAAAGCAATTCGACACATTCACAGACAGACACTCTAACACACGCACGCACGCACACAAAGTACTACGCGGAGCTTTCGTGCCCCGAACACGACACAAAAAGTAATAATCATCACAGTCCCGTGGCCGCGGGCGCGGGCGGCTCGCACGGAGGGGGGGGCGCGCTCACCTTGCAGCTTCTTCTCCGTCTCCCAGAACCGCTGCAGCTCGGTGAAGTACTTGTCGAGAATGAACACCTTGGAGAGGCCGAGCGTGGCCATGGCGGGCGGCGCGCTCGCATCACAGTCCGCGGCCGCGCCGCTCTGAGCTCAAAGCGGCGACCAGTCGCGCTCGCGTGCACCCGCGTACTGCTGCGCCCGCGCCGCGCGCTCCCCCTCCCCCCCACACGCCCGCACGAGGGGAGTCGCCACGACCAACACCTACATTTTGACTAGAAATGTAATTCCTGAACATTTGGCAAACGGCCTCCGCAGTAGGTACCGTAGAAAGATCAGAGACGTGCTTCTCGCGTTCTTAACGTCTTAACTGAGACCTAGAGTATGGACATTACGTTCAGCAGTTTGTTAGATTATAGCGTAGAATGAGAACATAACAGACAAACAAAGTCACATCGTGTTTGTTTATTTTCTGTAGAGCTTTTCTGAAGTTCTGAACTGCAAAATGGGTTCAAGTGCAGTCTTCACCCTCGCCTATAGAATTGATTCCGGAAGCTTTATGTGTTTATTACATTTAACTAGAAATACCTAGCAGAAATCTAGATGTTTTAATATGTCAGCGCATGGGTAGATCATGCCCGTGCGGAGCAGCACCGAGCCGCTAGCGATGGATGAGATGAACGAGAACATCGTAGGTACAGCGGCGGAGATACAGATACCAAAAGTTCATTTCGTGCATTAAACGGGCACGGCGCGGAGGCTGCAGGTGAGTGCGGCGCGGGGCGGGTATAGATAGCGCGCTTGGGACGCGGGCGGGGGGCGCTGGGACTGGTTTGTTTATTTGTGCGCCGAAAGCTATGCGCCCGCGCCGCGCCGCGCGCCCTGCTCCTAACTGTGTATTTGGTCTCTGAACGGTTCCAGCGCGGCGGCGGCTGTGGCTAGCATGGCACGAGACCTAGCTGCCCTGACCCACAACCACTGAATCACGTAGTCTTATATGTGCTTAGATGATACTGCCCAAGCTAAACAAAGCCGAAGAAGATAGCTGGATAGTCATAACCGAAGGATGTAAACATTATACATGTATTAATTTTACACAAAATATATTCTAATTTTCCATATACTAACATTCCTCATTTAATTTAAAATGAATTGCTAGCGACAGAGAGCGGTGCTGTAGGTACCTACTATAGACGTTTACTACGCGACGTACCTATATAAGTCGGCGAGGGCTGCGCGTGCGCTGGCCCAGGTTGCGTTACTCGCGACTCGCGACACCCGCTTGTATGGACAACACTGCGTGCGACTCATGCTACCTGGCGACGGCGACGACATCCCGACACTCACTCTGACACAATTTTAACTGCCTTTTTGGTAAATTTCAAAACAACAACAATATTGCAAAGTGTCAATCATTTTTTTGTGACGACAGTGGACGATAGAGGCAGGTACGAACGCTTCAGTCAGCCCTTTGAATATCGGTGGCTGACAAGATTAACCCTACACTTTATTAATTACGAATAAAACCTTCTTACTTATATGATGATGCTTAATTTTCCCAATACGTTCAGAGAGTGCGCAGGAGTTTTGTTTCTTTCATGCTCCCTGGCCTGAACATTCGTCGTCTGCATGCGTCTCATTCTCAGTTTCAGTGCCTTGTCTGGATAACACTGGAGTTTCATCCAGACAAGAGGCGCCTGTCTTCATATATTGTTTTAGAGTTTTCCCTTTCAGTTCAAGAGCCGCGAGTCCTCGATCAGCTGCCGTTTCGTACACCATGTGTTTATTGTTAGTTTGTCAGTCCAGTCTACATATTTTTCAATCGCGCTCGAGTGAACCAGGACACCAAAAGTAGGAGCCAAATGGTAAGCTATCGCTTTAACCAGGACTGCAGAACTGGAGACACCGTTATAAAACCAGGATTGAGAGCCACCTGGCCACGTGAGCACACACGCGCGTTATATGTATTGTGTCGCAGCGGGCGTTGGGTGAGCTCGTGCCCAAGGTGCTCCTCAACGCGCTCAACGTTTTGAGACGTGCTCATTAATGCATTCAATCTATATAAACAACCTTATTTTTAGTATATGCGAAACCAGAAAACCCTGTCCAGTATCTTTATATAAAGAATCTATTTACGAAAAGTTGTGATGGTGTTTCGCAACTGGCTGTTCTAATGACATCCCCCGCTCTAGGGCGGAGCGGAAGATAGTGTCAGACTTTTACTGAATAAAAACCCACTCCTGTTCCTTCGTTGCCTTTCGTACCGGGGCTGAGCTACCTTTCGAACTAACTCTGGCCCCAGTAGACTTCGACCCAGCTGGGCCACTTCTGTTGCTGACAGCTCCTCGAGGTGCGCGGGAACAGTGTGCGCCGTCGAAGACTTGGGCTCGGTTCGGACCGTTACCGGACGGTCGGACAGCGAGCTACCCATTGCTCGCCGTCCGCAAGCCCGCGCCTACGGTGGCCGGAAATCGGGATCGGAATCCCGACAGCGGCTGGGGCGCTGTGAGCGCCGCCGTTGCCTGATGCGGTCGGCCTCCTCCTTTGCTAGCATTACTGCTTTGCAAAAGGAGGCGACCGCCTGCCACTCCTTCTCGCTCTGGACCATGGCCTGTACCAAGGCCCGGCACGTGAGATCACCGCCACCGATCTCCCTCACGAGGGCACGGCGATGCTCTGCCCAAGCGGGGCATACCTCTATTGTGTGCTCCACCGTGTCCTTTGGGCGTGGAAGCAGGGAGCTTACTACATCATTTGTAGATATGGCGACGCAAGGGTCCAGCAGCTTTGTTCTTCCTAATACTTTTGGACATGAAGCCAAAAGTCAGAGGACTTATATCAGCTCGGAGACTAAAGTAGATCCCTAGAACTTCTTTAGTGTCCGAGCTCAAGTGCTTCTAAGCTCAAACAATCAACTAGCTTCATATAAACCTATAAAACCGGGCTAACACACTGCCGACTACAGTCAAAGATGCAAAGAACTGTAACTATATGATAGAAGTTCCAGCTTGTAGTCGTCGTGACGTAAGTTACTCATTACGCAGGATAGATTATTCATTAATTGGATATCCTGTCCAATACGAGATGTTATGTCAACAGTGCGGCCATGCGGTCAAGACGTGCGAAGTCACTTCTCCTACATTTTTTTTTAAACATCGCCGTCTAGTCCCAAGCTAACGAGAACTTGTGTTATGGGTACTAGAAAACTGATAAAAGTACTTATATATTTCTAAATACTAATGATAATGATAATATTATAGATAAATTACACCCAGACGCAGAACATATGATCATGCTCAAAACACAAACATTTGTCTTGGATGGGAATCGAACTCACATCCTCCGGCATAGCAGTCAGGGCCACTAACCACTAGCTAGACCAACGGGCCAGTCAAGTAATTTGGCTACTGCGGTGAAGTAGGGCACACAGTCCAGTAGCCTTATTCACGTAAAATCAAACAAGCCAAATATCGTTGAAGTTTTATAGTCGTTCAATCGAAATCCTGTCCAAAAGCGGTTTTCACGAACTATCGACTTATTTCCAGTGACATTAATAAGTATTCTATTAGGATATTGTAATACCGATTTTTTTTTTATCGACGAATTTTAAACGACTCTAAAATCGGTGTCTTTCAAACTCGATTGATGGATGTGAATACGGAAATGGTCTAAACGACTTAATCGCTACGATATCATTACGTGAATCGGGCTGCTGAACTCTCGTAAAACCTGCCAACCACAAGTCGGGAGATCCAGAGTGTCCTGCTAAAAAATCAGCCGAGAACAGGTACTCGATTGATTATGGCTTGAAGGTGCCTCAAAGAGTCCCATATTTGTTTATATTTTAGACTTAGTTACTGTTTTATATTTTTGTTATATAACTATTATGGATAATCACTTATTGACCGATAACACATTTGTAACGATTTCAAAACAAGTGCAGACAATATCTTTCCGATACTCAAAATCACTAACCACACTAACTCAAAACAATCGCAGTATTTATAAGAACTTATATCGCTTTAACATTTTTCTTCATTGACTTCGATTCTGATGAACTGAGTGCGGGCTGTGTTATCATCAAGACAACCTCCCAGTATTACCGGGGTACAATTTATCTAGGTATAGTACAATTCACGAATGATGGCGGGCGTGAAGTTTGCGCAGAAGGCTGCGCAGGAACGTGTTTTAGGAACCAAATGACGTCGTGCGTGTGCGAGAAGAGTGTGGTATGCGCGAAAGTTCGCAAAGGCTAACTTCACGCCCCCCATCATTCGTGAATTGTACTGTACACTATAATATAATAAAGAGGTAAAATTTGTTTTTTTTTATTTGTTTTTATGTATTTTTTTGTTTGTAGGAGGTAATCTCTGAAAGTACTGGTCCGATTGCTAATTTTTTTTTACCGATAGAAAACTCTTTATTCCTGAGTGATTTATGCTATAATTTATGTACGCGGGCAAAAGCTAGTTTATTTATATTAAAATAGACAATTTATCATATATATACCAAAATTAACTATTATCGAAATGATGGTGTCATTATTTATCGTAAGGAATCATTAAATAACAATCTACTATATAAAAATAAGTCGGGTTTTCCTTCCTGACGCTGTAACTCCAGAACGCACGAACCGATTTCCTCGGTTTTGCATTCGTTGGAAAGGTCTCGGGCTCCGTGAGGTTTATTAGAGTAGAGTAGGGTAGAGTAGGGTAGAGTAGAGTAGAGTAGGGTAGAGTAGGGTAGGGTAGAGTAGGGTAGAGTAAGGTAGAGTAGGGTAGGGTAGAGTAGGGTAGAGTAGGGTAGAGTAGAGTAGGGTAGGGTAGGGTAGAGTAGGGTATAGTAGGGTAGAGTAGGGTATAGTAGGCTGAAGTAGGGAAGAGCTCCCGCGAAGCCGCGCGGGCAAAAGCTAATAATTTTATATATTTCAAGTACCATTGACTCATATACAAAAAAATAAACAAAACAGTCACAATTAAAATCACATTTGTAAAATTAAAATAAATTTTAATAAAATCACATAAAGTAAACAATGCATTAAATCAACTTAAATTATTCATCTACAATTAGATATTAAAATAAACTTAATTAAAGGTCGCAGTCGAAGAATTTACTCTAAAATATTTTTAATCAAAATTGGTACAGCTACAACAATAATAATCATGGCTATGGCTATCACCTTCCGCTAGAGACTTAGAAACTTTTCTCGCTTCCTTAAACCAATTTTTTCAAGAACACGTATAGGAATGTTATACTAACTGGTGATGTATATATAAAAATTGACTCTTAATGTTGCGATGCAGGGACTCTAGACTCTCTTAAATCTGCTCATTACATTGTTTTCTCTTCGCTCATACTTTATCACTACCCTACCCCCCCTACCCCACCCCACCCCCCCCTACCCTACCTTTATTTATTTTTCCTTTACTTTATCTTTATCTTTACCTTTTTTTTACGTTTTACGTCACAGTGATTCCTGTCTCGATATGATGATCAAATCCTAAACAGGGGGAATCAAATACGAGATTAGAATAGAATAGAATAGAATAGAATAGATTCTGCTTATAAATCCTTCATCTCCGTTATGTTATCAGTCAACTATGTAAATATTTTTGCAACTATTGGACAAACTCTTGCTGAAGAAACTCATTAACACGATTGTATTTAAAAACTCTCTCGAAAATTAACAAACGGATTTGTCTAAAATCATTCGGCTTGCTTGACACTTAAGAAGACCAAATAATTCAAATCATTAGTGGACCAAAAAAAGATGACTGTTCTGTCGGATCGGATAATATTAGGAACTAGCTTGTGCCCGCGGCGACGCCCGCGTACATAAAATATAGCTTATATTACTCAGGAATAAAGCAGCTTTATATATCGGTAAAAAAAAATTACCAATCGGATCAGTACTTCTAGAGATTAGCTCCTAAAGACAATAAAAATAAATAAAAATACAAACTTTACCTCTTTATTACACTACTCTGTCAAGAAAGTACCGGGAAAAGATCAATAATACTATTTTTTTTGTTATTTATCCAAATTTATTATGGCACCTTCAAAGTATGCCCCTACAGAAACGATACACTTAAGCTAACGAATAATCCAATCATCAAAACATTTTTAAACGCTGTTTCCGAAATTGAGTTCAGTTCTCGCCGCGAATTCTCCTTTATGTCTTCTACAGATTGAAAACGGTTGTCACGGAGTGGTAATTTGAGCTTAGGAAAAAGATAGAATTCGGCTGGAGCAATATCTGGCGAATATGGTGGCTGCTCGATGGTATTTGTTGTGTTTGGTCAAAAATTCGTTCATAATGATGGCGTTGTGCGAAGTTTTGGCGTTTTTCGAATTTGCTCTCTGAAATGCTGCATAATGCTCAAATAATACTCTTCATTTACCGTTTGACCTTCCGGTAAGAATTTCGAGAGCACAACACCGCGATAGTAAAAAAATCAGTCAACATGACTTTGACTTTTGATCGACTTTGGCGTTGTTTTTTCGGTTTTAGTTCAGTTAGAAGGCGCCACTCCGAAGCTTGTTGACTTGATTGTATGTCAAACTCGTAACCCACGTTTCCTCGCCAGTAACAATGCGTTTCATAAATGTTGGGTCGGAATTGACTCGTTCTAGCATGTCCTCAGCGACTCTCATGCGATTGAGTTTTTGGAGAAAATTCAGGTCTTTTGGGACTAGCCGAGCGGCAACATGTTTCATACCCAAATGATTAGTTAAAATGTTACGGATTGACTCGTGAGATACGGCGACTATCTCTCTCAAACTTGAATGCGGATTTTCAGTCACTATTTCCTTCAGTTTTGCGAGGAAAACTGCAGTTGCAGAGGTTGATGGCCTACCAGAGCGAGGCAAATCTTCCATCACATCTCGACCGCTTTTGAATGCTTTGTACCACTCATAAGCACGTGTTTTTGATAAAGTCGATTCACCGTAAGCCTTTTGTAATATTTTCAGTGACTCCGAACACGAAATTCCATTGGCGATGAAAAATTTAAGACAAACTCTTTGTTCGATGTTTTTGTCCATTATGAAATTCGCAATACACACTAGATATGACATAACTAAAAACAGCACTGTATTTAATATAAATAACAGACGCAATTTCAAACTCCGCGCCAAAATGGAATACAGATGTGCCAAATTGCCAATCTAGCAACAAAAAAAAAAATGAATTTGGAACCATAAACAAATCATCCATTCCCGATACTTTTTTGACTGAATGTATTAGTGCAGATAAGATTCTTAAGCTCTTTATGCATTAAGGGCGGAAAGAGATATCCTTGTATGTATTTCGTATCAGTTTTTCCGTAGGTATTTTTCCACGATCTCTAAAAAAATTAATAAAGTCATTAATATTTTAAAATCCGGAAACAAAAACGTAGTTAATAACAATACACCAATATTGATATTTCCTTCAATATCTACATTACTAGAGAAAATTTAAAAAAATAGGCTAGTTAACTATTTAGAAAAAATAAAACTCTCTTTTCATTAGAGTAAATTTTGGTTAAGTCCAACCTTTAAAGCCTTGAGTGCAGGTTCTGGACTGGGAAGCTTATTATAAAAATGTATACTTTGGCATCTAAATGAGCGTCCTATTTTTTTGAGCCTGGTGGCAGGAACCACTAACTTGTGTTTGTTCCTAGTATTAACGTTATGAATGTCACTGTATTTTTTAAACATGTTTTTATTTTTATGAACATACAAAATATTTTCATAGATATACTGAGATGGCACAGTCAAGATATTAATATTTTTAGACTTAATTTATAAATTGAACGAATGGTCCTTTTCTGCAAAACAAAAATCGTTTGGATATCGGCGGCATTTCCCTATAATAGAATACAGTACGACATGACACTATGAAAATAACTGAAGTAAACTAAACGGGCTGTTTCTAAGTCAGTTAGATTTCGAATTTGTCTAACAGCGTATGCGGCAGAGCTAAGTTTTTGGATAATTTTTCTATGTGTGGGCTCCACTGAAGCTTAGCATCAAGTGTTATACCCAAGAACACTGTAGAGTCTTCAGGACTCAATTCTTTACCTTTTATTAGCACACTAGTTTCTACCTGCTTTACGTGAGGCATCGTAAATTTAACAAATTTGGTTTTTTTTTCACTAAGATTAAACCAGTGGACTATTTTTGAAAGGGCGTTATTTATGTCATCAGTAACCGGCTGCTGACGTTTAAGCTTAAACAAAAGCGAAGTGTCGTCTACAAACAACACTACATCATGGTTATCCTTTATGAGGTATAGCAAGTCATTTATATAAATAAGAAATAAAAATAGACCAAGAATCGAGCCCTGCGGCACACACATTGATACTACAGACCCGGGTGATCTTTTTCCGTTTACATCAACGCTCTGAATCCTATCACTCAAATAAGAAGTAAGAAGATCCAGAGAGGAATTCCGGATCCCGTAATGGTGTAGTTTCCTGATTAATGTTTCATGGAAAACGCAATCGAAAGCCTTGGACAAATCACAAAAAAATGCCCAGGACATCGTATTTGTCTTCCCATGCATTATAAATATGTCCTAAAAGTTCAACCCCGGTATCGGTTGTTGAACGACCCCTTGTAAAACCGAACTATTTGTTATGTAACAACTCACGTCTATTAAAAAATCTTTGTAATTGATGTAAAATTAGTTTCTCAAATATTTTACTAAAGGTGGGTAGCACAGAAATAGGTTTATAATTTGTGGGGTTAGATGTACTACCCGTTTTAAACAATGGTATTATTTTACTATACTTCATTAAGTCAGGAAACACGCCACGATCAATACAATTATTAAAAAATAAGTGCTAAACTAGAAGCTATAACTTTTTTTTTTTTTTTGACTGGCCTGTTGGTCTAGTGGCTAGTGACCCTGACTGCTATGCCGGAGGTCGTGGGTTCGATTCCCGCCCAGGACAAATGTTTGTGTTATGAGCATAATCATTTGTTCTGTGTCTGGGTGTAATTTATCTATAATATGTATGTATTTAGAAATATATAAGTATGTTTATCAGTTGTCTAGTACCCATAACACAAGCTCTGCTTAGCTTGGGAATAGACGGCGTTGTGTGATAGTTGTGGTATATTAATATTATTATTAATGGACTTTGCAATATCCACAGAATTTCCCCATGAATCTGTGGTATTTTTTACATTCAAAGTATTAAAGGTTTTAATTATATCCACATATTCGAAATGACAACATGTTCGAAATTAAAATTAAAATCTGAATCACAAACTTTAACATTTTCTTTAAGCAGAGACTCTGCAGCAGTGGGTGATGAGTTCAGAGATTTAGTAGTTAATATGGGGATCTCTGAAAAGAACTTTTCAAAAGCTGCAGCAACATGACAGTGTGATCAAATCGGACTCACAAGAGTCCGACTTGATCACACTGTCATTAATTTGAAGGCTATAGTCACTACATGGTTTTGTAGATCTTCCAGTTTTACTGTTTATAATATTCCAGGTTGTTTTAATTATATTATTACTTTTTTAATTTTGGAACTCAAGTAGCGCGATTTTGCAACAGAGCATACTTTTTTGAATAATTTTGAATGATTTCTAACATACAAACTAAACTCGGCAGTTTACAATAAGTTATTCATCATACAATTCATAGAGTCGCATTCTACTTTTATGTATACCAGTGGTAGCCCATTCACCGAAAGATTCATTACTATTAACCGATATAGGTTTGGGTATAAAAGTGGAATTAAATTGCCTACAGTAGGTACATATTAAAATAAAAAAACAGTAATATTGTTGATTCGATAAAGCTGGTAAATTATTAATTAGTTTAGTTTTAAAAGTTTCTAATCGATTTGCAGTTTTCAGGTTAACAGTGATATTCTTTTTAGCTACTATGATGTTTGAAATTTGAAAAGTAATTAATTGCCCACAATGATCAGAATCTATTAATTAAATTTATAATTTGTCTTTATGGCTAGGTACAACATCGGTATAAATATTATGTATGCAAGTGGCACTAGTAGGAGTTATTCTGTAGGCTCTAAAAATAAATTAACAAGACTGTAGGACTGAAACAAACTTATAATTTTGCTACATAAAGCTGAATTTTCTAATAAATTAACATTAAAATCACCACATGTGATTATGTACTTATTTGAATTACAAATCTTGTGAAACACTTCATCGATTACCTTTTGAATGCAGTCATACAATCCGGAGGGGATTTGTACACACTTAATATAATAAACTGCTCCAAGTCAGTACAGGCTATTTCAATTGACCGCTCAACAGATAGACTCACAATATCCTTACGTTCCTTGAATTTAATGTGGTTACTAACTAAAATCAATGAGCCACCACGGAAGGCATTAGTTCTGCTGAATGAACTACCAACCTGGTGGTTAATATTTAACATGAGCTGGTGGCTTTTAAGCCAATGTTCCGTTATACATAGAATATCAATATCATTACAATTAATGAATAGTTCTACCTCTAAATCTTTATTCATGAATCCTTGAATGTTTTGATGCACCAGATGGATACTATTTATTGATTTCAAGATTTGATTTGAATGATTTTTGTTAGGGTTCCGTAGTCAACTAGGAATCCTTATAGTTTCGCCATGTCTGTCTGTCTGTCTGTCCGTCCTCGCTTAATCTCTGTGACCGTTAGCACTAGAAAGCTGAAATTTGGTACCAATATGTATATCAATCACGCCAGTGGTAAAATAAAAATTGGAAAAAAATGTTTTACTATGGTAGCCCCCCTATATGTAAAGTGGGAAGTGATTTTTTTTTAATTTCAACCCTAACGTGTGATATATCGTTGGATAGGTATTTAAAAATTAATGGGGGTTTACTAAAATCATTTTTTGATAATGTCAATAATTTCGGAAATAATCGCTCCAAAAGTAAAAAACAATGTGTCCCTCCCCTCTAACTTTTGAACCATAAGTTTAGAAAATATGAAAAAAATCTGAAAGGTAGAACTTTATAAGGACTTTCTAGGAAAATCATTTTGAACTTGATGGAAAGAACAGTTTTTGTACAAAAAGACAAAAAGATTCTACAAAATAATTTCTGGACTAAGTTTGTAGTATAATCGTATAAGCAAGCATTTTTCTAAACTCATAAGTGGGTACACTTATTGTGACGGACGGGAAACTACGGAACCCTACACTGAGCGTGGCCCGACACGCTCTTGGCCGGTTTTTTATCAGTAAAGTCGTGCTAGAGATTGACTCTGTTGTCTCAATTTCTAAATTAATATTAATGTCAATATTTGATGCCAACTTATTGGCACAATCAATTATTAAGTCGTTGCACTACTCAACAAGAGCAAGTTGTTTAGCCAAGTTCTTGGCTGAAATAAAAAAATAATATGATAGCGACATAGCTATCTGTCTCTTACAAAATTTGGAAAGATAGTAATTATCAGCAAGATATCTATCTTTTGTCAAATAATAGTTAGTACCAACATAATTGTTGATGTCAGTTAAATAGGTATGCATTTTTTTACCTTTTTAGGCCCATTTTTGTACAATAGATTAAATAGAAAATGATGTATACCTAGGAAATGTATAATACCTGGGGGAGTCCAGGGACTTAATTATATTGTCCTCGGTTCTTTTACACTCGGAATACATAAAAATAGTACTGGTCGTAACGTAACTTGTACCAATGTAGCTCTCGATTCATATATTAACTCCAAGGCATCTTTAACAGTGGCGGTAAGTCCCCTCTTTGAGGCGTGGCTAGAAAGACCTCACGGCGTCCTTACCTTCCACATGACGCAGGTCCTCACCGGACATGGTTCGTTCGGGAGTTTCCTGCACCGGATTCGTGCGGAAGTGACGCCCGGGTGTCGCCACTGTGCGGAATGCCCGGAGGACACGGTGGAGCACACAATCGAGGTGTGCCCTGCTTGGACGGAGCATCGCCGTGCCCTCGTGGGGACGATCGGCGGCGGAGACCTCTCGCGCTGGGCCTTGGTTGCGGTGCTCAGGTGCCATTCACTCGAGCGCCGTTTTAGCGGGTGCCCAAAGTGGAATACCTCAAATAAGCAACTGTTATTGTAAATGTGCTCTGTAAACGATTTATTTCTGTTAGGTTTTTTTTTTATTATTATTCAGGATAGGCTCGCGTGTGATCACTATCTCGCCTGATGATAAGCTATGATGTGGTCGACGATGGAGTACGCTTGCCTAGAAGTACCCTATTCATTGACTCTTATGACACCTAGGTGGTAGCTATGATTAACCACAACCTAGCTGTATGCACAACGAATGTGTTCCCAATACGTTTTGTGCGTATGGTGGTCCGGTGATGGGTGCAATTAAACTGTACAATTTCGATGCACACTCCCCGACATGCAAACTATAGAAAACCCACAGGCTAGCGACGATGCTCAAGGCTTTCTGCTCAAGAGTTTCGACTAGACGAGTACATCATCGCTGATGATTTAATGGATATTCGTTGCATCTTGTACTACACTGAGTGAACTTAAAAATGTTCTTAACTATCCATTTTGAGTTTTGAAGTGGTTGGTATAGGAGATACTGTATAATATATCTATCCGATTAAATTCAGAACCGTCGGCGTGAAGATGCCAAAATCCAAATCATTTATCGAAAGCAGTTGTAAAGTTTGGACCGCTACCGCGTGTGGACAATTTCTACATTTTACAAATCGAAACCTGGTTATTAACTTGTCGCGCCCTCTATACAGCGGCGGACTGACTACACGCATTGCAGATAGTCAGAGCCGGCCGGCACCGCGCCCGTAGCGCCGCGCGCGCCCGCTGGGGGGCGCTACGGGCCGCCGACGCGACGCGCCCGGCCGTCTGCCTGATGCTCACGGCTGCGCTCTCGTCATACACTGCGGTTTTTTCTGCAGACACAGATTCTTTAAATCGGCGACGACAGACGATGGCATGGGGGCAAAACGGAAAGTTATTGGAGCGCGCCACTGACCGCCTGCCGCAACTCACACACGCGCGACGCAAACATACATGTAGGTACACTGCTGCTCAGCTTGACCGAGCAACAAACACGGACATGCCTGAATAATACTGCGAGCCCGATTGATTCCTCGAAACTGACAATTCGTCTCCCAATTAAAGCTGGTATTGGCATCCACGCCGATGGACATGTATATATTGTACCTACAGGTTTACATGTGTACACCGCAAGGTGCTCGGAGGGTAGAACGAGGCTTCAAGTAGTTTCAGGAACTCCACATTTACAATTTAATTTTATAAAAGACTCTTTTTGAAGCCTATTTCACTTGCAAGACTCAATGATCCAGGAACTTGCCTTGTTCTGTTATGATGACAGATAATTGACGAGAGAAACGATCTCCTATACACGAGTTCGATATGGATGACACCTATCTGAGTGGACTACGATTACCAAGTGTGATATTTAGCAAGCGAGCTGCAGGACTAGAGCTCGACCGACTGCGTAGGCGCACCGCTCAGACGACTTGCGCAGACTGTGGGCCAACCCTCAACTCATAGATACACCGTTTAAAAACCATGTAATATATATAGGTACCGTCGTCCGCATGTTGGTAGTAGTAACTTAGACCTGGAGCTGTACCTAGACATTCGATGATCAGGTGCGATAAAAATACAAAAACAAATGCAGTGCGCGGCGCTCGGCCTAGTTTTTTCCAGCGACGGTGGTTCTACGTAAAGCAAGCCCATGCCCCGGCTCCGGCGCGCGCGCAGCCTGGCCGCTCCGGAGTAGTCGGAGAGCGCACGCACTGCTGGACAGCTCCATACTCGAAACAATAAAAACTTGCCAAATTATACAATGGAGCCGCGTGGTTAGCACAGCGGGCCACTGGAACTACCCGTGTCGCTCAGCCGACACTCGGCTCGTGCGATAGACATATTGTGCACCTTTTTATTTAATTGAATACATTTTATAGACCTTTAGATTCTTTATCACATGTACCTCATTATTCTAAGAATATTATGTTCATTTTTATGTATGAATGTGTACCGCAACCTCTTGATACACTACATTATCAATGGTAGTCGATGCTATCTCCTGGAAGTTTACACAGTATTTAGTGTATTTACGTTGTTGATGTTGTCAAAGCTTCTATTTACAGCCGCAATATTGCACTTTGATATCTACTGGTAGTCTTTATTTTCTATTTGGACTGCGTCTGGGTGGACTCGAGATTAGGTCTTCAATGTTGGTAACTTTCTCACCATTTAGGTGAGAAAGTTCTCATGGTTACGATTTTGTTTTCACAATAGCTTTCCCATCTCCTATTAAAACTAACTTTGGAAGAAAATTTGTACTATCTTCACTCAAATGTATCCTCTCCACAAATCCACTCTAATGTAATATGAGAGTACATTTCTTTACATTTTAAACTTTCGATTAGCCTCTAAAACTATCATAGTTTAAAGGGGATGTTTTAAAGTAAGACTGAAAAAAAACAAATGTCAGCTCCAGCTCCCCGACTACCTCTGGCAATGATGAACATTGCCCCAGCAAACATGAAAGTGATTTCACTCATGATTTTCTTGTGATAGTTGCAATTATGAACATGATACACAAATTCAAACAAAAATCTATTGCGTTGTGTTTTGTCTATTGTGTTGTCTATGGACCTTTGCTCGCCACTTGACTTCGTAATATTTAAGAAACCAACGCCATCTAGTATGATTTTCTAAAACTTGAACTCAAATGTTCACTGAAAAATAGACACCAAAGTATCCACGCCATGATGTACAACACTGGCTACCTGGACTGGTACTAACATCATAAAAAAAAAAAACATCTTTTGTTATACGACAGATTTTCATGCAAAAATAAAAATATTTAATGTGAACGTTCTAAATATTACGAAGTCTATGCGAAGCAAGCTATAGTAAAATAGCAGACCGTGAGGATCGGGTGGCGGGGGTAAAATTAATGCGCTTTGTCGTATCATACAGACGTAGTTATACGTATAGTAAAATACAGAGTTGCAATGTGTTAGATAGAACAACGAAATCTTAAAGGTATGTTTTTGGTAATTGTACTCGTATTATGTTTTGTAAAAAGTGGTAGAACAAAAGCTGATGTTTATGATGTTAGTAATAGAGTCGGTTGTTAGTGTTTTATAAATAACCCTGTATAAACTATCACCGATATAATCTAAGTGGTGCCTGCACGGTACTATCGTATCGCAAGGCAGACGTCCCCTCTCGTCCGAGCCGGCCGAGGCGCCGGCCGAGCGCCGCGTTGATGTCTTTTGCTAGCGCAGACACGCAGGCTCGCTACCAACTAAGCATGACGTGGTAACTCCCGCGCACACTCACATAAGAAGTTAGAGCAGGGGTCATTTTGTCACCTCGTTATTTAACATCGACTTTCGAAATTAAAGTTATTTTGAGCCTTTTAGCGTTTTTTACACTCAAGTCGGTTGTGTTTTTTTTTGACGTGACAACGTCTTAAATTAGGTTGCGGCTGGGAGTCACTTATGAAAAAGTGTAACGCTCGGTAACGTTACGATGAGTCACCGAACGAGAGAGAGGCCCGCCGAATGCCTTGCGTCTCTCTCCCACTCAACTATGATCGGTCTGCCGCGCGCGCAGCACTAGAGAATTAGGCGCATTGAATCGGCGCATGCTTGTGTCTCTGTCTTTGTCTTTCTCGAACGTTCTTGGCGTTGGAAAAACAAGAAAGCGTCATAATACAAGTTCACACGTGTGGTTAAAGTATCGTCAGCTGTGTCTGTAGTGAAAATGTGGAGTGCTTAGATTCGTCATTTACAACAACTACAACAATAAAGGTAAATAATTGTACACTGATATTTCATTATCGTAAACTATGATTGATTGATTAATTGTTAGATTGACACAAAAGTTGAGAAACTGAGTTTATAGGTTATGTCATACTATTGATAAATGTTGATAGTGTTAAGTAAATTATTAGTTTAAAATTAATTAATTAATTAATATTCTACCGAGAAAAAGACGTTGTCACGTAAAATCTTCGCCCGTAAAACCGACTTTACAGGCAACCATTTTTTTTTGTAAAAAGTTTTTTAATTGTGGTACAACTTTTTTAGTTGTACCACAACTCTTCAGCCAAACTTAAATAGTATCCAAGTTGTATAATGAAGTACCTATAGAATTTAGTCATTAAAGCATTGTATGCCAAATGCCAATACCAATAAACCAAGCAATGGCTAGGATATACATATTATTATATTAATTTATAAAATAAAATAATTTATATTAAATAAAACGGAGTTTTCGTTGCTACCTTCCATCGTCTCATTTGCTCGATGGTACCTTATAGCGAGAATGCATCTCATGACATTGCTAATTTGAGATTATTACACGTTTAGGTTACATTGATTTATCGTAGAGTTCCGGTGCCTACCTTTCGTTTTTATCATCAGATCAGTTCGATATATCCCTCCCGCTCTGCCTTCCGCCAGTCATCGACTACACGTCTAAATAAAGCAATTTTACTTGTCACGACAGTTCTGCTGTGATCCTATAATAAGTTCTGTTCCATATATTCACAGTTCATTATCAGATCATAACAATAAACAATGCTCTCTAGCACTGAGAAGGCTACATTATTGACTCGTGACAAAGGACATCACAGTCAAAATACCCTTCTACGATAAATATCTATTTTCATTAAATTGTAGTAGTGGAGATATAACGTTACATAGAATTCTGTGACGTCATCGCGTAGCTCGCTGCGCGGCGCCCGCGTCCTCGCGCACGCGGCGCGCGCATCGCCGCAGCGACCTGCGTAGCTTGCTTGGATCTGAATGTTTCCCTGTCCAACAGTTGTGGAACATGACATATGTTGAGTTAGTATCGATTTCCGCTGTGACGCGGCTCCGCTAGCCCTCGGTAGCTCGTGTCAGCTGGCCTTCATTCCTTACAGCTCGCTCTGAACGTGCGCGCGCATCACTGTGCCGTACCTAGTTTGACAGGGTTGGCACAGGAGGATAAATGATTCACAAAACTGCTGCTGTTTATTATGTAGTAGGTAGGTGTAGGTGTGCAGTTATGCACTCAGTTCCTCTTTTGTGACATTGTTTTTGCAGTGTTTTTTTTTTATTATTATTTATATTATCATAAATTAATTAGTAATTTGTTATGGTATACAAGTCATTAATTAATAGGTTCATTTTTAGTTTTCTAATGTGAATGTGACAACACAAGACTCTGTGGATTCATGGATACTACTATTTTTATTGTGCTTTTGGGCACAACATTGAGCGGTCTACGTTCAGTAGTTCGAGATTAGGGTAGTGCGACGAACTATTGTGTGACTACTGACTACTACTTGTGTGAGTACTTCTACAGTACGTTGCAGCGTCGGTGCGATATTACAGTAGTGTGACATTACCTACCTGCCAAGGCAGCTCAACGGAGCTTCTACTTCTACTGTAAGATTTTTTTTTTTTATTGTTGATAGGTTCGCACTTGACCGCTATCTCACCTGATGGAAAGCGACGATGCGGTCGACGATGGAACGCGCTTACCTAAAAGAAACCTATTCACTCTCGACTTAAAGATTCTGGGTTGTAGCTATCAGGAAACACAGACTCCGGCAAGGAATTCCACTCCCTAGCCGCACGCACAATGAATGTGCTCCCAAAACGTTTTGTGCGTGTTGGTGGGATATCCACCAAGTACCGGTGGCGCATAGCCGTACTGTCCTGTCTGGTAGTCCGATGATGAAACGGGCTAGGCGGAATTAGGTTATGCAATTCCGACGCACACTCCCCGAAATGCAACCGGTAGAAAACCGACAGGCTAGCAACTCTGCGTCGATGCTCAAGACTTTGAAGCCTCGACTCGACGAGTGTATCATCGACAATTATCCTTCTGGCTCGCCTCTCAATTGCCTCAAGTGCATCAAGCTGGTATCGGGCAGATCCGTCCCAAAGATGAGAGCAATACTCCATAAGATAATGTATTTCTTCAATTTTTAATGGATTTTTTGCACTAAATTAATGGGAGAAGACACTGATTCCTGTAACTAAGGTGTTCCACCTAGCACTGGAGTCAGGGCCTCCTGTGCTTGTTACAATTAATATGATTGTTACAAAGCAGAAGCAGGGCAATGCGGCGAGAAGAGCGCGGACAATGGCGCGCTGTAGGCGCGGCGCTGATAACGCCGCGCGCGATATCGCCGACTTGTTTATTGTAGCTAGCCGTTCTTGATAGCGAGCAATTTTTTAGTGTTTTGGACCCTAGGTAGGTATACTCATAATATAGTAGTGTCATATATTTTTGAATGTGGCATTGAGAGCTCTGTATGATTCTGCAAAATTATAGCACAAAGGGCATTGCGTAAAACTGTCCCCAAAAATGAAACACCAAAATGAAATGAAAAACTAAAAAATCGTTGCTTCTTAAATATATTCGTAATTTTACGAGTGCACAATCGCTGAAACTTCTACTACAGTCTGTCAAGAAAGTCATGAAAATAATGTTTTGGGAACTACTGTTTTTGCTAATACTGGCAACACTGAGTAATTGTTAAGCTGAGTACCTGAACTGTCACGTCGTATCTGTGTGGTTGATTTTTTACAATATTTCGGTGCTATTTCGCGTTTTTAAATCGTGTAAGCGTTAAGATACAAAAAATGAATCGAAATGTTTATAAGAGCGGTGCGAGACAAATTATATTTAAAGTTTTTCAAGGGTGTATGGCCGAAATTCAAGGTGGGAGTGCTGGGACGAACAAAGACGATGTTTATGGTCGAACTGCAAAGTTAATCGGTACGTAAATATATTCTAAAGTTTAACACACTAACGGAAATATAATGTTTTGACAATCTTCTGTTTTTAAGTACAATTTATCTATCTTTAACATTGTTTAAGTTTTGTTAAGGTTATGAAATTTACCTACGATTTATTATAATTTATTATATTATTAAATTTACCTACGATTTATTACTTAACGGTTTTGATATTTTGGTGTTTTTTATTTAGGTATGATAAATGTATTTGTATATTTAACATATCTTTATTGACTTCAGGTGTTACCGAAAGAACAGTTCGGCGCATTGTGGACTAAGGCATGAAGAACGGAGGTAAATTTTCAACGCTTGGAAAACACAGGAAAGGCCGACCTACGAAACAAACTACGAGTCAGATGTTGGCCGGTTTCATTTTGAAGAAGTTTCAGGCAACATTTCTGGAGTCGAATACCTCAACTCTGATTATTTGGATTCGGATTAATAAAGATTTATTTCATAAACTTTTTTTTTTGCAATGAGCTCATACCTATCGATACTCAGCGCCATGCTGACGGCAGTGCAGAGACAAAACATCGTGATTTGCACTTTGTAGTAAGTACATAAATGCTAGTAGCTGAAAGGACGAAAACAAGGGTTGATCAAACCAGACATTCTTATGAATATAAAACCAGATATTCAGAAGAATGTCTGTTTTGATAAACTCTTGCGTGTAGGTACGTAGGATAAACATAATTATCCTAATAAGCAAATAGAGAAGTCTGGTTTCGTCGCAATGTTTATAAAACAAAATTCAGACTGGTAGAGAATGCCTAAGGCATTAACTTCGCCTTTGTACTTTAGTGTTGGATGAAGTTTTAATAAATAAATGAGAACTACTATAACTATTAAGTGTCAGTGAAAATTAAACGTCACTTGAATGAAAATTAGTTCTAATAAAAATGTTGTTCGCCACTACGACAAAGTAAGTACTTTTATTTATAGGGAGCCACTACCAATGAAAGTCAAAACTCGTTTGCAAGCATATATTAAATAGATAGACGAGTATAATGTACCTACACGGCAGTAAAGGGACCGTAAATCGGTAATTATTATTTTATAAATAAAAGTATCAATATCTTTTAGTCGAAATTTATTGGGATACCATGTTAATGATGATGGTGGCGCCCTCCCTTCTTTTCATGACTTTCTTGACAGACTGTACTTGCATACTGTTTTAGTTATCACCGTCCTTTGTGGGCCCGTTCTTAGGGTTCCGTATTTATTAGAGTTCCGTACTTAGTATGTTAACGTAACAATTAGCCTTTTTTTTAACTCATAAGTGGGAACACTTATTGTGACGGATGGGAAACTACTGAACCCTACACTGAGCGTGGCCCAACACGCTCTTGGCCTGTTTTTTTTATGTATATTGTTAGTATTATTTTGTACATTGGTAACATTTGTGACGCTTGAATCTCATGTTGAAGTACCTGCCAAAGATAATATTGTTGTGTATGCAAATATAAAACAGTAAACCTAAATAAGGCAGCAATGATGATAATTCTGTAAATTATTATGTAATTGTTAATTACCTTTGAAATGTATTTATATTGCCACTTTAATGTGAACTGAACCAATAAGTACTTAATCTGAGATTTGTAAGAAGGTAGGTAGAAGAATATTTGACGTTTAAGTGTCATCCTACAGGTTTGACATATAAACGTCAGGTCTTCCCTATAAATATGATTGGTTTCTATTAACGTCCTCTTACTTCACCTCCACTGTTCAGCTCTAGACCTTTATGGACTATCTAAGTTCACGTAAGTTTTTTAATATAATATCTTAATATTATTGCTAATGGTTGTAATGATTCTGTGTATTTGTTATACTGTGACTTAATACAATACAAGATAGTACAATAGAAGATAAATTAGAAATTGAACAGCAAATATCCATGTTACTAAAGAATAATTTAATAGAAGAATCCTACAGTCCTTTCGCTGCTCCAGTGACATTGGCATTAAAAAAGGGTGAAAATAGAAAATCCCGCTTGTGTATAGATTTCAGGGAACTAAATAAAATTGTTGTTCCACAAGCTCAAACTTTTCCGTTAATAGATGATTTGATTGTTAAAACTAGAAATTGTAAGTATTTTACTACACTAGATATAAACTCAGCATTCTGGGCGATACCATTCCGGGTGGAAGATAGATATAAAACAGGATTTGTCACACAAGATGGCCACTTCCAGTGGACCTGCCTTCCCTTTGGCTTGAAAACATTACCAGCAATTTTCCAGAGAATTTTAGGCAATATTCTAAGAAAGCACAACCTCACAGGATACTCCGTAAACTATATTGATGATACTCTTATATATTCGAACACCTTTGAAGAACATTTAAGACACATAAGAAATGTATTAGAGGCAATAATACAAGAAGGCTTTAGATTGAATTTACGAAATGTAACTTTGCTTCAGACTCAGTAAAGTACCATGTAATTCAGAACAATTCGGTAAGACCACTAAAAGACAATTTGATCTCGATAAGACATTTTCCAACTCCTAAGACACAAAAGAATATCAGACAATTTTTGGGAAAAATTAACTTCTACGATGAATACATACCAAGAAGTGCAATTATTTTAGACCCATTACATAATTTATTAAGAAAAAAATGAAAAGTTTGTGCGGTTAGAGAAGTGTGAAGAATCATTTAGTCAAATAAAAAGATATTTATGTTCACAACCAGTGTTGGAAATATTCGACAAAGACTTACCATTAAAAATGCACAGATGAAGAATTGGGCGACCTCACATATTACCTATCTCAATGTGACTTTACAGTAAAATATATACCTGGCAAAGAAAATATAGAAGCAGACTGTTTGAGCCGAAACCCTGTATTAGAATCAGAAGATGACAAGGAGGAACTATTAAAAATAGTTAATTTAATACAAATAAAAGATATAGTTGAAGACCAAGAAAAAAATAAAACAATAAAAGAAAAGAAACAAAATCTACCACATAAAAATAAAATCTATTATAAAAAAATAAAGAAACATGGAAAGATTATACCTACTCTCAGAAGAATTTAGTAAAAAATATATAAAAAAGGTGCATGAAGATTTATGGCATATTGGAATCAGACAATTACAGAAAAAAATAAGTCCACTATATACAGCTAAAAACCTAACAAAAAATATCATAAATATTTGTAAAACATGCGAAATATGCATAAAAAATAAATCAAGATGTCAAGGAAAATTTGGGTTAATTTCACAACTGGGACCAGCAACAAAACCATTTGAGATAATGTCAATGGATACTATAGGTGGCTTTGGAGGATCTAGGTCATCAAAAAAATACTTACACCTTTTAGTAGACCACTACACAAGATATGCGTTTATTGTGACTTCAAAAACACAGAACGCAAGTGACTTTATAAAACTAACAAAGAAAACACTAGAGACAGATGAGATAGGAATAATTCTGACAGACCAAAAATCCAGGCATCAATTCAAAAGAATTTAAACAGTATTTGCAGGAGAAAAACATCAAACTAATATTTACAGCTGTGAATACGCCATTTTCGAACGGGTTGGACGAAAGATGAACCCAAACAAATAATAGAAAACAATAACAAATAATGTAAATAATAGAAAAATAATAAGAGAACATGGACAACAGTAGCAAGAGAGTGTGTACAGAAATATAATGAAACAGACCATTCTGTTACAGGTTTTGCACCAAAATATTTACTGGACGGTACAAATGTCAGTATTTTACCAAATGAATATAAAACAATAGAAAAGGAAGACAAGTGGATTGCTGATAGACGATTAGCGTTAGAGAATACAATAAAATCCCACGAGTACAACAAGAAAATATTTGATAGAAATAGGAAAATACAATAATTCGAGATAGGAGACAGTGTATATGTAGAAAATGGAAATAGACTGAATAGGAAAAAATTAGACGCATTAAAAATAGGCCCTTTCAAGATAATAGAGAAAATATCGAACTCCATATAAAAGATTGACACTGGCAACAGAAAAACAGAATCAACTTTATTCCACATAACAAAATTATAGCCTGTTACGGCAGAAGATGAAGTAGAAGAAAACTAATAGGTATAAAGATAACTTGTAGGTGCATTGTTTATATTATATTATTTAGAATTTTCGTTCCTGGGGGCGGGGGGAGATGTAATTAAATGACCTCCTTGGAAATGACATTTCATTTTTTTAAATTTTTAATCTGTGGATACGGGGAGACGTATGATTCAATGGCAGATGATGTTTAGATTATTTTGTGCATTTAATTGATATAAATAAACTTGTAGAGAGATAAATAAAGGGATATAATTGAGGAGACGATATTAGTGAACTTTAATTGTCGTTTCTTTGTTTTCAGGTGAGATAAAAGTGTAATTTTAGTTAAACGATAATCGTTATAATGTAAAAGCGTGTTGAATAAAATAAAACTTTGTTTTCAGAGAAACTTTTTGGTTTATTTCGAAAATCCTCAATACATATATCAATATAAGCTATATTAATATATCTACCCCTGTTTATTTCTAACACGTGCAGACCCAACAATGCTAATAACTGAGGCAAATGCACTGAACTGTCCTGCTGTTTATCGGTAGTGAGGGGAACATTCAAAACTTATGTGAAACAGTAATAGGCTGTTGAGTTGCATGATGATGATGTCATCATCGTTTCAGACGAAAGACGTCCACTGCTGGTCATGGGCTCCCAAGTGTCGCCACAATGAATGGTACTGGGTGTCTCGCATCTATTGGATTCCCGCAACCAACGCTGCGTCTGCCGGTACGCAGTCGCTACTCCGGAACCTTTCGGCCCCAATGGCCATCTACCCGTTGCCGCTTAAGTTTGACGATTCTTCGTGCTATGTCGGCAACCTTGGTTCTCCTGCGGATATCTTCATTTCTAATCGTTTTTTTTTATTTATAATTTTAGGGGAGTATCTGAGTTTTTCTTGTAGTTAACCGTGCTGCCAAGTTCTACAAAAAGGCACTAAAGAAGGCTCGCTTTGACCGCATTGCCCATATTGGCACAAAGCTTTCTGCACAGCCATCCGGTAGCAGAGCATTCTGGTCCCTTGCCAAATCGGTCGAAGCGAACTTCTGTCGGCCCACATTGCCTCCGCTGGTTAACCCTGACGGAACACAGGCTCATACGGCGAGAGAGACAGCAGGTCTCTTTGCATCTCTTTTCGCCCATAATTCTCGTCTAGATACTGGTAGTGCTACTCCACCGACTTTACCTCACTGCGACACTTCGATGCCCGAGGTTCGCATAAGGAACAAAGAAGTTCTGAGAGCAGTGTGTCGTCTAGACGTGAATAAAGCTAGTGGACCCGATGGTATACCAGCGATTGTTCTCAAGGCTTGTGCGCCCGAGTTGTCTCCTGTATTGACACGCTTGTATCGCCTCTCGTTTAGGACTGGAATTGTGACCAATTCCTGGAAGCTTGCCAACGTGCAACCCGTGCCCAAAAATCGGCAAATTTCGTTAACCTCCATACTCTGTAAGATTATGCAACGTGTATTGAACTCGCGCCTCATGGCATACCTAGAAGGTAACAATCTCCTCAGCGACCGACAGTATGGGTTTCGCCGAAATCGAGAGATCTAGTGTATTCCACCCACTTGTGGGGCGAGGCCCTCGAGAAGAATGGGGAAGCAATTGTTGTCTCTTTAGACGTCTCGAAAGCCTTCGACAGGGTATGGCGTGCTAGCCTCTTGAGTAAGCTTCCAGCATACGGCATCTCCCCTGGTCTGATTAACTGGGTATAAGACTTCCTGAGAGAACGGTCTCTTCGATTTGTTGTCGATGGATGCTCACCAGAGCCCATGACGACTAATGCCGGAGTTCCTCAGGGGTCAGTTCTCTCTGCAACTCTTCTTCTGCTGCATATTAATGATCTGCTGATGCCCGGTATCTATGGGTATGCAGATGATAGCACAGTTGTGGAGAGATGCCTGCCAGGTGCTCGGGCTAATAAAGAGCAAATCCGGTCTGAATGAGAGGCTATGGTAGAGCGTACGAATATCTCACTTCAGGCTGTCTCCAAGTGAGGCGAAACCAATCTGGTGGGATTCAACGCCGCCAAAACACAGGCGTGTCTGTTCACCGCCAAAAGGAGCCCGTTCACCTCGGCTCCTACTTTTCAGAATGTTTCATGGATTGTACCGACCGCCTTCAGCTTTTGGGTGTCGAAATTTCCTCCGACCTCAATTTTGAGCGGTTCATTGAGTCCAAAGCCAAAGTAACTGCTAGGAAACTAGGCGTTCTTGCAAAAGTCCGGCGGTACTTCACACCGGGACAGCTTTTAGTGTTATACAAAGTACAGGTCCGATCGTGTGTGGAGTACTGCAGCCACATATGGGCTGGTGCTGCAAAGTGCCACCTGGCAGCTTTGGACTCGATGGAAGGGCGTGCGAAGAGGCTGATTGGTGATCCAGATTTAGTCAAGTCCAATCTTCAAAGCCTTGAGCACAGGCGTAGGGTGGCCTTCGGTGTTTTACAGATTGCATTTTGGAGAGTGCGCACAGGAATTGCATGACTTGATTCCGCCATCTCAATTCTACCATCGGACAAACCGACGCACGGCAAGTATCCCCCCCCTTACGTTGTTGAAACACCTACGGTCCAGACTAAGCGTTTCGCCTCGTCATTTATACCGCGTACATCAAAGGACTGGAACAGTTTGCCTGCTGCGGTCTTCCCGTCTGATTATAATTTGTGTGTCTTCAAGGCTAGAGTGAATAGGCTCTATCTATAAACTAGTGTGCCTCACCATCAACGATTGCATCACTGCTTACCATCAGGCGGGATCGCAGTCAAGTACTAGTTTATAACAGATTAAAAAAAAGCATCTACTGACCTTGAAGTGTGGTGGCGCGGTGCGTGCGCCGACGCCGCCGCCGCGGTCCCGCGCCCGCCCTGCGCGACACGCACACGCTCGTCATCACCGACAGCTCGCCGGGCAGCGCGCTCGTGTTGTGTCGCGCAGGTGAGTCTCGTCTGTTGGCGCAGAAGAAGTCCGGCGGCAGCTGCTTGGTGCGCAGCAGCGCCAGCAGCGGTGCGTCCCGCGGCGGTGCCTCGTACGTCTGGTCCGGCAGCAGCATCTCGCGCCGCGCCGCCGCCCTGCTGAACATACATACACTCATATACACAGCCCAACGAAGGATTCGTCTATTAACAATAAAGGGTACCTACACTTATAGTGGCCGCCGAACAAACAATGCCGGAAATCATTACTAAAAGCAACAAATTACTTGTATTATTACCAGCGAAACGTGCGGGAAGCAGAGCAAGAACACTCGGCCACAATACAATAAGGTTCACAACTAATGAGGCATTGTGCGCAACACTAGGTAGCGCTGACGGGCCGCCGCGCCACCGCTGTCACAGCGTGTACGTTGTATTGTACAGTCGACACTGTGGACAGTACGGGCGCCGGGCGCCTCATTACCCGGCGTGACTGTGCGCTCGCGCTGCCGCGTCACGCACGAGCTACACATCCATCACGCGGGGGGACGACTGTCGCGCAAGGGGATATGACCTACATACCAACTAATGTCAATTCCCGGTCTTTAAGGTAAGGGTATCGTCAAATACCCGGTACAAAAACCGGGTTTCAGTATACAAGTATCTCGGTTGATGTACCTACGATCTTGATACTAAACGTATGCGATATCCACCGACAGGTAGGTAGAGCGCGGGGCCCTCTCCCTTATACCGTATACGGGGTCATACCTTAGTTAAGGGGGTTCGAAAATTCCTAAGGAATCGATGCCTTTTTTATAAAAAACCGGCCAAGAGCATGTCGGGCCACGCTCAGTGTAGGGTTACGTAGTTTCCCGTCCGTCACAATAAGTGTACCCACTTATGAGTTTAAAAAAATGCTTGCATATACGATTATACTACAAACTTAGTCCAGAAATTATTTTGTACAACTTTTTTGTCTTTTTGGTACAAAACTGTTCTTTCCATCAGATTCAAAATAATTTTCCTAGAAAGTCCTTATAAAGTTCTACTTTTCCGATTTTTTTCATATTTTCTAAACTTATGGTCCAAAAGTTAGAGGGGGACACACATTGTTTTTTACTTTTGGAGCGATTATTTCCGAAATGATTGACATTATCAAAAAATTAATTCAGTAAACCCCTATTCATTTTTAAATACCTATCCAACAATGTATCACACGGTAGGGTTGAAATTAAAAAAAAATCACTTCCCACTTTACATATGGGGGCCTACCCTAATAAAACATTTTTTTCCAATTTTTATTTTACCACTTTGTCGGCGTGATTGATATACATAATGGTACCAAATTTCAGCTTTCTAGTGCTAACGGTCAGAGATTAAACGTGGACAGACAGACGGACAGACAGACATGGCGAAACTATAAGGGTTCCTAGTTGACTACGGAAGAAAGGCGAAAAATTAATTCAAATGTAAAAATTACAAAACTCTTTTTTAAATTGATATTAGCTGGTGCTTGACTGCGATCCCACCTGGTGGAAAGCAGAGATGCAATCGTTGATGGTGAGACGCACTTGTTTATCGAGAGCCTATTCACTCTAGCCTTGAAGATACCCAAATTATAACCGGACGGGAAGGCCGCAGCAGGCAAATGTTGTTCAAATAGTGCTATATGTGTATATCTATCGAAATCATTTGACAATCGCAAACTTAATTTTAATGAACTAGTATTTTATGATTTTTTAGGGTTCCGGAGCCAAATGGCAAAAAACGGACCCTTATAGATTCGTCATGTCTGTCTGTCTGTCCGTCCATCCGTATGCCACTTTTTTCCGAAACTATTAGAGCTATGCTGTTGAAACTTAGTAAGTAGATGTATTCTGTGAACCGTATTAAGATTTTCACACAAAAATAGTTTTTTTTTTATATAAAATAAAAATATATACTTAGAAACGTCAAACCCATACGTGTGGGGTATTTATATATAGGTCTTCAAAAATGATATTGAGGTTTCTAATATCATTTTTTTCTAACTTGAATAGTTTACGCGAGAGACACTTCCAAAGCGGTAAAATGTGTGTGTCCCCCTCTGACTTCTAAAATAAGAGAATAATAAAACTAAAAAAAATATATATGATGTACATTACAATGCAAACAACCAACTAAAATTGGTTTGAACGACATATAGTAAATGGTTATTTTTTAATACGTCATAAATCTAAAAAAATACGATATTATTAAAACATCGATCAAAGTTACAACGAACTACAAGAACTTTTATATTATATTACTTACTGCTACGGAACCCTCCATGGGCGACTCCGACTCGCACTTGGCCAGTTTTTTATAATTTCTTAGGTTTTTTTCTAGTAGTGCTTTTTAATAACAAATTGTCCGTAGGTCACAGCAAGTGAGTACACACACATGCCAGACCTGAGCCCTCTGGCGCAAACGTACGAGGAGCCCCGACCGCAGCTGAACCGGGAACAGAGTTGGACAAAGAAAGATAGAAGAATAAATCTTTAATCCGAGCAAAATTCATAAAGTGTTAGTAATAATAATATGAGACTTAAGTGTTAGGTAGCAAATAAAATTATAGCACGGCACATGTAAACTGCAGCAGTGAACAGTGTATGGTTAGAACTCTCTGTCAGCTATCATCCTCAGAACCCAGTTGGGGCTAGCCACGACTCGTGCTGCCAGTGACACCGTGTGCTTGCACCTACAAACTGTCCACAGGCGCAGCCGCTAACATCCCTAATACCCTGCAACACCATGACATCCCCATCAGTTTTCTGAACGCGTTACTGAATTGAACACGTTCGGCTTCATACGATGCCTGCAAATACTTCTCCCACAAGCTTCACGTGTAAGAAGGTAGTACAAAATGCCAATTGACACTTATCATTGATTGATATGAATTAACGTAAGAGACATTAGCACGTTTTGCGTAAAATACCCTTACGACCCCAAATAAAACGGGACTAGGGCAGGAAGATGAAGATGATGACCCTTACATCAATCTTCGTAAGGAACATTTTTGCACTTTAGGTAAAAGTCCCTTACGTTAATTCATACTTCTGGTGTCGTTTAGCTGGCAGTGGTTTATCTTTATTTTTAAACTGTTTTTTTTTTTGCTTTTGTTTATTATTACTACCAAAATATTTGAAATACCTGTCAGAATGGCTCACCAAATTGTGTTTTCAAAGTATAATAGAAATTAAACTATTTTCCTTTTTAGGGTTCCGTAGTCAACTAGGAACCCTTATAGTTTCGCCATGTCTGTCTGTCTGTCTGTCCGTTCTCGCTTAATCTCTGTAACCGTCAGCACTAGAAAGCTGAAATTTGGTACCAATATGTATATCAATCACGCCGACAAAGTGGTAAAATAAAAATTGGAAAAAAATGTTTTATTAGGGTAGCCCCCCCCCCCCCCCCGTTTAAATTTCAACCCTACCGTGTGATACATTGTTGTATTGAAAAATTAATAGGCGTTTACTAAAATAATTTTTTGATAATGTCAATAATTTCGGAAATAATCGCTCCAAAAGTAAAAAACAATGTGCGGGGGGGGGGGGACATTGTTTAGCCCCCTAGTCACATAAACTACTATTATGTGACTAGGGGATAAAGCAGTGTCTTTAAGTCGCGGGTGGCATGTTGAATTCCGAACGAAACGAAGGTTGTTAATTTTGATCCCGAACGATAGTGAAGGATTTATAAAATTAACTCCCGAGCATTGCGAAGGAGTTAATAAAGATACCTGAGTGAAGTGAGGAATTCAAGCCGCCCAAGACAAATACAGCTTTATTCCCGTGTTGCATTTGCATACTCTACTTTTTACGCCATCTGTGAGATAATAAAAAAACAATTTGGTCGACCAAATCATATAAAGAAATACTTGTATTGTATTTACAAGTTCATCGAACAAACAAAACTCACAGCTCCAAGATTCTATAGTTTCAATTTTCTATAATGCTACCGTCAGTAAGCAGGGTTTTATTCTATTTTCTTTTTTTGTTAGTGGCCAGTTTGAATTTCGAGTCAACTTGTGCGATACACATACATTTTAATTCACAATGTTGACGATTTTTGGTGTTCCAAATTCAATTCTCATTATTCCCTAGGGATCGTCCATACTGCATTACCTCCCTAGGGATAGAATGGCTTGCTTGAAGTGAGGGTTGTATGACGTATAAAATGACATTATTGAGCAGGTGGTGTAAAAAGATTTATAAACGCCTATAAAGTTAATTTCAGACCAAATATTTTATATTAGCTTTTGCCTGCGCGTGCGGCTTCACTCACATTTATATAAAATGTAGCCTATGTCACTAAGGAATAAAGCAGCTTTCTATTGATGAAAAAAAATTTACACCATCTGTGAGATAATCAAAAGACAATTTGGTCGACCAAGTCATATATTAGAGAAATATAAGTATTATATTTACAAGTTCATCAAACAAACAAAACTCACTACTCCAAGATTCTAGTTTAAATTTTCTATAATGCTCCCGCGTCGTCAGTACGCACGATTTATTCTATTTTCTTTTTTTTGTTAGTGGCCAGTTTGAATCATAGTGATTACATACTCTTTGGTTTGAATTTCGAGTCAACTTGTTCGATGCGCCTACATTTTAATTCACAATTTTGACGATTCTTGATGCTCCAAATTCAAATCTCATTATTCCCTAGGGATCGGCCATACTGCATTATCTCCCTAGGCATATAATGACTTGCTTTAAGTGAGGTTTGTTTGAGGTTGTAAAACGACATTATCGAGCAGGTGGTGTAAAAAAAATTTAATAATCGGACGAGTACTTTCAGAGATTACCTCCTACAAATAAAAAAACATAAAAACAAAAAAAAAACAAATTCCACTTTTTTTATAGTACAGATGTATTCAGCAGTAAATATACAAGAAACAAAATAGGAAAATAATGTTTTCAATACATTTGCTCATAAAGTGATTAACTGCACTTATGGTATATAATGGCATTTGTTACCAAACTGTGAAATTTTGATTACCATTACGCACTAGTGCTATAATACAAGGTGTAAGGGACAGCCCTCCATAAACTTTAAGGGCTTGCTCAGTAGACGAAACTGAACAACCTTCCACAGATTTTTTTTTTCAGGAAATGAAAAAAAAATTCGGTCTCTCCATACAAACTGTCCAATCAAGTATATAATTTTCTATGGTGAGGCGGATTTATTTTCTCGTATCCTGGAAAAAAAAATTGTGGAAGGTTGTTCAGTTTCGTCTACTGAGCAAGCCCTTAAAGTTTGTGGAGGGCTGTCCCTTACACCTTGTATAGTTAAAACCTTTTTGTTCAACCTCTTCCCCGCCATAATTTTATTACATTTACCGTATCAAGAAGAGCGCGCGTCGTCCCCCACGAGTCGCCGGTCAACCCCCGTTTATTCATTTTGATCAGTGATTGTATTGAAAAGTAAATAAAAAAAATATGGACGCGCATATGAAAACAGATTTTTACAGCCACAAAAGTTTACTAGTTTTACAGTTATTTTCTTCACAAGTGTATTGAAAAACGTCGTATATACACGTGATCAGTAATTAATGATTACCGTTCTCTGCTCTCTTAAGACTACATATCGCCTCGACGGTAATCACTAACATTACACACTTATATCACGATGAACTTTGTTTGTTGAAATTAGAGCCTTATAGTTTATAAGGTAAAGTTTATGTAAGCGGACGTCGTCGCGGGCAAAAGCTAGTGTGCTATAATATGTAAATAACTATTTTACTGTAAACTTAAAGTATGTACATATTTAAGGAAAAACGTATTTACTTTTATAAAACCAAGGCGTAAGACCAACAGAACAGCAGCTAGTGCCAGTTATTAGGACTCAGTTCCAGAATCGAAATTATTTAAATAACACTAGCCATATCCACCGGGTTTAGTTGAAAAACTGTTTTAACAAAATTAAATAATACAAAAACTTTTAATAGTTACTTTTTTCTTTTAATGAAAAGCAGGTGTATAAAACAAATCTAATAAAAATAAACTCCGGAACTCATTCCATACTCCTAAACTCTGTCCCGAAGACAAAATCTAACAAATGGCACGCGGGGGCGATAAATGGCGCATGTCGTCCAAACCTAGCTACCAAACCTAGGTACCAATTGTCCTTCTTTCTGACAGGCATTTACAGTATCAACTGCATGCCTATTATCTCCATAAACGGAATGGAAAGCATTTAAAAGACTTGCAGCGATTTTATAATCACCAATCATGTGAGTCAGCGCGCGATTTTTGTATATGTTTGACTTTGAAGTGTTTTGTTTTTGTATACAATGTACATTGTGGAATGCAATAAATAATTGAGTATTGAAGTTTGAAGCGTTGCTTTATTTTGTCATTCATAGCCTCCACTTACCCTTGGACAAATGGTTATTAAACGAGACTCATTCGCCTGTTTGGTTGTCAATTGAGTTTCATTCCTGTCTTTGGTTGGGGTATATGCACTTCATATCTATGGATATAAAGTGCATATACCCTTTGCTTCATCGCTTCAGACGGCGAGCTAACCATTGCTCGCCGTCCGCAAGCCCGCACCTGCGGCGGCTGGAAATCGCGGATCCCGGTGGCTGAGGCATGAGGGCTTTCCCTCATGTGTGCGGCCGCCTCCTATGCTAGCATTACTGCTTCGCAGAAGAAAGCAACCGCATGCCACTCTTCCTCGCTTCGGACCATGAGCTGTACCATGGCCCGGCGTGAAAGATTGTTGCCGCCGATCGCCTCCACGAGAACCCGGCGTTGCTCTGCCCAGATGAGACACACCTCTACCGTGTGCTCCACCGTGTCCTGCGGGCTGTCCACACAGTGGTGACACCCTCGTGATTCTTCCGTATGAACTCGGTGCATGCTGACCTCCCGAACTTACATCATGTCCGGTGAAAACCTGTGTCATGCAAAAGGTGAGGACACCGTGTTGTCGTTCCAGCTACTCCTTAAAGAGGGACTTACCGCCATAAATATGGCATGCCCAGTTCTGGGTTGTCGCTGTCGTCATACCATTATGAGATCCCGCCGGAACTCTGTCCGCCATGCCGCGACTTTTCGTGGCAGCGGAGTTTCGTTCCGGCGTTGCATCTACACGCGCAAATCGTGCAGGTGTGCAAGGACTGTTGCCTCCAGATCTCATGGTGGCAGATTATAATCAATTATGATACCGAAAAAACATTACGCAGGTCAATAACCAAAATAACAACGACTGCGTAACCGCGCACGACATTGCGGGGAAGGAAAATGTATTTTTTTCAATTTACCCTATCTCTGTTCTCCGGCGACTTTGCTACTTGCTGTCTTAATATGAAATAGAGAGAAATTATAAGCTTTAATTTGAGATATATTTCAATTCTGTTGGACTTACGCCCATTTTGACTATCATTCTAACTATCTACAACTAACTATAGGTAGTCTTCAGACTTTGGGCGCGAATGGTGTAATAGAAATATCTACACTGTCGGTGCACAAATATGTCCATTCTAATGTGGAATATTAAACAACTGATGCTATGATGTAAAAAAACCACAACCAAAGACATTACGGCTGAGCCTTGTTCGTAGAACATCAGCCGACCACCGCGAGCAGGCGAGGTTGGTTTGGATCTTGAGATGTCACCAATAGATCCTTAACACCTATAAACTAAATATTATATATAATGTTACAATGGTAAACGTCTTTTGATACATGCATTTTGCCATTTCATCAAATAGCACTCATGGTGTGTCTTTGTAATAGATACTTAGATGTGGTGGAGCAGCAGAAATCCCTCGATGAGCAGTTCTGAATAGTGTTTCGATGTTGATCCCACAAGTTTCCGTTCTATTCAATACTTGCTTATACTTAGCTCAAGGTGGTTTTTAACCATGAAAATTATTTATTTATTCTAGGTTTAACTCGATAATTTACAGGATTAAAACAATGAATAAAACGCAAATGTAAAGCGCAGCGATGCGACACGAATCTGGCTTCGATGCGTGTCTGTTACATGCGGTCACAGGACCGACCGGGCGTGCGGACCTGCGGGGCGGCGCCACCACTGCGACACATGACACCTCGAGAACTCTTCCCTCTCATCATAACAGTTGAATGCCGCTCGACTACGGATTGGGAGTGAGTCAAGTAATCTGGACTCACGCTGACCCGGCCTGTTCGTACAGACCAACTATGCGACGACCTACTGGAGCGCTCATAGACGACATCGAAGTCTACCTATATAATAAATCTGTAGAAGTGAAAATTCTGTACATAGAAAATATCAAAAAAATTAATGGCAGTTACCGAACCGAACCCAAAAATATGATTATAATTTTTTTTTTCTGTCTGTCTGTCTGTTTGTTCAGGCATCACGCAAAAACTACCGGTTCGATTACGATGAAACTTGGTATTGTTACATACGTGGGTAATCAAATGCCGACTTACTGACGAGAGAACTTTATTCACCACAAACAATAACAAATTAGTCCAGTCAACAATAATCCGAATCGCAATCAACACTAGAGTACCGTTACACTATCGCTTAGGTCGTTAAGTAAAATCACTTCAAGTACTAGGGTAGTTCGCTCTTGATCGCAGTCGAAATCACAACTGACTCGCTTCCGGCCGGGGGCTCGTATTTATATGCGGAGCCAAGAAAATTCTAGATACCGACGTCCCCGGATCTATCCAAAATTCCAGAACAATTGAATCGCTTCTCGAAGTCATAAATCATTTTTATTGCTCGTGGTAATAAGAGTCGCTTTCATGCGAATTTCGACTCTATTGTTAACTTTGGAGAGTACAATTTCCCTTATCGGTTACATGAATACCTATTACTATTTGTAGGTATTTTGTGGATGTTTCGAGATTTTTCTAAGACTGACTACGCACAACCATTCTAAATCTTTCGAACAGCAATGCGTTTTAATTATTACGTGCTACTCGTTATTTTCTCGGAGATATGGCGTGTTCACGTTTAATGGCGTAACAGTATAATTATTCTTTAATATCGTGAGCGAAATGAAGTACATAGAATAAAAAACAAATTTAATTTTGCGGTTCGATCCCTAGACCCGATTACTGTACCAACCGCAAATAATAAGTTTGTCGTAGGTTACGTCTCCCGCAGTGGAGTTCACTAAGGGGCGCTGCACACTGCTAAGATAGTATAATATTTTATCTTAAGATACAATATCGCTCGCCATACAATTCAATGGACTATCAGTTATCACCCACGACGAAGATAATAAATAATATTTCATATTTTCGTATCTTAAGATGAATTTGTATATTTTTTTTTAAGTATTTATTTTATAAAAACAAAGGTTTTCCTTAGGTTTACAAAAAGGCATACAATTAGACCCCTGGGGTCTATCTCAGCGTGCCACAACCTGATAATTAGTCAACGCGCTTAAACTGTCAAGGTCCAATTGACTCGATATAAAGTCCATTTCACGAAAGAAGTCCCGCGGACAATTGTGAAACTAAATTTGACAGATGGTGAGATCGGCCATGTTGTCGTTTGCCGATTTTATCAAGGTGCGTTTGTTGTGGTAGATATTTTGTGAGTTTATTATTGGATTAGTGCGTTATAAGGTTTATTTACGATGCCAAAAGTTGTAAAAAGTGCAGGTCGAGAAATGATATTAAAGGTGAAGGAGTTCTGTGAAGCGGAACACAAGAATCGCGGTGTTTTAATACCAATAAGCAATATTCGCAAAAGAGTCGCCGCCATGACAGGTAAATTTTGGGGCTGCCATATACAGATTTTTCCCGATTGATTTACAGATTGGAATTAAGTTTTTTGTTTTTACTTACACGATTTTATTAAGGAAAATTGGAAAAGGAATTAACACAACACAACAAAAATTTGTAAAGTTATATTCAACAATAATGTAATTAAATACGAAAATAATCTTTGTTTGAATTTTAATATTATTTTATTTTTCATTTTATTACAGGTGTTTCAGAGAAAACTGTAACGAGAGTTACAAAAGAAGGCGCAACAGCGGCGAGTACTTCTAAAGTTATCGTCACCCCAGGGAAGAGTCGCCCGCATCCTAAAAAGTTCGACTTGGATGGATTTGATTTGTGCGCTATACGGCAAAAAATTCACAGTTTTTATGTTGTGAAGAAGGAATTAACTACCTACATTGATTAAATTACGTGCAGCTTTGAGAGAAGACATAAATTATCATGGAAGCATCACAACATTGCACTGTATATTGCATAGCATGGGTTTCAAGTATAAGCGATGCCAATCGAAACGTAAATTACTAATGGAACGTTATGATATTACTGCATGGCGTTCAAGACATTTGGAGAGAATCCGAAGAAATCGCAATGTGTAGAAAAAACCTGTAGTATATTTAGACAAGACCTATATACACAACACTTATCATGCCAAAAGTTGCTGGCAAAGTGAGGAGGAGCCTGGGATGTTCGTGTCAGAGTCATCAGGGAGTCGTTGGATAATTGCACTGAAAATGGTTTTGTTAATGTTCAAATCCCAATCCAAATCCTCAGGTTACCACGATGACATGAACTCAACTAATTTTTTTAAATGGATGAGTGATAAAGTCAATCCTAACCTACCTGAAAGGTCACTTGTAGTAATGGACAACGCTCCGTATTACTGCACTCAAATAGATAAAGCACCTACAATGTCAAGTATTAAACGTGACATGCAGAAATGGCTGCGAGAAAAGGGAGTATATTTTGAAGATACTTGGACAAAAGCTGTATTATTTGAATTAATTAAACAAAACAAAGGTCCACCTACATATGCCGTGGAGGCATTATTAAAATCTCACAATCATGAATTGCTAACATTGCCGCCTTACCACTGCGATCTCAATCCGATCGAAAAAATGTGGAGCCTTGTAAAGAGACGGGAAGCGGATAAAAACGTGGGCCAAGATCCCAAAGAAATTGCTTTTTTCTTATCTAACTATTCGAGTAGGTACCTAGTTAATAAAATGAAAGTAATGAACTATAAATTATTTCCCCTGATTTCCCCATATTTAACCGTGGCAACATTATGTCGCGCGAATACAGCGCTGCGTCTGCGGGACTTCTTTCGTGAAATGGACTCTAGTAATCCTTCAACTTACGCTTTATGTTTTTTTGATGTCTACAGATATCTGATTTATTAGATTATGTATTGAATAAGAAGCTGTACGCTTGCCATAAAAGTTATTTTAGCGTGGCGCTTGAAGGAGCTTAGGTTTAGCCTACCGTGTGTTCACGTTATTTTTTAGTATCAAAATTTTCAATGAGGAATAGATATTCAGCGCGCGCTTGAACAGGTAATATTTTGCAGTAACGTAAAAGCTCCTATTAACGACCCCCTAAAATGTGTACTCTATTAACGACCTAATTTTTAAATCACTCTTATTAGACATAATATGGGTTTCTAGAAAAGTCATACCTTAAAAATTAGTTACGTAATTTAGTTGGACAGCAATAAGAGTAAAGTTTGTGTATTTAAATAGCCAGTGAAAGAAATAATTTGACTTTGAGTGGGACGCGCCCGAAGCGGACGCACTTTTCATAGTGTCACGTCTCTAGCCACGTAAGTACACCTAAATATTACTTAAGGAAAATAACACCCTAAAAATAGATTTGTCTTCTTGCAATCACATTACAACTGTAACGTATATATTCGTTTTCTAAACTAACTCTTAATATAATACTTTTTATTGGTTTTTATGTTATAAAATCATGTTTTAATTTAAGGCGGTAATAGAGTCCAAATTTCAAAACTTGATTCTAATAACGACCCATGGCGTTGTTAAAATTTTGAGAACATTTAGTATTTTAAAATAATATCTATTATAAACTACCTCATTTGATTTTAATTTTTGCTTATTCAATTCTTAAAATTATTTTACTTCGTTAGATCTATTAACGACAAAGCTATTTCTTAAAGTTTCTGTGTAAAACTCGATTCAACGTTAGACAATATCTCTATTATTATAATGATATTATACTGTAAATTACCAGTATTATCTGAATTAAAGACTAACTGACATTGAAAGCAAAAATATAGCAATGAGATCGAATTTAACAGTACACCATAAAGCGGATATTTTATCTGTTTATTATTAATTTTATTGGTCGCTAATAGAATATTGTAACCTTCATACTTGATTCTATTACCGACTCACAGCTGTGACGATATATTTGGTAAAATTAAAGTACACAAAAAAAAATGTAGGTATATTTTTGAACAAATTGGCTCATTTCTTGCATACGTGACGTTTTGAGAGATTTTGTCACATGCCATATTATTAATGTAAAATAATATTTGCTATCCAGTTTCATTCATGGCTTCATGGCATTGGCTATATTTTATATGATTTCAAATCAAATAAAAATGGCGGGACGGAATGGGGGCCATGTAACTATTTAAAGCTTCTTTCGAAGAATTAAATTCTATATCTCTTTAAAGATGGTGTTCTTTTAAAGAATCATGGAGCCGCAGAAGCGCAAGCAGTACGCCTCTGCTCAACTAGAAAGCTATAAATGAAGGGACCAGCCTAATGAAGCTTCAAAAACCTATGGCATACCGAGGACAACTCTGCGTGACAAGAGAAATTATTTTGTGATTGTATTACGGATAAAAATATTTTTGTTACCGATTCATAATATCTTATTAGGTAGTATGTAGGTAATTAAAAAGTAGGCATTTAATTGTTTGAAGACTGTTTTCTGGGACTGATTATATTTTTTGTTAATTAAAATAATTAAAAATAAGTGCTCTAAGCGTTGCAATAAATAATTATTTTCATATTGTAATAATGTTGATCTCATAACTATTACTATTATATAATAAATACCTTAAAAAACAATTTTTTATTTTATTTAATAGTATAGAAGAAGTGACAACTTCGTAGCGGTCGGTAAAAGAAGCAGAAAAATCGGTAATAGAATCTTGCCGCATTCTATGGGTCGGTAATAGAATCAACTACTCTTTTGGATTAAATAACACTGCGTTACAAATTAAAAAAAATTTTGAGTACCCGCTTTGAAATGTCATGTTTTCTTATTTATACCTATCGCTTATTAAACATACATACAAATTTTCTTTTCATCACGTCTCATTTTTCTTCTGTAAGAATGTGCCAATTTATATTAAAAATTAAAAGGCAAAAACATATTTTAAAGAAATCTAATAAAATCAACCAGAATTTTTTACATTCATCAAGTTTAATTTTATCATTTAGGTAAAAAAAACTCAAAAAAAGCCATTTTATAAAATTTTAATACAAAATATCATGAAAATTTAACTTTTTCTTTTGTGCTCTGAATGATCTTCTCGTTTTAAATGCCAACAGTAATCACCTAGCATGGTTGTGTCCCAACGACCTTGAAATCGTTCCTCAAGCTTCTTTACATCCTGGTGGAACCTCTCACCCTGCTCATCACTGACCGCACCAAGATTAGATGGAAAGAAAGAAAAATGAGAATGAAGAAAGTGAATTTTTAATGACATTCTGCAACCCAACTTTTCGTATGCCTTTAACATGTCGTTAACCAGCTGTTCCGCATTTTCGGCTCTGTGGTTCCCTAAAAACCCTTTTATAACTGCTTTAAGTGATAACCAGGCGTCAAGTTCCTTATTAGTAAGCTTTTTGTCGAAATTTGGGTCTTTCATCAATGTGCGTATTTGCGGTCCCACAAATATCCCTTCCTTGAGTTTTGCATCACTTAATTTTGAAAATACTGTCTTTAAATATAAAGTACAATACATCGAAAGCGGTAACAGGGTAGTTATATTTTTTTTTAACATCATATTTTAATAAAGGAGATAAAAACAAACAACTTTTCCAAAGTAAAGGTATTCCTACGATATAATTGACTGTACCTCGAAAACTAGACGTGATGGATACCACATATGTTTGGAACATTTCATCTGTGACTCATTACCTATTCATTCCAGCTATCAGTTAAGAGGGTACCAAAATCGTGTAACGCAGTGTAATTATTTGGTAACTATTGTGTTATTGAATTTTGAATTTAGGTACTGAATTGCAAAGAATAATTCACTGAGATTAACTATAAATTATAACACCTTTCCTAACATTACAGCTTATATCTATTTTTTTAAAGTGAATCCTAAGACAGCTAAAACTGGCGGTAATAGGAGCTTTTACGTTATTTAAATAACCCGATGTAATTGTCTCGGTATTTATTTTTCACATATTTTGGTACTACAAGTTTCAGTATACGGGTTTGTATATTATGAATTTTATCGAGGTAAGATTTAAATGTGCACCCATAGCTTGTAAGTCCATAAGATATTATCGACTCTGCAAGAGCGGTATATATATGAAAGTTTGGCGAGTATGATGATTCTACCTGGTAGCTCCAGTTGAATCGGTCGTCAATGATTACTCCTAGATAGGTATGATATGGGACTTACTCTATCGTTGCACAGTTGCAGTCTGATAAGTTTTTATGCAGGCAATCATGAATATGGGCTATGATTTAAAATGGTTGAGAGGTATTTATATGACTTGAGTGTACGTGTATTACTTTAGTTTTTAAGTCCCATGTCATGTGCCCATTTAGTCACAGAAGTAAAATCTTTTTGCAAACATTCGGCGGCCTTATTTAGGTTCTCATTTGCAGACAGTATTATATGTGTCATCAGCATACTGATAGAGGGAACACTGTGTTATAATATTTTCTAGGTCATTCACGTATGCTAAATAGTGGAGCGGACTAGACACTGATACCTGCGCTGTGCCTTTTGTCACGTATACAGGTCTGCTCAAGCTGGGCCCAATTTTAACATAATAACTCCGTCCACGAATTCTTTGCACCAGTCTAGTAGCTTCCCTCTTATACCCGAGTTTTCGAGTATTTTTATTAGTATATTGGCGAGCGATTTTGTATCTTAAGATAAAATATTATAGTATCTTAGCCGTGTGCAGCGCCCCTAATTTATGCTGTAAATGTAGTGCTGAAGGTTGAATTTGGTTTGCACCGTTCGCAGCACACGCGTGGCGCGCGGCTGCCACAGATCGCTACCATAATTATATAAGGATGCAGTCTGAGCCTGAGCATCATACATTTTTTGAACTTTGATTTGAACGGACGTGTCGAGTGTAGAGATGGGCGGTGGGTAAAAACCCATCGGATATTTACCGGGCAAATACCCAATTTGGGTATAAACAGGGTTTTTACCCGGTAAATACCCAAAAGCATGGGCATAAACTTTTACTACTTTTGTTCGGCTCGTAGTCTTAGTACTACGAGCTGAACAAAGCTTGAGTGAGTTGAAAATTTCAGACCGTCAAAATATTGTAATATTTCAATCACTATAACTAACCTAAAAAATCGATGAATGAGCGCATCACTTACTGTCCCCGCACACGGGCCACAAAAAAAACGCCATTTCAAGCTTCTTATATTCGTGAATGCGAATGTTGAGGTCCGAGGTACAGAACAATAAAAATATGTATGATAATTACTATCAGCTCCATCTCCATTGATTTAAAAGTCAGATCGAAAGATAAGATACGTAAAACAGGGGCAGAATGGGAGGACAGGAGCATTGTAACGGTGCGTCAGATCTGGCGAATACACCGCTCGCTAGCTATTCGCATGCATTCTGCCAAGATTGTGGTACCCAGCGTACTCAGGGTACTAAGGGCTAGGTTGCGATGGTCGCTGTCCCTATGCTGACATGAGATTCCACTGGAGCTCTGTCCACAGTATCTACCACGATCTGTCGCGGCAGTGGAGTTTTGTCCCGACGTTACGCCCCCACGTAATGAATAAACAACAGAGAATTTGTTGTATCAAATCCCGATCCCTAAAACTACACTTTTTTAATGGCGGTGACAATGACCGTGATGAGATCGCCACTTTCCTCCATGTCCATCAGGAAGACATCTTCCTGGAGACAATTACAACAGCAACAAAACAAGACATCATCTAGGAAACATTCCGTAAACCCCACCGTAAAGATCCCAAAAATTGTCAACTCTCGCATAGTTCGCAACGATAGGACTCGCTGTCACGACGGAGACACCCTCATTTATTACACAAAGGAACTGTACTGTAGCACTCCTATCTCTCCATGAATACCTGGCTTTAGGCTTTCATTTGAGGCTAGAAAAGTGCCGATTGCATAGAAGCAAGCTAATGTACAGCCCGTGCCCAAGAAGGGGAGTCGAGTTGACCCAGCTAACTACCGACCAATTTCAGTAACGTCCCTTCTCTGTAAGACTATGGAACGTGTACTCAACTAAGCTCCTAGCATATCTAGAAGCTAATGATATCCTAAGTGACCGTCAATACGGCTTTCGCCGAAATCGGTCAACTGGAGATCTTCTAGCGTATGCCATCCACATCTGGAGTAAGGCAGGGAAGCGCTTGCCGTCTCCCTCCATATCTCAAAGGCTTTTGATAGGGTTTGGCACGAAGGCCTTATTAGTAAGTTTCCTTCTTTCGGTTTACCCGCTGGATTGTGTGCTTGGATCGCAGACTTCCTGAGTGACCGGTCCATCCGAGTGGTTATCGATGGCTGCTTCTCCGGTCAAATGGCTATTAATGCCGGGGTCTTTCAGGGGTCATTACTCACGGCAACAATATTCTTGCTGCACATAAACGATCTACTTAAGCCTGGTACCTTTGGGTATGCAGACGACAGCACTGTTGCTGAGAGTTATATATCCAGCGCTAGTGGGCTAGCGAGCTAGTGGGTCAGAGATCCAGTCTTTCCGAGAGGCTATGGTTGAACGCTTGAACTTGTCCTTGGAGGCAGTCTCCGAATGGGGCGATGCCAATTTGGTCAGGTTCAATGCTGCAAAAACCCAGGCGTGTCTATTTTCCGCTAAAAGGAGCCAATTCAGCCCCACTTCAACTTTCCAGGGTGTAACCGTGCCGGTAACCGACCATCTTGACCGTCCTGGTAATACGCTGACATCAACACTCAACTTTGGGCCATACATCGAAGCAAAGGCTCACCTGGCTGCAAAAAAGCTGGGAATCCTCGCAAAGGTCAGACAGTACTTCACGCCGGAACAGCTGCTCAAACTTTATCAAGCGTAAGTTCGATCGCGTATGGAGTATTGCCAGCATGATGCACTTGAGGCAATTGAGAGGCTAGCCAAAAGGATAATTGGCGATGATACACTCGTCGAGTCGAGGCTTCAAAGTCTTGAGCACCGACGCATAGTACAAACAGACACTCCAATTTTATTTATTTGTATAGATTACAAAGTTATTTATGCAGTTGGTGTAGCTAGGAAACTACCGAAATTGCAAAATGTTTTAGTTGTTATACCCTCTAAACACTAATTGTTTTCTAAATTTAAAGCTTCTATGTCTACTAGAAGTACCTTAGACTTTTGATGATCGGTCAGTCAGTGAGTGACTAAACTTTGACCAGTTATAATTCTTAAAGTACTGGTTCAAATTGAAATAAATTTTAAATATACTTTGTTTTACAATGCCTGTTTGGTTAATGAATTCAGGCTTCTAGTTTTATACACAACGAAATAATAACGGATCGAAAATGGCCTGAACTGTTTCGAGAAAAGAATGTTACGGCCGAGTCACTTTTTTGCTTGCCTTGGTAGGGGCACTGCCATTCCTCCGAATGTATCCTAGCAGTGTTTGGGCTTATTGGAATTGTAATTAGATGTAGGTCCTCTGGCTATAAGTGGTTTTAATGGTTATACCTATTCTCTATAGGTATCAAACTATACATTATTTGCGGTTAACCCTCTCAGCTAAAGATTCAGTTGTGCATCAGCACTGTCAGATAAGAATAATTCACATTTTGAAAGGTTAAGACCAAGTCCGAGGGGATCACCTTGTTGACAGCCGACAGCGGATACCAAAAGGTTGTCAACTTCAACTTCAACTTTTAATTAACTAGGAAATAAATAAACGGGACAATTGTATAATTAGAAAAAAATTATAAATAGACAAGTCTAAGTTTGGAATTCGGTAAATAATGAATTGCCAAGTCAACAAATGAGAATAATTTTAATTAAAGAAAATTGATAAATTAGAAATTAAATTTATATAGGTACATTATATTATATGTGATTTATTGTAAAATCGCATGCAGTCGGCCTCCTCCTTTGTTAGCATTATACTGCTTTGCAGAAGGAGGCGACCGCCTGCCACTCCTCCTCGCTCCAGACCATGACCTGAACTGAACCAAGGCCCGGCGCGAGAAGTCTCCGCCACGATCGCCCCCACGAGGGCACGGCGATGCTCCGCCCAAGCAAGCACCCCTCGACTGTGTGCTCCACCGTGTCCTCCAGGCGTTTCGCACAGTGGCGACACTTCCGCACGAATCCGGTACCTACAAGTACCTCCCAACCTTGGCATGTACGGTGAGGACCTGCGTCATGCGAAAGGTAAGCACGCCGTGAGGTCTTTCCAGCCATGCCTCAAAGAGGGGACTTACCGTCATAATTGTGGCGTGCCCATTGCAGCACGGGGTTGCGTATGTATCTTAGCTTGATTTTTTTTTCAGTTTTTTCTCTGTTAGATCTAAGAAAAGACTACTGCTACAAAATAAAAATCCTACTAAGTAAGCTGCCATAGAAAATGGTGTCAAAACACAATATAAACCAACCTAATTCGACTGCTAATACATCGTAAGAAAGGCGATGGTCCACTCCACGAGCCATGAGGCACATCGTTCGCCAGCGCCAGCCGCGCGCGCTCGTGCTCCGCCAGCCGCACTACGCTCACCCTTGCTCACCTATTTGTCAAATAAGCACACCTTGAAAGATTCCGTCATTATAAATTTAAATTATTTTCGTTTCCACCAATCAAACAAGAACTTGAAAAGTTATTAATACAGCTGATTGTATTTACGTTTGACATAAAACTAGTCCATCTTAACATAGAAATAATCTGCTTAGATCGTGATGCACGTCTCCGCTGAGCACGTGGAGCTGGTCGCGCGCGCGAGTTGTTCCGCGTGGTGCGGGCGCGCGCACCGGCTGGCCGCGGCGCACTGCGCGTGCGCGCCTTATGCGCGTTCCCGAGCGGCGCGCACAAGGCCACATAAGATAAGTCTTCGCTCAGCCGGGAACCGTCGCTTGAAACAATCTGCAACGTAGCGCGCTGCCATCGCGAATCTGACTTATTCAATAGAAACAATTCAAAAGAGCTATAGAGAGCTACTAGTACCATAAAATAGTGAGTTTCTGAAGCCTGAAGGTCCTCGGTAACGGCTAGGTTAATAGGTTTGAAAAAAAAAATAGTAGATTAAGTTACTATGGGATAAAGCAGTGTCTTTAAGTCGAGGGCGGCGTGTAGAATTCCGAACGAAACGATTCGAAGGTTGCTGATTTTAATCCCGAACGTAAGTAATTATCTCACAGATGGTGTAAAAAGTAGAGTATGCAACACGGGGATAAAGCTGTCTTTGTCTTGGGTGGTTCTATTCTTAAATTCCTCACTTCACTCAGGTTTCTTTATTAACTCCTTCGCAATGCTTGGGAGTTAATTGTATAAATCCCTCACTATTGTTCGGGATTAAAATCAGGAACCTTCATTTCGTTCGGAATTCAACATGCCGCCCGCGACTTAAAGACACTGCTTTACCCCCTAGTCACATAATCTACTATTACTAGGTAGCCACCCCTGCGTCACACGGGTGTTACATATCTTTGGAATTCTCAGCTTTCCTCTACAATAATATACATCTAAACCATCCTCACAAATCACTCCGGCTTTTGATGAAAACAGTACAAAACTGAGTTCGGTAGTTTTTTAGTTTATCACGAACAGTTTACCGGCGTCCCATAACGGGCCATGGACCGAACGATTCCTGCGTAGAACCTCCGGCAGGAGGCGTCTGGACCACCTATATTGGGCAGGAGCCGCTTGAGGGCGGCCCCAGTCCAATCCAATTTGGGAACTAGAATTCGAAAATGCTCCTCAAAATTCCATCGGCTGTCGAGGACGAGTCCAAAGTACATTATCGGCGACTAGACGCCTATGTGAACTCCTCCTACCGTCAGAGCGGGGGCACACGATGCGCTACGGCGCGGCGCCGCATTGCAATAATTTCACCATATCGGCGGGCACACAAGCGGTGCGGCGCCGCAACGTTGTTATGTAGTTTATATTAAGCAGCGATACGACGTCGCAACGCATTTATTCCTCCCACCTCGTCTCGGCGGTTGCTAGCCCGGTGCAGTGCCGCAGCGCATCGTGTGACATGCCACAGAGATTTGTAAAACAACGCAGCGACACCGCTCGGGCGTCGCACCGCCGCCGCAACGCGTCGTGTGACCCTAGCGTCTCGAGACCCACCTCGAGTCCGAACTCCTGGATCCTAACTGTCGCAACCCCACATGTCGCTAGTTCGACCGCCGCCTGGTATGACTCTCCCTGCGCCAGGACCAGCTTGTCGTCTGTGTAGCAGACTACGCTTACCCTGTCACGGAGATCGCCGCTCAGCACATAGTGGTACCCGATGTTCCACCGTACTGGGGATCAGGGTAGATAATGTACCTGTCCGACAGGTTAGTCTCAATCACACGACAGAGGTAGTCGGGCACCCGGTGGTAGAGGAGTGCCCTCCCTATGGTACTCCAGGGCAGGGAATTAAAAGCTTTAGCAATGTCCAAGGATACTGCCACGATACACCTGCCCTGGGACACCGCATCCCCTGTAGCGAAGGCTCTCACACGCATGATGGCATCCACAGTAGAGCGCGCCCTGCGAAAGCAAAACTGGCCGTTTAATGTGAATAGTTATCGAAAACTTGTTGTACACTAATTGATAGCCTATTTAATTACCTTTTTAATGATATGAAATACGGTGTAAAAACACATTTTTGAAAGGGTTTAGAGCACAAAATCCAACAAATGGGAAAAGTTACCGAATTTCACTTAAGAAAGAATAACCGGCCAAGAGCGTGTCGGGACGCTCAGTGTAGAGTTCCGTAGTTTCCCTTCCGTCACAATAAGTGGTGAATAAGTGGATGGATGAAGGATGGTGGTGGAGTGGAGTTTAAAAAAAAAGACGGGTTGCACTCCGGGAGTGCCGGCAGAAGTGAAAACTTGATTATTAACGTTGAGCATGTTTGATATTTTGGAATGGTTAGGGAATAATTTTGCACCAATTGCTTTATCAGTATAAAAGTACTATCATTTATGTGGTAGAATACAATATTCATTTATTGCGCTATCGTACACAAACATGACAATTTATATTACATTAAAAATTTAACACTTTAAAACTATTACAATTATTTTACATTAAATACTCTCCATCCGTCTTACGCTTTTTCGATCAGGTCACGTGTCCTGACGCGAGTTTAAGATTTTATACCCATTACAGAAAAAGTGCTCAACGCCGCTAAAGAAGTTTTCACTTCAAAAATGCTTGCATATACGATTATACTACAAACTTAGTCCAGAAATTATTTTGTAGAACCCTTTTGTCTTTTTTGTACAAAAACTGTTCTTTCCATCAAGTTCAAAATAATTTTCCTAGAAAGTCCTTATAAAGTGCTACTTTTCAAATTTTTTTCATATTTTCTAAACTTATGGTTCAAAAGTTAGAGGGGGACACACACACACACATTGTTTTTTACTTTTGGAGCGATTATTTCCGAAATTATTGACATTATCAAAAAAATATTTTAGTAAACTAGTATTCATTTTTAAATACCTATCCAACAATATATCACACTTTAGGGTTGAAATTAAAAAAAAATCACTTCTCACTTTACATATAGGGGGGCTACCCTAATAAAACATTTTTTTCCAATTTTTATTTTACCACTTTGTCGGCGTGATTGATATACATATTGGTACTAAATTTCAGCTTTCTAGTGCTAACGGTCACAGAGATTAAGCGAGGACGGACAGACAGACGGACAGACAGACATGGCGAAACTATAAGGGTTCCTAGTTGACTACGGAACCCTAAAAATGAGAGTCAAACTTGAAATTCTTGATCATCCTGTTTGTCAATAAAGTGTATTTCACTCCCTTAGCCTTATTTACAGTTGTTACTCGATTTTATATCAACCGAAATAATTTTACCATGAAATCTTAGGGTGTAACGTCCCACTTCTCGTCAATGACAAATGGAAGCTCTTGGAAGCGTGAGAGCCAGGTTTTTTGTACTAAGTCTTCTTTCAAGTTCATTCCAGATATGCTCAATTGGATTAAGATCACAACTACGAGCGGGATACCTACGTCAGTGCGAAAGCCGTATCATCGAAGTTTGTTTCTTCGAAAACTTTTCAACGATATCTCTATACTGCGACGCCTTGTTAAGTCGACTTTTTGTTACTGCGATGGTTCGTTACATCGAAAAACTTTACTGCGAACGATTTTAAAGCGAAAACATCATACTGCGAAGCCTTGTGCAATGTATAACGGTATTTTATTATGGGGAAATGCCGCCGATATACAGACAATTTTCGTTTTACAGAAAAGGGCTATTCGATCAATTTATAAATTAAGTCCCAGATACTCCCTCAGAGATAAATTTAAAGAAATAAATGTAATGACTGTGCCTTCACAGTATATTTACGAGAATATTTTGTACGCCCATAAAAATATAGACATGTTTAAAAAATACAGTGATATTCATAATTTTAATACAAGAAACAAACATAAATTTGTAGTTCCTGCAACCAGGCTCAAAAAAATAGGGGGCTCATTTAGATGCCAATGTATACACTTCTATAATAAACTTCCTAGCCGTATTCAACAACTAAGCCTTAATAAGTTCAAATCATTTGTAAAACGTAAACTTTGTCAAAAGGCTTTTTACTCTGTAAAAGACTATATTCAAGACGAAAAGGCTTGGGATTGACCTGCTCCAGTACCTAATACAACTGTTGTCATTTTTATTTTTCTTCTTTTGTATTTTTTAATTATTTTTATTTTTAAATGTGCTTTTCCTTTGTTTATATATATATATATTTTTTTTTTAAACAATTTGATATTATTGGAGATTATTTTTATTTTACAAAATGACATGTATACATTTTAAGTACTTAAAGTATATATTTTTTTTTTCTTTGACATAAATATTTACTTCTCTAAATATTTTGTAAACTAACAATTTGTTTATATTATTGTAAATGTGAGGACTATGTTGATTGCTTTTTCTTTTCTTTTCAGTAATTTTAACGTATGTCTGGCAATTTGAGTGTTTTCAGCGGCCTACCCAAATGTCCTTTCTTTGGTATTGTTCGTCAAGTCGTAGAGCTCCATAGTAGTCCTAAGTTGAGCTTTTCGAATACTGACAAATGCTTACACTGATTGGACAGGTCCACTCAAATCTGTATGGTTCTTTCTTCAAAAGACCATCTCAGACAAATCTGCATGGTTCTCATGTGATTTGACCATTACATATTTACTGTATGGACTTTAAAAGAGACTTTGACCCCTGAGTTTGTTTCGGTGTTTCTTCTCAGGGTAGTCAGATAGGAAACACCGGCCTCATCTAGCATAAACTGACGAAAAAAAAAAAAAATTGACGTGTAAAAGTGTTTTTTAAACCTATTTACAAAATAAATATCATTTATCATTTATCATTTATCATTTGTCATGATGTAACGCTTTACGCTTATCAGCAATTTGAAAATACGCTCAAACTTAAGCCAAATGTTATCGACACAAAATTAACTCCAATAAATCATTTTATCAGCAATCTCACGCTGCCGATCCAACATTATAAGGATTATGAAGCCGACAACGACACCATGATGATAAACAACTCCCTAAAACATCTCCATGAACAAATCAAGTCCATGAAGGAATCAGTTCAGCAGCCCGAGCCCCTAACGACACATGATATACATCAATACACTGTGTTGTATGGACTACAGGTCGCGCGGTGAATCAAGATCGCTCGGTGAAAATAGTGGGGGCAATCGGCGCATGTGTACAATTGCGCACAGAAATTCTTAGTATCTTAGGATTTTATTTTTAATTTCGTATGTTTGAACCTTAGTAACATAACTTATAAAACACTAGTTTTTGCTTGTAATTTATCTTATAAGTAGGTAAATTAAAAAAAAATAAAAATGTTAAAATAAAACATAAAATTAAAAAAAAATAATTTCGTTAGTTTCTTTCTTTAACTTAATAATTCACGTCGTAAACCATTTTTCTGGCTAGCCGTTTTAAAACTTTATTTTTAACCATTTTTTTTTACGACTACGTATTACTATTACGACAACACAAGCTGTACGCAACAGTACCCAAGTACAACAGTATCCAATGAGAGGCGAGAACGCAACGCGGGAATTGAAGAGCGACTCTATCTACCAATGACATGTCGCCGACGGTGCACACCCGCCCGTACGTCGCCAAATAGACCGTAGAATTGAATACTGCGCATGCCACTTCCACTTTTGCCGAGCGATCTTGATTCATCGCGCGACCTGTACTAGCAGCAGCCGTCGCAGCAATCATAATTTGGTTACTGAGGAGAAGGTGTCAGCGTGCCGGAGGTTCGCCCATCCAGGGGAGGACCGAAAGCGTGCCAGCCAGTGTGAGTGTGTGTATAAACCAATCCGAGCCACAAAAGGGCTCCAGTGTCAGTGCGCGAAACCTGCCTCCATCCGAGATGGGGCCGAGTGTCAGTGATAGTGCGCGCGTATCTCGTTTTTCAAAACGGTGGTCTAGTTTACGTTCGAAAAGGCGAGACATGTCAACCTCGCCTATTGCCAAAAGACAATCAGTATTTTTCATCGATGACTCAGCCGTTTGAGCATTTAGCTATAGATTGTTTTATTCACCTTGTAAATCATCATTCAGCATTGTCTAACCTTCTTTAGCATATAAGCCCACACTCACGTAACGTACTAGCTTTGTATAAGTTTATCTCATTTCTTCCCCTCGGGAGCATGTTCGATACAATCATTACGATCGAACACGTTTTGCTGATCTAGCTACACAATTACGCCGCGCTAAGTGCAGTGTGGCATCAGTACATATTCGGACAGCAAACCGAGTGCTTTCGTACTCATTAGCATATCATATCATTTAGCGTAACTTAGCATAATTACCGTTTTATAAATAAATCTTTAAAGTTATTTAAAGTATTTAATTTAATAGCATAGCAGTCCATACCACTTCGGTCGCGACTCATACAATAGTTGGTCCCAAGATGCTACCTTGGGGTACCCCGTAATTAATGGGCTCTTTATCACTTACTACCGTACCAATACAAACAGACTGGGTCCGACCCAGCAAAAAAATCCTCAAAGATACTTAAAATCACTCCACGTAAGCCGATGCTCTCCATCTTGGAGATAAGAATGGGAATTGAGACAGTGTCAAACGCTTTTGACAGATCTAGGAAGATTCCAAAACATTTAAGCTTGCTATCTAGTAATTTTATTGTCTTATCACTAAAGCTCGCAACCGCATCTTCCGTTGACACACCACTTCTAAATCCGTATTGGTTGCTTGATATTATATTATTTTTGTCTAAATAACTAGTCAAACAACAATTAAGCACACGTTCCAGAATTGAAAATGACTTTTGCCAGTATATTATCCCAACCAGTGGCGCAATCGTCCCTTAGTGACTTAATTATGGTATCGATTTGTTCTTCACTAACCGGAATAACACCCATCGAATTACACAGCGCTTGATTTGGAGAGCAAACTGTATTAGGGGAGATATTTGTCATGTTAACAGGTATTTTTGAAGCTAGGTTTTTGCCAATATTCACAAAATACTGATTGACACAATTGGCAGATTTCTTGTCGTTTGCAACTATTTTAAGAAGCTCAACAGGAATTTGAGAGTGGCTTTCCCGACCACCTATTGCATTAATTAAGGTCCAAGTAGCCTTGGGATTGTTTTTTGCATTTGTGAACTCATTAGTTTCGTACACCCGCTTAAGCTTCCGAAGTAAGGTGTTGCAAAAGTTGCGGTATCTCTTATATGTCACACAAAGTGTAATATTGTCTGGATTTTTGTTTAACTTCCGGTGCATATTACCCCGATTTCGTATGCAGCGTACTAGACCGGGGGTTATCCATGGCTTAATTATAGTACACTTTCTTGTTTTTATTTGTTTTTTTGTATGATTGTATAAAATAGTTTGTATTATAGAGATGAAACAATCAGTAGCATTATTAACGTCCGTTTCATCCGTAACTTGTTTAAAACTGCAACTATTTAGTTCACTTTTTATCGCAGCATACTCCAGCGTAAGCCAGCTTTTTGTAGTTTTGTTTTTAAAACTAGTTCTTCATTGCCACAACGCGTTGAGATCAAAGAGCACGTCAGTCATGAAACGAATTTCGCTATTTGGTCTTTCAGTGATTGCCACAACGCGTCGTGTGCGTTTTTATTAGAGCCTTAACACGAATTTCGCCATGTGAATGTTTTACTGTGACCACAACGCGTTGAGAGCTATTTTTCCGCTCACTGAGCATTTCCGATCTTTGAGCGTAACATATATACAAATCTGCTCTTCCTTTTAATCTCAATATATTTACATAAACTTGTTCCTTCATCTGTTTTTTTCTTAGTCTTGATTGTCATCGCTATTCGTAGCGGTCGCCTCTGCGGCGTAGGCCTCCCCTAAATCACTCCACGCTTTCCTATCTCTATTATGAATTAGCAGATTACAAACTTTTAGCAAAATGACAATGGGATCATGTTGGAATGACGAATTTATAAAAATAGCAGACTTAGGCTGGGGGACTACGCGCGAGTTCGTTGCGAGTGGACGTTTTTAATTTGAAATGGAGCGTGATAACTTCGACACGGAACTTCTTATTGACAAAGTTGAAAAAAAAAGAGTAACCAATGGGATATGGAATCATCAGAGAATTGAGAGAACGTAGAATTGGGTGAACGTTATATCGTCGATGTTCTCTTTGTTTACGATGTTTCCATCGACGATACGCAAGCCCCAACACAACCGGTGTTTCCGAGTCCATGTGTGTAATTGACTGGATCCTTTTCAGCGAATAAACGCGCGTAAAACGCGGTATCTGGACGCAAGAGAAATTGAGACGCGCGAATAGCTTCGCGCGTAAAACGCCTTATCTGGACAGGCTCTAAGATGGAGCGAGAGAGCGTGTCAGACTTTTACTGACTAAAATTCAATTGTCCTTCAGTTGCCTTTTGCATTCAAGAACCGCAGTAACTCTTTCACCAATTCCAGCGTGCCCGCTAGGAATGGGCATCGGCTCTGCTGAATCGACGATTTTCGCTGACAGGATCAGTACGCGCCGTTTACGACTCGGGCTGGATCCTGACGGCAAGATAGAACCTAGTGATTACATACTCTTTGGGCAAGACGACCTGGACGGCAAGCTGCCCATTACGCTCGTCATCCACAAGTCCTCGCCTGCGGTGGTCGGGGACCCGACGCCCGAGGCAGAGGCGTATTCACAAAACTCACGACTGCTGCTATCCCCTGCGCTAGCATTACAGTTTCGCAAAAGAGGCATCAGTTTACTATTCCGTCTCACTCTAGAGCATGAACTGAAACAGGGCCCGACGCGGAAGGTCGACGCAGACTCACGCAGCTGATTGCCTTAACGACGATACGACGTTGCATCACCCAAGCGGGGCACACCTCCGCCATTTGCTCCACCATGTCTTTTGGGGGATCCGCACAGGTTGACACCCGGGCGTTTTTTTTTCGCTTGAATGCAAAACAGTAAGGAACCTTCTGAACTGAGTATATCCGGTGAGCACCTGAGTCAGGTGGAAGGAGAGGACACCGTGGCGCCTCTCCAACAGTGGCTGAAATAGTAGTTTATGTGACTAGGGGATTAAGCAGTGTCTTTAAGTCGCGAACGGCATGTTGAATTCCGAACGAAACGAAGGTTGCTAATTTTAATCCCGAACGACGGTGAGGGATTTATAAAATTAACTCCCGAGCATCGCGAGGGAGTTAATAAAGAAACCTGAGTGAAGTGAGGAATTCAAGCCGCCCAAGATAAAGACAGCTTTATCCCCGTGTTGCATACTCTACTTTTTACACCATCTGTGAGATAATTAAAAGACAATTTGGTCGACCAAATCATTTACTAGAGAAATATAAATATTTGAGTCTGTCTAATAAGTTAAACGACTTGGGTAATTATCAGGATTTAATTAAATCTGATGTAGTCAACACGGGTTCAATAATCAAGGTTAATTAAGAGATAGAGATCATTGTTTACTAACAGAAGAACCTTTTATAAAGTATCGAATATAAGTATTTTTGACGTGACAACGTCTTATAAATTGGTTTGCCGGGTGACACTTCAAGAAACTGCGTTACGCTCCGCTCACGTTATGCGCTCACAATGAGAGCGAGTGAGAGGCACGCGTCCCTTCCACTCGGGCATGGTTAGCCCGCCTAAGAGCGAGAGAGACAGACATAAAAATTATTTTACCACTCAAAGTCGTTGTCACGTAAAACTTTCGCCCGTATACCGACTTTACAGGCAACCATTTTTTTTAAAATGATTAAATATTATACAAAATTCCCAATTCGGTTGACTTATTAGACAGACTTTAAACTGTAAAGTATTTACAAGTTCATCAAACAAACAAAACTCACTACTCCAAGATTCTATAGTTTCAATTTGCTTGTTTGAATCATAGTGATTACATACTCTTTGGTTTGAATTTCAAGTCAACTTGTTCGATGCGCCTACATTTTAATTTACAATTTTTACGATTTTTAATGTTCCAAATTCAAATCTCATTATTCCCTAGGGATCGGCCATACTGCATTATCTCCCTAGGCATATAATGACTTGCTTTAAGTGAGGTTTGTATGACGTGTAAAACAACATTATCGAGCAGGTGGTGTAAAAAATATTTTTTGGAATTTGGAACACCAAAAATCGTCAATATTGTGAATTAAAATGTACTCCCATCGCACAAGTTGACTCGAAATTCAAACTGGCCACTAACAAAAATAGAATAAAACCTGCTTACTGACGGGAGAAAATTGAAAGTATAGAATCTTAAAGTATCGTCTGTTTAATAAGTCAACCGACTTGGGAATTTTGTTTAATATTTAATCATTTAAAAAATACTTATATTCGATACTTTTTTTAAGTTTCTTCTGTTTGTTAAATTCTGTTCTGTATCTCATCAACCTTGATTATTGAACTCGTGTTGACTACATCAGATTTCATTAAATCCTAATAATTACCCAAGTCGTTTAACTTATTAGACAGACTCTACCTAGTGAATTTTATTATACTTATATTTCTCTAATATATAATTTAGTCGACCAAATTGTTTTTTAATTATCTCACAGATGGTGTAAAAAGTAGAGTATGCAACACGGGGATAAAGCTGTCTTTGTCTTGGGCGGCTTGAATTCCTCACTTCACTCAGGTTTCTTTATTAACTCCCTCGCAATGCTCGGGAGTTAATTTTATAAATCCCTCACTATCGTTCGGGATTAAAATCAGCAACCTTCGTTTCGTTCGGAATTCAACATGCCGCCCGCGACTTAAAGACACTGCTTTATCCCCTAGTCACATAAACTACTATTTCATTACTCATACTCTGAAAGTAGGTCTGAAATTGCCTGAGGAGCGGGCTGAAAGTGATACTTTTCATCCCTGGGGAGTTTTACTTTACAACTGACAGCTGTCAAATTGTTAAAAAAGAACTAGTTCTATCTTCACATTTCTATTGAACCATGTTCCAATTTTCCATACAGCCAGTCAATCACAGCGCGATATGAAATTGAAATAACTTAAAGATAGGTATTAGTTAAATAATATTATATTTAAAATGATTTATTTGTTTATTCATTACAATTAATTTCTAATTTTTCATTAATGAGGCTGAATAGCTGGCCGGACACAGAAAAAAAAAAAGACAAAATGGCGGGAAAGTGGCAATCAGTCGTTGGTTTTTTCGATTTTTAATTACATTTCCGTACAACAGAGATTTGAATTAACACGTCATGTTTATCAGATTCAAATAGTGATTTAACGCCTAATTTCATAAGAGAAGAGGCTAAAGCAGTAGTGAAATACCTTTTACCGCCTAAATCAGAAGAAAGATACCTACTCAAAAAGCAGTGTTTACCTCGGGGTGAAAGTAACCCATTTAAGCTCGAATTAGCGACCTCGCTTCGCTCGCCCGCCAACTCCTTCTCGGGACGAAATGAGTAAAGGTCATAGCTCACTTACACAACTCTGCTCTCAGCCAGCAAAAAGAATATCATTCAAATATCGGCTTTAAATATTGCTCTTAAGATATATTTTACATTGGCATCAAAAATTAGCAGACAGCTCGCTGCCAGCGAGCTTTCCGCCGTCAGACTGCTCGGTAGTTGACGCCTCGCTGTCCGCACTTTGTAGACGAGCGGTTGGCGCGGTGTCCGCGCGCTCACTGCTAGCAGTCGCCGCGCCGTCGCCGCTCATTCGGTCAGTATCTACACAAAAGAGAGAGCGGTCGGCGGGTGAACAGCTGGCCGCCTGCTAGCTGTCGCCGCGTGGACTGCTGGGTGCCTGCTAGCTGACGCCGCGTGGACTGCGAGCAGTCGTCTTAGTTTAGGGAGGTCTTGGGTAGGAGCGGTGTTGGAGCAGAGTCGTTTAAGTGTGCTATGATTTAGTTTCACCCCTAGTGTAACAATGTACTATTTTACATTTGAGGCGTGCCTCAATTGTAAAAAATATTTTTTCATTTATGGTGTAAGTTACGTCCAAAATTTTCCACTTTTCTAGGTGTACCATGAACACAAAAAATTTGGCCACAACTATCACAAAACGCCGTCCAGTCCCAAGTTAAGCAGAGCTTGTGTTATGAGTACTAACTAGACAACTTATAAACATACTTATATATTTCAAAATACATAATATTATAGATAAATTACACCCAGACACAAAACAAATGATCATGCTCATCACAAACATTTATCCTGGGTGGGAATCGAACCCACGACCTCCAGCATAGCAGTCAGGGCCATAGACCAACAGGCCAATCAAGTAAATGAAGGTAAATGAAAAACTTGAATCGAATATTTTCAGTTTGAACGTAGCATAAGGGTTTTTTTTATTCGGACGTTCGGACTACCGGAAAAATAAAACTCGGCTTTAAAAATAATGCACTTTTAATCACAGGGCGCAGGCTCCTTATTAGTAACAAAATAAATACCGCAACAACCATACACTGGTACTAACTACTTAACGCTACCGGCGACGCGCGCCGCCACGGACCGTGAAGTCACGCGCGTCACGTCACGAGCATCGCGTTTCGCGCGTCACGTCACGCGCGTCACGTCTCGTGCGTCACGTCAATCGCGCCGCGCCCCTCCACGCGAGGGCGCGGCTGCTCTTCAGCTAGCAATACTTCTGTATTGCCCGTCGTTCATATAGTAGGCAACCTACTTAATTTCATAAAGAATATCGTAATATACAAAATACCAATTACATAGATTAAAATTATTGATACAGTCCGTGACCAGCGCCAGCGCCCCGTATCACACACTATCTTATAGTCAGGATTACATGCTTCATGTAATATACTACAAAACTAACCACACATACATACGTATATGTACGTCGCGTGCTCGACGCGAGTCGGCACCACGGAATGTAATGTATCACAATCGGCGAGCTGGGCTCGACAATACTAACATACGTACAATAAATAGAGTATCATGTTATAACTATATACACAATTATACTCCTCGCACTAATATACTCTACCCCGCAGAAATAAATAGAGAGTGCCCGTCACCGGTATGCACGAGCGACGTCCGTCGAGAGGCCAGCGGGGCCAGGAGCGGTCGGCTGGCTAGCGGCGGGCCCGGCGGCGCCGGCGGCGGCGCGGGCCGCGCGCGGGCTATTGTGTCAGCAGCTGCGACAGGTGCGCCGCGATGGCCGCGGCCGCGTCGCCGCCCAGGATGGTGCGGTGCGTGCCGGCCAGCTGCTGCGTGTGCAGCTCGCCCGCGCACACCGAGCGCAGCCCGTAGTCCTCGCCCAGCGTCACGTAGTTGTCGCGCGCCGTGAACAGCGTGACGGGCGCGCGCAGCCGCCCGGTCGGCTTGTAGGTGTCGGCGATGACCAGCTTGCGGTAGAAGGAGTTGGCGGCGGCCTGCAGCGCGTCGGGCCCGTGCGGGCCGGCGGCGGCGCCCACCAGCTCCGTGGTGCGCGCCAGCCGCGCCTCCCAGCTCGGCAGCCGCTCCAGCTCCGCCGATACCTGCGAACGCACACCGTCGTCAACGTACCTACTGATGCTTTTTGCTCCTGACTAGACATAGCTTTCTACACAATAAATACTGGCTAAAGCCCCCCAAAGAAACCAATTGCAAAATATTCACCCATATAAACAAGTGGGTATTTAAATTTACCATAGGACGATTTGATATTTGTAAAATGTTTTGTTAATGTTTAGATAAATAATTTGACTTTAAACGACTTTATTAATTCATAATACAATTGCTCAAATAACTTTTAACACGCAAGGCACGCAAGTCACCGAAAGGGCAATGGAAAGGGAAAATATGCTCGGAGTTTGCTTGCGTGATCAAATCAGAAATGAAAACCACCCAAGGGGCAATGGAAAGGGCTATGCTCGGAGTTTGCTTGCGTGATCGAATCAGAAATGAAGACCACACAAGGGGCAATGGAAAGGGCTATGCTCGGAGTTTGCTTGCGTGTCCGAACCACAAATGGAGACCACACAAGGGGCAAAGTAAAGGGCTATGCTCGGAGTTTGCTTGCATAATCTGATCAGAAATTAAGACATCTACAGGAGAACTTCTGGAGTGGCGACCGCGCACCGGAAGACCCAGCGTTGGAAAGCCTCCTACAAGGTAGACCGATGACTTGGTAAAGGTTGCGGGAATCCGATGGATTCCGGAGGCACAGGACCGTTTACTGTGGCGACACTTGGGGGAGGTCTATGTCCAACAGTGAACGTCTAACGGCTGAATTATGATGATGGTTTACTTCTTAGGTTACTTACTATTCGTGGCTTAAAACTTGTAACTATTTTGGCTCTAGGAATAAGATTTTTGATACAAATTATTAGATATTTGAAATATGTATTAATGTATAACTGACCAACTTACCTTGTTATCAAATTCAAACTGCATAATTACTACTTAGGTGTTTCAAACTTGATTGTTTATGTGTAATTTATGTTAAAGAACTCCGTTCTTTGGGGGGCGGAATGTTCAAGCAAATCAAAGTTAATAAGTTAATGTGCATACCTAGATATACAGCTATAGTTAAACATCGTTCATACAGTCCGCTAAACCTTGTTACTAAGTTAGTTCAAAATAAAAAGTCAAACCGTACACACGCAGTTTTAATACAAATTTACTGTCAATCCAAAAATCAACCTTATCATCTTCAACACTCTCAATTTCCAGTCAGTCAGTTTCTCGCCCTAATAGAAAATTAAAATAATCAAGTTACTCAAGTTAAATAAAACCATTTCAAAAGACGGTCTTCAAGACTGATTACTGGTCGTACGATAACTGCCGGGACAAAAACCTTGTACTAGATAATCCAGGACTACTGTGAAGATAGCTTCTTCATTGATTGATGGCTATTTTTGTTTCATTCAATAAGATTAATAATCTTGATCTATGCACAAAAAAATGTTTATTTACCTCGGATAACCTCTATTAGCCAAGCCTAACTTGTACATCATGGATCGTACATGGTGCGCCCGCGCCCGCACTCACCTTGGAGGCGTCCACGTCCTTGAAGAGCTGCACGAAGTAGGCCAGCGCGTCGGCCTCGTCCGTCTCGGTGGAGCGCGTGGTGCGCTTCTGCTTGCCGCGCGTCGTGTGCGTGGCCACGTAGGCCGGCGAGCCGTCCACCAGCACCAGCCGCGTCTCGCAGCCCGCCTGCAACACACGCAGCGTCACTAGCCTGCCGCGGCCGCCCGCCGGCGCTCCCCGCCCGCGCCTACCTGCTCCAGCTGCAGCGCCATCTCGAAGGCCACGCCCGCGCCGAACGAGTAGCCCAAGATGGTGTAGGGCGCCTTGGGCTGCAGGGCGCGCACGTGCGTCACGTAGTGGCGCGCCAGCGCGGCCATGTCGTCCAGCGGCGCCGCCTGCGTGCACTGCAGCCCGTACACGGGCGCGCGCACCGCCGCCGCCACGCCGCGCAGCAGCTCCACCACGCCCTCGATGGGGTGCACCATGAACACGGGCCGCAGCTCCGAGCCCTGTGGCGCGGCGCTGGGCAGCTTCACCAGCACCTGCTTGGGCATGAGCTCGGCCAGCGCCGAGAACTGCGCCTGGTCGTGCGCGCCGGCGTCCGCGGCGCCGCTCGCCGCGCCCGCCTCGCCGGCCGCGTCCTCGCCACCCGCCATGCCGCGCAGCTTGGAGAACGTGAGGCCGCGGATCTCCTGCACGCCCAGCACCACGTCGTAGCCGCGCTCCAGCGTCTGCTTGATCTCGGCGCCCATGAGCGAGTCCATGCCCAGCTCGGCCAGGTTGGCGGAGTCGGACACCTTGCTGGGGTCCTTGATGCCGAGGATGTTGGCCACGGCGTGCAGCAGGTCCTGCTGCGGCGCCGCGGCGGCGCGCCTCTTGTCGGCCAGCACCATGGACGCGGCCACGGCGTGCGGCAGCGCCAGCAGCGCCCCCAGCGCCTCCATGCACGACGCAATGCGCTGCGGCACCGTGCCGCCCACCACGGCGTCGTCGCCGCCCATGGTGTCGACGATGAGGCCCACCTCGCCGATGGCCCCCCACTGCACGGCCAGGCCGGGCAGCCCGTCGGCCTGCCGCTGCTCCACGATGCGCTCCATGGCGGAGTTGGCGAGCCCGTAGTTGCTCTGGCCGGGGTTGCCGCGCCCGCACGACACGGACGAGAACACCACGAAGTACTCCAGCTCGGGCGCCAGCTCGCGCGTCGCCGCGTCCAGGATCTTAGTGGCTGTGCGCATTCAAAGTATCGTTTTAATTCATTTAGTTCATAATAATCATATTGCACCAGTAATAAATAAACTAATACTCGTAGGTAAAAAAATTAAGCTAGCAGTCTTTATAAACATGATGCTAAATTGGTTAAAAAGAAAACAAAAAGTTCTCATTTCTTTTGTAACACACTCGAAAACTGGCTTACATTAACCTCTATTTTTTTATTATAGTACTATGGCGTACTACTACATACTTTGAGTTTAAATAGTAATAAATGAAAATAAAACTTACTATGATAAAACTTTTTTTAAATAAACACTTAATTAAAAAAAAAAAAGTTTTAATTATTATTGTGAATTGTTTTTGTATTGTACTTATTTGTAATTTTAGACATCTATTGTGATTGGTATTGTATTATTTTTATGATTTGTAATATATAATGTTTAAAAGTTAAATTTTTAGGGGTCAAAACCGAATTGAATTGAAGTTAGAATATGAATTTTAAATGGAATAATGATGCAAATTTTTAAATTAATTATGTAATTGTGTAGTAGAATAAATGGCTTTATTTTTTATTTTATTTAATAGGGCGAGGTGTCGAACACGCATCGTGCACTCACCGTCAGTCTTGGGCTTGGCGACGGCCTGGAAGTCCGCGGGCGTCTGCTTGTCCAGGAAGGCGTCGCGCAGCACGGCGGCCAGGTTGAAGACGCCGCCCACGGGCCCCAGCGCCGCCGCCTCGCGCAGCAGCGCGCGCGCGCCCGCCGCGCTGGTGACGTCGGCCGTGGACACGGCCACGCGCACGCCCGCCTCCCGCCAGCGCCGCACGCACCACGCCTGGTAGCCGGTGCGCACGCCGCTGCGCGAGTTGAGCACGAGGCGCGTGGCGCCGCGCCGCACCAGCCACTGCGCCAGCTCCAGCCCGAAGCCGCCCATGCCGCCCACGAGCACGTAGCTGCGCAAGGGGTGCATGTAGGTGCGCGGGATGGCCGACACCAGCTTGCTGGCGGGCCGCGCGCCCGCCGCCTCCTCGTCGCGCACGCGCAGCACCACCTTGCCGATGTGCTTGCCCGTCGCCATGTACCTGCCGCGTGCCAATAACGTTAACACGACTGCTATATCTACACGAACTTTAACGTTTATACTTGAAATCTTTATGTAAACGAGTGTGAACTTTAAGAACGTTATATATTGAACTCGTCCACTTTACGAACACTATACGAAAAAGTGAATTAAAAATGTTTTTATTTGTGATTAGGTATAAAGGTTTCTTGAAGTTTTGGTAATTTATTACCAAAACTGCTGGCTGGTAGAAATTGCCCTGTACAATAAGACCGCCTATTGTACACTTATTTTTGTTAAATATTATTCTATAGTAAGTTAACCAAAGGTCCATCCAAAGGTTGTCTTATTCTTTTAACCTTTCGAATGTCTTAAGTTACACTGTCCGACATAAGGTAATTGTCTTTCTATTGTGTCTGTAATTACGACATTCAAAGAGTTAAATAGTTGTAGAGTTGTTGGGAGTTTGTCCTGTATTTTTGTTTATTTGGTGTACAATAAAGATTATAATAAATAAATAAATAATAATAATAAATAATATTTTTTTCAAGATGGTTACAACTTGCAAAAAGAAGGCATTTGCAATTAGTTTGGTTCGTTCATTTGAAATTAGCCGTATTTGGACCCAAAACAGATTATTGGTAAAAACTGTAAAACGATGTAGAGTTAAGCGGTGTTACCTGAAGGCCTGCTCCAGCTGGTGGTCGGAGAACACGGTGGCGGGCAGCGGGCGGACGGCGCCGGCGGCGATGCCGTCCGTGACGCAGCGCACCACGGCCGCCTTGTCGCTGTCCTCCGAGTCGGCGTCGAACAGCGCGTCCAGCAGGATGCCGTGGAACGTGGTGTTCTTGAGGAACACGGACATGCCGAGCGCCGTGTCGTTGGACAGGTCCAGCTTGCCGATCTCCAGGAAGCGGCCGCCCTCGGCCAGGCAGCGCACGGACGCGTGCAGCTTGTCGGCCGCCAGCGAGTTCAGCACCAGGTCCACGCCGCGGCCGCGCGTGCGCCGCTTCACGAGCTGCTCGAAGGACGTGTCGCGCGAGTTGCCGATGTTCTCGGGCGGCAGGCTGGGGAAGCGCTGGCGCAGGAAGGCGCGCTTGTCGGGCGTGCCCACCGTGGTGAACACGGTGCAGCCCGCGTGCAGCGCGATGGCCACGGCCGCCTGCCCCACGCCGCCCGTGCCCGCGTGCACCAGCACGGACTCGCCGCGCCGCATGCGCCCGCGCACCGCCAGCGCGTAGTACGCCGTGGCGTACGCCACCGGCACGGTGGACGCCTCCTCCAGCGACCACTTGGCAGGCACCTCCCACAGGAAGCCTTTGTCTGCCATGACGGTGCTGGCCAGTCCGCACGCCGCTACCATACCCATCACGCGCTTGCCGTCAGATGATCGTCCGCTGAACTCCAAACCAAGAATACACTCCTGAGGGCGAAATATCATAATATTATTGCACAAATACTTCATTTTCAAATAGATGTTGTGGTCTCAGACATAACTCGCCACATGATGTGTTAGTGACTCGACAACGGATCTCAATCGTCTGTGTTACCATTTGTGTGTGTTTGATCATCGATTTTTTATTTTATAAAAGTTCATCTTTTCTAGATAAAAATTTCTCTATACTATCCTTGTTAAAAATATAACGTCGTCCAATTCAAATATTATTATAGTAGGGTCGATCGGCGGGTGACTGACCTGACCGGCGAGGTTTCCGGGCAGCGCGTCGGGCGGCAGCTTGCCTGTAGCCAGCATGATGTCGCGGAAGTTGAGCGGCGCGCAGTACACGCGGCAGAGCTCCTCGCGCGGCGCCGCCGGCCGCTCGGCCGCGTAGCGCAGCGGCGCCTCGATCCAGCGCAGCGACGACAGGTCGCCGCGCGTCAGCGTGTTGACGTAGGCGTGCTCCACCTGCAGCTGCGCCTCGGCCGCGCCGCCCAGCGGCAGGTGGCGGTAGCAGCCCCACACGCCGGCGCGCAGCACGTTCACGGCCAGGTCGCGCCGCACCTGCGCGGCGTACGGCGCCGCGTCGGGCCGGAAGGGCTCGCGCGCGCCCGGCAGGTAGTAGCAGCGCAGCGCACGCCCGCCCGCCTCGCCGCGCAGGCACGTGCACAGCCCCAGCACGCCCGAGCTGGCCGTGCGCGCCACGCAGTACACGCGCATGTCCTCGCTCTCGGCGCGCGCCATGGCGTCGCGCAGCGCGTCCACCCAGGCGTACGAGGTGTCGTCGGCCACGTCGATGACCACGTGGCGCTCCGGCACGGCGGGTGTGCGACGCAGCAGCACGTACTCGCAGCTGGCCGCCACCTGGCGCGACACGCACTGCAGGCCGGCGCGCTCCAGCATGTCGCGCGCGGCACGCTCGTCCAGCGCCTTGTGCGGCTCCTCCAGCAGCAGCATGCCGGCCTCGCCCAGCGCCGCCGCCAGGTGCTCCAGCGTGGCGGCGCCGTGGCGGCTCAGCACGTCGGCCGCCAGCACCAGGTGGCAGTCGCTCTCGATGGGCGCGCTCTTGCCGTCCTTGGGGAACACCTTGACGCCCAGGTCCTTGACGGCGGCGGCGTAGGCGGCGGGAGCGGGCCCGGCCGCCAGCGACGCGTCCACGCGCACCTGCGGCTCGGCCTCCAGCACCTGCAGCGCCTGCGGCGTCAGAAGCGCCTCCGGCGGCCGCTCCAGTGCCGCCTCGGCCACCTTGAGCTTGAGCGCGCCCGCGTTCTCCAGTACCAGCTGCAGGCTCACGGTGAGCGCGTCCCGCTTGGAGCGCGACGTGTCCTCGGTGGCCACGGCGGCGTTGTCGTACGGCAGGAACACGTACTTCTCCAGCTTGGGCGCGTTCTGCGCGTTGGCGCGGCGCGGCGCCAGGCTAGTCTTGACGCCGCGGAACTCGATGCCGCCCGCGCTGATGACGTCGATATCGCGGTGCATGCGCACGGGCAGCGTGCCGCCCGCGCCTATCTTGGCCACGGCCTGCAGCTGCGCGGCCGGGTCGATGAGTGCGCGCTGCAGCCGCGTGGGCAGGTACAACTCGCGCGTGTCCACGCCGATGATGCCGAACTGCAGCATGGTATCCATGAAGGAGATCCAGTTGTCGTCCCAGGCCAGCTCGCCACACGTGCCGCGCGGGTCGGAAGTGCGGATGCCGCGGAAGATGCCGCTGTAGTTATAGCCGCGCAGACGCAGCTCCTTGTAGATGTCGTCGGTAACGAGCGGCAGCAGCCCCTCTTCTTGGCGCGGCGCGGACTCGTCTAGGTCGCGCAGGCGTTCGGCGGCGGGCTCGTCGGCCAGGCGCACCGTACCGGTCACCACCACGGCGCCACCCTCGCATACGTCGAACTCGCCCGTGCCGTCCAGCACGTTGATGAGGAAGCGCACGGGCGTGTCGCGCGACACGATCGTGGCGCGCCGGAACTGGATGTTCTCCATCACGATAGGAGTCTCCTCTGGCTTCCTGTTGTTGAGCTTCGCCATAGTTCTCCACACGAGGGTCTGTAAGCATTCAATTGAGATTAGAGTCCGAGTCCAGCTCGCAGGTCGGCGTCGGGCCGCAGCGGGGCTCGCTCACCAGGTAGCCGGTGGCCGGGAACAGCACGCGGCCGTCGATGTTGTGTCCGGTGATGAAGCTGTCGTCGGCGCGCGACACGTCGTACTCGATGACGTTCTCGCCCGAGCGCGACGCGTTGCCGAAGTGCGCCACCTGCCACTCGAGGCGGTGGTCCCAGCGCACGCGCGACGCCAGGCCGGGCGTGCCGCGCGGCACCGGGAAGGGCACGGCGGGGTACAGGCGGCCCACGGCGGGCTGCGCGCCGGCCGCGAACAGGCGCCCGGCCGCCGCCAGCAGGTGCGCGCAGGCGTCGGCGGCGTCGCGGCGCACGAGCGGCACGTGCGCGGCGCCGGCCCGGGCGCGCTTGAGCACGGCCTGCAGCAGCGCGTGCGGCGCCACCTCCACCACGATGGCGCGCTCGGGCACCTCGCGCACGGCGTCGGCGAAGCGCACGGGCGACAGCAGGTTGTTCACGTGGTAGTTGGCGTCGCTGAGCTTGGCTGCGGACAGAACGCGCTCGTTATCACCCGAACTATCTTGATTCGGTAACCACATATAGCACTTCGCGATGTTCACTAAAATACCGAGTGACGAACGATAAATTGTAAGATCTAGTCACAGCATACATAAAAAACATTTGAAGTTTTATTTGTAATGAATAAGATCAAAAATGGTTAAGGTCGGTTTTAAAAATTCTTTCAGTAGTAGAATGGTATTTATAAATCTGTGACAGTATATTATAGGCTTATAGAATACACGTTTAAACCAACTACTCGATATGCATTCGTCTGGCCGACTATTAATGTCGATAAAAATTTGTAATAAATTATCCGAACCACGAAACGGAAAAAAAGATCGCCGTTTTTATATTATAAAAAAAAAAAAAAACTATTACTTAGTAAATGCTAACATAGCGTAACTGAATATTTAAATGATAAATCTATACAGCTCGCAAAATAATAATTTATATAAATAGTTTGTTCTAATAATAAGTTAGTTTGTAAGTCCTGTTCATCCATTCTATTGTATTTGCTGTGTGCACCATGGTCCACGATTGTGTCCAATGTTTTCACCTACCACGTACATTGTGGAATGCAATCAATAATAAAGTACTGAGTTATTACGAAAATAATTTGGTTATCCAACCCGGGTGGCGAAAACTCACACTACGCCTCTAAATATAAATTATCTACGGTCTTTCAGGTCAACACCGGCCGAATGCACCAAATATACTTGTATTTTTTTTATTGATGTAAACTAGTGCTTGACTGCGATCCCACCTGAGTGATGATGACAATTGGCGCACTAGGGTCAACTCACACCGAAAGAGCGGCGAAGGGCAGCGCAGTTTCAGTGTCATATGAATTTTAACTTTATTTTCATTTCTATAATACTTATTATCGCATGAGAAACACGAACGAAAGAATTCCCCGGAATTCCTGCGGCGCCGCGGACATCCGCGCGACTCGTTCGAGTTTCTCATGCTTCTTCTTTTTCTTCTTCCTTCCCTGGTCCCATTATTTGGGGTCGGGTCTCCTCACTTTCCTGCGCCAAGTGGCTCTATCTTGGGTTGTCAATTTTGGCAACTGGGCTTTCTTGAGGTCGCCCTAAGCCTACCAGAACAAAAAAGAGGTAGAGCCTCTTTTTTGTTCTGGTAGGCTTAAGGCGATTTGGACCACGTGGTCCTTACTACGTCTTTGGACGTGTCCATACCAACGAAGGCGATTTTCAGTCATCTTTTCGGAGATCGGTGCGACTTTGAAGCTCCCCCGAATGTGTTCATTTCGCACTCTGTCAAGTCTAGTCACACCCCCCGCCCATCTTAGCATCTTCATTTCGTTGGTATGGACCTTTTGTTCATGCGTCTTCTTTACTGTCAAACATTCGGAGCCATACAGTAGCGCTGGACGGACTGCTGTTTTATATACTTTACCCTTTGTTTTTATTGGGATACGTGGGTCGCACAGTACACCTGTTAGTGACCGCCATTTCTGCCAGGAGACACTGATTCTATGAGTCACATCGGCGTCGACGTTAGCGTCTGTTGTGAGCATGGAGCCAAGGTATTTGAATTTCTCTACCGTGGCAATAGGAGTCGATCCAATGTAGATAGTCTCTGGTACCTTGATTCCACTGAAAGAGCACTTCAGGTATTCGGTTTTGCTCCTGCTAACCTGAAGGCCATACCGTTCCAGGGACTGTGTCCACGTATTTAAAAAGTCTTGCATGTGTTCCGCGTTGTCAGCGGCCAGAAGAATGTCGTCTGCGTATAGCATAGTCCACGACAATGGGGACGGTATATCCTTGGTAAGATAGTCCATCACCAAGTTAAATAAAAGCGGACTGAGAGCAGAACCTTGATGGACGCCCACCCTGACCTCGAATGCATCACTAACCCCTGCCAGGCTTCGAACTCTTGTGCTAGCATTATTGTACATATCCCTGACTAGGTCAATATAATACTCTGGTATATTTTGAGCACGAAGAGCCTGCCAAACTAACTTACGTGGTACTCGATCGAATGCTTTCTCGAGGTCAATGAATGTTAGGTGTAGGTCCTTTTTGTTGATTCTGTATTTCTCCACCAGTATTCTGATTGCTTGAATAGCGTCAGTGGCCGATCTAGATGCTGTAAAGCCAAACTAATTAGGAGATATTACAGAAATATCAGCGAGACGTCTATCGATAATTCGTTCCCATATTTTAAATGTATGTGAGGTTAGTTTTATTCCTCTGTAACTTTCACACTGTGCCACATCGCCCTTGTTTTTATAAAATGGAACTAAGTAGCTTTGGCGCCACGACTCAGGAATGCGTTTGGTGGCCAGAATTATGTTAAATAATTTTGTTAGCCAGGTTACGGCTATTGGACCAAGACGTTTTCAAATCTCCACTGGTATCTCGTCAGGGCCTGTAGCTTTTCGGCTTTTCATTTTAGCCAACGCAAGTCTAACTTCGGCTACATTTACTTCGGAAATTGGTCCATTTGTGGGCTCGCACCTTGCTGGATCTTCATTTGGGAATTCCTCATTAAGAAGTTCTTTATAATACTCGAACCATCTGTTCCTAATTTCTGCATCACTTGATAATAATATTTGTTTTTTACTTTTTATGTACTTATTAACTTTAATATCCATAGTGGCCCTATGCCTAAATTTTGCAATTTTAAGTATTTCTTCTGCAGTTTTAGCGTTTTATAAATTATTATAAAATGTGTTATTGCTGATTTCTCGCTCCTGCGCTATGCATCTCTTTGCAACTTTTTTTGCCTCTTTATATTTGATCCTATCCTCGTCTAGATGTGAGTTTTGCCATGTTTTAAAGAAAACTTTCTTATTGGCTAGAGCCTCTTTCACCTTATCATTCCACCACGTAGGGTCTTTTCCTTTACCAAGAGGGCCTTTGGAGACTCCTAAGATCTCTGCTACTTTTATTCTACACTCTACTTCGAAGTTAGACCACATGTCTTCAGCTTGTTCATAAGTTGCCCTTACGTCGTTTTTGAGATATTCCTGTACCGCAGCAAGTAGTGTTTCACCTTTGGAGCTATCTAAATCTTTCCATTTAGTTCTAGGTGTTCTGTCAATTACAGTTTTAATTGACTTGGGCAGAACGTACACGGCCACAAGTATGCGATGTTGTGAAGTCAGTGCTTCGCCTGGTATTACTTTGCAGTCCTTGAACTTTTTCTTGACAGACAGATCCGAGATGATATAATCTATCTGTGAGGTATGGCCTGCACTTTTATAAGTGATTAGATGCTCTTGTTTCTTTTTGAAATTTGTATTTATCAGCGTTAGTTCGAGTTTCTCATGCGATAATAAGTATTATGGTAATGATAATAAAGTTAAAACTCATATGAAACTGAAACTGCGCTCCGCTTCGCTGCTCTTCGCCGCTCTTTCGGTGTGAGTTGACCCCTAGTTTATTAAGAGCACGGAACAGTAAAAACAGTGGAAGAAGTAAGTAGGCGTGGCACTGTCGCCGCTAGTAAGAACCGCGTTGCGCACTTGCTATTCAAGCGCCCTCATTCTGTAACTAGACTGCGCAACATAATAATTAACGAAAAATAATATTAAATGCCTTATTGTCCCATGCTTTACTTTAAAAACCATAGTCGGGCTTTAAAGTAAAGCATGGAGGTGTATCATACCACCGAAAAGTATTATTTTCGGATTTATTTTATAAAATGAAAAAATAAAATTACGTGAAACATTGCGTGACTTTATCGATAAAATCAATATGTATTACATTGCCTTTATAAAATAAAAGTAATTATAGTTTAATAGTTTTTGTAAGTAATATAATACAGATCATTATTAAATTAATGTAGTGGTATGATATTTGTGATGTATTTTAAATAAATTTAGTTAAAGAGTTAGGAACAGCATAAGGCGTTTGAATTATACTTAATATTCTTATGTTTAACAGTGGGCGATGACGATGATTTCAGCTGAGATGATGATAATTGATGTACTATGCAAATAAGTACCCTTTTTACTACGTTTAAAAATTGCCTTTAATCATATTAACTTCATTATTTTAATACTATCACACTACCGCATTATTATAGCATAGATTGTTGATATTAAAGTTGCATTCCGTATAAAAAATTTTTTGCACTTCGTCTACGCCCTGTTTTTGTTTTCAGCCAATCATATTTTTGGGTTTGCAGTAAGAGAAAATTGCAAATGTATGAGTTTGGCGATACCGGTTCTGGAACAAACATTTTCTCAAGCTACTTCCACTGTTTTTACTGTTCCGTGATTAAGTACCTATTCTCTCTAGCCTTGAAAACACATTTAAAATTATAATCTTACTTCAAGTATCTTAATCGACGAATCTGAGTATCGAATTTTTATCATCGTATGACGTGTGATAAGTATGGAGGCTTACCGAGATCAGAGTTCCACTGGTCGCGCGGCAGTGACGATGATATCCAGCGCTTGGAGCGCGGCTTGGGGTCCGTGATGACCTTCTCCAGGCTGCGGCGCAGCAGCGGCGCGGCCGTGGCGATGTACTTGCTGTGGAACGCCACGCCCGAGCTGTTGACGCGCCGCGCGAACGTGCCCTCCGCCGACAGCGCCGCCACGAACTTCTCCAGCGACTCCACCGGCCCTGAAATCTACACCGACCACATCACATTGAGCTCGCTGGCTCGTTGACGTCACCGCGCTGTGGTCGCAAGGTGCGGCAATCGCGCACTTACCGTAACGCTGTCTTCGGCGTTGTGGCAAGCGGGCACGACGTCGGGCGGGCAGCGCGCCTCGCACTGCTCCCACGACAGCCCCACGGCCGCCATGGCGCCCGGGGCCAGCTTGGCGTCCACGATGCTGCGGCCGCGCCAGTACGCCGCCAGCACCGCCTGCTCCGCCGTCAGCGTCTCGTCCGCGTACGCGCAGCCTGCGGCGGACCAGTCGAGTCAGTCGTGCGCTCCGACAGTGCACGCGCATTGCGCCACGCTCGCTACTCACCGATCTCGCCGACCGAGTGGCCCACGATGCCGTCGGGCCGAATCTCCATGGCGCGCAGCACGTCCACCAGCGCCACCTGCACGGCCGCGATGGACACGAACGAGTTGATGACGTCGTCGAAGGCGGCCTGCGGCGCCTCGGTGATGATGTTGATGAGGTCGATCTTGTGCGGCCGCAGTGCTGCTGCCGAGCGGTTGATGCTGGCCGCAAACACTGGCAGCTGCATTAGCATCTTAGCCATGCCGGGCCACTGCGAGCCCATGCCCGAGAACACGAACCACACCGGGCGGGGGTCGCCGCTCTCCATTTCGATGCACTCCTCGATGGGCGGGTCGGTGAGCACGGCGAACCCCCGGTGCGAGTGGCCGGGGATGTTGTACTTGTGCACGGCGTCGAGCAGCGCGTGCAGGCCCGCGTCGTGGCGGTGCTGCGCGGCCAGCGCCGTGAGCTCCCGCACGGCCTCCTCGGTGCGTCCGGACGCCAGCACGACGCGCGGCGCCGCGTACCGCGCCGGGCTGCGCGCATCTCCGCCGCCCGCCTCCGACTCGAAGATGACGTGCGCATTGGCGCCACCGAAACCGAACGAGTTGATGGCCACCAGCCCCCCTTCCCACGGCATGTTGCGATCCACCACCTGCATGCACGCACACATCGCAATTTTAAAACGTTGCATGGATCACAATTACAATTCGCACACGAACAAATACATATTAAGACCAAGACACCGTGCTTTGATAGCAATATTTTGTTATTTCCAAAGAATTTTTTTTATTACTAAAGATCCCCTGGGAGTCTTTACATCATAAATCATATTTACATCAACTCTATTTTTGCACAATCCCGCTTTTAAATATATATATCAACGATTGCATCACTGTTTAACCTCAGGTAGGATTGCAGCCACGCACTAGTACCTAGTAATAAGGGCTTTCCAAAAAAAAACTCAATTATTTATTTTGGAGTTTGTTTTTTTTTTTAAGTTATTTATTTTATTTTTCACTTTTAGTGGTGGAACCACATGATTAAGTAAAAAAAAGTAAACTAAAATGAAATGGTGAGCGGCAGCAGAGAACTTTGTGTCGCACCTATAAGATTGTCAAAATACCCATAATTATTCAATTTTCCCATTGCTTTAGAATTAGCAAATAAAGTATAAATAAATAAATAATATAATAATATAGTGTATATAATAATATAGTGGGAGTCAAAATAAACCAAAAAAGTTATGCACAAATTGATAAATCCAAATATATGGAATTTGAACATAATTCGTGTATTGAGAGTATATCAGTGTGAATTTCACACATGTGCAGCACCACTTCCAAGCGCATGGTCGTGCCGTCGTGTTGTGACAACTGTGACCATACGCCACGTGATGTGCGTGCGATGTGCGGTCGCAACAATCCCGGAAAAGTCAGAAAGAAGAAAGAAGTTTAAGATTTAAGATCTTCACTAATTTTAAATGGGACTACCCGGGTGCAGAACTTTTCCAAAGAAAAAAGAAAAATCGAAAAACATTTGACGAAGATATCGCTGAACAAGATAAAAAAAAAATATTCAGACGACTTTAGGGGGTGATAAACTCCGTTTTTAAAAATCAAATGATCCCTTCTGGTTGTACCCACAGTCATAGTCCTGCCCATCGACATGTTCGAAATGTGGATGAGATCCGGTAGCAATAAAGACACCAAAACTGTATCTGTGTTGCTGTTTTTCAGCAAGGTGATTGAAAAAGTAATGCTCAATTATTTTAACACCAATAAAATATTACACGAGTAGCAGTACGGTTTGACTTCGTTTGACCAAGGAACTGCTAGTGTTACCTTATACATATTTGCAGTGTGGAAACAGGCCTAAGATGAGATTTTTTGTGTTTCACTTTTTTGAACTTTCAAAGGTATTTGATTGCGTTATTCAGGAAAACTTGCTTTTAAAGAAAGAACATTACAAATCTGCTGAACTTGCACTAAGCTTTGTGAACCCTAATTTAAATGGCAGCAGCAAGGTCAAACATATGGTTAACAAGGTTTAATAGTCCCAGAAATGGGTGTACCACAAGGTTCAATATTGGGTCTTTTTAGTATGTATTAATGATCGACCACACCTTATAACAAAACAATCAAGCGCTGATATGCAATACACAACGTACCTGGATCCTGCCATCGCTGAGCGCCGGGATGTCTGGGTTGGGGTTTTTGTAGTGCAAGTTGGCGGGAATGACGCCGCGCTCCATGGCCACCACCACCTTGGCGACAGAGCACAGGCCGGAAGCAGGCTCCGAGTGGCCCATATTAGACTTCACCGAGCCCAGTAGAAGCGGCTTCTTGCGCCCCTTGCAGAACAGCTCGGCGATGGCGTTCACCTCCTGCGGGTCGCCCACCTGCGGACAGCGAGCACGGCTCCTTGTACTTAGAGTAACAGGACACGTCAAATGCAGATCATCACAAACCGCTGCTAACTTGCGCAAGGCATCCATGTGTTACATGATCAATATAATGAGGCAGCAGCAACAAACGTTTAGTTCATGCAGATCAAAACCGGCATGTCAGTGGTTGGCGAGTGTTACCTTAGTGCCGGTGCCGTGGGCCTCGACGTAGGCGACGTCGCAGGGCCGCAGCTTGGCCTCTGCGAAGGTTTCTTCGGCCAAGCGACGCTGCATGTCGCCGGATGGGAAAGTGATGCCCTGGTCCTTGGCGCCGTCCGTGTTGACACGCAGGCCGCGCAGCGTGGCATACACGCGCCGCGCCGCGCTGCGCTTCTGCAGTAGCACGGCCACGGCAGCCTCCGAGCGCACGTAGCCGCGCCCACTGGCGTCGAAAGCAGCGCAGCGGCCCTCGGGCGACAACATACTGAGCCGGTGGAAATTTAGCGAGTTGGCTGGCTTCAGGCACAAGTTGCAGCCCGCCACGATGGCGGCATCACAGTGGCCGGCGCGGATGGCCGTGGCGGCCTGCGCCAGCGCGAACATAGAGCTGGAGCACGCCGTGTCCACCGCGAACGACGGCCCCTTGAGGTCGAAGGTGTAGGATATGCGGTTGGGGAACATGGCGCGGCAGCAGCCCGTGAGCGCGTAACCATTGATCTTGTCGGGGTCCACGGTCCACATCTCCTCAGTTTCGGAGTTGGACACGCCCACGTAGACGCCGGTGCGCGAGCCACGCAGCTCGGCGGGGTTGACGCCGGCGTCCACGATGGTCTCGTGCGTCAGCTCCAGCAGCAGGCGCAGCTGCGGGTCCATGAGGTGCGCTTGCTTGGCGTGCACGCCGAAGAAGGTCGCGTCGAAGTGCGCCAGGTCCTTGAGCTTGCCATTGCGTTCCGGAAGACCGTGCAATCCTGCAAAAACAATTTACTCAGTGTTTAGGTACATATATTTCCAATGTCTTCTGTTATTTATAATATTGACCTAACATGGAAGTTCAAGTTCGATCTTTTGCTTACTAAGTAAAGGAATATTCTTAGGCGTGTCTAATACAAATATTTTTTTGCCAGTAAATCCTTTTTCAATACACTCACTCGAAAACCCGCTCTTATCCCACCACTTACACGCTCGCAATAGGCTATTTTCCGCACTGGTGCAGAAAAATGCGCGTGCTCTCCCCTGCCATAATTTTATTACATTTACCGTATCAGGCTGGGCGCGCGTCGTCCCCCACGAGTCGCCGGTCAACTCCCGTTTATTCATTTCAGTGAGCGTATTGAAAAAAGTCGTTTGAAACGCGTGCAAATTTCTCACAGCAACTCCATCGGCTCCAACGGATTCCACCTCGGTCAATGACAAACGTTCTGCTTGTATCAAAATGTATTATTAATAACTCAAATAATCTGATTTCATTTTTATTGTGATCCACCGTTGTGATCAGATAGCCATATGAATACAGAATAGAAGTGCGTTAGCGTGCTCGTCTGACTCCCACCGCAATCGATTCCAGTCTGTGCCAGTCTTCCTTCCCACCCACTAATTAGCTCATTCAACTATCCTCGACAGTCGAGTTGAAGAAATTATTTTTATGAAGCAGGAAGTTCATCATGTCATCATGCCACATGTTTCATGTGAAAAATAGCAATACGTGGAAACAATTTATTGTGATATCACTCTTGAATGAACAGTGATCACTTTCAGGATTCTCGTTTATTTGCATGATTAAATACTTGGATATTACGCACTAGCGGGTGTGATCATTACATTTTGCCGAATGTGTTTGTTTATCGGCGAACTATCTAAACATGGCCGGCGTGTCACAGTCGCACGCGGAAACCTAACAAAAGTAAATATTTACTATATTTCCTGCTAACACGATGACATAATTTATGACAGGTTTGACGAGTAAGATCTTTGTTAGCTTTACAGAGATAGGTATCACGAGTCACGCCAGTGTGAGTGCGCGGTGACGCACGGCGCATCACGCCACCGCGGGAGCGCGCGGGGCCGGCCGCCACTCGCACTCGAGGCGGCGCGCAGCGCGCTGTGGTCGCCGCGCCCGCTCGGTGCTCGCTCGTCTAACGGTGAAAGCCTCACAATGGACGCGCGGCTGATGCCGTTGACACTAGTCATTCATTCGCGAACAATTGGTTAAACGTGCCGATATGTGGGCGATGTCTACTTTGACTGTATACCTACTGGCTGGACACTATTTTAAATTAAAACATTACTCATGTAGTCCAGATCGTTACGTTTCGAGATTCGTATGCAATGAACGCCGCACAAACCTGTGGCGAAGGTAAGGTGAAAGAGGATCTTCCTTTCACCACATATATTTGTGTAGGTACTGGTTGCATTTTTGAGGCAAATACCTAACTGTTGTAGAAATAAGAATCCTAGATCAAAAGTTTTACAGGAAATGAACAATGGAAAAAACCTCGGTAAACAGACACCAAAAAATGATTTGTAAGATTGTTAGAGATCGATCTGTCAAGTGTCGGGTGGTTAGTCTATGATGAGCTGATGCCAGATACCAGACGTTATCATTTGTTTAAAAAGTCGGTAAACTAATAGCGGTGAGTCAAGCGATCGCAGATGACCTCGCTGATTGCCGCAGCCGGCGCGCTGCGTCACAGTCTCGCACGCAACTTGCCGATCTTGTGGCACTACACGAAGAATCACTAGACCCAAATAGCAGTGGTGTGCTGCTGTAAGGGTGCGAGCTACTGGGATGCTGACAGTACGACTTACGAGCATAGCCCGTTTCTGCAAATCTTATGGTACAATACGGCCAACGTAACTTGAAATATAATCTAATCCGTCATTTTCGAGAGATGTTAGCCACCACAAAATTAATAAAAATAGTACATAGGTGTTTTTCATGACGAGTTCGCAATACCGTTCAGATTGTTGACGAGTAATAACGACTCCATTCCGATATCATGGTGTTTCTCAAATTCCCGAGATATGTTTTACAGTTTATTAATTATTTTTTTTCGGTTGGTAAAAATCATATAGATGATATCCCCCGCCCTTGGGCGGAGCGGGGGATAGTGTCAAACTCTTACTGACTAAAAACCCTCCCCGTCCCTTCGTTGCCTTTCATACAGGAGCCGAGCCTCCCTTTCGGAAACAGACCCTCGGCTCCAGTAGACTTCGACCCCGCTGGGCTGCTGTTGCTGACAGCTCCTTGAGGCGCACAGGAGCATTGCGAGCTGTCGACGACTTACAGCATTTTGGTTTAATGCTCTAAGACTTACGCGGTTATCCCACTGCCACGCACTACGGAGCATGTACTTGCTCAGTGCTGAACTGCATCATCGTGCGGGTACAGTACGCAGTCTCGCGCGCGTAGGTGCGTGTTGTAAATTCACGCATGCTGTGACTCATTTCATTCATAGGCGTCCACTGCGGTGACAGTGCAATGCAGAGCTGCTGTTATACTAACTGTATAGTTTTTGTACAGTATATGAATAACATTGCTCGCTGTCCGCAAGCCCGCGCCTACGGTGGCCAAAAATCAGGATCGGAATCCCAGCAGCAGCTGGAGCGTGAGCGCCGTTGCCTGATGCGGTCGTTTGCCTCTTTTGCTAGCATTACTATTTCGCAGATTCTCTTATTTTTAAAGTAGACAGAAAAGATGGTGTCTTGCATGTCAAAGAGAATCTGGCTGTCCTTTCGAAATGGTTTGCAGCTAATAATCTCTTATTAAATGCAAATAAAACTAAACGTATAAAGTTTTCACTGCCAAATGGCCCTCAAGTTGACGTCAATCTAATTCTTGACAGCAAAAAATTGGATGTTATTACAGAAACCGTGTTTTTGGGTATAACTATCGATTCTAAACTGCAGTGCGGTGCTCATATTAGAACTCTCTCGGAAAGGCAATTGACAGATGTAGCTACAGCTAGGTTAGTTTACTATGCTTATTTCCACAGTATTGTCTTATGGCATTTTACTGTCGGGATCTGCAGCTGATGTAGACTCAATTTTCATATTACAAAAGAGAGCAATCTGGGCTATTTATAAAATGGGCCCTCGCGAGTCACTCAGAAATAAATTCAAAGAAATCGATATACTTACTCTGCTTCTTGGAAAGCATTTTGTAGCTATGTTCGTAAAAACATAGGACTCTTTAAAATTAGAAGCGATTTTCACAACAAAAATACACGTAGTAAATACGAAATTTGTCTTACCCAAATGGAGACTAGCTAAGACTAGCAAGTCATTCTTAGTAAACAGAAATCGCCTTTATAATAAGCTGCCAAAGGCGGTAACTAAACTTAGTGAGGGAAAATTCAAATCTCACAAGGTTAACTGACTATGTCGAAGACACGCTTGTTTGGCGATGACTACCTCTGCCCATGTGGCCCCCTGGGAAATCAGCAATATTTACTCTATTAACTGCTCCACCTTTGTTTTAATAATTATATATACATTTTTTTTTTCTCTGACACATTGCTTTTGCAATATTTTTTTTTTATTATTTATGTTTCAACTGTCTTAAATGTGTTAGTAATTTGTTTTGTTAACATTTTATTGATAGTTGTAATTATTATATTTTTCCTGATTTCTTTTTTTTTATATAGCCTCTTTTTGTAATGTGAATGTGAGAATACTTTATACTCCACGAACTCTTAGACTATTTCCTATTACGACTTACTTTGTTTTTACTAAAATAATGTTCATTGTGCTTTTGTGTACAATATTTGACTGGTCTACACTGTTCTTACATAATATCTATCAATATTGTAATACCAACCACTTTTTTTTTAAAAGAGTAACCATGGAGTTTCTTCCCGGTTCTTCTCCATAGGAAACGACCAATTTGGAACCGTGCACTAGCTTCTGACGTTTTTTATGTGCCCATGTAAGCCTATGTGAAATAAAATATTTTTGACTTTGACTTTGAGAAGAAGGCGACCGCCTGCCACTCTTCCTCTCTCCGGACCATGGCCTGTACTAAGGCCATGCGCGAGAGATCGCCGCCGCCGATCGCCCCCATATGGACACGGCGATGCTCTGCCCAAGCAGAGCACACCTCTACCGTGTGCTCTACCGTGTCCTCAGGGCGCTCCACACAGTGGCGACACCCGGGCGTCACTTCCGCACGAATCCAGTGCAGGTACCACCCGAACTTATCATGTCCAGTGAGAACCTGCGTCATGCGGAAGGTGAACCCGCAGTGAGGTCTTTCCAGCCACGCCTCAAAGAGGAGACTTACCACCATAATTGTGGCGTGCCCAGCACTGGCTTGCGATAGTCGCTGACGCCATTCCACAATGAGGTCCCGCCGGAACCTGTCGCTGTAGCGGACTTTCGCCCCGGCGTTGCATCTCCAGGGATATTACAGTTATAATAATAAGTTGTAACGCGCCACATCAACGACACGACTTTTGTGCTCCTCTAATCTGTGCATTCAGTCGTAAACTCGTAATGCACACTCTAGTGATCTAGACTTAGTCGCCAGTCGCGAACTCACGGTACCTACTAGCATCAATCTACAAGAAACAGCGAATACTACTCAGTTGTGGGGGCGAATTTCTGCGCTACAAATGGCGTTGAATAGTGTTATAAAATGGGAAAAGGGCTTAAATGAACACAATACCCTACGAACAGTTTCAGATTGGTTTAACGTAACGCGTTCAAAGGCACGTTAGGGTCTAAACAGACGGACCGCATTCCAGCTGCAAATTGCAGTTTGAATGTAGTTGACACGACTGCAATAGAACTGCAAACCAAACGTGCGGTCCAATTGCGGTCGTATGAACTGCACACCGACTGCATCCGAACTGCACCATACACGGGAGGGCGGAGCGTGCGGGCGGATAGGTATGATGCAGTTATATAGTGCGGCGTGATATCTTAGAATAGTCTAATAAGTATATATATATACTATTACTAAGTATATATATATATATATATATTAATTAAGGTATAAAGAAGAAAATGCCTGGCCTGTAATGCCTAGTTGAGAATGCCTAGTTGCATTAAGTCCGCCTATGTGCCACTATTGTACATGAAGTTTAAATTAATAAATAAATAAATAAAACCCCAATTCATTATTAAAAACAAGGGTTTAGTCGGAGTGATATGATCATGACTAATAAATATTACCAAATATTAAAGTTCATATTTCGCAAATCGGCAATAAAGTTAATTCTATTTCTATTCAATGGGTACAATCAAAAATGATCGTAATTCGTAAAATACCCCAGAAGATAGAAAAGACGAGGTACCTACCTAATAAGTTAGGAATTAGCGAATACTACTGTTGGCTGTTTTGTTTTCTACCGGATTGAAAAACAATGCTATGTAGGTCAGTCCAAATCGGGGAACAAATTTACACTTACATGTATAATATAAAGAAGCCAAGTTTGTTGGAAGTAGGTGCTGGTTCGATTGCTAACATTTTCTCACCGACAGAAAGCTGCTTTGCTCCTGAGCGACAGGCTATATTTTACGTACGCGGGTGAAGCCGCGGGCAAAAGCTAGTATTCAATAGTCTGGATCTGTATGAGTAAAAAGAAGAACATAATAATAACAATTAAACCATATCTGACATTTTACATTAGCTATAAAGTTTTTGGACTCAAACGATAGTCTCTATTTAGTCTGACTCAAGATGTCCCCTCGATGCCACCGACTACCTCGAGCGTCCCCGACTGTTCCGTGACTTTCCCTAGCTTTCCAGGGAGTGGACACCCTGTTAATATCATTATTATTATTTTTATTAACCTTTCAATCGTGGAAATTACAGACACAATAGAAAGACAATAGGTGCGCGAACGTCGGCGTTCGCTTGGGGTTTAATGAAATGCACACGCGTGCACGACGTACGCATTTATATATATACGTACGTACATTTCGCAGATATATCAATTTTGAGCTACATTGGAATTATTTAGTAATACCTCATTCCGTGGATTTATTTATATGTCGGAATTATCTGTCTATCGTAAACCCTAACATATTCTCGCTCCCTTAAGTTACTTCACTCCCGGATATATTAAGCGGATATGGATATATTAATCGGATATATATCTTTACTTGGAGTGCTAATATACTACATATCCAATCTTTTAACGGATATAGTTAGCCCATGCCTAGACTGAATTCTGAAAGGGAATGATCAGCACATCACTAATACTATTATAACTTAAAATTATAATAATTTATACATTTAATTTTTTTAAATTGGGATATGATCGCTGTGTACCGCACTGTACTGATAATATTACTGGCCGGGTCAGTTTCCCTGCGTTTGACCCACGGATATCTATGGTTTGACCACTGTACCTCAGTACCTGCGTATAATTGTTTTGTAATTGGTTGGTAGGTGCACCAAAAGTCCTAGTAACCTTCTGGTGGTTAACACACGACCTGACTTATTAAATTTGTCTTTTATTTATATATGTATTTTTTTAACAGCTAGTACAGTTGTGAAACCGTTTCTTTTTATTTCGCTATACAGACCACAGTAGGTCTAAGAATATGCCTATATTCTAAATAAAAAAAATAAAAAATGTGATGCAGTTTTAGTTTTCAAGGACTGTGATGTGACTGAATATTTTCATTCTTTTTTATGTACCTACGTAGGTACCTACATATTTAGATGTATAATAGGATATTGATGTTTTCTCCAGATTTGACCATCCGTAAATCCCTTAAAATTCGTACCCCGTATCCCTGTGCATTGCGATTTCTGTAAATCCAGTTATATTATATATTCGTATGATGGTCAATCGGTACGGTGCGTGAAGGTCACGTAGGTGTCGCTCGGCCGCGGCACATGCGCGCGCCGCCTGTCTGCCGGCCCGAGCGCATGCTACGCGAGCGAGGCTCTCTCGCCTTGCCAACACATAAGTACCATTTTAATGCCGAATATATATTCTAGGAGATCCAGAATACCTACTCAAGACCCAGGAATACAGCATCCAGTGTGTGGAATGTACCTATACGATTACTTAAATAGGTAAATGATGCTATTTTTGAACAATAAACATGTACGACATAAACAAAACAGTTGGGCACAAATTTGTTCGTTACAATATCGGTATAGGTAGGTAGGTATGCGAAAAATTAAGTAAGTATAGGTAGGTAGGTACTTTTATGTAAAAAGTTTTCTTCTTTTGAAATTCAAGTTTAATAAATCGGTACCCTCATGACTAGTCATGACACAGGTACTAATTTAAAAAATCTTTGCCGCAAAAATACTTACAGATTCATACCGCAATGTCCGAGTGACGATATTATCATGTCAATCACAAATTATATAAGAGTGACGTAAACACACACAATAATAGCCTCGGCGCAGCCTGGCCACTACGGGTAGGTATTTGTCGAATCACTGATCATTGTCTTAGTTGCGAACTTGTACCAAAATACATGTAAGCTAAGTTCGCGAACCCGATGCGAGCATTATGCTCCAATACTTTTACTTTCAGAAGAAAAGAAACTGTCCAACGAGTTCCAACGAGTGCCCACGACCAACTCTTCTGAATGTGTGTCATTCAGTATTTCAGTTTCAGAGTTTGAAATTATTATTTATTTCTTTTATAAGACATTGCCTCACAGACACTACAAATTACTTCTGTATTGTGTTCACAATCATTGAACCGTGACAACTCTGTTAACATGTAAACTGACGGGCACAAGACGGACCCGGAACAGTTATCTGTAGGCGAGACAAAATATTCGTTTCGTGCGGGAATCGAACCCGCGACACGCAGCACAACAATCAAAACAATCAAAAATCACCAAACATAATGAGATAAGGAAACTTAGTGAGATAAGGCAACATGATGATTAATAAAAAAGAATCAAAAATGTTTTTTTAAGAAAAAGGATTTCTTAACCGACTTCCAAAAAAGGTAGACGTTCAAGTCATCTATTTTTTTTCCATAATTGCAAAAAAAATGCTGGTGGTGGTGTGATAGTGGCATTCCGTTAAAAGCGGCTGATTTTCCATAATTCTTTACAAATTCAGACATTTACTGATCAGAAAAGTTCCAAATAAATAAAAGCTAACTAGATGTAAAGAGATTACCTGGAGTCCATCGTCTATCATCTGCAGTGACCAGGTCCACGCCGTCGAACAGCTGCTGCGCGAACTCCTCGATGGTGTCGGACTCGGGCAGGCGGCCCGACAGCCCCGTCAGCACGATGTCGTCGTCCGCGCCGCGGGCCCCGTTCGTCACGGCACTCGGCATGTCTGCTCACTTGTGGCGCGTATCTGCAACAGACCGAGGGTTCAGTACGATGCTCCGTGCTGTAAACTTCAGGCGAGCAGGCGGCGCTATCTCTCCGCTCACCTAAACCGATAATTGTGGATGTTCTGTCCCGGTACGGGTTTGACCGTCGTTTGAATCCGAAATATTTAGTTTTGGATATTTATGTATAACGCACGGTCGGCCGGAAGGTGCGTGATACGCGCGAGGAGCGTGCGAGCCGAGTGATGCGGCGGCGATGCGACACGCGGTTAAAAGGGCGCGATAGCGGGGTCGCGGCCCGAAGCGTCACGTTTCCACGAGACCCCGAACCCGCGTTATCGCGTCGCAAGGACGGACAAGGTCGACGCGTTCTTCCTCTTCAAGGAAGTCCCCATCGCCCGCCACGCTCGGCCAGCGCTCCCGTCGGGCCGGCTCCTCTCCAGCGCCCGCGTGTGCTGTCCGCGCGGCTGCTGCCACGCAGACGGCGCAGCTGTGCGCGCGGAGTCCGCATCGACCTCAGAGTGTTCCCTCTATCTGGAGAGGTCGATCTAGTGACCCCTCGATTAAATACGCAATTAATCATAATCTCTAAAGTGCAAATCACGCGTCGAATCGTCGCACCGCAACCTACTCTGCGCACCCGCAGGCCACAGTGGTATGCATCGTGCTGCAAACTAGATTTTAACCCAAAACTACATTAGTGTTCTGTGCCGAAACCGAGTAGGTATTTTTTTCCTTAAATGATTTGACTTATTACAATAAAATATAGTCCTAAGTCGCCGAGTAATGGACACGGCCGTGCGCCTCGGCGTCGCCCAGCGGAAGAGTAGCCGCCCTGGCGAGCGCTGGCGATGCCCCATCTCTCGACAACAATACAGCTCTTTGTGCGTCAATTGACGACGACGGCCGGCACATCGGATCACTTCACACAATGTCTCGTTCAGCTAATGAGCCGCCGCCGCGCCGGAGCGCCCGAAGCCCCGCTAGACGCTACTCCTCGCTGCTTACGCCTTACGAGGGTACGTTCTGGTTACCTGAGCTCATTCTTTACTTATTTTTTTGTTTAGTTACTGTAATTGATTGTTTAACAGTTGTAATTAATTAAAATAAATAAATATGTAACAAACCTGCAATACTCTGATAGAAAAGAGCATCGCGCCTGCGACAACTGCAGCGCTCCGCTCGCACGCGGTGCTCTACTCACGCCGACTCTACTGACCTGTCACTACTAGTTTGTTTGCACCCTTTGATTTGAAGCTTCTGAGTTAGAACAGCAAAGCTAATAAATATTCGGTGTACAATAAGGTATTTTCTATTATTGTACTCTTGGGCGGTTATGTCACAAACGTACCTATTCATGATTATCTATGCAGATAAGTAACTCTGTCTTTATATTCTACACTCTGTGTATTCCTGTAACTTTTCAAATTCAAAGCATTTTTTTTTTTCAAATAAACCATGTACAAATGTATTTGTATTTTTGTAAGTACAGACAGAGGCACTTTGAAATGTCAAAAAGTCAGTCAGCCAGAAAAAATGATGCACATTCCAAAGCGTAGATCTCTATGGAGAAGAACGGGCAAGAAAGTCCATGGACACTCTTTTGATCATATTGTGTATTTACAATAGAATATTTCTATCTCTGTTACATGTTCCTTGTCTATATCATGTGAGAACAATGTAAATAAAGTAAAAATAAAAACTAAAAATATAGATAATTAAAATAGCAACTGGCAGCTAAGAGATGTGCAGTCTCAGCCGTCTCAACCTCAACTGACAGCACCCGTTCACGGACAATTCGCCACCATCAGTGAGACATTTGAGTGAGCATGACAAACTCTCAACTGCCATGTTCATTTGTGTCAAACAAGTCCAGTAACCTAAATAAATATTTACAAACGCTGAAGAAAAATATGTTTGTAGGTATCTACAATACTTACTATAATATTATCCAATTTCAAAAAATAATAATAATAATTTCAAAATCGTGTTTAGTTTATTTAACGAGTTCCAGAAAAGTCATGCCAATACTATGAACTAGGAAGACTCTCCGACATAAACTCTCAGAGATAAAAGACAAAATACTCTCTCGTCACAAAAATTACACAGTTTATATTTGTGACGAGAAAAACGGAATAGAAAAAAAACAGAAAGGAGAGTTCCTCTAATCGATCATCGTTAGAGAGAGGCGCACTTTGGCGATATAAAAGCTTGTCACGAGATGGTTTGTTCCCTCACACAGGAAGGTCTCGCGAAAAGCCTATAAGTCCCGGCGCCCACTATCGGTGGGCATCGGTGCGGCTCGGTACAGCTCGGGCGCCTTACGTCGGCTTCGGGCGACTTCGGGAGCCTGAGAGCTGCGTCGGGAGACATCGGGCTGCCTCGGCAGCCGTAAGCATGACTAAGGACGGCGAGGCTGTCTTCGGGTACTTCGGGTGGCATTTTCGAAGCAGACACGTCGCAGAACAGTCATTTCGATCACCGCACGCGCCTCCATTATCGTATCGTATCGTATCAGTTTGTTTTGTTTGACGATGACAGAAGAAAAGTTGTATGTCTGTATGACAAAACATCGCGACGCGATACTATAGTGATCAATTTTGCGAACGTCATATCGTAAATTATTAAACAAGTTATGAAATTCACCGAAAGTACATGTTTACTTCCAAAGCTTATCCACCCAAAATCTTCTTCTTCAGCAAGATGAACAATGAGAACTAAGTCCCAATCCATCACACACGCACAACTGTTTTCACGTAACGTTATGACTGCTTTGCGATGTTTCTGCCGCCCGAACTACTTTGAGGCTACCCAAAATCAGCTACGGCGTCCTTAGTTGTGCTTACGACTGCCGAGGCAGCTCTCAGGCGCCCGAAGCCGCCTTAAGGCGCCCGAAGCCACCGTAAGGCACCCGAGCTGTACCGAGCCACATCGATGCCCGCCGATAGTGGGCGCCGGGCCTAACACGGTAATAAGATCCTTATAATATCAAACTAGCGGCTCGCACCAGCTTCGTGCGTGTCTTATTTTTTAATTTTTCGGTTTTTCTCTCTTTGTCCGAAATCCGTTCAGGAATTTTTGACTTCATTACAAACAAGAGGATAAATGTTTCGAAGTATCAGCACAGCACTTAAGAGACACGGTGTCGACCCGACCTTAAGTGGCTGGATCACAAATATGCTGTTATAAATACTCGTATACATATAATTTGATTTTAATATTATATTTAATTATAATTTATTTTGTTCTTCATTTTTTTTTTTTTTTTTTTAATAGCCAATACTGTCCCACTGCTGGGCAAAGGCCTCCCCCAAGTCCTTCCAGACGTTCTTCTCTCGCGCCGTCTCTAACCAGTTCTCGTGATACGCGTCTAGATCATCGCGCCACCTCTTTCTAGGACGACCTCGATGTTCTTCATAAAGCATTAAAATAAAAACTTGTTAAAAATGGTATTTTTTTGCATTGATATACCAAAAATGCTTCAATGTTTTTTGTCACTATTAATTTATCTAGACAGTGATTTGTTTTTTTATGGTGGGAAAATCATCAATGCGTATAAATAATCCCACCCCGTTCCATCAAGCCTTCATACCGGCGCTAGAGCTATCTCTTAAAACTAACCCTGGCCACGGTAGGCTTCGACCCAGCAGGGGCCCACCCTGCTATTTTGCTGACAACTCCTTGAGGCGCGCGGGAACAGTGCACGCCGTCGACGACCTGGGCCAAGCCCAAGTCGTCCACGGCGGACAGTCCGCGGCCGGACAGTTACCGGACGGTCGAACAGTGAGCTACCTATTGCTCACTGTTCGCAAGCCCGCGCCTACGATGGCCGGAAATCGGGCTCGGAAACCCGGCGGCGCGGCGGCAAGAGCGCCGTTGCCTGATGCGGCCGGCCTCCTTATTTGCGAGCATTACTGCTTCGTCGCTTAGTCGGCGACCGCCTGCCACTCCTCCTCGCTCCAGACCATGGCCTGAACAAAGGCCCGGCGCGAGAGGTCTCCACCGCCGATCGCCCCCAAGAGGGCACGGCGATGCTCCGCCCAAGCAGGGCACACCTCGACTGTGTGTGTGCTCCACCGTGTCCTCCGAGCGTTTCGCACAGTGGCGACACCCGGGCGTCACTTCCGCACAAATCTCGTACAGGAACCTCCTGAACTTGCCATGTCCGGTGTGGACGCCGTGAGGTCTTTCCAGCCACGCCTCAAAGAGGGGACTTACCTCCATAATTGTGCTGTGCTCAATCTAGACAGTGATAATTTCTTAATATGTGCGGCGTTCGCTGACTGATTTGATTCGTCCCTGAAAATAATAGTTTCAATTTCATGACACCTTTAAAAATGAGGCTTACTCAAAACGTTGGCAACTGCAATTTAGTCGGACTTATGTAAAACAAAAGAATCCTAAAACATTCATGAATGTATAAGTGCATCAGAATAATGATAAATACTTCACGTAATAAATTGTTTCTGGGGTTGGGAAGCCGACATTACGTCGAGGATACTATCGCGGAAAAGTAATATTATTATTAAATTCTTTTTTTTTTAATTTATATTTTGCAATCGGTCGGATAACCATTAGCAGTTTTTTTGTGGGAATTAATCTTTTTTTTTTCGTTAGGAAAATCTTCTAACGACATTCCCTGCTCTTGGGCGGAGCGAGAGGGTGTGTCAGAATTTTACGGACCAAAAACCCACTCCTGTTCCTTAGTTGCTTTCAGAAACAAGCTCTTGGCCCCACTAGCCTTCCACCCTGCTGCCATTTAGCAGGAGGCGACAGCCTGCCACTTCTTCTCGCTTTGGACCATAGCCTGTACCAAGGTACGGCGCGGCGCGAGAGATCTTTGCCGCCGATCGCCCCCACGAGAACACGGCGATGCTCTGCCCAGGTGGGGCACACCTCTACCACAAAATGCACCGCGCTCCACCGTTCTGCACCGTGTGCTCCACCGTGTCCTCCAGGCGTTCCACACAGTGGCGGCACCCCGGACGACATTTTCGCACGAATCCGGTGCAGGTACCTCCCGAACTTACTATATCCGGTGACAAACTGCATCATACGGAAGGTGAGAACTCTGAGGACTTTCCAGCCACGCCTCAAAGAGGGGACTTACCGCCATAATTGCGGCGTACCCAGCACTGGGTTGCGATAGTCGCTGACGCCATTCCACCATGAGATCTCACCGGAACTCTGTTCGCCATGCCGCAATCTGTCACTGTAGCGGACTTTCGCCCCGGCGTTACACCTCCACGTGCAAATCGTACAGGCGAGCAAGGACAGTTGCCTCCAGATCCCATGGTGGTAGCAGGCCAGCAAGGAGGCTCACCGCTTCGCGGGAAATCGTGCGGTATCCCTGCACCATCCGTATTGCCATGACCCTCTGGCATGCATTCAGCTGGGCCCTCGGTAGCTTTCGAAGCGACTGCGCCCACACTGGCACCCCATAAGTGGCCATTTACCAAACGATTCCTGCGTAGAGCCTCCAGCAGGAGGCGTCTGGACGCCGCAGATTGGGCGGGCGCCGCTTGAGAGCGTCGGAAGTGTTGCACGACATTTCACCGGCTGTCGAGACGAGTGCCAGGTACTTCATCGTCGACCCGACGCTGATATAAACTGCTCCTACTGTTAATTGCAAACCCAGTGGTGGCGCGTTCCGAGGGTCGTGGTATATATATCATCATCAGATCTGGGGTGCTATTCTCTAAGAAAACAGCCTTGAGCTCAGCGCTGGCACAGCGACGAGAGTGAGCGCAGTACATTGAATTAACAACCCTATGCCCCTTTACATTGGATTATTAATTTATATTAATTTATATTGATTTTATTGGTTTAAAAAAAAAACAGGAATGTTTTTTTTTTTTTGGAAAAATAGATGAGTTAATTATTTCTTGTAGGACCGAATTAGGGAATGCAAAAACCGTCAAAATTAAAAACCATTTATTTTCGATTTTCATAAAAAAACCGGTTAACCGGTTTTAAAATTAGTTTTTTTGAAAATTATTTTTAAGTGAATTTATTTTTTATTGCTTGTTAAATTCTAAATAATTATTTATAGAAACTTATCTATCAAAAAATATATTATAATAATACCTAATATGGCCGTAAATTCTGTTAAAAATAAAAAAATATCTTCACTTCACAAAAATGGATGTAGCCGAATGATAAATGATATTAAACGCAATAAACATAGTTCTCACATTCAAAATAAAAAAAGGAAATATGAAAATTTACAAAATACTTAGCAAAGTAAATATTTATGTCAAAAATTCATAACAGAAAGAACGAAAATATATATACAACATGTCCCAAAATTCAACGATAAGCCATCACCGGAGGATAGACCTTTTCATGACTACTCGGGGAAAAATAAAATATAACTCAATTTGTTTATAAGTTTATATAACTTATAAACAAATTGAGTAAAAAAATAAAATTATTCAAAAATTTTAACCTTTTATGATATTTTTCACTACAGTGACCACATTTTTTTTTAAATATTTCTGTTTATTTATTTTTTGTAGGCAACCCGAATAGCACTACTCTCTACCACAATTCTTAAAAAAACCATAACACCTCTAGTTTTTTCACAAAAAAATAATTAAACTAATTTTATTTTCTAAATTTTTTGAAGATGTTTACTTTTAAAGTATAATGGAGTATCATAAATGAGAGAACAAACAAAAACAAAAAAGGAGTATAACAACTAAACCCCACAGAGAACTCAATGTTTCTTGGCCCAATAGATGCATGGGAAGTAAACAAAATAATTAAAAACTTAAAAAAGTAAAATAGTCACGGGATCGACGAAATACCACCAATGCTTTTAAGGGAATGCGCAGACGAACTTACCTTACTGTTTTATCTGCTGCTGAACCAGTCTTTTGACGAAGGTATCTTCCCTGATTTATTAAAAAATCTATAATAAAACCAATCCATAAAAAAAAATACCAAGACAGACCCAAATAATTATCGTCCGATTGCTCTTCTACCATCTGCTTCAAAAATCTTTGAAAAAGCCATGTGTGACTGGATTTATAAGTTTTGCGAAAAATATAATATTTTTAATGAGTCAAAACGGTTTTCGAAAAAACCGCTCCACCACTTTAGCGGTCTATAAGTATATTCAAGAAGCCCTTAATATTATTAAAAACAAAAAATATGCAATAGGATTACTACTAGACATGACCAAAGCCTATGACAAGGTACAATTTGGGATACTGCTAAACAAATTATACGGAATAGGTATACGCGGGAAGGCTCACGAATGGCTAACATCTTATCTTAAGAACATAGAACAATTAGTTGAAATAGAATACTTTAACCATCAAACCAAAGAAATCGAAAAAATTCGATCCCACAGTAAAATAATTAATGCCTCAATTCCTCAAGGGAGCGTCATTGGATGCTTATTATTTTTAATTTACATCAATGACTTACCGAAGACGATAGAAAGCCCCTGTGTCTTATTCGCGGACGATATATCCATCTTAGTCTCATACCAAAACAAAGAAGAAACTCTGAATTCCATACTCACTAGAACAAGAAACTGGATGAACGAACATAACCTCGAGATAAACTACACCAAAACAAAATTAATAACTTTCCACCCTTACCAAAAAACGCCTTTAACTTTAGATTTTACTTTCCACAACTAAAAACTAGAAACCGTAAACGAATTTACTTTACTCGGACTAAATATAGACACACATATAAATTGGAAATCACACGTACAAAAGACTCACTCAAAAATTTCAGGTTCTCGTACGCTCTTCATGAAAAAAACCGGCCAAGTGCGAGTCGGACTCGCCCATGAAGGGTTCCGTAGCAGCAAGTAACATAATATAAAAGTTCTTGTAGTGTGTTGTAACTTTGATCGATGTTTTAATAATAGTGTATTTTTTTTACTTATGACGCATTAAAAAAAAACTACTCACTAGATTTCGTTCAAACCAATTTTCGTTGGTAGTTTTTATAGTAATGTACATCATATATTTTTTTTAGATTTATCATTCTCTTATCTTAGAAGTTAGAGGGGGGGGGACACACATTTTACCACTTTGGAAGTGTCTCTCGCGCAAAGTATTCAGTTTAGAAAAAAATGATTATAGAAACCTCCGTATCATTTTTGAAGACCTATCCATAGATACCCCACACGCATGAGTTTGATGAAAAAAAAAATTTTGAGTTTCAGTTCTATGTATGGGGACCCCCAAAATTTATTGCTTTTTTTCTATTTTTGTGTGAAAATCTTAATGCGGTTCACAGAATACATCTACTTACAAAGTTTCAACAGTATAGCTCTTACAGTTTCGGAAAAAAGTGGCTGTGACATACGGACGGACGGACAGACAGACAGACAGACAGACAGACAGACAGACATGACGAATCTATAAGGGTTCCGTTTTTTGCCATTTGGCTACGGAACCCTAATAAAAAAGACCACCAATTTCCAAACAGGTCTTACCACCTATTATGCTTACGCCTATGCATGGCTTAGCTATGGTGTCACCCTTTGGGGAAACAGCACTGATGCACAAACACTTTTTACCCTGCAAAAGAAATTGGTAAGGATCCTAGTTAACATTGAGCAAACGGACAGTTGCAAACCGTTCTTTCAAAAACATAATATTTTAACCCTTCCTTGTTTATACATTTTAAAAACATGCAAATTTGTACGGAAACATCAAGAATTTTACTCAAAACGTGGAGACATTCAGTCACGCTATCTACTCAGACACCGATCAAGGCTAAACTTGCCTAGTTCTCGATTAAGAATGCATTCTACAAGCCCCTACGTTATGACCATTAAAAATATACAATAAACTACCCGCAGACATAAAAAAAGAAGAGAAAATTAATGTATTTTTAAAAATACTTCGACAGTTTTTACTGAGTAAATGTTATTACTCGGTAAACGAATACGTAAGTGATAAACTTATGAAGTCATAACTTAAATACGCCTTCGAATTTACATTATATCTAATTCATATTATTATTACTCTCAATAGACATATAAATAATAACATAATGTAATTAAATAAAAATATTAGTTAATAATAATGACGCTAAAAATAATATTTGACTTTATTTACCTATATTTATATACGGACATAATAATAATAAAATGCATGTATAATTTAAATAAAAATGTAATTTATAATAATGACGAAAATAATAATAATAAAAAAAATTGACATAATTCACCTATTCCCATATATTGACATAATAATTTATAAACACAATGAATAATTATGACGATAAAAATAATACATGACTTATTTTACCTATTTTTATACACGGACATACTAATAATAAAATGCATACATGTATAATTAAATTTAAATAAAAATATAATTTATAATAATGACGATAAGAAACAAAAAATACTTGACATAATTCCCCTATTCACATAAACTGACATGATAGTAATATACATAAATAATTAATAAACACAATTAATAATAATGACGATAAAAAAGAATACCTGACATATTTTTTTTTTACTTGTACACGACATAATAGTAAATTTAATTTAATTTAAATAATAATGACGATAAAAAATATATAAAAATATTTGACAAAATTCACGCATTTTTATACACAAACATAAAATAATAATATACATACATCACAATACATAATTTAGATACTTTAATGACGACACACAATAAGCATAAAATATATTATATATTTTACTCATACTTATACAAAGATATAGTGTTATAATAATATACATAATTAAATGCAGCAAATTAGATCTACAATAATTATCTATTGAACTCCGTGAATTGCTAATTAGCCCTCTTCCTCTCTCCTACATTTTGCTGTGCCCGACAGGGTCCATATTGTTCTATGAAAATTTTCAAAACCATCTATGTATACATATTGTTACGTACGTGGGTAATCAAATGCCGATTTACTGACGAGAGAACTTTATTTACCACAAACAATAACAAATTAGTCCAGTCAACAATAATCCGAATCGCAATTAACACTAGAGTACCGTTACACTATCGCCTAAGTCGTTGATAAAAATCACTTCGAGTACTAGGGTAGTTCGCTCTTGATCGCAGTCGAAATCACAACTAACTCGCTTCCGGCCGGGGGCCCGTATTTATATGCGGAGCCAAGAAAATTCTAGATACCGACGTCCCCGGATCTATCCAGAATTCCAGAACAATTGAATCGCTTCTCGAAGTCATAAATCATTTTTATTTCTCGTAATAATAAGAGTCACGTTCATGCGAATTTCGACTCTATTGTTAACGTCGGAGAGTACAATTTCCCTTATCGGTTAGATATATGCCTACTACTACGTGTAGGTACGTTGTGGATGTTTCGAGATTTTTCCAAGTCTGTCTAAGCACAACTACTCTAGACCTTTCGAACAGCAATGCGTTTTAATTATTACGTGCCACTCGTTATTTTCTCGGAGATATAGCGTGTTCAAGTTTAGTGGCGTAACAATATGGATTGCAAAAAAGTATTGAGTATTAACCAACTTTAACTTGTCGTGGTGCAAAAAATATGAACACTACTATGGCAAGTTATTTTATAAATTGGCGCAACTAATCACGATTCCAAAATAGTATAATACTCTATTAAAACTAACCACACAAAAATAATATTCATACTAGTTCAAAACAAGAACCAAATTCTTTGAATTGTAAAGTGCGTTTCACGTAAGAATTCCCTTCGTTATAATGTTGACTTTACGAAAAACAGTGTTGCAATATTTTTAGCAATGAAATTATTTAAAATCAGGGAGATTAATTGATATTTCGTTACTTTTAACAATTGCCTTATAATTTTTTTCTTTTGGAAACTGTAAAAACTATTTTTGAATAAGTACACTACATACTATACAGGAATTCAGATCAATTCATAGCTTTATTGGAGTAGGTACTCACGGAATTAAATCACAAAGAATAATCGAAAAGTTTGCTTATTTTCGATATTTACAGGCTACTTTATGAAGAACTTCATATTTACGTTCTTGGATACATACCATAAAAATCAAATGTTCAATATTTTATAATCTAAGCGGACGCGGGCATTCGCTTGAGTTCTGAGGAGTTAATCCAATCGGACCTGGCAACATTAGTTTAGACAGACAGGGGAGCCAGCATTACGGCGAAGGCTTGGGCTTTTTGGACTGGAATCGATTTGCAAGTTGAACTGACCTGGCATTATCTTGGACTACGATTTTGTATTTTGTGATTTTGAGTTCTGGCGCATTTTGGACAGTTTAGCGTTCAACAACATGCCGCAACCATACACACCACAGGAATACTATAATATGCACCTCATCTATGGAGAATGCCAATGCAATACTAACTTTGCTAGCAGACTGTATCGAGAAAGGTACCCAAATGTTCAAAGATATCCTGATTATCGAGTGTTTATTAATGTGCATCATCAAGCGTTTTCGGAGAGTCGCATGCCATCTAGTAGGAGAAACGCTGGAAGACCTAGATTGGTTCGTGATGAAGAAGTTCTCAATGAGATGGAAAATGATTCGGCTACTTCGGTACGTGCCATAGAAGAAGCTACAGGAATCCCGAAAAGTTCTGCACATCGAATTTTAAAACGTCACAGGCTTCAACCATATCACTACAGGCGTGTGCAGACGTTATTACCGCGGGACTATCCACTACGAGCCACATTTTGCCGTGTGATGCTGCAAAGGCATAGGGAAGATCCCCAATTACTAGACAAAATTCTATGGTCGGATGAAACAACATGCAAGAAAGATAGGTATTTAAATCTTCATAACCTACATAGTTGGAGCAATGAAATTCCGCACTTGATGAGACAAGACAGATCACAATATCAATTCAAGGTTAACTTATGGACCACATATTAAACAACATATATTATAACATATTAAATGGAAAAGTAATTGGGTCCTTTGAGTTACAAGGTAAGTTAGATGGCAATAGTTATTTAAACTTTCAAAATGACTTACCAGAACTGTTAGAAGACGTGCCCTTAAGTGATCTCCAAAACATGTGGATCCACAATGATGGTTGCCCGGCACACTGCCCGTCCTGTACGAGAATATTTAAATCAAGATTATCCAGAGTGTTGAATCGGGCGACTTGGTCCTATCTTATGGCCACCCCGTTCAGCCGATTTAAACCCTCTGGACTTCTTCTATTGGGGTTGTCTTAAAGAAAAGGTCTACTCAAAACCTATTGCAACATTGGACGAGCTTCGTCGAAATATAAATCAGGCTGCGGATTGCATCAATAGCAGAAGATATGTAAGACGAATAAAACGATGATTTTAAGGCGATGTCGTGCATGTATTAATGCTGGTGGCAAACAATTTGAACATTTGCTATAATATTAATAACGTAATAAATAGCACGTGAAATTGTTTGCATAAAATACTAAAAAATTTCAAGAACTAATACTTTTTTATTTTCCGACCGTCATTTGGCTCCTGTTTAGAAATAATAAGCACTTTGTTTTTTGTTACATACTTTTTTTTGCACCACGACAATTTAAAGTAGGAAAAGTAAAAATCTTCAAAAAATTTAGGAAATAAATTAAGTTTCATTAATTTTTGTGAAAGAACTAGGTTTTTTTAGGAATTGTGGTAGAGAGTAGTGCCATTCAGGTTTCCTACAAAAAAAACACTGAAATATTTAAAAAATTGTGATCATAGTAGTGAAAAATATCATAAAAGGTTAAAATTTTTGAATAATTTCATTTATAATATAACTTATTAACAAATTGAGTTATTTTTTTTTAAATTTTTCCCCGATTAGTCATGGACAGGTCTATCCTCCAGTGTTAGCTTATCGTTGAATTTTGGGACATGTTGTATATATTAATACACATACATGTCAAAGGATGTCATACATAGAGAATCAAAGCCAGAAGTTAATATATACTTCTACTCAAAATATCCACCTTTTAAGCGTTCAGGCCACGCGTCATCTGTTTACGCACGGTGATCATTGGAAAGTTGTCAACGCTGACTGTAAACAGTTTTTAAGAATGTTTAATTATTGTGCATGCCCATGCCCTCTAATATAGATCTCAATTTGTAGTTCAGGGGTTGAGGGCTGAGCTAGCCAAAGATCAATCATCAGCCTTAATGAAGTCCGAAACACTCGCTGCAAGGCAAGTCTGGGTAGTGCGTGCCTTGTGACCGAAAGCTGAGTTTTGCTGAAAAAACCTAGTATGTTATCAAAAAGAGAGAGGCTTTAAGAGGCTTTGCTATGGCGTTTAGGATAGTATCTTGATACTCTTTAGCTTAAGTTAGAGTAGCCCATTTTTACGAAAATGAACCTTGGTCATTCCATGGTACCCTCACCTAACCATCACTGATGCCGCATGATGATCATTCAGGACTCTGATAACTTGTTGAGAGTGTTCTTTGAAGTTACAACTGACTGATCGGGTGTAAGACCCGATCAGTCTGCTTGTTGTAATATTCATTGATTGTGAAAATAAACTCATCGGTAGCAGTAGAATATCCCTGACTTTTTCATCAGTGTAAAAATATTTTGATCTTTTCATTTTATTCTATAAAAGCGACTCGTTTAAGGTGATGATGTTATGATGAGTAACAACGGTGGGTATTCCATCTGCGAATAAGAATTATAGAATTTTTGTGTCCTTACGAGATTTTAATTCTGGCCCTGACAGCATTGACTGCCTATTCTTACAACACGCAGCCAGCCTGGATTTTTAATGATCGTAAACATAAGAACTGTACTGTTGGTGTAGCTATCACTATGGTACGTATATATAAATAAACCTACGACTGATGTCAAGCCTCAACAGCGTTTTAAAAATGTTTGCTAAAAAAATGGAAAAATCAGGTTACTTGAAAAGAAAAACGATTTTTTAATCATTATAAATATGCCGAAAAACCGGTTTTGCGGTTTTCGGGTTAACCGGTTTTCATTCCCTAGACCGAATAGACCGTAGTGGTCAAATTAAATCCTCACAAATTCGACCGGATGTTGTAATATTTTCTAGAAAGGAAGTTGTCATTTAATTTGTTATAAATTCAACAATATTTTAAAATAATTCGAAAGGAAGTTATCAAATGTAATCCTTCTATAAATTCAACAGGATGTTGCAATATTCAAAAGAAATAAGCAGGAAGTGATCGAATTAAATCCTCATCAAAATATTCAAATAATAGTTTTGCGCCCACATATACGATGCGCAAATTGATCCTCACTCTTTCGCCGAGCGCTCAAGATTCGTTCCGGTATCTATACTTTAACTGAATATTGCAGGCAAATGGTTGGTATTTTTTTTTTATGGACTTTATTAAGATAATACAAACAACGAAATTGAAAGCAAAATCATTGATTTGGGATCCCTTATTTTCGCATAATCTTCTTTGTCCTAATATACTTCGGCATAACGATTTTGGCACAATTTGTTTTGGCATAATAATACTTCGGCATACATTTTTTAGGCATACATTTTATGTTGGCATAATCATCTTAAAGACTAATTTGTTTTGGCTTAAATTTGATTCGCATAACGTTAGTAGGCCTAATGACTATTAGCATAATAATATTTAGGCATACAATTAATATAAATAACAAAAACAATTTTCATGCAAATGATTTATTATACATAGTGTTTACCCACAAAATGTGCAAATCTATTGTGCCATGCCTCTGCATGATTTTGTGTCCTAGGTATATTTTCCTTTTCTAGTAGACACGTACTCCAGACTTTGGGTGGAAATGGTGGTGGTGAACTTTTAGTGCCCTATAGATAATTCTGATCAAACCAATTTGCTATAGTTTCTGTAACAATTAAATAATATTGTTGGTTAAAAATTTAATATAGTGCAACAAAAGTTAGTGACAGAATCGAATTGCTGCAAAACCGACTCCACGTAGTCTTGTTTGTCCTACCCCTAGAGTGTAATTTTAAATCGCGTAGGCGCGTAGGGGCGAGGCGGCCCGCGGGCTGAGGAGCAGGCGGCTGCGAGCGAGCCGCTGAGGCTGGCCGGCGAAGCCGGCCAACAAGCCGAAGCTGTGGTGGTTAGCGAAAGCCGTCTGCGACGATTAGCACGCGCGGAGCCGCCGGAGGCCCGCAGCGCCGGAGCCGTGACAGAAACCCTGCCTGCTGCATGCTCGCTTGAATGCTGCATGCTTGCTTGTTTGCTGCATGCTTGCTTGCATGCTGTATGCTTGCTTGCATGCTGTATGCTTGCTTGCATGCTGCATGCTTGCTTGCATGCTTCATGCTTGCTTGCATGCTGCATGCTTGCTTGTTTGCTGCATGCTTGCTTGTATGCTGCATGCTTGCTTGTTTGCTGCATGCTTGCTTGCATGCTGTATGCTTGCTTGCATGCTGCATGCTTGCTCGCCTGCCACTCCTCCTCGCTCCGGACCATGGCCTCAACCAAGGCCCGGCGCAAGTGGTCTCCGCCGCCGATCGTCTCCACGAGGGCACGGCGATGCTCCGCCCAAGCAGAGCACTCCTCGACTGTGTGCTCCACCGTGTCCTCCAGGCATTCCGCACAGTGGCGACACCCGGGCATAACATATAGGTACCTGATTTTAGGATTTTTACGAAGAATGGTGCCTCTTCCTGCCATTTTTTTTAACACGGTGTGTTTAAAAAAATGAACTTTGAAATACTTTTAATAGCTGCTATATTTCGCTGGGAATGTTTGGAGTGCAAAAATAATATTTGAATTTGTGTAGGTTTTTTTGGAGACGTGAGTGAAGAAATGCCCATACTAAAAAGAAGCAATTTTAAGAATATCACCATACATGGTTGCCACAGTTAAAAAATAATGTATAAAACTTCAAAAAAGCAACGCAAACATTACATACGTAGGTATTGACTATTTTGTATAGGAAAAACTATTAAAATCAAACTAAAAATATTTTTTTTTTTTACCAACAAAAAAGAACCCGATTTTCAACATTGAAAAACGTCAACAAAGTTAGAAGTAATGCCACTTTAAAAAAAAAATGGCGTAAAAATGACACCAATAGAATACCACCGTAGGCGCGGGCTTGCGGACAGTTAGCAATGGGTAGCTCGCTGTCCGGCCGTCCGGTAACAGTCCGGACCAAGCCCAAATCGTCGACGGCGCGCGCTGTTCCCGCGCGCCTCAAGGAGTTGTCAGCAACAGCAGGGGCCCAGCCGGGTCGAAGCCTACTGGGGCCAGGGTTATCCGAAAGGGCGCTCGAGCCCCGGTATGAAGGCTTGAAGGAACGGGATGGGTTTTTTAGTCAGTAAGAGTCTGACACTATCTCCCGCTCCGCCCAAGAGCGGGGGTTGTCATAAGATGATTTTACCCATCGAAAAAAAAAAACACCAATAGAATACCAAATATATATACCTTATTAAATGTATTGGTTAGCTCAAAAAGTGTGTTTCAATCAGAAATTACATATCTACGAGTACTGTCCCTAGTAATTTGGCCAGCGATGGTATACATGTATAATATAGATAAAGTAAAACTCTAAATATTCAGAAAAGAACTAAACAAACATCTCAAGCTAGGTAAGTATTAATTGGGCAAAATTTGATGATAATCTGTTTACTGCTTGTATATCACAAGTTTACCGTAAGAACACTGTTTCTGAAACTTGTCCGCTTACACTTATCAGTTGCTAATACGCTTTATACCCTGTCGTGCTCAAAGAATAAAAAAACCCTACTCTTATATTTTTATGTTAAAACAAATAAGACTACTCTGATTAAATTATAAATAAAAAATCAATCGACAAACTTTTCATGATATTTTTTTTATTGTTGATAGGTTTGCTCTTGACCGCTATTTCACCTGATGGAAAGCGACGATGCGGTCAAGCGCATGGATGGAGCGCCCTTACCTAGAAGTAACCTATTCACTAGGTTCTCGGGTTGTAGCCATCAGGAAACACAGACTCTGGCCACGAATTCCACTAAGAAATTAAATTCCACTGCACAATGAATGTGTACTGATTTATTGATGTACGCACAATAAGGCCGGGTGCCCACTTTGCCGGACGGGATTTTTACTGAGCGTTTTGCCACTGCGAAGTGCCGGTAGAAATACCGGACCGGAGTAATGTGAACGAGTTTGTGCCCGATCGCTCGCCCTGCCCGTGCTCCCCTCACGTCATTCGGCTTGCATTTTCGATTTAATTAGACGTGTTATGTTTGGTATGGACCACATGGATATTCAAGTAGAATCTTTAATTACGCTTGTCCAAGAGAGACCTGTTAAATGTTCCAAGTGAAAATCTTTCTCGTAAAATAGGATGTACTCAATGTTTTCTTTTATTTTGCCTTCTATTAAGATACCACGACAACACAACAATTTCGACGTCAAATTCAACTGAAGTGAGTACTTGACTGTCCGGGAGCCGGTGTAATGTGAACACTGTTTCGGCATTTGCCTTCCGGGATTTACCATAGTGGGAACCCGGCCTAATTGTGTTCCCAAAACGTTTTGTGCGTATAGGTGGCGCATCACCGTACGCCTGGTAGTCCGATGATAGAACGGGCTAGGCGGAATTAAATTATGCAAATCCGACGCACACTTCCCGAAATGCAATCGGTAGTACTCTGACAGCACTCGGCAGGCTAGTAACTCTGCGTCGATGCTCAAGACTTCGAAGCCTCGACTCGAAGAGTGCATCATTGCCAATAATCCTCCTGGTTCGCCTCTCAATTGTCTCAAGTCCATCAAGCTGATGTCGGGCAGATTCGTCCTAAAGATGAGAGCGGTACTCCATACACGATCGAACTTGCGCTTAATAAAGTTAAAGCAGCTATTCCGGCATAAAGTTATGTCTGACCTTCGCGAGGATTCCCAGCTTTTTTGCAGCCAGTCGAGCTTTTGCTTCGATGTATGGCCCCAAGTTGAGAATTTACGTCAATGTTACTCCAAGAATATCAAGATGCTCGGTTATCGGCACGGTTATACCCCAGAAAGCTGGAGCAGGGCTGAATTGGCTCCTTTTAGCGGAAAATAGACACGCCTGGATTTTAGCAGCATTGAACCTGACCAAATTGGCATCGCTCCATTCAGAAACTTCCTCCAAGAACAAGTTCAAGCGCTCAACCAATAGTATATTACAAGAATGTCTATCACTTATTAGAACAAGATAAACTTGAATGACACTACGTACTGTAGCGTGCATTTGGCTTAGTCCATAGACGGACACTAGATTAAATTGAAGACAATGTCATAATAAATATAATTAAACACAATATAAATCTTGTTTTGACTGACTTGTCTGGGGTTAAATGTCTAATTTACGAGGGAAATACGAAATCTAATCCATTAGGAAAAGCAAAATTGGAGTCTCAGAATAAAACTAAAATGTTTAACTGCACTGAAAACCTAGTTCCAGCGGATGATAAATAAGACATCTAAGTTTAACCGCACGTGGCCGGCTGCACCTAGCTGTAGGTGGCTAAACCTAGGTGTGACCGCACTTCCGCTATTAGACAAGACGTCTAAGACAAAACTGTTTTGCCTAAGACGTCTTGTCCCAAGTGAGCGCAGGCACTTAGCCGTTACATCTACACTAATATAATAAAGAGGTACAGTTTGTTTTGCTGTTAGTTTGCATTTTTGTTTGTAGGAGGTAATCTCTGAAAGTACTGTCCGATTGCTAGCTACTTTATTCCTGAGTGACATAGGCTATATCTTATGCACGCGGGCAAAGCTGCGGGCAAAAGCTAGTTTACAATAAAATCATTCAGGAATATACTAACTACCCGCGAAATACTTATCACGTTACGTTGATCATCTGTGGTTTACTTCGTTTAACCAACACCCATCTAACTGTGCAACTCGGGTAAGTTGACAGAGTCTGCTCTTCATCTACTCTCCCCCTTCTTTGGAATCTTCACCACCAAAATTATTGCGAATCATACGATCGATTTAGATGATATCAAGCTGGCCTTGCTTCAGGAACTGGACTGGATTGATTTCCTTACTTGTCTAACTTGGACGCAAAACGAGTTTTTAGTTGGCACTAGGCCGATATACACATACAACACATGTTAGATCCACGCCATGCGACGTCCTTCTACGTACAAATCTAGCGTGGTCCTCGTGTACCTACGTGGTCTAAAGTCGAGCTGACTAAGCTCACTCCTCGGTTAGCTTTGTCGGCTCGCTCTCTCGCTCGATGGTTTACTAGAAACATGTAAATCATTTTATGTAGGTACATCATGAAAAATGACTTTTTCTTTGAAAACTTGTTTTCAAGTTTCAATAAAGTTCTGCGATTAAGCTTTCATGTGCATCAGGTTTCAGCTGGGGAAGTGCTACATGTAACGGACAGATAGACCAAGTTCTTCCTTCTTCCTGACTTATTTGGGGTCGGCGCAACACGTTTTGTTCATCCATTCTACCCTGTCACTCATCATGCTATCACTAACTTCCTTTTCTTTCATATTGCTCTTCACACAATCCATCCATCTTTTCTTTGGCCTCCCTCTCCCTCTCCACCCATCCACATGTATACTCATAACTCTTTTAGTAACATGCATTTCATCCCTCTTCTTTACATGACCATACCAAGACAAACGATTCCCCTTCAACTTGTCAGTCACTGGCGCCACTTTCAAACTTCTTCTAATATACTCATTTCTCACTTTATCCAATCTCGTCACACCACACATCCATCTCAACATTCTCATCTCCGCTACATGCAATCTCATGCAGATAGACCAAGTTATCTTCGCTTTTTTTTTATTGTGATAATATGAAGGATGGCTGGAGTAGGTACACCTGCTGGCTACTATCTATATTATGGTGATATCGATAAACTTTTGTAGTCACGGTAGATCTGATTTAAAGTCATGATTTATTTTTTAAATTATTTTTTTGGAAAATTGTTAACTTTGAGTGCGAAAACTATAAAAAATGTTCTCAGCACCAGAATGTTTTAACATTGTAACAATCATAGTCACACGGCTTAGTTGTACGGAAACCTGTAAGAATAGCTATGCTATCATTCGTTACGATCGTAATGTTTACTCTCAGACAAAAGACGTCATGTATTTTTTTGTTAAAAGAAAAAATGGCATTGTATTGTAATAAACCAGGCAACTCGTGTAATTTTCCTCATTTAGCTGACTTCAGAAAAGATTTGAGCTTATCTGTTTACATTAACTTAGAGGGACTTAGAGTCGGTGTAAATGAGTACGAACAAAAGCAATGTCTTGGTAAACAAGCACGTAGCGCGCACTCCTGTCCGGCTCCGAGACTTTGTACTCGAATTTGTGACGACGTTTCTCTAGGGCAGTGAGGTAGATCTAACTTTAAGAAACAGGTCACTTGTCGCATCCGACTCGGCTAGTCAGCGTACGGAAAACTGCGCGGTATTTTCACTGTCCCGGCGGCAGTTGCAGGCAGAACGAATGATCGATGGGGCCGAAAGTTTCTGGAGTAGCGACCGCAAACTAGAAGACTAATCGTTGGAAAACCTCCCACAAGGGGTACCGATGACCTGCCGAGGGACGCGGGAATCCGATGGCTGCCAAACGCACAGGACTATTGTGGCCTTTTGTGAAAGACCGTCCAGCAGTGGACATATTTCGCCTGAAATGATGAACTTTACTTTCGGAAGCCAGTGTTTCTGGTTATATTTCGTATTTTTTTTTAATACTGATTTCCAAAAGTTTTTTTCTTTGTTGGTTTTATAAGATGGTTGTATTTTTATGTAACTTTTAGTTGTAACAACTAAAACTGAAAAGTAAGTTTTTTGTAACTTACAGGAATGACCAAATACCCATAATTACCAAATCTACATAATGTAAGCTATTTATGAGAGAGCGGAGAACTTTGATTGAGCGATGCAGGATTTCGTACTTCCTTCGTAGTTCTTATCGCCATAGATGTCGCTACATGTTTTTACAAATGATTCGTAACTGCTTATCAAATAAATACATATTTTTTTTTTTTATTTATGTTCAAGATGAAAACAGTATACATTTGACTGTTTATAATAAAAATCACTAAAGCCATTACTGGCTTATGCATGGTTAGTGAATTCGGATAAATTAAGTGATGTTAGTAATAATTTTACCTAAACTCTAAACACTTTTTGCAAAAAGTACTTTTTTAATTCACGCTTTGATTTTTTAGGTAAGTAGATACCTACTTAAATAGAAAACTTTACGACACCCTTCTGGTATTTAGTAATCTGTGCTTCTGGTTACGAAGTAACTATTTATTCATTTGGATTCAAAATTATCGACACTGACACAAAGTTATACCTCTACAAGAGGTATACCATATCCGGTCGAATCTAAATTAGGGGAAGGTGACATTAGCAGAGCAGCCCGAGTTCTTTTTAGTAGTGATGTGCTGGCGCCGTGTTCTCCAGATCCTCTGGTAGCCCTGGAGAGCAAACACCCTGCCCCAGCGGATGGCCTTTCTTTTCCTGACCCTCCTGATTCGGACATTCATACCCTCACCGTTACAGGTCGAGAGGTAATCTCAGCCGTTTGTTCCTTTCGGAGCGGCTCTGCCGGCGGCCTCGACAGCCTAAGTCCTCAACTCATGAAGGACCTCATCTGCTCAGGCGCCGAGGAGGCTGGTGAGTTGCTCTTGAAGGAGCTTATGGCTCTGGTTAACCTAATGCTCTCAGGCAAGGTGAACGAGGCCGTCATCGACACTCTGTCCTACGGGGCCAATGTATGTGCCCTTCGCAAGAGAGATGGCGGCATCCGACCCATTGCCGTGGGCACTACATACCGTCGTATGGCAGCCAAGATTTGCTGTAAATTTTATGGTGAGGCTGTTTCGAAAAATTTCAGCCCCTGCAGCTAGGGTTCGGCTCCAAAGGGAGCTGCGAGGCTACCGTACACGCCTTGTCGACCTACCTAAATTCTAACCTAGGAGGGGTCTTTCTAAAGGTTGACATAAAAAATGCCTATAAGGATATACCTTGCTGGCAAAATCTAAAAAAGAATTACCCAAAATTTTTAGTTTTGTTTGACAATGTTACAGACAACCTTCTAAATTACTCTATTCGACTTTAGGATAATCTTTTGGAATCCGCTGTTGGCTGTCAACGAGGTGATCCCCTCGGGCCAGTGATCTTCAGTTTAGCCATTCACCCCATTATTCGACAGTTAAATTCCAAATTCAACGTTTGATATCTCCACTCAATAGGACTTGATCTGAACCTTTCAAAATGTGAACTATTCTTATCTGACAGCACCGACACACAACACACCCTTTCCCAATTTAATACAATAGCCCCCAGAAATTAAAATTATAGAAAAAACTCTCTTTGTCTCCTGGGATCTCCTATTTTCGAAGATTCCTTTCCCAACTTTGTCGAGGAAAAATTTCAAAATTTTAAAAATGTTTCGAAAAGATTACTCCAATTGAACATGCATTCGGTCATCACTTTAATCTGTTTCTGCTGTTTCGGCCCTAAATTAACTTATTTCCTTCGCGCTTCTCATTTAAGGAGGCTATAGATGCCTGGAGACTCACTTGCCCGAATTCTAATCCGCCCGACGAACCATCATCCCAAAGACGGTGGGATGAGCCGCTCTGCAAAGTAGTTCAGGAAAACCTGATTGCAACATTTACTGCTCCTGCAGAGCGAGCGCGCCTGCTGGTTGTCGGACAGTGGGAGTCGGGTCTCTGGCTTCACGCACTACCGTTGTCGAACATTGGCACCTTGCTCGATGATAATACTTTCCGCCTCGCTGTTGCCTTACGTCTAGGTGCTCCATGCTGTTCTCCTCATCGCTGCCACTGTGGCAAAGTCGTCAACAGCCTCGGACACCACGGCCTGTCATGCAGCCGTAGTGCAGGTCGCATAGCGCGACACGCGAATATCAACGACATCATCAGACGCGCTCTTGTCACCGTCGGCGTTCCAGCCGTATTGGAACCCCATGGCCTGGCACGCGACGATGGCAAGAGACCGGACGGCATGTCGTTATTCCCTTGGAAGATAGGAAGGCCTTTAGTATGGTTACTTATGTCGATACTCTTGCACCTTCACATTTATATATATATATATATATATTTCTCTTGTTTCGGAGAACCTCAAGCGGCGGAAATATAACAACCTTGTTGGAAGTTATATTTTCCAACCGTTTGGGGTTGAAACTCTTGGATCGTGGGGTCCGAGTGCTCACAAGTTATTTAAAGATCTGTCGAAACGTCTAGTTGACACTTCGCGTGACCCAAGGGCTGGCTTTTACCTCGGACAGAGGATAAGCATTGCTATACAGCATGTCAATGCCGCCAGCCTTTTAGGCACATTACCAGTCGACAGCGATGTGGAAGAGTTTTTTGACACCATGTTTTAGTTTGATTTTAGTTAGTTGTAATTAGCGTAGGGTTTTATTTATATTTATTTTTTTAATTTACTGTAATTATACTTTTTATTTGTGTATGTAATAAGTTAAATTGATTTAAATAAAATAAAGTTTAGTAATCTGTGCTTCTGGTTCGGATGTGATTCAGTTGTTGAGACGCAGCTTGCAGTTGGTTAGGTAGGCGATGTAATGCGTTACGTTCTTTATGGGGCAAACGGGCAAAATGTCAACTATTTTCATGATTTTCACGAGTTTTCGGCATGATGACAAAGTTACAGATATTTTGTCTTGAATAGAGTTATGCAAGCCATACACGGTCAAACCGGTCGTCCAATCGGTATGGCACTACATGTTTGATCAAACCTGTAGTTCGTCTATACCGGCCATACACGTTCAAATCTGTCGTCCAATCGGTATGATGCTACCGTCAAACAGCACAATCGAATTTCAATTCTTTTGGTTTGATCATACCGATAGGACCGCCCCATACACGGTCCAATCGGTACCTATGATCAACTTCCACTCCATCACACGGTCAAATATGTTTGATCTATCATGTAGCTTCATACCGACTGGACGACAAGTTTGACCGTGTATGGCTGGCATTGTAGGTACTCGTATAGGTACATAAATAACTTACTTAGGAAAATAAAATGACTGTCAGAGTGCAACCCATGACAATATTATTATATTGTTCTATAACTAAGTTCTGGTGCCGACCTTCCGGCTTCATCATCAGATCACCATTGCCAAATGGCACCATCATGATGGTACCATTTTCATCAAAACAATCTGTTATTTATTTTTCAATACACTTACTCGAAAACTGGCTTCACAAAATTACAACAAGGGCTTTTTTCATTCCTATTTCGTCACGGCTAACAGTTTTTTTAAGGAAAGATGCGGATATTGTGAAAGTTTTAATATTTAACTAATGAAACTTTAATTAAATTGTGTTTATGAACAGGATATTATAAATAAATATAATTATTTACACAATAATTTATTATTACCAACAAGTTAACAATATCTATGTATGTATGTTTTAAAATTAAATATAGAGATGAGAATGTTGAGATGGATGAGCGGTGTGACGAGAATGGATAAAGTGAAAAATGAGTACATTAGAGGAAGTTTGAAAGTGGCGCCAGTGACTGAAAAGTTGAAAGATAATCGGTTATCTTGGTATAGTCATGTGAAGAGGAGGGATGAAGCGCATATTACTAAAAGAGTTCTGAGTATACATGTAGATGGATGGAGAGAGAGAAGAAGGCCGAAAAAAAGATGGATGGATTGTGTGAGAATTGGATTCTTTCATAGAAAAGGGAGTTAATGATAGTTTGACGGGTGACAGGACAGAATGGAAGGAGAAAACGTGTTGCGCCGACCCCAAGTAATATGGGATAAGGGCAGGAAGAAGAAGATTAATTACTAAAATTCTGGCAATGCCAATGGCAGCGTGGCAGTGCAGCTAGTCTTTTGGGAACATTACCAGTCGACAGCGAAGCGGAGATTTTCGACGCCGTGCCTACTTTAGATTGCTTTTTGAGTTCTTTAGGGCTTATTTTTATTTTGTAAGTTAGTTTTAATTAATCATAATATTTTACAACTATCTAGATAAGCGTTTTTATTTTTTATTTCGGATCTATATTAAATTAAATAAATATGTACTTATTTATTCAAACAAAATACGTTTATAAGATAGTAGTTACCTTCTTGTTGATTGTCTATTATAAAAGCAAAGTTCTCAATTTTATTTTTCACCCCCCTCCATCTCGGAAAGAATATTTTTGCTCTTCGATATCTGAGAGCAAACGCCGTTTTTATTCTCTAGGTCTAGACCTTTCTTATATCTATGGTTTAGACAGATCTACCTCCATGGTATCAAATTTCTCATACAATTTTTTTTTTAATTTGTAAAAAATTCTGACTCAAAACCTCCTTGGTGTACCTACTTTTTTTGCATTTAGCCATTTCCTCGCTGAAGTGGGATGAAAAGTTGCGTGTTGCACTCGAGTGCAATAGTAGTTTATGTGACTAGGGGATAAAGCAGTGTCTTTAAGTCGCGGGCGGCATGTTGAATTCCGAACGAAACGAAGGTTGCTGATTTTAATCCCGAACGGTAGTGAGGGATTTATAAAATTAACTCCCGAGCACTGCGAGGGAGTTAATAAAGAAACCTGAGTGAAGTGAGGAATTCAAGCCGCCCAAGACAAAGACAGCTTTATCTCCGTGTTGCAAATAAAAAATAATCTATTTTTTACACCATCTGTGAGATAATTAAAAAACAATTTGGTAAACCAAATTATATATTAGAGAATTATAATTATTATATTTACAAGTTCATCAAACAAACAAAATTCACTACTCGAAAATTCTATACATACTTTCAATTTTCTATAAAGCTTCCGTCAGTAGGCAGGTTTTATTCTATTTTCTTTTTTTTGTTAGTGGCTAGTTTGAATTTCAAGTGAACTTGTTCGATGCACGTGCATTTTAATTCACAATGTTGACGATTCTCGGTGTTCCAAATTCAAATCTCATTATTCCCTAGGGATCGGCCATACTGCATTATCTCCTTAGGGAGATAGTTCAGTATAGCCGAAACATCAAAAATCGTCAACATTGTGAATTGAAATATACGTGCATCGAACAAGTTCACTAGAAATTCAAACTGGCAACTAACAAAAAGAAAATGAAAATAGAATAAAACGTGCTTATGTGCTGACGGAAGCATTATAGAAAATTTAAACTATACAAGTAGAATCTTGGAGTACCCAGTGAGAATACTTGTAAATTCTTATATTTCTCTAATAAATGATTTGGTCGACCAAATTGTCTTTTAATTATCTCACAGATGGTATAAATAGTAGAGTATGCAACACGGGGATAAAGCTGTCTTTTTCTTGGGCGGCTTGAATTCCTCACTTCACTCAGGTTTATTTATTAAAATTTTGTAAAAAATCAGCAACCTTTGTTTCGTTCTGAATTCAACATGCCGCCCGCGACTTAAAGACACTGCTTTATCCCCTAGTCACATAATCTACTATTCACCTCGTGCTCTTTTGATCCTCTCGCTAACGCTCAGGATTCTAATTGTATCTGAATTACTCGCTGCGCTCCGCTCGTGATTAAACTTTAGAATCCTTTGCTTGCTCGGTCATCAAAATTGAGCACGCGGTTAAAAAGCAACTTTGCACTCTTGTATAACAAATAACTGTTATTTGGCGATTTTCTACCAAACTTCTTTTATCTGGTCCAATAAAAGTAGGTATAAATTTGAAAAATAAAATGTAGCTTTCTTTTAAAAATAACACAAATATAAAATTAGATATTTCGTAATTTATATTTGTATGTAGGTGCATTCATAGCTGTCAGGACCCGACATCGGATTGTCCTCAACTCGTAAGTTCCGATCTGGCAACCCTGATTACAAAGCTTCTCAAAGGTACCTGTCAAAAACGCTATTGAAAAAGGTTGAAAAATCAGTGAGGGTTTGATAATCTTTGAAAAGTATTTCATAGGGTTAAGGATCTAACTAAAACTCTAGCAGCAACGGCACACGCAATCGACATGATGTGATGACCGCTTCATAAACTGTACGTAAGCCATCGCAGTACATATTACACCTACATGATAGGGTTTTTTCGATTTTAAATTTGGTCGAGGCGACATTATAATTTGTACTTCTAACGCATTGTACCTACAGCGCGGTCGGTGGTCGATGGACACGGTTGGCGCACGCGTTGAGCGATTGCCTGCTGCGTTGCGTGTCGCGGGTTCGATTCCGGCACGGAACAAATACTTTTATAGCCTACAGGTAGGTAGGTACCTACTTGTTTCTGGTCTGGGTGTCTTGTGGTGAGTTTACATGCTTGTAAACGCGCCCACGAGTAATTCCTAGTGTGGGGTTTAAACATAATGTTATAGAACTACACACCATGATCTCCCTAACCTTTTTCTAACTAGCTTGGGGTCGCTTGCAGGCTAAGCAGATGTGGCCGAATACCCGTGCTCTACTTGGAGTTCCTGCCAATGAATGAGACCTCCACAATTTAACTACTGGGCAATACCTACTTTGCTTTATTTTGTTTTATAAAGAATAGGTACGAAACAATAAAAAACAATGTTTCTTATAACTTATAAGCTTCAAGAGTTTTACAACTAGTATTTAAATAGACTAGGTAGATAGGTACCTATTTCCATCGACTTCCAAAATTAAAAGTATCCAATGACGCGATGACGTTAGAATTTGTTAGAAAAATGCAAGACAATAACACAGGTGAGTTGCACCATTTAACTATATCGATAACAAAGCCGTTAACAGCTGTCAAATCGTCGAATTGGCCAATAGGCGGCCGTTTCACGGCTGGTTATGGTTTGGTTATCGTTATAGTTAAATGGTGCAACTCACCCAAAGACAACGTGCAGAGCGCGGCGCGGCGCATCATCGTCAGCTGTCCGGCGAGCGGAGGCGGCGCGTGACGTCACCACCAGCGCGACTCGCCGGAGTCAGCAGTAGCCAGCCTGTGCCCACGCTGCCGGCTGGCCCTGCAGGCCCAAGCCACCCAATCAATAGTAGGTCCTGCGGCACCGTGGAGACGCACTTCAGCGCGCTCGACGCGCCAGGGCCAGGCGCCACTGCCCAGTAGTAAGGCGTATGGGGTTATAAATAGTGCCATCTGAACTTAAACTTATTTGTATTGTAACCTTTGGCATACTTAGTTAGAATAGGTAGTTTTAACTATATGCGCACTTACGCTTATTTTGGCGCAGAACACTTCTAGCACACATAACGATATTCATCAGGGAAATACCTACGCGTAAGGAAAAACAGGCTGTTATTGGAATCGAATGTTGCTGGTTGATACATTATTTATTAAAGTTTTTCCTTAATTTTGAAAGGTGCTGTAAGTAGGTACGTAATTATTATATTCAGCGTGTTCCAACCCACCAAAGCTCACATGAAAAAAAGCACGGCAAGGTACCTAAGTATTATTTACAAAGAAGAGTGACTATTTTATTAGATACCTATTCAGTAAATTCCTGTGACTTACAGTGTAGGTCTAATCCCAATTTGTGACTGCAAACGACGAATCTCGTGACTTACAGCAATTTTTTTTTCTAATTTCAGTCCTCTATATTTGTGAGCATTGATCCGGTGAGATTTATTAACAAAACACTAAGCTCAATCACTGTCTGTAATTAGTATCGTGAACGTTCGTCGTAATAATATGGGTTCGCGAATATCGACCGGCGCGCAATCTGCGGACGTCCGGCACGTCGCGACGTGCTTCGTTTTCAGCGCGACTGTGAATGCGAAATGCGAGGAGGCGACTGCTAGCGCGATATCTAATTGCGGTGCGAGGGGGAGCGCGGAACGGGGCGCGTTGCCATGGTGCGAGATCAGGCCACGTGCGCGCGGCCAATGGCAGGACGCCGCCGTCCGCCGAGTGTGAAGCACGCTGCGCCGTCGTGCTGCGCCGCCGCCGCCGCGCGCCACCCTGCGTCGCACGCCACCCCTCGCCGGCAGAGGCACTCGCCACCGCCAGGCTCGCTCGCATTACGTACCTTCATGTTAATTTGGTACACACCGGCACACGGCAACTGCACTACACCTGACGTGCGCCACGCGCCACACGATATCAGTCGTGTGTGTGTTGTTCGCTGGAGGATTAGTGGATTTAACAGACCTTGTAAACCATTTGTATACCTAATAGTTTTGTCTGCCTTTACAGTTCACAAAAACATTAGGTATTATTTGTTTGAAACCTGCCTAATCTATAGAAATAGAGTAAGGTCGAGGTGGCGAAGTTCGGCATAGTTTATTGCAAGCTTGGATTGATAAACACCATAGAGAATCTGTAACTTAATAAAATTGTAGGTATGTCAATTGTATGTTTTGAATATAATGATGACTTAGGATTCCTTATTTATCAGTTACTTTTACCTTTACATGTTCTTTGCTTTAACAAACATTAATGTAACTGTTATCAAAATGAAAAAATAAACTCGTTTTTTTTTAAAAGCTAGTTCTTTGAATAATAACGCATTATTTTTCTAAAAGGTAGTCAGTAGACGGCCTTTCTCGAGTACCTAATTGGGGCAACTCCGTCACAGGCATAAATTGTTTCTAATTTGATAGATATTTGCAGCTACCATATTTAGCGAATAGTCGAGATTCGATTATGAAAGACCTTCACCGGTCTGTTTAATGGATGAAAGGATGAAACCATGGAACAGAAAAAAAAAGTTAAAATCAGTAGAAGTAGCTTGATAACAGTGTTGCCAACTTTATACCACCAGTGAGTGCTAAAAATCTTCTCAAATAGTGCTAGATTGCTATGGATTTCCAAAAATAGTGCTTTAAGAAATAAAATCACATGAGTATTTTTTTTTTTTACCTGAATTACCTTTTTTTACATAAAAATTGTCAAGATTATTATTTATTTGCTGACATGTAAAACACTGGATATTAAGCATGCATTAAAATTTCATGACACAGTATTAACATGCACCCTGGAAGGGCACTGCAAATTTGACATATAAATTATTAAATTACATTATATTATATTGACTCTAATTAATATTATTATTCATCATCATCATTATTACAATTTATTAAATTATGCTAAACATTAGCTAAAAACTAAAAATAAAATTAAATTTAATAATTGTCAATTAAGTCATTAATTTTAATCATATAAAAAATTTCGTATTAGTCATATATCTGTTGCATAATATAAGGTTCATCTATTTAAAATTTGTCAGTTTTAAGTTCCTCCACGGTGTAGTAGCCTTTTTTAGGGTTCCGTAGTCAACTAGGAACCCTTATAGTTTCGCTATGTCTGTCCGTCTGTCTGTCCGTCCTCGCTTAACCTCTGTGACCGTTAGCACTAGAAAGCTGAAATTTGGTACCAATATGTATATTAATCACGCCGACAAAGTGATAAAATAAAAATTGGAAAAAAATGTTTTATTAGGGTAGCCCCCCTATATGTAAAGTGGGAAGTGATTTTTTTTTTAATTTCAACCCTAACGTGTGATATATTGTTAGATAGATATTTAAAAATGAATAGGGGTTTACTGAAATATTTTTTTATAATATGAAAAAAATCTAAAAAGTAGAACTATAAAAGGACTTTCTAGGAAAATAATTTTGAACTTGATGGAAAGAACAGTTTTTGTACAAAAAAGACAAAAGGGTTCTACAAAATAATTTCTGGACTAAGTTGGTAGTATAATCGTATATCGTATCATAAATGGGTACACTTATTGTGATAGACGGGACACTACGGAACCCTACACTGAGCGTGGTCCGAGACGCTCTTGGCCGGTTTTTTTTTACTAACAGAGATTTCAACCGTTTCGAGGACGTTAAGTCATGGTATAGATTTTAAACTTTCGGGTCGTTTATTAAATATGTTAATAGTCTTGAGTATGGACTTTTCCCGACCACTTTTAAGTTTGTGAAGGGATCAGTCTAGATTTGTTCCGACGGTTATAGTTTGCATTGAGTTCGATGTCTATTTTCTACGAATTTTACTCTATTATGTAAATATGATTTAAACCAATTAAAAGCGTTACCCCTAATACCTCATCCGTAAAGTTTCTGTAATAGATATTTATGTGACACCCTGTCATATATTATGCTTTCGTTATATCTAGGAATAGCCCAACAGCGTACTTTCCTGTATAGGTATTTCTTGTACGTAATTATATACTGCTAAAGTAGTTGAGCGTTTTTTTTCCTAAAACCGAATTGATTATTATCTAAAATATCATATTTTTCAAAAAAAATATTAATACGTGTCGCCATTGCTTTTTCAAAAACTTTTGACATAGTGGGTAATAGTGCAATAGGCCTATAATTACTAGGATTTTCTGAATGACCTCCTTTTTACGCGATTGGACGTACTTTCGCAATTTTAAGTTTTTCTGGGAATCTTTCCTCTTCGAAAGAAATATTTATTAATTGAGTTTTAAGTGATGTTAGCTCCTTTGTGCACTTTTTTACTAAAATAGGTTGAGTGTCGTCTACTCCGAAGCTACGTTTATTTTGTATTGCGCGTATAATATTAAAAACTCTCGCTCGGTCACTGGTTCGATGCATACGGAGTTTATTGCGGGCGTGTGCACCGAATGTACTGCTGGCTCACACGACGCCGGCGCCGCAGCTTTCGTACTCTTACTTACACCTACTGATACGAAATAATCGTTAAATGCGGTACAAACTTGTTGCGGTGATTTTATTATTGTATTGTAAAATTTTAAGTTAATGTTTCTTTGATTTTGTTTGGTTTTATTTGGTTTTGTAATATTATTAATAACTGACCACATCGTTTTCATTTTATTTTTTTAGGCATTCATCTCTTTTATGTAATTTAGTTTCTTTGAAATTGTTATGCATCTTCTCAACATTTTCGAGTATTCTTTGTAATGTTTTTTAAATACGACGCTATTGAACTGATTCGAGATAATTCTAATTAATCTTTTATTTTTGCAAGATCTTCTTAGTCCCTTAGAAAGATAATTATTTGTTTTATTTTGCACTATTTTTATCCGTTTTTTTGGTAAGTATGTATTTATTCAAATTAGATTGTAAAATGTCATGAAATTTATTATAAGTTTGATCTGTCTAAATTTTGATTAAAAATATCACTCCAGTTAATGTTATTTAATGCCGTTTGAAACTTTGTCATATTAATATTGTTAAAAATTCTCTTTGTAACATAGTAGGAACTTTTGAGACTTGACTTTTCGTCATTCCTAAGGTTGTATGTTAAGCTATTGTGATCAGAGATACCATTATTATTAACAGTTATTTTAAATTCTGTGCTGCTATTGTTTGTAAATAAAAGATCTGTACAAGTCGATGTTGATTTTGTGGTTCTTGTAGGAGTTTTTATAATTTGATGTAGGTTTAGTTCTGTCAAGATATTTTTAAGTTTTTGGTATTTCTTCGTGTTTTTTAAATAGTCTAAGTTAAAATCTCCAGTAATTATGAGGCGTTTGTCTTTATATTTTTTTGAAATGAGTTTCACAAGCTGATTTAAAAAGTTAAAGAACTGTTCTATATTTTGATCGGGCTGTACACAAGGATAATAATTAGTTTTGGTGACTTAATATCTACGGCACAACATTCAACGACATATTCAACAGGTAGATTGGTGATGTCGTCGGGTAGTTCTTTGCAGTTTAATCCCGTTCGTGTGAGGATGGCAACTCCACCTCCACGGTGGTTTTGTCGACAAAAAGCCGAACTGAACTCATACCCACGGACTGTAATCGTTTCTCTCTGATGATTTCTTATCCACGTCTCGGTAAGGCAAGATTTTGTTTGTGGGTTTTGTTTTTGAGACTGCACATTTTGTATAAATACTTTAAAGTCGAAAATTATGGTCTTTAGGTTGACCGTGGCTCACATCGTGGTGGCTGAAACTACGCTGTGAAGTAGCGGACGTGGTTGCAACTGATGAGATTTGTGGTGCGGTCAGGGTGTGGCTTACGAATGTATCGTCGTATGGTTTTTCGTTGTTTCTTCGTGACAGGTTTCGTTCTTCTCTATATTTTCTTCTTTCATTTAGTGCGTCTGAATCGAGATATTCTGAAATATGGAGTCCCTGCCCTTTCAAAAATCTTGCCTGTGATATAATATACTTAGTCATTCTCTTGCTGATGAGCTCTACATGTATTAAACGTTTTAGCCCAATTCTACCTATGCTGTGTAGTTCCTCAATATAACCTGTTAGGTCAATGTTCAGTGTGTGTTAATTTTAATCATACATATTTACAAACAAATAAAAAAAAGAAGCTTGTAGAAGAATATCCTGGCCAGTGCCTCGCCAGCCTCGCACCACACTAATTACACCACTATCCGGTCTCACACGCTCCTGCCTCCAGCTAGTGAGCGAGCTAGCGTCGCCAGACGAGGATTTCTAAATATCCACTATGGATCAATTTGCAAATAACAGTCACTGAACATCACAAGAAGAAATCCCACCAAAAACTCATAAACTCATTGTCTATGTGTAATTCCATAGATAATAAATCTATGTGTCAGTAATACGAAGTGTTTGTTACACTGCTCGCATGCTGTGCGTGTGTTCGTTTTATTAGAATCTGGAAATTTCGCTTGACTATTAAATAGTGCTTGACTGAGTGCTAGGTGCTGTATGTTCGATTTCAATGCTGGCCTTGTGAAAATAGTGCCAAATCTAGCACTGAAAATGTTTGTTCCAGAACCGGTGTCGCCAAACTCACACATTTACAATTTACTCTTACTGTAAACGCAAAAATCTGATTGGCTTAAAACAAAAACAGGGCGCAAACGAAATGCAAAAATATTATACGAAATGCAACTTTAAAATCAACAATTTATAAATCAAATTGACAAAAACAAGCAAGCAACACATCTTTGACTACCAAGTACCGCCACTCGTCGCTAGATGGCATTGTTCAGTATATCTGTATGAACTGTAACGACGACAAGCGTGGTATTTGAATGGCGTATCACTAACACGAATGCAGGCTGCTGAGGATGCTACTCAAGTAGTGATGTAACCTTATTCGATCGAAATAATATCGATTGTATGAAAACGTATTTAAAACAATTTAATGCAAAAAAAAAATAATGCGGTAGTGTGATAGTAATAATAATGAAGTTAATATGATTAAAGGCAATTTTTAAACGTAGTAAAACGGGTATTTATTTGCATAGTACACCGATTATCATCATCTCAGCTGAAATCATCGTCATCGCCCACTGCTAAATATAAGAATATTAAGTATAATTCAAACGCCCTATGTTGTTCCTAACTCTTGTAACTAAATATATTTAAAATACATCATAAATATCATACCACAATTTTTATTTTATTAAATTTATTAATTTAATAATGATCTGTATTATATTACTTACAAAAACTATTAAACTATAATTTAAAATTACTTTTATTTTATAAAGGCAATGTAATACATATCGATTGATTTTATCGATAAAGTCACACACTATTTGGATAGCGTCAAAAGTATAGGTAGACTAACGAATATTCCAGAAAAGCTAATAATTGAGAAAAGATAATTAACTTTGTTATTACGTAACTAAGGACTCGTTTCACGTAATTTTATTTTTTCATTTTATTAAAATAATTCTGAAAATAATACTTTTCGGTGATATGATACACCTCCATGAGTTCGATTTTAGTCCGACTATGGTTTTTAAAGTACAGTATGGGACAATAAGGCATTATAAATATTATTTTTCGTTAATTATTATTTTGCGCAGTCTATTTAGAGAATGAGAGCGCTTGAACAGCATGTGCGCAACGGCGACAGTGCCACGCCTACTTCTTCCACTATTTTTACTGTTCCGTGCATAGATTTATAAGTGTGTTCTTGTAAATGTTCTTATAAATCTATGGTTCCGTGGTTTCATCCATTAATCAGACCGGTGAAGGTCGTTCTTTATCGTATCCTCTACTAGAACATTCGAAAATAAAAGTTAATCAAATACGATATAAGGTAGCTAGCAACCATAATCTACGGCGGTATAATAAGTCCGGTGTATTTGCAATGAAAGTGATTGTCAACATTTAAACCAGTAAAATCAAAATTTAAATATTCTGACTGTAGGGAACAGTAGGTAGAGTATATTAAAAAAAAAAGTAAATGTAAATTTAGAAGGTCTTTAAAGTTTAGAAAAACTAAATGGTAATAAAAAAAAACAGTTAATTATATTTGTAATGTTTGAACAGATAGCTAGAATTAATAAACACACACACGCTGTCTATAAATTTAATTTTTATTCTTAAGTAGGTACTATGAAAACAGAAACAACATCGTAAATAAGAACAGCAAATGCTGTAGGTACCTATGTAACATTAAAAAAAGTAATTAAAACTTGTACCTAGTTTTTTATCTCACGAAGCGACACGTGCTTTGCAGGAGATCTCGGACATAGCAAACTATAACAGCACAGCAACTGCAGAACAGCAGATAGAATAGATTGGTTCGGTCACGTAGATATTCATAGTTAACAAAAAATAAACGCGAATAAAATAATAATGTTAAATAAATGTTTAAAGAAAACACTTCAACCGAATAAGGTTTACAACATCTGCCTTTGGCATGATTTACATAACATGTCAATTATGACGGACTTTTCATAAAATACTAGACAGTCTTCCCGCAATATTGAATTTATAGGGTAAAGTCCATTTCACGAAAGAAGTCCCGCGGACAATTGTGGAACTAAATTTGACAGAAGGGGAGATCGGCCATGTTGTCGTTTGTGGATGTTGATGGGGCTGCCATATACAGATTTTTTCCCGATTGATTTACAGATTGGAATTAAGTTTTTTGTTTTTTTTAATGCACGATTTTTATTAAGGAAAAATTGAAAAGGAATTAACACAACACAACAAAAATTTGTAAAGTTATATTCAACAATTATGTAATTAAATACGAAAATGATCTTTGTTTGAATTTTTTTATTTTTTTTATTGTTCATTTTATTGCAGGTGTTTCAGAGAAAACCGTAACGAAAGTTACAAAAGAAGGCGCAACTGCGGCGAGTACTTCTAAAGTTATCGTCACCCCAGGGAAGAGTCGCCCGCATCCTAAAAAGTTCGACTTGGATGGATTTGATTTGTGCGCTATACGGCAAAAATTCACAGTTTTTATGTTGTGAAGAAGGAATTACCTACATTGATTAAATTACGTGTAGCTTTGAGAGAAGACATAAATTATCAAGGAAGCATCACAACATTGCACCGTATATTGCATAGCATCGGTTTCAAGTATAAGCGATGCCAATCGAAACGTAAATTACTAATGGAACTATATGATATTACTGCATGGCGTTCAAGATATTTGGAGAGAATCCGAAGAAATCGCAATGTGGAGAAAAAACCTGTAGTATATTTAGACGAGACCTATACATATACACAACACTTATCATGCCAAAAGTTGCTGGCAAAGTGAGGAGGAGCCTGGGATGTTCGTGTCAGAGTCATCAGGGAGTCGTTGGATAATTGCTCATGCGGGAACTGAAAATGATTTTCAGAGGCGGCGCTAGATCTCGCGTGGACGTCGGCAAATTAGGTTCGCGAGGCCTCCTTTTTTCCCAATCAAGAAAATAATAAATTACGTAAGCAGAATTATAGTTAAAATAATATTAACAACAAGTTTTATCAAATATTTTATTGCTATTAAACAAGTTTTATTGCTTATCAAATGATGACAAAACTTACATAAATAAAAGTTAAAATAAACGAACTTTTCGGCTTTTGGCCTCACTGAACTTTTTCAGGATTACGTCATAGCTAATACCAGACGCTATTTCAGCTTCAATTGATAGAACTGATAACGAAGATAATCTCTCTTGACTCATCGTGCTTCTCAAGTAGGTCTTAATCAATTTTAACTTTGAGAAGCTTCTCTCAGCGGAAGCTGCACTGACAGGAACTGTGAGCATGATTCTAATTGCTATATAAACATTTGGATATATTTCTTCCAAATTATTTTCTAAAATATATTGAATGAGTTGTTTCGCGTCGTTGATAGAGTCTAGTGAATTTGTTTTTAAAAGTTGGAGTTCTTCATACAGTTCGAAAGGCTGTATGTCGTTGTTTTCGCCTTCTCGAAGTATTGTACCTAAATCATTACAGCACTTGAGGAGATCTTCTTTTGATATAGAATTTAAATATCTGATATCATAAATAAAACCAAATCGTTCAAAATATTCATTGAGCGCTTTAAATCGACATTCGGTATCAACTATAATAGCATCAATCATAGTGTTAAAAAAGGTAACTCTGTACTGCATTTCAAAAGATTGAATAGGTTCATCAATATGTTCATAATCGAACATTCGTTTTCTCCTGGCTGTTCTTTTTTCTTTAAATTGAGTCTCAATTTCGAAAGTACTCTTCTCTACAAATAATCGAGCTTGTGCGACACTATTGTCAAATCCTGTATTACGGAATTCTTGAATCCAGCTGCAAAATGACCGTAAAGTATCAATAGCGACTTTCAAGTTGACTTGAACCGTTTGCCATAGTTTGCTTATATCGTTCACACGTAATAAAATCTCGTACCATACGTGTATCGCAACAACAAACTCAAAAGTTAACATTTCATTGAAAACTGCGTCACAGTCGCTGAGAGTTTCAGAATCATCACTTTTATTTTTCAGGTCATTCACGCATTCGATAACATCATCAAATTGCAAAAATATTGCTTTTACTGCTCCGATTCTACTCTCCCATCGTGTTTCAGACAGAGGTTTTAATGTCAATTTTAATTTAGTTTTCACAATATCCCAACGCTTACTTGACTTTGAAAACAGCACATAGATTTTATTGATGAAGCCAAAAAACGTTTTGGCTGTTGTAGAAGACTTAGCTGCATCCATCAAAAGCAAATTCCAACTGTGACATCCGCACGGCGTAAAGAATGCTCTTGGGTTTATATTAAGTATTCTTGTTCTGACACCTTTATTAATACCGACCATATTGGCGCCGTTGTCATATCCTTGTCCTCAACAGTTTTGGATATCTAGACCATTTCTTTCCAGTTCTTGTAATATGGAATTTGTTACATATTCTCCCGTTGTTTCTGTGACGGCAATAAACCCAACAAAATGTTCCTCTATTGCTCCAGTTGAAGAATTGCAAAATCTTAATATTATTGACATTTGTTCAACGCGGCTGACATCCCTGGTACAATCGATCAAGAAGGCATAGTATTTTGCTTGTTTAACGCTGTGTATGATTTCTTCAATAACTGATTTAGACATAAATGCAATCAATTCATTTTGGACGTCGTGGCTCAGATAATGTTGAGATAGTTGCTTTTCATTAATACGTTGCATGTGCTCCCGTAGTGTCAGATCATATTTGGATAACAACTTAAATAAATCTATAAAGTTGCCACTGTTTTTGCTATCGTTCAATTTAAAGGTTTCTCGATGAGCTCTAAATGCCAAATTGTGTGAGGCTAAGTAGTTTATGATATCAATCATTCTTTCAAACAAATTATACCAGTACTTTTGCGATTCTTTAATAGATCTCTCATTATCTTTATCTATTGTTTTTCCGTGTTTGATTCCTTTATAGAATTCCATCCATTTAATCATGCATTCCATGTGTCCTTGACTTTGTTCATGTCTTTGCAATATCCGACTCAAATCTTTCCAGTCACAACATCCTTCTTTTACCATCTGTGTATGCAAATTTGAAAAAAGTCTACATGGAAAGCAATAAACTTTATCTTGAAAAATGGAGTAAACTAACCATCGGCGATGTTGCGTTTCGCCGTTACTTAATTTTCGAGTGAAATGAAATTTAGAAAAATGTCTTTTATTTGCGTCTTTTGGGTAACTGTCATCAGATTTCTCTAGATCTTGATTGGGTCCGTTTTGAATTAGGTCATGACGCTGCGCATCGTTTACTGGAAATACCCACTTCCCTGGATCTAAGTCTATAAATGACTCTTTTAAATGAACTCCTTCCACTTGATTTTCTGAGTCACACAACGTTTCACTTTCTAACTCTTTATTGGGTTCCGACATTTGGATCATAGTAGGTTCGCTCGATGTTGCCGGTAAAACTGTATCAGAACTTCCAAAAAAAGATTCATTTGACTCTGATGCTGGCTCAGAAACTAAAGTTTCATCAGATGACTCTGAAGCAGTGACACTCGAAGAAGGTTTCTTGAGAAATTTCATCATACTGGAACTTAGAGCTTGGTTGGATATAACAGCTTCAGCCTTTCTTTTTCTTTTGAATGCTCCGGATTCCCATTTCCTCCCTTTATCTCTGTCTCTACTTGGTCCTGCAGACATGACCTAAAAATAAAAACAACAACATTGAAATTAAATAACAATTAGAAGTATTGTTTATTTAATTAATCATAAATTAGTTATATTTATGTATGTAATAAATAACTACTATTACTACTACTAATTTTTATTAGTGACGCCCAATAGCGTCAAAGTTAATATTAATGCGATACGAGATCTATCGATCTGTAGTTCGATGTTTTTTGTGTAGCAGATTATAAAAACTATAGATACGCCAATGCTTTTGATAGACAACTGAATAAAATTATTTACTTACGTTATTTTGTACTGAAACAACACCAGATTCTAGTGCGGAGTTCTTTTAATACAAAGTAATCTAGATCTAAAGAGCTAGGCGCAACGATAGAAAAACTCGATAAAAATTTGTTGACAATTTTGAGGCTAATATTTTTATAAGCACGTGCGTGCTTGTAAACATACTCGAACAGCTAAAAATTTTAGTTCTTGAAAAAAAAAACACTAGCACAGTTTGAATTTAAAACTACATAAACTATCCACTTTTTAAAATTTCGATATCCTTAAAGAAATACATTGCAATTAAGACTTATAAAATTATTATATTGATGTTGACAAATACTTTACGTTAAAGTTGTTATAAAAGTTCATATTGACTTACCTTATCTTATAACCTTCGAAGTATGAACGAAATCACAATATAAATTAACACTTTTGTCCACTAAATCATCACTCAACCACCGGGGTACTGACTGACTTTACAACACAATAAATGACTTTACAACACAATAAAAAGAAATTTTGTCCATGCGAGCCTAGTCTGCGAGTGTTGCGTTGCATTCACAAAAGGAATGATTGTTTACGTTTCGCTCACAGACGAAATACAAAGACGACACGGGTATTCCCCGTCTCGCGCACGAAGTTGTTTAACTTTCATAGTGTTGCCAGACTATTCTGCCCGTAAAGTGCTCATAGCACAAAAACTACTGAACTTCTAGTTTTCGAGAAACTCACTCACTTAACAAGTTATACATGAAAATAAATAAAAATGAATAACTAAATTTTAAATAATAATTTTTTTTTGCGAGGCCCCCTCAAGCGCGAGGCCGTCGGCGGTCGCCGACGTCGCCGACGCCTAGCGCCGCCACTGATGATTTTGTTAATGGTGCATTGTTAATGTTCAAATCCCAATCCAAATCCTCAGATTATCACGATGACATGAACTCAACTAATTTTTTGAAATGGATGAGTGAAAAAGTTATTCCTAACCTACCTGAAAGGTCACTTGTGGTAATGGACAACGCTCCGTATCACTGCACTCAAATAGATAAAGGTGTCAAGTAATGTCAAGTATTAAACGTGATATTAGAAATTACAGGAAGATTTATTTTTCACTAATCTGACCTTAGCAGTATGGACATCAAATGGTACCTATTATATTAAAAATACATCCTATTAAAAACATATTTTTTTTTCTTATCTAACTATTCGAGTAGGTACCTAGTTAATAAAATGAAAGTAAATGAACTATAAATTATTTCCGCTGATTTCCCCATATTTAACCATGGCAACATTATGTCGGGCGAATACAGCGCTGCGTCTGCGGGACTTCTTTCGTGAAATGGATTCTAATAATTTACTAACAGTGAACGTAAAAGATCTATTACACTGCGCTGAATATCGCGTGCGATATTCCGACTCGTACTATTTTTCATTAAAGGCCAAGCGCCCGAAAAGTGCCATAAAACAGTGATTTTCTGAGGCCAAATCCTCCGTAACGGCAACGTCAATTGGTTTGAAAAAAATATATGTTTATTATAGATTCATGAACAATAATATCAACATTTGATTTTATCGTGCAATTAATACATTTGTCAAAAAAAAAAAAAAATAGCTATTTCGCAACTTTTCGCAACTTTTCCCTACTCCTTCGAAACGGCTTGGACCTTTAGAAACATTTTTACACATAAAAATTGGTGGTTAAATATTCTTCAAAGTGAACATTGCATATGTAAATCAATCAATATCTCGCAGAGAAAATGGATTAAAAGCGCTTTCCGGGCGCTGCTGGCCGCAAATAAATGCACAGATTTGCGTACTGCCGCCTAGGCGAGTGCGAGAGTTGCGTTCACATAATTGCGGTCAGATGGTTCAAGGGACTATACGCCTTAATAGAAAGACAGTCTAACCCCTATTACACTGCGCGATACGTCGAACCATACACTAGATACGTCGAACCATAGACAAAACGAGTCTGAATAACGCGTAGTGTAGTAGATCCTTAAGTAAAACGTTTTGCGTGCCGTTCGTCAACAGATTAAATTTTTGTCCACCAACATCTTATAGTTTGAAACTTCACTCTTGTATGTCTTCGACATCCTATGACTGCCCCACCATCGCTAAATCACCAACCGTTAAATATCTAGGCGTACATATCGATCAACATCTAAACTGGCATAAACACCTCGACACACTTGTAAGTAGAACACGCAAACTGATATACGTTTTTAAAAAAATACGAAATTCTGCTGATAAAAACACTTTAAAAATTATATATTTTGCATTATGTCAATCGATCTTAGCGTACTTTATTCCAGCCTGGGGTGGAGCCACTGAAAACGTTTTCTTACGACTGGAACGAGCGCAAAGATCTGTACTGAAAGTTCTTCTCTGTCGACCGCGGAGATACCCAACTGTACAGTTATATGCGAAATCAAAAGTGCTGACTGTAAGACAATTGTATGTTCTCCAGACCATGCTCCGTAAGCATTCTACGCGTCCACTATCAGAGCTAATTGGTAGAGTCAAACACACAGTCTTTCCCCTGCAATCGTGCAAAACATCTTTCGCTAAAAGACACTACCATATCAACAGTTCGAGAGTTTACAATCAGTTGAACAAATTAATAAAAATATTTCATACAACCTCATACCAATGTAAATCTGCCTTACAAGAATTTCTCTACAAACTAGGAATGAGGCATATTTATGGTAACAGGTAGAAGTAACAGATATTTACAAATAACTAATAACAATTGTTACTATCAACTTATTTTATCTGTTATTTTAATAACAGACCCTCAAACACTGTTACCGCGGCTGTTACTGTTATTCATTGTACCAGTCCCTACACAAACAGACTGTTAGTTGTTACTGGTTGTTACCAGATACTCAATAAATAATAGGTGTGTCTCTTTTCCTCATTAAAGAATGGCCTTTGCGAAAAAGAGACACACCTGTTATTTATTTCGGAACATGTTTACTTCTCACTCTTATTAGAGCGGTTTAATTACACATTTAACAGGTATTTGGATCTGTTATTTTTATGTAACAGTAACAGTCATAACAGATATCATGTTTAACCTGTTACAACCCACCTCTACTTCAAACTCGTCTATCGCAAGACGGAGAATCTTATTATGGGAAACTATGCCAATCTAATCAGTTGAATTCCATTTGGACAAATAAAATTTAAATACCCAAAATTATCAAATATTTCGCTCACACTCATTCCTACATACAAATACACAAACAGTTACATTTAAACCACACATACTCTCACACTTTCACCATCAATCACACACATACACCTATCTCACGTTACAAATTAACAGTTTTTTTTTATACTATTATTTTCATTTATTCATAAACATTCTAATAAATTAAATTTTTAAATATTTCAATATAAAAAGAAACATTTAAAAATATAAAAAATAGTTGCCCACCGGTATCGGGAACAGGGTCCAAGCTACCGGCGGTCAGGGCTCCAGAGAAAGGAACCACCTAACAATACGAGCCCTGTCCAGGAGTACCGCTTTCTAAATCAAGCCCTTGAGCCCAGCTACCTCACGCGAGCCTCCTCAGATGTTGGTTGAGGCTCTTGGCTATTAAGCCATTACCCGATAAGACTATCGGTACAATGATCGCCGAGTCTACATCCCACATGTCGACAACCTCGCGAGCCAAGTCGATATTCTTGATTTGTTTATCTTTCTCAGCTTTCATGAGGTTCTCGTCATGCAGAACGGATATGTCAACAATCATTGCACGCCTCTCGCTTCGGTCCACCACCACTATATCAGGTTTATTGGCTACAATAGTCCTGTCAGTGATGATGGACCGATCCCAGTACATTGTAATATCGCCATTATCGAGAACTGGGTCGGGCACATACCTGTAGTACGGCACTTCCGATTCCACATGAGAGTACTTCAGAGCAAGTTGCTGATGGATAATCCCAAGGTTGTGTCTATGCAAGTATTCCCCGTTAGCTAGACGAGAACAACCTGAAATAATGTGGCGGATTGATTCACCCCCACAATAAATCTTTGGTAGTTCTTCGTCATGATAACTTCGTCCATATCACCGACGCGCAACCAGGCTACGGACGCTAGTTGGTCTACATCGGGCCCATGAAGGGCCCGGATAAAGCGTCCGTGCAGTTCCTTACTCTGCCATACTTCCTTGCGATCGTTAGTGTCAAGCACTACAGGTTTGCGCCAGTTCTCGTTAGCCAAGGAGAGCGGGGTGAGTCCCTTGGCCACTGCCACTACATTACGATGCATACCCATGCATAGCCACCGAGGCTAGGAAATATTCCCTGAGACTGCATACCTCACGATTGTGCAGGGTCTTAGCATTTAATTCATTAACCTTTCAATTGTGATAATTACAGACACAATTGAAAGACAATAGGCGTTCGCGCACCTATTGTCTTTCAATTGTGTCTGTAATTATCACAATTGAAAGGTTAAAAAGCCTCGACCCCCACACTTCCGCGGGATATACAGCCTCATCACCGATGACCGTGGGTGATGCATTCGGTTTGCAGGAAGCAGTGAACGAACTCGCCTGTCCAGGGCGTCCAGTTATGTTTGAGTCCATTTGATTACGCCGAAAGAGTACATCAATACCGGCATGACCCAACCGTTGAAGGCGCGCACCTTGTTTCTGCCTAAAAGAAGGCTATTAAATACCATCTTCAGGCGTCCAAAGAAGCGTTCCTTAAACGATTGCTTCATGTCAGTGGCATTGATACCTAAAGCTTCGGACATACCCAAATACTTATAGGTTTCAGTTGCAGAGAGGGATCTTAGGCTTATGGAGTCCGAGAGTTGAGTACTCACGGACTCCACAATCTCCCCTCGCTTTACATGCATGACCGCACATTTGTCTACACCAAAATCCTGATGGCACTACTGAAGGTTTCAGTTACCTTCAGTAGCTCCATCAGTTGAAGCTTGTTGGGGGCAAAAAGTTTCAAGTCATCCATGTAAAGGAGGTGAGATGTAACCTGACCACCTCTCCTCAACTGATAGCCTAGGCCTGAACTCTCCAGCAGTGTGCTTAGAGGATTCAAGGCTAGGCAAAACCAAAGCGGAAACTATCACCCTGGAATATACCCCGCTCAGTCCTCACCGGTTCACTGCTCCTCTGAATATTTCGACATCCTGGATAGCGAAGGACAGTCCTCCATTGCCTCATACACGACATCAGAAATCACATCGACATCAATTTTGTACAATTCTAGCACCCTGATGAGCCATGTATGAGGAACTGAGTCATAGGCCTTCTTATAGTCTATCCAACATGTCGACAGATCCTTTCGGGAGCGCCGAACCTGTTGGCTAATGGCCATATCAATGAGGAGCAGCTCCTTAGTACCACAGGACCCTTTCCTACATCCATTCTGAGAGGCAGTCATGATTGAATTATTGTCAATATGGTTGTTAATCTTATCTCTCAAAATAGATGTAAGAACTTTATAGACCGTAGGTAAGCACGTCATCGGTCTATAATTTTTAGGTTCCGCGGTACTACTTGATTTGTGGAGCAGGTGGGTAACTCCTGTTGTTAGGAACTCGGGTAGCGAACTAGCCTCCAAGGCAGCCTGATACTGAGATGCCAAACGAGCGTGCGATCTTTGTAGCCACTTTATCCAAAAATTGTGCAGTCCGTCCGGCCCTGGAGATTTGCAGTTAGGCAACGGACGGACTGCACGGGCCACATCTTGGGGGCTGATTGTGATTGCCCCCATTTCTGTTATTGATTCGCACGCTCGTTCGACCTCTCCAGTCCAACCACCTTCAGTATGACTGACAGGCACCGACCAGATGTTGCGCCGGAACGAACACATGGCGTCATCATCCGGAAGGCGCGTATCAGTCACACCTTGGTCCGGTCGCTCCCAAGCCCTGTATACCCACCTTTCATTACTTTGGAATGCGCGATTCTAGGTATACCGCTCCCCCCGCCGCTTATACCTGCGAATTCGGTTTGCCCATGCATACACCTTCTGCTTCAGGAAGTCGATGCGCTTTGTGACACGGGGCATATAGTCTCGGGGGCTGACGTCAGTCCCCGAAAATGCCCGTCTCACAAAGCGCATCACTCTTGGGCGAGTGTTGCTCTCCCTGAAGCAGATTAATTTGCCGATGAGTGCTCTGGCCCCACCAATACGACGCTCGATTCTGCACTGCCAGACCGGCACAGCTGGTTTTGGTCGTGTAGCTACGTCACTATTTGGAAATTTGACGTGAACTACACGACATGCCGCTACAGCCGCGCAGTACATGATCGAGTGTGTATCAGTGAGATCTTTGCAGTTGTCAAAATAATTTGACAATTGCATATCCAGAGCAGCCACCAGCGCCTTACTCTTGTTATGCATGTGCAAGCGAGGTAAGCGCGGCCTAAGTACGGACGGCATGTTTCGATACTCGCGAATAGCGGATTCCAAAGCACTCCTCAATTCATTAGTGCACTGGGTACTTACTTGTGTAACCATTTCCGTACTCTCCTCGTTAGCATGGTTGGCGACATAGTTAGACGGTGGTACCATCACTGGTGCCACAGGTTGCGACGAAGGAGCAATGGCATGGTTACTCATTTCCATTCGGAAGCGATCAAGTACAGTATCGTCCGACATATGATTACGCTGGATGACCCGCACCTGATCCGATAGTCGTTGGGCTGAAACGTTGACATCTGGCTCAAGCACCTGAAACAAAGAGAGCGTCCGAACACGGTACGCGGTCAGATTGTTTCCTCCCTCTGTAGCCCCATAGTATGCGCGCATGACGTTTTCATTGGTCGATTGCGTCCATCGCATGCGCGGCACACTTCCACCGGTAGCTGGGACCCTATCAGAGGCCGGTGGGCCTCGAGGTCTGAAACATGCCGGCGGCCGGCGTCTTTTCCGACGACGCGCAGGTGGTGGTGTCGTCCCAGCACTCACGGTGGGGCTGGGATCCGGCGGCAGCGAGTCGGAGCTGAGCGACGAGGCCGGAGGTGGTGGGCGTGCACCTCGAGCTGCGGCTCTGGTCAACATTTGTGTTTCCTTGTCGAAATTTTTCTGTGTCATAAATATGTCATATGGTATATTTTACGTGAAGCCATTTTACACGTATTGCACAATAACGGTGCAATAACTTTACTTTTTACTTTTAGACCTTTTTAGGATTCCGTAGTCAACTATAGAAGGAACCCTTATAGTTACGCCGTGTCTGTCTGTCCGTCTGTCTGTCTGTCTGTCCGTCCTCGCTTAATCTCTGTGACCGTTAGTACTAGAAAGCTGAAATTTGGTACCAATATGTATATCAATCATGCCGACAAAGTGGTAAAATAAAAATTGGAAAAAATGTTTTATTAGGGTAGCCCCCCTATATGTAAAGTGGGAAGTGTTTTTTTTTTATTTCAACCCTAACGTGTGATATATTGTTGGATAGGTATTTAAAAATGAATAGGGGTTTACTACAATCATTTTTTGATAATATCAATAATTTTGGAAATAATCGCTCCAAAAGTGAAAAACAATGTGCCCCCCCCCCCTCTAACTTTTGAACCATAAGTTTAGAAAATATGAAAAAAATCTGAAAAGTAGAACTTTATAAGGACTTTCTAGGAAAATTATTTTGAACTTGATGGAAAAAACAGTTTTTGTACGAAAAATACAAAAGGGTTCTACAAAATAATTTCTGGACTAAGTTTGTAGTATAATCGTATATGCAAGCATTTTTTTAAACTCATAAGTGGGTACATTTTTTGTGACGGACGGGAAACTACGGAACCCTACACTGAGCGTGGCCCGACACGCTCTTGGCCGGTTTTTTTTTTCTTTGGATAATCTCATTTTGGTAAGGTATTTACTATTTGTGTTTTGCAAAAAATCGGAGAAAAAATTTTGCGACACTTCAGGTTGGCAGTCGAACCACAGATTATTATACTATTATTATTATTACTCGTATTATTTTGGCTCTTTATTATGTTTTCTCTATCAAATATGTTTTGCCCTGAAACAGCATACATACTTTTGTAATAATTACTTTTTTTTTCTTAGCTTTGTGTTCTATTTTATGTAATTTTCTTTTATTGTATTGGCATATGCGCATATAATGTCGAAGGCACACTGACTTCTAAGAAATAGGTTATTCCTATTCTGGTACACTTAGCCATGTTCCTAAAAATGTTATGTTTGTGTATTTTTTGGCAAAAATAAAGATTATTATTATTATTATTTATTATTATAGTCTTTTTTTTAAATTGAGATAAACTAGTGCTTGACTGCGATCCCACCTCATGGTAAGTAGCGATGCAATTTTTGATGGTGAGGCGCACTAGTTTATTAAGAGCCTATTCACTCTAGCCTTGAAGACACCCAAATTATAATCGGACGGGAAGACCGCAGCAGGCAGACTGTTCCAGTCCTTCGACGTACGCGGTATAAACGACGAGACGAAACGCTTAGTCCTGACCGTAGACACAGATTACTGAATAGTTACTACGTAACAGATACTTCACTCAGTAGAAAATTTCCAATACCTATTACGATAATTGCCTACTCCCTCGCGTCAACAACCACTGTATGCTAAAATGCGCCTAAATGCTCAAGCGTACAGCAGTGATTGCTTCGCACCGCGCGATTCCACACTAATCGCAGGGCTGCCTTTTCGATAAAATTAAATTAACATAACTTTTTATCTATGTTATTGAGAACTGTGAATATGTTCTGACTTTTATGTGGCAGTTAAAAATTTTATCATTTATAAAATATTTAACCAACTTAAAAAAAAGGAGGTGATCAGATATACAGGCCAAACTGAGAAGTTTGACTTGTATGGTTTGTAGGTATGTATGTTTGTGCGCGATAATCTCGCGTTTGGCTAAACCGATATTGATGCGGTTTTCAGAAAAGGATTTGTTACATTTAGGAGAACGTTTTAAAATAAGTATAATACTTCTTAGTTTGATGATGATCTTCGGAGATGTTCACTAGAAATGAAAAAAAAAGCCTTAAAAAAAGAGAACAGACTTCAAATAAAGCACTAAGCCGTAAGAAATAATTTGTTGTTTTTTTTTATGTTAGTGCTAACAGCTGGTAATTACGAATCGAAAAAGCACCGACATCAAAGAAGAAATTATTTCTTACGGTTTAGTGTTTTGAAGTCGGTTCTCTTTTTTACAAGGCACCACACGGCATCGTAATACGCGTACGAACGAACAGCACTATTAAAATTGAACGGCGTGCGCGCGTTTCGCTTGCGAAAACCGCACTGAATTTGATTCGCCGGCGGACCGAGACCGCTCGGCTGGGCGGTAGGCACTTATAGCGCGCAAGTACATGGAGTGACGGAGGCCTGCCGTAGAGGTTTCAACAACGTAGGTAAGGGTGAATATTCGCCGTACGTCGGGTTGTCTGATGGTAGAATTGCGATGGCGGAATCAAGTCATGCAATTCCTGCGCACACTTTCCAAAATACATCCTGTAAAACACCGAAAGGCTGGCTACCCTACGCTTATGCTCAAGGCTTTGAAGGTTGGACTTAACCAAATCTGGATCACTAATTAGCCTCTTTGCACGCCTTTCCACCGATTCCAAATCTACCAGGTGGCATTTTGCAGCACCAGCCCATATGTGACTGCAGTACTCCACACGCGAACGGTTAGTCTACTGTTATGTCCATTAGACTAATTCGACTTACGATATAATGTTGAAATTAACAAGTGTATTACGAGACAAAACCGTGTTCAAAGTTTACCTACCTTAACGTTACGTCTTAAAGATCAAATTGACGTAACAGTATTCTATAATATTTAACTACCTACCTCTCGTTATATTCGTTTAAATTATTATGCTCCGAATTGATTATCATGTATCTTCTGCTAATTGCAGAAGGTTCAAATTCGTCTAACGTTTAGGATGGCTTATATTACCTTCTGCTGTCACGTGGGTCAAGTCTCTTGTGCTTTCATGTGTAGGTACCTACCTTAAAATATTGGAAAACAAAAAGGCAACAGATTACAGCAGGTAACTTAGAAATATTCAAAAATCATCTAATAAGCTTATCCTTTGACCAAGTATACAAAACCACAGATGCGAATGAATCCTATGAACATTTTATAAACAATTTTTCACTATTATACAATTTATGCTTTCAGAATAAAATTGTGACTGTATCTACTAGTAAAAAAAATAAGTGGATATCTCGTGGAATCAAAATCTTTAGTCAAAAGCAAAGGCATTGCCTTTGGGCTTATAGATTCAATCCTATTACAAAAAATAGAGTTGCGTAGAAAAATAATAAAATTAACCCAAAAAGCCTAAAATAACCACTACATTAACACGTCTAAAAATAAAACAAAAGCTGCCTGGCAAGTCATAAAAAATCCGAATTCAACTTACCACAAGAACCTATACTGCCACAAAGATAATAATTTAACCCTTACAGATCCCATGAAAATTGCAAACGAATTCAATAATTATTTTATAGAGGTCATGAAAAACAATATTAAAACTAAAGGAGCTTTAACTAATAATTACGTTATTGATAATTTTAAGTCACAATCATTATTTACGCTACCGGTTTCAGATTCTGATATATTCAAAATAATTAGTAGCCTAAAAAATACAAATACCTACGGTAGTATTTGATGGCATATCAACTAAAGTAATGAAACACGTTAAGGAAATAATAGCGCCTCTTCTATCACATATAATTAACCTTTGTATTGCTGATGGTACATTCCCAAATAGCCTAAAAAATGTCATCGTCAAACCGATTTATAACAAAATCGATAAAAGTGATATTCAAAATTATAGCCCTATTGCAAAGATATCAGTATTTTCCAAAATAATTGAGATACTAATTTATAACGCCATCTATTCTTATTTCGAAAAATTCAAACTTTTCTGCAATGAGCAAAAAGGCTTCAGAAAAAATTCGAATTTTAATATGGATTTGACCTTGATCCAGTGTAATGACATCTGTAGATAAAGGTAAACCTGTGTGTGCTCTACTGACAAATATGAAAAAAGCGTTTGATTTCGTGGATATTCTGCTTCAAAAATTACGGAGTTATGGCACAAGGGGAAACATTTTGAAACTCCTAGAATCTTATTTAAGTGACCGAATTCAATGCACAGAAATTACTAGAATTTGTCCTACTACTAAACTGGAAATAAAATACGTATCGAAACCAAGGCACATAAAGTATGGTGTTCGTCAAGGCAGCGTTCTCCACCTCTTTTCCCCAAAAACTATAGATAAAAAATGCTACTATTTCCAGATGATAGCACGGCTATTGTAGAATGTATTAATCCTGATAATTATGAAAATGACATAAATAATTCTCAGTGACATTATAAATGCCTGAAAATAAATGGTTATTATTATTATTATAAATTGGCTTGACAAAATAATCTTTTAATTAATTTAAATAAAACTAAAGTTATTCATTTCCGCCAACGCTGCGGGCATCCGCCGGTTAAAATTGCCCATAATATTAGCACAGTCTAAAAATCAATATTAGTATAATAGAAGAAGTGACAACTGCAAAATTCTTGGGTGTAACTATAGACAATAGATTAACCTGGAAACCTATGTACCTTTTGTTACATCATCTTCTGTGGTAAACAGCAGTTTTACAGTTCCAACTCCGGTCTCCAAGATACAGGCGCCGGCGCCGCCTAGTTTGAGGACCACCGTTTATTACATAACTGAAGCCCGCAAATAGTTACGGACCTATAAAACGTTAAGATTATTTAATTTAAGATACAATTTGTAACAATGGCTCAATAAATTTATTATTATTATTATTAAACCTCATTTAAAGGAAATCTGTAAGCGTCTGAGTAGATCTGCATATCAACTGTCTAAAAAAGTAAACACTGACATACTAATAACAGCCTATCATGGATAGTCGGTTCTGTTTTAAGATATGCTGTTATTTTTTGGGGACAATCAACTAATAGAGATCTTATTTTCAGGATGCAAAAAAGATGCAAACGATCAATATGTGGCCTAAGAACAACGGATAGTTGTGTTCCTTACTTTAAGAAATTTAAAATATTAACTTTTCCATCACTATACATTTTTGAAACATTATTATTAGTTAAAACAAATCAGCAATTATTTCAAAAATTTTCAGCAGTTAAACTCACTCCAATACGTGCCCAATATGAAAATGTATTATGTCAAAACAAAATATGTAAAACTGCAGTATTAAAAAAACCGGCCAAGAGCGTGTCGGGCCACGCTCAGTGTAGGGTTCCGTAGTTTCCCGTCCGTCACAATAAGTGTACCCACTTATGAGTTTAAAAAAATGCTTGCATAAACGATTATACCACAAACTTAGTCCAGAAATTATTTTGTAGAACCTTTTTGTCTTTTTTGTACAAAAAAAGTTCTACTTTTCAGATTTTTTTCATATTTTCTAAACTTATGGTTCAAAAGTTAGAGGGGGGGGGGCACATTGTTTTTTACTTTTGGAGCGATTATTTCCGAAATTATTGACATTATCAAAAAATGACTTTAGTAAACCCCTATTCATTTTTAAATACCTATCCAACAATATATCACACGTTAGGGTTGAAATTAAAAAAAAAAACACTTCCCACTTTACATATAGGGGGGCTACCCTAATAAAATATTATATAATAGACAGACATGGCGAAACTATAAGGGTTCCTAGTTGATTACGGAACCCTAAAAAGGCATGAACTGAATTCAAGGTCTAATAGCTAATTAATAAAATGGTTGTAACTAAATACATGAACAGATATTAAAACTTTTCTTTAGGAATTCGGGGAATTAATGAGTATTAATTCCCCGAATTCCTCTGATACCATCGAAATTTACGTTTTTTGCGACACAAACGGCCGTATCTTTTTTATTCGTTAACATAGAAGTTTCATTTTTTCACAGCTTCAATGAACTTGAAACCTGAATAAATGGCTTTAAATTCAACTCGATACCTCCACGCGTTCCCGAGACAAAGGTTCTTAACAGACAGATAGACGGACGGACAACAAAGTGATTCTATGAGGGTTCCATTTTTTTCCTTTTGAGGTACGGAACTCTAAAAAAGCTGAGAACGTTGTATATAAAGACATTCTATATATATATTTAGTATATCAGCATTGCAACCGTGCGAAGTACGTTTTTTTTTATTTCTATGCTTGATTCATCGATTGTTGGCGGTAGGTACGAAGTTCGCCGGGTCAGTTAGTTATACATAAACTACACACAAACACAGAACAAATGATCGTGCTCATCACACAAACATTTGTCCTGGGTGGGAATCGGACCCACGACCTCCGGCATAGCAGTCAGGGCCACTAAACACAAGACCAACAGGCCAGTCGAAATATGTACTTATACATAATAAAACGATTACGATAAATAAATAATAAGCCTTGAATAACAATGTGCATTGCGCAAAGAACGTGTGTTTATACCTATGCAGGAAGATAATATTATATAAATGTCTATTTTCTACAAAATACATATTAAAGTCAGATTTAAATAAAGTAGGTATTTATGTTAATAACATTATTTACTGAAAACAAATCTCATAAATAATGGGTTACTGTCGATTCTATGAAAAATAGTTGCCAAATCTTGGAATTGATCACTTCAAGATGTGAGTGGGCATTTCATGAAATGGTTGTACCTACTTTATGACATAGGTAGGTACTTAGCCAACTAAAGCTGGCAAATCGTGTAAACGTGTTTCCTGATAGCTACAACCTAGATGTCTTAAGTCAAGAGTTAATAGGTTGGGGTGCCACGACAGAAAACCTTCACGAGTGCCCGCAGGCTGTAGATCCCTTGCGGATCCATCCGGAGTAAAGGCCATTTTGCGAGACGGTGCACCCTGGGAGGCGGCCAATGACTACCTTGGGTACTTCTGCCTAAGGGGCCTCGATAGCCGTCTGCGAATGTTCTGTCAGGTGGCTGCCAAGTCGACAGGGGGGGCGGGCGCAAGCAAGGGCAGGGGCAAAGCCGGCCCCAAGCCCAGCCCGAGCCGGAGAGCCAGCTGCTGACGCTGGTGCGGGAACTAGCTACTTTCCAGCAGCAGCTGCAACAACAGCAGCTGCAGTTCCAGCTGCGCATCCTGCAGCAGCTGTCCCTGCTTGAGGGCATCGTACTGCGCCCTCCACTAGCGGCCTCTGCGTATGCGGCAGACCTAAGTTTTTTCGACAACTTATCTACGTGTGGGCCCCACTGAAGCTTAGCATCAAGAGTTATACCTAAGAACACTGTAGTGTCTTCAGGACTCAATTCTTTACCTTTTATTAGCACATTAGTTTCTACCTGTCTTACGTGAGGCATAGTAAATTTAACAAATTTGGTTTTCTTTTCATTAAGGAGCAGGTTATTGACATTAAACCAGTGTTCTATTTTTGAAAGGGCACTCTAGCGACACGCTGGGTTGCGATAGTCGTTGGTAGGATCCAGAAGTTGGGACTCAAGGTGGCGCTGCACAAATCCGAGGCTATGTGCTTTCACGGCTCTCAGAACGTAGTAGAAGTTCACATCGGCGTCGGGTCGACGCTGAAGTACCTGGGACTCGACCTCGACAGCTGGTGAAATTTAGGGGAGCATTTCCGACGCCTGGCTCCCAAACTCAACCGGACTGGGGCTGCGCTCAAGCGGCTCCTACCCAACCTTGGGGGTCCAGATGCCTCCTGCTGGAGGCTCTACGCGGGAATCGTTCGGTCCATGGCCCTCTACGGGGCGCCGGTGTGGGCGCCGTCACTGCAAAAGCGACCGGCGGCCATGCTGAACGCCTGCCAGAGGGTCATAGCAATACGGATGGTGCGGGGGTACTGCACGATTTCCCGCGATGCGGCGAGCCTTCTTGCTGGCCTACCACCGTGGTATCTGAAGGCAACAGTTCTTGCACATATGCACGATATGCGCGTGGAGATGCAACGCCGGGGTGAAGGTCCGTAGCCGCGACAGGTCACGGCATGGCAGACAGAGCTCCGGCGGGATCTCACGGTGAAATGGCGTCAGCGACTATCGCAACCCAGTGCTGGGCACGCTACAATTATGGTTACTGCCATCCCCTCTTTGAGGCGTGACTTGAAAGACCGCACGGCGCACACTGGGACCCGTCCATACAACGTAATGCTCAAAACTCGATTTTCAAAATGAGGGTATTTCAAAAATTAAACAATGTAAGGGTGGACTTAAGAATGTGTTACATCATTTCTACAAAGGTATACCGCCGTTTGCCCGAATTTTATTTACCCTAATACTAGGGAATGCAAAAACCGCCAAAATTAAAATAAAATAAAAACCGGTTAATCGGGTAACCGGTTTTAAAATTGTTTTTTTTTTTTAATTTTATTTTTAAGTGAAAATTTTATTTTTTTTTTTTGCTTGTGAAATTCTAAATAAATATTTTAAAACTTATCTATTAAAAACCGGCCAAGAGCGTGTCGGGCCACGCTCAGTGTAGGGTTTCGTAGTTTTCCGTCCGTCACAATAAGTGTACCCACTTATGAGTTTAAAAAAATACTTGCATATACGATTATACTACAAACTTAGTCCAGAAATTATTTTGTAGAACCTTTTTGTCTTTCTTTGTACAAAAACTGTTCTTTCCATCAAGTTCAAAATGATTTTCCCAGAAAGTCCTTTAAAGTTCTACTGTTCAGATTTTTTTCATATTTTGTAAACTTATGGTTCAACAGTTAGAGGGGGACACACTTTTGGAGCGATTATTTCCGAAATTATTGACATTATCAAAAAAACGATAATAGTAAACCCCTATTCATTTTTAAATACCTATCCAACAATGTATCACACGGTAAGGTTGAAATAAAAAAAAATGACTTCCCACTTTAAATATAGGGGGGCCTACCCTAATAAAACATTTTTTTTCAATTTTTATTTTACCACTTTGTCGGCGTGATTGATATACATATTGGTACCAAATTTCAGCTTTCTAGTGCTAACGGTCACAGAGATTAAGCGAGGACGGACAGACAGACATGGCGAAACTATAAGGGTTCCTAGTTGACTACGGAACCCTAAAAATATATCTATTGTATACCTAATATGAATCCTGTTAAAAATAAAAAAATCTCATCTTCATGAAAACGAATGTCGTCATAAATAGAGAATGATGTCATACATAGAGAATCTAAGTTAATAAATAATTCTACTTAAAATATTCACCACTAGCTTTAGCTCGCGGCTTCACCTGCGTATATAAAATATAGCCTATGTCACTCAGGAACAAAGCAGGTTTTATTCTATCAGTGAAAAAATTTTAGCAATCGGACCAGTACTTCCAGAGGTTCCCTCCTACAAACAAAAAAAACATAAAAACAAAAAAAAAAACAAGCTATACCTCTCTATCATGCGAGTAATAGTATAAGTGTAGATTAGCCCTATCACAGGCTTTTAAACGTTCAGGCCACGCGTCATCTGTTTACGCACGATGATCATTGGAGAGTTGTCCACTGCTGATCGTAAAGATTTTTAAAGATTTTGAATTATTGTTACATGTTCACGGGTTGAGGTCTGGGCTAGCCAAAGGTCAATCATCAGCCTTAATGAAGACCGAAACACTCGCTGCAAGGCAAGCCTGGTTAGTGCGCGCCTTGTGGCCGGAGCTGAGTTTTGCTGAAAAGCCCCTAGTATATTATCAAATAGAGAGAGGCTTTAAGAGGCTTTGCTATGGCGTTTAGGATAGTACTCGTATCTTGATACTCTTTAGCTGAAATTAAAGTAGCCCATTGTCACGAAAATGAACCTTGGTCATTCCGTGATACCCAAGTGAGAGGTGATGCATGATGATCATTCAGGACTCTGATAACCTGTTGAAAGTGTTAATTTTGCTTGTTGCAATTGTAGCGACATCTATGGCGCCAGATAAGAACTACGAAGAAAATACGAAACCCTGCATCGCGCAATCAAAGTTCTCCGCGCGATTTGAACATATACGACAGCCCGAAATCACTTAGCGGGCAGTCGCCCACCAGACCATAACACCTGTCTGGTCGGAGGATCCTCCCATTTCTACTGAGGTTTGCGGGACTTTAGTCTCTGTTCCGCATACCTCCAAATTGGTGACCCTCGACAAAGAACGTCAGCGCAGCCTTCGTGCAGCTACTACTTCGTGACGTCATCATCACTTCCTCAAGCTTTCGAGCAGCGAGCAATACAGCCAGCACCCACGGCTATAGAGGGTATCCTGACCACCAGCATGCCTACCTGGTCATACCTGGTCATCACCTTCAGCCTCATCAGCGACCTTGGCTTGGCATACCGCACCTTCGGCCAGTCACATGAAGAGCCATGAAGAACCTCTCCTAGTCGACGCCAACAGTCAAGCCTTACGTCGCACAAGCACCGCTCCGACTCACTGGAGCCAACAGCACCACCCCGAGTCACTGGGGCATCATCCCGCATCACTGGGACATCATCACCCCGACTCACTGGGGCATCATCCCGACTCACTGGGATACCAACACCCCGACTCACTGGGGCATCACCGCAGACAGTTCCGACCCACTGGAACCAACCTACGCTGGCCTGGCGCGCATCAAGAACCATCGATCTCCGATCTCCGAAGGGGAGTGATGTAGCGACATCTATGGCGCCACATAAGAACTACGAAGAAAATACGAAATCCTGCATCGCGCAATCAAAGTTCTCCGCGCGATTTGAACATATACGACAGCTCGAAATCACTTAGCGGGCAGTCGCCCACCAGACCATAACACCTGTCTGGTCGGAGGACCCTCCCTTTTCAATGGAGGCATGTAGGACTTTACTCTCTGTTCCGCATACCTCCAATCAATATTCTTTGATTGTGAAAATTGTCTCATCGGTAGCAAGAATATCCCTGTGTTTATCATCAGTGTAACGAACAAGCAAAGACTTGATCTTCTTACTCTGTCTTCTGTAAAAGCGACTCGTTTAAGCTGATGATGTTATGATGAGTAACAACGGTGGATATTCTATCTGCGAATAAGAATTTTGGTGTCCTTACGAGATTTTAATTCTGGCCCTGACAGCATTCACTGCCTGTTCTCACAACACGCGGCCGGCCTGGATTTTTAATGATCGTAAACAGAAGAACTGTACAATTGGTGTAGCTATCTATGATGCATAAATATTAATAAACAAACCTACGGCTGATATCAAGCCTCAACAGCGTTTTAAACAAGGTTTGCTAAAAAATTGTGTCATTTGAAACCAATAAAAAAAAACGGGTTATTCCCAGTTGTCCCCACTGTTAACGCCACCACTGGTGACAAATGGGATTTCTTTCTATAAAATGTCCCATTTGCCACCAGTGGTGGCGTCACCAGTGGTGGCAATTGGGAATGGCCACTTTTTTTGTTCCCAGTTGCCACCAGTGGTGACAAATGGGAAAAATAAAATGATACGCCTCCATATTAGTACGGTACACAAAACGAGAGAAATAAAACATTGCACAGACTAATCAAGGTTTTATTCACAATAATTTACATATTCTCTACTAAGGATGTCACAGATTTACACTTATGTATACAATTATACAATCATTTACTTCGAATTTTCTAATTTACATCAAATAAATCAGACAAGTCCAATTTTTTTTAATACGTAATCCTGTAATGCCTAGGGTTTTATCACAGAGTTACAAGCTTCAATGATCAACTTTCTTATTATTATTTATCACAGATCAGTATATTATTCACAATAATTGACGTTCTATAATATTCTAACTAACCCAAAAAAACCGGTTACTTGAAAAAAAAAAAACGGTTTTTATTATCATTAAAAATATGCCGCAAAAAGGTTTTTCGGGTTAACCGCTTTGCATTCCCTACCTAATATTGTCTGTGCGATAAAAGAACCGTCGTGGCGTAAAGTGAAAACAACATTAAAAATTTTAAGTAGCAACCCAACCCAGCCATCCGTCAAATGCCAAATGTCATATCATATTGACAGAGTGTTTGTTTATTAAGTTATTTTATTGTGATTTTTAATTGAAATCTTCAGAAATGTGATAAAAAATTTCACTGAGCTGCATGGGAAATAATATTTAATATATTACAGTTTTGCCAAAGATAACAAATGGCAAATTACACCATTATTGATCAAAACAAAGTCACGAACTTGGGAAACATTGGTATGCTGTGTTTTTGGTACGTAACACTTTTATTTTAATGTTTTTAGACTTCCTAGGTGAACTCCTGTCCCTGTTATCTCCAAATATATATAAATTAAACGGAAATTCATTTAATCATGACGATATTTGTTTATTTTGTTTTGGTCAATATTGCGATGGCTAGTATAAAGAGTATTGATACTTTAAATTTATAATGCATTTCGACTAACTTAAAATATTTTCTTTTCAGGTTCGAGTAAGGATACAGTAACTAAAATAAAAAAGGGCAAGTGCGAGTCGGAGTCGCGCACTAAGGATTCTGTACAAATTTACCTATGAAATCAATGACCGAATTGAGTTACGAAGATTTTTTCGAAATTTTTTTTTGTTTGTGGCGGATCGTCTAATTTATAATTTTCAGATTTTCCCTGTACTTGTTCTATGAGACCTTGATTTATGCCAAATTTCAGGATTCTAGGTCAACGAGATGCACCCAACTTTGATTCCCTTGAATATCGAAATATATATTTTTTGCGACATTAACGGCCGTGTCTTTTTTTTTCGTTAACTCAGAAGTCTGATTTTTTCACAACTTCAAAAGACCGCAGACTTGAGTGTATGGTTTTAATTTTAACTCGATACCTCTACGCGTTCTCGAGTTAAAGGGTCTTAACAGATAAACAGACGGACAACCAAGTGATCCCAAAGATCGATGATGATGCGAGATGGTCCCTTACAGGCTTAATAGATTTTTTATGGAGCAACATTACAAATTCTGAAGTGTACTTTATTTTCATAGTCATTAAGTTCATATATTTTTCATTGATTAGCTAAAGGAAAAATGTAGGTACTGAGGAAGACAACGAGAAAGTGGTAGTGTGTCCCATTTTTACCTTTATATTTAACTAGGGTAAACATAAACTTGCTGCTAGCTACAATATTCCAGTCAGTGATAATAGACCGATCCCAGTCAAAGTCATAGAACCATTTTCGTTAGAACTGGGTGGGTAAGTGGTCGTTGGTGGAACCTATCTAGATAGGCAGTACAGCAGTTTCTTCACGCTATTTTCATTTACCGGTTCGTGTTTGCATTTAAATGTTTATCATCATAACAATCGAAAGACGTCCACTGTTCGACATAAGCCTCCCCTAGATGTCGCCACAATTAACGGTTTGTTACTCATTACGCAAAAACTTATAAACGGATGAATTTAATGATAGGTAAACGTTGCAATAATATAGCTTACAACCTATATTTTTGCTAAGTTTCATCACGTGAGCAATTTCAATAAATAGGCCACTAATATTATAAATGTAAAAGTTTGTGAAGATGGATGGAGGTACTCTTATGTTCGGATGTGTCGTGCAAAAACTACTAGGCAGATGAACTTAATCATAAACGTTGCAATAACATAGCACATAAGCTATAACTTTGCAGTTTCATTAGGTGAGCAAATTGAGAGACTCTATATATATACCCAGTTCCAACGAAAATGGTTCTAACACTTTGACTGGGATCGGTCTATTGTTACTGACTAGAATACTGTAGCTAACAGCAAGTTTATGTTTACCCTAGTTAAATTTAAAGGTAAAAATGGGACACACTACCACTTTCTCGTTGTCTTCCTCGGTACATTTTTCCCTTTTGCTAATCAATGAAAAATATGAACTTGATGAATAAGAAAATAAAGTACACTTCAGAATTTGTAATGTTGCTTCGTAAAAAATCTATTTAGCATGTAAGGGACCATCTCGTATAGAAGATCCTTGGGATCACTTGGTTGTCCGTCTGTTTATCTGTTAAGACCCTTTAACTCGAGAACGCTTGGAGGTATCAAGTTAAAATTAAAACCATACACTCAAATCTGCGGTCTTTTAAAGTTGTGAAAAAATCAGACTTCTGATTTAACGAAGAAAAAAAGAGACGGTCGTTTATGTCGCAAAAAACATATATTTATATACTCAAGGGAATGAGAGTTCAAAGGGGTGACGTTGACCTAGAATCCTGAAATTTGCCATAAATCAAGGTCTCATAGAACAAGTACAGGGAAAAATCTTTAAATTGTAAATTTGTAGACACGCCAAAAAAAAAAAATTGCAATTCGGAAAAATCTTCGTAACTCAATTCGGGCATTGATTTCATAGGTAAATTTGTACAGAATCCTTAGTGCGCGAGTCCGACTCGCACTTGCGCTTTTTTATTTTAGTTACTGTATCCTTACTCAAGCCTGAAAAAAAATATTCTAAGTTAGTCGAAATGCATTATAAATTTAAAGTATCAATACTTTTTATACTAGCCATCGAAAATATTGACCAAAACAAAATAAATAAATATCGTCATGTTTAAATGAATTTCCGTTTAATTTATATATATTTGGAGATAACAGGGATAGGAGTTCACCTAGGAAGTCTAAAAACATTAAAATAAAAGTGTTACGTACCATTAAAACAGCATACCAATGTTTCCCAAGTTCGTGACTTTGTTTTGATCAAAGACATTAAATACGTACTACCACTAGACAGGACATAGCGAACAAAAGTCAAAATCCGAAACTTGTTACTTTGTAGTAACAAGTCGGTCAGTCTAGTATGACACCCCTACACGTCAAGTCATGTTTGTATCCGTTTTAGGCACTAAAAGAAAATCATTTTCTGAGAAAATATGCTGAGTTGCGCATTACGCTATTGCAAATCTTGTTATGGTAAAATTGTTGGACCTAAAATAGTAAATATTCTTGGTATTTACGCAGTAATTAATTAAAATTCAACAATTTCCATGAATAGTTCTAAAACATTTGCTGATTTTATGATAGCGCCATCTATTTTTGAAAAGTTTAACCTTACCTAGCTCATACCAGTGGCGTAGCGTGGGTTTTCGCCGCTTGGGGTCGACCAGAAATACGCCGCCCTTTGTTGTTTATTATGTTTAAGAACACCAGTATTAAGAACGACTGCAGGTATCCCGTCGCGGCCACTAGCTTTATTCTTACGTAGGTACGTCTTTCTGATGGATACGAATATCCGACATACTCGTCACGTACACATGAGGAGAAACATGGGGCGGTGCGTCACCGGAATTCAGACGCGAAGATTGCGCAATAAGAGAGGCAATTAAGTTTGCTTTTTCCTCAGCGGTGTGAGCCAGGGACCCGTCGGGTTTCAGCAGTGGCGGAGGTGAGGGACGGCAGAAGTTCGATTCACTCGAGTTTGCCAGGGACCAAAACGCTTTACTACCAATGGGTTTCGTATTCGGCCTATGTGATCAAACTGAGACCTCCACAACACCTTAAGAGTCACGTCACTTGCCTTACGCATACGAGCGTCGGCCCAAGGTCGGTATGCGCGTGTTTAATCGCGTCAGCGTGAACACACTCAATGCCAAGTCATGGTTGAGCTTGGTCCGACATTGTTACGTCAGAGAATGAACTTGGATTAATAAAAAGCAATATAGGTACCTGCTGCAGCATGCAGGGTAGATTTAACATCGACATCAAAACTTGCTTGGCACGTACGTAACATTGCGCTCGCAATTTCGAATATCTAAGGTTTTTTTTTTCAAATAAATAAATTGGCGCTTTCTGCCGCTTACTTTCGTCGGTCATGGCCCCCACCGCCCTCCCCTCTCCTAGCTACGCCACTGGCACACACTTAAGCTTCTACCACGAGCTCTTAGCGTGATCTATTTTACGACCTAAACCGAACTGTTAGATCCTTTTTCGTTCGTACGACTGACATTTTAACATATCGTGGTAAAGCTCCTGGCCACCTACCGAGCAATAGTTAAATTTATACAAATGTTGACAAATTTAATTCGCGTGATTGCTATTCAAAGCTAGATGGCGTCACTGAGAGATAGGATGACAGTCTGTTTTTCTAAGACATTTCTCCTGATAGCCGCTCTATTGTATCTCTTTAAATCTCTTTGGTTTTGATCAATAATGGTGTGATTTGCCATTATTGATCAAAACTTATTTGTGATTATCTTTGGCAAAACTGTTATATATTAAATATTATATCCCTTGCAGCTCAGTGCAATTTTTTATCACATTTATGAAGATTTCAATTAAAAATCACAATAAAATAACATAATAAACAAACCCTCTGTCATTATGTTATTTTATTGTGTTGATTATTATATGATTATATGACGTTTGGCATTTAACGGATGGCTGGGTTGTGTTGCTACTTAAAATCTTTAATGTTGTTTTCACTTTACGCCGCGACGGTTCTTTTATCGCACAGACAATACCTACATAAAATAAAACTGCGCAAAAAGAAAAAAAAAGTTTGATTCAATAGGTACATCAAAATCATACTGTCACAGATAATTAGTCATTAAACCAAAAGTACTGATCGTCAAGGTTCATATTAAAAACAATATTAGAAAAACCGCACCTTGCTTAGTTGCAGTCATGATGCACTTCAATTAATTACTTGCAAAAATACATGTTTTAATATTCTTTACGAACTCACGAACGCCATTGTAAAATATATGAGTATAAAATAAGCTTTGAGCTGATGCACTGGACAGCAGATAGCAGTTATTTTTTTTATTTTTTTTTTTGCAACGCACAGGTACAAAGGCGGACTTAATGCCTTAGGCATTCTCTACCAATCAACCTAGGGTGGTGAGGAGAAAAACATGGCAGGTGCACAAAAAAAAGAAGAAAAATAAGGGTGCAAATGTATATATATAACTAAAATAGACATACATATATATTTAATATAATATATACCTACATATATATTTATATAAAGTAGCAGAAAGGGGGTTTTGAAACGACTCCGCTATTTGTTCTGAAAGTAATGCCACAACTTTCGCTTAAATGCATACTGACTGGTGGCCATCCTGATGTCGAGAGGAAGCGCATTCCACAGAAGTATGGACTGTATATGAAAGGAAGAATGAACAAAATCAGAAGTATGAGAGGGACAGAGCAGTAGGAGATTGTTAGAAGAACGAAGATTCTTAGAAAGGGAAGAACATAAATATTGAAAATGAGATATAAGATAAGAAGGAGGGGTAGGAGAGTTGAGCAGAGAGAAGAGTGTTGTCAGTGCGCGCAAACTTCTTCTCTGGCGAATGGGCATCCATTTGAGCTCCGATCTGTAACTCGAAACATGGTCATATTTTCGCAAGTTAAATATGAATCGGATGCAGTTGTTGAGGAGCCTGTCAAGTTTGTCTAACAACTCCGCATTCAGGTCAAAGTAGCACACGTCACCATAGTCGATTACAGGGAAAATTAAAGTTTGCACAAGCATAGTCTTCGTCTTCGCGGGCAAAAAGTTCCTCAGACGATACAGACACCGCAAAGTCCCGTTGACTCTTTGGCAGACACTGGAGACCTGACTTTGCCAGCCAAGAGTCGAATCGAGATGCAAACCGAGATCCTTAACGCTAGGACTAATGGGGATGGAGGCACCATTAAAAATAATTGGGGGAAGAGAGTTAACCACCACTTTACCCATCATGCGCAATCTTCCAATAATAATGGCCTGACACTTTGAGGGGTTTACAGACACCCCAAATCTTTCAGACCAGTCTTTGATAGCGTCCAAATCTCGGTTCACATCCTCTATAGCGTCCGACAAACCTTCCACCCGCGCAGCTGTATATAACTGAAGATCATCGGCATAAAGGTGATACGAACACCGAAGACAGTGAGTTATAAAATTAATGAAGATGGAGAATAGCAACGGAGAAAGAATACCGCCTTGTGGAACACCAGAATCTAGATCACGCCAACTCGATGAATTCTCGTCAACGCGAACAGACTGTTGGCGTCCCCGAAGATAAGATGAGAACCATTCCAGCGCCTCGGACGAAACCATAAGATGTGAAAGGATAGATAGAACAATATCGTGACTGACAGCATTAAAGGCATTTGAGAAATCAATTAAAACCAAAACAGTAACCCTGGTGTCCTCCATAGCTTCTCTAATAAAAAAAAAGTCACTTTAAGGAGAGCAGAGGAGGTACTGTGACCAGGCCTGAATCCGGATTGAAAAGTGTTCACAAGATTATTCCGGTGAACAAATCCTGAAAACTGCTTGTGGACGCAGGCCTCCAGTACTTTGGATAGGAAAGGAAGAATAGAAATTGGGCGGAAATGGTTAGGTAGGGAGGGATTAGAGATTTTAGGAAGTGGACGCACATAAGCCATACGCCACAGGGATGGGAATTGTCCGGAATCAAGGGAAAAATTAATAATGTGTGCTATCGGGTGAAGAAGATAGTCAATGACTAAGGTAATCATATGACGACTGATGTCATCATGGCCCACAGCCTTGGATTTTATGGACAGGATGATCCTGATTCCAGCGAATTGGGAACTGGCCCCTCTCCAAACATGCGCTGAAGAGCCCTCTTAGTCGAGGCCCGAGAGCCTCCATGGCCAGGACCCAGGCTCTCCCAGGCAAGCCATCGGGTCCTGGGGCGGGGTTCTTGGCACTCAGCCTTTGCACCGCCACTCGAGTTTGGCCCGCTTAATCTCCGCTCGGAGGGTGTGTTTTGCCCCTCTGTAACCCTCGGAAACGCAGATCAGGTGTCCGTCCGACGTGTCGTACCTTTCCTACCCAGGGTTTACCTTGGAGCACAATTTTAAAGCACGTGCGGGTGTATGTATGTACGCCCGGGACGTCATCTGCTATCGGCGTCTCCGTAACCTTGAGGACTCCAGTTTCTCGACGCTTTGGACTTTGGTGGACACAGGCCTGGATAAAATAATCTACACTTGTGTCTACCGGTCGCACAGCGGAGATCAGGAGACATCCGGGCTCACACAGCATCTGAGTGAGGCGGCGGATGTGGCTCTACAGCGGTACCCTTCTGCCCAATTGGTGTTACTGGGGGATTTTAATGCCCACCACCAAGAGTGGTTAATCCCGTACCAGTCCACAGACCACGCCGGTCGTGAGATCCGAAAACTAGCGCTAGCACTTAATCTCACCCAGCTGGTCCAGGGGGCAACGAGGGTGCCGGATGTGGTTTCGCACACAGCCAATTGCTTGGACCTCCTGCTGACAACAGATCCAGACCGATACTCTGTGTCGATATGTTCGCCTTTAGGCAGTTCCGACCACTGTCTGGTTAAGTCTGTGTCTGTCTACTCCCCACCCGATCCCAGCCCTAGAGGCACCCGGCGGGTTTGGCGATACAGGTCAGCAGATTGGGATGGCTTGCGGTCTTTCTTCGCATGCTATCCTTGGCAGCTCACTTACTTTTCTTCGGAGGATGCTTCGTCGTGCGCTGATGCCGTGACGGATGTGTTGCGACAAGGGATGGAGTACTTCATCCCATTCTCTGACGTAACAATGTCTGGCCAAGCTCGTCCATGGTTCGGCGCCGAGTGTCATCGCGCAGACGCGCTTAAGCACGCGGCATACCGAGCTTGGGCTGACGCTCGTATGCACAAAGCAAGCGACGTGGCTCAAAAGAAGAAGGCCTTTAACAGGGCTGCCAAGTCCTGCAAGAAGGTGTTGAGGAGGTCTCGGTTCGACCACGTAAGCCGAATTGGGAGCAAACTTGCTTCATACCCTGCAGGTAGTAAAGCGTTTTGGTCCCTGGCTAAGTCGGTTGAATCGAACTTCTGCCGCCACTCACTTCCGCCGCTGCTAAAACCCGATGGCTCGCTGGCCCACACCGCGGAAGAGAAAGCAAACTTATTTGCCTCTCTTTTTGCGGAATCTTCTCGTCTGAACTCTGGTGACGCACGGCCCCCTGCCTTTCCTGAGCGATGCGAGACAACTATGTCAGATATTCGCATCCATCAGAAGGACGTCCGTAGGGTGTTACGTAACCTAGACGTGAACAAAGCCAGCGGTCCTGACGGGGTACCAGCGGTCGTGCTTAAAACTTGTGCGCCTGAATTGTCTCCGACCTTGACACGCCTATTTCGCCTCTCATATGAAACTGGAAAAGTGCCGATTGCTTGGAAGCAAGCTAACGTGCAGCCTGTGCCTAAGAAGGGCAGTCGAGCTGACCCGGCAAACTACCGACCCATCTCTGTTACATCCATCCTCTGTAAGAGTATGGAACGGGTGCTTAACAGGAAGCTTCTGGCATACCTAGAAACTAACGACATCCTCAGTGACCGGCAATACGGTTTTCGCCAAAACCGGTCTACTGGGGATCTTCTAGCGTATGTCACTCATATCTGGAGCGAGGCCATCGAAAAACATGGGGAAGCGCTTGCCGTCTCCCTTGATATCTCGAAGGCTTTCGATAGGGTCTGGCACGAAAGCCTTATTGCTAAGCTTCCTTCCTTCGGTTTGCCCGCTGGTCTGTGTGATTGGATCGCTGACTTCTTGCGGGATCGATCCATCCGAGTGGTTATTGATGGCTGCTCGTCCGGTCAAATGGATATTAATGCCGGGGTCCCTCAGGGGTCAGTGCTCTCGGCGACGCTGTTTTTGCTGCACATAAACGATCTACTTAAACCCGGTATCTTTGGGTATGCAGACGACAGCAATGTTGCTGAGATCTCTCAGCAACATTGCTGTCGTCAGATACATATCTATGTATCTGACGCACGAGCTAGCGGGTCACAGATCCAGTCATCCCGAGAGGCTATGGTTGAACGCTTAAACTCGTCCTTGAAGGCGGTCTCCGATTGGGGCGAAGCCAATCTGGTCAAGTTCAATGCATCTAAAACCCAGGCGTGTCTTTTTTCCGCCAAACGCAGCCTATTCCACCCGGCTCCAACTTTCCGGGGTGTAACCGTGCCGATAACCGACCACCTTGAGCTTCTTGGAGTTACGTTATCATCTACTCTCAATTTCGGCTCATACATCGATGCAAAGGCTCAACTGGCTGCCAAAAAATTGGGGATCTTAGCAAAGGTGAGACGGTACTTCACGCCGGAACAGCTGCTCAATCTTTATCAAGCCCAAGTTCGATCGTGTATGGAGTACTGTTCTCATCTTTGGGATGGATCTGCCAAATACCAGCTTGATGCGCTGGAGTCGATTGAGAGGCGAGCCAAGAGAATCATCGGCAATGATGCACTTGTAGAGTCGAAGCTCCAAAGCCTTGAGCATCGCCGCCGAGTTGCTAGTCTGTCGGTTTTCTATCGTTTACATTTCGGGGAGTGTGCACTGGAATTGCACAATCTAATTCCGCCAAGTCCGTTCCATCATCGGACCACACGACGTACAGCGTTGCGCCACCGGTACATGGTAGACATCCCACCCATACGCACAAAACGTTTTGCGAACACATTTATTGTGCGTACAGCCAAGGAGTGGAATTCCCTGCCGGAATCTGTGTTTCCTGATAGCTACAACTTAGGGAGTCTTTAAGTCGAGAGTGAATAGGTTTCTTCTAGGCAAGCGTGCTTCATCGTCGACCACATCATCGCTTACCATCAGGTGAGATAGTGGTCAAATGCAAGCCTATCATTAATAAAAAAATATATATATATATTATGTGTCTACTTAAAAACACACAACGTCGACTAGAAGACTTGTTTGGTATCTGCTGATGACGAAACACAAACGCTATGTGAAAGAAATAATGTTACTTAGAAAAGAAAACTTAAGAAAACATAAACACCAACTTCTTATAAGATAGGATATAGATAAGGAACTTTGTTTAATCAGTCTTGTACTTAACTAAAGTAACTTATTATAACAAATTTTTATCAAAATAATAATATTTCAAAATAACATATCAATGAGACCTTCTTTTGATTATGTACTAATGAAAAAATTCAACACATAATTGACTTATAAGCAATGCCTTTAATTAGGTTTAAAATTATCAAAATGTAATTGAGATCCATGGGGTCTTTGTATTTCTTTACAATAATATTTTGTAATAGTATGTTCACTTTTCCAGTTTCCCCGATTCAGTATTTCATCTATTGGATGGTTGTCTGCCCAGCTAGCTGAAGCTACTGCGGATCTGAACGATCCTGGGGCAGCTGCCACACCAGCATCCTTTAAAACTGTTTTAATCCAACTACCAATTACTGTTCGGGATGCAGGGCGTGGATTACCAATTAATATAGTAAATAAGTGGTCTAAACCCTTTTCTTGGTGCCTCCTTTCTTCTGAAAGAGCAATTAGGTGATTGATCCACCAAACAGGGCACACCTGTTGATTTGGATGTCTTAATAAAAGCCATCCTGACTGCCTATGTCCACCCGAGTCTGTCTTAGAGCCAAATACTGGCCAGAGAAGTATTCTATCCTCTAAAATATTTATGTGGGGTTCTGATATTCTGAGAAGTGTCAAATCATGAACTCGTCTGCCAGATGCTATCAAAAGAATTGTTGCTGTTCGTCGGGAGGCTTCAAAAAGTGTGTCTCTTTCTGTGGGTTTAGTTAGCCAGTCGAAAACGATTTGTGTATCCCATATTGGAGGTTTCAACTTTGCTGGCTGTGCTATAGCTATAGCTTTAAGTATCAATTTCATAAGAGATTGATCTTGTTCCTTTTCAATTTTACAGAAAGAAAATATTGCAGATTTGTGGACTAGAATAGTACTGTAGGCCAGTTTTTCTTATAAGTGAAGGTAGGCAAGGAATCTAGCTATCTGTTGAATGTGAGGTTTTTCACTATTGTACCCATGCTCATCACACCATTTGCACCATCTCCTGATGGCTGGGTAATATGTGTCCATTGTTGATTGTCTCCAGCTGGTATTCAGCAACTGTTTCTCAATGTCTGACCAGCCATTGATTTGTTCTCCCCACCTCCAACTAACCAGGCCTGAAGAATTAGTTGATCGACATGGGTTGGAGGTAATCCTGTTGCCATGTCCACTAGACTCTCCGAGAGTCTTTCTATTATGATTGGTGGTTCTAGTGCTCGTGACATTAGATCCGCTAACCAAAAGGTTTTTTCCCAAAGTGGAGCTATTATAATATACAGTCCCTTGGCTCGGTTTAGGTGTGCTAAAACTCGAGGAATTAGATTGGGGGGTGGAAATATCCATCCTAGATGAACGTTCCACTCCTGGCTGAAGGCTTTTTGGGGACTGAGTCACCCTCGTCCGTAGGAGTATACCCATCGTAAGTCCCTACACGTGGTCCCTGGGTGGTGCTAATCGGGTGACACTTACTGGTGGTAGGCTTCGGCCGATGGCTTGCGACCACCCACTGGGCAAAGACGTACCGCCAAGCGGCCTAGCCGTGTTCCGGTACGATGCTCAGTGAAGCCAATTTAGAGGAGTTGGGTCGAAGTGGTGGTTCCATTGCAGGCAGACCGACCGGGCCTACATTGGTACGGAGGTATCGGGAGACTAGTCGTGGAGGGTAGCGGGATCCGAGGCACGGTGCGCCGCTGGCCGACCGCAGGTAGTTGGGGGCCCAAGTAATGTGCTAGCCACACATGAAAGGCTGCCCCGCCAACTGTCGAAAAATCCCGGGATGCGCCATCGTGCTGGTTGGCGACCAGAAGAGAGGGCCCGATGGACACTCCCGGGGGGGCTCGGGCGTCCCCGCAGTCTCCAGACTAGTACCTCAATGATGCCGTCCTATCAGTACTTGCCCGAATGATAGCAGCGTGAAACCCCATTTCACTTCCTTCTCCCCTCCTTCCTTCACTCTTATATCTCAAAATGAAAAAGATTAAAAAGAGAACAGTTAAACAGCGGCAGCACTCCCTCTCTCTTAAAGTGCACCTCAGCAATATCCGAGGACTGCACTCCAATCTCGTCGCAGTCCACCACCATCTGGAGACTGAGAAACCTGCTCTTTTTTTTCTTTCGGAGACGCAGATCAGTAGTCCGTCAGACGTGTCGTACTTATCTTACCCAGGGTTTACTCTGGAGCACCATTTTAAACCACGTGCGGGTGTATGTATGTACGCCCGGGACGACATCTGCTATCGGCGTCTCCGTAATCTTGAGGACTCCAGGTACTCTACGCTTTGGGCTTTGGTGGACACTGGCATGGATCAAATTGTCTATGCTTGTGTCTACCGCTCACACAGCGGTGATCAGGAGACAACCAGGCTCACACAGCACCTTAGTGAGGCGGCGGATGTGGCTCTGCAGCGGTATCCTTCTGCCCAATTGGTGATACTGGGGGATTTCAATGCCCACCATCAAGAGTGGCTCTTCCCATACCAGTACACAGACCATGCTGGGCGAGAGACGCGGAAGCTAGCGTTAGCGTTAAATCTTACCCAGCTAGTCCAGGGGGCTACAAGGGTGTCGGATGTTGACTCACACATGGCCAATTGCTTGGATCTTCTGCTGACTACTGATCCGGACCGATACTCAGTGTCGGTATCTTCACCAATAGGTAGTTCCGATCATTGTCTTGTGAAATCTGTATCTGTCTATTCCCCGCCCGATTCCAGCCCAAGAGGCACCCGGCGGGTTTGGCGATACAAGTCAGCAGATTGGGATGGTATGCGATCTTTCTTCGCATGCTATCCTTGGCAGCCTACTTGCTTCTCTTCTGCTGATCCTTCGTTGTGCGCCGACGCAGTGACGGCTGTGTTGCGTCAGGGGATGGAATATTACATTCCATTCTCAGATGTAACAATGTCTGACAAAGCTCGACCTTGGTTTGGCGCCGAATGTAATCGCGCTGAAGCACTAAAACATGCGGCATACCGAGCATGGGTCGACGCCCGTATGCGTAAGGCGAGTGACATGAGTCAAAAGAAGAGAGCCTATAATAGGGCTGCCAAATCCTGCAAGAAGGTGATGCGGAGGTCTCGGTTTGACCACATTAGCCGTATTGGGAACAAACTTGCTTCGTACCCTGCAGGGAGTAAAGCGTTTTGGTCCCTGGCTAAATCTGTTGAATCGAACTTCTGTCGTCCCTCACTACCACCACTGCTGAAACCCGATGGGTCGCTGGCCCATTCCGCTGAAGAGAAGGCTAATCTATTTGCCTCTCTCTTTGCGGAATCTTCACGTCTTGATTCTGGTAACGCGCAGCCCCCTGCCTTTCCTGAGCGATGCGAGACGACTATGGCAGACATTCGCATCTATCAGAAGGACGTCCGTAGGGTGCTGCGTAACCTTGACGTGAACAAAGCCAGCGGTCCCGATGGGATACCGGCAATTGTTTTAAAAACTTGTGCGCCTGAACTGTCTCCGATCTTAACACGCCTATATCGTCTTTCGTTTGAGGCGGGAAAAGTGCCGATGGCTTGGAAGCAAGCTAATGTGCAACCCGTGCCCAAAAAGGGCAGTAGGGCTGACCCTGCTAATTACAGACCTATCTCGGTGACGTCCATACTCTGTAAGTGTATGGAACGAGTGGTCAATAATAAGCTCCTGGCATACCTGGAAGCTAATGACATCCTCAGTGATCGTCAATACGGTTTTCGCCGAAATCGGTCAACTGGGGATCTTCTAGCGTATGCCATTCACATCTGGAGCGAGGCCATCGAGAAGCATGGGGAAGCACTTGCAGTCTCCCTTGATATCTCGAAGGCTTTCGACAGGGTCTGGCATGATAGCCTTATTGCTAAGCTTCCTTCCTTCGGTTTGCCCGCTGGTCTGTGTAACTGGATCGCAGACTTCTTGAGGGGGCGATCCATCCGAGTAGTTATTGATGGCTGCTCGTCCGGGCAAATGGATATTAATGCCGGGGTCCCTCAGGGGTCGGTGCTCTCTGCAACACTGTTCTTGCTGCACATAAACGACCTACTTAAACCCGGTAACTTTGGGTATGCAGACGATAGCACTGTTGCTGAGAGTTACGTGTCCGATGCACGTACTAGTGGGTCACAGATCCAGTCTTTGAGGGAAGCTATGGTTGAGCGCTTGAACTTGTCCTTGGAATGCTGCAAAAACCCAGGCGTGTCTCTTTTCCGCCAAACGAAGCCAATTTTACCCGGCTCCTATATTCCGGGGTGTTACCGTGCCGATAACCGACGGCCTTGAGCTTCTTGGGGTAACGTTATCATCTACCCTCAATTTCGGCTCTTACATTGAGGCAAAAGCACAACAGGCTGCCAAAAAACTGGGGATCTTAGCTAAGGTGAGGCGGTACTTCACACCGGAACAGCTGCTCAACCTATACCAAGCGCAAGTTCGATCGTGTATGGAGTACTGCTCTCATCTTTGGGATGGGTCTGCCAAGTATCAGCTTGATGCTCTGGAGTCGATTGAGAGGCGAGCCAAGAGGATCATCGGTGATGATGCGCTTGTTGACTCAAAGCTCCAAAGCCTTGAGCATCGACGCCGAGTTGCTGGCCTGGCGGTTTTCTATCGATTACACTTCGGTGAGTGTGCGTTGGAATTACACAATTTAATTCCGCCAAGTCCGTTCCATCATCGGACCACTAGACGTACGGCGTTGCGCCATCGGTACATGGTGGATATCCCACCCATTCGTACAAAGCGTTTTGGAAACACATTCATTATGCGTACAGCTAAAGAGTGGAATTCCCTGCCGGAGTCTGTGTTTCCTGATAGCTACAACCTAGGGGTCTTTAAGTCGAGAGTGAATAGGTTACTTCTAGGCAAGCGTGCTCCATCGTCGGCCACATCATCACTTACCATCAGGTGAGATAGTGGTCAAACGCGAGCCTATCAATAATAATAAAAAAAAAAAAAAAAAAAAAAAGGCATTTGAGAATAGTGCTAACCGATCTCTGCAGTCTAATGAGTATACGGCTGTTGGTGTAGGATAGCTTTGGACTGAATTGCCTGACTCCACCATCTGAGATCGTTGATCACCAGTGGTGGGAGATGGCGACAAATTCTGTAATTTCGTCTGAACCGTTTTAGGAATATTTGAAAATAACGACAGTGTAGCCGTCCCTTTGGAATTACAAAATTTGCGAAATTTAATTGGCCTAGCAACTTTTCTGATTGCTTCAGTGTGCATTTTCGCCTGTTTATTACTCTTAACAATGAGCTTTTTATTTTTCTTACTTTCTCCTGAGAAAGTGAGATCTGGTTTGCTTGGGTGTTCCAAGTTATACCTAGGTATTCCAGCTCTTGAACTGGTTTCAATATTGATTTTGGGTAATTGATTTGCCATCCTAATGATTCTAAGAGTTTCACGACTTCTGCAGTCTGTGTTATTAACTTGTTTTGGTCCTGGTGAACACATAGGAAATCGTCTAAATATGCCAGAACTCTGTATCCTTTGGCTCGAAGGACCTCTGCAATCCAATTCGTCAGAGCCGCAAAAGTTCGAGGAGCAGACGCCAGGCCAAAAGGTAGGGATGATATTTGTAGTAATTCTCCCTGGTAACACATTCGTAGGTAGCAACGGTGGGACTCTGCAATTGGCACATGGAAATAAGCATTTGATATATCTATCTTGACCATCCAGTCTTGGGCTTGTAGGAACACCGGTACTGACGCATGGGATATCAGTCAAAAATGACTGGTGTGAACAAACCTGTTCAGCCCCCGTAAGTCGAAAACTGGTCGGAGGCCACCGCTGTTCTTGGGAACTAAAAACATTTTTGACAGAAAACTTGGGCTGGCTTTTACCGGTCTTTCTAATACTTGCTGTCCCCGTCAAGACTTCTATTATTTGTGTCATTTCTGGTGTTACTTTGGTTGTATATGCTTTTAGGATATCCTGTGAAGGAAAAGTCAAAGGGGGCTTGTTTATGAAGGGGATCCGAGCCCCCAAAACTATTTTTATGATAAAAGAATTTGCTCCCAGAGCTTCCCATTTTGGCAAAAATTGCCTGAGATGACCCCCTTGAACATCATGTGATGGTCAAGGGGGGTAATTTCTTATCTTTGGGACGAAAGAATTATTCTTATTGAACTTGGTTTTGTTGTCTTTCTTGAAGTTTTGAAAATTTCTATTTTTTGAGTTTCGCGAGGCTGAGCTACGATTCCCATAAGCTGGTTGAGTAGAGGTGGAAGGGATTGGGTCACGCTCCTGTAAACGTTTTTTAATCGGTTTGGTTTCCTTAAGGTATGATGGCAAGTTTAGCCAATTATTGGTTCCTCCTAAAGATGTTATTAGTGGTGTTAATTTAGAAGCATCAAAAAGGTGATCAGCACTTGGGGGTACCTGCTTTAGAGTAGCTTGCAGGTTTTTGTTAGGTATTTCAGATATAAGGCGGTCCCGCCTCACTTCAATTCACTCTGCTCGTTTTCCACATACTACCTGTAGTACTTGGTCAGTTTTTTTAAAATTCCTAGACTCTGGCCCAAAAAGGGTTAGGATCTTAATAAATTGGGTGATGTTAACTCGCTTGGCGAGTTATTAGCCCAATTAACCAATTCCTGAAGATTGTCCTTAACAATCTCTTTATGTTCTAAAAGACCATTAGTTAAGCCTGCCAACACTCTTTCGGTTGTCAGGAGATAGTCTTTGCCTTTGTTGAGGTGGCACAATTCGTCATTCACCTTCAACTCGTTGAAACCAGGCTTGGCTAACAAAGATTGGAGTACTTTGGAATATTTCAGTTCCTTCCACTGATCGGATTCGAAGTGCTGAAGTTTTACTAGAGCGTCCACCCGGTCTCGAGGGGCGCTTTGGACAAATTTTGCTGAATCCGTTACGGTCTGATGATCGCCCAGGTCTAATTTGCCCTGTTCCGCACAGGGCTTCATTAAAAACTCCGCCGTGGAGTGAGACGATAAGTCGTGGTCGTGGGACGTTGCCGGTATGTTATGTCCCATGGAAGGAACATAGTGCTGTAGGTAATTGGAGATCTTACTAACCTGATCAATAAGGGCGTCGATTCTGGGGTCGGAAGTCTGCTGCCGCCGCCGCCTTACCCTTTTGTTAGGAGGACGGTAGGACTCCGGCTCCGATTCAGACTCTGAGTTTTCAGTAGAAGAAGAGTCGCTGCTTCGCTTCTCTCCGCGAGAGCTCAGCGCAACGCTTTCCTCTTTATCACTCATTATTCTATGCACTGTAGCACTATTAAAAAGGTTTTTATGCACTGTAGCACTAATAAAAGAAATTTTATTCACTTGTGAAAAGTTTTTAACAGTTTTCTTTTACGAAATCACAAACGCTATAACACATCTGAAGGGCTACCTACATAACGGAACAAAAATTCTTCACGTTTATTGGCCCCTATGCGGTGACGAGCAAGGTAAAGTACCAACATTCAGATAAAATGGATGCGATCAGGTACGTTCACAAATCATCTTCTAGTCGACGTTGTGTGTTTTTAAGGGCCAAGCGCCCGAAAAGTGCCATAAAACAGTGATTTTCTGAGGCCTACTCCTCCGTAACGGCTAGGTCAATAGGTTTGAAAAAAATATATGTTTCTTATAGATTCATGAACAATAATATCAACATTTGATTTTTTCGTGCAATCAATACTTTTGTCAAAAAAAAAAATTTAGCAATTTAGCAACTTTTCGCAACTTTTCCCTACTCCTTCGAAACGGCTTGGACCTTTAGAAACATTTTTACACATAAAAATTGGTGGTTAAATATTCTTCAAAGTGAACATTGCATATGTAAATCAATCAATATCTCGCAGAGAAAATGGACTTAAAGCGCTTTCCGGGCGCTGCTGGCCGCAAATAAATGCACAGATTAGCGTACTGCCGCCTAGGCGAGTGCGAGAGTTGCGTTCACAAAACTTCGGCCAGATGGTTCATAGAATTATACGCCTTAAGTAGACACATAATAGTGCAATAAAGATTTCTATAAACAAAATACACAAACAATCTTTATTGCACTGTAAATAGACGAAAAAGCAGCCTAATGTAGTGTCTGTGTGTTTGTACCTTTACTATTTTAGTGACAGGCCAGAGGTGCTATTCTCTAAGAAAGCGCAGCGCTGGCACAGCGACGAGTCGTGAGCGCAATACATTGAATTAACAATCCAATGTAAAGGGGCATTAGGTTGTTAATTCAATGTACTGCGCTGACGACTCGTCGCTGTGCCAGCGCTGCGCTTTCTTAGAGAATAGCACCCCAAATCCTACTTGGGGAAAGGCATGGCACGAATTAGTTAAATATGTAAAGTTCAGATGGTAACCAAATAAGTATAATAAATAAGTATTTGAAATTAAATATTATATATACTATATTATACAGGGTGGCCAGAACATTGACGTCCAAAAATAAAATTTAGGTCCCTCGTATCGTGGGGTATCCGAATCACCCCCATGTATGTTCCGCGAGTTTTCATAGTTTTCGAGTTATGATTTTTTTCTGATTATGTGAGAATGATCGACCTGACCAATGTAAAAAATTAAAAAAAAAAAAGTTTATGACTTTGTCGAGATTTTTTTTTTGCAACTGAATCTTCATGAGTAGTACTTTTATGCATAAAATAATCAGCTTCGTAACTGTGATGAAAGTTATGAAAAAATTGGTCTAAAGTGAAAAATTTACGTTCGTGAAATTATGACTTAGCTTTTCAACTTTAAATAAAAAATTTAAACAGGAGACTGCATGGTTCCTAAGTAGGCTTCAAGGATGCGCCAAACTTTCAGCTTTCAGAATCATAAAAAAAAATTGCACTTTATGGGGCTACTTTGGCTTAAATCGGCCTTCAAAAACTGTGAGGTAGAAAATTCTTGAAATTAGCCACATGACGATTTTTTTTTTGCCTATTTTCTCGTTCCTTAGATTAATTTATGAAAACAACCGAGAGTGAGAGAGATAGCAATAATTCGGTCTCTTATCCTCTCAGCCCATTGTTATTGCAGGTAAAAGAGTAGCGCCTTCGTTTACAACCCATGGTGCACGAGAAAAGATTGCGCGAAGTTTTTGAATCTTAGCTTTTCTTGCAGTCATTTTTGGTTAGCAAAGTATTCGTCAGATGGCTAATTTTAAGAATTTACTACCTTTTTTATGGTGGGAAAAAATCATGCATTGATTGCCCCGCCCTTGGGCGGAGCGGGAGATAGTGTCAGACTCTTACTGACTAAAAGACCCACTCCGTTCCTTCTAGCCTTTATACTGGGGCTCGAGCACCCTTTCGGATAACCCTGGCCCCAGTAGGCTTTGACCCGGCTGGGTCCCTGCTGTTGCTGTCAACTCCTTGAGGCGCGCGGGAACAGTGCGCGCTGTCGACGACTTGGGCTTGGTCCGGACAGTTACCGGACGGCCGGACAGTGAGCTATCCATTGCTCACTGTCCGCAAGCCCGCGCCTACGATGGCCGGAAATCGGGATCAGAAACCCGGTGGCGGCGGCGGCGATAACGCCGTTGCCTGATGCGTTCGGCTTCCTCCTTTGCGAGCATTACTGCTTCGCATAAGTCAGCGACCGCCTGCCACTCCTCCTCGCTCCGGACCATGGCCTCAACCAAGGCCTGGCGCGAGAGGTCTCCGCCGCCGATCGCCCCCACGAGGGCACGGCGATGCTCCGCCCAAGCAGGGCACACCTCGACTGTGTGCTCCACCGTGTCCTCCGTGCGTTCCGCACAGTGGCGACACCCGGGCGTCACTTCCGCATGAATCCAGTGCAGAAGAATTTTCTACCTCGCAGTTTTTGAAGGAAAGCTAATATTCAAAAACTTTACGCGATCTTTTCTCGTGCACCATGGGTTGTAAACGAAGGCGCTACTCCTTTACCTGCAATAACAATGGGCTGAGAGGATAAGAGACCGAATTATTGCTATCTATCTCACTCTCGGTTGTTTTCATAAATTAACCTTAGGAACGAGAAAATAGGCAAAAAAAAATCGTCATATGGCTAATTTTAAGAATTTTCAACCTCGCAGTTTTTGAAGGCCGATTTGAGCCAAAGTAGCCACATTAAGTGCTATTTTTTTTATGATTCTGAAAGCTGAGAGTCTGGCGCATTTTTGAAGGCTACTTAGGAACCATGAAGTCTCCTGTTTAATTTTTTTATTTAAAGTTGACTAGCTAAGTCATAATTTCACGAACGTAAATTTTTCACTTTAGACCAACTTTTTCATAACTTCCATCACAGTTACGAAGCTGGTTATTTTATGCATAAAAGTACTACTCATGATGATTCAGTTGCAAAAAAAAATCTCGACAAAACTATGTACTTTTTTTTTAAAAAATTTTTAGATTGGTCTGGTCGATCATTCTCAAAAAATCAGAAAAAAATTCATAACTCGAAAACTATGAAAAGTCGCGGAACATACATGGGGGTGATTCGGATACCCCACAATACGAGGGACCTAAATTTTATTTTTGGACGTCAATGTTCTGGCCACCCTGTATATAATATTTTTAAAATTTTATAATGTTAATTTTAAATTTTTGATATTACCTGGTGCAACGGTATCCACTGTAAAATAATATTCTTTTCAGCAGTGTCAATATGCACAGCATGTGTTTGGTGTGCTCTTAAAATTGAAGAACCACATGAGATACAAATATTATACTATTTTTTTTTTTTGGTGTACAATAAAGTTTATTATATTTTATTCTATATTCCTATGCCCGAATCCTCTCACTGAATGACCAGTTTGAATTCATTCTTGCAATATCATGAAGCAGTTTTCACAAACGGCATCTAGTGGGTCTAACTGAAAAAAGTAGGTAGTCAAGTTATACTGGTTGAGGAGGTGGATGGACAGCATAAATGAAGAGCTCAACGTGCGGGATTGGGATGTGTTCCTCCCAGTAATGATTGGGTGGGTGACATAAACACTCACCTCGCGAGAAATCCACATACACACAAGTTGGCGCACGTCTGCAGCTGTCTCGGACAGTTAGTAGCTGTTGTCGCACATTCCGTTGAAACCATGCTGCACAATTGGTATAACGGCTTTGTGGATTATGCATTGTCTCTACAGATGCCCTTTTCATAAAATATTTCGAATCACAAATATAAACAAAACACGAAGAGAACAGAAGAAACCATAATAATTACTTTACATGCTCTTTGATCTGAAACAATAATACCCCGCGTTCCAAATTGCGTCAAAAGCGATTATATCGCGATTCCGACCAACGCGCATCGCGCGTCGGATTCGCGATATAATCGCTATTGACATAATTCGGAACTAAGGGATAATGTTGTCTGTCAGACTATCAATGTCAAACAGTCAAACTATTTGAAACTGGACCACAGAGCATCTGCAACGGGCTATTAATTACGTTTCGTTCCACGGTGATTTTGAAAGTACGTTACTATACTTGATATTTGTGTTAACCGTTATTAAAAGCGTTAAAAACAAGTTCACTGTACCAATTAATTATTATATCTTTAAACGTATTTAAAGCCAACGTCATTATCGTTGCGCACCGTAGTAACATTTTATTTTCACGTTAAAGTAAACCTAAAAACGCTCCTAAACAAGCATTGTTTGCCGTAACACTTTTTTACTATTATTTCATTATTCCGGTTAGATTTATAGATAATTTTTGGTTTGTTAATTATTATAAGATGATCACTTTTTTCATGTGTAATTTTATTAATATACGTTACCGTTTAATAGTGGGCCCAAAAAATTGTCTCCTTTATACAAATTTTGACAAATTTAATTCACTTGATTGCTATTCAAAGCTAGATGGCGTCACTGAGAGATAGGATGACAGTTTTCCTAAGACATTTCTCCTGATAGCCGCTCTATTGTATCTCTAAATCTCTTTGACAGTATCATTCATTCATTCAGGTCGCCTCATTTATACTAAGTAAAAAAAAAACATCACACTTCAATGTTACAATGAGTTATTGAGTCACAATGGATTGTTTATGTGAAATTTGAACCCGCGCGGCGGGAGGTCATAAAAACGTCTCAAGTGGCGGGCATTATGATAACGATTTGCGGGGGCCGGGGGACGAGGTGAGCACGTAAGCGATTATAGGAAAGACCTAACGTTTAAGTGTCAAACCTGTGGGTTGACATTTAAACGTTAGTTAATCTTCTACCTCCTGCAAATCTCAGACTTATAAGTGTTTATCAATATAAACAACTTTTACATTGAAGTAGACATATAAAATGTAAGATATATTACAAAGATCATTAATATTTACATAACAATTTAGAACATTATCATTAATACGGCTTTTTATAAGTTTGACTTTTTATGTTTGTAAACACAACATTGTTATCTTTGGCAGGTACCTACTTCAACATTAAATTTAAGCTTCATAAATGTTACCATTGTATAAAATACTACTAACAATGAACATGAAAAATGAAAATTCATGATTTAATTAAGTCATACATAATGAATCTAACACGTGCACGGCGTTCTCACTTCTTTATCAACAAAAAATAAAGTAAAAAAACTAAAACCCGCACACAACAACTAAAAAAACGACGTTGAAAAAGTATGAAACAAGATTTTCAGAATGGTGAAAAACAAGAAAAGAACAAAAAGAAAAGCCGTAGTCACACGTCTACCACCAACCAACCGAAACACTTAATAACGCGTGACTACGGCTAAAAGTGTTATTAGTACGGCAAAAAGTGATATTTTTATCTCTTTTTACCCTCCTTTGGCTCTGTCGTAGTCGGGTAAAAAGAGATAAGAATATCACTTTTTATAATTATTGATTTTTCTATCTCCCCAAGAATTAAAGTAACGGTTTCTTTAACTATCCACAACATCTTACGAATGTATAAAAATAACATTTAAAACTTGTTTTTAATATTACATCAGTATTTGCATTAAAAAAAAAACATGTGTTTGGGTGTTTATGGGTGTTTTCGGGTGTTTATTAGGATTTAATCAAAGCACCCGGAATAAACCCGGTGCTGTGCCCATTAATACTTGTGACTACAACAATCAAACAACAATTACAAAAAGAAATATTTATTAATATATTTGTACTTATATTATAGAGTTAAGAATTATTTCAATTTAACAGTACTAAAACAAATATCATCTACTAAAGCTAAATCATTCACATGGCATTGTGCTTCACGATATTTTTTGCGCTACAATTTGTTCGCATATTTGCCACAATATAACTTACAGCAGTTGGCACCGCTCGTGCCGGCTACTGCGCAGGCGCCTGCGCCGGGGGCGCGGCCGAGAAGTCCAGCAGCAGCTTGCCGCGCGCGCTGCCTCGCGCCGCCCGCTCGTACGCCTCGCGTGCGCGCCACCACGGGAACACGTCCTCCACGCACACGCTGAACTGTAACATAAGCGCATTGCACTCACTGCGGCCACCGCCTGCCGCCACGCGACCGACCTGCACTCACCTGACCGCGCTCGGCGAGCCGACGCAACTGCTCGATGTCCGGGGCCGACGGGGAGAAGAACGCCCAGCGCACGTGCGGCGGCAGCGCCGAGCTGAAGCCGCCCGCCGCACTCCTCGCCCCGCCCGCAGCTCGCGCCGCGCGCGCCCCCTGCGCCAGCAACGACGCGCCCGCGCACAGCGCGCCCAGCGCCACGCCGCGAGCCTCCATGTCGCGCAGTAGCGGCGTCGTCAGAGTCACGTAGCGCGAGAACTGCCACCGCCCCGCTGCCGCCGCTTCGCCGCCTAGCCCGGCGCAGTCCAGCACCACGTCGTACCTGCGCACACGCACGTTAGCGCCGCCGGCACCTGGCCCGAGTCTCCTCCCCCCACGCAGCTGCGTACTCACGGGCCGGCCGCCTGTAGCGCGGCGTCGTAGTCGGCAGCACGGCGGTCGAGCGCGGCGGCGGCGCCGAGGCGCGCGGCCAGCTCGCACAGCTCGGCGGCGCAGCCCACGGTGACGAGTGCGCCGCGCTGCACGAGCAGCTGCAGCGCCGCCTGCCCCACGCCGCCCAGCCCCAGCAGCAGCACGCGCGCGCCCCGAGCGGCCTCCAGCCCGCCCGCGCGCAGCGCCGCGCTCGCCGTCAGCGCCGCGTACAGCGCACCGCCCGCCGCCGCGTCCTTCAGTGCTACTGGTGCCAGTCCTGCCTGCAGTGACTATACTATTAACATCGATATATATGTACTACGTACTAGATAGGGCGTGCTGAACACTCACTTCAAACGAATCCTTTGCACTGAATTCTAGGCAAATTGAAATTGATGACTTTAGTGCAATTTTGACGTTCACACAGTTGAGAGCGGAGCTCATAAATTCAAAAGAAAGTGAATTTGGGACGTAAATAATAATTCAGTAGTCATGAAAATAAAATAATTAATTATTCAAGCAATTTAATTGCTTCAAATTTCGTAATAGTATGTTAGAAATTATATTATTTTATTTAAAAGATTTTTCATTTTACAATCATAGACTAAAACATGCAGGTGTTCCAACCCACAAAAACCGGGATTTTTACCTACAACTGCTTTAGTGAACACGAACTTTGCATGATGTTTTATTCCGTTTGTTTTTTTTTAAATAATTAATATTTTTTTCTTTTTTGTTTAAATAATAGGTACCAATGAATTCCGTCAAATTCAATAAATATGAATACGTCTGCTACTGTAAAAACTCAGCAAGAAATGCCAGCAAATCATTGAGTATTAATTTTCATCGCTAAGTTTTGTGGTTATAGACCAGGGTAGATGCCTTCAAAATTAATAAAAAGTGAAAAATAATAATAGTAGGATGAAACCCATCACAAAAGGAGGAGAATATTATAAAAATGAAAGGAAAAATAATTTACGGGCGATCTGAGGTCGGGAAGGGGGTGGGGGTGAATTTTTAAGGGGAAAAAATGGTTTTTGTCGATTTCCGGCAAAACTAAAACTCCTATGGAAAAAAGTCAAATGGCAAAGTTGTAGGTAATAAAAAGATCTAAAACTTTTACATTAACACTTTTTTTATATAACCTCAAAATTTATGTGAAAAATTCAAAAAACCATGTTTTTGGTTTTTTATTTTTATCTCTTTCAAAAAACAATATTTTATCACGAAATTTGGTGAAAACTTACCTTTTTATGTCCCAAATACGCTGTAATTTATTTGATTAGAAATATTTATTTTTTCACCTTATTTTGAATAAATATCGAAAAATCACCCTAATTTTCAATCGAAAATTCACCCGTCAAAATATCTTTTTTTTTCAAAAAGTTTATATGGTGTCTGTTCGTTGAAATCTCTACTTTCCGATGTTGAAAAAATATATATATGTTACCATAGTAAATCTTCTCAGCAAATGCAAAAAATCGAAAAAAACTCGAATTCGAATTTTTTTTTCAATTATTATATTTAATGTAGAGCTATTTATTAAAATTTACACTTTAATTACTCGAAAAACGTAAAATTACATGTTACATAGATAACAAAAAAAAATGCAGATCAAAATATAGTACTATAATTAACAAACAAATAAGTTGATAAAATTAATACTTAATAAGACGTCTACAATATTTGGAGAAAGGAGTCGAATGTTCTTTAAGTTATATGCGTAGATGCCTATTTATAACTATTTTTAGATAACTTATATATACCTGAGTGACCTACGAAAAATTTTAGCCCATCAAAAGGTATTTCATAGAGGAGTGGGGAGGGGCTAGGCGGTTCCGGGTCTTACTACATACATACCTAATATTTCGTAGCAGCTGTAACAATCGTTAGCCTAGCCAGTATTCGAAATACAGTATAGTACACAACATCGTTTAAAAAAATACACGTGCACGTTGAGTTTCTTGAAGATAATTGTGACAAGTTTACAAAAAAACTAAGAAGATTAAAAAAATAATAATCTCCTTTATTTTGCACAAACAAACTTAGTTACTCCCATAAGATATATAAAATACATATCGTAAATATATTTTTACTAACTAACTTTTGGCCGATTTTCATATATATTTTATACATTTCAAATATATTTAAAATATATGAAATATATATGAAAATAGGCCATAAGTTAGTTATTAAAAATATATTTACGATATGTATTTATTATATATTTTATGGGAGTAACTAAGTTTGTTTGTGCAAAATAAAGGAGATTATTATTTTTTTAATCTTCTTAGTTTTTTTGTAAACTTGTCATAATTATCTTCAAGAAACTCAACGTGCACGTGTATTTTTATAAACGGTGTTGTATACTATACTGTATTTCGAATACTGGCTAGGCTAACGGTTGTTACAGTTGCTACGAAATATTAGGTATGTATGTAGTAAGACCCGGACCCGCCTAGCCCCTTCCCCACTCCTCTATGAAATACCTTTTGATGGGCTAAAAATTTTCGTAGGTCACTCAGGTATATATAAGTTATCTAAAAATAGTTATAAATAGGCATCTACGCATATAACTTAAAGAACATTCGACTCCTTTCTCCAAATATTGTAGACGTCTTATTAAGTATTAATTTTATCAATTTATTTGTTTGTTAATTATAGTACTATATTTTGATTTGCATTTTTTTTTTGTTATCTATGTAACATGTAATTTTACGTTTTTCGAGTAATTAAAGTGTAAATTTTAATAAATAGCTCTACATTCAATATAATAATTGAAAAAAAATTTCGAATTCGAGTTTTTTTCGATTTTTTGCATTTGCTGAGAAGATTTACTATGGTAACATATATATTTTTTTTCACCATCGGAAAGTAGAGATTTCAACGAACAGACTCCATATAAACTTTTTGAAAAAAAAAGATATTTTGACGGGTGAATTTTCGATTGAAAATTAGGGTGATTTTTCGATATTTATTCAAAATAAGGTGAAAAAATAAATATTTCTAATCAAATAAATTACAGCGTATTTGGGACATAAAAAGGTAAGTTTTCACCAAATTTCGTGATAAAATATTGTTTTTTGAAAGAGATAAAAATAAAAAACCAAAAACATGGTTTTTTGAATTTTTCACATAAATTTTGAGGTTATGTGAAAAAAGTGTTAATGCAAAAGTTTTAGATCTTTTTATTACCTACAACTTTGCCATTTGACTTTTTTCCATAGGAGTTTTAGTTTTGCCGGAAATCGATAAAAACCGTTTTTTCCCCTTAAAAAGTCACCCCCACCCCCTTCCCGACCTCAGATCGCCCGTAAATTATTTTTCCTTTCATTTTTATAATATTCTCCTCCTTTTGTGATGGGTCTCATCCTACTATTTGTTTTTTTGGTTTTAAAAATTATCGACACTGGTCTATTAAGCATTCTGTCATTCGTAAGCACTGAGGTATTACGTACCTACCTAGATATTATATATACATAGATTAGTATTCAAATATAAATTAGGTTCAGTTGAATTTGTAGTCATATGTGTAATATAAGTGTTACATCACTAAGTGATCATTACTGCTATTGAGATTTCGTCCTTCATAACTATAATTATAATTATTTCAAGTTGGTTCACTCTGGTCAGCCGAAAAGAGAAAAATTGATAAAATATCTTCACGAGGATAGACCTGAAAACACGTGGCTTCCTACAAAATATTCTTTTATCTGCTCTGTACACTTTCAAACTGATGATACTAATATACTAGCTGGAAAACGTTTTCTAATGAGTCGGTTATTCCTTGCAGTAATGCTATTCCTTCAGAATGTGCCTTCAAACATTTATAGCTTTCCCCTACATCAATAAACCAAGTGCAAACTGACTCCGAATCAAATTTTGATTTGCCCCGAAAAATAAAGTTGAAAATAGATTTTAAAAAAGTTTTAGTTTTTTACTAGCTGACCCGGCGAACTTCGTACCGCCTAATAGTTATATTATATCTTTTAGCTAAGCTGTCTACTCTACCCAACTCTACCCTACTCTACCCTACTCTACTCTACTCTACCCTACTCTACACTACTCTACCCTACTCTACCCTACTCTACCCTACTCTACCCTACTCTACCCTACTCTACCCTACTCTACCCTACTCTACCCTACTCTACCCTACTCTACCCTACTCTACCCTACTCTACCCTACTCTACCCTACTCTACCCTACTCTACCCTACTCTACCCTACTCTACCCTACTCTACCCTACTCTACCCTACTCTACTCTACCCTACCCTACTCTACCCTACTCTACCCTAAATTGAAAATGTTTCGTAGATTTACCATAGCAGCGCCATCTATTGATTACTTACTCAACCCAGTCGAAAGGTATCGACATCTGTTAGAATTATTTGGAGTTAACAGATAATTGTGACTGTCAAATAATAACAGACAAATAATTAGCAATAAATTAAAATTGTGACTATAATTTGAGATTTAAACTATCCTATCTCTCAAGTTGGATCGAACTGCACATGGTGTGCGAATTTTATTATAATCGGTTAAGTGGTTTGGGAGTCCATTGAGGACAAACATTGTGACACGAGATTTATATATATTAAGAAGATGTAATTTATTTTATCACCATTGCTCTCAAAAAAGTGAAGGACAACATCGTAAGAAAAGCATATTCGGCATATTTCGAAGACATGCGACATTCACCAACCCGCAATGGGCCAGCGTGGTGGTTTACGGCCCATTCCCTCTCCTAGAGAGAAGGCTTGAGTCCCAGCAGTGGGAACATTAAAAAGCTGATTATGCTATAGTTTTAATTGTTGTTTGTTTTGTTACTAAATATTAGCAGCGCAGTCCTGACCATCATTCACTAAAGATAGCGTCCTTTAGAATGATGATTACAATAAAAGGTTTCATTATTTTACACGATTTTGAATTCACTAAGTATTAGACGTAGTTTTCTGAATTTACACTAACGTGGACTATTGGTAAAATTTTGAAATAGAGTTTTATTGTAATGAAGTATTGTAGGCAAAAAACTGTGTCACTTCTGCGGTATAAAAATCTATAGGGATAACATGTCATTACACTATGTTGAACTAAACGCGTAAGTACTTCGAAATTTATGGCGCTTAAGACGTTTTGGTCGCGAAAAAATTATCCTCTAAAAGCTATCAGCGCTTTATATTTTAATAGTTCTGTTAGACGTTGTAATGCCAATGTAGCGCTGCAGCAGATTTTCGTTTCAACTTTTCAATATTTTGACAAATATTTTCCATGAAAGGGCCTGTCTATCACTAGAATATAAGTCAATGACTATTAATTTGTCGAACACCTAGAATCCAATGATTGCAAGAATAAATATTATTTTTCAATACACTTACTCGAAACCACCTATTATCGCTACCGCTTTTAGGCATGCTATTTACTTTTATACGCACTAATGCGGAAAAGTGCGCGAGCTTGCCCCGCCACAATTATTAAATTTGTCGTATCAGGCTGGGCGCTAAGCGCTTAATTATATCTTCGTGATAAAAAATTGTCATTGCAGCATATGGCTCCATAATAACGCACACTTCATATAAGAATTTCGCATCGGTCGCAATGAAAATCTTTCTCCACTTGCAGTATTTAGGTACTATTTTATCTCTTGGTCATGTGCAGCAGCTAAACGTTTCGATTTGAAAACTTTACATACCCATTCATCTTTAACAACAACGAAGTCAGCGTGTGAGCCTTGGCGGTGTGGCGGCACCACGCCCCACACGCGCTCGCCGGGCCTCAGGCGCGCCGCCGGTCCCGCGCGTTCTACCACGCCCACGAAGTCGCGCCCAGGCACCAATGGGAACTCCACGCCCTCTGCGCCCTCTAATGTGCGCAGCACGTTCAGCGCGCGCGCCCCGTATCCGCCTGCAACCGACCAACAGAGTGAGTGAGCACCAGCGGCGCGCGGGCAATCGCAAGCGGCGGCGTCTCACCGATCATCGCCACGTCGATGGGGTTAAGCGAAGCGGCGCGTACGCGCACGAGCACGTCGTGCGGAGCGCGCAGCGCCGGCACGCGCGCCTCCTCCAGCCGCAGCTCGGGCAGCGCGCCGTACGCGTGCAGGCGCCAGGCTCGCATGCGGCCCGCGCCCGGCGCGCCCCCGGTGAACGTCGACCGCGCAGCCACCGCCAGCTGCGCTACAGCCGCTAGAGCATGCTGTTCCCGCATTCTCTACAAAAGCGCTCGAACGTGGATCATTCGGTATTCAAAACCAAAGAGATTGAGATCCAATAGAGCGGCTGTCTGAAGAAATGACTTAGAAAAACTGTCATCCTATGCCTCAGTTACGTCTAGTAGATGGTATCACCGAGGCATAGAATGACATAAAGTCCATTTCACGAAAGAAGTCCCGCGGACAATTATGGAACTAAATTTGACAGATGGGGAGATCGGCCATGTTGTCGTTTGTCGATGTTATCAAGGTGCGTTTGTTGTGGTAGATATTTTGTGAGTTTATTATTGGATTAGTGCGTTATAAGGTTTATTTATGATGCCAAAAGTTGTAAAAAGTGGAGGTCGAGAAATGATATTAAAGGTGAAGGAGTTCTGTGAAGCGGAACACAAGAATCGCGTTGTTTTAATACCAATAAGCAATGTTCGCAAAAGAGTCGCCGCCATGACAGGTAAATTTTGGGGCTGCCATATACAGATTTTTTCGCGATTGATTTACAGATTGGAATTAAGTTTTTTGTTTTTTTAATGCACGATTTTTATTAAGGAAAATTTGAAAAGGAATTAACACAACACAACAAAAAATTTTAAAGTTATATTCAACAATAATGTATTTAAATACGAAAATAATCTTTGTTTGAATTTTATTTTATTTTTTTATTGTTCATTTTATTGCAGGTGTTTCAGAGAAAACTGTAACGAGAGTTTCAAAAGAAGGCGCAACAGCGGCGAGTACTTCTAAAGTTATCGTCACCCCAGGGAAGAGTCACCCGCATCCTAAAAAGTTCGACTTGGATGGATTTGATTTGTGCGCTATACGGCAAAAATTCTTGTTAATTGTTTTTATGTCGTGAAGAAGGAATTACCTACATTGATTAAATTACGTGCAGCTTTGAGAGAAGACATAAATTACAACAAGACAACACAATTTTGTCTTTGATAAGAGAGTATGAAATATCGATAGATTTATCGATTATTTAACCAAAAAAATATATATAGCCTGAAAAAGTTTGCTTTTGTATCCAGGAGAATGGTTGATCAATATTTTAGAAAATTCACAGTTTAATTTTTTAATAAAAAAATTTAACCCAGTTAATTTTTGTAGGTATAATTTTTATCAGCTTTTTATATCATATCAAATTAAAAAATAGTAGAAAAGGTTTAAAAGTGGACTCTTTTACATTTTTTTTCATGTTTATAAGAATTTGGTCTCACTAAACTCCAAATGTAGTTCCAAATCATATTTTCGTTGTATTGGCTCTTATAACTTTCTTATAGCTTTCGAAGTCCATGATGTCTAGATGAAAACGTTCTCTTTGTTCTTATTAATACGCCCCCATGTTGTTTTTAAAGGTACCTATCTAAATAAGCATGTAGCATATGTACCCTTAAAGACATTCTGCAGCCCACAGTTTTAAAATCTTCTAACATGTTTTCAACTAGCTCTCGGTAACAGTCTGTGAGAGTGAGAGAATTCTTCGTTTTCAATATTTGAACTCTAAGATAAGCTTGAATGAGACAATTTGGTAGGAGGTTCAGGTGCTGGAAGTTGTGGGCTATGAGAGATTGGAGCCGAAGACTAACCAAGATCAGGATATTCAATAGGTTTTGCATTTTTCAGCAGGATTAACTACGCAAAAATAACAGTCACCGACGTGGTCTTTTGGCCATCGCCAAATTCTTGGTACTGCGAATTTCATACTCCGTTTTTCATCTCGATATCAACCTAAATTAAATAAAGATAACATTACAAAATTGTTTATTTAAAAGATACGTTTTTTTTTACTAAACATTTCTTTACCTGCCTTCTAAACATCTTTTGCAATTACTGCAAGCAACATGTGGAGCCCAAGGTATATCTAAATTACGAACAGGGCATTTAAAATAAGCTTCGTAGACTTCACAAAGTTTTCACACGTATTTAAATAAAATGTTACCTCTCTTACTTTAAATAACTGTACCACATATTTAACTCAATGCATCAGCTTCATATTTACACTTTCTAGATGATATTTTAACCTCTTTGAGTCTTCTAAAAAATAGTTAATTCTTTTTTTTTCACTTAAGTAACATCAGTAGATGCTGTGTGACAGTTACGGCATCTTAATATTTTTGCGGTATTTTTAAAAACATCATAATGACTATTGAATACTTTTTTCATTATACTAACTCAAGAAAAAATATTTATTGTCATAATCACCACAAAAGCAAACTTTTTAAGGAATATTGGGTTTTTTCCTTCATAATAGACCATAGTGAATAGAAAAATCACAAAATAAACTTTAGGACAAAGACAATTTTTTTTCTGTAGAGTTGTGATCAAGGAAGCATCACAAAATTGCACCGTATATTGCATAGCATCGGTTTCAAGTATAAGCGATGCCAATCGAAACGTAAATTAATAATGGAACGTTATGATATTACTGCATGGCGTTCAAGATATTTGGAGAGAATCCGAAGAAATCGCAATGTGGACAAAAAACCTGTAGTATATTTAGACGAGACCTATATACACAACACTTATCATGCCAAAAGTTGCTGGCAAAGTGAGGAGGAGCCTGAGATGTTCGTGTCAGAGTCATCAGGGAGTCGTTGGATAATTGCTCATGCGGAAACTGAAAATGGTTTTGTTAATGTTCAAATCCCAATCCAAATCCTCAGATTACCACGATGACATGAACTCAACTAATTTTTTGAAATGGATGAGTGAAAAAGTCATTCCTAACCTACCTGAAAGGACACTTGTGGTAATGGACAACGCTCCGTATCACTGCATTCAAATAGATAAAGCACCTACAATGTCAAGTATTAAACGTGACATACAGGAATGGCTGCGAGAAAAGGGAGTATATTTTGAAGATACTTGGACAAAATCTGTATTATTTGAATTAATTAAACAAAACAAAGGTCCACCTATATATGCCGTGGAGGCATTATTAAAATCTCACAATCATGAATTGCTAAGATTGCCGCCTTACCACTGCGATCTCAATCCGATCGAAAAAATGTGGAACCTTGTAAAGAGATGGGTAGCGGATAAAAACGTGGGCAAAGATCCAAAAGAAATTGTACGCCTAACAGAAGAGGCTTTTGAGACTGTTACAGCGGAAGATTGGGCAGTTCAATGTAAACATGTACAGCATTATGGAAGAATATTTAAAAAATGATGGTCTTAGGGATGAAGCTATGGATCGATTTATTATATCCACGGCTAGTGATAGTGAAACAGAATCTGATTCTGTTTCTATTCACTCTTCTGACAGTGATCATAGTATGACCAATCATAATTATTCAATAAAAATTTGAATTTAAGTTTTAAATGTTATTTTATTTTTCTATTTTAAAGTTGGTCGAACATCTCCATTTTATATTTTAGAAATTACAGGAAGATTTTATTTTTCACTAATCTGACCTTAGCAGTATGGACATCAAATGGTACCTATTATATTAAAATTACATTCTATTAAAAACATTTTTTTTTATCTAACTATTCGAGTAGTTAATAAAATGAAAGTAAATGAACTATAAATTATTTCCCCTGATTTCCCCATATTTAACCGTGGCAACATTATGTCGCGCGCGAATACAGCGCTGCGTCTTCGGGACTTCTTTCGTGAAATGGACTCTAAGTCATTATTCAGGACTTTGTCATGATCTATCACTTGGTTGTCAGATTGTGCCAGGGATGTTACCAAAGAGATTTAAAGAGATAGCATAGAGCGGCTATCAGGAGAAATGTCTGAGAAAAACTGTCATACTATCTCTCAGTGACGCCATCTAGCTTTGAACAGCAATCACAAATCAAATTTAATTCGAATTTGTCGAAAGAACTATGTTCAAAACGTCCCCACCCTTGTAGCACTTTAAAACCTATGTCAATCCAAGGGCCAAAGCCATTTCATCATTTTATTGTATGACAGCAACACTCAAATGTCTGACTGAAAAAAGTTATATCGATTTTAAGAAGCCAGAATCAATAAGTATTATTTTGATGATTTTTTAATTCATTCCTTTTGGTCTCCTTGAATTTCTATTCTGTTAGTGTCTTCTTTCTTCTAGGACCCTACTCTGCCTGAAAATCAGGCAACTAGGACGCATATCATGAATTTATATCATACATCGTAAAGAGTCAGAGGGCCCGGAGTGGCACAAACGTCTATGTTATAGGCGCCGCCATGCAATTAATGTCCTGGCAGGAGCTGCGATCTGGATGCTGCAAAAGTATAGATCTAGGTGCAAGCATCGGACCGCACCGGCCGGTCGACATCAACACCAAAGCAGAATGGTTGTAGGAGGCTATGTCACAAGACTGCAACGTGTCAATGCCCCGAGTCCGGCCAGGACGTGCGTTACGTGTACTGGTGGTCGCCGCCAATGCCAAATAATGAAGACATAAACGCAACTTAGCTCACGAGTAACGAGGCACATAGGGTCGGATGCCATAAACGGCATAAACACGACTTTAAAATGCGTCCTAGTACCGATCCCAGCTAAATACCGCACAACGGAATATCTCTCGCCGTTTCCGCACTCCCTGGTGACCAGAGTAGATGATAAATCTATCGGTCAGATGGGCCTCGATTACACGACGGAGGTAAGTTAGCATTCGGTTATACCAAAGTGTTACCCTAACGCAACTTCAGGGTAGGGTATAGAACGCCCCGGGAAATCGCATCTTACGTGGTGAGGGCTGACACGCACATGATAGCTTTATTTATTTTTTTACCGCAAAGCGCCCTCCGCGAAATCGAACTTGCTGTCAAGATCCGAGCCTATCCGTACCAGCTGCACGGCGAGGCCGATCGCAATTATTCTTTCAAAGAGCTTACCCACCTCGGTGAGCAGTACGACGGGCCGGTATACTGACGGAGAGTATGCAGGGTGCTCCGGCTTCCTGATGAGGACCAGATTCCTGTCCACCTACTAAGTGCAGTACGCGGCAAGTAAGTTGAACCATTTGGTATGGTTACGCGCAGCCCCACACTTTGTTTAAGACCTGAAAACCGATTACTGCGCATTCAAAGTCGATCGTCATGATGACTGAACTTGTGTAACGAGAATTACAACCGATTTTCAGGTCTCAATCAAAGTGGGGGGCTTCACGTAACCATAGCAAATGATTCAAGCCATTTGCCACGTACTATACGCTCTAAAGAGCTCTTAGTCGAGGTACGAGAGCCTCAATGGCCAGGACCCAGGCTTTTCTAGTGAAGCCGTCGGGTCCTGGGGCGGTATTTTGAGCTGAACGTAGCCTTCGTACCACCACTTTCATCTCCACCTTTAGTCAACTCTTGAGCATAGTCGTGGTCGCCGCCGTAGTGGTCCACGTCGCGCAGGGAACAGAGCGTTCACCACACCCTCCACAAACTAGAGTGTCATCCAGTGGGCATTGCACGTGTTGCGCAAAACCGCAATCTGCGGCGACCACCAGTAAACCTAACGCCGGACACGTCCTGGCCGGACTCGGGGCATTGACACGGCGCAGTCTTGCGACATAGCCTCCCACAACCACTCCGCTTTGGTATAGATGTCGACAGGCCGGTCCCCGATACTTGCACCTAGGTCTATACCTTTGCAGCATCCAGATCGCAGCTCCTGATCCAGTTACTTTAGCAGTCGCCCGGGGACATATTAATTGCAAGGCGGCACCTACAACGTAGACATTTGTGCCACTCCGGGCCCTCTGACTCTGTACGATGTATGCAGCCACAGCCACAATATAAATAATATAAATTCATGATATGCATCCTACTTGCCTGATTTTCAGACAGAGTAGGGTCCTAGAAGTAAGAAGACACCAACAGAATAGATTGTCTAGGAGACCAAAAGGAATGAATTAAAAACCGGCCAAGAGCGTGTCGGGCCACGCTCAGTGTAGGGTTCCATAGTTTCCCGTCCGTCACAATAAGTATACCCACTCATGAGTTAAAAAATGCCAAATGGGGACACATTGTTTTTTTTACTTTTGGAGCGATTATTTCCGAAATTATTGACATTATCAAAAAATGATTTTAGTAAACCCCTATTCATTTTTTAATACCCATCCAACAATATATCACACGTTAGGGTTGAAATTTAAAAAAAAAATCACTTCTCACTTTACATATAGGGGGGCTACCCTAATAAAACATTTTTTTCCAATTTTTATTTTACCGCTTTGTCGGCGTGATTGATATACATATTGGTACCAAACAGCTTTCTAGTGCTAACGGTCACAGAGATTAAGCGAGGACGCACAGACAGACATGGCGAAACTATAAGGGTAATCCTAGTTGACTACGGAACCCTAAAAATCATCAAGATAATGCTTATTGATTCTCTTTTCCTCATATCGATATAACTTTGTTGTGACAAACATTTCAGTTTTGCTGTCATACAATAAAATGATGAAATGGCTATGGCCCTTCGATTAACATAGGTTTCAAAGTGCTACAAGGGTGGGGACGTAGTGCGAACGAAAAAGGATCTAACCGTTCGGTTTAGGTTGTAAAATAGATCACATTATGGGCTCGTGGTAGAAGCTTCAGTGTGTGCCACTGGCGTAGCTTGGGGAGGGGAGGGCGGTGGGGGCCATGTTCCCAGGCGGTATACGAAAGGAGGCGGCAGAAAGCGCCAATTTATTTATTTGGAAAAAAGAACTTAGATATTCGAAATTCGAGCGCAATTTTACGTAGTCTGTCAAGAAAGTCATGAAAAGAAGGGAGGGCGCCACCATTATTAAACATGGTATCCCAATAAATTTCGACTAAAAGATATTGATACTTTTATTTATAAAATTGACAGACTGTACGTGCCTAGCAAATTTTGATGTCAATATTAAGTCTACTCTGCGTGCTGGAGCAGGTATATTGATTTTTATTAATCCAAGTTCATTCTCTGATGTAACAATGTTGGACTAAGCTAAGTCATGGTTGAACTTGGCACTGAGTGTGTTCGCGCTGACGCGATTAAACACGCGCATACCGACCTTGGGCCAACGCTCGTATGCGCAAGGCAAGTGACGTGACTCTTAAGGTGTTGTGGAGGTCTCAGTTTGACCACATTGGCCGAATAGGGAACAAACCCTGTTGGTACTAAAGCGTTTTGGTCCCTGGCAAACTCGAGTGAATCGAACTTCTGCCGCCCCTCACTTCCAGCACTGCTGAAACCCGACGAGTTTCTGGCGCCTCTCTTATTGCGGAATCTTCGCGTCTGAATTCCGGTGGCACACCGCCCTGTTTCTCCTGATGGGTACGTGACGAGTATGTCGGATATTCGTATCCATCAGAAAGACGTACGTAAGAATAAAGCTAGTGGCCCCGACGGATACCTGCAGTCGTTCTTAAACATAATAAACAACAACACACAACCCACGCTACGTCACTGATGTGTGCTAGGTAAGGTTAACCTTTTCAGCAATAGATGGCGCTATTATAAAATCAGCAAATGTTCTAGAACTATTCACGGAAATTGTTGAATTTTAATTAATTACTGCGTAAATGCCAAGAATATTTACGAAAATAAACCGAAAATAGGGCTAATAATTTTACCATAACAAGATTCGCAATAGCGTAATGTGCAACTCAGCATATTTTTTCAGAAAATGATTTTCTTCTATTGCTTAAAGCGGATACAAACACGACTTGACGTGTAGGGGTGTCATACTAGACTGATCGACTTGTTACTACACAAGTAAGAAGTATCGGATTTGAATTTTTGTTCGCTATGACCTGTCTATTGGTATGTCTTTGGATGCTACCAACAATTCAGATATCAGGAATCATGTCCGTTTGGATTGAGGAGCCACTTCATGATTTTAAAAGGAAACTTACCCCTTTTTTTTTTTTTTTTCGATGGGAAAAATCATCTTATGACAACCCCCGCTCTTGGGCGGAGCGGGAGATAGTGTCAGACTCTTACTGACTAAAAAACCCATCCCGTTACTTCAAGCCTTCATACCGGGGCTCGAGCGCCCTTTCGGATAACCCTGGCCCCAGTAGGCTTCGACCCGGCTGGGCCCCTGCTGTTGCTGACAACTCCTTGAGGCGCGCGGGAACAGCGCGCGCCGTCGACGACTTGGGCTTGGTCCGGACGGTTACCGGACGGCCGGACAGCGAGCTACCCATTGCTCACTGTCCGCAAGCCCGCGCCTACGGTGGCTGGAAATCGGGATCGGAATCCCGGCGGCGGCGGCGAGAGCGCCGTTGCCTGATGCGGTCGGCCTCCTCCTTAGCGAGCATTACTGCTTCGCAGAAGTCGGCGACCGCCTGCCACTCCTCCTCGCTCCGGACCATGGCCTCGACCAAGGTCCGGCGCGAGAGGTCTCCGCCGCCGATCACCCCCATGAAGGCACGGCGATGCTCCGTCCAAGCAGGGCACACCGCGATTGTGTGCTCCACCGTGTCCTCCGGGCGTTCCGCACAGTGGCGACACCCGGGCGTCACTTCCGCTTTGATTCGGAACAGGAACCTCCCGAACTTGCCATTTCCGGTGAGGACCTGTGTCATGCGGAAGGTAAGGACGCCGTGAGGTCTTTCCAGCCACGCCTCAAAGAGGGGACTTATCGCCATAATTGTGGCGTGCCCATGACGGGGTTGCGATAGTCGCTGACGCCATTCCACCATGAGATCCCGCCGAAGCTCTGTCCGCCATGCCGCGACCTGTCGCGGCAGAGGACTTTCACCCCGGCGTTGCATCTCCACGCGCATGTCGTGCATGTGTGCAAGGACTGTTGCCTCCAGATCCCACGGTGGTAGGCCAGCCAGAAGGCTCGCCGCTTCGCGGGAAATCGTGCGGTATCCCCGCACCATCCGAATTGCCATGACCCTCTGGCAGGCGTTCAGAATGGCCGCCGGTCGCTTTTGCAGCGACGGCGCCCACACCGGCGCCCCGTAGAGGGCCATGGACCGAACGATCCCCGCGTAGAGCCTCCGGCAGGAGGCGTCTGGACCACCAAGGTTGGGCAGGAGCCGCTTGAGAGCGGCCCCAGTCCGGTTGAGTTTGGGAGCCAGACGTCGGAAATGCTCCACGAAATTCCACCGGCAGGAAACTTACCCCTTATTTAGTAGGAAAGCAGATAATTTCTTAGGTCAAACCCCGTTTGTAGTAAAACATATCCAAAGTTATATCAATTTAAAAGTGGCTACAATATATAACATACAATGCTTTTAATGTGGCTCCTCAATCTATACACAAGAGCGTGACTTTACATGAAAGTAATTGGTCAATTTATATTCCACTGTAAATTAGTAGTAAGTGTGTGTTTGAATTTGTAGCATACAGAGAAAGTAGTAAAACTGAGTTTTAGTAAATAAATGCATTTTATTTGGTTCCCGAGTCCTGACGCTTTGCACAAAAAATAATTTATTCTATGTGCCTGATATCACAATGAAATCAAAAACCAAAAACACTACTATTTAGTAGGTACTACTACAAGCTGTGCTTGCGACTTCGTTCGCGTGGATGATGAAACTTATCTATGAGTTTTTGGTGTAAAGTGCTATTTGTGTAGAATGTTATCTACCGAGCATATCGGTATTATTACTACAGTCCCGGCGCGGGCCCTTTGTGGCTAATTGCAATAGAAAACCAATTGTGTCTCATTAGCGGTGATTAAGACGGTATATGATATCTTAGATTTCTACTTTGGTACCTGTTTAGCAGGATAACCGATAGCGAAGCTGACGTTCATTCACACAGATAATGGTAACGACCGTTATAAGTAATATATCTGTATTAAAAATAGTAATGCACTAGTTTATCTCAATTAAATAAAAAAAGAAATCTTTAAGACTATCTTTATAGAAGAGCCCTAACACCTAGCGTATACCTACACTTATATGTATATACCAATAAATAAGCAAAATCCATAAAAACTAATATGTATACGAATGACTTTTTTTATGTTGGGAAAAAATCATGCAATGACATTCCCCGCTCTTGGGCGGAGCAGGAGATGTGTCAGACTCTAACTGACTAAAAGACCCACCCCGTTCCTTCTAGCCTTCATACCGGAGCTCGAGCGCCCTTTCGGATAACCCTGGCCCCAGTAGGCTTCGACCCAGCTGGGTCCCTGCTGTTGCTGAAAACTCCTTGAGGCGCGCGGGAACAGTGCGCATCTTCGACGACTTGGGCTTGGTCCGGACAGTTACCGGACGGTCGGACAGCGAGCTACCCATTGCTCACTGTCCGCAAGCCCGCGCCTACGTTGGCCGGAAATCGGGATCAGAATCCCGGCGGCGGCGGCGGCGATAACGCCCTTGCCTGATGCGTTCGGCCCCCTCCTTTGCGAGCATTACTGCTTCGCAGAAGTCGGCCCGGCACGAGAGGTCTCCGCCGCCGATCGCCCCCACGAGGGCACGGCGATGCTCCGTCCAAGCAGGGCACACCTCGACTATGTGCTTCACCGTGTCCTCCGGGCATTCCGCGCAGTGGCAACACCCGGGCGTCACTTCCGCACGAATTCGATGCAGGAAACTCCCGAACGAACCATGTCCGGTGAGGACCTGCGTCATGCGGAAGGTAAGAACGCCGTGAGGTCTTTCCAGCCACGCCTCAAAGAGGGGACTTACCGCCATGATTGTGGCGTGCCCGGCACTGGGTTGCGATAATCGTTGACGCCATTTCACCATGAGATCCCGCCGGAGCTCTGTCCGCCATGCCGTGTCCTGTTGCGGCAGCGGACTTTCACCCCGGCGTTGCATCTCCACGCGCATATCGTGCATGTGTGCAAGGACTGTTGCCTCCAGATCCCACGGTGGTAGGCACGGTGGTGATCTCACAATGGGCCTCATCAGAAGGCTTAAAGTCACCCAAAGAGCAATGGAAAGGGTTATGCTCGGGGTTTCCTTGCGTGATCGAATAAAAAATTAAGATATCCGCAGGAAAACTAAGGTTGCCAACATAGCACGAAGAATTGCCAAACTCAAGGGGCAATGGGCAGGGCACATTGCTCGCAGAACAGATGGCCGTTGGGGCCGAAAGGTTCTGGAGTGGCGACCGCGTACCGGAAGACGCAGCCGTAGCGGAAGGCCTCCTACAAGGTGGACCGATGACCTGGTGAAGGTAGCGGGAAACCGATGGATGCGGGACGCATTCGATGTGGCGACGCTTGGGGGAGGCCTATGTCCAACAGTGGACGTGTATCGGCTGAAATGATGATAGAATGATTTAGACGAACATTGCAATGGTCTACGATCTTTACTTAAACACTGATATTCATGACAGATGGCGCTCTTTACTTTTATATACTCGTACATATTTAAGTAAAACATTCTAAAAACAAACGTTAGGTGTTGAAAATTGTAACGAAATTAAAAGTTAAGGATTCTTAAGTTACATAATTACCTATTATGTTATTATGTTTATGTACCTATTTTTCTGCTTCTGTCTTCTTTTCTTATATAAGTTAAGTTTGTACATGAATTGTTAAATAAATAAATAAATAATTATCATCGTAGTAACAAGACGTCGATTGAACAAGGCTTCGAAGTATGATGTATTCGCTTTAAAATCGTTCGCAGTAAAGTTTTTTGATGTAACGAACCATCGCAGTAACAAAAAGTTGACTTAACAAGGCGACGACGTAGGTATCCCCCATCTACTGCCTGAATGTAGAACCGAACAAATACAGGCCACCACTGTCACAATACAAGACAGATATGTTCACCTAAATATCGAATTGGCTCCGATTTGTTTTCTAGCAGGAGGCGATTGGAACTCCAAACATGTCTACTGGGGAACAAGACTCAATACAACTAGGGAAAGGCTTTAAAGTTTTAGTCACACTATGGTTAGAGAGCAAGGAGTGAAAGGTTTGAGGAAAATATTAAGAAAACTATGTTCCTTGAGAGGAATTATTTGAATATTATTCAATAGGCAGAAAATCAAAGAAACTACTTCCGGCACGTTAGTAACCCCGCGACAGCCGCCAGACAAATTAGCTGTATTGTATCCCTGAGGTAGCGGAGAGGACCTCTCCATCACGTCGTCAAAAAGTCGTCAAATCCACGTCATTTGATAGGGTCTGGCACCAAGGCCTATTATGTAAGATCAAGCAGAATATTTCCTACTAATATTATCCAATATTCAAATCCTACCTCGAGGATCGCATTCTTTATGTGAAATAAGGCGACGTGTGAGTTTAGAGATTTACTCTAGGGTGCCACAAGGATCTGTCCTCAGCCCAATGCTCTACACATTGTACACCGCTGACCTACCGCTAACACCAGGAACAGCTACATTTGCAAACACTGCTATATTAGCTAGTAATAGATTAAAAACTGGCATCAGAGAATCTGCAAAAGGGCCTTAACAAAGTTAACCAATGGCTCCAAAAATGGAAAATAATAGCTAGTGCCACAAAGTCAGTACAGGTGATATACACCTTAAGAACAGGGGACTGCCCACCTGTAAAGTTGGGCCAATGTACTCTACCCCACAGTGACCATGTAAGATATCTTGGCTTACATATTCATCATAGACTAACTTGAAGGCACCACATCAGATGAAAAAAGCAGGAGCTACAGCCAAAGTACAACAGCCTATACTGGATGCTAAGAAGGAACTCAAGAATTTCTATGGACAACAAACTGCTGATATATAAATTAAATTAGCAAAGTCTGTGACATTGAATCTGGCTGATTGAAAGCACTACATGATCCACAACTAGGATTTGCAGAATGGTGCCCAAGTTACTTAACTCGTGGGCTGAAACATGAAAGATGACATCCAAAACCAAGAGCATCTACTATGCAGCCGTTCAGCCTGAAATCCAACGAAGGCCTTGGCTTTTTAAATGCCCTAAGTTGTCAAAGAAAACTGTTTCGTCACTCTGTAGACTCGGACATTGTTGTAGCCCAATATTTATGAATGAAAATTTGTGTCCAGGATTCCCTGTGCGAGTGTGGTTTTGCAGATGATACTTTAGACCATATTTTCTTCTGTTGCCCCCTAAATTTATTTATTTATTTAAAAATTTATGCACAAGAAAACTGTACAAAGGCGCACTTAATACCTTAGGCATTATCTGCCTTAGGGTGGTGCAGAAACATAACATGGCAGGTGCAACTTAACCTTTCAATCGTGGAAATTACAGACACAATAGATAGACAATAGGTGCGCAAATGCCGGCGTTCGCTTGGGGTTTAATGAATTAATAAATAGACAAAACAGAAGAGCAAAAAATACAATAGTAACTACATACTTAGACACATACATATAAATAAACAACACTTTTGACAAACAAATGTCTTTCCTAGTAATCAATATAATAACCGTCTCGACAGAATTTCGATCACGGTGGTCAATCCCAACAGAGATTTGCCAGGTACACCGGAACTACTGTTGTGCACAAGCGTACAATTGCCGAAACGGATCTTGAGCACTCGGCGACAGAGTGGCGATCGTTTTGTGCATTCCATACATTGGCGAGCCAATCACTGACACTCCCCGCCCCCGCGTCTCACTTCGCACCACTAAAGAGACCGAATATTTGACTTCTGCGCAACTTGAAGCCAGCGCTCAAGATCCGTGCCGGTAATTGTACGCGCAAACAGATCCACTTCCTATTCCTTTACTGTCATATTCCAATGGGACGGCGCGACCGGAGGGATCAGGCGCAGGACCACTGGTTTGCCGAGGCACAGGAGTGTCACACCACCAACTTCGCACTTTCCATTTAATCATTGACGAACTGATCGCATCTAATAGATTGTAGACTGCGAGTATTAATTTGAATTACATTTGTGTCGGGTGCAGAAGATTGACAACTGGTTATTTTTGATGGTTTGATAGTACAGGTCACGTACTCACATCAACTGTTGGTGGATTTAGTTGTTTTTGCTGTGTTGTGTTATGTTATGGGATTTTGTTGTGTTGTTTGTTGTTTAGTTGTACATTAGCTTGTAACTTGTTTCGAATGTAAGAGAGGTTATGTTTATGTACCTGTCACTGTTGCTACTTAATATTATGCAATATGAGCAGGGAGAGAGCGCTTGTTCTAGGATTTGGACCTGCAGCTGTGAAACAGGAACTTTAAATCTATCCCAGACTTGGATTCCTCACAGAAATCCACGAAACAAAATTTTATTATAAATTAATAAATCACTATCGTTCATTTTTTAATTAAAGACTATGATTTGACATGTGCAAATGTCAATTTCTGAAAATATGTTGCCAGATTTTTAGTAAAAGTGATGTCTCCAAATTCGATTTTTCATACCGGTTTTTTAACATTAGAACCTTTATGGAAAATAGGACTAAGATACTGTATGTGTGTGTTTATATAAAGTCTAATATGAATTGAAAACTAAAATAATCAAAAATATTACCATATTTTTTAACACTCCGCCTTTTACTTAGGCTAAGAACTCACGAAGCGGTTTTCACTTCTGTAGAATGTTAGAGATATATATGTCTACCAAATTACTTTCAGGAAATACAAAAACTGATCATAATTAGTTGCATAAAAAACGAAATTATTTTTACGAATTTTTTTCGGTTTTTTGGTTAGTATCGGTTGCGGTAACTCACTATTTATGAAATGGAAAAAACATGCAACATTCGTATTGTCAAATCGTAGTCTTTGATTAAAACACGAAGAATATGATATGTACAGTATGTACCAACCCCGCGTTCCGAATTGCGTCAAAAGCGATTATATCGCAATCGCACACTGACCGTGACCTCTAGGCTTTCTAGAATAATTTAATAGAAAATAATATCGTTTATTTGCGTAAAATGTGGTAGGTACAAAAGATGTTACCTACATAAAAGAGACATGTACAAAGACACATTCCACCATTTAATGATGGCATGCAAATATTTAGTCGACAGTGTTTTAGTAACATAATCTCAATCTTGTATCATCAATATTGTAAAACAACCACTTTTTTAAAAGAGTAACCATGGAGTTTCTTGCCGGTTCTTCTCCATAGGAAACGACCAATTTGGAACCGTGCACTAGCTTCTGACGTTTTATAAGTGCCCATGTAGGCCTGTGTAAAATAAAATATTTTTGATTTTGATTTCAGCTTTCGCGAGGTTCTCCTCATGAGCGACCGCTATATTGTCTGTGCGATAAAAGAACCGTCGTGGCGTAAAGTGAAAACAATATTAAAGATTTTAAGTAGCAACCCAACCCTGCCATCCGTCAAATGCCAAACGTCATATAATGTTGACAGAGGGTTTGTTTATTATGTTATTTTATTGTGATTTTTAATTGAAATCTTCATAAATGTGATAAAAAATTTCACTGAGCTGCAAGGGAAAATAATATTTAATATATTACAGTTTTGCCAAAGATAACAAATGGCAAATCACACCATTATTGATCAAAACAAAGTCACGAACTTGGGAAACATTGGTATGCTGTTTTATTGGTACGTAACACTTTTATTTTAATGTTTTTAAACTTCCTAGGTGAACTCCTATCCCTGTTATCTCCAAATATATATAAATTAAACGGAAATTCATTTAAACATGACGATATTTGTTTATTTTGTTTTGGTCAATATTTTCGATGGCTAGTATAAAAAGTATTGATACTTTTTATAAATTTATAATGCATTTCGACTAATTTAGAATATTTTTTTTCAGGCTTGAGTAAGGATACAGTAACTAAAATAAAAAGGGCAAGTGCGAGTCGGACTCACGCACTGAGGATTCTGTACAAATTTACCTATGAAATCAATGCTCGAATTGAGTTACGAAGATTTTTCCGAATTGCAATTTTTTTTTGTGGTGGATCTACAAATTTACAATTTTCAGATTTTTCCCTGTACTTGTTCTATGAGACCTTGATTTATGCCAAATTTCAGGATTCTAGGTCAACGTCACCCCTTTGAACTCTCATTCCCTTGAGTATCGAAATATACATATGTTTTTTTGCGACATAAACGACCGTATCTTTTTTTTTTCGTTAACTCAGAAGTCTGATTTTTTCACAACTTTAAAAGACCGCAGATTTGAGTGTATGGTTTTAATTTTAACTTGATACCTCCAAGCGTTCTCGAGTTAAAGGGTCTTAACAGATAAACAGACGGACAACCAAGTGATCCCAAGGATCTTCTCTAAGAGATGGTTCCTTACAGGCTAAATAGATTTTTTACGAAGCAACATTACAAATTCTGAAGTGTACTTTATTTTCCTAGTCATTAAGTTCATATTTTTCATTGATTAGCAAAAGGGAAAAATGTACCGAGGAAGACAACGAGAAAGTGGTAGTGTGTCCCATTTTTACCTTTAAATTTAACTAGGGTAAACATAAACTTGCTGTTAGCTACAGTATTCTAGTCAGTGACAATAGACCGATCCCAGTCAAAGTGTTAGAACCATTTTCGTTGGAACTGGGTAAATGGTCGTTGGTGGAACCTACCTAGATAGGCAGTACAGCAGTTTCTTCACGCTATTTTCCTTTACCGGTTCGTGTTTGCATTTAAATGTTCATCATCATAACAATCGAAAGACGTCCACTGTTCGACATAGGCCTCCCCCAGGTGTCGCCACAACTAACGGTTTGTTACTCATTACGCAAAAACTTATAAACGGATGAATTTAATGATAGGTAAACGTTGCAATAATATAGCTTACAACCGATATTTGTGCTAAGTTTCATCACGTGAGCAAGATCAATAAATAGGCTACTAATATTATAAATGCAAAAGTTTGTGAAGATGGATGGAGGTACTCGTATGTACGGATGTGTCGTGCAAAAACTACTAGACAGATGAACTTAATCATAAACATTGCAATAACATAGCACATAAGGTATAACTTTGGAGTTTCATTAGGTGAGCAAATTCAGCCAATACTATAATTTTTATTATAGGGTGAAGCCGCTGGAAGAAGCTAGTCTAATATAGTTTCAAAATATCAAGATTTAACAGTCGCGCTATAATGACGTCACAATGTTGCTTACATGACAAAAACGATATTTATCTACAGCAGCGCCCTCAAATCCCACGATGGTTTACTTTCCGCACAGACTCTATCAACAATCATAGTGCGACGCTCCAGTCGATCTATCACCACTATGCAAATCTACGGCAGATTGCCATAAAATTAAAAAAAAAAGTACCTACCAACGTGTCACACCCGTCACATCATGTTACAAACTGTCAATGTCAATTTGTCAAATCATTATGTCTGGTTGTATGTAAATGTTGTACCTATTGTTTTCTCAATATAAAATCAAATATTTTTTTGATATTTGAATCATTCCTTTGCCTGAAAGCGATTCTGATGCTTTATTAAAGTCGAACATATAAGTATGCGCAACATTATATCATCAAACTTTTTTAGAACGTTTATTAATTGTACCCAGTTTATGAAAAATTATTACATAAACAGTAGTAAATATTCGACAAAGGTACGTTGATTGATAAATAACGGAGACGGGGTGGAGAAAGAAGATTTAAGAACAGTTTGGACATTAGACAGGGAGTGATGAAGCCGAGAAGGGGGCGGGGTCAGAGGCTGGTAGAGGCGTGGAGTGGCCGCGGCGCGTGGTGTCGGGGCTGCAACCCACCGGCGCGCTGCACATCGGGAACTACTTTGGCGCGGTGCGGCGCTGTGTTCGCCTGCAGGAGCAGGGCGAAGACCTCATGATATTCATAGCCGACCTGCACTCACTCACTACACACCAGGTTTTCTTTCTCTTTATGTAAAGTGAACTTTATGCTGATTATATGTGTTGGTGCATGGAAGATAAGAAATACAATAGGGTCTCGCTAATCCAGCTAGTCGGGAGTAACCCTCAACCCCTTGGACCATCCCCCCACAGTAGCAAATTTACACTTTCAAGAATTTAAAAATTAGAACATAAATTTTGTTCACTGAAATTTAGTATGTGTGGTTTAATTCATTAAACCCCAAGCGAACGCCGGGGTTCGGGCACCTATTGTCTTTCTATTGTGTTTGTAATTTACACGATTGAAAGGTTAAAAAAAATAACCATAAATTAACCTAGATCTATCTAAGTCGGGGTGCCCTATATTTAGTTTACTGAAATTTAGTTTCTGTGTGGTTTAAAAAAAATAAGGCTTGACTTTAATTTAGTGCTGCAGGATTTGGGGACTTAAAGCTTCAAAGCTGGATGTGCGTGTGAACTGAGGGACCACACAAGTTTAAAAAAAAAAAATACAGGATTTAGTAGTACTCTTAAAACAGTTGTAGAACATATGTGGGAATTTGTAGTCCAAAATACTAAAAACTACAGCCCTTGAAGTGTGGTCCCTCAGTCCTCACAGGCCATCAGTCAGATCTTACAAAAGTATCAGAAAAAATGGACTATTGTGAGCACTGAAATTTTGTAGGGAATAGATAAAAACAAAAAAGAATTAAACTGTGGTCCCTCATAAAGAAAAATGTTTTAATCAATATTACCGAATCTAAAAAATAAAATCTTTCTCTTTTTACATAAAGTCTTAGTAGGAATCTATACATAATGTAAAAAAAAAAATGCAATAGAAATATTGACGTCATTCATTGCGGCCCACTACTAAAAATGAAAAATAACAGGAGTAATTTGGTTAGGGTAATTCTTTCAACCGTTCCCTCATCCGCCCTGCTGGGCCTTTTTAGTTTTGCTGACATTCTATGAAGCTCGCATGCACTACGCGCCTATACCGGATGATCGGATGGAAAGCTCACACACACTTCCAGCCGTTATGATGGCTCTTTCTCTGTCACTGCAGTGCGCCGTGGGAACTCTCTTCCGCACTCCTTACGTGATAGCCCTTCTCTGGATGTCTTCAAGAGGAAACTTAAAGAGCATCTCCTTTCACAATGACATAGTAAACATATGTATTTATGTATATATTATATAAGTATGAATTTATATATGTATATATGTTTATGTATTATTTTATTCATATTATTTATTTATTTTATTTTTTAATTGTGCACTGGATCTTACCCTCTACTGTGATTTCTCTCTATCACTCAATGGTTTGCTGGAAGAAAACTCAACTTTGAGTTAAGCTCGCCTATGTACATGAACTCTCTGATGTCCACATATTTTGTTATCTATCATGGTGTACAATAAAGAATTAAGAATTAAGAAAGCTACCCATTGCTCGTCGTCCACGAGCCTACATTTACAGTGGCCACAAATAGCCTTGCTTAAACTCCAACTTACGCTATGAAATGGTGTTTAAAATAAACAGACAAGTGATTGCAGCAATCCCGGAAGATTTGATTTATTTAATCTTTATGCAAGCATAGGTACAAAAGCGGACATGTAAGGTGTTCTCTAAAATGTTATTCAGAAAACAGTAATTACAAAAGTATATATAACTAAAATAAAAACTACAGTAATGGAGTAGAGGAGGAAAAAGTTTAAGAGAAGATTCTGCTATGATCATGGTTTAATTTCCATTAGATTTTCACCAATTTAAACATGGCAACCAGGTAGAAACACTCTTCTAAATACAAAAACATTTATCAAGATCGGCCTATAAACACAAAAATTTAGTGTGCGTGTGGATTGAGTGTTCTTTTTTAAAAGTTCATTATATTTATACGAAATCAAGAAAGGATTTAGGAAATAATTGTGATAACTTCATGGTGAAGATAAAATAATTGTGAAATCGATGAGAAAAAAGTAGTGGACCTTTAACTGGAACACTCAATCCTCTAACCTGAGTAAATACTACACTCTCGTATCTCAAAATATACTAGATAAATGTTTAACATTTGTATATGGTTTAATTGTGTTGCATTAGTGAAAACTATTCGAAAAAATTCAATTGATTTTAACGTTTAATTTGGAATTTACGAAGGTTTATTTAGAACACTCAATCCTCTTATGGTGCGGTACGAGTGTTCCTAAATTCTGCAATTTTGGCTTAATAAAGTCTTAATATTCTTACTCTGTTTTACGTGTGTAATACAGAGTCAATTGTGAAACCAAAACCTGGACGTAAAACATAATAGTTAAAGAGAAAATAGAAAAAGTCGAATCTTTTCAATGTCCCGTATGAGTGTTCCATATTTTAGCGTTTATTTACTTAACCCGAACTTGTATACAAATGAAAGCTACATCAGAAATTGAGAAAATTTTATAACTAAAGTTTAACACGTTTTTTAGTTTGGAGACTATTTCATTTCAACAGTAATCAATATTATTGTATTTCTAAGGGAGAAAATCGTGTAGGGTAACCATGAATACCTACGAAAAATTAAGAAAAAGTTGTATTTTATTTTATTTTAAAAATTGACACACCAACGACTCATTCACCGATTAAAGTTACAAATAATAGAATCTTACAAATACATATTATGGTGAATTTGTCACTTATAGGCGTGCACAGCACTTATCTATACTATATTAATATTATAAAGCTGAAGAGTTTGTTTGTTTGTTTGTTTGAACGCGCTAATCTCTGGAACTACTGGTCCGATTTGAATGAATCTTTCAGTGTTGGGTAGTCCATTTATCGAGGAAGGCTATAGGCTATGTTTTTTTTTCAAAATTAGGGATCCGTAATAAAATTGCTATTTTGTAACACAAGGTGTAAAATCGAAAACCTATTTTTGCGTGCGCTGCAAAAACTATTGACAATAGAACAAAATGATGTACTACGGGTTTGTAGATCCCATTAAGACCTACAAAAAAGTCCGCGAGAACATATATCTAACTATCATGGTTTAATCACAATAACCGATTTTGTGTTCAAAATAATTATTAAATCGTCTGAAGAAAAAATAACTACGTTAAATATGTATCGTAATATTAATCTTTATCGAAATTAAGCATTATATTATCAAGAGTATTTATGTAGAAATAAAATACTTTTTGTTTCATCTCAATCGGATATTTCGTTTAAAAGTTATCACGTGATGAGTTATGGGCCATAGATTTTTTTATCAACATAAAATCCTGTAATAATCTTTTTCGAAATATATTTGTTGATGATTATAAGTATAAGATCTTTGAAGAGTATAATAAATACATTTATGAACGCGGTAATTTTGGGAAATACTGATATGAAAACTGTTTAAATATTCAATAGTCCATTTATTGAGGGAAGCAATTATAGGCAATATTTTATCTCGGTATTTCCACGGAAACGAGAAAAACGCGGGTGAAACCGCGGGGCACAGCTAGTACAATAATATAATTAAGACAAAAATAATTAAAAATTGCATTGGAATAAATTAAATTAAAAATTACATCGAAATGTCAGTGGGATAAATTATAAAAAAGATTAAATTGAGATCAGTTACATTATAAATATAAAAAAAGAATATTATACAATTACATAAACAGATAAAAATTAGATCAAATCAGAATACATTAATCTTAAATTTAAAAAATTTCATCCAATTGTATTGGGAGAAATGGGATTTTTGATAGTAAAACATTAATTATATGAAATAGGGTCATTGTATGAAAACAATAGAAATACATATTTGTCGTCGCAGCGAAAAGTACTGTATTTGAAATGTGGTAATTTATAATAAAAGTAATTAAAATAATCAAGAACCGTTGCTGCTGGCTTGGATATGTCGTTTAAATTCATTCAAAATGTTTGAAAATATGTCTAAGCTATTAGTACGTGTGCTCAGCTTATTATAACTACATAGAAACCTGTATATAGGAGCGAAACGACCAAGATTTGTTCTAGTTTTAGGCAAATTAAATGTTTCCGTCTTGAAATTGGATCTGAAATAGGTACGTCGGGGCACGATCAGACTGACTTCTGAGACTAACTCCGGTACGTTAGCCAAGTTGTGGACAATCTTAAAAAGCAAGACTAAATCTGAGTAGCTTTTTCGATGCTCCAAGGAACACATCCTAAAATGACAAAGCCTTTCAGAATAATCAGCTACGCGAACACAGGTCTGTGATCTGTAGCACAGGTATTTTGTAAACTTTTTTTGGATGCGTTCAATTCTGTCAATATGGACACGATACGTTGGATTCCATACGGGAGACGCATACTCCAGTATACTCCTCACTAGAGTGTTGTAGAGAACCTTAAACGTACTAGTTGACTGGAAGTCCTTGCAAGTTCTTTTGACAAATCCGGACATTTTATTTGCTTTGGTTATGATGGTGTCAAAGTGATTTACAAAAGTTAGTTGGCTGTCTAGTTGGACACCCAAATCACGAATAGAATCAACTCTCTGAAGAGTTGTGCCGTTTAAGTGATATGTTGAGGGCTGAATCAACTTGTTCCGTGTAATCGTAATCGTATTTATAAATATTTTATGACAAGACAGATTAGAAAAGCTGTAACAGTAATTTCTTATGCTATAGTAAGTATTACTTAGATTTCGATTGGAGCTACCTCTAGACACACGGAACCGTGTCAAGCTAAGTTCAAGCCAAGGGTAAAGGTGAGCAGTACTCGTGCGTATTATAACACGAACCATTCCGAGCCACTTTTTATTCCTTCATAACTCAAAATCTATTTACTATGGAAACACCAAATATTATAAATATGTTGAAACGGACTTGGCTGTAAATCTAAAAACGCACTTTTATTATTATTTCTTTGGAACGACATGAATAAAGCTTTTGGAGACATCTTTGCATCAATTTCTTCAGAAATTATTGAGAAAATGGGATCATTGTTTTTTAGATTTTTTTTCTGCAAAAGCACATGATATTTTTTGAACAAATCTATTTGTATGCTAATTGCAATTTGCGGTTTCCGTCCTCTCCTATTTATATTCTCGTTTTTTGGTTTATTCAAATTCTGTTTTATACTTGTAAGTCGCAAATTTTATACTTGAATTAAATTTGCAATATATTGAACAAAATAAATTACAAAAAAAAAATTATTTAATGTCACATTGTCAGTCAGGCAAAAGACAAGATTAAAATATACATAAATCAACTACAACTGTATGTGCACTGTTCTAGCAAAAAGTTTGGTTCATAAAACATTTGATGACTAGCGCTTTGTTTGAAAGAACGTTTTTTTATAAAAACTCTCCTTAAACCGTACTTTGAGGGTAATTTTGCCAAACTATTAATACATTTCTATGCGAAGTGTCACTGATACACGCATACGAAGCCTAGAATCCCTGAATTCTCTTACTGATGCCCTGAAAAACCTGGGAGGCCTAATTTATCATTTGGAGAAAGGTTTGCTGGATGAAAAAAGCTCGCTAAAAGATGGCCGCCATGGTCCACGTACTGTGATCCATATAGGACTAAACTATAGAAACTAGCTACTGATAGGTAAATAGAATTATAAACCCCGTAAATTGTACTACTGGGTGTAGTTCTGAAAACATATAATGATAAACTTTATTATTTACTTCGGTTACTAAGTTTCATACAGACGGAATGAGATTTTGCATATATCTTAATTCTTCCTTTTTATCCTCTTGAAGATTTAATTTCCAACCTCTTCTTTGTGCTTGCATATGTTATGGACCGGATGATTAATGCGGACATTATAAATAATGTTGGAGCATTATGAATAATGTCTAGCTGTATTGGACCAAGTGATTAATTACTATCTTAACTTCAATATTTATCACATTGCGCGGTCATTATTATATTGCTACATGACAATTGGGCAATTTGATTATAAAGCTAAAGACGCGGTGCGAGGGCGGGGAGGGAAGCACGCAGGGTGTGTGTGACAGTTGCATATTAGAAAATCAAAACTTTCCTGAGCAATTTTCAAAAGAACAACGTACAAATCAACAAAGTTTAAAATAACGATGGTCATTTGATCAAAAGTTCAGCTGACCAAAGTCTGGAACATCAATGTTTAAATTATTTATTACACTATTGACCAAATCGTTCAAAGGTCGAAATGGATTACTGGATAAATTATTAATTATCAAATGAATTAACTGAAAAAGGTAAAAATCTCGAATGGACTCTTGACAACTTGGACGTAGCGTTCGCCAGCCGCTGCCGCAGCACCGCTCGCTTCGCTCGCTCGGCTCACGCGCGGTTGGTCACAGTTCTAACCTAACCTAACCTAACCTATTTTACCCAGTTCAAAGTGCAATCAAAATACAATCACATTTTTACGAGAGATTGTAGGTATTATTCGTTATTTCGAACTGGCAGAGTTTTAAGGTAGATAATAGACTCCTTGATATAATTAATCCAAATAAGAGAGTCTGATTATTTTAATAGTTTAATATTTAGTTTATTTTAAGTTAAATGACAACCTACCAATAAAAAATGGTAATTAAATATGTTTGTATTACTCTGCCCAAAAGGTGATGGGCCGTATGTATAATGCCCTGTCAATTTGATTATTTTAATAATTATTATCAAATCGCGCTCTCATATTGGGCATTTTGCATAATGACCGGGCATTATGTATAAGGCCCAATTTATCATTTGGTCCATAACACATATATCATTAAAGGAAGCCTTGTACAAAGTTTCATGCTTCTAGACCCAGTGGTTTCAATTGTACATTATTATGTCAGTCAGTCAGTTTCTTCTTTTATACAAGGTGTCGTTTTGAAGCTGCAAAATATTTCAGGAGGTAATTATGTTAATGATTTTCGACCCGAATCAATAATAAAATGAGTAGGTAATTTTTTTTATTTTTTTTTTATTTATGAAAATCGGTATGTGTGAACTACGTTTCTTAAAAAGCAGCCAGTCTGATACCTGCCTTATAACCGCGCTTTCTTTCACACACACAAACACATAAAAATAAAGGGCGTTTTCACACACACTAACTCGCAACGATAGATATTTTCACATGATTATTTATAAGTTTTATTACAACCTCCTAAAATATTGTGCAGTTTTAAAACTGCACCTTGTATATAGGTAGGTATAGATTCCTGTTTGACTGAATGTCAAAAAAAGTCCGACAAAATTATGTCACCCTATAAAATTTTCTCAATTTCTGATGTAGCTTTCATTTGTATACAAGTTCGGGTTAAGTAAATAAAAACGCTAAAATATGGAACACTCATACGGGACATTGAAAAGATTCGACTTTTTCTATTTTCTCTTTAACTATTATGTTTTACGTCCAGGGGTCGAACCATAAACATTTATAAAACAATCTTATTGCAGGAACGTTTTGTTTCCATCTTAAAGTAATATTACTTCATTTCGTACCATGAACTTAATCGCTCAGTATGATTGTATTCCTGCTAAGAGCTGGGAAAGAATGAACGATTTTAAAGATTTTGTCTATTCCCTGCTAAAAAGAAAAGATACGCGCTATATAGATCTGTATAGCGTTGTCTCTTTCACATGTTTGTTTGAATCGCTAGTTCATTGAGAACCAATAGAATACATTGAACTAAAAAAAAATCCTTTTTAAATATATATTTAAAACGATCTAAGTAACTTTCATAACAAGGACGTAATAACTTTAAGAATTTACATTAATAAAGTAGAAAAATAAAAAGCTGCGAGCGACTACGTTAACATTTAATTTTAGTTGCAAGTTAGTGTGAATCGTATTCAGAATTCGGAACGTATGTTTACATTAACAAGATTCTTATCACTGTTGATTTGTTACGTGCGAACCGATTTTGAAATATTAAAATAGTTTTCAAGTGTTTAAATATATTTAAAGTAGGTAATCTGTCTTCAAGTGGTTGGTGTTCGAAGCGGATAATTGAACCCATGAAGTGCGTAGGTATGTTATCTTTGAAACTTATTGTCTAAGGACGTCATGGAATCAAGGTAAAGTTAAACCGTGTATTCCAGTGAAATAACTTGTTGTTTGTGTTGTTGTTCGTGCACTGTTGAAGTCAGAGTTATCTGCATCCAGAAACAAAAAATCATATTATATGTCGCCATTTAGAATAAAATAATAAATTAATAACCCACGTAAGGAAAAATCACTAGATTAAACCATTAACTGGGCTCTTTTAGGCATCGAAATAAGTTTTAAATACTTTATATGTCTCAAAAAACGATTCAAATGGTACTTATTTGGAAAACAATAATAAATCCGCTGCGTTCGAGCAACTTTTTTACTCCTGCTAATTTGACGTAAAAACAATACTGCTAGCGTTCAAAAATCCCGTCAGAGTACGAAAAGAATGAACTTTTTAAGAGTGACATCACATTATCGCTAAGAAAATAATCTTGTTTTAATATTGTAATAAGGTTGTTTTGAAGGCGTCATGGTACGAAAAGCTTATGTAATATTAAAACAATACTGCTTTAAGGTCTTATGGTCGGCCCCCAGGTTTTGGTTTCACAATTGACTCTGTGTTACACACGTAAAACAGAGTAAGAATATTAAGACTTTATTAAAATTTAGGAACACTCGTACCGCACCATAAGAGAATTTATTGTTCTAAATAAACCTTCGTAAATTCCAAATTAAACGTTAAAATCAATTGAATTTTTTCGAATAGTTTTCACTAATGCAACACAATTAAACCACACAAATGTTAAACATATATCTAGTATATTTTAAGATACGAGAGTGTAGTATTTACTCAGGTTAGAGGATTGAGTGTTCCAGTTAAAGGTCCACTACTTTTTTCTCATCGATTTCACAATTATTTTATCTTCACCATGAAGTTATCACAATTATTTCCTAAATCCTTTCTTGATTTCGTATAAATATAATGAACTTTTAAAAAAGAACACTCAATCCACACGCACACAAAATTTATGCTTGAATTGATAACTCCTATATCATGGAATTTGACCATACTGGTGAAATGAGAATATTGCAGTGTGAACTTTAAACACCTTTTTTTTATGGTGGTAAAAAATCATGCATTGACATCCGCCGCCCTTGGGCGGAGCGGGAGATAGTGTCAGACTCTTACTGACTAAAAGACCCACCCCGTTCCTTCTAGCCTTCATACCGGGGCTCGAGCGCCCTTTTGAATAACCCTGGCCCCAGTAGGCTTCGACCCGGCTGGGCCCCTGCTGTTGCTGACAACTCCTTGAGGCGCGCGGGAACAGTGCGCGCCGTCGACGACTTGGGCTTGGTCCGGACAGTTACCGGACGGCCGGACAGTGAGCTACCAATTGCTCACTGTCCGCAAGCCCGCGTCTACGTTGGCCGGAAATCGGGATCAGAATCCCGGCAACGGCGGCGGCGATAACGCCGTTGCCTGATGCGTTCGGCCTCCTCCTTTGCGAGCATTACTGCTTCGCAGAAGTCGGCGACCGCCTGCCACTCCTCCTCGCTCCGGACCATGGCCTCAACCAAGGCCCGGCGCGAGAGGTCTCCGCCGCCGACTCGACCGTGTGCTCCACCGTGTCCTCCGGGCGTTCCGCACAGTGGCGACACCCGGGCGTCACTTCCGCATGAATCCGGTGCAGGAAACTCCCGAACGAACCATGTCCGGTGAGGACCTGCGTCATGCGGAAGTTAAGGACGCCGTGAGGCCTTTCCGGCCACGCCTCAAAGAGGGGACTTGCCGCCATGATTGTGGCGTGCCCAGCACTGGGTTGCGATAGTCGTTGACGCCATTTCACCATGAGATCCCGCCGGAGCTCTGTCCGCCATGCCGTGACCTGTCGCGGCAGCGGACTTTCACCCCGGCGTTGCATATCCACGCGCACATCGTGCATGTGTGCAAGGACTGTTGCCTCCAGATCCCACGGTGGTAGGCCAGCCAGAAGGCTCGCCGCTTCGCGGGAGACCGTGCAGCATCCCCGCACCATCCTTATCGCCATGACCCTCTGGCAGGCGTTCAGTATGGCCGCCGGTCGCTTTTTCAGCGATGGCACCTACACCGGCGCCCCGTAGAGGGCCATGGACCGAACGATCCCCGCGTAGAGCCTCCGGCAGGAGGCGTCTGGGCCCCCACGGTTGGGCAGGAGCCGCTTGAGCGCAGCCCCAGCCCTGTTGAGCTTGGGAGCCAGACGTCGGAAATGCTCCACGAAATTCCACCGGCTGTCGAGGACGAGTCCCAGGTACTTCATCGTCGACCCGACACCGATGTGAATTCCTCCTACCGTTAGTTGGGAACTCAATGGCGGCAACTTTAAACACCTGCGGTACCCTTTTACAACATACTAGCTGTCGTAAAGAACTCTAGCAACACCAAGGATAGGATATATTGATTAATTACGGAGTTCTGATGCCCATCTTTCGGCTCCATCATCATCAACAGATCACATCGATGATACCATTTTCAACATAGCTATTCAGAACCATTTATTTATTTGTATTGTCTTAGTCGCTAACATATTATGTTGTTGTTATTATTATTATGATATTATCTTTGTGAGTATGTTATGTTTATTATTATTGTGATATTATCTGTGTGAGTATGAAAATCCGTTGGCCATTTCTGGTTTTCTTCACCAGTTCCACTTCATCAAATGTCACTTTTTGACTGTAAATACTTAAATCCTTGATGAAAATATCAAAATAACTTTATGGTTGCTTATAATCAGGCCTTGAAAACGTTACCAATTCACATTAAAAATAACGTTAAGTAACGGTATTTCCAAAGAGATACTTGCGTATCGGTATGATTTGGTAGCGTTACTTAGTAGCATAACATTATAAGAAAGTTAAAAATTAACGGTATTTTTAATGTTATTGTGAAAGTAGCGGTAACAAGTAAACGGTATATTATGATTATTTTATGCGACGTTGCCGTTTTCTCCAAGTCCGGGCGCCGGCGCGACACGGCGGGTGGTGGCGGCGGCGCGAGCCCCTCTGACGCGCTTACAGAACCCACTCGCGAATTATGATTTCAATTTAGATAATCTACTACAGCTGATTTAGTTTTTGTGTTTTGAGTAACGATTACGAAAAGTTCAACATGGGGCGTAAGAAAAGAAGGATTGTTCGTCAACTCACTTAAGCGATTCGCGCGAGTCCGAGCGAGCTGGCACCTTCCGATTTCACCTACTATTTCTGTAGTCGTCTCGCTCAAACGTATAAAGTACAGTCAAATAAAAACAGGTTTAAAACAATCACTATAAATAACTAGCTATTGCCCGTGGCTTTGTTCACGCAGGCTATACCGTTTATCTATAGATATTACGTTAAAGGTGAGGAATGAGGCGAGTAGGATGCGGCCAACGGTGCACGATACCCAAGTTACAATAAAAAAAAAATTACGTTACTTTTGACTTTCTCATGTTACCTGCACCTACATGTTCTTTACCGGACATGATAAGATCGGGAGGTTCATCATCATCATCATCATCATTTCAGCTGATACACGTCCACTGTTGGACATAGGCCTCCCCCTCGCTATAATGACCTATGCCCACTATTGGGCATAAGACTCCCCAAGTGTCGCCATTTAGGCGCTATAATGATCGATGCCCACTGTTGGACATAAGTGTCCCCTCGCTATAGTGACCTATGTCCACTGTGGCTCATAAGCTTCTCCTTAGTGTCACTACCTGGGCGTTAAAGCCTCCCCAAGTGTAACCACCTAGGTGCTATAATGACCTATGCCCACTGTTGGGCATAAGCCTCCCCCTAGTGTCACTACGTAGGCGTTATTATAATTGATGCCCACTGATGGACATAGGCCTCCTCAGGCAATAATAATCAATGCCCACTGTTGGGCATAAGCCTCCCCCAAGTTTCACCACGTAGGCGTCATAATAATTGATGCCCACTGTTGGACATAGGCCTCCTCTCGCGATAATGACCTATGCCCACTGTTGGGCTTAAGCCTCTCCCTAGTGTCACCACGTAGGCGTTAAAATAATTGATGCCCACAGTTGGACATGGACCCCCTCTCGCGATAATGACCTATACCCACTGTTGGGCATAAGCCTCTCCCTAGTGTCACCACCTAGGCGTTATAATAATTGATGCCCACTGTTGGGCATAAGCCTCCCCCTAGTGTCACCACCTAGGCGTTATAATAATTGATGCCCACTGTTGGAAGTATGCCTCCTCGCGATAATAACCTATGCCCACTGTTGGGCATAAGCCTCCCCTAAGTGTCACCACCTAGGCGTTATAATAATTGATGCCCACTGTTGGACATAGGCTTCCCCTTACTATAATGACGAATGCCCACTGTTGGGGAACAAATGAACAAAGTACGCAGCACGGATTTTTTATTAGAGACTCCACATGGTCCCAAAAGCTCTAACATAGAAGTAGCCCAGGAGTTTGTGAATTATTTCACCAATGTACCTCTTAGGACAACGGAAGCTCTAGAGTCCTCCCCTGAAGCTTCAATTACTCTATTAAAAGCAAACTTGCCAGGCTGTCCGGTTGAATTTCAATTCAAACATATAAAACCTATGACAGTCATAAAGGCTTTCCGGCAAATCAAAGTCAAATTAACTGAAGACCTATGAGGAATGTCTGTTAAAGTATGCACATCCATAATTGAGACTATAGCACCATAATTAGCTTTAATATTTAATTTGTGTGTGGACCAAGGCGTCTTTCCAGATATAATGGAAAACAGTAAGGTTATACCACTTCTTAAATCAGGTGACCATAAGGACACTAATAATTAGAGACCTGTATCAGTATTGCCGGTTTTCAGTAAAGTGTTTGAAAAAGTTATGCTTAATCAAATGTTTTACCATTTTAACAGCAATAAAATCTTTCACGATCAGCAGTATGGTTTCACCAAAGGTCGTTGTACGACTGACGCTGGTGTCACTTTATTAAAACATATATTTGCAGCGTGGGAAGAAGCCCAAGATGCGATAGGGATTTTTTGTGACCTCTCAAAGGCTTTTGATTGTGTTAATCACGAAACCTTGCTTTTAAAGCTTGAACATTATGGGCTAGGTAAACTTGCACTTAGCTTGGTAAAATCTTACTTAATTGACAGGCAACAGCAAGTTCAGATAAATGGTGTCAATCACGGATATCGAGGGATATGCCATGAGGGCGTGGCACGTAAGCGCACATTATGGGCTAAAGCCCAGTTTATTTGAACGGCGCCTGTACGATTCATTCAGTCACTTTGCAATTGCGTACGGTGTGCTATTGATGCATAAAAAAACAAAATGCCGAATTGTACAGTGATTAAATGCAAAAATAGGTCGAGTATCGTCAACATAAAGACAAATGGCGTGTCCTACCACCGGTAAGTATAATTGTTTACCGTTAGTCACTGTTTTATATTTTAAATCATTTTTTAAATATTTTTCTAACCTACGTCCAGAGCGACACGAACTAGCCCGAACTATCCCGAATGTTTCCGAGCGCTACGATCGTTTAAAATTTAGAGAGGGGTAATCGAGTGCGTGTGACTGATTTTATCGATATGCGTATTATTTAAGTTCAATATTGTTTTTTTTTATATTTCAATGGATATTGTAGTATTGCATGTTAAATTAATTATTAATTTAATGTTTTGTGAACCAAATTAAAACATTGATATTTCAATACTCGTAAAGTGTAAAAACTTAAATTATACTATATAGATAGAGATGATCAAAGTTTTTTTGGCTATAATAGTTTGTGTTTGCTATGAATTATATATAATTGATTTGATATTATATAAGCTTGACTGTGTCTTATTTAGCCTTAAGCATATTGTATTAACAGTGTTTTGCATGCCTTAGTTAAGGTAGTTGGTATGGATCATAAACTTGAAAAATACCTATAACCTGTACCTACTTTCTGTGCAAAATAAAATCTATTCTATTCTATTCTATGCAAAAATATTCAATTATTATTATAAAAAAATCTGGCTATTTGGCGATTTCGATGATAAGATGGGTCCTAAAAGATATTGCTTAATATTATTGACCGAGTAGGCCACCTTAGACAATCATAAGGCAAAGCAGCGGTCAATGTTCGAAGTTTGAATTAAAAAATTCGCGATTTAAATTAAATTTTTCTTTGTCTATAATACCGAAAGTTTCACATTTTATTTATTACAAATTTAGTAAGAATGTCATAAAACTGACGTGAGCATTGCATTATGTATTACACTTTCGGCTCTAATTCGGCCTCAGACATAGAATCAAACTTAGGTCACTTATAACATAACGTATTATATTAAATTATTCTTAGTAAAAATAACTTATGATTATAGTAATACCCACCGTATAATTACAAATTAATTTTCAGTTTTCCAAAAGAACCAGATCTGAAACTTAAATGGATAGAAGCAACCGGTAGAGACAACGATTGGTTTCCTTCTAATCAGAGTGTTATTTGCTCTATCCACTTCAGAGAAGATTGTTTTAATCAATCTATGAAATAGTCACATCAAATTGGTCTATGGGATGTTTAAAGTAGTCTTTAACTAATTTTCGTAGTCCAATTTACATCCGAGAAGCTTCATTATATTGGTAGAATGTCCAACGAAGGTTAAGGAGACTTCTTACACACCGGCATTATGGCACTTTATTAAGCAAATTGTGACACCCTATTAATTTTAAATTTCTCATGTAATTTTTGGTGTACAAGAAAGAATCTATCTATCTATCTAAATAAATTTACTTTTGGTTCTGTATTTTAACTAGGTACCACAAAATAACCAAGCGGTAATTCGGAGCTATCATTAACCACATTCAGTAAAAATAAGTAAGCCTTAGAGGCTAAGGTCTTACAATCTTCAGATGTTTCACTACCCATGTCCACATATCCGCAATCTTTTTGCCCATCCCATATACTTTGCTGTCTGAGGTTCATCTCATCATATTAGGTTTTTATTTTTGAATACAATTGCATTGTATAGTGTAAAATAATTTTTTTAAATGCGAAGTACACAAGTGTGAACTATTTCAACAGAAGTGACAAAACATATTTAACCAAGATTTTTGTAACTCATGACATGATTTAAAAGTGCCCATGGAGTTTCTTACACGTCCTTCTCCATTGAGATCTACGATTTGGAATGTGCTACTCAGCTTCACTTTTTTTTGACTGACCGACATTTTGACAATTTAAAACTACTTGTTATTATTGAACTATTTGAAATAAAGTTTCTAATTTCCAATTTTATTTGATTTTTATTTTGCATTCCCATATTTTTATTATCGCAGTACCTTTTATTGACGCTATGAGTTTAAATGCGAGTATAAAATTTACCTTAGTGTTTAAACCAACCCTGAACGTAAGTAAACATTTATGATCAATTTTTTTTTAATATTAAGTATTATAATTATTATATAATAATACAGCACGATATTTAACAGAGAACAGCCCTTTTAACCGGTAATACGATACTAAAAAATATATTCCTATTTTATTTTATTAAAAGTAAACTCTATTTTCGGATAGATGGTTAAAAAAGAAATCATTTAAACAAAATAAAACGACGAAAGTACTTAATTATATAACTAAAATATGCTAAAATTTAATATCGATAAAATTATCGACCTTCTTTTTCGCCTCCCTATTTGCATGCGTGTGCATTGAATGACTTTTGTTTACAAGTGCATGCTCCGCCCATTCTGTTTATGTGTGCTATTAGAAATTGATTTAGTGTAGGTGCTTTCTTCTTAGTGTGCAAAAGCAAATTTTAAATGTGTGTCGTAAATACACTATTTGTGAATGTTGTAAATATTTGGGTGGGAGATAAGCGGCCTCACTAGAACTCCTTACTATTCCGCAATGAAGGCATATCTCTGGATATCTATGGTGTCAATTCTCCGGGTTTGAAAGTCAAAATGGGTGTACCGCAAGGCTCAATATTGGGTCCTTTCCTCTTTTTAGTATATATAAATGATCTACCGCATTTATTAAAAAAACAACCACATATTGTATTGTTTCCTGACGAGACGTCGTTAATTTTTAAAATCAATAGACGTTCCACAAACCTTGATGACGTAAATAATGCTCTACAGCAAGTCCAAAACTGGTTTACTGTTAATAATTTAATAGAATGGAAAAAAAACTAAGTGCATAAGATTTGCGTTACCGAATGTTAAAAGCAATTATTCCGACATAATATTGAACAAGGAGAAAATCGAGTTCGTCGAGAGTACGGTTTTCCTACGGATCACGCTTGACTCGAGGCTACAATGGGGACGGCTTAGTTCAGCAGCATATGCTGTCAGAAAAATCCGCCAATTAACTGATGTAGATACTGCGAGACTAGTCTATTTTAGTTACTTTCATAGTATTATGTCTTACGGTATTTTGCTATGGGGACGGGCTGCAGACATAGAGTCTATTTTTATACTGCAGAAAAGAGCTATCAGAGCCATATATAACCTTCGCAGACGCGATTCCCTTATGGAACTATTTAAAGAAATAAACATCCTGACGGTCCCTTGTCAATACATTTATGAAAACATCATGTATGTTCGGAAAAATATTCATCTTTTTACTAAGATAAGTGACAGGCACAATTTTAATACTAGGAATAGGAACAAATTAGATCAACCTCGATTCAGATTGGCTAAAGCACGTAGCTCTTTCATGGGGTACTGTGTAAAATTTTATAATAAAATACCAATTGAGATTCTACAACTAAATGAGTCCAAATTTAAAACATGCATTAAACGCACACTATGTAGACAAGCATATTATAAACTGGAAGATTATCTCCTTGACAAAAATGCTTGGCTAAATGCTGGTCCTGCTCCACAACTACAGCCACTTTTACCTTCAAATTAGTTTTTTTTTTATAAATATATTCCTAAATATTGGAAGAGATACTATTCCCCTTTTTAGGGTTCCGTAGCCAAATGGCAAAAAACGGAACCCTTATAGATTCGTCATGTCTGTCTGTCTGTCCGTCCGTATGTCACAGCCACTTTTTTCCGAAACTATAAGAGCTATACTGTTGAAACTTTGTAAGTAGATGTATTCTGTGAACCGCATTAAGATTTTCACACAAAAATAGAAAAAAAGCAATAAATTTTGGGGGTCCCCCATACTTAGAACTGAAACACATTTTTTTTTTCCTTCAAACCCATGCGTGTGGGGTATCTATGGATAGGTCTTCAAAAATGACACTGAGGTTTCTAATATCATTTTTTTCTAAACTGAATAGTTTGCGCGAGAGACACTTCCAAAGTGGTAAAATGTATGTCCCCCCCCCTCTAACTTCTAAAATAAGAGAATGATAAAACTAAAAAAAATATATGATGTACATTACTATAAAAACTACCAACGAAAATTGGTTTGAACGAAATCTAGTAAGTAGTTTTTTTTAAATGCGTCATAAATCGAAAAAAAGTACACTATTATTAAAATATCGATCAAAGTTACAACACATTACAAGAACTTTTATATTATGTTACTTGCTGCTACGGAACCCTTCATGGGCGAGTCCGACTCGCACTTGGCCGGCTTTGTATTTTTTGCTTTCGAGATGTATTTTTTATTTATTTGTTTATTTCAATAGAGCTTATGATAATTTATTACCTTTTTTAATTGGAAACTAAATAGCATTGTATAATGTAGAAGCACTTTCTTCTTTTTTTCAAGTTTTTGTGAATGTGAAGCACCATGGAGCATCTTTATTAGGTTACAACTTGTTTGACATTACGAGCATGGCAGTTGAGAGTTTATCATGCTCACCCAAATGTCTTGCTGGTGGTGGCACGTGTTATTGGGTCATTCGGTTCCCTTTAAAATGGTTGAGCTGAGTGGGGCTGATGCACGTGTCATGCCCGTGAACGGGTGACATCGGTTGAGACTGGTCATCTCTTGGCTGCCAGTGGCTTAATTCGGTTTCTATTTTTAATTACATTTAATAAAAAGAATAATAACTTATTATTATTACGTATCTACCAACATTGTGCTCACATATTAGAAGCGACAAGAAATATGCAACCAAGATCTATGTAACTCAATATATTTTAAAAAGAGTGTCCATGGAGTTTCTTGCACGTTCTACTCCATAGAGACCTACGTTTTGGAACGTGCAATTTAGCTTCACTTTTCTTGGACTGACCGACATTTGACTATTCAAAAGTGCCTGCAAATGGTCTATTTGAAATAAATGATTTTGAATTTTGAATTTTGGGCATAAGCTTACCCCAAGTGTCACCACCTAGGCGGTATAATGATTGATGCCCACTGTTGGACATAAGCCTCCTCTCGCTATAATGACCTATGCCTACTGTTGGGCATAAGCCTGCCCAAGAGTCGCCATTTAGGCACTATGATTGATGCCCACTGGTGGACATAGGCCTCCCCTTACTATAATGATCTATGCCCACAGTTGGGCATAAGACTCCCCAGTGTCGCCATTTAGGCGCTATAATGATCGATTCCCACTGTTGGACATAAGCCTCCCCCAAGTATCGCCATTTAGGCGTTATAATGACTGATGTCCACTATTGGACATAAGCCTCCCTCAAGAGTCACCACCTAGGCGTTATAATAATTGATGCCCACGGTTGGACATAGGCCTCGTCTCGCGATAATGACCTATGCCCACTGTTGGGCATAAGCCTCCCCCTAGTGTCACCACCTAGGCGTTATAATAATTGATGCCCACTGTTGGAAGTATGCCTCCTCGCGATAATGACCTATGCCCACTGTTGGGCATAAACTTACCCCAAGTGTCACCACCTAGAAAAAGAAAGAAAGAAAGAAAAAAAAAGTGTTTATTCACGTCAAACATGACGCATACCATAGCAAAATAAAAACAACGCAATAAAAACAACCTAGGCGCTATAATGATTGATGCCCACTTTTGGACATAGGCCTCCTCTCGCTATAATGACCTATGCCCACTGTTGGGCATAAGCCTCCCCAAGAGTCGCCATTTAGGCACTATAATGATTGATGCCCACTATTGGACATAGGCCTCCCCAAGTGTTGCCATTTAGGCGCTATAATGATCGATGCCGACTGTTAGACATAAGCTTCCCCCAAGTTTCACCATTTAGGCGTTATAATGACTGATGCCCACTGTTGGACATAAGCCTCATAAACTAGTGCGCCTCACCATATCAGATTACGTCATCTAGTTTATATTAATTTAAAAAAAAAGTACGCATTTGAAAAAAAACAAACATGAAGTTTTCGGTTCTTTTCATATTTTTCCGTTTTTTTTTGGTAAAATACATGAAATTTATAATTTATAAATTTCTTGAAAGTTTCGAATGTTACATTGAATAAAACAACAGTATCTGATAGAAACGGGAATATTCCCTGTTTTTTTCAACACTACACTAGAATGACAATTTCTGATAGTGTCTAATGTTAACTGTTGCGATAGGACGAGAGCGGCGGTAACAAAACTAACACATAACGATAAAATTAACGTGACCGTAGTCGTTTAACGTTACCCATGTTTAACGTTAAAATGTGCCAGATTTATATGGTAACGTTATTTATTAGATACCTGCATCGAAAGGCGGTAACGATACCATATTTTTAACGGTATTTCAAGCCCTGCTTATAATATTTGAAGAGTTACCTCGATTCTCCATGGATCCCAACATCAGAACTGGATTTTGAAAAAATGGGACCAATCTGGAAGCATGTCAATCAAAGGCAAAATAAATAGCAAATCAGTCCATAAACGACGGGGTTCTGAGGTAACAAACATTAAAAAAAAATACATAAATCTCAATAACCGAATTGAGAACCTGCTCCTTTTTTTGGAAATAGGTTAAAATTCAAATAACTTTTTGGAAGTCGATGCAAGAAACTAAGAAACAAAATTAGGAACATCGACACCCGTTATTTTTCATTTTTAGTAGTCGGATATATTTTTTGTAAAAAAAAGCTTTGTTGTAATCTATTTTTGTATGTAATGCACACGCCATGAAATATAACATTAAATTAACTGTACATCCTTGTTTTTATTTTATCTATGCTTTATTAAATGAGTACTGTCTACATTTTGATTCATTGTGTGGTCGCACTACTCGGTCTATTTTCATAGAATTAAAAAAATGTGTTATCTCAGCTAAGAGGTACGAAAGACAAAAATTTTGATGCCTATTATTTAGTAGTAACTTACTACTAAAAGATAGGTACACTAAACTTTCTGATATATCTCTCTTCTAGCAGCTATAGTCTAATAAGTCAACCGACTTGGGAATTTTTTATAATATTTAATCATTTAAAAATACTTATATTCGATACTTTTCATAAGGTTCTTCTGTTAGTAAACAATGATCTCTATCTCTTAATTAATCTTGATTATTGAACCCGTGTTGACTACATCAGATTTCATTAAATCCTAATAATTACCCAAGTCGTTTCACTTATTAGACAGACTTTCAAAGTATTCGTAAGTCAGTGGATGTGAGGATTGAGGGACCCGATTTAATAATCGCTATCTTTGAATTACGTCAATATTTCTTTTCCATTTTTTTTTTTACAATATGTTTTAAGATTCCTACTAAAACTTTATGTAGAAAAATAAAAAAAATATTTTTTAGATTCGGTAATATTGACTAAAACATTTTTCTTTCTGAGGGACCACAGTTTAGTGGTTTTATATTTTTATATTTGGGGCTTTGTGGCCTAAAATTTAGTAAAGTATCTCTAGAGTCTGCAAATAAGTTAAACGACTTGGGTAATTATTAGGATTTAATGAAATCTGATGTAGCCAACACGAGTTTAATAATGAAGGTCGATTAAGAGATAGAGATCATTGTTAACTAACAGAAGAACCTTAAAAAAAGTATTGAATATAAGTATTTTTTAAATGATTAAATATAATACAAAATTCCCAAGTCGATTGACTTATTAGACAGACTATACAAATTCCCTACTAAATTTCTGTGGTCACAATAGTTCATTTTTCTGATACTTTTCGATATCTGGCTGATGGCCTGTGAGGACTGAGGGCTTTAGTTTTTAGTATGTTGAGATTTGTCCTACAATTGTTTTAAGAGTACTACTAAATACTGTATTTTTTTTTTGTGAAAAACTTGTGGTCCCTCAGTTCACACGCACATCTTTTTAGCTACCAAATACCATTTCTACAGCTTATGGTGTCTTTCCTAAGAGATCAAGGTCGGCTACTTTTCCCAGAGAACGCAAACTTTGCTTACAACAAAAAGAACTATATAAATTTAAAAAAAAGTTATTTCTGACTATAAAAAATGGATTACTTTGAAACAAACTCAAAGTCTCTTTTAATGTCCATACAGCAAACATGTAATGGTCAAGTCATATGAAAACTCAATCTGCATGGATTGAGCTCGTCTCTTCCCAGTTCTATGTTCAAAGGAAACACTCTCTACCTGCCATCGGATGACTATCATTTCTCCTGCAAGTCCTTGGAGGCCACTCAGTCACTGCCTTACTCCACTTTCACCACGCAATACTTATCCCAAGTAACTTGTTTTTTTTTTGAGGTGGAATATCTTCAAATAAATCCTTCGCTCTAGGTGGAATAAGAGGGAGTGTTAGACTTACACTGACTATAATCCATGTGTGTTCTTTCAAAGAAAGTGGGATGAGGGCAAGAAATGGGTGATGCTGAAGATTCAATTTATGTTATGTTTATGCCTGATTTGGACTGCTTGGACATGTGGGTAAATGGTGCTTCTTGTCCAGGTTTAATGTAGTACGGTCTTATGTAGTAAAGTCTGGGTACTAAGCAAAAGCTATAGTAAAATAATGTACTGTTTGATGGCAGGATCCACAACAGCTGCAGCAGAATGTGTTGGAGTTGACAGCGTGCCTGTTGGCTGCTGGTGTGGACCCCGAACGAAGTGTACTGTTCACACAGTCCAGCGTAGCGCGCCACGCTGAGCTGTGTTGGCTGCTCACGTGTCTGGCCACACACGCGCGTCTCGCGCACCTGCCACAGTACAAGGAGAAGGCGGCCACCATGAAGGAGGTGCCGCTGGGCCTGCTGCTGTACCCCGTGCTGCAGGTCTGACGGCACACTGAGTCGCAGTTTGGCCCGAGACACGTGCGAACGGCACATATGTCTGACCGTCGTGTGTCCGCAGGCGGCGGATGTGCTGGTGTACGGCGGCACGCACGTGCCGGTGGGCGCGGACCAGTTGCAGCACCTGCAAGTGGCGTCGCAGTTGGTGCGCACGTTTTCGCACCGCTACGGCCGCGCCTTCCCCGCACCGCGCCCGCTGCTCGCTGGTTAGTCCTTATACCCCCAGGGTGTGAATGACGCCATTTAGTGGTATTCAAACTCATTCTCGTTTCAGACGACGGCAGCGATCGACTGCGGAGTCTTCGTGACCCGTCTAAGAAGATGTCAAAATCCGACACCGATCCGAAATCACGCATCCTACTGACTGACCCTGATGACGTTATTGGATTGAAAATAAAGAAAGCAGTTACAGATTTTACGCCCCAGGTAACAATCATATTAACAGTACCAAAATTCTAGATGTGGAAATGTTAATATTATATGGATATCTTAAGTTTTTTGTGAAAACTGGTTAAAACCAGATAGAATGCTGTTCAATGCAAATAATTTTTCAGTTGCCAGTGCGTACAATCATCAATAGGGCGTGGTGGTACTTTGTTATTATGTGATAATTCTTTAAAATATAAGGAAAGGTAAGATATCACTGCTTGCTCTGTTGACGTTTATGTGAGGTAGCACGTGTAGAAGTTGAAGGCTGAACTTTCTTATGAGTTTGCAGGTCACCTGCATCAAACTTGACATCTCTTTTGATCATAATAGAAGAAATCTTTACTAATATAATAAAGGGGTAAAGTTTTTTTTGTTTTGTTTTTTTTTTTTTGTTTGTAGGAGGTAATCTCTGGAAGTACCAATAAAGTACCAATAGAAAGCTGCTTTATTCCTGAGTGATATAGGCTATATTTTATGTGTGCGGGCGAAGCCGCGGGCAAAAGCTAGTACTAAATAAACTTATTAGAGATAACAAATTGATTTTCGTTTGTGGGGGACTTACATATTGATTTAGTAAATTCACCAGAAACATGTAAACTACTCTCATTGTTTAGTTCTTTTAATCTAAAATGTATTTTTGATGAAGCAACAAAAGTAACTCCTACTTCAGCTTCATGCAATAACATTTTTACTAATTGTAATATAAATGGATGGACAATGTTCAATATATATTTGTACGCCTCTGGGCAAAACATGGAGGATCTAGCTACCTGTAACACCGCACACACCTATGTTTACAAATAAATTATTTAAAAAAAAAAAAATTAAAAAACTCGTCCTTAATTAGTGGCGTGAGGTCTAACCATACTGGCCAACTCGTATTTTTCGAGTTAGTCAAAATGTTACAATTAGATTCAACTGCAGAGTTTAGATCGCTTACTAAAAATGTTTTGGTCTCTCAACAGCCAATTTTGATTCGCAAGACCCCAACGTAAACTATGGTACATTATTTCTACAGTATGACAAGAATTTAATAAGGCGTGTCCCATTAAAAAAAGTTTAAATCAATAATAAATCCGGGCTATTGATGGAATGGAAGGAGAAAGCAGAGATACTTTATGATGATCTTAACTTGCATAACCACGTTATAATCTATTCAAACATATTCAAAAGAGTCTAAGCTAAAACTAAATCAAAAAATAAGATAATCGGAAATTGTAATAATGAAATAAAAGCCTGGAAGGTGATAAAAAAGGAAACTGGAAAGACAAACCAACGAGATCGGATTGAATTGTCGCTAAAAATTGATAATAAAATCATCTCTGATAGGTCAAAAGTAGCTGAGACGTTAGAACACTTTCGCTTATTTATCTTTGTTAACTGAATCTTTTTTAAAAGAACATTTTACAAAGGATGTATTTTATTATAGGTACCAAACCTTTGAATTTAAGCGCAATATAATACGGGATGGTAGGTAGACATCATTCTTTTTCATTACTCATACTCTGAAAGTAGGTCTGAAGTTGCCTGAGGAGCGGGCTGAAAGTGATACTTTTCATCCCTTGGGAGTTTTACTTCACAACTGACAGCTGTGAAATTATTAAAAAAAAAAACTAGTTCTATCTTCACATTTCTATTGAACCATGTTCCAATTTTTCATACAGCCAGCCAATTACAGCGCGATTTAAATTGAAATAACTTAAAGACAAGTATTAATTAAATAATGTTATATTTATTTGTTCAACTATTTCTTTAAAAAACTTTATTTTTAAAACATTACAATTAATTTCTAATTTTTTATTAATGAAGCTGAATAGCTGGCCGGCCGCAGAAAAAAAAAAACAAAATGGCGGGAAAGTAGCAATCAGTCGTTGGTTTTTTCGAGTTTTGTTTACATTTCCGTACAACAGAGATTTGTATTAACACGTTATGTTTATCAGATTAAAATAGTGATTTAACGCCTAATTTTATAAGAGAAGAGGCTAAAGCAGTAGTAAAATACCTTTTACCACCTAAATCAGAAGAAAGATATCTGCTTAAAATCATAGGTACGACGACTCAGGTTTTACAAACTTTTTATTTTATTTTTAGTTACCTCGTATTTGTAATGAAAAGCACAGTGTTTACCTCGGGGTGAAAGTAACCCCTCTAATTAGCGACCTCGCTCCGCTCGGCCGCCAACTCCTTCTCGGGACGAAATGAGTTACTTTCACCCCTAGTGTAACAATGTACTATTTCATTACTCATACTCTGAAAGTAGGTCTGAAGTTGCCTGAGGAGCGGGCTGAAAGTGATACTTTTCATGCCTAGGGAGTTTTACTGTACAACTGACAGCACTGTGAAATTATTAAAAAAAAAAACTAGTTCCTAGATTTGACTGAATGTATGTCGAAGGATAACGTTAGAGTTCATGTCGAGTGCTTCTGAGCAGTAGAGATGTCATATCGATTGTTGAGATAATTTCATTTGGGGTCAATTCTCGATTTTAGAGATGGTGTCGAACTCGACAAAAATTTCTAATGACGTCATTCCTCCGACATAGTCTAGTCTAGTTCTGGGGATGTCGAATTTAGAGTTCATGACGAGTGCTTCTGAGCAGTAGAGATGTTATGTCGATTGTAGAGATGTCATTTCTGAGTTAATTCGTTGAATTTTGTTAGATTGTTAGTGCATTATATTGTGTTTTCTTTGGTTTTCAAATAAAATACGGCTTGGCTTCTGATATTGAATATTCGATTTGCTCTGTGATTTGTGCAATATATTACAAGCCGAAATGTGTGTTTGTTTTAAATGCATTTTAAGATTCTCGGCGACAATAATTACTTACAAACAGCAGTTTTACTGCCTTCACAGGACTTCTCAAAAAGTTCCAAATAGGTATATCGCCAATATTGTGATTTTGGTATCTTCATCAAGAACTCAAGTATTTACTCGTCAGAAAGTAACATAGTTGCCTATAATATTTCAGGAATGCCCTCGATTCCTTATGGATTCCATCATCAGAACCGGAAAAAAAGCAAAAACAATATTGCAAATAGGTCCATAAACGACGGAGTTCCGAGGTACCAACATAAAAAAAAAAACAACCGAATTGTAAAGGCTCCTGCTTTTTTTTAAATCAGTTAAAAATAATGAATATTGAATTATAATTAAGCAATTTCTAAAGTCGACGCCTTTCTCATACCGGGGCTCGAGCGCCCTTTCGGATAACCCTGGCCCCAGTAGGCTTCGACCCGGCTGGGTCCCTGCTGTTGCTAAAAACTCCTTGAGGCGCGCGGGAACAGTGCGCGCCGTCGACGACTTGGGCTTGGTCCGGACAGTTACCGGACGGCCCGACAGTGAGCTACCCATTGCTCACTGTCCGCAAGCCCGCGTCTACGTTGGCCGGAAATCGGGATCAGATTCCCGGCGACGGCGGCGGCGATAACGCCGTTGCCTGATGCGTTCGGCCTCCTTCTTTGGGAGCATTACTGCTTCGCAGAAGTCGGCGACCGCCTGCCACTCCTGCTTGCTCCGGACCATGGTCTCAACCAAAGCCCGGCGCGAGAGGTCTCCGCCGCCGATCGCCCCCTACGAGGGCACGGCGATGCTCCACCCAAGCAGGGCACACCTCGACTGTGTGCTCCACCGTGTCCTCCGGGCGTTCCGCACAGTGGCGACACCCGGGCGTCACTTCCGCATGAATCGAGTGCAGGAAATTCCCGAACGAACCATGTCCGGTGAGTACCTGCGTCATGCGGAAGGTAAGGACGCCGTGAGGTCTTCCAGCCACGCCTCAAAGAGGGGACTTACCGCCATGATTGTGGCGTGCCCAGCACTGGGTTGCGATAGTCGTTGACGCCATTTCACCATGAGTCCCGCCGGAGCTCTGTCCGCCATGCCGTGACCTGTCGCGGCTGCGGACCTTCACCCCGGCGTTGCATCTCCACGCGCATATCGTGCATGTGTGCAAGGACTGTTGCCTTCAGATCCCACGGTGGTAGGCCAGCCAGAAGGCTCGCCGCTTCGCGGGAGACCGTGCAGTATCCCCGCAAAAGTCGACGCCTGATTAATAAAAATGGGAATTTTTATATGTTTGCAAATAAGGATAACGATAATTGCTAGTTATTGTTTTATTACTTACCATTATTGATAATTTGAAAGACATCTCGTTTCTGCCGGAGCTGGGTTTTTTTTAAGCATTCACTTTTAAAATTATAAAATGATATCAGTTGTATTGTCATTCTATATCTATTCAATCAATACTTTAAAAACCTTTTTGTTGGTCAAAAATATTCGCCAAATATTCGCATGTTTCTTGCGAATGCGAATGCAAATGTTCTTTTCTCTATTGGTATGAAAATAGTAGGTAATGCTGTTTACAGAATACATCTACTCACTAAGTTTCATCAGTATAGCTCTTATAGTTTCGGAAAAAATTTGCTCTGACATACGGACGGACAGACAGACAGACATGACGAATCTATAAGGGTTCCGTTTTTTGTAATTTCGCTACGGAACCCTAAAAACGATGGAACAGTTAAAAACAAGTTTGAAATAAAGTTTTTTCAGTAATTTTTTCCTTTTGTATTTATTTTATTGTAATTACTGTGTTTTACCGTAAAGCAGCCGATTGGGTATGGAGGAGTTTTAAAAGACTGCTGTTGTATCTAAACTTAGTGTTCATACTGTAATTATTTAGCACGAATGTTGGCCGTTAATTATGACAGGTGACCTTCGACCCGGAGACGAGGCCAGGCGTGTCCAACCTCGTGACGATCCACTGCCTCGCTGACGACAAGTTGCCCGAGGAAGTCGTGCAGGAGGCCGAGGGGCTCTCTACGGCGCAGTACAAGCGCGTCGTGGCCACTGCCCTGGCTAGCGCGCTGGCGCCCGTGCGCGCGCGCGCCGAGCGTCTGCGTGCGCGCCCGCAGCTGCTGCGCGACGTGCTGCGCCACGGAGCCGCGCGCGCCCGCGTCCGCGCCGACGAGGTGTACGCGCGCGTGGCCGCGCTCGTGGGGCTGGCGGCGCCCCAGCGGCACGAGCGCGGCGGCGCGCGCGAGCGGGGCTAGCTCACAGGCGGTGGTGGTGGTGCTGCATGGGGGCCAGGTGGTCGTGCGGCGGGTGCGCGAGCGGCGCGTGCGGCAGCGCGTTGGGTCGCTCGCGCAGCAGCGCCAGCAGGTCGCGCAGCAGGTCGACGGCCTGCGCGACGGCTTCGGCCTGCTTCTCGGCGGCCAGCGCGCTGCGCATGGCGGCCTCGGCCAGCAGCTCCTCGGTGCTGAGGCGCGGCGCGTCGGGCGGCGCGGCCGAGCCCTCGCTGCACATGTCGTCGTCCAGCAGCGCCGGCTTGCGCTCGTCGTCGGACTGGCTCGCGCGCCGCGCGCCGCTAGCTGTATATTAGTGCAACAACCATTGAGGCTTTAATAAACTTAAGGATTTTCTTGTTATGCACATACTAAATGTTCTCTAGTTAATTATCAAAAATGCCTACAAACTTTCCATCGAACTGAGCAATCATCTTAGTTCTGCCACTGGCCGTCTGCCCTACAATGAATATTAAGGTTTATCAGCAGATATGAATGTATGTATGTAATGTATGTAATATGGATCAAATAGTACTTCATATTTCACTAGTAAGAACAAATACACATTATATTATTGTTATACAAACAAAACTATCTTTTCAATGTAGTTACATGACAAACCCATGTGTGTATGTGTGTTTGAGGAGAGAGTTGTGAGCGTGCAAGCAGGCATACTGTCATGTTTACGTAGCAGTGCAGTCGACTTACATTCCCGGCCGCTGCTATTAAATATGTTCTGCAAGCGCTCCTCGGCCGTGGACAGGTCTCCCAAGGCGCCGCCGGCGGCAGACTTCTTGCGGGCTTTATATTTTATGTCGGCCCAATACTGTAACAACATCAGATACATTGATTAAATTACGTGTAGCTTTAAGAGAAGACATAAATTATCAAGGAAGCATCACAACATTGCACCGTATATTGCATAGCATCGGTTTTAAGTATAAACGATGCCAATCGAAACGTAAATTACTAATGGAACGTTATGATATTACTGCATGGCGTTCAAGATATTTGGAGAGAATCCGAAGAAATCGCAATGTGGAGAAAAAACCTGTAGTATATTTAGACGAAACCTATACATATACACAACACTTATCATGCCAAAAGTTGCTGGCAAAGTGAGGAGGAGCCTGGGATGTTCGTGTCAGAGTCATCAGAGAGTCGTTGGATAATTGCTCATGCGGGAACTGAAAATGGTTTTGTTAATGGTGCATTGTTAATGTTCAAATCCCAATCCAAATCCTCAGATTACCACGATGACATGAACTCAACTAATTTTTTGAAATGGATGAGTGAAAAAATAATTCCTAACCTACCTGAAAGGTCACTTGTGGTAAGGAACAACGCTCCGTATCACTGCACTCAAATAGATAAAGCACCTACAATGTCAAGTATTAAACGTGACATGCAGGAATGGCTGCGAGAAAAGGGAGTATATTTTGAAGATACTTGGACAAAATCTGTATTATTTGAATTAATTAAACAAAACAAAGGTCCACCTACATATGCCGTGGAGGCATTATTAAAATCTCACAATCATGAATTGCTAAGATTGCCGCCTTACCACTGCGATCTCAATCCGATCGAAAAAATGTGGAGCCTTGTAAAGAGACGGGTAGCGGATAAAAACGAAGGCCAAGATCCAAAAGAAATTGTACGCCTAACAGAAGAGGCTTTTGAGACTGGTCGGCCGCGTTTCCACTGACGCGGAGGTGGGCGGAGAGGAGCGGAAAAGAGCGGTGAAAAGTGGTCAGTGTTTCCACTGAAGCGGAGCTGGGCGGAGAGGAGCAATGAAGAGCGGTGAGTGGTCAGTGAGCGGAGCAAAGCGGAGTGGAGCATACTTTTGGAATCGCGCATTTTTGCACTTAGTTACACTCAATCTCTCGATTCAATTGTCTAACAGTTTCAATGAACTTCTCATCCATTTTGATACGTAGGCATCTAGTGACGTAACGAAGACAACTGACACACTGCACGCGAGTCATGCACCGCCCCGCTCCGTACCGCCCCGCTGTTCTCCGCTCTGCACCCCAATGCTCGCTGTCCTCCGCACTGCACCGCCTCGATGTATGAATATCCGCTCAGCTCTGCTCCACCCCGCTCGTACTGTTTCCATTGAAGCGGAGCGGAGATTTAAAAAATAGTCATTGGTCAATTTGTGCACCGCTAAGCTCCTCTCCGCCCAGCTCCGCGTCAGTGGAAACGCGGCCTTACAGCGGAAGATTGGGCAGTTCAATGTAAACATGTACATGTGTATTGTTTGTGAAGACAAGTTAAAAAAAAATTGTTTGTTGTCTCCTTGATTTTTATGGAGCTTTCATTGGCATATACCTAACGTTATAATTAGTAGTTTAGACTATTTTTTAATTCAGATGAAGAATTCCGTAAAAAATCCTTTACGTGGAAAGTCACGGGCAGAAGATAATAAGCTTATTATGAGTATGTACCTATTACTGCATGGATAACGGTGAAAAACTAACTTATATGATTCGTTTTCCGGGTGTTTTTTAAACGCACGATACAGACTGTCACGGTGCCGTATACATCTCAGAAGACGAGGAGTAATCCACGGTTTAATAATACGCTTTTTACTAGGAATAACTGAGACATGAGAGTGAAATTGTTTTCTTTTTTTCCTTGGTCCTACACCACTACCTACGAAAAAAAAAAGAAATGGTAGGTAGCTTTTACGTGAGATGGTTTGCTGTAGTAAAAACAAGAGGTGTGTCAAGATTAGAATAATTAAAATAAGCAAAATTTGTTTTATATATCTAAACATCTCCAAACTATATATGGAACACATGCATCAGCTAATAGCTGCTAGTTAGTGTTGTAAAAATAAGCGCTGAGCGTCGAGCGTTTAGCGCTGAGTCGACGCTATTGAGCGTTCAAAACTCGAGCGTTTAGGTCTCGTGAGCGTTGAAGACTCGGGGGCTCGACGCTCGAGTCGCGCGCTCGAGCGTAAGCTAATTTTATTTAACAAGAGGGATATCTTTAATCTTTATGATGCATGACGTGCCTTAGATGCACTTGGACTCAAATCTTTTGTGTTTATAATAATTTCGAAACACAAAAGATTTCTATAATTTATCATTATTTTATAAATATACTAGCTGTGCCCCGCGGTTTCACCCGCGTTTTTTTCGTTCCCGTGGAAATACCGAGATAAAATATTGCCTATAATTGCCTCCCTCAATAAATGGACTATTGAATATTTAAACAGTTTTCATATCAGATCAGTATTTCACAAAATTACCGCGTTCATAAATGTATTTTTTATACTCGTCAAAGATCTTATACTTACAATCATCAACAAATATATTTCGAAAAAGATTATTACAGGATTTTATGTTGATAAAAAACTCTATGGCCCATAACTCATTAATAGGTACCAACTCTTAACATCTTACACACGTGATAACTTTTAAACGAAATATCGGATTGAGATGAAAAAAGTATTTTATTTCTACATAAATACTCTTGATAACATAATGCTTAATTTCGATAAAGATTAATATTACGATACATATTTAACGTGTTTTTTTTCTCTTTAGACAATTTAATAATTATTTTGAACACAAAATCGGTTATTGTGATTAAACCATGAAAGATAGATATATGTTCTCGCGGACTTTTTTGTAAGTCTTAATGGGATCTACAAACCCGTAGTACATCATTTTGTTCTATTGTCAATAGTTTTTGCAGCGCACGCAAAAATAGGTTTTCGATTTTACACCTTGTGTTACAAAATAGCAATTTTATTACGGATCCCTAATTTTGAAAAAAAAAAACATAGCCTATTGCCTTCCTCGATAAATGGACTACCCAACACTGAAAGAATCATTCAAATCGGACCAGTAGTTCCAGAGATTAGCGCGTTCAAACAAACAAACAAACAAACAAATATTATAGTATATATAAGATAAGGAGAAACTGCCTGACTGACATATCAAGGCACAGCCGAAAGTAATGAGACTAGGAGCGTGAAATTTTACTCAAGCTTTCTTTTTATTATAAAAAGACAGCTTGAGCAAAATAGAGTTAGAGTAGGCTAGGCGAGCACTAAGAAAGGAATTTCCAAACTTTGGAACCCCATTCATCTCCTTAAGGTTACACTTACACCCTAAGGAGATGAACGGGGGTCCAAAGTTTGTATAAAGAAATCTATTTTTAAGGGGGCAGATATATTTCATGTATTTTTCCAATAAAACCGCTAAAAACGGAAAAATATGAAAAGAACCGAAAACTTCATGTTTGATTTTTTCAAATGCGTACTTTGATTTTTTTTAATATAAACTAGCGCTTGACTGTGATCCTACCTGATGGTAAGCAGTGATACAATCTGATGGTGAGGCACACTTGTTTATGAGCCTATGTCTATGTTGGACATAGGCTCATAAACTAGTGCCCCTGTACAGTCCAACAGAGGACATCGGTCACTATAGCAAGGGGGAGGCCTATGTCCAAAGTGGACAGCAGTCATTATAGCACCTAAATGGCGATACTTAGGGGAGGTTTATGTCCAACAGTGGACACAGGTCATTATTTACTTATTTATTTATTTTTATTCCCAACAATATCCTTACAGACTAGTCCAAATCGATATTGAGGTTTCTTATTACTAAACTTACAAACTAGGTTCCATAACAAATTTTAAAAAGTGCCATCTTAGTGAATTCACTCAAAGTACAATAAAATATATCCACGTCGTCCGCTATGAGGTTGAGGCCAACAGTGGGCATCAATCATTATAGAGCCTAAATGGCGACATTTGGGGGAGGCTTATGTTCAACAGCGGGCATAGGTCATTATAGCGAGGGGAGGCCTATGTCCAACAGTGAACAGCAGTCATTATGGCGACACTTGGGGGAGGCTTGAGGGAGCTTTAGTCTGATCAAGCTGACGATTCGTCAGACAGTGAAATCGAGATTTTGGCTGAGGAAAGCGAGATGTTTATATTATTTGTATTCCCCACACACTCATCTTTTTTTTGTATTTCGCCCACTACAATATATTTTTCAATTTCAATAAAACTTGGTTTTCATGAAATAAACCGTAGCAATTAATAAAACATTCGAAAGATGTCTGTTCTGTTCCCAAATGATTTTTTCCGCAAAATTTCAATGCGAAAAAAAAAGGAAAAACAAGAAAACACGGAAGAGAGGAGGAAAAAAGGCGAAAGAGTTAGAAATAATCGGTCAACTTGGCCAAGTTAGACTCTAACTAAATATACCTAAGTAAACGTAGACAAACCAGTATTATACATATATTTTTAGATAAAAATGAAGGAGAAAAAGTCCCAAAGGAAGTGATAAAACTTTCTATAAAAATAAAAGCCATGCAGATAAAACAGCGGGAATAGCATATACAATAAGTAGTTAATATTAAACTAATTTGTTCTTCACCTATTTTGTAAAGACTCTTGCTCAAGCTTGAGTCGAGCGTTGAGTCGGCGGTATTTATCGAGCTTTTTTTCTAAACGCTCAAGCCAGCGCTCAAGCGTTTTCAAACCGAAACAAGTCCTGACTCGAGCGTTTTTAAACTGCTTGAGTCCAGCCTTGAGCGTTTTAGCGCCGACTTGAGCGTTATTACAACACTACTGCTAGTGTGTCTTACTAAATAATAATAATATAACCTTGTAGCCAGGATTATCCATCAGCAACTTGCTCTGAAGTACTCTCTTGTGGAATCGGAGGTGCCATACTACAGGTATGTGCCCGACCCAGTTCTCGATAATGGCGATATCACAATGTACTGGGATCGGTCCATCATCACTGACAGGACTATTGTAGCCAATAAAGCTGATATAGTGGTGGTGGACCGAAGCGAGAGGCGTGCAATGATTGTTGACATATCCGTTCTGCATGACGAGAACCTCACGAAAGCTGAGAAAGATAAACAAATCAAGAATATCGACTTGGCTCGCGAGGATGTCGACATGTGGGATGTAGACTCGGCGATCATTGTACCGATAGTCTTATCGGGTAATGGCTTAATAGCCAAAAGCCTCGACCAACATCTGAGGAGGCTCGCGTTAGGTAGCTGGATCAAGGGCTTGATTCAGAAAGCAGTACTCCTGGACACGGCTCGTATTGTTAGGTTTCTTTCGCTGGAGCCCTGACCACCGGTAGCTTGGACTCTGTTCCCGATACCGGTGGGCAACTATTTTTTATATTTTTAAATGTTTTTTTTTATGTTGAAATATTTAAAAATATAATTTATATGAATGTTTATGAATAAATGGAAATAATAATATAACAATTACACCACAATTATCAATATCAGTCTGTTTAGATACACACTCGCTAAGGGTATACTTATAACTATAAGAAAATAAAATGTGTTGCGCTGACCCCAAGTAATATGGACAAGGGCAGGAAGAAGAATAATTAAAGAATCGACTGACCCGGCACCACTTGTCGGGCGACTTGCGTGCTCCGCCGCTATCCAGCGCCGCCGCGTTCAGGCGTTCCGCCAGCAGGCGCCACAGTTTGCTCGAACTAAACCGAGAGTATATCGATTGTTTTCCGGCTGCGAAGTCGGGGTGCTCTTCCATAAACGACAGCAATAAATCAAGTTGCTCCGAACTCACTCTACATCTAGTCAAAACGGCACTCATGTCTGTCTTGCATAATTATTATCCGTTTTTTTTAATACTACCATTATATCCACTTCCATTCAAGTTTTCTACTTTTATTATTTAAATAATTAATTTTTGAAGATTCTAATTCAGTGGATTCGGAAGATTATAATGGACGAGAATATTCTGCTCTGCAATTAACCATTATCATAACATTGCTGTATTTATAATATTGAGTTCATAGACACGTAATTGATTGAATGTCGCACTTGTAATGCAAATGTTTTTCTAAGTACCTATTTTTTCCAGATTGCAAATCACAAAATAATAGAGTTAAGTTGAAAACATGGACTGAACATGGACTACCAAATAATAAAGTAAACTACAATCCACGAAATTCGAAAACAAAGAGTTTTCGACAGAGTACGTACTGTCATATGTCAGATCAGTTTTTTTTTTCTTTGTTTCCATACCTGGTATAGGTATTAGGGAAGACTAAAGTCGTTCAACCATATCGTCTAGTCTTTTGTCCACGTTTTCTTTTATATATTACAATTTGAGTTACGAAATAGTTTTTTTTAATTATATGGGAAAAATAGATTAGTTAGGTTGGCAACATTAAAAGCACCACAGCTAAGCACCACAGCACTGACAGCACGCTCGCCCGTCCGTACGATCCATCTTGACGTACGTCCCGCCAAGGCCTTAAAGATAAAATAACGATAAATCAGGGCAACCAGGTGCTAAATTTTAGTTTATTTTAATAAAAACTAGAAAAATAGAAAAGAATATAAGATCAAACGAACTTCATAAGTGAAGTTCGATCGACATAATAATTATGAGTGGTTTCATTAGAAGATATAAATAAACAGGTAGTCCTTTGACCTACAAGGCAACACTCGCTTGCTTTTAAAAGTTATTTATAATTAGAATAACAAATCGATGCCTAATAATAATAAATTATACATCTATCAATTAATATAACACGATAGCGTAAATTACATTTTTTAAATCTAATGTTTCAACAATCACTAACCTGCATCACGATCATTTAAATCATAAATGTTGCGATATTATAAAAATAATAATCATGAGTTATGTAAATAAACAAATTTTGTAAATAGTTTTTTTTTTTAATTATTATTATTATTTACAAGGGGTCGTTCGTAAAACTTAACAAAGGCCTGGCATGACGCGGACCAGCCCACAGTTTTTCGAATGAGATCAAGACTAAGCCCAGCCGCGCGCGCCGTTACGAGGCAGCATACGTCAATGTCGCTCAGACAGTAGTGTGCTTGGTCCACCTGCATACTGCTTGTAATATCGCGTTTTTGTAACGTAGGTAAGTAATTGACAGGTGGTCTGTGTCTGAAGGTTTTCGATACAGCTAAAAAATCGACTAGCGTTGTGGCCGGACATTGCGGAAAATATGGTAAATACAAAACTGGCTGGTCCCATCCAACCGTTTTTATTATTATCCGTTATCAATTCTCGATATTATTAACCCGTTGTGTGTCCGAAACGTGGATCCACGCGGGACACAATAACAGTTAAATTGTGTCTCTAATTACGGCATAGGAAAGGTTAAGGAAAAACCAATTTAACTTAAGAAAGAAGTTGGTTTGTATAGTCTGTGTGCAGTACACAAACTTAGTTTCTAGTAGTTATTTTTTCTAAATTACGTTGAGTATGTGGAACTCATTCCGCAATATGGTTCAACCCTATTTAAGCCTATTCAACCGAGTATATAGGTAAGTATGGTCTCAGTTTGAAATTTTGAATAACCCTAAGTGGCGTTTGACGCTCCTGAACGGTTGCTGTTAATTAAGCCGTAAATCGCACTTTTTAGCATAAATAATTTAATTAGCTATTTTTTAAAAAAGTGACTATATCAAGAATAGAACTTTCGAACACATTTCATAGAATTGATAAATATTGATTATTATATTGTCGTTAGATTTTAGGGTACTTTCTGATAGAGAGACGATCATTAAACGTAAAACGGCTGGTGGTGTACCACGGTGGGAGACCGCGAACCTGAGAGCAGTTTTGTTCCCAGGAAAAGCGTCTGGTGGAGCGGATGTTGTTGTATAATATACGACGATAGTACTTCTGGGTGCGGTTTTAGGATAATATTTTTCCGATTAATACGTCTATTAATTTCGAGTACCAAACCTGTGCAGGCCACATGGTGAAAACTAAGATACTGGTAGTTTTATCCTGAACATCTTTTATGTGCAGTTTATTAACAGAGAAAATGGTAGGAGTATGTACATAATTTTGAGTACCAATATATCGTAAGTACGTCAACGGGAATCGCGTCTGGGTCCTGTTTCCAGAACACATATTTATGACACTTGACATGGATGCAAGAAGCGAATAAGTCAGTCCTTGATTGACCTAACTATTTTCCAATATATTCAGATGCGGATTGTAATAATTAACTCATAATCGTCGATGGTGTTCACCCTGCGTGACTCTTCGTCAGCTTCCACACTGTCTTTTGTGTTTATAATGTTACGTACGTGGGTAATCAAATGCCGATTTACTGACGAGAGAACTTTATTTACCACAAACAATAACAAATTAGTCCAGTCAACAATAATCCGAATCGCAATTAACACTAGAGTACCGTTACACTATCGCTTTAGTCGTTGATAAAAATCACTTCGAGTACTAGGGTAGTTCGCTCTTGATCGCAGTCGAAATCACAACTGACTCGCTTCCGGCCGGGGGCCCGTATTTATATGCGGAGCCAAGAAAATTCTAGATACCGACGTCCCCGGATCTATCCAGAATTCCAGAACAATTGAATCGCTTCTCGAAGTCATAAATCATTTTTATTTCTCGTAATAATAAAAGTCACGTTCATGCGAATTTCGACTCTATTGTTAACGTCGGAGAGTACAAATTCCCTTACGGTTAGATGATACCTATTACTACATGTACCTTGGTAGGTAGGTACCTTGTGGATGTTTCGAGATTTTTCCAAGTCTGTCTAAGCAAAACTACTCTAGACCTTTCGAACAGCAATGCGTTTTAATTATTACGTGCCACTCGTTATTTTCTCGGAGATATGGCGTGTTCACGTTTAGTGGCGTAACAGTGCCCCCCTCTTAGTCATGCTCGTCCCGAGCATTATTAGATCCGTGATACGGCGCCAATCTATCCACATGAACAACCTTGGGCTTCCCTCTTAGCCCTTTCTTGATGCGGTAGGTCACGTCATTAATCCTTTTTAACACGGTGTAAGGTCCCTCCCATCGAGCTTGGAGTTTCGGCGACTTCCCTTTCCGGCGAAGCGGGTTGTGGAGCCAGACTAGTGTACCTTCTTCAAATCCCTTGGCATTGGCATTACGGTCGTATCTAGTTTTCATTTTTACGCTGGTAGTCATGCTATTCTCACGAACTCGTTTATGCACTTCGTCCAATTGATCTTGAAGGTCACTTACGTAATCCGTAACTGGCTTAGTCTTGTCAGGTGGCACGCCAGTTATGGCATCGATTGGAAGTCTCATCTCCCTGCCGAAATTCACTCTTGCTGGGGTATGTCCCGTGCTATCATGCACTGCCGATCGGTAAGACATCAGAAATAGTGGAATATACCGGTCCCAGTCCTTCTGATGGTCATCGACAACCTTAGCCAGGTGATTCTCCAGGGTTTGGTTAAACCTTTCCACCATTCCGTCCGACTGAGGATGCGCAGGTGTTGTGCGTGTCTTATAAATTCCCAGAAGAGTACACATTTCCTGGAACAGCGCAGATTCGAAGTTACGGCCTTGATCGGAATGGATTTCCAAAGGTGCGCCATACCGACATACTACTTCTTCGACCACCTTCTTTGCCACTGTCGTCGCTTCCTGATTAGGTATGGCGAAGACTTCAGGCCACTTTGTGAAATAGTCCTGGATCACCACTATGTACTTGTTCCCGTCATTTGTAACTGGAAAAGGTCCAGCGACGTCGATAGCGATGCGTTCCCATGGGGCTCCCACATTGTACAGCTGAAGCCTGCCCCTGCTCCTGGTCTGTGGTCCTTTCACAGATGCGCACGCTGTACATTTCCGACACCATTGCTCTATGTCATCTCTACAATTGAGCCAGTAATACCGCTGTCTCACTTTCAGTAGAGTTTTCTTGATGCCCAGGTGTCCTCCAGAAGCACCATCGTGTATTTCCTGTAGCAGGGGGACTACTTCACACCGTGGCACTATCACTTGTGTGGTCACCTCCTTGCCATCGTTCGATTCCCATTTCCTACAAAGCACATCATTTTCTAGGACTAAACTGTCCCACTGTGCCCAGTAGCTCTTAGTTATGGGACTGTGTGACGATACTTCACTCCACTGGGGCCTAGTTCCGCTGCGCTTCCAGTCCAGTATAGGTCGAATATCGTCATCTTCTTCCTGGGACTTCTTGAAGTTGCCTTCAGCCCTAATTAAATTAACGTGTTCTCGGGCTTCATTCTGCTGGCAGTGTCTGCAGTCCTCATTACATGGACGTCGCGACAGGGCGTCAGCATTGTTATGCCCTTTTCCACTGCGATGTTCCGTCACAAAGTTGAACTCCTGCAGCTGCTCGAGCCATCTTGCAACTTGGCCCTCAGGGTTTTTAAATTGTAGAAGCCATTTCAATGCAGCGTGATCCGTCCTCAAAGTAAATTGTCTTCCTATGAGGTACTTGTGGAAATGCTGCAAGGTTTTTACCACAGCCAGCAGTTCTCGTCGAGTCACGCAGTAGTTCCTTTCTGGCTTTGAAAGTGCCTTACTGAAGTAAGCGATAACGACCTGTCTGTCGCCCTGCACTTGTGACAACACTCCACCAATTCCCGTGTTGCTGGCATCGGTATCAACGACAAATCTTCCGTCTCTGCTCGGATACCCCAGTATAGGCGCTTCACATAGCCGTTGCTTTAGCTCGTCGAATGCTGACTCACAGTTCTTGTCCCAAATAAAATCTCGTTTATCCTCAGTCAGCTGATGTAAAGGTTTTGCAATGTCCGAAAAATTCTTGACAAACCGCCTGTAGTATGTGCATAACCCTAGAAATGCACGTACTTCAGTTTTGTTCTTTGGAACCGGCCACTGTTGGACTGCCTTTATCTTCTCAGGGTCGGTTCTCACCCCGTCGGCGGAAATAACATGTCCTAGGTAGCTGACCTCCTTCTTGAACAGGGCACACTTCTTTGGGCTTAGTTTTAAGTTAGCCCCTCGTATCCTGGTGAACACTTTCTCCATATTCCTCAGGTTTTCCTTAAATGTGCGACCCATTATAATGACGTCATCCAAATATACCAGACAGACGTCACCAAGAAGGCCCACCATGACTCTCTCCATGAGGCGTTCAAACGTCGCTGGGGCGTTGCATAACCCAAAAGGCATGACGTTAAATTGCCACAGGCCGCTGCCAATACCCGTACTGAACGCTGTCTTTTCTTTATCTTTCTCGCTGATTTCCACTTGCCAGTAGCCACTTTTCAAATCAATGGTCGAGAACCACTTCATGCCACTGAGCATATCCAGCGTATCGTCTATCCTTGGTAAGGGATAACTGTCCTTCTTCGTCACATTATTCAGCATTCTGTAGTCCACACAGAATCTGGTGCTGCCGTCCTTCTTCTTCACCAGAACGACTGGAGAAGACCATGGACTCGTAGAAGGCTCAATTATTCCATTATCAGCCATGTCCTTTACCATTTCTGCTACCTCATTTTCCTTAGCCCAGGGTATGCGACGCGGTCTTTGTTTAATTGGTCTAGCATCACCTGTATCTATCTCATGCTTGACGAGACCTGTTCTCCCGCAGTCTTTTCCCGTTGCAAAGATATCTCGAAACCGCAGCAGAAATTCCCTGGCTTGCTGTAGTTCCGAAGTCGATAAATTGCTCTTAGAATTTTCCAGAAGTTGCTGGATGTGATCAGTTTCGACTTTGGTCATGTCTTGCTTTGCTGGAGATTTATTGATTTGACGGAGATACTGAACTTCTTCACATCTCCCAACAACACTGTTTTTCTTCAGTTGGACCTCTTCTTTCCCAAGGTTCACAATCCTGACCTTGGATTTCTCTGTCGTCATAACTAATGTCCTCGCGGTGATGAGCTCCGGGTGCCGGCCAGTATCCTCTACCATTACACATCTTCGTTGCCTGATTTTCTTGGGGAATTTTACTTCAACTAAAGTTTCTGTTCTCGGAGCCAGTGTGGTATTCTTTAAACAATAGAGGTTGCATGACTTAATTCCTCGCAGGAAGACTACTTGATCTGGGAATTTCAATACTCCCCTGTCGATATCTAAAATACATCGGTTATTCCGCAAGAAGTCGAGGCCCAGTATGCAATCGTCGGTAATATTCGCAATTAACGCATGATGGATATACACTTGATCACCGATTTTGAACTCAATTTCTGTATCACCGAGGACGGGGACTGGCTGGCCGGTTGCTGTCTGAAGTCGGCAGGATGGAGACTCTCTTTGCCACAAGATGGTGCGTTTCAGCAACTCAGGTCTTATAACAGTCCGTGACGCCCCCGTGTCAACGGTGAAATTGCAAGCACGATTATTCAGCGTCCCTTCGATGATCAAACTATTTCCGTTCTGAACTTGATTGATGGTGATGGTTGGGGCCTTCAGTTGACCAGCCAGCACCCGCCCCGCGGCCCTGGCGACATTTAGTTTAACGACTCCTCGTTAACTTGAGTTCCGGAGTCCACACTCCCCCTCTTCCTCTTGGGGCAATCAGTACGAATATGCCCTTTTTCTCCGCACCCGTAACACGTCGGAATATAGCGGGACTTTGCCGAAGAAGCAGCTACCACTTCTCGTTGACGTGTTTGCACTGACGGCGAGACCACCACTTCCCGAACTCTGTGCGTGCGTGAGTCTTGTCGTACGGCTTCCACTTCCAAAGCGTGAGCCATCGCACTCTTTAGAGTTTGGTGGTGCCCAAGTCGCACTGTAGCCCTGACTTCAGTATCCCGTAGACCGTCGATGAATGCTTGCACCAGATTTACTTCCACCGTCTCTGGTGTCATTGACATGTACGCACGCCGGACTAGCCGTTCAACCTCGACTCCCCATTGCTGGAGGCTCTCGTTCGGCCTCTGCGTTCTCTCGCGTAACGGCGCGCGGAAAACGTGCTCGAGGTGCTTGTCTCCATAACGAGTGTCCAGTCCCTCCATGAGACGCTCCAATGTCCTGCCGTCCGCAGGGAGGTTCTCTAGGACCAGCAGGGCGTCCCCTCGTAGAGCCAAAGTTAATGCCGCAAAAGACTGCTTATCATCCCAGCGGTTCGTTTCGACCAATGTCTCAAATTGGTATTTAAATGCCGTCCAGGAAGACGTGCCATCAAAACGCGGCACATCAAATTTTGCCGCGGATGCACAGGGAGTGTGCGATGGTGAGCCGACAACAACGGGTTCGCGTGCTTCGAGCTTGACGATTTTTTTGTTGATGTCCAGCAGGCGATCTTCGTGGCCATCAATTCTTGTTTCGAGGCTATCAGCTCGGGCGGAAACCTCTTTGACCTCCAAGGTGAGATTCTTTACCTTCTCACCCAACGTGACGAGGCCGTGGTCGATTTTATCGAGGATCAGGTTCTGCTTAGCCTCCTGATCGCGGCGAGCGGCTTCCTGTTCGCGACGAGCGGCTTCCTGTTCGCGGCGAGCTTCTTCCTGGTTCGCTGCGATTAGGTCCTGAAGCTTACGCTGGTTGGCCTCCTGTTCGCGGCGAGCTTCTTCCTGGTTCGCTGCGATTAGGTCCTGAAGCTTGCGCTGGTTGGCCTCTTGTTCGCGGCGAGCAGCTTCCATACTAGCTTGCATGGCGGCCAACACCGCAGCGAGGTTCAATTCCGAGGATGGTCCTGTTGGCGCCTCAGCAGCTTCTGTTGCTACCATACCAGCCTGATCTTCCTCCTCCATACGATGACGCGCAGCATCCATCTCCATTTGCCTTCTTGTTCGTGGTCGCTGTTCGTCGTCTCTCGGTGTTAATGGCATTTCACTTCTGACACCAGTTGTTACGTACGTGGGTAATCAAATGCCGATTTACTGACGAGAGAACTTTATTTACCACAAACAATAACAAATTAGTCCAGTCAACAATAATCCGAATCGCAATTAACACTAGAGTACCGTTACACTATCGCTTTAGTCGTTGATAAAAATCACTTCGAGTACTAGGGTAGTTCGCTCTTGATCGCAGTCGAAATCACAACTGACTCGCTTCCGGCCGGGGGCCCGTATTTATATGCGGAGCCAAGAAAATTCTAGATACCGACGTCCCCGGATCTATCCAGAATTCCAGAACAATTGAATCGCTTCTCGAAGTCATAAATCATTTTTATTTCTCGTAATAATAAAAGTCACGTTCATGCGAATTTCGACTCTATTGTTAACGTCGGAGAGTACAAATTCCCTTACGGTTAGATGATACCTATTACTACAATATGTACCTTGGTAGGTAGGTACCTTGTGGATGTTTCGAGATTTTTCCAAGTCTGTCTAAGCAAAACTACTCTAAACCTTTCGAACAGCAATGCGTTTTAATTATTACGTGCCACTCGTTATTTTCTCGGAGATATGGCGTGTTCACGTTTAGTGGCGTAACAATAATATAAGAAGCGAATAACCATAGCTCTTGCATCTCACACCATTGTCAAATATCACAAGAAAGTGCGCATAAATGAGGAAATTGGGTACCGCCAATTCCGATTCCTGTTCGCCTTTCGATTTATGCAACTTATTGCGGTAGTGTTATGCACACGAAGCAGAATATCTCGCTCAATTTGGTCGCAAACAAGACGTTTAAAAGCAAAAATACGGCTATGTGATTTGAGAACTAACTTTACTTTAGTTCCCAGCACCATTGATTCCGATCTCGACACTAAACGCACCCCAGCCTGTGCGCGACGTGTCTGTGTAAATTTCTAGCGCAGTTTGGAGTTTAATTGGATTATGTACTTTATAAATATTTTGAGACCATGTCAATCAGTTCAAATCATTTAAGATGCCATGAGGAAGTATAACTTTTAAGTTAAATGTACCATGTTGTTGGTACCAAATATGTATGTCTTTCTATTATCTATAAACGTACCTAACATTGTATCGGTACGACCAACCGTAACGCATGATGCGAGCATGTGATGGTGAGCATGATGCTTCTAATACTCAAATTAGTTGAGAGAAATTTCTAATTGAAACCGTGGGTAGTTTGAAATATTAGTTTATTTAGAGGTAACGATACAATCAAATCAGTGGTGTCATAGGTAATTAAATATTAAAAGTTTGAGGTTGTAAATTGCTTTTATCATAATTTATTATCAACCCCAAACGTTCTAGCAATGCTAGTTCCTTTTACAATAAGAAGATATTCTTCGTAACCATTTAAACGAACCAAAATGTGAGTACTATACAATACCCGCGACTATGTAAGAAACCAACAACCTCTCTGACATTCTTAGTTAGATTATATATAGATTACTTAGGAGCTATAACGAGCCCATAAGGTAATGCGTTAAATTGAGAAGTTATTGTTTCGTTTTAGTTTTGCGCAATATAATGAGATCGAAGGTATGTTACCTACGAAATTGCTTAATAATAGGCATAAGTTGATATGCTTACTTTATAGGTATCTATATTCGCCATAATACCTGTTTGTTTGTATTATCTTACAAGCAGTTCAACTATCCTCCATTTTAAAATGTGTTTTAGTTTTAAATCGATTAGAGAAAATCTTTAATCGATTATCTAAATGCAAACTAAACCTTTTATCACAATTATACTTTGGAGCTAAGAATGTATTAAAAATAAACTGATCTGAGTTGGCATCAGCTTTTGATATAGCAACTAGTTCCCTTAGATCCTCACTAGCTATCGACATGTCATGTTGTTCACTCAGTGACCATGTAAAACGAGGATTATGAGGTTGAAAAATACAAGATGCTTGGTTGGCTCGCATAAAAACGGAATAGGTATTTCTTTTATGTCCCAATGAATACACATTGTTATTAAAAGTAATGTGGGTAAAACAATTATTAAAAAGTTGTACCCTGCAGGAGTAAGAAACCAGTTAAGCTTTGCTTAGCAGTCTCATGTCGCCTCCGCCGCTGCTGATCAACGCTCTGACATGGGGGCGCCCTGACCCCCTTGCCCCCCCCTCTTGTTCACTAAGTAACGAGGAGTTTCAGCCCAGTTTCCATAGAACTGATGGCGTGTGGACATCGTATTGTGGAACTAGGCGTTTCTATTAGATTTTACTGGTCTAGATTTTACCTAGTCTTCTTTATTGTTTTTCAATAGTTTCAGATGCCAATAGAACAACATCTCATCTCGGTTGCCGTTCTTTGTGACATTGAGAAAGAGTTTCGCTATTCAGGGTCATTTTGACTCAAGCCAGGGATTTCAGAATTATGTACAACGCATAAAATGCGACAGCCATCACGCAGTGTTTTGATCGCTTCGATCTTGTGATCACTGGGTTAATAATGTCAACGTATTGCTAGTACTTACCTGCAACCAATTATTGTTAAGATAACCTGATTTTGGCGTTTGAAGTAAGTAATTGAAATTTTCTGACCATGAAATACTGTTTCAATATTTGGGCTCTTATTTTATTAACAATTCTCTTTTTGAGTAATGGTAACCAATTTTAGGTTAAATTATAATGTAATTTTTGGCCTCATTAAGGTCCATCATCATTTGCCTCGCTTAGAGCGCACTGTACAGTCTGTCAAGAAAGTCATGAAAAGAATGTTTTGGGAACTACTGTTTTTGCTAAGACTGGCAACACTGAATAATAAATTGTTAAGCTGAGTACTTGAACTGTCACGTCGTATCTGTGTGGTTGATTTTTTATAATATTTCGGTGCTATTTCGAGTTTTTTTAATCGTGTAAGCGTTAAGATACAAAAAATTAATCGAAATATTTTTAAGAGCGGTGCGAGACAAATTATATTTAAAGTTTTTCAAGGGTGTATGGCCGAAATTAAAGGTGGGAGTGCTGGGACGAACAAAGACGATGTTTATGGTCGAACAGCAAAGTTAACCGGTACGTAAATATATTCTAAAGTTTAGCACACTAACGGAAATATAATGTTTTAACAATCTTCTGTTTTCAAGTACAATTTATCTATCTTTAACATTGTTTATGTCTTGCTAAGGTTATGAAATTTACCTACGATTTATTATACTACCACTTAACGGTTTTGATATTTTGGTGTTTTTTATTTAGGTATGATAAATGTATTTGTATATTTAACATAATTATCTTTATTAACTTCAGGTGTTTCCGAAAGTACAGTTCGGCGCATTGTGGACTAAGGCATGAAGAATGGAGATACATTTTCAACGCTTGGAAAACACAGGAAAGGCCGACCTACGAAACAAACTACGAGTCAGATGTTGGCCGGTTTCATTTTGAAGAAGTTTCAGGCAACATTTCTGGAGTCGAATACCTCGACTCTGATTATTTGGATTCGGATTAATAAAGATTTATTTCATAAACTTTTTATTTTTGCAATGAGCTCATATCTATCGATACTCAGCGCCATGCTGACGGCAATGCAGAGAGGCAAAACATCGTGATTTGCACTTTGTTACACAGCTGAAAGGACGAAAACAAGACATTCTTAAGAATATAAAACCAGATATTCAGAAGAATGTCTGTTTTGATCAACTCTTACGTGTAGGTACGTAGGATAAACATATAATTATCCTAATAAGCAAATAGAGGAGTATGGTTTCGTCGCAATGTTTATAAAACAAAATTCAGACTGGTAGAGAATGCCTAAGGCATTAACTCCGCCTTTGTACTTTTGTGTTGGATGAAGTTTTAATAAATAAATGAGAACTACTATAGCTATTATGTATCAGTTAAAATTAAACGTCACTTGAATGAAAATTAGTTTTAATAAAAATGTTGTTCGCCACTACGACAGAGTTAGTACTTTTATTTATAGGGAGCCACTACCAATGAAAATCAAAACTCGTTTGCAAGCATGTAATAAATAGATAGACGAGTGTCAGTTAGATCGGTAAAATAATGTACCTACACGGCAGTAAAGGGACCGCAAATCGGTATTTATTATTTTATAAATAAAAGTATCAATATCTTTTAGTCGAAATTTATTGGGATACCATGTTTAATGATGGTGGCGCCCTCCCTTCTTTTCATGACTTTCTTGACAGACTGTACATCTGGATCCAATAAAGGCTCAGGGTGCGCCGACGGCGATTCCAGTGGTTTAAATCATGCTGTGGAGTCGACGACTCCAGCTAAATGTCAGGCCGAGGTCTATCGGGGTCAGGTATAACGACTGTGTCTTCAGCCCCACGACCAGATTCTGGCTCAGTTTCCATCAGTGGTTCGGATAGATCCCACATCACCGATTCATCTTCTAAAAAGAAGACTAATAAACATAAGGCAACTATAGAAGGTACCTACGTTAAAATGTAACAGTTCTAAATTCGAATCTATCACCAATTTATTTGTAACGCCTCATTCACTATGGAATGTATGGCGGGTAGAATATTTGCCGCGTTCAAATTTGAATCTATGGCAAATTACCAGTATCAAGGCTATCACTTGGACTTGTACGGTAGGGATTAATAACACAGACTTTTAAAGTAGGTAACAAACCTTGTTGGTTATCGGCAGAACATGAGGAAGAATTTCGACGACGTCTTTTGTGTTGATCCCGTAATTTTTCCAACTTCTTCATGTACTAGTTAATATTTTCTTCATAATGACCTTTTAGGCATTGCAAAACACCGTTACTCAAAGTTCGAACTAAACAAAATAATCGTAGGTAGAAGCGCGTGCACTCGTTGCCTCGCACGGAAAAAGAATGAGTGTATTCATCGTTGTCATCGTCTAGCATAGGCGAATCGATACTTTAATCGATTATTCGAAAAAGGAATCGATTTGTTATTCTATATAAATAACTTTTAAAAGCGTGCGAGTGTTGCCTTTTAGGTCAAAGGACTACCTACCTGTCTATTTATATTGAAAATGAAACCATGAAATATTATTTTAGCAAAGAGTATAAATAATCACTACGTTCTATATTTTAGTTATTTTTATCAAAAACTTTGTACTTCACAATTTGTGATTCACAAACATGGAAGTTTGTAAAACTTCCATGTTTTGTTAAAGAAAATATACACTCTTTTAGCCTATTTATGTCAAATTGTCAGATTGCTGTTCAAATATTTAGAAAAGGTGGGTTTTTTATGAAATGCTGTGTGTGTATCCGATATATCGTAAAAATAGCTTTGCATACATTTTTGACATGAAACGTCACGTCATACGTCACGTTTGTCGCTTACGCCAAGAGAAACGGGCATAAGGTGATTTTACAGGCAAAATAATATCCTGCTGTACCATCGATTTAAAACATCAGATGCCCTCAAAACTGTATCTACGAAGTCGATAGACTATAATGTAAACGACATGAGGAGTGCTAGAGACGGCATAGGTCGGTGAGCGAAATGTCGATAGAGTACGTGCCGGTGAGTGAGGGGGAGCAGGATGAGCCCATCGAACTGCCAACCGAGGAGGACGGCTCACTGCTGCTAAGCACGGTCGCGGCGCAGTTCGCTGGCGCCAGCGGGCTCAAATACCGCGCCGCTGGGCGCCTCCGCGGCCTGCGGCTTGTGGATGAGCGCCTGTCGCCGCCGGCTGAGGGCTGGGGCGCGCACCGCTACTGGTGCGCCTTCCCGCGCGCTTCACCCGAGCCTGCGCCGCGCCCGCGATGCTCCGACCTCATCGTACTCGGCTTGCCATGGAAAACGGGTGAGGATGCGGTGCGTGATTACTTCGCTGCCTTTGGCGAGCTTCTCATGGTGCAGGTGAAACGTGACGCCAAAACCGGATTGTCCAAAGGATTCGGATTTATCAAATTCGCGGAATACGAGTCGCAGCTGCGTGCTCTAGGCCGGCGCCATATGATAGACGGGCGCTGGTGCGACGTGCGCATTCCCAACGGCAAAGACGGCGGCGCCAGTGCGCATCGTAAGGTGTTCGTAGGACGCTGTACCGAGAGCCTGACTGCAGAGGACCTGCGCGAGTACTTCGGGGCCTTCGGCCAAGTGACCGACGTGTTCGTGCCGCGCCCGTTTCGTGCGTTTAGTTTCGTGACGTTCCTGGAGCCTGAGGTGGCGCAGTCGCTGTGTGGGCAGGACCATATCATCAAGGGTGTGTCAGTGAACATCTCGACGGCGTCGCCAAAGCGCGAGCGCGGCGCGCGCGGCTCGCAGCTGCTGGGTTGGGGGTTAGTGGAGGGCGGCGGGCGTGTGTTCAACTGGGCAGGAGACGCGTGGCCGCCGCAGGCTGCGCCCGCGCCTCCTGCGCCGCCACTCGACAAAGCTTACCTCAAGTATGAGTGACATCGCTGTGTACATAACCTCTCCCTCGGACCTGGCTCATGCCTGCTATGCTCTTTGTTGATCACTGTCAAATTTTATATGAAATGTGTAAATAATATTATAATATAGTATGATGTTGTCCTGATGTTTCAATTACTAGTGATGCTTTTTGATTATATAATTATTTTTCCTTCCATTCACAAATAGAAACTTTAAAGTTGCCTTATCTGAATCTACTCATATGCATTTATTGTTGTATTTTATAAAAAGTTTTAATGTAATTCAGCTACTTGAATTCATTTAACCCTAAGCTCACCGCTTTCACTCTCTTTGTCTTCCTATTGTATCTCTAATTACAGTATCAGAAAGGTTAAAACTACTGCGTCATAGTTTTAGAGTAACTGAATTACATGTTGTTGCGAATATCAGCAGCAGCATCCGTGGACTATCAGCATTGTTTTTTATATCAGCACCTACATCAGCAACAATCAATGCTTATTTTTAATGCTGACATTTGTGTCATCACATGTTCCTTGAAGGCAGGATTAGCACAATCTAAACAGACTTTTAACCAATCATAGACAGTTATACAAAACATGCTGTCATTTGTTACCTCAGCCATTTGTTTTGTTAACATAAATTGGTTATAAACTAATGTTTTGTATAACAAGTAAGTAATAAACCGTACTCAAATTCACAATACCTCCTCCGACGAAAAGCACAATGTTTTTTTTTTCTTCTGAACAGATAAGAGCAGAATAAAAAAAAATTCAGTAACAACTATTAGCAGATGTCTTATAAGATTGGTACCACGGATATCGATGATTGGTACAGATCTAAGGCGTTTATGGTAAGACCGGGATGTCAGCTTGATAGCAAGTTCGTTGGGTGGTTCTCAAACCTTCTTAGGTATGCTTCAGAGGCATTGAGAAATTCCTCTTTTACTGTACGCATTTGCAGTTGCTCATGTATTTCGATGTTTTAAACAAATGTCCCCTACATTGCATACGGATCTCAATATTGCGTTTTGCATGCGCTGGATGATGGTTACATTGGACTACAGCTACAGCTTCCTCAAAGTTGTATGCACACGCAAGCTTCAAGATAACCTTTTAAATGAGTAGTTTATTATCTGTCGACAGCTATTTTCCCTATCAGCTAAGCAAGGCTTTTGAACCGAAAGTTGAGTTCCTATCTTTTTGTCTTAATGTGTTGATTCCTGGTGAGTTGACGATTTAGATGTAGGCCCAGATATCTTACAGTGTCTCTATGTGGGAGGAGAGCGTCATTGAGCTTCACTGGTGGGCACCTCTTCGTAGTGTGAAGATGACTTTGACGGATTTCGATGCAATGACTTTTATTCTCCAGGTTCCTAGCCACTTCGAGATTTTATCAAGTCCCTTTGGAGTGTCTGTGAGGCAACTGTAGGGTTGTCGCTACTTGCTTATATTGATAGGTAGGACTCAAACAATGCGAAGTAGCAATGCGGGAAATAGGTATTGATCTTTGCCAGCAGACCTTTGTGTCAGACACGATAGAATGCCTGTTGTATGTCCAGAAAGACAGAGCAATGTAAGTGTTTTTCTTGCAGAGATTTTCTGATTCTGTCACATACCCTGTAAATCGTAATAAAATATATACCTAATCGTAAAAAAAAGGTTTTTGTAAAACCTACTGGCAAAATAAAGATCAATTTTATTATCAATCTGTTCGACAGTGGAGGTTGAGTAGGTAGGTATAGGCATTATTCTACGAAGCAAGATCTTTTCGAACACTTTGGAGAGGACTGGAAGACAGTGTTGTTAGAAACACTAGCCTTTCTCGATAATTGGGTTAAAGCTTCTTTAGCAAACCCAGGTGCTTTCTTGCCCAGCAAACTTCTTATTGTTGCTTGTTGCCCAAAATTCCTTGACGGTTGCAGGACGCGGATGAGTAGGTACCTAATAGACAATTGATAAACATAATACACTTATTAAATACATTTCTAATTACATAGGTAAGTACAGTACAATTCACGAATGATGGCGGCCGTGAAGTTAGCCTTTGCGAACGTTCGCGCATACTACACTCGTCTCGCACGCGCACTTCGCCATTTGGTTCTTAAAACGCGTTACTGCGCAGCCTTCTGCGCAAACTTCACGGCCGCCATCATTCGTGAATTGTACTGTACGTATATATCCGTGGCTGGCGTGAATACATTGACATGTCGACTTAGGACTTATTATAGGTACGTTTTTAGGGTTCCGTAGCCAAATGGCAAAAAACGGAACCCTTATAGATTCGTCATGTCTGTCGGTCGGTCTGTCTGTCTGTCTGTCCGTCCGTATGTCACAGCCACTTTTTTCCGAAACTATAAAAGCTATACCTACTGATGAAACTTAGTGAGTAGGTAGATGTATTCCGTAAACCGCCTTAAGATTTTCACGCAAAAAAATAGAAAAAAGTCGTGTGGCACTCGGGGACTCCGCGGTAAAGCTATTGCATAGCATTTTTATCAACTAATGCAATTATAATTATTTATTTATTTTATTTAAGCAGTATTTTTTTTCCTTTGTTTTTTTTCTTTGATATTAATTGAAGTTACACTTTCACACATTGAATTTAATTAATAATTTATCTAATCAACACTCAATTTTACATATTTCTCTTAATATAAAGTTTTCACAGATTACATTGAATGGCAAACTGCATAAGAGATAACGTTGTCGACTGTACTAGTATGAACTGTGACACAGCCGACAGCGACCTCCTTCCTATTTATTATAATTTATACAATTTTAATTAATTAAGTGCAATTTAATACAATTTGATTTAATGAAATATCAAATTAAAAAGAAAAATACTGAACAATAACAATAATAATTTGTAAACTACTTACCGACAGCAATTTTTTTTTTTACCCTTGTACAAGTCGTGAGTTTGGTGTAGTGTGTAGTGTGACGTGTTCATCAGGGTATAAATGTTATTATGAATTTCTACCATTTAATATCTCTTCTGTTTCGGAATAGTTAATTCGATAGAGAAAAGATGTTATGTTCACGGTTTGCTTTATTATTTAAGTGGTTACCTATAACATAATACTGTTGTCCTGCAAGAGTCGTTCTATGTGGCGGTGCTGAGTAAACTCTAAATTTATTACGCTTTAGGATCGGTTTAAATACTGCACTTTTGTGCTTCCGGAGTATGGTCGACAATAAAAAGCTGTCTGACCGTCAGTACAGGACATTCACTATACAACGATTCAGTGCTGTATCTACGGGGTCAACCAAGCATGACCTTCAGGACAGCCCTTTGTGCGTGCTTCAGAGGAAGCAAGGCCGTCTTACCGATCCCACCCCACACAACAACACAGTACTGCAATATGCTTTGAGCAAGGGCGAAGTAGACGCACAATAATGTTTCCCTATCAGCAAATTTCCTGAGCTTTCTGAAAGTCGGCATTAATTTTCTAGTGCGGGTAGTCAATTGGTCTAAATCTGCTGACCATTTAAGTGAATTGTCTATTATTAGACCCAGATACCTAATATTGGTAGTGCGAGTTAGTATCGGACAACTACAATTTTCTAACTGGTCACAAGTATGTGCAACTATTGTGAAATCCGATGGAGGTTGGGTGTTAGCGCGGTGAGAAAAAGGTCATATACTTGGTCTTTTCGACATTTAGCGTTAGTAGATTGTCATTGAGCCAAGTCATTATATCATGAAGAGCTCGCTCTGCATAGCAACGAGTGTCTTTCCAGTCTCTTCCATGCAAAATCAACGCAGTGTCATTAGCATACGTAACAATGCTGCAGTTGGGTAACTTCATAAAATACAAGGTGTTTATGTACAGCAGGAAGAGAGTGGGTCCGAGAACGCTGCCCTGAGGCACGCCAAAGCAGGGAGTAACTTCTGAACTCGTGCAATCACCTATCCTAACATATTGAGTTCTGTTAGAGAGGTAGGAGCGAAAAATTTCCAGTGCGAGTCCGCGAATGCCAACCGATTCCATTTTTAACCGACTTCTAAAAAAGGAGGAGGTTCTCAATTCGGATGTTTGTATTTTTTTATTTATTTTTTATGTATGTTCGCGCATAACTTCGTCACTTGCCAACCGATTTGAAAAATTCTTCTTTTGTTGGAAAGTGTATACTTCCCAAATGGTCCCATAGTCCCCAAGTCGGGATCTGATGATGGAATCTTGGCGAAATCGAGGGAACTCTTCAAATATTATAGGCAACTATATAGTTCTTTTGGTATTTTTATCAAAGACTTAAGCATTTATAGTCAAAACATGAAATTTGATGAAGTGGAACTGGTGAAGAAGATCAGAAATGGCCATCGGAAGTTCATACTCACACAGATCTCCCAATGAACATAGTTAAAGAACATAGAACAAATAAATGAATAGTTCTGAATAGGTATGTTGAAAATGGTATCATCGATGGGACTTGATGATGATGATGGAGCCGGAAGATAGGCACCGGAACTCCGTAATTAATCAATGTATCCTAGCCGTGTTTGGGCTTACTAGAATTGTCATGAGATGCATTTTGGCTATAAGATACTATCGAACTGATCTGATGATGATGATGGAGCCGGAAGGTAGACACGGGAACATCATAATAAAACAATGTATCCTAGCAGGGTTTGAGTTAATTGGAATTGTCATGAGAAAAAGGTACTCTGGCTGTAAGTGTGAATTAAAAAACTTTTTACAAAAACAAAAAAAAAACAATTTCGGAAGTCGGTGTTAAAAAACGAAGAGGCAAAACTATTACAGAAACACCGACTTCCGAAATTAAAGTTATTTTGATAGTTTTAGTGTTTTTTTTTTTAGTAAGTCGGTTATTTTTTCTTTTTTGAGAGCAATATTGGAACAGAAACAGTATCGAAAGCCTTAGGCAAATCGAGGAAAATACCTATGACTTTCTCTTTGTTGTCTAAGTTACGAGCTACAATCTCTGAAAGCAATAAAGCAGCATCCTCTGTTGACTTACCTTTCACAAAACCAAATTGATTTTCTGCAATAAATTTTTCTAATGAAAAAATTTCGTTAGTCTGTTGTTTAACAGTTTCTCCAGAATTTTAGAAATTGCTGTTAGTACAGATATTGGTCTGCAGTTTCCTACACTGCTTTTGTTGCCACTCGGATGGACCAAAGCTCTCTTTAAAATATCTGGGAAAACCCCAGTACTTAAGCACAGATTACACATGTGTAAGTGGAGGAATTAGACTCGTCTTTGCACTTTTTACAACTGGTGTTGGTATGTGGTCAATCCCAGTAGCAGATTCAGTTTTTAAATCCACAATAATGGATTCTATATCCTCACAGTCCGTCTGGAACAGTACCATGGAATCTCTAGGTGAGTTTGACAGATCGCCTATAATTGAGGTGCGTGATCGTATTCCAGTAATATCCTGCTTTTGCAATATATCATTAGCTAGTTTTTCTCCTATTCCAGCAAAGTAGTTATTTACTGTGTTTAAAGACTCAATAGGATCTGGAGTAAGAGTTAGTAATTCACGGGGAGAGGGTGAAGTTTGGAATTCAGTTTTTTCATAATTCGTTTTTAGTTTTTTCAAGAGGTTGTTGCAAAAGTTACGGTATCTCGTATAAGTGACTTGCATTATTGCATTGTTTCTATTTAGGTTTGCTTTCTTGTGCAACCTGTCTCTATGCCTGATGCACCGTAATAAGCCTGGTGTCAACCATGGCTTGATTGTTCTCTGACGATGAGGTATAGTTATAGGTGTTGAGTGTGTAAGGATAGTCGATGAAACCAAGTCTACGAGAATGTTGTCGCATACATTGACTGGCAGAAAAAACTGCACTGAAATGTCGTCTGGTGTCGGCCAGTGCTGGGACCAAAGAGGAATAGTCAATCTTTAGAAAAGAAGATTTGACAGTGTTCCTTTTTATTTTACAATCAAGATTAAAAACCAGTGGTGCGTGATCAGTAATGAATGAGTCTAGTAGCTGAAAGTTTATCAAATTTAAGCATCACGTGATCAAGACAGCTAGTATTACGAGTAGGGAGAACATGGGCAGGAAGAAATCCGTGATAGGCCGTCTGATCTAGATAAGTACTACAGTTAGGGTCTTTACTACTTGGGGATTTATTAATATTATGTCTCCTGTGTCAATTACTGACTTAACTGCCTTCAGTAATGCAAAACACTGATCGAGGCAATCACAGAATCTACTTATATTGCGACATGAGGGCGGCCTGTACATAGCCACAATAGCATACTCATTTTCAAACTGCAAAACAAGGCAGTTGGCGTCTAGCACATGCAGTTTTATTATTTTATGGCTAATCTTCGATTTGACGTTAATTAAAACGCCATCATTCTGATTTATGAAGTCAGAAGAATACGATGTGTAGCCAGAAATATCAGGCACTGACGGGGACTTACTTAACCAGCACTCGCTTAGTATGATGATGTCACACTGTATACTGATTCTTTCAAGCAGAACTATAAGGCTATCAAAGTTACAAGTAATGCTACGAATGTTGGTGTGCATTACAGTTAAAGCTGTTTGGGATAAATCAATATGATTTATCAAGCTTTCGGGGGAGCAAATCTAAGAAACTGATACTTGAAGTGAATCAATGTCATTCAATATGTTGCCCATGGCTATCACTATTACGTATATGATTTATGTGCAAGTGTAGTAGATAATTGTTTGTAACATGTGTTACAATATATACTTCAAACAATATTCCAGTACGATACAATAGTATCGTACTAGAATGTATATCCTGTAAGTATTTTGCGGGAACAGTTTTGTGATTTTGTAAGCAGTGATAGTGTGTTATGTTTAGTGTTATAGATTGATAGAGTTAGCGCTTGGGGTACTTGAGATACAAAATGGGTGAAATTTATAAATTTGTGAAATATGATATGGCAATATGTGTACTTTGAACAAAAATTAATTAATAGCATGCAGCAGATAAGAAAAATATACAAACGCAAAAGATAAAGGCATACAAAGTTTCCTAGTCAGAGGTTAGACTGAGATCGCAGTTTGTCCAAATCACTGTCAGTATCGATATCGGTATACGATGCGATGCGGTGTCCACTGTCTGGCGGAGGAAAATCTTCCCATGAGTAGTCCAGCAAAACTGGTAGCTATTCTGCTTATAAAACTCCCTAGCCAGGTAAAACAGTCTTCTTGCCTTTTGGGTAAGACATTCAGTGAGATAATATATGGATTGAGGGCGACCGTCGAGTTCCAAATGAGATGTATTTAATTTGTTGCTCTTATTTGCCTGATTATGTTTTTTCACGGAAGTTAAAGTTAAAGTCCGTTCTTTTAATACTACCTACTGATGAAAAGTCCACTATGATTGGTCTACTTCCACCTTTGTCAGCATTTAAGCGAAAGACATCTCTAATGTGAGCTTTATTAACAGCTACTTTGGTTGCCAGTCCTACCCTTGACACAATCTTCAGTAAATGCTCCTTTGTTTCCCTTTTTTGGACAGCAATATTCCAAATCTCAATGCTGGTTTGCTTTTGAGACCTCTCAAGGCTTTCCACTTTCAGGTCAAGTGTTTATATGTAGGCTAAATGTGTACGTCTCTCAGTTTCGATGAAAATAAGTTGATCTTTCATTTCCTCATAATGTTTTTCCATGAATTTTATAGATTTTTGTTTCTGGATCCCATTAATACTTTCCTGTATGGAGTTCTGTTGTAATTTAAGTTTCAAGGGTTTTCTTGGTGTCTGATAAGGTTACAGTCAGTTCGTGGTCAAAAGAACGCTTACGAGGCCGATTTCTGGCGTGAACCTTTTTTTTTTTCATTTCAAAATTATGCATTGACATCCCCCGCCCTTGGGCGGAGCGGGAGATAGTGAAAGTCAAAGTCAAAGTACTTTATTTGCCAGAAACATGGTAATGAGGGTGTTGAATTTAGTACATAAGTTCTACATGTTTCACCAATGATTGGTATACAAATATTAGTTAATATAATAAAATTATCATTTAAAATTATTAAACATTATTTAAACATCATTAAATTATTAAACATTATGTAAACATCCTACAACATTAAAAAAAGACCACAATTAAATAAAATATTATTTTCCATTTTTAACATGTCTCAATTCGATAAAATATATTATGTCACTTATATTTTCTTTCTACGTCATTCTTGTCATTAAAAAAATCGCTTAAGTTATAATAGCATTTGTCCAACAGCCATTCGCGTAATCTCATTTTAAATTATCTTATTATTTGCAGTTCTCTGATAGATTTTGGTAATTTATTAAAGACCCCTATTGCCATCATGCTACAGTTTTTCTGATACAAAGAACTTTTACAGCAAGTGCTTCTAAGTATCGTCGGATCCCTGCTAGGGTACAATTTTCTTTTTCCAAAAGTTTCGAATAATTCTGCATGTTCTTTTACAAATACACCAATTTGCATTATATAAAGACTAGTGATGGTCAGCAAGCCAAGCCTTTTAAAAAGTGGACGACACGATTCTAAAGGGCCTACACCACAAATTGCCCTTACACACTTTTTCTGAACAAGAAACGCTTTATTTATATTTGTTGAATTTCCCCAAATCAAAAGACCATATCTGAGAACGGAGGCAACATATCCGTGATATGCTGTCAGTGCTGCTTTTTCGCTAGCAATTCGCCTTAGTTTCCTTAATGCAAATACAAATCTATTAATTTTATTACATACAAGATCTATGTGACTTTTCCAGTTACAGTGCTGATCAATCAATAAGCCAAGGAATTTATATTGATCTGTCAGCTCAATAGGCTGTCCATCCGCTTTGACGTCACATACCATTTCTTTTGAGTTATACAACCTAAAAGTCATGTATTTGGTTTTTGATATATTGGCACACAGTTTATTGTTGTTAAGCCACTCCAGGACAGAATTTGCGGCAGTATTTAGCAAATCATTATGAGTGCTGGTTGTGGCTTTTTCTTCGTGTGTAACAATCACTGAAACATCATCCGCAAAAAGAATGCATTGATGATTTATTGCGGAAGGTAAGTCATTTATGTACAGTAAAAATAAAAGTGGACCCAATATACTGCCTTGGGGCACGCAAGAGCTATTAGTTTTATATGTTGAATTGTAAGTTTTTAAATAATTCATGTCATCTATGGAGTTTATCTCAACACATTGAGTCCGATTAATCAAATAGCTATTTAGCCAATTTAAAGCTGGTCCCCGAATACCTGATTTTTCACACTTATTAAGAAGGCGATTGTGGTCCACGAAGTCAAATGCTTTTGACATGTCAAAGAAAATTACTGATACCGGTATGCGTTTGACAATTTTTGCCAAAACTTTACTCACTAGTCCATAGGCTGACAGCGTTGTCGATTTACTTTTCTGAAATCCGAATTGTTCTACCCGAATTATTTTAAACTTATTAAAGTAGTCGTTTCTGCATCACTTTCTCAAAAATTTTGGAAAAAAATGATATCAGCGTAATGAGTCGATAGTTGTCTAATAGTAGTTTATCATTTTTTTTATGCAGAGGGCGGATAATGGCCTTTTACACCATCTGCTCGATAATGTCGTTTTACACGTCATACAAACCTCACTTAAAGCAAGTCATTATATGCCTAGGGAGATAATGCAGTATGGCCGATCCCTAGCGAATAATGAGATTTGAATTTGGAGCATCAAGAATCGTCAACATTGTGAATTAAAATGTAGGCGCATCGAACAAGTTGACTCGAAATTCAAACCAAAGAGTATGTAATCACTATGATTCAAACTGGCCACTAACAAAAAAAAGAAAATAGAATAAAACGTGCGTACTGACGACACGGGAGCATTATAGAAAATTGAAACTATAGAATCTTGGAGTAGTGAATTTTGTTTGTTTGATGAACTTGTAAATATTATACTTATATTTCTCTAATATATGATTTGGTCGACCAAATTGTCTTTTGATTATCTCACAGATGGTGTAAAAAGTAGAGTATGCAACACGGGGATAAAGCTGTCTTTGTCTTGGGCGGCTTAAATTCCTCACTTCACTCAGGTTTCTTTATTAACTCCCTCGCAATGCTCGGGAGTTAATTTTATAAATCCCTCACTATCGTTCGGGATTAAGATCAGCAACCTTCGTTTCGTTCGGAATTCAACATGCCGCCCGCGACTTAAAGACACTGCTTTATCGCCTAGTCACATAAACTACTATTTTGAGAAGATCCGGTGTCAGACTCTTACTGACTAAAAGACCCACCTCGTTCCTTCTAGCCTTCATACCGGGGCTCGAGCGCCCTTTCCGATAACCCTGGCCCCAGTAGGCTTCGACCCGGCTGGGTCCCTGCTGTTGCTGACAACTCCTTGAGGCGCGCGGGAACAGTGCGCGACTTGGGCTTGGTCCGGACAGTTACCGGACGGCCGGACAGCGAGCTACCCATTTATTTAAAAAACTTCATGCAACACAAAGGTACAAAGGCGGACTTAATGCCTTAGGCATTCTCTACCAGTCAACCTAGGGTGGTGAAGAGAAAACATGGCAGGTGCATAAAAAAAAAAAAGAATATTTTGACAAGAAAACAAGTGTACAAATATTTATATAATAAACATACTTAAATATTCAATATAATATAAACCTACATACATACAAATATATATAATTTATATAAGGTAACGAAAGGATTTTTGAGACTACTCCGCTATTTCTGTTGAAAATGAAGCCGCAACTTCCGCTTAAATGCATACCGACTGGTGGCCGTCCTGATGTCAAGAGGAAGCGCATTCCACAGAAGAATAGACTGTATATGAAAGGAAGAATGGACAAAATCAGAAGAATGAGAAGGACAAAGCAGAAGAAGGTTATTGGAAGAACGCAGATTCTTGGCATGGGAAGAACATAGAAATTGAAAGTTTGATATAAGATAAGAAGGAGGGCTGGGAGAATTCAGCAGAGAGAAAAGTGTAGTCAATGCGCGCAAACTTCTTCTCTGGCGTATAGGCATCCATTTAAGTTCAGTTCTGTAACTTGAAATATGGTCATATTTCCTCAAATTAAATATAAACCGGATGCAGTTGTTGAGGAGTCTGTAAAGCTTGTCTAGCAACACCGTATTCAGGTCAAAGTAGCACACGTCACCATAGTCGATTATAGGGAAAATTAAAGTCTGCACAAGCATTGTCTTTGTCTTCGCAGGCAGAAAGTTCCTCAGACGATACAGATACCGCAAAGTCCCGTTGACTCTTTGGCAGACACTTGAAACTTGACTTTGCCAGCCAAGCGTCGAGTCAAGATGCAAACCGAGATCCTTTACGCTAGGATTGATGGGGATGACGGCACCGTTAAAAACAATTGGAGGAAGAGAGTTAACCACCACTCTACCCATCATGCGCGGGCTACCAATAATAATAGCCTGACACTTTGCGGGGTTTACGGACACCCCAAAGCTATCAGACCAACCCTTGATAGCTTCCAAATCTCGGTTTACATCCTCTATAGCGTCTGACAAACTCTCCACCCGCGCAGCCGCATATAATTGTAGATCATCGGCATTGCTCACTGTCCGCAGGCCCGCGTCTACGTTGGCCGGAAATCGGGATCAGAATCCCGGCGACGGCGGCGGCAATAACGCCGTTGCCTGATGCGTTTGGCCTCCTCCTTTGCGAGCATTACTGCTTCGCAGAAGTCGGCGACCGCCTGCCACTCCTCCTCGCTCCGGACCATGGCCTCAACCAAGGCCCGGCGCGAGAGGTCTCCGCTGCCGATCGCCCCTACGAGGGCACGGCGATGCTCCGCCCAAGGAGGGCACACCTCGACTGTGTGCTCCACCGTGTCCTCCGGGCGTTCCGCACAGTGGCGACACCCGGGCGTCACTTCCGCATGAATCGAGTGCAGGAAACTCCCGAACGAACCATGTCCGATGAGCACCTGCGTCATGCGGAAGGTAAGGACGCCGTGAGGTCTTTCCAGCCACGCCTCAAAGAGGGGACTTACCGCCATACGATGACCCGTAAGGCTACTGCTCAGGATATGGAGTTGAAACTTAGAACGGCCCTCCAAGGACTTCAGGAATCGAAAGACCACTGTGAACAATTATTACTGGAGAGGGAGGAAAGTGAAAATGAAATTAAAAACATTATCTTAAAAAACACAAGCCTAAAACGGGAACTCGTGGACATTAGTCAGCAGTACCAAGATAACGAACGCGACAAACTGCGGGTGATCACGGATGGTTTTCAGGATTGTAGTAACCTATATGAGGAGGCTTTAGGTAAAGTTAGGGATCTCCAGGATGAACTAAATTATGCCAACAGTGTTCAAACCCGAAGGTCGACTTGGAGAGGGTAGCGAAAATCAAACACTGGACTGGTAACTAATCGCGTATATTGAAACGTAGTACCGAACCGAATCACAATTTCACAATGTTATACTGCTCTCGACAAACAAAAATTCTTCTTCTAACTTAGGCTACGGGCGGTAACGAAACCATAGCGACTTCTAATTCGACGCCAACGCCATCTATCGAATTCGTGGGTACTAATTTCCCAGTATTGAATTAACGGTGAACGCTATGATTCCGTTACCTTTTTACTAACGTAAACATACCGCCCACCAAGGACATTATTGCCAAATGTCCTTAAATACCGCCCACCGTGCTTCGCACGGGAAAAATACTTTTAAATTCTCTCAACCTTAGTAGGTATCCGTGGTGTGGGGTAATTACAAAAATTTCTTAAAAACTTATTTGCTAAATATTACACATTATTATATTGGTTTTGAATCTGCTATAGGCAATATACAAAGTTTAGACGTAGGTCTTTTTATAACAGATGATTGTGTTCGTATGGTTACGACACGAGTGAGACCGTCAGAACCAGGATGTTTGTGTTCGATCTTACCTAGCAACCACTTGCCAGGAGGCATATCATCCTCTTTAACCAACACTACTTCACCTACAGATGATTCCGGAATTTTGTAATACCATTTATTTCGTTGTAAAAATTGGTGAAGGTAGTCGTGCGACCAACGGCGCCAGAAATCCTGCATCATTCTCTGATGAAGTTGCCATCGCCTAAACTATTAATATTTTCGTTTTCATAATTTAAGTCGGGTGGTAAAACTAGTGGCTCCCCTACCAAAAAATGCCCAGGAGTTAGTATGGTTAACTTATCTTGATCTTCCACATACGATAGAGGTCTCGAATTGAGACATGCCTCGATTTGAGCCAAAACTGTGATCATCTCTTCAAAGGTAAGAGTCGAATTACCTATAACCCTCTTAAGATGATGCTTCGCCGACTTAATCCCTGCTTCCCACAGACCGCCGAAATTTGGCGAGTGAGGAGGGATGAAGTGCCACTCCGTACCATTATTCCCTAATTCCTCTGCTAACTCAGGGTTACAGGCTGACCTTTGATCATTAAATAAATATAATAATTCGCGAGCTGCCCCTACGAAATTAGTCCTATTGTCGCTATATAATTCCGCACATCGACCACGTCTTGAGATAAAGCGTTTAAAAGCAGCCAAAAAACCCCTAGTGCTTAAATCGCTAACTGCCTCCAAATGCACAGCCCTAGTGGCCATACATATAAATAGTACAATATAACCCTTATAGGACTTATTGCCCCGACCCTTAGACACTCGAATATTTATCGGGCCCGCGTAAGCCTTTACGCCTATTATCCAATACTTGGCGTAAAGGCTTTAGCACGGAAGTATGTGAGAAACTGTGTGAGGTGCATACGATATACAGCTAGGGTAAGGACTCAACTGATGGGGCAGTTGCCTTCCGCTCGCGTGACACCGAACAAACCATTTTTGTGCAGCGGAGTAGATTACGCGGGCCCGATAAATATTCGAGTGTCTAAGGGTCGGGGCAATAAGTCCTATAAGGGTTATATTGTACTATTTATATGTATGGCCACTAGGGCTGTGCATTTGGAGGCAGTTAGCGATTTAAGCACTAGGGGTTTTTTGGCTGCTTTTAAACGCTTTATCTCAAGACGTGGTCGATGTGCGGAATTATATAGCGACAATAGGACTAATTTCGTAGGGGCAGCTCGCGAATCATTATATTTATTTAATGATCAAAGGTCAGCCTGTAACCCTGAGTTAGCAGAGGAATTAGGGAATAATGGTACGGAGTGGCACTTCATCCCTCCTCACTCGCCAAATTTCGGCGGTCTGTGGGAAGCAGGGATTAAGTCGGCGAAGCATCATCTTAAGAGGGTTATAGGTAATTCGACTCTTACCTTTGAAGAGATGATCACAGTTTTGGCTCAAATCGAGGCATGTCTCAATTCGAGACCTCTATCGTATGTGGAAGATCAAGATAAGTTAACCATACTAACTCCTGGGCATTTTTTTGGTAGGGGAGCCACTAGTTTTACCACCCGACTTAAATTATGAAAACGAAAATATTAATAGTTTAGGCGATGGCAACTTCATCAGAGAATGATGCAGGATTTCTGGCGCCGTTGGTCGCACGACTACCTTCACCAATTTTTACAACGAAATAAATGGTATTACAAAATTCCGGAATCATCTGTAGGTGAAGTAGTGTTGGTTAAAGAGGATGATATGCCTCCTGGCAAGTGGTTGCTAGGTAAGATCGAACACAAACATCCTGGTTCTGACGGTCTCACTCGTGTCGTAACCATACGAACACAATCATCTGTTATAAAAAGACCTACGTCTAAACTTTGTATATTGCCTATAGCAGATTCAAAACCAATATAATAATGTGTAATATTTAGCAAATAAGTTTTTAAGAAATTTTTGTAATTACCCCACACCACGGATACCTACTAAGGTTGAGAGAATTTAAAAGTATTTTTCCCGTGCGAAGCACGGTGGGCGGTATTTAAGGACATTTGGCAATAATGTCCTTGGTGGGCGGTATGTTTACGTTAGTAAAAAGGTAACGGAATCATAGCGTTCACCGTTAATTCAATACTGGGAAATTAGTACCCACGAATTCGATAGATGGCGTTGGCGTCGAATTAGAAGTCGCTATGGTTTCGTTACCGCCCGTAGCCTAAGTTAGAAGAAGAATTTTTGTTTGTCGAGAGCAGTATAACATTGTGAAATTGTGATTCGGTTCGGTACTACGTTTCAATATACGCGATTAGTTACCAGTCCAGTGTTTGATTTTCGCTACCCTCTCCAAGTCGACCTTCGGGTTTGAACACTGTTGGCATAATTTAGTTCATCCTGGAGATCCCTAACTTTACCTAAAGCCTCCTCATATAGGTTACTACAATTCTGAAAACCATCCGTGATCACCCGCAGTTTGTCGCGTTCGTTATCTTGGTACTGCTGACTAATGTCCACGAGTTCCCGTTTTAGGCTTGTGTTTTTTAAGATAATGTTTTTAATTTCATTTTCACTTTCCTCCCTCTCCAGTAATAATTGTTCACAGTGGTCTTTCGATTCCTGAAGTCCTTGGAGGGCCGTTCTAAGTTTCAACTCCATATCCTGAGCAGTAGCCTTACGGGTCATCGTATGGCGGTAAGTCCCCTCTTTGAGGCGTGGCTGGAAAGACCTCACGGCGTCCTTACCTTCCGCATGACGTGACGCAGGTGCTCATCGGACATGGTTCGTTCGGGAGTTTCCTGCACTCGATTCATGCGGAAGTGACGCCCGGGTGTCGCCACTGTGCGGAACGCCCGGAGGACACGGTGGAGCACACAGTCGAGGTGTGCCCTCCTTGGGCGGAGCATCGCCGTGCCCTCGTAGGGGCGATCGGCAGCGGAGACCTCTCGCGCCGGGCCTTGGTTGAGGCCATGGTCCGGAGCGAGGAGGAGTGGCAGGCGGTCGCCGACTTCTGCGAAGCAGTAATGCTCGCAAAGGAGGAGGCCAAACGCATCAGGCAACGGCGTTATTGCCGCCGCCGTCGCCGGGATTCTGATCCCGATTTCCGGCCAACGTAGACGCGGGCCTGCGGACAGTGAGCAATGCCGATGATCTACAATTATATGCGGCTGCGCGGGTGGAGAGTTTGTCAGACGCTATAGAGGATGTAAACCGAGATTTGGAAGCTATCAAGGGTTGGTCTGATAGCTTTGGGGTGTCCGTAAACCCCGCAAAGTGTCAGGCTATTATTATTGGTAGCCCGCGCATGATGGGTAGAGTGGTGGTTAACTCTCTTCCTCCAATTGTTTTTAACGGTGCCGTCATCCCCATCAATCCTAGCGTAAAGGATCTCGGTTTGCATCTTGACTCGACGCTTGGCTGGCAAAGTCAAGTTTCAAGTGTCTGCCAAAGAGTCAACGGGACTTTGCGGTATCTGTATCGTCTGAGGAACTTTCTGCCTGCGAAGACAAAGACAATGCTTGTGCAGACTTTAATTTTCCCTATAATCGACTATGGTGACGTGTGCTACTTTGACCTGAATACGGTGTTGCTAGACAAGCTTTACAGACTCCTCAACAACTGCATCCGGTTTATATTTAATTTGAGGAAATATGACCATATAACTCAGGGTTACAGGCTGACCTTTGATCATTAAATAAATATAATAATTCGCGAGCTGCCCCTACGAAATTAGTCCTATTGTCGCTATATAATTCCGCACATCGACCACGTCTTGAGATAAAGCGTTTAAAAGCAGCCAAAAAACCCCTAGTGCTTAAATCGCTAACTGCCTCCAAATGCACAGCCCTAGTGGCCATACATATAAATAGTACAATATAACCCTTATAGGACTTATTGCCCCGACCCTTAGACACTCGAATATTTATCGGGCCCGCGTAATCTACTCCGCTGCACAAAAATGGTTTGTTCGGTGTCACGCGAGCGGAAGGCAACTGCCCCATCAGTTGAGTCCTTACCCTAGCTGTATATCGTATGCACCTCACACAGTTTCTCACATACTTCCGTGCTAAAGCCTTTACGCCTATTATCCAATACTTGGCGCGTAAGTATGTAACCATTAATTGCGGGCCACCGTGCATCGTTTTCTCGTGTGCATCCACTATCAAAAGATTTGTTAAAAACGATTGCTTTGGTATGAGTATAGGATGCACTCTGTCATAGGACAATTGTGACATTTCAAGCCTTCCTCCAACTCGAATTATTCCTTTAGAATCTAGAAACAGGTTTAATGAATCTAATTTTGCATTTCTTTTGCCTATTTTATGGTTTTTTAATTCCTCCAATTCATTGGTAAACCCATCCTCTTGACACCTCTTTACACACATTTCTGTTGCTCCTGCAAGTTCCAGTTTAGATAACTGTCGTGACCTGACACCAACACCTATTGCTTTATTTTTTCTTAAATTTAGAAACCTTCGGCAAAAAGCCATAACTCGAATTAACCTGGATAACGATGAAAAATTGTTCCAAAACGAAACTTCTATAGCGCTTACATGTACTTTAACTTCTTCTAAACGGGTAATAAGATGCATGGTTTGGCCTTTTATACTCTACTACCGATTGGCTTAAAAACTCTGGTCCATTGAACCATATCGCAGTATTACCGAGTTCTCCTGGAGCTATGCCGCGAGAGGCGCAATCCGCTGGATTTTGTTTGGACGGAACGTATGACCAATATTTTGTATCCAATGTGTTTAAGATTTCTGCAACACGATTGGCCACAAACGTTTTCCAACAGCTTGGATGGCGGTTAAGCCATGCGAGTACAACTTCAGAGTCCGTCCAAGCGTGTACATCTGATATGTTAATATCAAGAGTTTTAGCAACGTCAACCATCAACTTAGACAATAGAACAGCTCCACATAGTTCTAACCTAGGTATTGACACCTGTTTGATGGGAGAGACCTTGACATATACTACTGCAGCGAAGGCCATTTTCGAGGCGTCCGAAAAGCCGTGTAGCTCCGTCTTTACATTACTGGATTTAGTGTTAAGCCAGCGTGGGATTCTAACATTAATTAAAGAAGATAAATCTTTACGGTAAGTAATCCATTCCTTTAATAAATTACTGGGTACTTCTTCGTCCCAACTTATACCTGCCAACCATAGCTTTTGTATTAATATTTTGGATAAAACGATGCTAGGTGACAACCAACCTAATGGGTCGAAAAGCCTAGAAATATCCGATATGATTTTTCTTTTAGTTACAGGTTCCATAGGGAGAGGCAGTTCTACGGAATACTGAAAAGCATCAGCGCGAGGATCCCAGGTAAGTCCGAGTATTTTTGTAATATTATCTATTTTTATGTTTACTTCCTCAGTCTTATCCCTTTTGCTTTCTCTTATTTTATGTAATAATTCTTCGCTGTTACTTATCTATTTCTGCAACTGAAATCCCCCCTTAGCTAGAATATTCTTTATCTCTGTGTGAATATTATATGCTTCCTCTACAGTTTCTGCCCCTGTCATTAAATCATCCACGTAGAAATCATTAAGAATGATTTTCGCGGCTAATGGATGATCCTTCCCTTCATCATACGCAACCTGATGCAAAGAACGCACTGCTAGAAATGGTGCCGATGAAGTACCAAAAGTAACCGTCACTAGCTCAAATTCTTCAATTTCTTTTTCAGGGCTATCTCTCCAAAGAATCCTCTGAAACATCGTATCGTCTCTATTAACAAGAACCTGCCTGTACATTTTGATTATGTCAGCACCTACACAAATTGGGTGTGTTCTCCAACGCATAATCGTATGTCGTAATTCTGTTTTCAGTGTTGGACCAACCATCAAGTCATCGTTTAACGATACCCCATTCACACCCTTGCAGGAGGCGTCAAATACCACTCTCACCTTAGTTGTAGACTTATCTTCCCGGATTACTGCATGATGAGGTAAGTACAATCCTTTATTCTTTTCTTTTGGTAATACTTTTACCATGTGGTTAAGTGTCAAGTACTCCTGCATCACAGCAGTGTAATCTGCCTTTAATTTGGGATTCTTTGAAAGTTTGAATTCTAAGCTCTTTAACCTTTTTTCTGCTATAAACCTAGATTCACCGTCTTTACAACTTCGGTTACTGTCTCGGAACGGCAATCTTACGATATAACGTCCGGTTTCGTCTCGTTTTGTGGTATTTGTAAAGATATTCTCACATTCCGCTTCTTCTTCACTAAGTATTTTTTCAGTTCCCGATGGCTCCGCTTCTAACTCCCAGAACTTACGCAAGAAGTCATCAGCCTGAACGTTGGAATGCATGACAGTAATACAAGGATATGAATTGATATCAGACGAACTTTCTGTACCAACAACACCCGAAAGAATCCATCCGAATTCTGTTTGTTGTGCGACGAGCGATCCACTGCTACTCTTTTTGATTCTATCTTGAATGATTTGACTGAATATCTCAGCACCTAACAAAATGTCAATTTTGTTTGGCCTGTGATATTCAGGATCAGCCAAATCATCTTCACACAACCTTACCCATTCTACTCTGGTTGCTGTTGCAACCGGGAGAAGGGATGTGATGGACTTCAAAACGTATGCGTTTACTTCAACGTTGTAATCTGAATTCGCTCGAGAACGTATATCAACGACTACAGAAGAATTAGACATAATTGTTTTATTTCCGCCTACACTGGTTACACGGTGTTTTGTTAAAGTTTTCTTTAACCCCAAATATTGAGCCATTGACTCAGTAATAAAAGATCCTTGAGATCCTTGATCCACTAATGCACGAACTACACGATATGTCCCATCCTTTGACTTGGCTTTTACTAAAGCCGTAGGTATTAAAACCGTATCCTTACATTCTCCCGTCGAAAGGCATGAAACTATTGGCTTAGTAGATCCCTCCGCTTGTACAGCGGTTTTTTGAGTTACCTCCCTTGAGGTACTATTCCTAGTAGCGGCTGGCGCTACTTCCGTCTGAATAGAGCCTGCACCTTCACCAACAGACCCTGAACCACCACTAGGGTGTAGTAAAGTATGGTGGCGTCTCTTACATAAATGGCATTTGAGGGTGTTTCTACAAAATCTGGCAGAGTGGTTATTACCTAAACAAATGAAACACAGCCTATTTTTCTGTGCAAAATCACGTCGAGTGTCATAATTCTCTTTGGCAAAACCTTTACAAGAAGTAACCTTGTGAGCGGCAGAACAAAAAAGGCAAGATAACTCAGTTTTTTCTTTCTCTACCACATGAAATGATTGAGAAATTTTTAAAAATTCAGAAAATTGACTAAAAGTAGGCAAATCATCCGATACATCAGAAGCTACTTTTAACTCCCAAGCCTTCCTGGTCTCCTTATCCAATTTGGCACTAATAATGTGTATTAGTAGGATGTCCCAGGAAGTAACGTCAATACCTAAATTTTTAATTGAACCCAAACAATCACATGTGGTGCTGAGTAATCTTTTTATCTCAAAAGCTGATTCTACTATTAAACTCTTTTGATTAAACAACCGTTTTAAAATGCCATTTGCTAAAAATCTTTTATTATTGTACATTGCTTCTAATTTAGCCCAACTAGCTGTATAATTATCTGCTGTTACATTAATGTTCCTTAATAAGTGTTCTGCATCTCCGGTTAAGTACCCTTTAAGATAATATAATTTTTGTGCACCGTCTAGAGTTTTATTGTTATGGATTAATCCTACAAACAAATCCCTAAACGTTTGCCACTCACTATAATTTCCAGAGAACACAGGTATTTTAACTTCAGGTAACTTAAAATTACTAAATCCTGAACTACAGCTAGCTCCTGAACTAACATTACATGTGTTATTAGACATTTTCATATTGTTTAACGTTTCTTTTAGCTCACTTTTGTACTGAATATAAAACTCTTCGACCTTATCATACAAGTTAGCCTTATGATAATTTGAACTAAATAACTCAGACCTCTTCACCTCACTAATTATTCTTACATGTGTTTTATAGAATAGTTCCCATTGCTGTTCTAAGTTTTCAAGTCTGGTTTCTACATAACAAACCGTTAGTCGCTCTTTAGGACATTTCTTAAAGTTATATTTCGACTTAAACATTTTAACTTTAATGTCATCCTGAATGTCGCTAAGTGACTCCATTTTTACTTAAAAACTTCGAACACTATAAATCACACGTTTAATTAACACAAAAAAAAAAATCAAAATTTTATTTGATATTTTTTCTAAGTCCCAGATTACATTAAAAATTTTACAAGTGTTTGAAACTTGTATTTCTGGGTGAAATCGGGCATAGATTCCTCGTCTGAACCACTTTTTCGTTAAAATTTTACAAGTCCTAAATCAATCAAGAATGTTTAAGTTAATTTTATGGTTATAATAAAGTTCAAAGCTGCACTGTTTTCAGAAGTCTTCAAGTTAAATTCTTCCTGACAATAAGATTGAAAATTGTACTCACGATTTTTTCACCAATTTCACTCACTGACACTGACTCCTCATGACGTTGCGTCGCGCCAAATGTACCACCAAGTGGCGCCCTCTGCCTTGTTTCCTCCCTTGCGTCGCTCCTCCAGTTGTAGCCGCCACCAGTAGTGCTGCACCACGCTCCACTGGCTGCTGGTTGCTGGCTCCCTGCTCCAACCGGTTCCTCCTCCAGCTGGTGACACCTCTTGCCTGGTGTACCCCGCTTGAAGGGGCTGCTCTGGACAGCGATCCACTGCCCAGTAACGACGCGAAGGGTGGTAGACCTCTACCACCACTGTAGACTACCAAAAAAACACTCCCGATCCGGCTCGAAGGACCATGTTCAAACCCGAAGGTCGACTTGGAGAGGGTAGCGAAAATCAAACACTGGACTGGTAACTAATCGCGTATATTGAAACGTAGTACCGAACCGAATCACAATTTCACAATGTTATACTGCTCTCGACAAACAAAAATTCTTCTTCTAACTTAGGCTACGGGCGGTAACGAAACCATAGCGACTTCTAATTCGACGCCAACGCCATCTATCGAATTCGTGGGTACTAATTTCCCAGTATTGAATTAACGGTGAACGCTATGATTCCGTTACCTTTTTACTAACGTAAACAAACAGTGTTATTCTCAAGTTACAAAAACAAAACGAAAGTACTCAGATTAGGGAAACTAATGACTTGTATAGCGAATTATTAAATTCCAATTATTGTAACCCTCATCCATGGATTTAAGTCACATTGTCCAGTCTGAGTCTGGTGATTTTCCATCCTGCGGGCCTATTACGACCTCTTAATTCCAGTCAATTTACGCCGTAAAATGAACTGACTTGCTTAAGCGCAGGCCACACCGCCAGCTAGCGGGCGGGCGGGCTAGGCGGGCGGGCGAAGCGAACGAAGGAAACTAAACAAACTAAGCGAAATATTGGCGTACTAAACTATGGGGTTCACACCGAAAACTACGGAAAGACGAGCGACGAGCGGAGCGGGCTAAGCGGGCGAAGCGATTAGTCTACTCGAAACGGGTAGGACGGGCGAACGAACCGGGCGAGCGGGCTGGCGGGCGAGCTAAGCTAGCGAAGCGCACGAGGTGAACGAGTAGCTTCGCTGGAATCGTCGGATATTTCGTTAGCTTAGCTCGTTAGGTTCGTCGGTAGCTCGCGGTGTGAACCGAAGTATGTAAAGAGTTGAAACGATGTTCGCTCGCCTAGCCCGCCCGCCCGCTAGCTGCCGGTGTGGCCTGCGCTTAAATCCGTATTATGACATCTTATTGCCAGCCAGTCAGTAGTCACGTGACACTTGACCGTCTTCTGCACGGATATTGGCTGGGAATTCCGTATAGTGCTAAAGTGTCAAAAATTGTGACAAACTAGCCAGTCAGTTTACGCTTGTTTTTAGTAACTTATAGTGAATTGTTTGACTTTTTATTATATTTGAATCTATTTGATAGTTAAATAAAACTTTAAATATGTGTGATGAGTTGATAATCTTCGAATTTCTCGAAAGTGATGCGTTTATAGTTTTAGAAATGATCGAAGTTTGTACTAATGTTCGCGATCCCGATTACGTAATTGTAAACTGATGTTTACCTTTTTTGTTTTGTGTTCAATTCTCACCATTACTGTATTTTTAGTTAAAACGTACCTAAAAAATGATAATATAGCAGTTAGATTGATAATTGGTATAATATTGGGTGAAAAATTGAAAGATTTGTGTTTCAGAATATGACCGACATTGTATCTTTTGCAGTTTTTGTTGTAGAAACTTTTTTATGTGTTAAGTTATGCAAGAGGTGCTGATACGTTCCCCCTTAGTCGAAAACGTACGCATTCAGGGGTGCGTGGTGGCGTACGAGACCAGTGCAACAAGCAACGCACGCCAAAAATCGGGTTGAACTGTCCCGAGGGCTCGGTAGCCTGCTACCGTCACCGCCTCCTAACAGGGGCCAGTCCACCACACCGTAGGTTATCGGATGTTTACGTCTGGGCTCAGGGTGGCGCAGCACTTCAACACCGTCACCGCGGCGACCACCATAGCGATCCCGTGACGTCACCTAGTTCTCCAACGCCATCGCTAACCGGGATGCCAATCCGATGATATCACCCTTACACAGCACAGCGATCGACAAGCTAGATAACATATTTTTGTTAAAAAGTTTTGTTCAAGTACGTACACAACACACGCTTACCCTTAGTTCCGAATTACGTCTAAAGCGATTATATCGCAAATCCGACCAAATGTAATAGTCACAAAATATAAGGACTATCAAGTACTATTTGTGACTCTGCGCCTTGGTCGGATTCGCAATATAATCGCTTTTGACGCAATTCGGAACACGGGGTTAATTTTGTTTTTGCCGGGTTAGGAGTTATCCTAGTACGTTCAGAAATGAAGTATATGAGACAATGATCTATTTTCCACTTTATGACATTGTATTTACGGAAATAACACATAATTCGTTTTTAAACTCGTTGTTAATATAGATTTCTATAATAAAATTACATTAATTCATCAATAAACAATATTTTATACAAAAATTTAAAAACCGTAAATACCGGTAACCTTTGTTTTTATGTTTTCGAACGCCATCTTTCAAAGCAGTGCAAACCAGCCACAGACAACTGTCCAGGATGATTCCAGTCAGAATCACGGCCGGTTAACTTCGAACAAAAAAATTAGGACGTAGCCGCCATATTAAAAAGAATTGTATACGACGTTTTTACTCTTTCTGTTGACTAAATATGACGTAATAATTACTACGTCACAATAATACGTTGTGACTCTATACTCATTGGTCACGACTACTTTACATTCTCTTTGGTCAATTCTGTCAGTTTGGCAGCCATTTTTTTTTCATTTAACTAACTAATTTAATTTGTAGTACTTTTACTAAAAGTTCTTTGCGAAAACTGTTGTAAATCATTGTAAATCTTCGTGATATGACGCTTCGTGAAAGAATCTTATCGGTAGTGCCTATCTTTTCATGTATACTGAAGATGAATGTTTTGAAGATGTTATTTTGAGTGGAATAGCATTTTAGCTTATAGCTGGTAAATATACATCAAAATTATAACTTCTTGCTTAGCTGATTTTCAAACTTTCTTCATTTTAGTCTTAGGTTTGTAGACCTAAGACTAGAATGAAGAAAACAATACCTTTAGAATATAATCACATAACCTAACTTTCAAATACCCAGACCAAGTCACAGTAATTCAACACTATCATACTGCTAAGGTGCTTTTGAACCATTTGACCATTGATGTGCTATGCTACGTTGCTATGGATGCGTTTGATATCTACCAATCACTCATTCATTGGTGCACATAGCTTAGCACTGGTAGAAACGAAAAACTATTATTTATTTTATCTTCATACGACATCTTACCCGCATAGCTACTTATCTTAGTATCAGTGGAAACGGTCACATAAATGATATTTATTTTTGTAAATAGGTTTCACAGCATAGCTTTACATCCTCGCAGCATAGCAAATCTCTGGTCGAAAAACAGCCTTAAACTACAAAAAGTTAAGCCATTAGAACAAGATTAATCCATGACTGGTGAAAATGCAATAAATTGTAACCTAAAGTACCTAATTGCTTCAATAATTTTTCTTCTCTGGGGTGAAATCTGTTTTATGGATACCGATTTTGATTTGTTGGTCATATTTCAGGAAATGGGTTTCCTCAGAAGGAGTATTCAAAATCTTGTTAATTTATACTTATTGGTCAATTTTTGTCTTGATACTATTTATTTATAGTATTATTCTGTGTACAAGAAACTTGAATGTGTTAAAGACGCTTGTTTTTTTTTTAAATGGATTTTCCTGTTGTTTTTCAGAAATTCGCATGCTTCCACTTCCAGTGAGTTCCTCCATAGCACCAAACGTGCCTATCACAACAACACAATAAAGGCAGGATTCAGGTAATTAAGATTTTTGTGATGATGTGGTCTCAGTTGTGATTTGTACATCTGGTTTGTCTGATTGTTAGAAGTCAGAATTTCTGATACTACATCATGTTACCCAATTTACCTAAAACCTCTGTTACTCTTTCAATCGTGGAAATTGCAAACACAATAGAAAGACAACAGGTGCGTGAACGCCGGCATTTGCTGGGGGTTTAATGAATTCATTCATAAAACCCAAAGTGAATGGCTGTGCACTCTCTCATTGTATTTTTCTTGTGTCTCTAATTATGGTGTTGGAACAGGAGTGGGTTTTTAGCCATTAAAAGTCTGACATACCCTCTGAACGCGCCTAAATGGAACGCACCCAAAAGAAGGAGGTACGCGCGGGCGCAGGGGGGCAGGAGCATGCTTCCGCGACGCGACGGGCGGCCATTTTTTTGACTTGCACGAAACCACCTCCGGCGAGAACACCTCGCCTCAAAAATTTAGCCATTTTTAATGCGTTATTATTGTAAGTGCTATAATTTGAAACATTACATGTTTACAAAAAGTTGAGTCTTTAATTTTTATTGATCTTCAACACCCTCCATTCCCATGATTTTACCACCTCTAAAATAAAGCTGGGAACAACCTCTCCTTTTTTCATGGATGTTACAATAAAGTGGTTTTTAAATTTTCAGGTGTACCTGTGTTACTTTCCAAATCCTGAAACATTTGCAGTAAAGTTCCATGTATGGGTGAAGAGTATTGGGAGTGATATTGCAAGTCTGGACAGTATTACTGTTCAAAACACTCAAAGAATTTGTGGTTGGCACTATGAAAAGCAGTTTCTGTATTCAAATAATAGCAAATTGGCTGTTCCCATGTAGATTTTACATCCAGGAAATATTTCAGGTACCTATTTAAACAAATACTATAATAAGTTTTGAAAGTCTTCACATGCTTTAATAATAATAAATTGTTGGTTATAGGCTATGCCGCCTTGAGCAACTTAATGTTTCACCATGGCTACCAAAAAGAGTGTGGGAAAATATTGTGAGAAAACTGTGAAATCCACCAACCTTTACTGGGCTATAATGGTTGATTGCAGCTCAGTTTCTTAAAAGAGAATATACCCATGTTCCAGTAGTGTTAACATTGTCTTTTAATATTGAATTTCAGTTCATAATTTTTTTTTACAGTACCACAGTTTTGATTGGTCCAGTAGTAGAGCAAACGTTGCTGATACCTCGCATTTCTATGATAAATTTATAATATTATTATGTAGGCAATATAATAAATAACGGGTAAACCAGGGCTTGAAATACCGTTAAAAATATGGTATCGTTACCGCCTTTCAATGCAGATATTGTTATCTAATAAATAACATTACCATATTTAACGTTAAGTCTAGCACATTTTAAAAATTTCAAAAACATGTGTAACGTTAAACGACTACGTTATCGTTAATTTTATCGTTATGAGTTAGTTTTGTTACCGTCGCTCTTGTCCAATCGCAACAGTTAACATTTTGTAGTCACTATCAGAAATTGTCATTCTAGTGAAATAGATTTAACTGACTGTAAGAAAAATAATTAAATTTACAATATCTACGATTACAGTGTAGCATCTGAATGGCGACACTTGGGGGATGCTTATGTGCAACAGTGGGCATAGGTCATTATAGGGAGGGGAGGCCTATGTCCAACAGTGGGTATCAAGCATTATAGTGCCTAAATGGCGACTCTTGGGGAGGCTTATGCCTAACAGTGGGCATAGGTCATTATCGAGAGGGGAGGCCTATGTCCAACAGTGGGCATCAATCATTATAGCGCCTGAATGGCGACACTTGGGGAGGCTTAAGCCCAACAGTGGCCGTAGGTCATTATAGCGCCTGAATGGCGACACTTGGGGGGGCTTAAGCCCAACAGTGGCCATAGGTCATTATAGCGAGAGCAGGCCTATATCCAACAGTGGGCATCAATCATTATAGCACCTAGGTGGTGACACTTGGGGAGGCTTGTGCCGGCTCTGCCCAAGGCCGGGGGATGTCAAAGCATGATTTTTCCCAGCATAAAAAAAAGCATTTGTAATCCATGACCTTCAACACCCTTGGTTGGGACGTTGGGCACGTTTTTTCAACCACTGAACGCGTGGATAACTTCCATTTAGCTGACATAACTAAACATAAATCTATTTTATTTCATCTCGTCATTTGGTCCAATTTCTTAGAACATATATGTTTTCATTACTGTTATTCAAATCTCAACTCTCATATTTTGCAGAAATTCAAGCGATTGCTTCTACTTCCAGTGAGTTTCCTTTCCAGATCAAACCACAATGTACACTAACAAGTCAGAATCCAGGTAATAAATCTTCTGTTCTCCAATTTCTTTGTGTATTAATTACTCTTCTGTTATTCAAATCTCAACTCTATTATTTTCTTTCATTTCAGAAGTCATTGCTGCTAGCTCACATAAGTTGCAAACTTTACCAGAAGCTTCACAAAATCCATCAACTAATCAAAAATCAGGTAATTCAATAAAAATAAAGTGTATCTTAGATAGACATATAGCCTATATCAGGGATGGCGAACCTTTATTGGAGAATGTTAACGTGCCACTAAATATATAAAAACTATTTTTTTTTTTCATATATTTCGTTTAGTAATTAAATGGACAAATTGAAACGAAATGCTAAATTTGCAACTTAAAAGTCATGTAGCGTAATATTTTAGTGTAATTATTGCTATAGAAAATTATGTTGTAAATCTTTTATTGCACGAATTATTATGCCACGTGCCACTAGTGCACGCGTGGTGGACCCACGCGTGCACTAGGTTCGCCATCTCTGACCTATATCATTTACATAGACTATTTTCCTATGTTTCAGATTTGAGTCAAGTCAAAAATGTTAAAAAACTAAAAACATCCAAACAAAGGATATTAAGTAAATTTACAGATTTATCTCCCAACATTCAAAACGTTGTACAGAGAGTACAAAAAGGCAAAAGAACCAATGGATTTTTACAGAAGAGCCAAGAGAGCTTTGAAATTTAACAAAGAAATGTCGAAAAATGGACAGCAGAAATGAACCCATTTGCAAAAAGAATCTTCAAAATGCAGATTAATCAGACATAGCAAGGGTGTCAATTTTCACTGGAACAAAAATTGATCGCATCTATAATGAAGCAAAGTCCCAAGTGTTATCGATTTTTACACAAAATATTTATACTAACATCAAGGTCAACTTTGAATAACATGGTGGCGATATTGAATGTTGAGACGAATCTGCCCTCAAGTTTTCGAATTAATGAAAAAAGAGGTTGGTATTATATTCGTAGTTTTAATGGAAACGATACTCGCGTCTAACTTTATACTTTGGGTCTGAAAAAATATTTACTTATATTACTTTAATTTGTTTCCAGGTTGCAACATGGAAGACCAATAAAAAAATGTGTTCCGCGATCTTTGATGAAATGTCACTAGAGACTGCCTTAACTTACAACAAAAATAAGGACCATTAATGGCTTTGTAGAGTTAAACACAAAAAAAAAATCAGTTTGCTGACCATGCCCTCGTTTTTATGCTGAGAGGAGCAGTTTTTAAATGGCAGCAACCAGTGGCTTATTATTATTGCAAATGAGCTGCCTCGGGGCTGGAACTCAAAATACTGTTGAAATAAGTGATTTCTGCTGTAGTTAGATGTGGACTGAAACCAATTGCATTAATTTGTGACCAAGGTGCTTCTTTTCAATCTGCACTAAGAAGCCTAAAAGCAGACACGGCTCGTGACCAAATACTTGCAAATCGAGAACCAGGTTAGTATAATTGAATTCACTTTCCCATTATGGCTGTGAATTTCCAAAAATTCAGAAAGATTTTTAAATAATTACCATTAAGGGTAAATTTGCTTTCATGACTGATCCCAGCAGTAGGCAGGTTTAAAATAACGAAAATCGTTCAAGGGATCTTCGTCACCAAGATGTGATACCTACCATCTTTTTGACTGCTGCAATATATTACCAACTGTAAAACTTGTTGGCAACCATTTATCATTATTTACTTTAAAATGTTTTATATTTTCAGATGGCACAGTTACAATAAGTGGGGTCAATCTGAGTATTGTGTATGATCCCTCTCACCTGATAAAGGGTCTGAGAAATAACTTTTTAACTAAAAACATAACCTTCAATGGAAAAATTTCTAAATGGCAAGACATCTACTATAGATGTGTATGAAACAGATTGTCATCACACCGAAGCCAGACTTCTCCATAAACTGAGTGATCAACACGTAATTCCAGAAAAGATTAAGAAAATGAAGGTACTTATATTTGTAATTTGTTTTATTTTATTTTACTGGGGACAAAAACACTTGCATGTTAAGAAATTCAAAGAAAACATTGCTTAAAACTGGATGCACAAACATGTAAACCAATCCAATGTCCACATCGTAATATATATTATGAATAACAGAGGTGGAGAACTTTACTGTGGTAAGAGTATACAGAATACAGGGCCTTCTGCGAAAGCTTCACATACAACAAAATAATTAATTTCTATAATCAAAATTAATATAATTTAATCCAGCTATTTGTATTCTGCTGTAGATTGACTATGATGGCAAATTTTTTCTTTGTACTTAAAAGCTGTATTTTTAATTTTCAGGTTAAAAATTGTGTGAAGGTCTTCAGCACAACTGTATCTGCAGCCTTAACATATACAGAAAAATTTTGTAAGTAACATTATATGAAACTAAATGTTTTGCATGTAAAGTCTTGTAGTCCCATGAACATTTGGCCGGAATTAAATGGACACAACACTCGTACCCGCATAGCGGCAGTACGCGTATCTATCTGCATTTAATTGCGGCCAGCTGCGCCCGGATAGAGCCCCGATTACACCGTATGTTTGTGTAAAAATGTTTCAAGAGATCCAAGTCGTTTCGAAAGAGTAGTGAAATTTGCGAAATTGCTAAATATTTTTTTAGATAAAAGTATTAATCGCACGAAAAAATCAAATGTCGTTCACAAATCTAATATATATATTTTTTCAAACCTATTAACTTGGCGGTTACTGGGGAGTAAGCTTCAGAAAGTCAGTGTTATGGTATTTTTTGGGAGCTTGAGCCCTAACAGGTTCGATTCCTGCTTATGCTTATGGTCTATATTTTACCACACAAAAAAATAACCTCACAATTTGCATTTTCTATTTCAATATGAACGTGGTAATTAGATGGTAATAAGTAGAATTAGTATTATTAAACGCATAAAATGGCTAGAAGCCGGGAACAATAAAAGGAAAGGAAGGAGGCCTTTGCCCAGTAGTGGGACTGTATAGGCTAGATATAAATAATAAATATAAAATATAAAACATATAGTGAAGGAAACAAAGTACTTATATAGAAATAAATTATTCATTTCAGCTCACTATGCTGATGGGAGACCCGTCAGTAGCACACTTCCAAATACAGCGGAGAACCAAATACGTTCTATTTTTTGACCAATTGGTCGACAGCGTCAATGGAGCTGCAAGATTCTCTAAAAGCAAGGGAAAAATTTTAAGAACAGCAGTGGTAAAAAAGTCACCGCATCACCAATTTTGGAAAGAGGCAATTAATAAGTTACGGAAAATTAAATATGAAGTCATAAAGTTTCACAGTCATACTTTCGACTGCGAGGATGATCCGGCAGACCAAATCATTCCTTTACAGCCATTGTTTATTGAACAAATAAAAGAAATGGTCAAGCCAGGTCATTCTACTAAAAATCAAAATATTGAAATGATTTTAGAGCAGGCTCGTAGGGAACGATTGAATGTTTATTCGCGTGCTTACACTGCGGGATGGGTAGTACGAATTTTTTTTGATAAATTACAACTAAAATGTAGATTGTGTAAAAGTAGTCTTGTAAGTGACCAAAGCAATATTCACGACTGGATAATTCACTGCGAATACACAGTGGCAAAAAAAAAGTTAAATTACCCATCTGAAGGTGTAGTAAGGTGTTTTGGTACAGTGGTTACAGAAACAAATGAATATTTGGAGAACAATGCCCATCTAAATAATGTAGCGTTAAATGTTGCACAATTTTGTCAAAGTATTCATTTGATTTTATCGATTGTACCAAACACAAGGCAACTCAGGAATTCTGGATCATTTAATTTCATTAACTGTAAGGTTTACTATTTTTAATTGGTGCAATGTTATAAATAAAATTTTAAAGGGCACAGATATTAATAGGTTACATACTCTTAATTTACCTGCTATGCAACTAAAAGCGTTTGAAAATTTAAAAAGAAATTGAAAAATAAATCATTAAATAAGTAATGAGTACTCTGTAGTCATTACTACTTTTTGCGTTCTATACTAGTGATATAACGAAAATTGACATTCGCGAATATTCGCAGAATTCACAAGAAACATGCGAATGTTTGGCAATTTTTTTTATAAACAAAACGGTATTTAGATATCGATTGAATGGATATAGAATGATAATACAACTGAAATAAAGAATGTTAAATTTTGACGAATATTCGCGAATATAATCGCGTTGGTGAATATATTCTATAGCCGTTCAATCAATAAATACTTTTTAGTTTGTCAAGAAAAATTGCCAAACATTCGCTTGTTTCTTGTGAATTCTGCGCATATTCGCGAATGCGAATATTCGTTACATCACTAATCCATACATGTTGCATAGTTCGTACCTATATTTAAAAGATTTTAATGACATATTGCCCATAAGGCGATATTTTGATTATAGCATTTGTTACTCGGTTAAAGATGTAGCTTTCTAATAGTGAACAAACAAAAATTTAATCTTTCCTCTTATTTAAAGTAATTGTTAGTTCTTAGCTAGCTTTTGCCAACAGCTTCGCCCGCGTGAAAAAAAAAAATATAGGTCCGTTACTCAATGATAAAGTAGCTTTCAATGTTGAAAGAATTTTGAAAATTGGTCCAGTAGTTTTTGGGTACATACAAACAAAAAATTAAATTCTTCATCTTTATAATATTACTCTACCGGTCCGGCCTGGCTTCGCACAGGTGGTAACTTTTAGTAAGGAAGGAGCAATAAATATATTACCCAGGGTGAATGTAGCTTTCCAATGGTAAAAGAATTTTTAAAGTCGGCATCGTAGTTATTGAGTTTATTCACTACAAACACATCCACAAAAATATAAATTCTCCCTCTTTATAATATTAGTGTAGACAGTTGAAACTCCATCTGTTTAGGTAGTTGAAAAGGTAAACTATCTTGATCTGTCTTTTTATTAAAAACATAAAGATTGTTTAAATTTAGTTAATTACCTACTACATTTAGGTAAATACTTACAAATGTAACTTGTAATATCGACGGTCCCTACGTAATATAAAGACATGCCCAAAATAGCATATTTTTTATTTCATTATTTACTTTTATTAAACAAAGTAAATAATGAAATAAAAAACATGATATTTTATTATTTATAAAACATGTCCAAAATAGCATATTTTATATTTCATTATTTTTTTAATTAAATAGATTTTTTAATTCCTCTAAATCAATTTAACTTATAACATACACAACTAAACTTGTTTAAACAAGTAAATAATGAAATGAAAACATGATATTTTAGACATGTCGTAGGGACCGTCGATATGTATGAAAAAATAAATCTAGATGTCTTTTTATTAATAACACAAAGATTATTTAAATTTAGTTAATAACTTATCATCAGTTTAGGTAGGTAAAGACAAAATATTGTAAACTAAAAATGTAACTTGTGCAATGTGTGCAATAAACAAATGTATAAATAAATAAATACTGTGTTTTAATTATTTTCCTGCAATCGGATCAGAAAATAAATAATAATAATAATAAAACAGCACTATATGCTGTATACGTTGCATTCCTTTGCCATTATAAGCAGCCATTTATAAAAAATATAGCATTACTTTCTGTATATCTGTTGCCTTCCTTTGTCATTTTAAGCAGCCATTTTTAAAAAAAAAGAAACGTCATGTAAGGTTCTAGGTACTTATGTGGTACTTTTTTGGCCCAGAAAATTTGTTCGGGAGTTTGTTATCTGTACTACTCTCTCTAATCTGTGGACTGAACTGACCAAAGAGAATGTAAAGTAGTCGTGACCAAAGAGTATAGAGTCACAACGTATTATTATGACGTAGTAATTATTACGTCATATTTAGCCAACAGAAAGAGTAAAAACGTCGTATACAATTCTTTTTAATATGGCGGCTACGTCCTAATTTTTTTGTTCGCAGTTAACCGGGCGTGTCCGAAGTGAATAAGATGGCCGCCCCGCTCCCACCGGTGTGACGTTCCGCAAGAATGGCAGCTGACAGACAGCTGACATATGTCATGCTGCCATTCTGTTCCGACGTCGTCGACAGCAAACGTCAAATGTCATGTGTCGCGCTGTCACACTTATTAACTAACAAATAAACAACAAACAATACATTCAATAAATGATCCGTGACTGGTTCATAAATACTAACAAGTAGCATAGTAGGGACCTAACTTTTTTATACAGGATGTGGCGTAAATAATAACCCCAAAACTGTCAATTGACCAGATTATCATCTATCATTTACCCCACTTATATCGCCATACGCCAATGGATGTCCAAATTTAATTTATTTTAAATAAAAAGCATATCTACTTACTCGTATAATAGTAGTTTATGTGACTAGGGGATAAAGCAGTGTCTTTAAGTCGCGGGCGGCAAGTTAAATTCCGAACGAAACGAAGGTTGTTGATTTTAATCCCGAACGATAGTGAGGGATTTATAAAATTAACTCCCGAGCCTCGCGAGGGAGTTAATAAAGAAACCTGAGTAAAGTGAGGAATTTAAGCCACCCAAGACAAAGACGTGTCGTCACTGGTATGCACGTTATATTCTATTTTATTTTTTTTGTTAGTGGCCAGTTTGAATCATAGTGATTACATACCCTTTGGTTTGAATTTCGAGTCAACTTGTTCGATGCGCCTACATTCACAATGTTGACGATTCTTGATGCTCCAAATTCAAATCTCATTATTCCCTAGGGATCGGCCATACTGCCTTATCTCCCTAGGCATATAATGACTTGCTTTAAGTGAGGTTTGTATGACGTGTAAAACAACATTATCGAGCAGGTGATGTAAAATAGTAGTTTATGTGACTAGGAGATAAAGCAGTGTCTTTAAGTCGCGGGCGGCATGTTGAATTCCGAACGAAACGAAGGTTGTTGATTGCAATCCCGAACGATAGTGAGGGACTTATATAATTAACACCCGAGCATTGCGAGGGAGTTAATTATATAAGATGATATATATATATATACACTTCTGGACACATCTATTGGCCCACCTTAGAGTTTAGGTTTCGATGGCCCCTACCGAAATATGATTGCTAGATTGAACAAAAACTGTATATGCAGTTTTAAACCTGATACATTTTACCATCTTTTTCGATCGTATTGTTTTAAATTTGAATTCAGAATACCATACGACATGGAGCTACGCCTAACAAGTCGGATATGCGCCTTGTTAAAGGCAATTGATTTTTGAATAAAAAACATGTTTTATCAAATAAAGGTTTAATTTAATAACGCGTGTTGCCTCCATGGACATCTACCACAGCTCTCATACGATTAGGCATAGAGTTTATCAACCGCTCTATGAAATTTTGAGGGATTATCTCCCATTCCTCTTCTATGGCAGTTTTCAACTCCTGCATCGTCTGGGCAACTGGCTGACGAGCCCTAACACGTCTTTTTAGCTCGTCCCACATGTGCTCAATGGGGTTCATGTCTGGGCTTCTGGCTGGCCAGTCCATAACTGTGATGTTCACATCCCGAAGATATTCCTTGACGATGCCGGCCGCGTAGGCTCTTGCATTATCATGCATAAAAAGGAAATTTGGGCCCACATAGTCCACGTATCACGTATCACGTGAGGTTCTAAGCACTAACGAATGTACCTTTCAGCATTTAATGTTGGCAGCCGTGATCCTGTAACAACCTCAAGTTGAGTTTTGCCGCTCGCGGATATACCGCCCCAGACAGTCCATGAGCCACCACCATAAGCAACCCTCTCTTCAAAGCAGCATTGTGCGAAACGCTCTCCCTTACGTCGGTAGACCTTCTTCCTTCCATCATTGCCATGTAACACAATTTTAGACTCATCAAAAAAGAGTACACGGCTCCAATGTTGCTGTGTCCAATTTAAATGACTGCGTGCGAAATGAAGGCGCGCTGTTCGGTGGGCTCGCGTTAGTTTGGGCCCATTAGCTGGCTTGTGTGGTACCATATCACGTTCTTTTAACCTTCTCCGAACAGTTCGAGCGCTCACAGATACTCCGTGGAAGTCGCGAAGTTGGTTTTGTATCTCAATGGAGGTAAGGTGACGATTTCTCAAGCTGGTCGTCACGATGAATCGATCCTGCCTTTCAGTTGTGACCCGAGATCGTGGCCTTCCTTGGCGACGAACAAAGCCGCCAGTCTCTAGGTACCTCCGATAAACATTTCGGACCGCAGATCGACTTAAATTAAGTTGAGAACTCACGTTTCTTTGGCTGTGTCCGGCCTGAATAAGTGCCACAGCTTGGGCGGCAACTTCAGGTGAAGTATCCCTAGATTATTGATAGAACCTCACCTTAATGTTAAGAATAAGTAATGTTTGTTGCAAAACCAAAGATATCAATCACTTTTTCAAGAATTAAATCCAAGTAAACCAATAAAACCAAGTTTTCTTAGTATTCGATTGTTTGATATCAACAAACGGGCTCCAAATTGTCTTTTGTTTCTTTAAATTCTGTGTTCGAAATTCAAAAAAAGACTATTGAATGAAATTGTGAATGTGCCAGGTTCAAAACTGCATAAAAACTTTTCGCTCGACCTACTATAAAATTTTAGCTAGGACCAAACGAAACTGAAAATACAAGGTGGGCCAATAGATGTGTCCAGAAGTGTATAATTAAAATTTAAAGAAAAATAAGAAATACGACTAATTAGTAGCTAAAAATGACTGTGACTGTGGAGCAGGACCGGCATTTAGCCAAGCATTTTTATCGAGTAGATAATCTTCCAATTTATAATATGCTTGCCTACATAGCGTGCGTTTAATGCATGTTTTAAATTTTGACTCGTTTAATTGGAGAATTTCAAGTGGAATTTTATTATAAAATTTTACGCAGTACCCGTTAAAAGAACTAGATACTTTAGCCAATCTGAATCGAGGTTGATCTAACTTGTCTTTATTTCTAGTATTAAAGTTGTGCCTGTCACTTATTTTGGTAAAAAGATGAATATTTTTCCTGACATACATAATATATTTTCATAAATGTATTGACAAGGAACCGTCATGATGTTTATATCTTTAAATAGTTCCCTAAGAGAATCGCGCCTGCGAAGATTGTATATGGCTCTGATAGCTCTTTTCTGCAGAATAAAAATAGACTCTATATCTGCAGCCCGTCCCCATAGCAGAATACCGTAAGACATGATACTGTGAAAATAACTAAAATAGACCAGTCTCGCGGTGTGTATATCAGTAAATTGACGGATTTTTCTGACAGCATATGCTGCTGAGCTAAGCCGTCCTGCCAGAGATGTTAAATGAGGACCCCATTGTAGCCTCGAGTCGAGCGTGATTCCCAGGAAAACCGTGTTATCGACGAATTCAAGTTTCTCGCTGTTCAATACTATTTCCAAATCATTACTTTTAACATTCGGTAACGCAAATCTTATGCACTTTGTTTTTTTCCCATTTAATACCAAATTATTGACAGTAAACCAGTTTTGGACCTGGTGCAGAATGTTGTTTACGTCATCAAGATGTATGGAACATCTATTGATCTTAAATATTAAGGAAGTATCGTCAGCAAACAATACTACATGTGGTTGTTTTTTCAATAACTGCGGTAGATCATTAATATACACTAGAAAGAGGAATGAACCCAATATAGAGCCTTGTGGTACACCCATTTTGACTTTTAAGCCCTGTGAAATGACACCGTTAATTTGAACTTGCTGTTGCCTGTCATTTAAATAAGATTTCACTAAGGTCAGTGCAAGTTTACCTAAACCGTAATGTTCTAGCTTTAAAAGTAAGGTTTCATGATTGACACAATCAAAAGCCTTTGAGAGGTCACAGAAAATTCCAATAGCATCCTGGGCTTTCTCCCATGCTGCAAATATGTGTTTTAATAAGGTGACACCAGCGTCAGTCGTACAACGTCCTTTGGTGAAACCATATTGCTGTTCGTGTAAGATTTTATTGATGTTAAAATGAATAAGCATTTGATTGAGCATAACTTTTTCAAAGACCTTACTGAAAACCGGCAACACGGATACGGATATTATGGTCGCCGGATTTAAATAGAGGTATAACTTTACTGAATTTCATTAAATCTGGAAAGACTCCTTGGTCCACACACAAATTAAAAATTAACGCCAAGTATGGTGCCACGGTCTCGATTATAGACGTACAAACTTTAACAGACATTCCCCACAGGTCCTCGGTTAATTTTATTTTTATTTTCCGAAAAGCCTTTATGACTGTCATAGGGTTTATATGTTTGAATTGAAATTCAACCGGACAGCCTGGCACATTTTCTTTCAATAATGTAATTGAGGCCTCCGGCGAGGAATTTATAGCTTCCTTTGTCTTAAGAGGTACGTTGGTGAAAAAATTCACAAACTCTTGGGCTACGTCTATGTTAAAATTTATGGGACCATTTGCAGTCTCCAATAAAAAATCCGATGTTCGTTCCTTATTTCTACCAGTTTCAGTATTAATAACTTTTCAAACGGTCTTTATTTTATTGTCAGCCAATTGATTTTTTTGCTAATGAAAAGGGCCTTCGCTACTTTGCAAATTTTTCTAAAGAGTTTAGAATATTTATTTACATACTTGTTAAAGCTTTTTGAGTTAAAAAACCGGCCAAGTGCGAGTCGGACTCGCCCATGAAGGGTTCCGTAGCAGTAAGTAACATAATATAAAAGTTCTTGTAATGTGTTGTAACTTTGATCAATGTTTTAATAATAGTGTATTTTTTTCGATTTATGACGCATTAAAAAAAACTACTTACTAGATTTCGTTCAAACCAATTTTTGTTGGTAGTTTTTATAGTAATGTACATCATGTATTTTTCTTAGTTTTATCATTCTCTTATTTTAGAAGTTAGAGGGGAGGGACACACATTTTACCACTTTGGAAGTGTCTCTCGCTCAAACTATTCAGTTTAGAAAAAAATGATATTAGAAACCTCTGTATCAGTTTTGAAGACCTATCTATAGATACCCCACACGTATGGGTTTGATGAAAAAAATTTTTTTGAGAATCAGTTCTAAGTATGGGGACCCACAAAATTTATTGTTTTTTTTCTATTTTTGTGTGAAAATCTTAATGCGGTTCACAGAATACATCTACTTACAAAGTTTCAACAGTATAGCTCTTATAGTTTCGGAAAAAAGTGGCTGTGACATACGGACGGACAGACAGACAGACAGACAGACATGACGAATCTATAAGGGTTCCGTTTTTTGCCATTTGGCTACGGAACCCTAAAAATGGCTGAAGGCCATATAGCTCATATAGTTTTTCTCTACTTATCCTTATACCTTTAGTCGCCCAGTCACTAAATACAAACTTCGGGAAAATATTTTTCGACTTCTTTTCAAAACTTTTATTAAATTCATTGATTATTACTGAAAAGAAATTATTATAAAATTTATTAGCATCATCAATATTGTGGCCCAAAACATTTAATTTATTTTGTATGTTACTATTAAATATTTTCAATTTGCTAAGTGTTATTGGCCGAAATTTAATTTGAGCTTTTTCCAAAGTTGCTTGACTTAAAAGACACCGTTTGTCCACTATGCCGGTTACCATGACGTTCAAAGTAAGATTGTTTTAATCTTGTTTTAGAGTGGGTAAAAGATGGCGCTAGACAATCTGTATAGGTCTGTCTCTTACCCACACTGAAACAAGATTAAAACAATCTTACTTTAAACATCATGGTCTAGGTCATGATCAGTCAGACGGAAGATAATATACTAAAGATTTATCTAAATAATCACAATCACAGAAAATATTATCAATACAAGTTGCAGAGGTTGGAGTTACTCTAGTTGGTTCTGTAAAAACATTAGACAAATTAAATGATTTAAAAAGGCTTAAAAATCTGCAGCTATTTGAATCATTTTCCAAAATAATGACATTAAAATCTCCACATATTATTATAGATTTACTATCTGCAAGCTTTGCAAGAACATCTTCCATTGTTGACTCAAATAGACCAAAGTTTTGAGGGTTCGGGGGCCTGTACACGCACACTACAACATGCTCATGTAGCTCAACACAGGACAGTTCAATACAATGTTCATTTGATAAGCTAACTATATCATTACGTTGTTTAAATTTTAAGCATTTTTTATTAAGATCAGGGACCCACCCCGCAGCATATTTTTACGGTTGAAACAACTGCCTACACTGTAATTTTCATAACTTAGTAACATTTGGTAATCCTTTAACCAATGTTCAGTAAAGCATACAACATCAAACATTGTTTTTTCTAAAAACATTTCAATTTCTAATAATTTGGAAGAGATACCCTGAATATTTTGATGAAATAAATTCAAGGCATGCTGCTAAACCCCTTTTTGCCGTTTAACTTTTTGAAAGCAAGAAGATACCTCGTTATTACTACATATATCTATAGCGTTACTGGTACCCTCTGTTGTCCTATGAATTAGTTTAAACAACTACTATCCGGAGTTAGCTCCAAGTCTTCAATATTGTCACTTGGTAGTAAGTTGCAACTGATTGTGGCACCTACATTTACAAAAGAATTTTCCATAGTGATACATGGAACCTCCTTCGTACAGTTCATAAAATAATTCATAGCAATTACGCTACGGTCAATTTGGCTTTCCACAGGGTTATTAGTATTAGTACTAAACATTGTGGTTTTAATTACGCTTGACTTCGACATACTACTTATGTCTGTGTTAATAAAATAAACTAATAGACCTAGACCATGAGGTTTAAAGTAATATTGTTTTAATCTTGTTTCGTTGTGAGTAAGAGACAGAGCTATACAGGTTGTCTAGCGCCATCTCTTACCTACACTGAAACAAGATTAAAACAATCTTACTTTGAACGTCATGGTTACCCCGATAGCCTTGCTATTGTGTGTCTTATACTAATTGGCAGATACGGTGTAACCCTGGTCGACTTCAAATGACCAACAAAAGTGTTGGTGTCAAAAAACATAAACTTGTCATTATAGTGACTAACTAAAAAGTGCATATGCTGATTAAGCAAATGTATATAATTATTTTTCCTACTCGATCATTGTTCATAATATGGGAAAGCACACAATATTATTTTCCTGCACTTTAATTCCAACATCTCAGTTATATATTCAGTGAGGTCTTCCTTTTTTACTTTTAAACTATTACCTACAAACACTGTTACATCGGTATTATGACAATATGTTTTTCTAGTAACTAATTCTATAATTTGTTTATAGGTTGACCCGGGTATACAATAATTTTGAGTAGATTGACTCAGTTTGTTATTTATTAATTTTCCTAGACCTCTTCCCCTACCATCAGAGAGCATAACTGAATAACAATCCTGACTAGTACAGCGGGCCTATTACGACCGTTTTAAAATCCAGTCAGTTTCCAGGCAAGTCAGTTTACGGCCGTAAACTGCCTTGTTCTTTTTCGTATTATGACGTACGTCATTCTGACCACAGATTAGAGAGACTTCGGAATCGAGAACCGCCAACGCACCACGCGCTCGACGAATCGCTTACTTCCGACGCCATCTTTAACAGTTTCTAAGTTGATTTAATTTAGTATCGTTATCTATGCCTAATTAAAGAGTGTTAGCGTTATATTTTGTTAATCTGTGAAGTTAAGGAGAAATAAATCATTGGAGAATAAATTTGTGACTTTGTTCGAGTTTCTGACCCACGTGAAACATGGAAGATTCTGATATAGGCCATCCTGAGTCTATAAGTGCAATTCAAAAAATTTACATTTGTTGTCACGCAGTCTAATTTCAATAAAGTAAAAATAAAAGAATAACATCAATTTTATTATAAACTAACTAGTTTTTTCTTTCAGACAAACCTTATTCTGACAATTACGGACACAAAAAGAATTAACTAAATAGATGCAGCCGTTCAGAAGTGATCTTCTTACGTACACACACATTAGGCATTTTTTCTATCAGTGTAGGTATTTCATATTAACATGCCGCATAAGAGGATACCGCTATCGATATTGGTAGCAAAATACATGGCGGGGTGGGAACCTTAATTAGCCTATTAATGTTCCCACTGCTGGGACTCAAACCTCTACTCTGGGAAAAGGAATGGGCCGTAAATCACTAGGTACTTATGGATTGTGCGGATTTTTACGATATATCTTCGAATTCATAATAAAAATGTTATTCTCCTGATTAGCCGTCTGGGATGGATGAATTTCATGACAACATCAATTATTAGGTAGTAATTCCAGCATTTTATATTAATCGATGCAACTATATGACACCAATATAAGGTATACCTATACAGACATCAGCTATTTCCTAATCATTAGGTACAGAGAAAACTCACAGTTCGGTTTCGGTTATGGGGTAAATTAATTACCTAATTGTTTTTGAACTTGCATGTCTGTATAATGCATCAAAAATATCTTTAACTACTTTAAAGCAAAATTGTCCCGTGGTATGTAGCTAGTGTATGGACACACTAGTAGAACGAGATGACGGGGGTCTTTCTAACTCTCCTTGTCGGGGACGCTTTTGAGGTTGTCGTAGTCAATCTAGTCTAGAATAGAAAATCTTTGGGTTTAACCGCTTTAGTAAGAGTGAGAAGTAAACATGTTCCGAAATAAATAATAGGTGTGTCTCTTTTTCGCATAGGCCATTCTTTAATGAGGAAAAGAGGCACACCTATTATTTATTGAGAATCGGTAGTGCCAAATAGGTTCAGTTCAACATACTGTCAAAATTAAACAACTTAAATAATTAAAAATAATATATACACTAAATGCCTAGCTAAATATGACGTCGACCTAATCGTAACATCTGCTACTGCTGCGGAGCGTGCGCGCCTGCTGGCTGTGGGAAATTGGGAGTCAGGTCTTTGGCTTCACGCAATGCCGTCGTCGAATATTGGCACCTTGTTTGACGATAGTACTTTCCGCTTAGCTGTTGCCCTACGTCTAGGTGCTCCTTGTTGTTCTCCTCATCGCTGCCACTGTGGCGAAGTTGTCAACAGCCTCGGTCACCACGGCCTGTCATGCAGTCGAAGTGCGGGACGCATAACGCGGCACGCGAACATTAACGACATCAACCGACGAGCCCTTGTCACCGTCGGCGTTCCGGCTGTTTTGGAAACTCATGGCCTGGCACGCGACGATGGTAAGAGACCAGACGGTATGTCTTTATTTCCTTGGAAGATGGGTAGGCCTTTAGTGTGGGACGCTACCTGTGTCGATACTCTTGCGCCATCCCATCTTCCTAGCTCATCGTGCTGTGCTGGTGCTGCCGCGACGGCTGCAGAGAACCTCAAGCGGCGGAAATATAACAGCCTCGTCGGCAGATATATTTTTTAGCCGTTGGGGTTGAAACTCTCGGGCCGTGGGGTCCGAGTGCTCATATGCTTTTTAAAGAATTGGCGACACGCTTAATTGACGCTTCGCGTGACCCAAGGGCTACCTCGGTCAGAGAATAAGCATTGCCATAAGGTGGGTTGGGGGAAGATCGGCATTGGGGTAAGAACGTATAAATCAATATACCACTTATTTAGGTTTATTTTTAATGCCAGCCACATTGCTGAGCAAGTTGGAACATAATGACGCGGCACGCAATATGACTAGCATTAAAAACAAAGCTAAATAAGTGGTATAATTTATATTTATACATTCTTACCCCAATGCCGATCTTACCCCAACGCACTATACAACGTGGCAATGCCGCCAGCCTTTTGGGTACACTTCCAGTCGACAGCGATGCGGAGGAGTTTAATGACGTCATATTTAGCTAGGCATTGAGAATCTGGTTACAATCAGTAACAACTAACTGTGTAGGGACTGGTATAATTAATAACAGTAACAGCCGCGGTAACAGTTTTTGAGGGCTGTTATTAAAATAACAGATAAAATAAGTTGATAGAAACAATTGTTATTTGTAAATACCTGTTACTTCTATCTGTTACGAACTTACGATAAATATGCTTCACTTAGTCAGGCATCCTTGATTATTCTGTATTCAGTGTGTGTTAGTAAGTAATTAGAAGTGTTAACGAAGGTTTTGCGAGTGTTATTTCCGATGTCGCGACCCACAGATAACGAACCTCCGTTATATATAGTGGCATTTTGTACGTGGCGCGGTGGCCGCGGTATTTTTGATTGCTGACAAACAAAACTAGAAAGCCCACTGGTTTCCGAAGTTAATGATTTTACAGTTTTTAGATTTAAAGAAGGAAAAGTAAAAAATAAATGAACACACTCATTGATATCATACATTTTTTATTCAATTAAAAAAACACTAACACTCTTCTTTTTACATAAACAAAGACGTATCGGGAACACTTGGTGTTTTTCCTCGTAGTTTCATAGGTCAGCACTCGTCTATCTGATGGTTTCATCGTAAATACTTAGCAGCCCAATCAACTCGCACGGCCCCGCTGCCAACAGTCGTTGTTTCTGAAATAATTTAAAACTAGCTCAAACTTACTGGAACGAACTTCAGCTCCCGCAACATAAATGCTCCAATGTACCTCTATGTGCCCGTAGGGGCAGCGGCCGAAACAAAGAGGTGTCTATTCTGGAACCGGAGACGTAGCGCGCCGCGCTAAGGTAGGCGTGCGCCGCGCCGCCGGGCAGAGCGCGCTGGTGGCGCGGCGGCGCCGGAGCGGGCGCCGGCGGCAACACGGCAGGCTGCAGCGCGCCCAGCACGCTGCGGCCCCGCGCCGGCTCGGCACCGCGCGCCCCCGACACGCGCCGCAGCGGTGGCTCCCCGCCCGCCTCATGCACTACTTCACCCCTGCACGGTTAAATGTCAATGAACACGCATTTGTCAAATTATTGCACTATTTAAGGACATAACTAAAACAGCACTTTTTTATGAACATAATATAACTGAAACGGACTTGGCTGAATTAAATTGTCCAGTTCAATAGCATACTCCCCGAAGTGTTAACGATAGAAAATCAACCAAACAACCAACCATCAAGCTGGTATTTGACAGACCCGATGGACAGACCCATCCCAAGTAGGGTTGCCAGATCGGAACTTACCAAGTCCGGGACAATTCCATGTTGGGCCATATTATGACTATACTTATGAATATATAAAATCAATTACGAGATATCTACACTTCTGGACACATCTATTGGCCCACCTTGTATTTTCAGTTTCGTTTGGTCCTAGCTGAAATTTTATATTAGGTAGAGCAAAAAGTTTTTATGCAGTTTTGAACCTGGCACAATTTCATTCAATAGTATTTTTTTGAATTTCGAACACAGAATTTAAAGAAACAAAAGACAATTTGGAGCCCGTTTGTTGATATCAAACAATCGAATACTAAGAAAACTTGGTTTTATTGGTTTACTTGGATTTAATTCTTGAAAAAGTGATTGATATCTTTGGTTTTGCAACAAACATTACTTATTCTTAACATTAAGGTGAGGTTCTATCAATAATCTAGGGATACTTCACCTGAAGTTGCCGCCCAAGCTGTGGCACTTATTCAGGCCGGACACAGCCAAAGAAACGTGAGTTCTCAACTTAATTTAAGTCGATCTGCGGTCCGAAATGTTTATCGGAGGTACCTAGAGACTGGCGGCTTTGTTCGTCGCCAAGGAAGGCCACGATCTCGGGTCACAACTCAAAGGCAGGATCGATTCATCGTGACGACCAGCTTGAGAAATCGTCACCTTACCTCCATTGAGATACAAAGCCAACTTCGCGACTTCCACGGAGTATCTGTGAGCGCTCAAACTGTTCGGAGAAGGTTAAAAGAACGTGATATGGTACCACACAAGCCAGCTAATGGGCCCAAACTAACGCGAGCCCACCGAACAGCGCGCCTTCATTTCGCACGCAGTCATTTAAATTGGACACAGCAAGATTGGAGCCGTGTACTCTTTTCTGATGTGTCTAAAATTGTGTTACATGGCAATGATGGAAGGAAGATGGTCTACCGACGTAAGGGACAGCGTTTCGCACAATGCTGCTTTGAAGAGAGAGTGGCAAAACTCAACTTGAGGTTGTTACAGGACCACGGCTTTCAACATTTAATGCTGAAAGGTACATTCGTGAGTGCTTAGAACCTCACGTGATACTATACGCGGACTATGTGGGCCCAAATTTCCTTTTTATGCATGATAATGCAAGAGCCCACGCGGCCGGCATCGTCAGGGAATATCTTCGGGATGTGAACATCACAGTTATGGACTGGCCAGCCAGAAGCCCAGACATGAACCCCATTGAGCACATGTGGGACGAGCTAAAAAGACGTGTTAGGGCTCGTCAGCCAGTTGCCCAGACGATGCAGGAGTTGAAAACTGCCATAGAAGAGGAATGGGAGATGATCCCTCAAAATTTCATAGAGCGGTTGATAAACTCTATGCCTAATCGTATGAGAGCTGTGGTAGATGCCCATGGAGGCAACACGCGTTATTAAATTAAACCTTTATTTGATAAAACATGTTGTTTATTCAAAAATCAATTGCCTTTAACAAGGCGCATATCCGACTTGTTAGGCGTAGCTCCATGTCGTATGGTATTCTGAATTCAAATTTAAAACAATACGATCGAAAAAGATGGTAAAATGTATCAGGTTTAAAACTGCATCAACAGTTTTTGTTCAATCTAGCAATCATATTTCGGTAGGGGCCATCGAAACCTAAACTCTAAGGTGGGCCAATAGATGTGTCCAGAAGTGTAATTTTAAATTTGTATTTATTTTTTAAGAAAAATAACTATTTAATTTTTTAAATTTATACTTTTATTTGTCCAGATAAAAGAAGTTTGGTCATCACCGTATAAAAGATTTGAGAACATTTCTTTTATAGTAGGTAACTAACGAGCTCGTTAAGATGTACTAATTTATAACCAAAATAAAATTAGCCTTAAAAATAAAAATCAATAAACCTCTAATTGTGGTTCTTTGATCAAATAGGCTTTTACTTAGCTGGCCTGGTCGAGTCATTTATTGTTATTTTTTTTAATCATGATTTTGGTTTTATCCACGTACATTTGAAGAACCACTCTTTCGGAAGCACTACTGAGGTCATTTAGCATTGTGCTGAGCTCCTCCATAGTTTCAGCCATCACCACTATATCGTCGGCAAACCAAAGGTGAGTGATGTACTCGCCATTGACATTAATGCCTAGTCCACTCCAGAGCCTTGAAGACATCCTCCATTCCGGCCGTGTACAGTTTCGGAGAGATGACGTCTCCCTGCCTCACACCTCGCTGCAGGAGGATAGGTACAAACACTTCAACACTTCGATGTACCGATAGTCAATTTGGCACCTTTGGAGAGATTGCAGAACAGCCAAAGTCTCGAAAGAATAAAAAGCTTCCTCGTAGTCCACAAACGCTAGGCATAGGCAGGTTATACTCCTCGGTCTTCTGGATGACCTGCCGTAGCGTATGTATGTGGTCTACGGTGCTGAAACCTTTTGTGAATCCGGCTTGTTCGGGAGGTTAGAAGTCGTCAAACCTGCGCGCGAGACGGTTCGTGGTGACCCTAGAAAACAGCGACATGGCTCAGAAGTGAAATGGGCCTGTAATTCTTAAGCAGGGTCTTATCACCTTTCTTAAAGAAGAGTACCGCAGCACTTCTGCTCCATGCCTGTGGCGTTTTTCCCTCGAGTATGACAGAATCGAACAACTTCGTTAGGGCCTTTAGGACCGGTTTTCCACTCGCCTTCAGGAGCTCAGCCGTAATTCCGTCCTCACCAGACGCCTTGTTGTTCTTCAATTGCTTCAGAGCCATCCTAAGCTCGTACAGGCTGACGTCCTGGATATCTTCAGTGTAGTGTCGAGTCAATCTAGCTCTTGGGTCTTTTCCCAGATTTGTAGCGGGTTCGGAGATTGACGTGTATAACTGTCCATAAAATGCCTTGATCTCTTCCAGAAGCTCCTATTTGGCGGATATGACTCTGCCGTCTTCGGTCTTCAGTTTCGTGAGCTGGCTCAGCCCAATAGACAGATCCTGAGCAAAAACTTTGGAGCCCTTATTCCGCTCAATCGCGTCCTTAAGCCTCTCGGTATTGAATCAGCGAAGGTCGCGTTTCAGAGACTTCGAGATCCGTTTACTGAGCTGCCGGTACGGGCACGCATCATCTGAAGACTGCAAAGTCATTTCACGCCTCTTCTTCATGAGCTCGAAAGTTTGATCCGTGAGCCTCTTGGTCTTACTTGTACCAGTCTTAAAAAACTGAGACCCGATTGTATGGACAGCTTCCACGAACCCATCATTATATTTGTCCACGAAGCTTCCAAGGCACTCGAAACGATTTTGAAGTTCGAGCTCAAAATTCTCGGAGTTTTGGATCTGGATCTGTGCAGGACGGAGCGTAGACTTCATCAGTCCAGATCTTTCAAGCTAGACATTGATAATCAATGTGCCTCTTAGCATACGGTGATCACTCCCGGTTTTCAAGGCATTGATCACAGAGACCATCATTGAATATTTGCTTCTTCGTCGACATGATGAAGTCAATCTAAGTTTTAGTTACACCATCAGGGCTTTGCCAGGTCCACTTCCTGTGCTTATGCTTTCTGAAGAAGGAGTTCATGATGTAGAGGCCCTCCTTCTCCATAAAACTAGTCAGTAGGTGTCCACGGCGGTTCCGATGTCCAAATCCAAATTGCCCCACTCGCAGCTTATCATATTATAGTATGCAGATGGATTGTGGAAGTGGTGGACGGCCGATTCAAAGGGAATTTTTAACTGTTGCGTCAAAAATATTTTAATAGGGCTCTGCTACACATGTTTGTCGATTTTCGAATTGCTGCATCTCTTATAAATAACTTCCACACACCAGTTGTAGACAGTGTATACGCAGAAGAGTTCTGGAATCGTATAAGAGAAACAGTTCATTTAGAGAATATTTTATATACCTATGTTGAAAGGAAGCGTTTGAATTAGGGAATACAAACCGAAAAACGAAAAACCGGTGTTTCGGCATATTTTTAATGATTAAAAAAACCGGTTTCTTTTTTCAAGTAACCGGTTCTTTCGGTTTTTTTTTACTACTTTCAAATGACACTATTTTTTAGCAAACATTGTTTTAAAACGCTTCTGAGGCTTGGTATCAGTCGTAGGTTTGTTTATTAATATTTATGTACCATAGCTACACCAATTGTACAGTTCTTCTGTTTACGATCATTAAAAATCCAGGCCGGCCGCCTGTTGTGAGAACAGGCAGTGAATGCTGTCAGGGCCAGAATTAAAATCTCGTAAGGACACCAAAATTCTTATTCGCAGATAGAATACACACCGTTGTTACTCATCATAACATCATCAGCTTAAACGAGTCGCTCGTCGTCTTTGCTTGTTCGTTACACTGATGAAAAACTCACAGAAATTCTTGCTACGGATGAAATAATTTTCACAATCAAGGAATATTGCAACAAGCAAAATTATCGGATGTAAGCTTCTATCTGCTTCTAACTGTCAATGGCCACCTTCGGTTTTCCGACGACATAGTAGTCATGGCCATGGCTGAGATTACGGAAGAGCTCAGCACAATGCTCAAAGACTTCAGTAGAGCTTCCGAAAGAGTGGGTCTTTAAATAAACATGAACAAAACTAAAGTCACGATAAACAACCATGTAGCACCCATTCCTACCAAGATCGGAGACTCTATACTCGAAGTTGTGAACGATTTTGTCCACCTCGAACAGACAATCTAGTTGGGTAGATCTAATTTCGAGAAAGAGTTCAACCGTCGAATCCGACTCGGCTGTGCAGCGTTCGGGAAGCTGCGCGGTATCTTCTCGTCCAAAATACCACAGTGTCTCAAAACGAAAGTCTATGACCAGTGCGTGTTGCCAGTGATGACATAATATGGTGCCGAAACGTGGTCGCTCACAACGGGCCTCAACAGAAGGCTTAAAATCACCCAAAGAGCAATGGAAAGGGCTATACTCGGAGTTTCCTTGCGTGATCGATAATGAAGATTTTCGCAGGAGAACTAAGGTTGCCGATATAGTTCAAAGAATCGCTAAACTCAAGTGGCAATGGGCAGAGCACATTGCTCGCAGAACAGATGGCCGTTGGGGCTGAAAGGTTCTGGAGTGGCGACCGCGTACCGGAATACGCAGCGCGGTAGGCCTCCTACAAGATGGACCGATGACCTGGTGAAGGTTGCGGGAATCCGATGGATGCGGGACGCACAGGATCGATCATTGTGGCGACACTTGGGGCAGGCCTATGTCCAACAGTAATAATATAAATATAAATAATAATAATAATCCATCAGCAACTTGCTCTAAAATACAATCTTGTTGAATCAGAAGTACCGTACTATAGGTATGTGCCCGACCCAGTTCTCGAGAATGGCAGCGTCACATTGTATTGGGACCGATCTACCATCACTGACAGGACTATTGTTGCCAATAAGCCTGACATAGTGGTGATAGATCGACTAGAGCGTCGCACAATGATTGTTGATATAGCGGTCCCTCATGACGAGAACCTCGTGAAAGCTGAGAAAGATAAACAAACTAAATATCTTGACTTGGCTCGCGAGGTTGTCGACATGTGGGAAGTGGATAGAGCAATCATTGTGCCGATAGTCGTGACGGCCAATGGCTTAATAGCCAAGAGCCTCGACCAACATTTGCGGAGGCTCTCGTTAGGCAGTTGGATCAAGGGCCTGATCCAGAAAGCAGTACTCCTAGACACGGCGCGTATTGTCCGGAGGTTCCTCTCTCAAGAGCCCTGACCGCCGGTAGCTTGGACCCTGTTCCCGATGCCGGTGGGCTACTATTTTTTTTATATTTTTAAGTGTTTTTTTTTTTTAAGGAATATTTAAAAATATACTATAATATGTATAACTGCTAAATAAAAGATAATAATAATAATCTTTATTTATCTTCCACAAATAACGGTAACGATAACAGCAGGAATGTAAAACAGAATTTTGATGTGGTATAATAATGTTAATTTGTGGGAGACTGGTGCCTAAACTAAGCCATGGCTTGTGTATTTCAGGACACCAGGGACTCCTCACTACAGGGTAAAGCAGCAAACAAAACATTATATCATCTGTATAGATGGTGAACATCTAGCGCAAGTTACCAATTTTACAGTGTCTACAAGTTATGCTCATTTATAAGAAGGAAAAGCTTAAAGAAAAACTAAAATAATTTAAAAATTAAATATGTGTACCTATAGTGTAATGTGGATTAAGATGCATGTGCGTGTGTGATGGTGTGTTTAAGAGTGTATTATGTATCAGTGATTGTGAATATGTTTATATCCGAGTAAGCGAGTGGAAGGAGAAAATATGATATTAGCAGAAAATAATAATTTATGTTTTTATGGCTAGCAGTTCTTCTGTTTTTGTGTAGTCCAATTTAAGTAAGTAGTTAGACATTATTAGTTTACATTTAGTTTTACTGCAATTGAAAATATGTAATTCTTTATTTAATTTATTATATAGTTCTTGTCCTCTAAAAGTATACAATTTTAGGCAGAAGCCTGTCTTAGATTTAACAGTTTTGCATATTGCGTACGGCCTTCTAGTAGTTAATTTAGATAGATCAAAAGAGGTTGGATCTGAATGTTGTCGAAGTACAGTAAAAAGAATATTTTGTCTAGAGTGCGTCTACTGAAAGCGTAACCTGGAGTTTTTTTTTAAATTAAATTGGCAACATTGTTTTGCCGAAAAAAATCACGTCAAAGTCTATGATCGCAATTGTCAGTTTTGTAAACAGATATTTATTTTTCAAGAATAATTGCATAATTATGGGAAAAACAATAAACAGTAACGTGCAAAAACTGCTACACACTATGGTTAATAAGTTCAAACAAAAACAAGAAGAGAAAGAAGGTGTTTTCAATGAAAACCAACAATGTTTACATACGATTCCAGAATTTTTAAGTTAGTATGACGTTATAATCTTGATCCTTGTCGACTAATATTATTAGATAGTTATTTTTAGGATATAATGATAATTTGTTTTTCTTATATTTTTAGATAATCTGACATATTGCGAATTTCATAATGGATAAATACATCAAACAAAGAAGGCTTTTGGTGAATCGACTTAATCAAAAACACATGATCTGATAGAGCATCAAAATCTTCAACTGAAGTTAAAATTGCGAAAGTGAAGGAAATAGTGACTGAAATCCTAGTTCAAGTTTGAAAGCTGTTGAACTTTTTGTGTCTTACGAGTCGATCCGTATCATTTGAAACAATCATTGGAGTATAAACCATGTTCTCACTTCACTAATCCCAAAAGATCTGAATTTTCTCTATGCTAAAACGAATCGATTCCAACCCAACAACCTTGAAACACAGTGTTGGCGAGACGTGACGAAGTTGAAATCCAACATGATTTTGACCATTTTATTTGACTATCGCGGTGTTGTGCACTTGATATTCTTGCCAGAAGGCCAAATGGTAAATAAAGAATATTAGTTGAATATTATATAGCGCCTTTTTTTCCGATTTTAAAAATCAGCCTATGACAACCCCCGCTCTTGGGCGGAGCGGGAGATAGTGTCAGACTCTTACTGACTAAAAATCCCATCCCGTTTCTTCAAGCCTTGATACCGGGGCTCGAGCGACCTTTCGGATAACCCTGGCTCCAGTAGGCTTCGACCCAGCTGCGCCCCTGCTGTTGCTGACAACTCCTTGAGGCGCGCGGGAACAGTGCGCGCCGTTGACGAATTGGGCTTGGTCCGGACAGTTACCGGACGGCCGGACAGCGAGCTACCCATTGCTTACTGTCCGCAAGCCCGTGCCTACGGTGGCCGGAAATCGGGATCAGTATCCCGGCGCTGGCGGCGGCGGCGATAACGCCGTTGCCTGATGCTCGGAGCTCCGCCTCCTATCACCCCCACGAGGGCACGGCGATGATCCGCCCAAGCGAAGCACACCTCGACTGTGTGCTCCACAGTGTCCTCCGGGCATTCCGCACAGTGGCGACACCCAGGCGTCACTTCCGCATGAATCCGATGTAGGTACCTCCCGAACGAACTATGTCCGGTGAGGACCTGCGTCATACGGAAGGTAAGAACGCCGTGAGGTCTTTCCAGCCACGCCATATAGCGACATTTGAGAGATCAGATAAAATAAAATAATTTGGGATAATAACTAATATTTTGTGTGTTATTGACCTTTACCATACACCCTCCAAACATGTTTTTGACTAGGATTAACTATTGTACAATTGTTATAAATACAAAAAATACTCTAGTATCAAAACTTTTTTCTCCTACTATTTCAATAATACCACATTCAAAATTTTTGGTTGTAACCTCCTTTTCTCAGGTCACGCTTTCATTAGACGGACTCTAACAGTCAGAACATCGGCTTCTTGATACAGAGCTGTAGTGGGAAAGAGACGTGGTTTACGGAGACCAACTTTTAGTATCAGCCTTTGGGCCCTTTCTATTTCTAACATTGTAGTTTTAGCGGCACCCCCCCAAGTTGTTACACAGTATGTCAGGATAGATTGAACCAGGGTAATATATACCATTTTAAGGGTTTTACCGGAGGCCACCTGTCTCAGTTGTTTAAAAACATAAGTAAGTTTTCGTACTCTTGTAGATAAATTATGAATATGCTCATCAAATGATAATCTTTTGTCAATAGTTACACCAAGATACAGAATACTTTGCGCAGCTTGTATCTCCGTGCAGCCACATTGGTTTACGGGTGGATTTGAACACTGATGAACATTATAAAGGAGGCTTAACATGAAAAAAGGTTTCTGAACTCCTAATCGCAAAGGGAATGTATTTGGTTTTGTCCGCATTAAGCGTGAGCGTGTTTGCAGCTAGCCAGTGGCACACCATATTCAGACCCGATTGAGCCAGAGAGTAGGTTTCCTCCCACGAATCACCAATAAAAGTAAGAGTTGTCTGTTGATCTGCATATGATATTATTTTGCAATAGCTGACACAACTCATTTATATAACATAGAAATAACGTGGGACCAAGAATACTTCCCTGCGGAACTCCATGCGTTATAGGTAGTTCGAAATTAAAATAGTCTATATCTATCTTTACACTCTGAGTACGATCTGACAAATAGTCCTCAAACAATTTCAGTTCATTTCCCCGCACTCCCATACTGTTTAATTTACAAATTAGGGTGGGAATACAGACTGTGTCAAACGCCTTGGCAAGGTGGAGGAATATAGTCAAGCATTTTTTGTTTTTATCTATATTTCTCACAAGGAAGTCAGTAAAAGCGTGAACAGCCTCATCAGTGGATTTGTGTGTTCGAAATCCATACTGTGTGTCAGCAAGCAATTTTTGTGTCTCTAAAAATTTCACGAGTCTTCACAAAATATATATTATAGTAGTAGTGTAGTAGTAGTATTCGCAAGATGTTGGTAGAATCATCACCGAGCTAATTGGTTGGATTTGTTTTTTCACAACAGCATTGTTTTTGTTATATGTATGTATCTAAGTATGTATTTACTATTGTATATATATTTGTTTCTCTTCTGTTTTGTCTCTTTATTAAGTTGCACCTGCCATGTTTTGTTTCTGCACCACCCTAAGGTCGACTGGCAGATAATGCCTAAGGCATTAAGTTCGCCTTTGTTCAGTTTTTTTGTGCATAAAGCTTTAAATAAATAAATAAATAAATTAATTAATGGTGCGCTCAAATACTTTGGACAGTGAAGAAAGAATCGAGATGGGCCTATAATTGTTGACACAGTCAGTATCCCCAGCCTTATATATGGGGAAAACAATTGATTTCTTTAATGTTTTTGGAAATACACCCGTGTCAAAAGAGCGATTTATGAGATCAGTGATAACAGGAGCCACGTAGTCAACAACATTTTGTAACAACCTAGATGAAATGGCATCCCACTATCCCACCCAGGTGTGCAGTCACTCTGTAGGTTTAATATAGCAGTTTTGACTTCAGTAATATCAACCTTAAGTAGTACGAATGAGTTACTGGGAGTATCTTTATTAATAATTGTATTTTTGAAAGTTGGAACATTTGAGGGTATGCGTTGAGCTAGCACCTTTCCAATTGTAGAAAAAAAGGTATTGACTTTATTAATGGACAATGGGGAAGATTTTTGCCATTTTTTCCCGCTAGGTGTCGCTATTCTTATGATCCATTATGCTTATCTATGCAGCGTTATTTATAACTTTTTGGCATTCTATTAGATACAAATAATTAAAATGACGAACTGTGCAGGACCGGGATGCAAAGAAAATCGTAATCATTTATTCCCAAAAGATAAAAATAGGAAAAGATTGTGGGCTAAAGCAATAAAACGACCAGAATTGGTAAAATCCGAATCTACATAATATATTTACGATTATGTGGGCATCATTTTACAGAAAATGATTTTAAAACTATGTTAATTAAGTAGAGTAACACAACATACTTTTCTCCTGCTTAGGCAAAATGGTCATAGAAAGGTACAAAAAGTTTATTAAATGAGCTAACAATATACTCACTCTCCAAAATATTCTTGTATTTGATGTTTATTTAATGGTGGCAATGGGGTATTGCTGTTTATATCTATAAAATAATCGTCTTTTGGTAAGACCATAACTACGATTTGTACTGGTTCTGGGGGACAGATTTATCGGTGAAGTTAAAATTTATATCATACAGAATTCTACAAAAACAGAAGATAGCTTAGCTTTTGATTTACACAAACAATAATAAACAAGTGGATGAAAGTTAGGGTCAAGAGCTTATTGTTAATCAGTAAAAACATTCACCAAGAAAATATAAAATACAGCAGTATTTTTTTTTACTTTTATTTACAAGGTCTCTTTACAAGGTCTGCCTTTCTTCCACTACAGGTCGCACCCCTCTTTAATTCCTCTTTGAGCTGATTTAATTTCCAGGTACAAAACATCGTCAATACAAAAATATTTCATACAATTTCATAAGAACCGCTCCGAACCACAGAATGTAAATAGATCATACGCGTGGCGCCCTCTGAACACAAAATCTTCCCCATTGAGGGTTTTGATCTGTATATAGATGTCCTTCAGCAGATGAACGATTTTTATTATAGTTTGTTATAGTTTTAATGGATTCCCACAATAATTTAGAGTTGCCTTTAGCCATGCCTAGTTGATCTTGATCATGCTGTCGTTTTAGTTTTTTAAGAAGATTGTTGCAAAAGTTCCTGTATCGTTTGTATGTTAGTATTAAAATTTTATTCATTGGTTCTTTTTTAGTTTTAATATGCATCCTATCCCTATTTTTAATGCACCTTAAAAGTCCTGGTGTTATCCAGGGTTTTAAGGTGATTTTATTTCGTGGCATCCTAATGATAGACTTGTGCTTAGCTGTTAAGTTAGATAATAATTCGATAAATTGATCAGTTGCTACATTTAGGTCGTCTTCAAAATACAGTTTACTAAAGTCCAATTTTGAACAGTCCGATATAATCTCAGCCCAATTCAGTTTTTTGACCACTCTAGTAGGAACAGGTTTTTTTGATTCCACACACTCAAGGCAAAATAAAACAGCATCATGATCAGTTATTGATGTTTGCAGATTATGTATAAGACTGTAATTTACTCCTAACAAAAACATGGTCCAGACAACTATTACCTCTGGTAGGTATGTTGTGTGCAGGAAGTAGTCCATGGAAGGAAGTAGTATCTAAATATGACAAAACATTAGAATCAGCACTCAATATATTAATATTTATGTCACCTACTATTATTATATTTTGGAATGACTGCAATTGTTCAAGAATGTGATGTAGAGATTGCAGAAATATGTCTAGATTTTTAAATGACGGAGACCTGTAGATTGCCACTATAACTGTGGCAGATCCAAATTTAATTATTAAACAGTTACATTCATTAAGTAATGGTTCTTCTACTGTGTAATTATGTTCGTTACTGATTAAGACCACCACTCCATCATTTTGGTTGAAGATTCGATTAGTTTTATGGGAGTTATATCCAGGTATCATAGGAAGATCTGTAACCTGACGCAGCCAACATTCAGACAACACAATAATGTCGCATTTAAAACTTAATCTTCTTAGTAGCACAGAAAGTTCATTGAAATTACGATTGATACTACGTATATTTTGTTGTACAATTTTGAAGTAGTCGGTAGCAATTGGTACATACTTAGCACAATTTTCAGGGTTACAGCTTATTGCTTCAGATACACAAAATTGATCTATATTATTCAATAAATCATTTAGCATTGCGAATGTTATAACAAACTAGTTTCGTAGGACAAATTGACCAAGAAATATAAAGGCTTATTGTGAAGGACTCAGAATTGACAAATTCATTTGGTATATATGAACTTAACTTAAGCCAAAATAATGTAACGGGATCAGAACAGATAATCAGAGGTAATCTCTGTTTATAGCCATGAAAATAAATTATGATTTTATATTTGTATAGGTGCGTCTATATGTGTTGCTCGTGTAATTTGATTTTTATTGTTGAATGTTGGAAAAGAGTGAAAGTAAGTGCAGTGTGTTAACATAAATTATAAAACATATAATAAAAACAAAAACAAAAGTTATCTCAAAACACATGATTAGTCATATAACTTTATCTAAATCTTCAGAATTTTTAATGTGAATGGGGGGGTTACCCTCATTGTTTCGCAGATAAATTTTTCCAAAAGAAATCCAGCATCCATGAAAACCGTGTGACTCAGTAAATTGTCTGCCCAAATAAAATAATTGTTGAGTCTTTACTGTCAGAGAATCAGATACGTAAATATTCCTGGGTGCACCCTTTATTTTGATATCATTTGTGTACAATGGCAGCTCTTTTTTTGCTTTCTGTGACTTATTGTATTTGATCACCGAACAAATAACATCAGTTTTTCTAGTAACTGTTGTAAAGTCAACTACTATGGCCTCAGTTTTAGATTTTAATCTATAAATATCACGTATTTCATTTTTGTTAATGTTTTGTTCAAGTTGAACCACTGAGCCTAACTCCATAACCATGCTTATGAGTTGTTCTTTTGACTCTGGCTCATGTTTTGGAATATTACGTATTTCCATGGTGGAAGCTTTAGAGGTTTTTTCAATATATTCTAACTTCTGCTCAAGAAAAGAAATCTGCTGTTTAGAGCTTTTATTCTCTTGCTGTAATAGTGCAATTTTCGATAAAGATTCATCATATTTTTCAGTTACGAATTCAACAGATTTCTTTAAATCAAGGTGTAAATCTTTGATTATGTTTATTGACTGGTTAAGTGAGTCAAACTTTTGATTTTGTTGCTCCTGGAAAGATGTAAACATGGCTTCCATATGCGACATGAAGTTCTTGAGACGTTGCGAATGTTCATCAAATCTTCGTTTATATCCTCTTTGTTTTTCAAGTTTATCGGGAGTATTCAATGCCGTGTCCGAGACTGACTGCGTCATTTCAAATTCGACAAAGTTCGGCGGTGTGCGCTGCATATTTGCTATTTCATTAATTGTATGTAGAAAATCCAGAACACACAATTTAAAGATTCACAAAAAGTGACTCCAATTCTGAGGCACGAACCCATGCACAGTTGCGTCGCAGTCAGTGTAATCCATCACTTGACCATATGATCACTACGATGACCGTGCGAAATTGTAGTATGATTGCTAAGCAACACGCAATTTGATTATACGTATAGTCCAAAGGTCATTTCTTTGTTTAAGATGGCTATTCACTCCACATGTTTTATTACTTTTAGAAAAGCACTATTTTTATTGTTTTGATACACTTCACATTTCACAAAACAATCAGGTCGAAGTATTACTCGTATAGAACTCCTATAATTGTAGTTTTGGTTGGGTTACAGCTCGTATTCAAGAGGGTTTTTCTCCATTTGACACTTGTTTTGGCACTATTCAAAAAGTTAGTCTAGGGTGTTTCACTTTATGAATTGACTTTTGCCCGCACTTGTACCGTTTTCTAATTAAATTACGAGAAAGTTTGTCAATTCTCACTGCTGCTGTTCACGTTGCGCGCCCTCTAGGGAGGAATGAATGAAACAGTGGACGTTTATCGGCTGAAACGATGATGATGTGTAAGCTTCTACAAACAACACTCCAAAGAACACTCTCAACAGGTTATCAGAGTCCTGAATGATCATCATGCGGCATCATTAATGGTTTGGTGAGGGTATCTCGGAATGACCAAGTTTCAATTTCGTGAAAATTGTATACTTTAAACTAAAGAGTATCAAGTACTATCCTACACGCCATAGCAAAACCTCTCAAAGCCTCTCTCTTTTTGGTAATATACTAGGGGTTTTTCTGCAAGACTCAGCTTCCGGTTACAAGGCACGCACTAGCCAGGCCTGCCTTGCAGCGAGTGTTTCGGGCTTCATTGACCTTTGGCTAGCTCAGATCTCAACCCGTGAACTGCATGATAGGGTTAATCTACACTAATACTAATACTCGTATATTAAAAAGGTAAAGCTTGTTTTTATGTTTTTTTGTTTGTAAGAGGTAACCTCTGGAAGTACTGGCCCGATTGCTAAAATTTTTTCACCGATAATTGATTCTCCGGGCCGGAGGCATGCCCGACAGATGTCAACCGTGCCGTCCTTCACAATATATTTCCGGTAGTTGTTCGTCATCATAACTTCATCCATAATTGCAAAGACAAAACCTTCGGTTTCCCCAAAGAGATCACCAAAGCGCAGCCAGGATACGGACGCTAAAAGATCTACATCGGGCCCATGTAAGGCCCGGTAAAAGCGCCCGTGAAGCTCCTTGCACTTCCATACTTCCTTGCGTTCATTAGTATCCATTACTATAGGTTTGCGCCAGTTCTCGTTGGCCAAGGAGAGCGGGGTGAGGCCTTTGTCCACCGCCACTACATCTCGGTGCATCCCCACGTCGGTTTCCTGAAGGTATTCCCTGAGACTGCATACCTCACGGTTGTGCAGGTCTTGGCATTTAAGAAGCCACGACCCCCACACTTCCGCGGGATATACAGCCTCATCACCGATGATCGTGGGTGATGCATCCGGTTTGCGGTAAGCAGAGTGCGGACCCTCCTGTCCAGGGCGTCGAGTTCCGTCTGAGTCCATTTGAGTATGCCGAAAGAGTACATCAAAACCGGCATGACCCAACCGTTGAAGGCGCGCACCTTGTTCCCGCCTGATAATAGACTGTTTAGTACTTTATTCAGGCGGCCAAAGAAGCGCTCCCTCAACGATTGTTTCACGTCAGCAGCATTGATGCCCAACGCTTCCGACATACCCAAATACTTGTAAGTTTCGGTTGAGCAGAGGGATCTAAGGTGTATGGAAACCGAGAGTTGGGTTCCCACGGATTCCATAATCTCCCCTCGCTTTACATTAGGGAATGCAAAAACCGCCAAAATTAAAAACCGGTTTTTTTTTCGGTTTTCCTAAAAAAAAACGGTTAACCGGGTAACCGGTTCATTCAGGTCCCTTAGATCATCGGAAAACCTGAAATTAAGTATTCTTATGCATTCCACATCCTTTTTGACAAATCGTTTACTGTTCAAGCAGCACGCTTGTGGAATGCGTTACCTATTGAAGTGAGACGTGCTCAAACGCTACCAACGTTTAAAAAAATGGTGAAGGAGCATTATCTTTCACTTTGTTTTTTTTTTCCTTCTCCTGGCTTTTATTCTTTTGTTTTTAGGTAGGTACCTACTTCCGATCCCGCTCGGAGAAGAAGGCGTCGGGGAGGCAACCGCCTTGATGCCTAACACGCCGAAACCCCGCTTGCATTGAATGCAAGTGGGACTTTGGAACCATGGGCGCGCAGAGTGGGGACTCTACTCGCTCATCGAGGGATTCCAGGGAAGACGGTAGCACAGTGATCACGTGCTGCCGTGCATAAAGAGGGTCAGGGGAGACCGTTATAAAGTCTCCTCAGGGATGTGTCGTTACAGGCGTTGCACTGAGGGGGTTCCTTTTTTTTGAGATTGAGGGGGAATGGTCTTTTGAGAGGTAACGGGGCCCCTTCTATGTGCTGATGGTGATCACCGGGGTGGTTTTAGTGAGGTAAAAATCCCACACTCCCCGGACTTATCCCCAAAGTCCGGGCGCCTTTTGAAGGTTTCCCCTCGAAAACAAAAAAAAAAAAAAAAACAAAAGGTAGGTACCTACTTATTTCGAAATCGAATACTATTTTTATAAATGTCAGTTGTGAATTAAAAAACCAGGTCTAGCATTATTTGATTTGTTTTTGAAAAACACCGGCCAAGTGCGAGTCGGACTCGCCCATGGAGGGTTCCGTAGCAGCAAGTAACATAATATAAAAGTTCTTGTAATGTGTTGTAACTTTAATCGATGTTTTAATAATAGTGTATTTTTTTCGATTTATGACGCATTAAAAAAAAACTACTTACTAGATTTCGTACAAACCAATTTTCGTTGGTAGTTTTTATAGTAATGTACATCATATATTTTTTTTAGTTTTATCATTCTCTTATTTTAGAAGTTAGAGGGGGGGGGGACACATTTTACCACTTTGGAAGTGTCTCTCGCGCAAACTTTTCAGTTTAGAAAAAAATGATATTAGAAACCTCAGTATCATTTTTGAAGACCTATCCATAGATACCCCACACGCATGGGTTTGATGAAAAAAAAATTTTTGAGTTTCAGTTCTAAGTATGGGGACCCCCAAAATTTATTGCTTTTTTTCTATTTTTGTGTGAAAATCTTAATGCGGTTCACAGAATACATCTACTTACAAAGTTTCAACTATATAGCTCTTATAGTTTCGGAAAAAAGTGGCCGTGACATACGGACGGACGGACAGACAGACAGACATGACGGATCTATAAGGGTTCCGTTTTTTGCCATTTGGCTACGGAACCCTAAAAAGGGTTAGAGTCTGTCTAATAAGTTAAACGACTTGGATAATTATTAGGATATAGTGAAATCTGATGTAGTCAACACGGATTCAATAATCAAGGTTGATTAAGAGATAGAGATCATTGTTTAATAATAGAAGAACCTTATAAAAAGTACTGAATGTTTGTATTTTTTAAATGATTAAATATTATACAAAATTCCCAAGTCGGTTGAGAGAGATCTCTGATTCGCGAGTCGCATAGCCCACCAAGTCAATAAAAACATTACGCGTAAATAGCGCAGTCAATAAATACATTGAATTTGTTGTTTGTGTTTATTGTTGTTTGTTTCATGTTTGTTTTGTTTGTGTGTTTGAACGAAAAATATTAATATTATATTGTAAAAAAACCGGCCAAGTGCGAGTCGGACTCGCCCATGAAGGGTTCCGTAGCAGCAAGTAACATAATATAAAAGTTCTTGTAATGTATTGTAACTTTGATCGATGTTTTAATAATAGTGTATTTTTTTCGGTTTATGACGCATTAAAAAAAAACTACTTACTGGATTTCGTTCAAACCAATTTTCGTTGGTAGTTTTTATAGTAATGTACATCATATATTTTTTTTAGTTTTATCATTCTCTTATCTTAGAAGTTAGAGGGGGGGGGACACACATTTTACCACTTTGGAAGGGTCTCTCACGCAAACTATTCAGTTTAGAAAAAAATGATATTAGAAACCTCAGTATCATTTTTAAAGACCTATTCATAGATACCCCACACGCATGGGATTGATGAAAAAAAAAATTTTGAGTTTCAGTTCTATGTATGGGGACCCCTAAAATTTATTGCTTTTTTTCTATTTTTGTGTAAAAATCTTAATGCGGTTCACAGAATACATCTACTTACAAAGTTTCAACAGTATAGCTCTTATAGTTTCGGAAAAAAGTGGCTGTGACATACGGACGGACGGACAGACAGACAGACAGACAGACAGACAGACAGACAGACAGACAGACAGACAGACAGACAGACAGACAGACATGACGAATCTATAAGGGTTCCGTTTTTTGCCATTTGGCTACGGAACCCTAAAAAGGGTGGGGCGCTTTGTTCCATATGTTTCGTAAGAGTCGAATCGAGCACCCCATGCTTTTCCTAAAGTCAATGACCATGACCACTAAGTATTTGACCTAAAATGTTATCGAAAAAAAATTGATCTGTGTTATTTAGAGAAGTAGCGCTCGCCGGCTGTCAAAGAAGCCCTTTGGTATCCCGGGCGTATCCCATCATTTTTGCATTTGACCTGGAGTTCAAGGTGATTTACTTTGGTGTCAAGGTCATGCCTTATGGTGTCCCAGGTGTTTTCCAACTTTTTATACATTTGACCTTGGAGTCAAAGTCATTGACCTTGAGGTCAAGATCTGGCCCTTGGTGTCAAAGTCATTGCCTTTGGGTGTCACAGGCGATTCCCAGTCTTTGATGGGTGTGCAAAGTTTTAAAAAAATCTGATCGCCCTAAGATGGTCAAAATTGAGCTCAAAGGCGTTGATTACAAACAAATATATAGGTGAAGCTAATAAAATCGTGTTAAGAAAGGAGGTTATGAGTTTGAACCGTATGTATGTATGTTTGTCCGCGATCATCTCGCGTTTGGCTGAACTGAATTTGATGCAGTTTTCAAAACAGTATTATTAGTCACTATATGTACCTATACGTGACATAAAAAATGTTGAAACCAAAATGTTTAAGTAAAAAGATAGAACTGACTTCAATGAAGCCGGAGCACTTCAAAGTTTCAAACCACCACCAAGCGAAGACTTTATTGAAGAGGTGCCGGCCGGACTTCAATAAAGTCGGAACTTTATTGAAGTCGGTTCTATTGTCCTTGATGCGACGTGCACTCACAACTATAAACTTAACATATTCCTACCGCTCACAATACAACTAAAGATAATATTTTACAACTTCCAAGCGCGAAATAGGTAGTAAGGTCGATTTTGCTGGTTTTTTTTTTTTGACAGTTGAAATATTCCGAAAGTTTCGGAATATTTCGGAATACTTCCGAAGTATTCGACGGGAATGATTCGGAATTTTTCCCGCCAGCATCATTAGTCAGAGCCCATGCCAAAGCGTCGTCGATGTCCACAAATTCAATACAAAAATAGAATACAAAAGCACTTGTCTCAAAGGAGTGAGATGGACTTATTAACCTTTTTAGTGGGCCATATATTTTGCACATGAAATATTAATAAAAATGAAATTTAGTGTCTAAGCAATATTTTAGAGTTATATCGAGTACTTTTTAGGGTTCCGTAGCCAAATGGCAAAAAACGGAACCCTTATAGATTCGTCATGTCTGTCTGTCTGTCTGTCTGTCCGTCCGTCCGTATGTCACAGCCACTTTTTTCCGAAACTATAAGAGCTATACTGTTGAAACTTTGTAAGTAGATGTATTCTGTGAACCGCATTAAGATTTTCACACAAAAATAGAAAAAAAGCAATAAATTTTGGGGGTCCCCATACATAGAACTGAAACTCAAAAATTTTTTTTTCATCAAACCCATGCATGTGGGGTATCTATGGATAGGTCTTCAAAAATGATACTGAGGTTTCTAATATCATTTTTTTCTAAACTGAATAGTTTGCGCAAGAGACACTTCCAAAGTGGTAAAATGTGTCCCCCCCCCCCCCCTCTAACTTCCAAGATAAGAGAATGATAAAGCTAAAAAAAATATATGATGTACATTACTATAAAAACTACCAACGAAAATTGGTTTGAACGAAATCCAGTAAGTAGTTTTTTTTTAATGCGTCATAAATCGAAAAAAATACACTATTATTAAAACATCGATCAAAGTTACAACACATTACAAGAACTTTTACATTATGTTACTTGCTGCTACGGAACCCTTCATGGGCGAGTCCGACTCGCACTTGGCCGGTTTTTTTCTAAACTGAATAGTTTGCGCGAGAGACACTTCCAAAGTGGTAAAATGTGTGTCCCCCCCTCTAACTTCTAAAATAAGAGAATGATAAAACTAAAAAAAATATATGATGATAATATACTATAAAAAACTACCAACGAAAATTAGTTTGAACGAAATCTAGTAAGTAGTTTTTTTTAATGCGTCATAAATCGAAAAAAATACACTATTATTAAAACATCGAAATTTAGTAATATAATAAATATTAATAGTTTCTTCTCCAGAGGCGCTTTCTGTGAACCAAGGTTTCTGGAAACAGTGGTTTCTATGAAAAATGTTTACGACAAGAAGTGCTATCTATGAACAGAGATCTCTGTCAACAGTGCTTCCTATGTAGGTACCTACCGAAATGTCTACAAACAATGTTTTCTAACAACAAAGTTTTCGGCGAAACGTGCTGTCTAGGATTAGAGATTTCTATTGGCTGTGCTTTCTGTATGTAGTCATATCGTACAAGCTTATTTAATATTACGTTCCAAGCTCATTGCATGGCGGGTTTTACGAACAATTGTGAGCAGCCCGTGAATGTGGAAGGCACGACTTGCGCCGTGAATTCATGGCGTGTAATCGCGCGTGAATTCACGGCACTAATGTGGAGCCGCCATAAAGCAATAAAAAACATACCCGAGTATATCAGCAAATCTGTCGCGTACTGGCGGCGGTTGAACTGCAGCATGTAGCTGCAGAGTCGAGACTGGCGACCGCGGATGCTCCAGTACATTTTCAGTTTCAACTCGAGCTGCGCTTCTGCAAGTGATAATTATTCTGAGATAAGATGAAAACAACATCCTACGGCTTCCGCTTTATTCAGGTAACATAATAACGGCTTAAACCAACCTCCTCGCTCGTGATGCAGGCGGTGGCAAAACTAGCGCAGCGCCTACAGCAAAGTATGGAAATCTATGAACAACAATAAAAATAAATAAATGGACTTCAATACTTTTAACGGACGTCGATTTTGACATACTTTTATAAAAATTACCGGAGTGCCTGAGGGGCAGTTGGACGGTCCCGCGGAGAGTAGCGCATGAACGCGGCGAGTAGCGCCAGAGCGGGCGGCGACGCAGAGGGGACGACGCGCGCCAGCGGCACGCCCGCGCTCGACGGGAAGCGGAACCGGAGCGCATCGGCGAGGGCGTACCCCTCCGGCCAGTCGTCTCGGTCAGGAGTACCTAGCACAGCGCATATCTTGTGCAACTGGTCGATTTCAGAATTCCCCGGGAACAGAGGCCGGCAGGTATATAACTCTGACATAATGCAACCAAGAGCCCACAAATCAATGGGAGCTCCATAGCGCGTGTCGTGCAACAACACCTCCGGTGCACGATACCAGCGCGTAGACACGTAGTCGGTGTAGGGCGGGCGCGAGCGTACCTCGCGCGCCAGCCCCAGGTCGGCGATCTTTACGAGCTCGGGTCCAGCGCACAACAAGTTTTCTGGTTTCAGGTCCCGGTGGAAGAAGCCGTGACGATGCATATGTGCCAGCCCCTGTAATACTTGGTACACAATGTTCCTCAACACTGGTTCAGGGAAGGCACGCTCCGCGTCGCGTATCAGCTGGTAGAGGTTGCCCCGCATGTATTCGAACACAAAGTATAGCGTGTCGTTTTCCCGTATGACTTCGCGTAGCTTGACGATGTTAGCATGGTTCAGCTTTTTTAACGATTTAACCTCGCGCAAGTTCATGGCTTCGTCCCATGAGTAGTACTTGCGTTTCATGCGCTTGATGGCCACCTTCTCGCCGGTGTCGCGCCGCTGTGCCAGCACCACGGAGCCGTACGTGCCGTCGCCGAGCTGCTGCAGCACCACATACCGGTTCATGGTACCCACCTCTATTTAACTCGAACACACATAGTAGCACTTTATTCCAATATTTCAAGTAAAATGATGTAGTTTTTTAATGTAGGTGGGAGATATCCAATTTTATGCTTGTATTGTATAGTGCCTGTAGCAACTATCCATAAAAGTGTTGAGTTTTATTTTATTATAATACGGAGTAAATAGAATATAACCTTTAAAACATTTTTCAATATTGGGTACATTTGAAGGCAAAACTTAACTTACACATGTCAATAACAATTAAATGCCATACAAGTTGACACACATTCTCAAAATTATTGAAATGGTGTCAAATATTGTTTGTACTAAACAAGAACTAAATCACAGATGTTGGTCTGAGATCACAGGTGTTTTAAAGTACACATTTTATATCAAGTAGAACCTCCAGGAATACTTTTAAGCAGAACTGTCTTTTATATCTTGATACACTTATAAGGTAGCAACTTTTACGGTACATGTTATTTACAATTCGTTTCTATGGTTACCCCTTGCGATTGTGACATCGAGTTGGTGCGTGGCCGGAATCGGAACTAAACGTTACCGCCACCTCGACGTGCCTCGACGTTTGTCTAAAGATTTTATTTATCTTACGGATAAACTAAGGGTGAGTTGCACCATTTAACTAGAACGATAACCAAACCATAACTAGCCGTGAAACGGCCGCCTATTGGTTATTTCGAAGATTTGACAACTGTTAACAGCTCTGTTATCGTTATAGTTAAATGGTGCACTTACCCTAAATTGACTACGAAGTGATTACACACTAGTGTTCTTTATTCTCATTGGCATTAAGTTCACAGGTTTAATTGACGAGCAAAAGGCGAAAAATGTACGAAACTTTTAAAAGTTATTTATAATTAGAATAACAAATCGATTCCTTTTTCAAATAATCGCTTAAAGTATCGTTTCGCCTATGCTACACTAGACAGTGCAACACTTACTCATTCTTTTTCCGTGCGAGGCAACGAGTGCACGCGCTTCTACCTACGATTATTTTGTTTAGTTCGAACTTTGAGTAACGGTGTTTTGCAATGCCTAAAAGGTCATTATGAAGAAAATATTAACTAGTACATGAAGAAGTTGGAAAAATTACGGGATCAACACAAAAGACGGCGTCGAAATTCTTCCTCATGTTCTGCCGATAACCAACAAGGTTTGTTACCTACTTTAAAAGTCTGTGTTATTAATCCCTACCGTACAAGTCCAAGTGACAGCCTTGATACTGGTAATTTGCCATAGATTCAAATTTGAACGCGGCAAATATTCTACCCGCCATAGATTCCATAGTGAACGAGGCGTTACAAATAAATTGGTAATAGATTCGAATTTAGAACTGTTACATTTTAACGTAGGTACCTTCTATAGTTGCCTTATGTTTATTAGTCTTCTTTTTAGAATATGAATCGGTGATGTGGGATTTATCCGAACCACCGATAGAAACTGAGCCGGAATCTGGTCGTGGGGCTGAAGACGCAGTCGTTATACCTGACCCCGATAGACCTTGGCCTGACATTTAGCTGGAGTCGTCAGCTCAACAGCATGATTTGAAGTCGTTATCACTGGCATCGCCGTCGGCGCACCCTGAGCCTTTATTGGATCCAGATGTACAGTGCGCTCTAAGCGAGGCAACTGATGATGGACCTTTATGAGGCCAAAAATTACATTTTAATTTAACCTAAAATTGGTTACCATTACTCAAAAAGAGAATGGTTAATAAAATAAGAGGCAAAATATTGAAACATTATTTCATGGTCAGTAAATTTCCATTAGGTACTTACTTCAAGTAATCCAAAATTAGGTTATCTCAACAACAATTGGTTGCAGGTAGGTACTAGCAATACGTTGACATTATTAACCCAGTGATCACTAGATCGAAGCGATCAAAACTCTGCGTGATGGCTGTCGCATTTTAAGCGATGTACATAGTTCTGAAATCCCTGGCTTGAGTCAAAATGACCCTGACTAGCGAAACTCTTTCTCAATGTCACAAAGAACGGCAACCGAGATGAGATGTTGTTCTATTGGCATCTGAAACTATTGAAAAACAATAAAGAAGACTAGGTAAAACCTAGACCAGTAAAATCTAATAGAAACGCCTAGTTCCTTAATACGATGTCCACACGCCATCAGTTCTATGGAAACTGGGCTGAAACTCCTCGTTACTTAGTGAACAAGAGGGGGGGGGCAAGGGGGTCAGGGCGCCCCCATGTCAGAGCGTTGATCAGCAGCGGCGACGGCGACATGAGACTGCTAAGCAAAGCTTAACTGGTTTCTTACTCCTGCACGCCATTAACACAGGCAAGGTACAACTTTTCAATAATTGTTTTACCCACATTACTTATAATAACATTATGTATTCATTGGAACTTAAAAGAAATACCTATTCCGTTTTTATGTGAGTCAACCAAGCATCTTGTATTATTCAACCTCGTATTCCTCGTTTTACATGGTCACTGATGAACAACAGGACATGTCAATAGCTATGGAGGATTTAAGGGAACTAGTTGCTATATTGGTAACTGTATATAATAACCAATTGCTGAGTTGGTGACCCTTTCGGTTCAGGCCCAATCACTGCAACTGTATTGTATCTGTACCATTTTTTAATATTATTATTTTATGTTGTGGTATATTGTGTTGCTTGCGCCGAATAAATGCTATTCTTTTCTATATCAAAAGCTGATCCCAATTCAGATCAGTTAAATTTTATAACATTCTTAGCTCTAAAGTGTAACCGTGATAAAAGTTTTATTTTGCATTTATATAATCGATTAAAGATTTTCTCTAATCGATTTAAACCTAAAACACATTTTAAAATGGAGGAGTTGAACTGCTTATATGTTAATACAAACAAACTGGTATTACGGCGATCATAGATACCTGTGAAGGAAGCATATCTACTTATGCCTGTTGTTAAGCAATTTCGTAGGTAACTAAAACGAAACAATAACTTCCGAGTTTAACGCATTACCTTATGGGCTCGCTATAGCTTCTAAGTGTTCTACTAAGAATGTCAGAGAGGTTGTTGGTTTCTCACAAAGTCGCGGGTATATACGTACTCACATTTTGGTTTGTTTAAAAAGTTACGAAGAATATTTTCTTATTGTAAAGGGAACTAGCATTGCTAGAACGTTTGGGGTTGATAATAAATTATGATAAAATTAATTTACAACCTCAAATTTTTAATATTTAATTACCTATGACACCACTGATTTGATTGTATCGTTACCTCTAAATAAACTCAAAATATTTCTAACTACCCAAGGTTTCAATTAGAAATTTCTCTCAACTAATTTGAGTTTTAGAAGCATCATGCTCTGCTATGCGTTACGGTTGGTCGTACCTATACAATGTTAGGTACATTTATAGATATTAGAAAGACATACATATTACCAACAACATGGTACATTTAACTAAAAAGTTAAACTTCCTCATGGCATCTTAAATGATTTGAACTGATTGACATGGTCTCAAAATATTTATAAAGTACATAATCCAATTAAACTCCAAACAGCGCTACACAGACACGTCACGCACAGGCTGGGGTGCGTTTAGTGTCGAGATCTGAATCAATGGTGCTGGGAGTTAAGTAAAGTAAAGTTAGTTCTCAAATCACATTGCCGTATTTTTGCTCTTAAACGTCTTGCTTGCGATCAAATTGAGCGATTCTGCTTCGTGTGCATAACACTACCGCAATAAGTTGCATTAATCGAATTGGCGGTACCCAATTGCCTCATTTATGCGCACTTTCTTGTGATATTTGACAATGGTGTAAGATGCAAAAGCTATGGTTATTCGCTTCTTATGTTATAAACACAAAAGACAGTGTGGAAGCTGACGAAGAGTCACGCAGGGTGAACACCATCGACGATTATGAGTAAATTATTACAATCCGCATCTGAATATATTGGAAAATAGTTAGGTCAATCAAGGACTGACTTATTCGCTTCTTGCATCCATGTCAAGTGTCATAAATATGTGTTCTGGAAACAGGACCCAGACGCGATTCCCGTTGACGTATTTACGATATATTGGTACTCAAAATTATGTACATAAAGAAAGAAAGAAAGAAAATACGTTTATTTGGCACATACATACAATGAGATAATAATTATTATACTTAGTATAGAAACTTAAACTTAAATATATCTACATGGTATGTCTCACGGCTGCGCCAAATAGGTCCAGTTCAGCATGATGCCAGGCCACTACGTAGCAGTTGCCTGACGCTAGTTTTCAACTGAACCTTGCTGAGTCTACGGATGTTAATCAGTTTTTAGGTGTGAGATAAATAAATATATGTAGGTATAAATTAGTGTGTATTAAATCATAAATAATATGAAGGTGTTATGTGACAGATATATAAGAAACAGGAAAAAAAAAACACATACTAAGAAAAACTAAAACTAAATTTAACAAAAAAATATATATTAACGCATCCTTTGCTTTATACAGGTCTCCAATACATACTCCCACCATTTTCTCTGTTAATAAACTGCACATAAAAGATGTTCAGGATAAAACTACCAGTATCTTAGTTTTCACCATGTGGCCTGCACAGGTTTGGTACCCGAAATTAATAGACGTATTAATCGGAAAAAATATTATCCTAAAACAGCACCCAGAAATACTATCGTCGTATATTAAGTATACAACAACATCCGATCCACCAGACGCTTTTCCTGGGAACAAAGCTGCTCTCAGGCTCGCGGTCTCCCACTGCGATACACCACAAGCCGTTTTACGTTTATTGCTCGTCTCTCTATCAGAAAGTACCCTAAAATCTAACGACAATATAATAATTAATATTTATTAATTTTATATAATGTGTTCGAAAGTTCTATTCTTGACATAGTCACTTTTCTAAATAGCTAATTAAATTGTTTATGCTAAAAAGTGCGATTTAAGTACGGCTTAATTAACAGCAACCGTTCAGGAGCGTCAAACGCCACCTTAGGGTTATTCAAAATGAGACCATTCTTACCTAAATACTCGGTTGAATAGGCATAAATAGGGTTGGACCATATTGCGGAATGAGTTCCACATACTCAATTTAGAAAAATTAACTACTAAGTATATTAAGTTTGTGTACTGCACACAGACTATACAAACCAATTTCTTCCTTAATTTGAATTGGTTTTTCCTTAACCTTTCGTATGCCGTAAAAAAAAAATGCCGTAAATTAAAAAATGTCCCGCGTGAATCCACGTTCCGGACATACAACGGGTTCATAATATCAAGAATTGACAACGGATAATAATAAAAACCTCAGGGGTTGGATGGGACCAGCTAATTTTGTATTTACCATATTTTCTGCTATGTCCAACCACAACGCTAGTCGATTTTTTAACTGTATCGTAAGCCTTGAGGCCTTCAGACACAGACCACCTGTTCATTACTTACTTTACAAAAACGCGATATACGATATACAAGCAGTAAGCAGGTGGATCAAGCACACTACTGTCCGAGCGACATTGACGCGTCTGTTTATCCTGTGTTGCTGGCTTAGTCTTGATCTCATTCGAAAAACTGTGGCCGCGTCATGCCAGGCCTTTGTTAAGTTTAACGTACGACACCTTGTAAATAATAATAAAACTCATGATTATTATTTTTATAATATCGCAACATTTATGATTTAAATGATCGAGATTTTGTTGAAGCTAATGATTTAAAAAATGTAATTTACGCTATCGTGTTATATTAATTGTTATATGTATACTTTATCCGAGAGATATATAACAAATGTAAAAATAACACATGTTCTTTCGAATATTTACTGCGATTGAGTGCGTTTCCTCCGAGCTGCTCACGAGTTCCAGTGCTGACTTGGAGTCACTGTATATCCGGAAGTCGGTTCCGTTGTCCTGAATCGCCATTTCCGTGGCCCGATAAATCGTGTATAGCTCTGCCTGGAAGACAGTGCAGTACGACTCGAGCTTGAATTTTCGGGTTTTGGTTTCGGCTCCACCCACCCACCAGGAGAGGGCTGCCCCCACCTTGCCCACAATTTTGCTTCCATCTGTGTAGATGTGCACCGCCCTGTCCTCCATTTGGATCGCCACACGCGATTCATCCGGCAGCTCTTCGTAGGTGTAACACACAGCGTTCACAGGGTGGTCATCTTCCCGGCTTGAACCCCCTTCCACTTCCCTGTCTCTCACTATGTTCTTCTTCTTGCCCTTCTTTTCTTCATACAGAGATGCCGCTTCCTTGATTCTCAGGTCAAGTGGCAGGATCCCCGATATGATCAACGCTGAGTTCAGGGAGACAGTACAGTAAGATTTGCAGATTTTTTGCGTAAATCCTCTAGCGACTGCGTTAAATTGTTTCCTAATGTACTATCTCTCCGAAGCCCCTGCCCATACACTCGACGCATATAACATAACTGGCTCTATCACGGAAACGTAGATCGTTCTGCTCACCTCGGGGTTCAGGCCCCACGCCGCCCCAGCCGCTCGTGAGAGGTGTTTATGTATGTTCGCGGCTTTCTTGCAGTAACGAGTAATAACGAGGCCAAGAAGTTTGACCTCATCTACCATTTGAATGTCGGTCCCGGCCATGTGCAATCGTGGAGAATGCATGTGCAATCGTTGAAAACCAGCGTCAGGCAACTGCTACGTAGTGGCCTGGCATCATGCTGAACTGGACCCATTTGGCGCAGCCGTGAGACATACTATGTAGATATCTTTAAGTTTAAGTTTCTATACTATAATAATTGTTATCTCATTGTGTGTACCTATGTGCCAAATAAACGTATTTTCTTTCTTTCTTTCTTTCTTTGGTGTGTCATATTTCAACTTATTTGTTATTATCATTGCATTGGTCTTCTGCGGTGCAAATTTTAATTTGTTATTGACACCCTACTCATACACATGCCCGAGCACGCCATTCGCCATGGTCTCAATTTCTAAAGCGCTACTTCCCGAGATGACCAGAACGATTACTTTACACCCAGACACAGAACAAATGATCGTGCTCATCACACAAACATTTGTCCTGGGTGGGAATCGAACCCACAACCTCCGGCATAGCAGTCAGGGTCACTAGCCACTAGACCAACAGGCCTGTCCTTTGTCCAATTGAACCTTGGACGCACCCCTTGTTGGTCACTTTCCCGTACTCGCGGTTCGCGTACCGGACTTTAACGCCCCTTTCGCTCAGGTAGATGTCGACGAGTCTCCACAGGTTCCGCGGGCACCTTTTCTCTCTTAGCCTACACTTGATGGCTGGCCACCAGGCGCTATCGAAGGCGCCCTCTATGTCCAGCGAGATCATAACGCTGGTACTTTTTTTATTTAGATTTCCTGTGATATGTTCCAATAAATCATAGAAGGCGGCCTCGGTGCACCGTCCCGGCATGAAGCCATATTGGTGCTGGTTCATCCAAGGGAGAACGTGCCATCGGATCCTCCGAATCATCGCCTTCTCGAGTACCTTACCGAGTACTGAGAGAAGCCCTATCGGCCGGTACGACTTTGGTTGCATGTAGTTGTCCCTTCCCGGTTTCGGAAGAACAACAACCACCGCCTCCTTCCACTGTACGGAAAAGTAGCCAAGCTCCAGACACTTGTTTGCCACACCCACGAAGACTTCCACGTTGGCTTTGATTGCTGCCAACACTATATCCACGGTAGGTCCATCTGCTCCCGGAGTCTTCCTGGGATGGAAGCTTTTAGCCGCCTGTAGGATTTCCGCCTCAGTGAACGGAAGATCGTCGTCCACTCCGCTTGGCTGATCTTCTGCCGATTTCCGCGTTTGGTGATGTTCTAAATTGTCCTCCTCACCATTAATAATAATAATAATAATAATAATAATCTGTGGCCCGGCTGTCAAAGTGAATGTCAGAAATTTTTTTCTCACCGAATTTTTTCCAATAATTTAATTCAATAATATAACAAATAAAATGCCAAACCACCGAAAAACAGTCCGAAAAAAAATAAAAAACCACAACACATCACCGTATACCAACAAAAGTAAATATACCATCGAACAAAGTTTCATACAAGACGACGTGGCGATGAAACTATAATGAAATGTTGACGAGAAGCCGGGCACGACAACTACAAACACACCCAACATCTTCGGATTCGTCGTTCAGCTCCGCCTCGCAGCCGCCGGGACCAGCGCCAGCCGTAAGTCCAGTGATTCCGGTAGCTGCAGTTGCGTCGAGCTCGAGCGACGAATACTTCTCGCCGCCGACGACACCACCACCTGCGCGTCGGCGGGGAAGAGGCCGACCTCCGGCCTGCTTGGGACTTCGAGGCCCTCCGGCCTCTGGCGGGGTCCCCGCTGCCGGCGGAAGTGTGCAGCGCATGCGATGGACACAATCCATTAATGAAAATGTCATGCGCTCATACTTTGGGGCTACAGAGGGGGGAACTAATCTGACTGCGTACCGTGGTCGGATGCTCTCTCTGTTTCAGGTGCTTGAACCAGCTGTCAACGTTTCGGCTCAAAGATTATCGGATCAGGTGCGGGTCATCCAGCGTAACCGTATGTTGGATGACGCCGTACTTGATAGACTGCGCCTAGAATCACGGAATGGCCGTGTCTCACCTGTTCCACCACCGGCCGCGGTGCAACTGCAACCCAGTGTTTCACCGCGACCCGACCACAATGGTGAGGATGATGATGACGGGTCTATATCCGTGAGTACCCAGTGCAATGCACGTTTGAGGAGCGCTTTGGAGGATGCATTCCGGGAGTATCGTTCTATGCCACCAGAGCTTAGACCTCGTCTACCTCGTTTGCCTATGCATAGAAAAAATAGGGCGTTGGTGTGTGCTCTAGATTCGCAGCTATCAAATTGTTTTGATAGCAGCGAAGACCTTGCCGATACCCACTCAATCTTGTACTGTGCGGCTGCAGCGGCGTGTCGTGTAGCTCACGTCAAAATTCCAAATAGTGACAGAGCTACACGACCAGCTAAACCAGCCTGGCAGTGCAGAATCGAGCGTCGTATCGGTGAGGCTAGAGCGCTCATCGGCAAACTTATCTGCTTCAGGGAGGGCAACACTCGCCCTAGAGTGATGCGCTTTGTGAAGCGGGCGTTCTCGGGGACAGATGTTAGTCCTCGAGATTATCTACCCCGTATCACAGAGCGTATCGACTTCCTGAGGCAGAAAGTCTATGCATGGGCAAACCGTATACGACGGTACAAGCGGCGAGTGGAGCGGTACACCCAGAATCGCGCGTTCCAAAGCAACGAAAGGTGGGTTTACAGGGCTTGGGAGCGACCGGACCAAAGTGTGATTGATACGCACCTACCGGATGATGATGCCATGTATTCATTTTGGCGCAGCATTTGGTCGGTGCCTGTCAGTCACACTGAGGGTGATTGGACTCGGGAGGTTGAGCGAGAGTGCGAACTTATACCAGAAATGGGGGCAATTACCATCAGCCCCCAAGATGTAGCTCGGGCAGTCCGTCCGTTACCAAATTGGAAATCTCCAGGGCCGGACGGGCTGCACAACTTTTGGCTTAAATGGTTTAAAAGTTCGCACGCTCGCTTGGCGTCCCAATTCCAATCTGCCTTAGAGTCAGGGTCGCTACCCCAGTTCCTGACGACAGGAATAACCCACCTGCTCCATAAATCGGGTAGTACTGCGGAACCCAAAAATTATAGACCGATTACGTGTTTGCCGACGGTCTATAAAGTTCTTACATCCATCCTGAGAGCTAAAATTAATAGTCATATTGAGACAAATTCCATCATGTCTGCTTCTCAGAATGGATGTAGGAATGGGTCCCGTGGTACTAAGGAGCTGCTCCTCATTGATGTTGCCATTAGCCAACAGGTTCGTCGTTCTCGAAGAGATCTGTCGACATGTTGGATAGATTACAAGAAGGCCTATGATTCAGTGCCGCATACATGGCTCATGAGGGTGCTGGAGCTATATAAAATTGATGTAACTCTGCGCACCTTTCTGATGTCGTGTATGGGGCAGTGGAGGACGGTCCTTCACTATCCAGGGTGTCGACGGGTTTCGGAGAACAGCGAACCGTTAAGGATCGAGCGTGGCATATTCCAGGGTGACAGTCTGAGTCCACTGTGGTTTTGCCTAGCTTTGAACCCTCTCAGCACACTGCTGGAGGGTTCGGGTTTAGGCTACCGGTTGAGAAGAGAGGGTCAGGTCATATCTCACCTTCTTTATATGGATGATCTGAAACTTTTTGCTTCCAACAACTTGCAACTGATGGAGCTACTGAAGGTAACTGAAACCTTCAGTAGTGCCATCAGAATGGAATTTGGTTTGGACAAATGTGCAGTCATGCATGTAAAGCGAGGAGAGATTATGGAATCTGTGGGAACCCAACTCTCAGGTTCCATACACCTCAGATCCCTCACCTCAACCGAAACTTACAAGTATTTGGGTATGTCGGAAGCGTTGGGAATCAATGCTGCTGACGTGAAACAATCGTTGAAGGAGCGCTTCTTTGGCCGCCTGAATAAAGTACTGAAAAGTCTTTTATCGGGCGGGAACAAGGTGCGCGCCTTCAACGGTTGGGTCATGCCGGTTTTGATGTACTCTTTCGGTATACTCAAATGGACTCAGACGGAACTCGACGCCCTGGATAGGAGAGTCCGCACTCTGCTTACCACAAATCGGATGCATCACCCACGATCATCGGTGATGAGGCTGTATATCCCGCGGAAGTGTGGGGGTCGTGGCTTTTTAAATGCCAAGATCCTGCACAACCGTGAGGTATGCAGTCTCAGGGAATACTTCCTGGAAACCGACGTGGGGATGCACCGAGATGTGGTGGCGGTGGACAAAGGCCTCACCCCGCTCTCCTTGGCCAACGAGAACTGGCGCAAACCTATAGTAATGGATACTAATGAACGCAAGGAAGTATGGAAGGGCAAGGAGCTTCACGGGCGATTTTACCGGGCCTTACATGGGCCCGATGTAGATCTTTTAGCGTCCGTATCCTGGCTACGCTTTGGTGATCTCTTTGGAGAAACCGAAGGTTTTGTCTTTGCAATTATGGACGAAGTTATGATGACGAACAACTACCGGAAATATATTGTGAAGGACGGTACGGTTGACATCTGTCGGGCATGCCACCGGCCTGGAGAATCAATCCGACACATTATTTCTGGGTGTTCTCATTTAGCTAATGGAGACTATTTGCACAGACATAACCTTGTAGCCAGGATAATCCATCAGCAACTTGCTCTTAAATACAATCTTGTTGAATCAGAAGTACCGTACTATAGGTATGTGCCCGACCCAGTTCTCGAGAATGGCAGCGTCACATTGTATTGGGACCGATCTATCATCACTGACAGGACTATTGTTGCCAATAAGCCTGACATAGTGGTGATAGATCGACTAGAGCGTCGCACAATGATTGTTGATATAGCGGTCCCTCATGACGAGAACCTCGTGAAAGCTGAGAAAGATAAACAAACTAAATATCTTGACTTGGCTCGCGAGGTTGTCGACATGTGGGAAGTGGATAGAGCAATCATTGTGCCGATAATCGTGACGGCCAATGGCTTAATTGCCAAGAGCCTCGACCAACATCTGCGGAGGCTCTCGTTAGGCAGTTGGATCAAGGGCTTGATCCAGAAGGCAGTACTCCTAGACACGGCGCGTATTGTCCGGAGGTTCCTCTCTCAGGAGCCCTGACCGCCGGCAGCTTGGACCCTGTTCCCGATGCCGGTGGGCTACTATTTTTTATATTTTTAAATGTTTTTTTTTTTTTAATATAATTTTTTGAAGAAATATTTAAAAATATGATGAATATGTAAATATAATAAATGAATGGAATAATAATAAAATCGTTTATTTATAACATAGGGCACATTTACAATAAAGTATTTTAAATATTAAAAAGAACACAGTTGCTAATTTGCCTGAACTAGGATGAACCTGTGTTTCAGGCTAGAGAGTGCTAAGCAGATACAAAAAAATAAATTAACACTAAATATAACTATTTTAATAACTTAACGAAATTTAGAGATACAGCGTGTTTTATTTACAAACAGTAAGTAGGTCTTCTGTCTCTATATAAGATAAGCTTAGGAAATATTGGAGAATCATTTTTTTACATTTATACTTATTTAATTGGTAGATACTTAATTTCCTATTTAATTTATTGTACAGAAATGGGCCTAAAAAAGAAAAAAATCTTTTTACAAATACATATTTTGAGGATGCATTAGAATGGCAAACAATATCATTCCGTCTCTTATTAGTGATTTCAGCGTTGTAGGAAAGCATGGTGTGCTGTTTTAGTACTAAGTGCATTATGAAAAGCTGGCGAACAGAAAGCACGTTACAGGATTTGTATAGCTGATCTGTAGGATAGAGAAAGGGAAGGAAATTGGCTACTTTTAAAATTGCTCTCTGGGCTCTTTCAAGAGGCAGTAGATGAGTTTTAAGTGCTCCACCCCAGGAAGTGATACAGTATTGGATTACAGATTGTCCTAGGGCTAAATAAATTTGTGTCACCAGTTTTGGATCTGCGATCGCTCGCAATTTTTTAAAGACATAGATTAATTTGCGCACTCTTTTAACTAGACTTTCAATGTGTGGTCTGAATGAGAGCGTTTCATCTATTATGACCCCGAGATATTTGATGTCGTGTGTTTTTAAGATACAGGGACACTCACACATGCTGGATGATTGGAATCCACATTTATGGGCATACAGATGAGAGTTATCAGTGTTAAATTGAGGACTACGCATGCAAAAGTGAATATATTTTGTCTTGTCAGCGTTCAATGTTAATAAATTGTTTTGAAGCCAATTAGTCACAGTGTTGAAACCCAATTGAGCGTATTCGTATAATTCGCTGCTAGTTTTTGCGGTAAATATTAAGGCCGTGTCGTCGGCATATGAAACAATTTTGCCATGTTTAATATTTAGGTTACATAAATCGTTAATATAGATCAGAAATAGGGTAGGGGCCAGGATACTTCCTTGGGAAACACCATATCTAGAGCTTATTTGCTCATCACTCGTGATATTGTCTATTTTGAAACATTGATATCGATCATCTAAGTAGTCAGCAAAAAGTTTTAGCGGTGTGCCTCTTATTCCTATAGCTTCTAGTTTGTTTAATAATAAAGGAACCGATACCGTGTCAAAGGCCTTCGCTAGATCAAGAAATACCCCCAGGGTCTGTTGTCCTTTACCGAGTTCTTCAGAGACGTAATCTGTCAGGCTGTGTACTGCATCAGCTGTAGATAATTTGGCTCTAAAACCAAATTGCGCAGAGGATAAGAGCTTATTTTTTTCTAAATAGTTAATTAGTCTATTGTTTAATATTTTTTCTAGTATTTTTGAAATTGAGGAAAGTATCGATATTGGCCTATAGTTATTTACTAAATCTTTGTTTCCGGATTTAAAAACAGGGATTACAACTGCTTTTTTCATAAATCTAGGGAAAACTCCCTCAGAAAAACAGATACGAAGTATATGCGTCAAAGGCGGAACAAGGATATGCTTACAAAGTTTTGGGATCTTATTACTAATATTATCCCAACCTACTGCAGAATCATCTTTTAGTCCACAAATGATTCGAGTAACTTCGTCTTCGTCAGTATCCAGTAAGCCAAAAGAATTTAGGGTATACCTGTTTCTTAAATCAAGCGAAGGTCTTTGGACACAGTCTTGTGTTGGAATCTGTTCGGCAAGAGTTTTCCCAACATTTACAAAAAAGTTGTTAACGTGGTTAGCTGATGAATGAGGTGAGGGATTAATAAGCAGTAAACTCGAATTAGATTCACGTTTTTTTGCCATATAAGTGACATTTTTAATGTGTTTCCAAAGCTGCTTACTGTTGTTTCCTGCTTTAGCTAATTCATTTTTATCGTAGTTATTTTTCAAGTTCTTCAGGAGGTTATTGCAAAAATTCCTGTATCTTTTATAGGTAGTTTGTATGATTGGATTGTCAGGGTATTTCTTAGCTCTCTGATGAAGTTTATCCCTCTGTCTGATACATCGAATCAAGCCCGGAGTAACCCAAGGTTTAATGTTATACAGTTTCTTGTTTACGGAAGAAATAGTCGTGTTACGTAATATTGCAAATTGAACATGATTTATTAAGTACGATAAAGCAAAATTAGCGTCAGCAGTATTGTAAACTGGGTTAAAGTCAAGATTGCGTAAATCATTTTCGAGTTTATTTGTGTTTAGTTGCGTTTTGGTCCGAGGACGATTTTGCTTAGGCAGCGTTAGGTTTAGGTGCAGTAGGACAGCGTGATGGTCTGTAATTGTCGAGTTAGCAACAAGTGTAATGTAAGATAAGCTAGATTTAATCATCATATGATCAAGGCAGGAACCGCTTTGATGAGTAGGCAAAGAGTGAGCGGGTAGAAAACCATGGAATGAACAGATATTTAGGTAGTCTTGGGTCCCTGCATCGCAATTATCAGAGTTTATGTTTATATTTATATCTCCCGTTAGTATAACATTCTTATAGGTGCACAATGATTGAAAAATTTGATTTAAGGAAGCGTGAAAAGTTTCTAAGTTTCTAATAGAAGGTGATCTATACATAGCAATTATTGCTGTGGTTGTACCAACTTTGATGATCAAGCAATTACTCATACAGTCCTTTAGAGGAACTTCTTCGACTGTGACGTCTATAGTTGCCTTGGAATAAACAACCACACCGTCATTTTGGTTGTTGTTTATTGTGGTGTAAAATAAGTTATACCCAGGTATTTCTGGGAGGTTGGCCTGACGATCACACAACCAGCACTCAGTTAGTACCAATATATCACACTCAAGGTTTAGTCTATGAAGAAGAAGGTTAAAGCTATCTATATTTTTATAAATACTGCGAATATTTTGGGTTAGTATGGTTAATGACATTTGAGTGTCGGAAACATATTGTCTGCACTCCTCTACCTTACATTGCTTTGAAACCGTTACAAATGTATTATCTATATCTGTTATTAAATTACTATCCATAAAAATTAAGTCTAAAATATACAAATATATATGTGACGCTCTTAGGCGCCTTCATAGTCAATAGAATTTATGTACCTGTTTTCGGCAGATTTTTTAGCGGGACACTCTGGATCTCCCGTCTTGTGGTTGGCAGGTTTTTTGAAACGCAAACATGTTGCGCACTTTGGCGTGTCGGCTTTTTTTGTGCAGTCTTGGGTTGTGTGGCCTTCTACACCGCAATGGCCACATGTAGGGGCAGCGACTTTACACGTCTTGGCCGCATGACCGTACTGCTGGCACTTGTAACATCTCGTTACCAGAGTGAAGTCTCGTACCAGACAGGACGTCCAATTGACAAATAGTCTATCCTGCGTGATGAGTGCCTTCCGAATTGAAGCTGGAACTTCTATTATATAATTACAGTTCTCCGCATCTTTCCTGCCAGATTTATGGCTAAGTTTGATTGAGGTCAAAAATGCATCTCTGGTCAAAGTCGGTGATTTGTCGGCCATGTTTTGGTCATAAATACACTTGAAAACCTCATTTTCAGCCATTGATGCAGGGACTCCTATAACTATAATGCGTGGTTTGCGCTTTTGGGGGTCGTCAATGGTGAGCCCTGAAGAAGCTTGTTGGACTGTTTGCTTTAGCTTGTCTAGATCCTCTTTTGTCTCGGTGCTGATAATAAGTCCTCCTTTTCCTATTTTACGTACGCCTCGGACTTTTAGCTTCATATCCCCTGGGCAAACGATTTTCTGGACAATGTTCTTGGTTTCGTCACTGGTCTTCGTGTTGTCGCGGGGATAAATCGCCACTGAGCTAAAAGTGTTGGGACGAACAAAACTGTTTGATCCTTTCTTCACCATATCTGCAAAAGATGAAGTAGCGGTTTCCTGCTTTCCTCACGATTCTTTAATCGTCCGGTTCATTTCTAAGACACAATCCCTTAGGTTTCGGTCTTCTGTTAAAGTTTTTAGGGAGTTATGGGTCTTCACGGCATTGTGCTTTAATGATTGGTATTGGACAGCCAGTTGCGAGACTCCATAACCCACTTTTCGGCAAAGATTGCTTATTTTTAGTTTCTGATCCGAGTTAAGTTTTCCATCAGAAGAAATGGCACATACCTCGTTCAGGTGCTGCTCAATAGAACTCAACCAGTTCTGGATCTCAGGAGTCGTTACTACTTCCATTCTCTCATCTTCCTGGACTCGTTCACGACTTGGTTGCTGGGGCTGCGTTGGTGTAGGTGTTGGAGGAGGGCTGCGTCGCGTTATCCCGCTCCGATTGAAGGGGCTGCTATCCATATTTTAGATTATAATAATCCTATTAGTTCATTTTGAACTTGTCAGCACTTACAAAGTGTGTCTGAATAAACACGCCAGTACACTAAACTAGGTCACTAATTATGCAAATGTTAATTTAATTAAATATTTAATACATTGATGAGCACGTCTGAAAGCGTTGAGTGCGTCGAAATCATTGACCATCATATCCCGTTTTAGGGCTTCAAGTTCTTCGGACCACCTCGGTACCTTTACTTTGTTACTCTTCTTCCTTTTTTGAATTTGGTCGTCACAAGTTTCTATTATTGTATTAATATATTTGTTTATGCCAATTTTTTTCCAGTCTGTCTTCTTCGTGTTGTAGATTCTTGTGCTTTGCTTGCCTATGTCACTTTCTGGTTTTGGCATTCCAATTTTAAAGGTGATGGTGTTGTGGTCCGAGCTTGTTACGCCTGCCAATCCGTGATGGTGTTCATTAAATCCGCTCCACACGCAATCACGTCCACGCGCCTTTGGTACAATCTTCCCCCTCGTACGCAGTCGAACGTCGGCTCAGAGCCTTCATTCAATATATGTAGTTCCAACTCGTGGAACATCCCGGACAGGATTATTCCCCTGTCATCATCGCGTCTGCTCCCCCACCAAATGCTCCAAGCATTCCCATCGCCTCCTATCAGCACTCTGCTCACTCCTAGCTTATTCGCAATCAGCTTGGCCTTATCCAAGTACGGTTCGATCGGCAATCTATCCTCAAAATAGATTGATATAATACCGATCGTCCACGTACTTGATCTAAGCGTCGCCACGGCTAGGTTTTCATCGGTGAGCAGGGGTCCCTCTTCGATCTCGATGTCCGGGTTGAATACAACTATAGCCGCCTTGATGGGCTTGCTGCGACCTTGAGTCTTCTGGATGACCCTTGTTCCTGTGTGCTGTTTGAGGAGTCCTACTGAACCGACGTACGGCTCCTGCACGAGAGCGAACGCTATTTTCCTTTTATCGCCCTCCATGATGAGTTCTCATGTGGCGATCTTGGTTAGGTTAGGTTTTTTTTTTTTTTTCTCTCTCTCTCTACCTCCGACAGCTCTCGGAGACCTTCTTTAGCCAACTCGCATTCATTCCAGTTCTCACATTTATGCTTCTCGTACTGTCATGCTTCATACTATATCTTTCTTTCATACTATTCTCATTCATTCCATGGGTGGGACTCCCATTGTTTGCTAACCTGCGCTTTCTATATTTATGTTCCTAGCTATGCTTGTTTACAACTTATCTTTACGTTACTTTATAATACTATTCTTTATCTACTTTATATTCTTACTTTTTCCTACTTTATTTTATTACATTTATTTATTGCGTGTTCCTTGTACACGGGTAAAATAAGGAGTGGACATGTTTCTTTTATTTTTTTACACAATCTTTCTTATTCTAATACAATTTTCTTATCCTATTTTATATAGTCTAATACAATTTTTTATTTCAGTCTTACTTCTAAGTTACTGCTTATTGTAATACATTTTTTATTTTATAACTATTTTCTATGTTTTACAGAGATATATATAACAATATATTTGAAAACATATTTTTATTTGCTTTTGTTTCTGTTTATGACCTTTTTGCAGATGTTTTTGCAGTAATTTAGTAGTTTATGACGGTCTTTGCTTGATTGCATTATCACACTAATATTTTCCTTTATTAGTCTTATTTCTAACTCTCTCTCCAAATCATATCTTTCCACGTCGAAAATAGGACAGTCTAAAAGGATGTGTAGGATGGATTCACTGACGTTTGGATCGCAGATGCACGACGGGCTCTCTTTATACTTGAAGCGATGCAAGTATTCGGAGAACCCGCCGTGCCCCGTCATAATTTGCGTTGTAGTCGCGTCAATTTTAATTTTCCGGACTATCCTGTACGCCGCCACTGCATCTGGGAAAAACGCTTTTGTAACGGACGCAGTTTGACCCTCGACATATCTCCTGTTCCATTCATCAAGCGACACCTTGCGTGTGTACCGCTTGATGAACGAAACAGGACACGGATCGTAGTCCGGCTTCTTCTTGCTGTTCATGGCGGCTTCCTTTGCCAGCTGATCCGCTCTTTCGTTGCCTTCAAACCCCGCGTGGGCCTTAATCCAGAACAAATTTACCAATTTGCCCTGGACGGATATAGCTGTTAAGTTATCTCTGGCCTCCACTGCCAGAGGGTGAAGGCAATCGTGGTTTTTCACTGTCAGGAGAGCCGGAGGAGTCACTATAGACTCCGTAGGTGGATGCAACGCAGTTTTTTATTTCCCGAGTTGCTCTGCATATCGCCAGGAGCTCAGCCTGGTATACTGTGCAGTAGTTCGACAGCGCCAGTTTGAGGGTACGCGTTTCGGTCTCACAGTTCCATATTGACAGTGCAGCACCGACACGCCCCCCAATTTTACTACCATCTGTAAAGATTTTTACTTCTATGCTGGCGGTGGACTCAATTCGCTCCTGGTCTACCAAGCCTACGATCTCCAGGTCGATACGCTTGGCGGGGTGTGGGGATTCTAAGGCAGGTGCCATACGTTCCACCTCCCTATCCCCCAGCACGGCCTGAGGCACCCCCTTCTTGGCCTTGTATAGTGAGGCTGCCTCGCGGACTCGGAGGTCAAGGGGGAGTATCCCAGACAGCAAGAGTGCTGAGTTCAGGGAGATGGTACGGTAGGCTTTGCACATTTTTTGTGCAATGCCACGCTGCACCACACTCAGCTGTTTTATTACTCCCAGCTTACTTGCAGCAGGGGCCCATACACTGGCGGCGTACAGAATGATAGGTTCTATCGTTGCTGTGTAGATAATTTTAATTACGTCGGAGTTCAACCCCCAGCTAACCTTTGCTGTTCTACACAGCTGTCCGTAAACAACGACGGCTTTCCGACTGACACTTGAGACGTATGCGTTGAATGTCAACTTGTCGTCGATGATGACACCCAAGATTTTTATTTCTTTCGCCATCGCTACGCTGATCCCGCCCATGCTCAGCCGTGGGGTGTCGTACTTCAGCCTTTTGGTTATCACCATCGCGTTAGTTTTATGTGGCGCAAACCTCAATTTATTTCGGACACGCTTGAACATGTTCGAGAGCAGCGTTGGTTTTTTGTTCGATTTCAAGCAGCGTCAAATTCCCTACGTTTGCACTGCTCCTGGTTAGGTTAGGTTAGGTTGGGTTGGGTTAGGTTAGGTTAGGTTAGGTTAGGTTAGGTTTGTACGGAGCCCCGGTGTGGGCCACTGACCTGACGGCCCGTCACATCGCAACACTGCGTAAACCGCAGAGAGCTATGCATAAGCATTAGGGGGTATCGCACGATCTCCTACGAGGCTGCTTGCTTACTGGCCGGATCCCCGCCCTGGGACCTAGAGGCAAAAATACTCGCGACTCTTCACCGATGGCGAAAAGAAGCGAAGGCACGGGGTGAGACATTGGTGCAGCGACAGATCACTGTGTATCGTTCGGAGCTCCGTCAGGTCTTGATGGCGGAATGGCGAGAGAGACTTCTGCATCCTACCGCCGGTCTCGTAACAATCGAGGCGGTCCGTCCGGTGCTCGAACTCTGGCTTGTGAGGAAGTACGGCTCCTTAACGTTTCGGGCGACACAGGTGCTTTCGGAGCACGGCTGCTTCGGGAAGTACCTGTGTCGCATAAACAGGGAACCAGATGCTCGGTGCCATCACTGCGCCCACTGCACTGACGACACGACGTTGCATACACTAGCTGAGTGTCAGTGGCGTGCCTAGGGTTTCAAAATAAGGCAAGCCCAATAAAATTTTAACCAATTTCAAAAAAAGAAAAAATATGCAGCACCAGCAATACAACTTATTAGTGTGCGAACAGCTAACAATCCAACTAGTTTTATACACTGATCTATTAAATTTTCGTTTATGCGATTTACTAGTCTGAGAAATACACAGATTAGGCGTCGGTTTTGAAGAAATTAACTGTTTTTTCTGAGCAAAGTTTAAAGATTTTACCTTATCTTCGCCAATCAAAACTAGAACGCATTTTAAGTCCTCACAAGGTACAATTGCCTCCATTGTTGTAGGTAAGTCACCAAAACAATTGTATCACTGAGAAAATCTAAGAAAACACAAAAAACAACAAAAAAAAAAAATGTTTTCCACTCAAGTAAATGAAACTGAAGTGAGTTGCAAACAGAGTTCCAGTGTTGTCATTTAGTCAATATAAAGTCTCCAGTTATATGAAAAATCTAGCTAAATGTCGCAAATTTTTTATTTTTAATATATTGCTTGAATATTTAATTTCGTTGTTTTAAAAAGTCGCTAGTTTTTATTGTTGCTAAATCTTAAAAAAAGTTTCCAAACTCGTTAAAAATCTCCAAGATCTCACAACGTCGCTAAAACGGCAACACTGCAGAGTTGGCAAGGTGACAAGGTCACGCATATGCGAGCAACTTCATACGAATGCCCGGCTTAAATCTTCCATACTGATCGATCTGTAGACGCAAAAGGTCCTAACTCGTTATACGGCACGTCGCCATAGGTGCGAAAGAGACAGAGATAGGATTTGAAAGCCCGGTAAAAGCCGGCGTGTGTAAGCGAGATAGCTATATGTATATGCTGCAAATGCGAAACTCTGCGCGCGAACAATCGCGATGTGTAGTGAGTGTGACATACTTTGTGTTATTTTGATAAGAATTAAGCGCGCGAACTTTTAAATAGTTCGGTTTTGATATTGATTCTCTATCGAGCATTTTAGTAAGGCATGCCGGGCTTCTGGGCTTCTATGAAGGTACCGCCACTGCTGAGTGTATCGCATGGGAAGAGCCGCGCCGCGCTCTCGTTTCTGAAGTGGGCAGTGACCTGTCGCTGCCGTCCGTGGTTCGGTCCATGCTCAACAGTGTAGAGTCTTGGGACGCAGTAATCACCTTCTGCGAAAATGTAATCACGCAAAAGGAGGCTGCGGAAAGGGAAAGGGAGAAGAGTTCTCTCCCACCTCGTACCAGACGCACCGGGCGTCGAGGAAGGGCTGACAACGCCCTTTTTCAACCCCCCTAAAAAGGTCCAGGGTCGACGGATTAGGGGACATTCGTCGGCCCATCAACCTGGACCCGAGATGGTGGCGCGTAGTGTTCCACGCGCGCCTCTCTTAGGCGTATAGGAAAGCCACACTCCAATACAGAAGGAGACCCATGAGGACCGGGTCACCACTAGTCTGGGGCAGCGGAAGTCAAACTGCACCCGCAGCCCCTGACACAAGTGTACGAGGGAACACCGGGGTGTTTTTAGTCAGTAAGAGTCTGACAGACCCCTCCAGAGGCGGAGGACATCCATGAGGATTTCCACCCCTTGAAAAAAAAAAAAAAAAAAAAAAAGGTTAGGTTAGGTTAGGTTAGGTTAAGTTTTTTTTTTTTTTTTTTTGTGGCAGGAGTGGGAAATCCATCATGGACACCCAGACTACCTTACAGGAAGGCAGTCTGTGTAGTGCCGGACTCCTACCGGTTAAAAACCACTCCTGCCATGCGAAGGGCTCCCCTGCCGTCAAGCTGCGCAGGGTAGTTGTCAATGGCTGTAGGTCGATTCAATATTCGTAGTTTTTTAATTTTTTTTTAATAAATAATATTAATAAAAATAATTCAATTTAATATAATGTTGTCATTTGTAGGTTTTGTTAAAATTTTAACAGTCAAATATTAATAAAAGATTTAAAATAATAAATAATTAATCAATGATTTAGTTGACTAGTACATACAAGTCTCGTCAGCTATTTGTTCCGCCTGTTGACGGACTTTACAACTTTCACTACAAATTCTATGAAGGTCTTATATTTTTTTCTGTCTTTTTCATAAAAACAAGTCAACGAGTCTTCTCATGAAGACTGAGATTCTCTTTTGTGACCGATGTGCCGACTCTCATTTCTACATCGAGCCTGTGGAGGGAATATACAGGGCACTCCGTCAGCAGGTGGAGGACTGTCTCCTGCTTGTCGGGGTCACAGGCGCACGCTGGGCTCTCCTTGCACTTGAAGCGAGTCAGGTACTCGGAGAACCCACCGTGCCTCGTTAGGGCCTGGGTCAGTTCCTGGGTCATCCCTATCCTCCGCACCGTCCTGTACGCCGCGATCGCACACGGGAAGAACAACTTCGTCGTGGCCGCCGTTTCCTCAGTACAATACCTCCGGTTCCATTCGCCCAGCGTCTCCATTCGGATCATACGCTTGACGAATGAAACCGGACATTTATCGTAGTGGGGTTGCCGCTTACACCTCAGGGCAGCCTCCTTTGCAAGCGAGTCGGCTCTCTCGTTACCCTCCAGCCCCGCATGAGCTTTGATCCAGAACAAGGAGACGCTCTTGTTCTGGATACTGCTGCGGCGGATGGCGTCCCTCGTTTCCACTGCGAGGGCGTGGAGGGCATCGGGGTTCACGACTGTTTGGAGAGCTGCCATGGAGTCGCTGTAGATAGCGAACGCCGTCTCAGTCCTTCGGAGGACTTCTTTTGCGGCTTCACAGAAGGCGAGGAGCTCGGCCTGGTAGACGGTACTGTAAGACGGCAGCGCAAGTTTGAGGGCCTTGACCTCGGTCTGGTCGGTCCACACCGACAGTGCTGCCCCGACCTTGCCCTCAATCTTGCTGCCGTCTGTAAATATGCGCACCGCATAATCGTTGTGCTCGTTGTAATGTTCCTCGTCTACCAGGCGTCGCAGAGCAATGGCCCTCTGCTCAGCCGGATGCGGCATCTCTAGTGCCGATGCCACTCGCTCGATCTCCCTGTCTCCTAGCGCTGGATGGGGCAAACCCTTCTTGGCCTCATATAGTGAGGCCGCCTCTCGGATTCGGAGGTCGAGAGGGAGTATCCCAGCCAGCACCAGTGCTGAGTGTAGGGAGACCGTGCGATAGGCTCGGCACAGCTTCTGCGCGAAGCTCCTCTGGACGGCGTTCAGCTTCTTTTGGACCCCAATTTTGGTTGCGGCCGGCGACCACGCGCTCGCCGCGTACAGGACGATGGGTTCAACTGCAGCTGTATATATGCAGCGGATGACCTCAGGATGCAGACCCCAACTGACCCTTGCGGCCCTCGACAGTTGTTTGTAGATACCGATGGCTCGGGAGCAGACGTTTGCGACGTGAGAGTTAAAGGTCAACTTGTGGTCGATGGTGAGACCGAGCAGTTTGATCTCCTCAGACATGCCAATGTCTACCCCACCCATTCTAAGACATGCGGTGTCATGCTTAAGTTTGCGCGTTACCAGCATTGCTTTGGTTTTATGTGGCGCAAACTTAAGCTTGTTCGAGACACCCCACGTGCGCACGTACTCAAGGGCGACATTGGCATCCCTTTGGATCTCAAGTGCCGTCTCCCCATCGAACACAAGGGCGACATCGTCCGCAAACGCCTGACAATAGACCCCCATCCTTTCTAATTCCTTAATCAACGGGTCCAGCACCACGTTCCATAATATGGGGCCACTGATTGACCCCTGGACGCATCCCTTCTCGGTCCTGGATTTATGCTCCGCTCCCGCGTACCTGACTTTCACCACTCTCTCGGACAAGTAACTATCGTAGACCCTTCTCAAGTTCTCAGGACACTTTTCCTCAGCCAGACGCACTCGTATAGCCGGCCACCAAGCGCTGTCGAAGGCTCCCTCTATATCCATGGACACAATCGTGACAAGCCTCTTTTCATTGAGCTTGCCACGAATGTGCCCCATGAGTGTATAGAGGGAGTCCTCGGTGCTCTTTTAGGGCATGAAGCCGTACTGGCGAGTACTCATCCTGGGTAACAAATGAAACTTGAGTCGGGCCACGAGCATCTTCTCGTATATCTTGCCGAGTACAGGCAAAAGACCAATCGGCCTGTATGACTTCGGAGTGGTGTAGTCTTCTTTCGCGGGCTTTCGGAGCACAACGACAGTTGCCTCTTTCCAGGACCGTGGAAAGTATCCATGCGCCAGGCACTTGTTCATCAAGTGCAGAACTAATTCTGGGTCTTGATGGATCACGTGGCCCCATACGTCCGCCGTCAGACCGTCGGAACCGGGGGCTTTTTTGGGGTTGAACGAGGAAGCAGCTCGGCTTAATTCGTCGGGAGTGAAAGGAGGGTCCCAAGACTCAACTTGGTTTCCCCGGTTCACCCCTTCCGCACGCCTCCGCACCTTTTTGTGCTCCTCGTTGTCCCCCTCCGGACGGTCTTTCGGGTAAAACGTTTCGGCTAGGTCTAATGTCTTCGCATCCCTCACCATCGGTACGTCCTCCTCTCTTTTTTCCGTCCTTCGGATTACCCTGTATATCCCCTCCCAGAGGCCTTCTCGGTCTTGTTTCTCACAGAAACCCTTCCAACTCTCGACCTTTGCTTTGGTTACCGCTTTTTCGTACTCTTCTTTCTGTTTCAGGTACTCCTCAACAACCTTTGGTCTACGAACCGGCGCTGCACATCGGATCCTCCTCTTTTTGGTGACCACCTGCCTCTTCAGGCTGGCGAGTTCATCAGACCACCACGGCACGGTTAACTTCTCGACCGTCTTTCTCTTGGGCATCACTTTGGCACAGGCGTCTTGTACCGCCGTCGTCAGTTTCTCGACTACCAGGTCTAACTTGTCCACGTTGTCGATCTGATCGAACAGGCTTACAGTGAGTTGGCTGTTTTGCATAATTTGGTTTTTTTTTCTTTGTATTGTAGATCCTGGTAGTCCGGTGTACCGTGATGCCCACAGACTTTTCGAGGTTAATGAAGAACTCTATGCCGTTGTGGTCCGATCCCGTCAGGTCATCGACGACTCGCCAGCCGTCGGTCACCGTCAGCATATCCGCTGTGCAGGCTGTGACGTCGACGCAGCTCGTGTAACGTCTGTTACCACGAACTACGTCGAAGGTTGGAGTTTCCCCTCGGTTGAGTATTTGCAGTCCAAGCTGGTCGAGAGCTCCCAGCATCTCGTCGCCTCTGCTATTAGTCTCACTGCTGCCCCACCAAACACTCCAGGCGTTGGTGTCTCCTCCCATTATGAGCTTATGCGGGTCGGTCTCGCTCTCCACCTTCCTAAGGCTGTCCAGGTATGGCCCTAAGGGCTGATCTGGCTCAAAGTAGAACGAGACCAGAGTTACTTTCCAGGCACCAGTTTGGATCCCCACCACGACGATGTTTTCCGTGGTGAGTTCTGGGTACTGTCGAACGGTCAACTTTGGGTCAAAGACGGCTATGGCCGCTTTGACAGTCCCTTCTCCTTGCCTGGTGCTCTGGAAGATTCGGACGCCTCTGATCCCGCTCATCCTTTTGGCATTGCCCACGTAGGGCTCCTGGATCAGCGCTGCGGTGGCTTTGCGCTGCTCGGCCTCGATCATAAGCTCATGGGTCGCCAGTCTTTTCCTTTGAAGATTCGCCTGGAGTATTTTGTGCGGCAGTGTGTCCACTGGGACCACCTTAGCAGTAGGCGACGGACGCACGTGCCAGCCTGTCCCATCTGACTCGAACAGGACACTCAGGATTGAACGCGTTGTGATCCGTCTTCTCCATCTTCGCCTTGACGCAGTTATGGCATTTTGGGGTATCCGCCTTTAGCCACCGGGCACACTCTGCACGCAGGTGAGGGCCTCCGCAATGGCTGCATAAGTCGGCGGACTCTTTACAGAGTCGCCGACTATGCCCGTAACCCAGGCACCTCGTGCATTGCACCAGTGGCGACTGGTCGTCAACAAAGACGGTCTGAAGATCGATACGCGCTCTACCCTTATCGAGCATCCTGTTGTAGACCGTCGGGGACGTGCTGACTATCACGTTTTGGGTTTGAGGGTTTCTGGAGTTCTTTTTAAATTTTATGGTGAGTCGGTCTTCCTCGTTATCGAGGCCGCGGAAAACATCACGGTTCTGACTCCGTAGCGCTCCCAGCATCTCCTCGTCAGAGTGAATGCGGAGAACGCTCCGGAAGATCAGCAACGGGTCTTTGTTCTTCACGTCCTCGACAACGAGGTGGTCTCCAGCCTTCTCAAGTCTCTCTTTCGACTTACAGCCCATAATTATCTTTCTATCCTTGGCCCTTCGCACACTTTCGATTTCCACTCCCCCATCCTTAGCTTTTACTGCCTCCCGGATCTTTTTTATTACTTCCTCTCCTGTGTCGTCTTCATTTTTAGACGTCACCACTATCGAATGCAGCGCGGTCCTTCCTGGGGTCTGCCTTTTCGGTGGACCCGCCGCTACACTCGCGTAAGTGGCCGTCTTCTCCAAAAGTTCCCCCTGCCTCTCCATCGCCTGCCGCAGACTCTCCATCTTCTCACCGCTCTCCTTCACCAGCGCGCTATGCTCCGCTAGTGAAGCGAGCAGCGAGTTAACCTCCGGGAGGATTTTGGGTGTCTCTGGCGGATGGGTGGCCATGATGACCTCCTTCCTTGCCTGCTCAGCCACCTTTAATTGTGCTGCAGCCGCCGCCTCCTCCTTCACGAGCTGGTACAGCCGTTCCACCGATTGGGTGATCCCAGCTCTCAAGTCTGCCCTCAAATTGCGCGAGTCGCCGAGATGCGACTTCGCGCGCAGAAGGCAGTTGCGAGCCTCAGTCACCCGATCGGCGGGTTTTTTCGGCTGTGGCTGGCTTGCCCCCGGCGACCCTCCCAGCGCCTCAGTGGAGATTCGGCGCGCCACGGCCTGGTTGTCCGGCTGGGATGTGGCGTGCTTTGTAGACGTCTGGGAGGCTGTCACAGTCGGGCCAGCTTTTTTGGTTGGATTCGCGGCGGCCGAAGGAAGAGGCTGAGATTTTGAAAATTTCCCGTCCTCCCACTCACCAATGCTTCGCCTCACACTGGAGGCCTGAGTTGAAGCACTGGGAGGGGAAACCTCCCCCTCGAAGGTGATGGAAAGTGCCGCACTCGACGGAGAGACACGGGATCCTGTGGAGGCTTTTTTGGCTGGGGTCCTGGAGAGGAACATGATGTGGAAGTGGAAGATTAAAATTAACTGTTATTCTGATCCCTGTAAAGGGGGGATCAGTTGGTCAATAATTATTATGCCTCAAAAAAGGTGTCAATAAGAGAATAAGATAATTAAAATGATTTTTAACACTAATGTTCTGATCCCTGTAAAGAGGGGATCAGTTTGTCAGTAAAAAGATACTTCTTCAAAAGAGGCTTCAATAAATAATTCAAATAAAACAATTCTAATCCTATAAATTTTTAAAACTAATGTACTGATCCCTGTAAAGAGAGGATCAGAAGTCAAATATTAATAACCAACCAATGCTCAACCAAACCAACCAACCAATGCTCATCACCGGTCAATCCGAACAAAAGCCGAACACGTAAACAGTGGCGAACAAAATGAGCCCTGCGACCCACCATTTACGCCAGCCGAATTGATGAGATCGGTAGAGTCCTTCAATCCGAAGAAGGCTCCGGGCTCTGACGGATTCACAGCAGACATCTGTTGTCATGCAGTGGGAAATGACCCGGAGACATTTTTAAAGTTCCTCAACAAGTGCCTGGAACACCACTACTTCCCCACGTCCTGGAAGGAGGCAACAGTCGTGATTTTGAGGAAGCCTGGAAGAGAAAATTACCACACTCCGAAATCATACAGGCCAATCGGGCTGTTGCCTATATTGGGCAAGATCTACGAGAAAATGCTGGTGGCCCGCCTAAAATTCCATCTCTTGCCAAGGATGAGTACCCGCCAGTACGGATTCATGCCACAACGCAGTACCGAGGACTCCCTCTATGCTCTAATACAACATATACATATGAAACTAGATAAAAAGAGGATTATAACACTCGTATCCCTAGACATAGAGGGAGCATTCGATAGTGCCTGGTGGCCTGCGATCAGAGTCCGGCTGGCGGAAGAGAAGTGTCCGATAAATCTTAGGCGGGTCGTAGACAGTTATCTCAAAGACAGAAGAGTCTCAATAAGGTACGGGGGGGAGGTATACGGCAAGGGAACGAGCAAGGGCTGCGTCCAAGGCTCAATAGGAGGCCCAATATTTTGGAACCTGGTCCTCGACCCTGTCCTTAAAGCACTGGAGAGTGCGGGAATTTATATCCAGGCTTTTGCGGACGACGTGCTGCTGGTCTTTGACGGGGAGACCGCGTTGGAGGTAGAGAGTTGTGCCAATGCCGCTCTCAGTCATGTTCTGGCGTGGGGTGTCGAGAATAAGCTCAAGTTTGCTCCACATAAAACTACAGCAATGGTAATTACCAAAAAGCTGAAATACGACACACCGCGCCTGAGCATGGGTGGGATCGACATTGGCATGGCAAATGAAATCAAGCTTCTGAGCGTAACAATCGACCAGGGGCTGACGTTCAATACCCACGTCTCACTCGTTTGTGGGAAGGCTATAGCCATTTACAAGCGGTTGTGCAGAGCCGCAAGGGTCAGCTGGGGACTCAATCCGGAAGTTATCCGACTGATTTATGTGGCGACAGTGGAGCCCATCATACTTTACGCTGCCAGTGTCTGGGCACCAGCTGCCAAAAAGGTGGGAATTATTAAAAAACTGCGAACCGTCCAGCGAGGAATCACACAGAAGATGTGTAGAGCATATCGGACAGTCTCCCTCAACTCGGCTTTGGTGCTGACCGGGATGCTTCCCCTTGATCTTCGGGTTCGGGAAGCGGCCGCACTTTACGAGGCAAGGAGGGGCGTGCCCCAGCCCTTGCTGGGAGACAGGGAGGTGGAGCGTATGTTCCCGGCGCTGGAGGCCCCGCACCCCGCGGAGCAAGAAAGACTGGAGTTCGGAAGCCTGGTAGACGAGGAACAATATAACAACCACAACAATTTTGCTGTGAGGATCTTCACAGACGGCAGCAAAATTGAGGGCAAGGTTGGAGCAGCACTATCCGTTTGGAAAGGTGATGCCGAAACGAAAGCCCTCAAACTTGCGCTGCCGTCCTACTGTACCGTCTACCAGGCTGAACTCTTAGCTCTACAAAGAGCGGCACGCGAGGCGCTCAGAAGCAGTGAAACCACGTTCGGCGTCTTCAGCGACTCTATGGCGGCCCTCCAATCGGTGTCCAACGCACGTTCCCCCCACCCCCTGGCCGTGGAAACCAGGGACGCCTTACGAAACTGTAAGCTCCAGAATAAGAGCGTCTCCTTATTCTGGATTAAAGCCCACGCGGGGTTGGAGGGAAACGAGCGAGCCGATCAACTTGCAAAGGAGGCCGCCCTGGGGTTGAAGAAGAGGCCGGACTATGATCTGTGCCCCGTTTCATTCGTCAAGCGAGCAATACGATTGAAGACGCTTGGCGAATGGAACGAGAGGTATAGAACAGGTGACACGGCTTCGGGTACAAAACTTTTCTTCCCAGACGCGGTGGCGGCGTACAGTGTGGTGCGAAAGATGACCCACACAAGCATAACCACGCAAGTCCTGACGGGGCACGGTGGGTTCTCCGCATACCTGAAACGCTTCAGGTGCAAGGAGAATCCATCATGTGCCTGCGAGCCTGGTGTTGAAGAAACAGTTCCGCATATACTCTTCGAGTGCCCAATCACCGCAAGAATGCGGTACGAGATAGAGCAAAAACTCGCCATGGATGTAGTCATTCAAAACGTACCATTATTGATGGAGAAGAAGAAAATTATTTTTGGCATAAAATTAATAATAATTTTATTAATTTTATGCCAAAAATAATACCGTTATGGTCCGAGCTCGTGAGACCCTCCTCTACATGCCAGCCGTCGACCAGGTTCAGCATATCCTCCGAACAGGCCGTTACATCTATATGGCTGCTGGACCTTTGTCCACCCCTCACAGTATCGAAAGTTGGAATATTCCCAACGTTCAGGATGTGCAGACCGAGTTCCTCCAAAGTTCCACACAGTTGCTCACCCCTCGCGTCTTCGTTCGTACTACCCCACCAGGTGCTTTTTGCATTTGCATCTCCTCCTATAACCAGCCTCACGGATCCTGTTTCACGTTTTGCCCGCCTAAGCTGCTCCAAGTATGGCTCTATGGGTTGGTCCGGCTCAAAGTAATAGGAAACCAGCGTGATCGTCCAGGCTCTGGTTCGGATTCCCACCACAACGATATTGTTTGTGGTGAGTTGCGGGTATTGTATGACGTCTAGGTCTTGGTTGAAGATGGCTATTGCCGCTTTTACTGTCCCTTCTCCTACTTCAGAGTTCTGGAATACCCTAACGCCCCGCTGGCCCTTCATTCTTCTCACTGCACCCACATAAGGCTCCTGGAGCAGTGCTACGCTGACTTTACGCTTGTCGGCCTCGATTAACAACTCGTTCGTAGCTAGCCGGCTTCGTTGGAGGTTGGCTTGGATTATTTGGTACTGGGGTGTATACTCAGGGACCACCTTAGCAATATGCTATAGACGCTCTAGCCAATGCGTCCCACTTTTTGCGTACTGGGCATTCGCTACTGAAAGCATTGTGTTCGTTGTTCTCAAATTTTGCCCGAGTGCAGTTAACACATACAGGTGCTTCGCCTAACTGGTTTTCGGGGCACTCTGATCTGAGATGTGGGCCACCGCAGTGGCTGCAGAGGTCAGCAGAATCTTTGCAGAAGCGCTTGCCATGCCCATAGCCCAGGCATCGGGTGCACTGCACCAGTGGTGTTTGGTCTTCCACTCGCACCCTTTGAAGATCAACCCGTAGTTTTCCCGCCTCAATCGCCCTTCTCCAAATAGTAGGCGAAACGCTCAAGATGAAATGGCAGCTATGGGGATTTCGCACTTTCTTACGGAATTTTACACCCATTCTGTTCTCCTCGTCGTTGATGCCATGAAAAACCTCCCGGTTCTGGTTTCTGAGAGCCTTCAGGACGTCTTCGTCACTGTGGACAGCTAGTACGTCCCTCAGGATCAGAAGCGGGTCCTTGTTTTTCATCTCTTCCACGAGATGGTTGCCTGTGTTCTCGATTCTCTCGCGCACCCTTTTCCGTTCCTCTTCCGACCTGCAGCCCATAATAATTTTTCTGTCCTTAGCTTTCCTTAAACTCTCCACTTCTACCCCCCCCCCTCCTTTGCCCTTACAGCCTGTCTTATTTTCTTTATTATTTCCTCACCAGTGTCTTCCTCTTCTTTTGACGTTACCACCATAGAATGCAGCGCGGTCCTTAATATCTGCCTTTTCGGCGGACCTGCCGCTACACTTGCATAAGTGGTCGTCCTTTCTAGCATGTCCCTCTGCCTCTCTATCACCTTCTGGAGCTTCTCCATTTTCTCGCTACTCACCTTCACCAGCGCGCTATGCTCCGCTAGTGAATCGAGCAGCGAGTCAATCCCTGGAGGGGTCTCCGGCAGAGCTGTTTCCTTATCGACCTCTCTCGCCACAATTCCTTCCCCCCTTGATAGTACCGCAGCTGCCACTTCTTCTTTTATGAGCTGATACAATCTTTCCACCGACTGAGTGATTCCTGCCTTTAAGTCCGCCCTCAAGTTGCGTGATTCGCTAAGGTGTGACTTTGCACGCAACAGGCAGTTTCGTGCTTCAGTCACCCGGTCGGTTGATACAACAGACTTTTGCGACACACTCGCGGTTTCCGTTGAGCTGCGTCGTTTATTTTCCTTAGCCTCTTGGGGTAGCGTGACCTTTAGCGCTCCTCTTGGGAGAGTTGACGGGATTTGCGCTGGCTTTTTGGGCGATACAGTGAAGGTAGTCGATGCAGTTGCCCTTGGGTCCTTCGTTTTACTGTTTTCCTACTCCCCTATGCTCTTACGAATACTTGGGGTGGGTGTAGTCTTAGAAGAAGGTCCTGCCTTCTCTTTGTCAGCCGAGGAGCAAGTTTCTGGGGTGATTTGTTTACGGGGTGTATGTGCGAGTATCATGATGTCTTGTCGCGAGGTAAATTGTCCTATACTAAAACTGTGAGTGTCCTATTTCTAGGCTTCTTTTCCCTATCCCTGTATATGGGGGATGGCCAAAGTCAAAACCGGAATAATAAAGTAAACACAATAAAAAACACCTCACTATCCTTGTAAAGAGAGGATGGTGAGCAGTCGCAACTATAATTGCTATCCCTATACAAAGGAGATACCGTCTGGTATAGTAGAGAGCCGTGATCAGTAAAGTACGCTGACCTCTTACACGGATTACTAAGTCACAATTTTAAAATCTAGCTTAATTAATTTATATATGTCCCTCTCTGCTGCGGACACGCGTTTGGTCGGGCTCCGCGTGTGTCACGGGCTGCTTTTCATAAAAGGAGCACAAAAAAGAGGACAAAATTTTTTGGCTCTATGTAGAGCCAAACTCTACCGTTAGGAAGAGAGCCCTTTCCGAGCCCTTTCAGATGAACCCAAACACGGCCACCCTATCCCAAAGGGTTCCGGAGACAAAGCAGTTTGAAATTCCGGTTGCTAATCCAAGATGGCGGCCGGAATTTGGTTACTGGTGGTTATCTCCGGAGCCGTCCGGCCAAATGTCACCGTGCTTGGGCTCTCCCGAACCGGCCCGGAGAGATCTACTCCGCGGAGCAGGTTTCAGGCCTGAAAGATCTTGGGTCCTGAAAACCGCTGAAAGCAGTCCTATCGGGTAGGGAGGAGCTAGCCGATATCCCCAAAGAAAACCCGAGCCCTCTACGACCCCCGACTCGGGAGTTATCCGAGCCGGAAAATCGGTTTGACAGTTCTAGAACTGTCAAAGTCGATCTTCCACCCGGTATAACTTCCTTCCCAGCGATCGCAGAGTACCCGAGCTTGGACTTGTTCTGCTTGGCTCGTCCCGCTGCGACGCGTAAACTGCTTTTCAGGCTCCTGAAAATTTTCAGCTCCAAGACACCTAAAAACCCAGTGGATCGGACAGAAGTTGTCCCAACAAACACCACTGTGAAAACGGCAAGTCTCTGCGACTTCCGGATCCGGAGCAATGCCAGGCCAAAGTTTCCCAAAGAGTGGGGATAAATGTCAAAACCAGACTTTGGGTGGCTATAACTCCGCAACCGTTTGCCACAGAGAAGCGCGGTTTGAAGTGCTGTGCTTGGCTCCACTTCCTCTATCTGTCAAGAATAGTTTCAGGGCTGAAAATTTTCAGGTCCTGAAAACGACTGAAAATATGCAGAAAATATCCGCACTTATATCCCGTTGACAACAGTGAAAATTCGCGGTTTCTGAGTCCAATAGCTTCGAAGATATTGGGATTTTTATGTGACAACCATCTAAAAACAAAATGGCTGAAAAGTCAATTTCTGTCAATTCCAAAGCTATTGGGCACGTCTTTGGGCTCAATCTAAGCCAAATACATGCTCTGAACACAAAACTGAACTTAAATTTAAATTATTTCTATTAATTAATGAATTATTTGCAAAAACAACTAAAAATGAAATATCTTTATAACGGTAATATATAAAAATTTGGAAAAAACTGTTAAAAACGTCTAAATTACTAAGCTATATATTAAGAAAAGAAAATAATTAATTCGGTGAAATTTACAAACTAAAATTTTGAAAAAACTGAAAAAGTCGTAAAATACTAGTTTTTTCCAAATATGGAGGTGTAAAAAATCTTATCTTATGCTAGATGTCTTCATCAAGTGAGCGCGCAACAGGATCAGCCGGAAAAAGAAGGGGTCCTGCCTGAAGAATTTTCAGGACAAGAGCTCAAAGTTCAGATGTTCGTACTTGCATATCTTCGGTTCAGGGGGTGCTAAAATTTTTCTGCAAACGCTGTTAAGCTTGTCTAAAGACTCTTCTTGAGTGTACAAAAATTCAGGTCTGTCCAATATCGGATTCGAAGAACACGTGTCAAAATTTTTAGGTTAGAGATTCACATTCTTCCCGTTTTTCTCAGCGGTGCATAGGCGGATGTCTGCCCGCGATGTGTCAGTTGATTTCTAACAGTGTAGCCTACAAACATAAATCAAAAAACTAATAGGCTGTCGATGTAGTTTCGGAGATATTCAGATTTAAAGTTTTTTGAAAACACGACTTAACTGGTTTTCTATAGATTGTTTTTCACTGCAAGTTTTCCAACACGAAACTTTTCTATGATCATATGCACTACACTATTCCGCAACTTTTGATGTATAACACAACGTTGTAGCGTAAGAAAATACCGACATAATGATTTTTTGAAAGCGGAGCTTTGCAAAATCCAAAAATGCAATCCTTCCTCACTCAGTCTCTTTTATGGGTGGGACTCCCATTTAAATCTATCCATTTATCTGGCTACTTTTCTTAGCTCTTTATTTTATGACGGACATTTTGGGCATTTTTTCCTATATGTATGTGCCTTGTAGCTTTGGGTATAATGAGTTACACAGGAGACACTTTTTATTGTTTCTTAGCTTAGGATACACTGTTTCACATTTATACAATTTTTACATATCCTTTTCTATATTCATCTTTTAAACATTTGTTCTAAATCTTATTTCTACTTATATTATATTATTTATTTGTCTACGATTTAATTATACATTTTTGTTGTTACAGGCTTATGTTGTTTCCATATTTGTTACTTATTTTGCTAGAGTTTATAACATGATGCTTACTGTTATTGTACATTTTGACTTACTTACTAATTTAATACATTTTGACTTACATTATGGCTTGCCATTTTTTCTATTTTTATTTGCTTATTTACTTAATTTTTACACTTCTAAAATTCTTATTAATTCTACTGCTCTACTTTAGTTATAACTTGTCTACTGATTTAAATTATTATGCACAGACTTATATATAATTAATTATATAGTAGTTGCATATTTTATCGAATGCTTTTATTCCTTTTTATTACACTTTGGACAATTTTCAGGCAGTATTCCAAAAACTTCCCCCTATTTCTACTCAGCATTATTTTTCCTATATTGTCTACAGTCAGGTTAGTGTCAATTTCCTGTTCTATCTCATTCCTTTCACGGGCATATACAGGACAACGAAGCAGCAAGTGTGGTACCGACTCTACCTCACTTGGATCACAGATGCACGATGGACTCCCCTTACACTTGAAGCGATTCAAGTATTCTGAGAATCCACCGTGCCCCGTAAAGATCTGAGTCAGGTGCCCATTAATCTGTAGTTTCCTGACAACCCTGTACGCCGCCACTGCGTTCGGGAAGAACAGTTTGGTGACTGAAGCGGTAGTGCCGACTTTGTATCTATTGTTCCATTCGTCAAGCGTCGCCATACGAATACAGCGCTTGACGAATGAAACAGGACACAAATCGTAGTCCGGCTTCTTTTTACTCAGCATGGCGGCCTCTTTTGCCAGCTGATCCACTCTCTCGTTGCCCTCAAGACCTGCGTGAGCTTTGATCCAGAACAAGTGTAACACCTTGTTCTGGAGAGAAACAGCTGTTATGTTTTCTCTTGCTTCAACTGCCAAGGGGTGAAGGCAACTGTGGTTTTTCACTGTCATGAGAGCCGCCATTGAGTCGCTATAAATACCAAAAGTGGACGCCGTGCTTTTCCGGATCTCCTCTGTTGCCCTGCATATCGCCAGGAGCTCCGCCTGGTAGACCGAGCAGTAGTTCGGTAGCGCCAGCTTGAGGGCGCGTGTTTCGGCCTGGCTGTTCCAAAAGGACAACGCAGCACCAACCCGCCCCTCAATTTTGCTTCCGTCGGTGAAAATTTTCACCTCCGGTTTGGCACTGGCGTCGACCTGCTCCCTGTCCACCAGCCTTCCGAACTCCAGTTCGATACGCATGGCAGGGTGAGGAGATTTCAACGCGGAAACGGGACGCTCCATCTCTCTATCCCTTAATATTGGCAGCGACACTCCCCTCTTGGCCTCGTATAATGAGGCCATCTCACGAATTCTGAGATCTAGGGGAAGTATCCCTGCCAACAGGAGCACCAAGTTCAGGGAGACTGTGCGATATGTTTTGCATATTTTTTGCGCTATTCCGCGCTGCACGACGCCCAATTGCTTTATAATCCCCAGCTTACTGGCCGCTGGAGCCCACACGCTGGCAGCGTACAGGATGATCGGCTCTATTGTGGCGACGTAGATTATCCTGACTACTTCGGGATTTAGTCCCCAACTGACTTTCGCTGCCCTGCACAACTGCTTATGCACGCCGATAGCTTTTTTGCAGACATTCTTGACGTGCGTGTTGAACGTCAACTTGTCGTCGACGGTGACACCCAAGATCTTAATTTCATTTGACATAGTCACATCTACCCCGCCCATGCTCAGTCGTGGGGCATCGTACTTTAACCTTCTTGTTATCGTCATTGCCTTTGTCTTTTGTGGCGCGAACTTAAGTTTGTTGTCGATGCCCCACGCCTGAACACGTTCCAGGGCAGCGTTGGCCCTTTGTTCTATTTCGAGTGCTGTGTCACCGTCGAAGACAAGGACCACGTCGTCTGCAAATGCCTGCGTGTAGATACCGCCTTCCGTCAAGGCTTTTATGAGGGGATCCAGCAGGAGATTCCAAAGGTTGGGGCCTCCGATAGAGCCTTGTACGCAGCCTTTACTCGTCACCTTGGAATATTCTTCACCTGCATACCTAACCCTGACCCTTCTGTCACTCAAGTAGCTGTCGATGACCCTCCTCAAGTTGAGAGGACACTTTTCCTCTGCCAGTCGGACCCTTATGGCTGGCCACCAGGCGCTATCGAAGGCTCCCTCTATGTCTAGCGAGATTAGTACTACTATCCTTTTTAGGTTTAGCTTTCCTTTTATATGTTGCGTGAGATCATAGAGGGAGTCTTCGGTGCTTCTTTGGGGCATGAATCCGTACTGGCGAGTACTCATCCTTGGTATGATATAGAACTTGAGGCGGGCCACCAACATCTTCTCGAATATCTTGCCTAGTACTGGTAAGAGGCCTATGGGCCTATATGATTTTGGGGTGGTGTAGTCTATTTTCCCAGGTTTCTTTAGCACCACCACCGTGGCCTCTTTCCAGCACTTCGGGAAATAACCGTACTTGAGGCACTGATTCAGAAGGGTCAGAAAGGAATCGGATTCCTTTCCAATGACCTGGCTACATATGTCGGCTGTGAGGCCGTCTCCCCCCGGAGCTTTTTTGGGGTTAAATGACTCGCAAGCTGTTATGAGTTCAGTCCGTGTGAAGGGTGGATCTTGAGGGCCACTTTCTTCCTCTCTATTCACCGTTTCGGCTTTATCTCTGATAAAGCCGTGATGGGAGTTATCGGTGCTCGTAGAGTCCTCTGGATAGAAGGTTTCCGCTATCAGTTTTACGGAGCCCTTTGCATCGAGCACCTCTCCGTCTTTTACCATCTGCAAGTCCACCCCCCTTTGCGTTGTTCTCCCTATAACCCTGTAAATCCCCTCCCAGACCCCCTCCCTATCTTGCTTGGTGCAAAACTCTTTCCAGCTTTCGGTTTGAGCTCGGGCTGCTTCTTCCTCGTATTCCCTTTTCTTTTTTAAGTATTCTTCGACGACCTTTGGTCTCCTAACTGGAGCCGCGCATCGTACTCTCCTCTTGTAGGTGGCGACTTTCTTTTTCATCTCAGCGAGCTTGTCCGACCACCATGGCATAGAGAGCTTCTCCCTGGCTTTTTTAGTAGGCATAGCAGAACGACACGCCTCCTGTATGATTTTTGTGTAATTTTCTATTGTTATGTCTATGAGTTCAGTACTATTAATTTTTTCTATTTCTGCTTTCTGGATTTGGTGATCTATCTTTAATTGGTTAAGTTTCTCATGAAACATAGACCAATTAGCTTTATTACTGTTAAAGATGCGTGTCGTTCTCTCTACCTGACTTCCTTTTGCCCTCGTCAGCCTGATATTGAATAGTATGCCATTGTGGTCGGAGCTCGTGAGACTTTCGTCAATTCTCCATTGTTCCACCAACTCGAGGATGTTGTCTGAGCATGCCGTAATGTCGACATGACTGCTAAAGCGCTGACCCCCCCTAACGGTGTCGAATGTTGGGATTTCCCCTGTGTTAAGAATGTTCAGCCCGAGCTCACCAAGAGTTGCACACAGCTCCTCACCCCTGCGGTCAACCACCATGCTACCCCACCAGGTACTTTTTGCATTGGCGTCCCCTCCAACGAGAAGCGGTCTTGTACCGTTGGCAATACCAATTTGCCTTAGTTGATTCAGGTAGGCATCTATTGGCTTGTCCGGCTCAAAATAGAAGGAGGCGAGTGCGATCTCCCAGGCACCGGTCTGGATTCCCACCACTACTATGTTTTCTGTGGTGAGTTTTGGGTACTGTGTGACTTTGATGTTTTTGTCAAAGACGACAATTGCCGCTTTGACAGTACCCTCTTCGACACCGGTGTTCTGAAAGATCCGCACTCCCCTCTGGGTCCTCATACTTTTTGAGTTGCCAATGTAGGGTTCCTGCACGAGAGCCACTGCAATCCCTCTTTTTTCCGCCTCCAGTAACAACTCATTGGTTGCCAACTTTTTTCGTTGGAGGTTGGCCTGTGCAAATTTGAATGCGATTTTTGCCCCTGGTGTGCCCTTAGCAATATGCGGTGGTGGACCGCGCTATTGCGTCCCACTTGCGGCGGACTGGGCACTCTGTACTGAAAGCGTTGTGCTCTTTGCTAAACAGATTTGCCCTTTCGCAATTTCTGCACACCGCAGTCCCTCCCGCCATCCAATCTGGGCAATCGGTTTTCAGGTGGGATCCGCCGCAGTGGCTACACTTGTCTTCCTTTTCCATGCAGTGCTTTCGCCCGTGCCCGAAGCCCAGGCAGCGAGTGCATTGTATGAGTGGAGTTTGATCTTCAACTCGTATTCTTTGTAAGTCCACGTGAACATGCCCTCTTTTTGTCACCCGCTGCCAAACCTCCGGTGACGTGCTCAGCACTACATGGACCGAGTGAGGATTCCTAGTCTTTCGTCTGTACCTTATCTCTAACCTGTCTTCCCCATCGCAGAGGCCGCGGAAAACGTCCCGGTTTTGGTTTCTCAGGGCTTTCACGACATCTTCGTCCGTGTTTATTGCCAAGACATCCCTGAGTATTACCATAGGGTCCCTGTTTTTCACGGCCTCTACGATGAGGTTGATGCCATTCCCCTCTAGTCTTTCTTTTACTTTGTCTCTCTCATCCTCCGTCTCAAACCCCATGACCACCTTTCTATTTTTAGCCTTTCTAACCCTTTCCACTTTGACCCAGCCTTCTTTTGCCTCTACCGCTTTCCTCACCCTCTCCAGTACCTGATCCCCGGTCTCTGTATCGTCTTTTGATGTGACTACGACCGAGTGCAAAGTGTTGCGCTTGTCATACGCTCCTCCAATGCTCCCGGTCGCAGCCACTTTCGCATATGAGAGCGTCTCGATGGGCGCTTTTTGCTCTGCTAATATCGACTTTAGTTCTGCCATTTGCCTACCGTTTTCTTCCAAAAGTTTGGAATGCACTTCTATCTTTTCTATGAGGAGTGATGTATCCTCTCTCATAGTTTCCTCTGACCTTGCTCCTGTGAGCTTTTCCTGGGTCAGTTGCCATTCTCTATCTTGATGGTCATGGGTCCGTTTCAAGACTTCCATTTCTGCCGCGGCGTCTTTTATTAGTTTATACATTGACTCGACCGCCAAAGTGATTCCTGCTTTTATCTCCGACTTCAGATTGCGTGATTCTCCAAGTTGAGTTTTCGCTCTCTGAAGCCAGGTCCGGCCTTCTGTCACTCTGTCGGCCGAGGCAATTGGTTTTTGCGACGCGCTAGTGGCCTCCACAGAGCTTCTCCGCTTTGTCTCCTTTCCAGATTGGGGCAGGGTGACCTTTAGTACAGCCTTCGGAAGAGCCACCGGAATCTGTGCTTGCTTTCTCGGTGACACTGTGAATGTGACCGATGCAGCTGGCTTTGGGTCTCTGCTCCCACTGTTCTCCCATTCACCAATGCTCTTTCGAACATTAGCTGTGGGTGTCGGTGTTTTTGGAGACGGTCCTGCCGTCCCTCTGTCAACTGGAGAATTTGTCTCTGGGCCTTTTTGCTTTCGGGGCGTATGCGCGAGAAACATTTTGCTTTGTCACGAGGTAGATCGTTTATGGTTTAAAAATATAAGAGTCCTAATCACTAGTTGTTACTTTTCCTATCCCTGTATATGGGGGAGCAACAAAGTCAAATAGTGAAAAATAAGTAAAATTTTGCTAAAATATTTTACTATCCCTGTAAAGAGGAGATAGTAAATGGTCGGATTTGTGCTTGTTTTCCTTAACGAAGGAATGAACGTCTGGTTCCAAAGGAATAAAAACAATCGATAAAGCGAGCACCGCTCTGTCTTAAAAGTCTTAAAAGTTTTAATATACACGGTTACAAATGTATTGGAGCACCAGTTTGGGGGATATTAAGTGCCGTGAGTGCTGAATAACCTAGAGGAGGGTTCGAGGAACGCTTTCGGACAATAAAAAAAAATTTTTGACTCTATGTAGAGCAAAACTCTACACCTACTCAGAAAGCCCTCCCCAACCCCACCAAAATGAACCCAAACACGGCAGCCCTAGACCTAAGGGTTCCAGAGATATAACAGACCGAAATTTCGGTAACCTATCCAAGATGGCGACCAAAAAACGGTTAATTGCGGTTTTCTCAAGAACCGTCCGTCCGAATGATACCGTTCTTGGGCTCTTCTCACTCGGCTTAATGAGCTCTACCCCCTTTCGCTGGTTTCAGCAAGAAAATTTTTCAGCGCAGGAATTTCAGGAATAGCCCCTCAGGCGGAAAGAGTACGAGCTACCAGTGCTGCAGAAGAAAACCCGAGTCCTCTACGACCTCCGGTTCAGGAGCTATCCGAGTCTGAAATTTCGTTTGACAGCTATAGTACTGTCAAAGTCGACTTTCAACCAAGTGTAACTTTCCCTCCAAGGGTCGCAGAACACCCGTGTTTGGACTTGCCAAGCTCGGCTAGACCCGCTCCGCCACGTTAGATGGTTTTCAGGGTCCTGAAAATTTTTGGCTCCAAAACGCCTGAAAGCTAGTCAGTCTAAAAGAGGGCGACTTCCCAGCACCCCTAACGAAAACCGCAGCTCTGCACGACTACCAGGGCCGGAGCTATGTCTAGTCAAAAATTTAAAAAATGGCCGCCGAACTGTCAAACTCCGACTTTAGACAGCCACAACTCCGTAACAAATCGTCGTAAAGAGATGCGGCTTTGGATGGAGTACGTAGCTCAGCGCCGTTTATTCGGCGATAGCCGTTTCAGGCCCAAAAATTTTCAGGCGCTGAAAACGCCTGAAAGCCAAAAGATACTAATCTCTACAACGTCCCAGCCCTAAATGTGGAAATCTGGTGCTCCTACGTTGCTCGGTTCAAAAGCTATGGAAGTTCAAAGTTTACACTCATAAAATCAAAATGGCCGAAAACCAACTTTTTTCGCGTAGTTTGGCTCCTCTTTGACCTAGGAGAACGAGATTTTGGGTTTTCGAGGTGTCGATGGGGAGTTGAGTACTTCTACAGTAGTAGAAATGTCTAAAAATAATTATTTCTCTATTTTTCGGGTAAAATTCTTTAAAATTCCATATCTCTCGAACGGGTAAACATAAAATTTTTCTAAAATATGGTAAAAATTTGTTAATTAAGTCTCTACAAGATCACAAAATAAAATCATGGAAATTTTGAAAAAATATATGGTTTTTTATGTAAAAACTGGTTTTTCAGTTCAAAACAGAATATCTCTGAGTCCTGAAATGGTAAAATTATAATTTAAATTGATAATTACTGAGAAAGTTAGCGCGCAACAGAATTAATTTTAAAATTTATATGTTCACACTCTGGTTTCAGAGATATTACGAGTCAAAATATAGTTTTTGTAATGCTTATATCTATTTATCTAATGAACATAAAATTATTTTGACAGTACCAGATGTCTTCTTGTCTTGCAGGGATGGCAGCCGTGAAAAAACGAGAGTCCTGTGATGTCTCCTTCCACCTCCACGTGCACACGTCGTTTGAGGTTTTTTCGGATTGTCTCTTGTATTTTCCAGCGGAAAATTCTTGAAGAGGTCTCAGCCTGCAGGTCTTCAGAGTCCGCACAGCATACCAAAACAAAATTTAGGGGTCGCCGCTTTAAGTCTTGAGATAATAATGTTTATTTGGTTTTGCACTTAGAAAAAATAACCTCCAAATGATTTTTCACCACTTCCCACTTTTTCACCGCAATCCAGGGCTTTCACTATAACTCCGTCGCGTGGCAGAATACTTTCCGCGTAAATTGGTACCAAATTTGCGACAATTGGTCAACTTTTAACCACTTTTTTCGATTTTTTCGTACGGAGCGATATGAAAATGATGCGTTCTCGAGCGCGGTTTTACTCAGACTGGGTAAGGTTAGGTTAGGTTAGGTTAGGTTAGGTTAGGTTAGGTTAGGTTAGGTTAGGTTAGGTTAGGTTAGGTTAGGTTAGGTTAGGTTAGGTTAGGTTAGGTTAGGTTAGGTTAGGTTAGGTTAGGTTAGGTTAGGTTAGGTTAGGTTAGGTTAGGTTAGGTTAGGTTAGGTTTTTTTTTTTTTTTTTTTTTTTTTTTATATACTTCTACCTCCATTTTATCGGAGTCTATGCTAGCTATGTCAGTTCTCAATCATTCCAGTTCTCGCTTGTATGCCTCTCGTACTTTTATTCATCATACTGAATCTTTCTTTCATTCATCATCTATTATGCCTTGTATGGGTGGGATGCCCATCTGATACTAGTCGTACTATTCTGTCTAACTACTTGCATTTGTTTCCTTTATTTACACAATTAGGCTCACGGGTTCTCAATAATTGGGAGACATTTATTTATTTATACATATTTTGATTTCATTGGATACTGTTTCAACAGTATCTTGTCGGAATTTATCCTTTATTTTATAGTGGCTGTATTGTTACTATTTATTTCTTTGTTACATCATGGTTTCTTACATGGGTTTTGTTGGGAAGAAATATGGAAGACAGTTTTCTCTTATTACTAGTCACTTATCTTAGCTTAATTTCTAACAACGTTGTATAACAATAACAATTTATGGAGACGGAAGTCTTACATATGTTTCTATTTATTTCTAGCTTACTTTAATTTATATACTAATTATTTATTCCTATATTAATCTCTTATTTCTATGCTAGTCCTTAATATAATATACTATATTATGTTAGCATATTTACTTATGCGGTTTTATTACGATCTATTACTTTTTGCGCTATTAGTTTACAAAACTCTAGGAATACTTTGTTGTTTTTACTTTTCATTATATCTTTCATGTTTTCTCGTGTTATTTTTATATCTATTTTATGTTCGGTATTGAAGCGGTGCCTGCAGAATTGAGGGCAGTCGAAAAGTATGTGCGGGACCGTTTCGTCAACATTTGGGTCACAGATGCACGATGGACTCCCTTTGAGCTTGAAACGGTTCAAGTACTCGGAAAATCCACCGTGCCCCGTCATTATCTGCGTGTTTAGGCTGCTTGTTCCTATCTTCCGGATTATCCCGTATGCTGTCCGGACGTCTGGGAAAAACAGTTTGGTAACGGCAGCCGTGTCTCCAGATCGGTATCTCTGGTTCCATTCGTCAAGCGACGCCATACGTATGCTTCGCTTGACAAATGAGACTGGACACTGATCGTAATCGGGCTTTCTTTTGGAGTTTTCAGCGGCCTCCTTTGCTAGCTGGTCGGCTCTTTCATTCCCCTGTAGCCCCACATGAGCTTTGACCCAGAACAGGGATACCACCTTGTTCTGGCGGGATGCTGATTGTATGTTATCCCTAGCTTCTACAGCAAGGGGATGGCGTGATCCGGGATTTATTAGTGTTTGTAGAGCCGCCATTGAGTCGCTGAAAACTCCAAAAGACGACGCCTTGAGCTTGGTTATCTCCCTGGTTGCCCTTGCAATTGCCAGAAGTTCAGCCTGGTAAACCGTGCAGTGTTTTGATAGGGCAAGCTTGAGGGCTCTGGTCTCGGCATCACCCCTCCATATGGACACAGAAGCGCCGACCCCTCCTCCGATTTTGCTCCCGTCGGTAAAAATGCGGACGTCAAAAGTGCACCTGTCTAGCTGCTCTTGGTTTACCAGGCTGTCAAATTTCAAGATGTCGCGTGCCGCAGGATGGGGATCCTCTATTGCCGCGGTCATTCGCTCTATCTCCCTGTCTCCCAATGACGTCTGGGGCACTCCCCTCTTAGCTTCATACAACGATGCCGCCTCGCGAACTCTAATGTCGAGGGGGAGTAACCCAGACAGCACCAGCGCTGAGTTCAGGGAGACCGTCCGATATGACTTACACATCTTTTGGGCAATCCCACGCTGAACAGACCCGAGTTGCTTTTTAATACTTAACTTACCAGCTGCTGGCGCCCAGACGCTTGCAGCGTAAAGCATTATGGGCTCTATCACCGCCACATACATTGTCCGTATCACTTCCGGGTGTAACCCCCAACTAACCTTGGCAGCTCTACACAGTTGCTTGTAGATCGCGATTGCCTTCCTACATGCGAGAGAGATGTGTTTATTGAAGGTTAATTTTTCATCGATTGTTACACCCAGAAGTTTTACTTCATTCGACATTTCAATCCGCGTTCCCCCCATGCTCAGGCGTGGTGTGTCGTATTTCAACTTCCTGGTTATTACCATGGCAACTGTCTTATGTGGTGCAAATTTTAGTTTATTTTCGACACCCCATGCCAGAACCTGATTGAGGGTAGCATTTGCATGTCCCTCTATGTCTTGTGCCGTCTCCCCGTCAAAGACCAGAACGACATCGTCCGCAAAAGCCTGGATGTACGTCCCTCCAGCCTCCACAGCTTTTATGAGGGGGTCTAGGACCAAGTTCCAAAAAATTGGGCCTCCGATCGATCCCTGGACACAGCCTTTATTTGTTGCCTTCTCATATATTTCCCCACCGTACCGGATTGCAACCTTGCGATCTTTCAGATAACTGTCTATGACCCGCCTAAGACCGATAGGACACTTTTCTTCCGCCAGTCGGATCCTTATTGCAGGCCACCATGCACTATCAAATGCCCCCTCTATGTCCAAAGATACTAACGTCACTATTCGTTTTTGGTCAAGTTTCTTTTGGACATGCTGCATGAGGTCGTAGAGGGCATCTTCCGTGCTTTTCTGTGGCATGAATCCATACTGACGGGTACTCATGTTCGGCAAAAGGTGAAACTTTAGGCGGGCCACTAGCATCTTTTCGAAGATCTTCCCCAATATAGGCAGTAGCCCAATCGGCCTATATGATTTGGGGCTGGAATAGTTCTCTTTTCCAGGTTTTTTGAGTATCACTACTGTTGCCTCTTTCCAGGCAGTGGGGAAGCAGTGACATTCAAGGCACTTATTGAGAAACCTTAGAAACAATTCCGGATCATTACCCACAGCGTGACGACAAATGTCTGAGGTAAAACCGTCCGATCCTGGTGCCTTCCTCGGATTGAAAGAATCCATTGAATTTTTCAACTCGGCCATCGTAAATGGAGGGTCGCAAGAGTCATTTTGCTCGCCAGAATTTACGGTTTCGGCCTTGACTCGAATGGATCGGTGGTGTGCGTTGTCGGATTCTGCTTGGTCCTCCGGGTAAAAAGTCTCCGCTAGCAGTTTTACTGAACCTTTTGCATCCAGCACAACACCATTCTTCTCCAAAGGTAGGTCCTCCTCTCTACGCTGTGTCCTGCCTATTATCCGATATATCCCCTCCCAGATCCCCTCCCTATCCTGTCTCCCACAGAATTCCTTCCAACTCTCGGTTTGAGCTTTGGCCGCTTCTGACTCATACTCCTCTTTCTTTTTCAGGTACTCTTCTATGACCTTCGACTTCCGGATTGGGGCTGCGCAACGGATCCTACGCTTCATGGTGACGACGGTCTTCTTCATCTCGACGAGTCTCTCGGACCACCACGGCAAGGTAAGTTCTTCTTTTACTTTTTTGGTTGGAATAGTTTGTTTGCATGCTTCATTAATTGCTCTGGTTAGGTTTGCTGTTGCTGCGTCTATTTGCTCTAGGTTGTTAATTTTTTCTATTTCGGTTGTTGTGAACTTTAAGTCAATTTTCAACTGGCTGAGTTTCACATGAAAGTCAGACCAGTTCGCCTTTCTAGTATTGTACTTACGGGTGGTTCTTTCAACTTTAACGCCCTTTGATTTCTCCAATAAGATTTTGAACGTGATGCCGTTATGATCCGAGCTCGTGAGTCCCTCGTCAACCTTCCAATCGTCTATCACGTCCAAGATATCGTTAGAGCAAGCAGTAATATCTACGTGACTACTGTACCGCTTTCCTCCCCGGATAGTGTCGAAGGTCGGAATTTCCCCTCTGTTCAGTATGTTCAGGTTTAGCTCACCGAGAGTTCCTGCTACCTCTTCCCCCCTAAGGTCAGCGGTTGGACTGCCCCACCACATGCTCTTGGCGTTGGCGTCACCTCCAACGATCAGTTTTTTAGAACCGACTGTGCGCTCTATTAATTTAAGGTGTTCCAAATAGTGCTCAATTGGCTGGTCTGGCTCAAAGTAAAAGGAGACAAGCGTGATCTCCCAAGCACTGGTCTGGATTCCCACCACAACGATGTTGTTTGTGGTGAGTTTTGGGTACTGCTTGACTATGAGGTCACTGTTAAAGACGGCTATTGCCGCCTTTACAGTCCCGTCTCCTGTTCCAGTGCTTTGGAAGACCCTAACGCCCTTGTGACTCCTCATTACTTTGGCCCCACCCACATACGGTTCCTGCAGAAGCGCTAGTGATATCCCAAGTTCCGTGGCTTCTGTGAGAAGCTCATTAGTTGCTAACTTCTTGCGTTGGAGGTTTGCCTGTATTACTCCATAGGGAGTATTTGCCTTTGGGGTGCCCTTAGCAGTACGCAACGGTCGATCTAGCTATGTCATCCCATTTTTTACGGAGTGGACAGTCATGACTAAATGCATTGTGTTGAATACCGTGCTCGACTTTTGCCTTAGTGCAATTTCGGCAGACGGGTGGTAAGCCTGAAAGCCAGTCCGGGCACTCCGATCTCATGTGGGGACCGCCACAGTGACCACACAGGTCTGCAGGCTCCTTGCAGAACCGCTTTCCGTGTCCGAAGCCTAAGCAGCGGGTGCATTGGACCAACGGGGTCTGATCCTCGACCCTAATACGCTGGAGATCAATGTGAACGGTCCCTGTATCCACCGCTCGTCGCCAGACGGTAGGCGAGACACTAATTATAACGTGACCAACATGAGGGTTCCTTGTTCGTCTTCGATATCTCACCTCCACTCTGTTTTCCTCAGTGTCGAGGCCATCAAAAACACCCTGGTTCTGATTTCGTAACGCCTTAACGATGTCCTCATCAGTGTTAACTGACAAGACGTTCCTTAAGATCAGAAGCGGATCCTTGTTTTTGACTTCCTCGACAGTGAGGTCTACACCTTCTTTTTGGAGTCGTTCCTTGATCTTGCCCCTTTCTTCTTCGGTTTGTAAACCTATTATTACTTTCCTATCCTTTGCTTTCCTCACCCTTTCCACTTTTATCCACCCATCCTTTGCATTCACTACTTTCCTGACTTTGTTTAGCACTTCGTCACCCGTTTCCGTATCATCCTTGGATGTAACTACAACCGAGTGCAGAGTGCTACGCTTTGGCACCGTTCTTGCCCCTTGGTTTGAAGCCACCGACGCATAGGTGATTCCCTGCTCAAAAAATTTTCTTTGATTGTCCATTGCGTCCTTGGTTAGGTTAGGTTAGGTTAGGTTAGGTTAGGTTAGGTTAGGTTAGGTTAGGTTAGGTTAGGTTAGGTTAGGTTAGGTTAGGTTAGGTTAGGTTAGGTTAGGTTAGGTTAGGTTAGGTTAGGTTAGGTTAGGTTAGGTTAGGTTAGGTTAGGTTAGGTTAGGTTAGGTTAGGTTAGGTTAGGTTAGGTTAGGTTAGGTTAGGTTAGGTTAGGTTAGGTTAGGTTAGGTTAGGTTTTTTTTTTTTTTTTTTTTTTTTTTTTTTTTTTTTTTTTTTTTTTTTTTTTTTTTTTTTTTTATTCTCTACCTCTTGCATTGCGAGAGTCTATGTCTAGCTACTTCTCTTTCATACCAGTTCTCGCTTGCTTGCCTCTCGCACTTTTATTCCTCATACTTTGTCTTTCTTTTATCCGTCCTCATTCATTTCCGATATGGGTGGGACTCCCATATTACTATCTATTTTCTTATCTGGCTATTCTATCTATCTGCCCATACATAATTTACTTTAGTTTTCCAGGGTAAATGATTTACGCAATACCAATTTTATTTTTCTGCAGTTTACAGGATTACATGTTTGGGGTTTACATTTTCTTTTATCTTACTATTTTCTATTTTCTAACACTTATACTATGACAATTTATTATGTTACATATATTGCTTATTTATATTTAAATTTACTTCTAATACATACATAGTTTCTTCTTCTTCTTTTCCACTACAAATCTTATTTATTATACTTATACTTTGCTATCTTTTCAAGGATAAAGGTACACAGTCCTATCCACTATAGTTTACAATTCTTATATATACTTATACAATTTGGCAGCCCATCATTATATTATTGATCTTATATCTACTTAGTTGCTAGGTTTTTAACATTACTTAAGTTCTATTTGATCTTACTTTTTACTATATTATATTTATTTGTTTACTTAATTCTATATACACTACTTTTATATAACTAAATATACAGCAGTTGCATACTTTATCAATCGCTTTTATTTCTTTTTACCACTTCTCGTACAATTTTAAGACAGTAATTCAAGAACTTTTCTCTGTTTTTACTAGCCATTATCGTCCCTATACTTTCTATGGACAGGTCTGTATCCATTTCCTGCTCTATCTCGTTCCGATCGTTTGCATATACAGGGCAGTGAAGCAACAGGTGTGGCACCGACTCCGTCATGTTCGGGTCACAGATGCACGATGGACTCCCCTTACACTTGAACCTGTTCAAGTATTCAGAGAATCCACCGTGCCCCGTTAAGACCTGGGTCAGATGCCCCTCAATCTTCAGTTTCCTGACAATCCTGTACGCCGCCTTTGCATCCGGAAAAAATATTTTCGTGATCGAAGCGGTGGTGCCGGATCTATATCTGCTGTTCCATTCCTCAAGCGTTGCCATACGAATGCATCGCTTGACGAATGAAACTGGACACAGATCGTAATCCGGCTTCTTTTTGCTCTGCGTTGCGGCCTCTTTTGCCAGCTGATCCACTCTCTCATTGCCTTCAAAACCTGCGTGAGCTTTGATCCAGAACAAGTGTACTATCTTGTTCTGGTGGGAAACAGCTGTAAGGTTTTCCCTAGCTTCAACAGCCAGGGGGTGAAGGCAATTGTGGTTTTTCACCGTCATGAGGGCCGCTACGGAGTCGCTATAGACTCCGAATGTGGACGCGGAGCTTCTCCGTATCTCCCTCGTTGCCCCGCATATCGCCAGGAGCTCCGCTTGGTAGACCGAGCAATACTCGGGCAATGCCAGCTTGAGGGCACGCGTTTCGGCCTGGCTGTTCCAAAAGGACAGCGCAGCACCGACCCGCCCCCCAATTTTGCTCCCGTCGGTGAAAATTCTCACCTCCGGTTTGGCACTGGCGTCAACCTGCTCCTGGTCTATCAGGCTTCCGAACTTCAGTTCGATATGCGTGGCAGGGTGAGGAGACTTCAGCGCGGACACAGGCCGTTCCATCTCCCTGTCCCTCAACATCGGCAGTGAACCTCCCCTCTTGGCTTCATAGAGTAAAGCCACCTCGCGAGCTCGGAGGTCCAGGGGGAGTAACCCTGCCAACAGAAGCACTGAGTTGAGGGAGACGGTGCGATATGCTTTGCATATTTTCTGTGCAATTCCGCGCTGCACGGCGCCCAACTGCTTGATTATTCCCAGTTTACTGGCTGCTGGTGCCCATACGCTGGCCGCGTACAGGACGATCGGCTCCACTGTTGCAACGTAAATGGTCTTTACGACCTCAGGATTTAAACCCCAGCTGATCCTAGCTGCCCTGCATAACTGTTTATGCACATTGATGGCCTTTTTGCATACGTTTCTGACGTGTGTGTTAAATGTCAGCTTGTCGTCGACGGTGACACCCAAGATCTTTATTTCTCTAGACATGGCAATTTCTACCCCACCCATGCTCAGTCGTGGGGTGTCATATTTTAGTCTCCTTGTTATGGTCATCGCATTGGTCTTATGCGGCGCGAACTTTAACTTGTTATCGACACCCCACGCCTGAACACGTCCAAGAGCATCATTTGCCTTGTGTTCTATTTCGATTGCTGTGTCACCGTCGAAGACAAGGACCACATCGTCTGCAAAGGCCTGCACATAAACGCCATTTCCTATTAGGTCTCTCAGGAGGGGATCCAGTAGGAGATTCCAGAAATTAGGGCCTCCTATGGAGCCTTGTACGCAGCCTTTACTAGTCGCTTTGGAGTACTCTTCACCCGCATACCTGACCCTGACCCTTCTGTCACTCAAGTAGCTGTCGATGACCCTCCTCAAGTTGACAGGACACTTTTCCTCTGCCAGTCGGACTCTTATAGCTGGCCACCAAGCGCTGTCGAAGGCTCCCTCTATGTCTAGCGAAACTAGTACAACTATCTTTTTTAGGTTTAACTTTCCTTTTATGTGTTGCATAAGATCATAGAGGGAGTCTTCGGTGCTCTTTTGGGGCATGAATCCGTACTGGCGAGTACTCATCCTTGGTATGATATAGAACTTGAGGCGGGCCACCAACATCTTCTCGAATATCTTGCCTAGTACTGGTAAGAGGCCTATGGGCCTATATGATTTTGGGGTGGTGTAGTCTCTTTTCCCTGGTTTCTTTAGCACCACCACCGTGGCCTCTTTCCAGCACTTCGGGAAATAACCGTACTTGAGGCACTGATTCAAAAGGGCCAGGAAGGCATCGGGTTCCCGTCCAATAGCTTGGCTGCATATGTCGGCTGTGAGGCCATCTAATCCCGGTGCTTTTTTAGGATTGAAAGATTCACACGCAGTTTTGAGCTCAATCCGTGTGAAGGGTGGATCTTGAGAGCCTTCTTGTTCTTCTGTATTAACCGTTTCGGCTTTTGCCCTAATGAGACTATGATGAAGGTTGTCGGTGCTCGTTAGGTCTTCAGGATAAAAGGTTTCCGCTAACAGTTTAACGGAATCCTTCGCATCCAGCACCTCTCCATTTTCTATCATCTGCAAGTCCACCCCTCTTTGCGTTGTTCTCCCGATAACCCTATAGATCCCCTCCCATACCCCCTCCCTATCCTGCTTACTGCAGAACTCCTTCCAGCTCTCGGTCTGAGCTCGAGCAACTTCCGTCTCATATTCTTCTTTCCGTTTCAGGTACTCTTCTACGACCTTCGCCCTCCGGACCGGAGCAGCGCAGCGGATTCTCCTTCTGCTGGTAGCGACGATCTTCTTCAACCCTGCGAGTTTCTCCGACCACCATGGCATGGTAAGTTTTTCATTAGATTTTTTAATGGGCATTGAGGCCTGACACGCATCTTTAATTATTTTTGTGTAACTTATAATTTTATCTTCTAATAATTTTGTACTGTTAATTTTCTCTATTTCGGTGGTCTGAATATTATGGTCTATTTTTAATTGGTTCAGTTTCTCATGAAACTTTATCCAATCAGCTTTTTTACTATTGTAGATGCGTGTCGTTCTCTCTACTTGCACCGCTTTTGCTCTCACCAATCTAACGTCGAAAAGGATTCCATTGTGGTCGGAGCTTGTGAGTCCTTCATCGATTCTCCATTTCTCTACCAGCTCCAGGACGTTATCCGAACATGCTGTGAGGTCGACGTGACTACTGAAACGTCGACCCCCTCTAATGGTGTCGAAGGTCGGAATTTCCCCTGTATTGAGGACGTTCAGCCCGAGCTCGCCGAGAGTTCCGTACACGTCCTCACCCCTGCGGTCAACCACTGGGCTGCCCCACCATATGCTCTTCGCATTGGCGTCCCCTCCAACGATCAGTGGCTTCGAGCCGATTGCCGTTCCTATCTGCCTCAACTGGTTGAGGTAGGGTTCCACTGGTTGATCAGGCTCGAAGTAAAAGGAGGCAAGTGTGATCTCCCAAGCACTGGACTGAATACCCACCACTACGATGTTTTGCGTGGTGAGTTTAGGGTACTGTATTACTTTGAGGTTTTTGTCAAGGACAACTATGGCCGCCTTGACAACCCCTTCCCCAACTCCAGTGTCTTGGAAGATCCGCACTCCCCTCTGACACCTCATACATTTTGAGCTACCCACGTATGGCTCCTGCAGAAGAGCCGCGGCGATTCCCCTTTCTTCCGCCTCTAATAGTAGCTCGTTGGTTGCCAGTTTCTTTCGTTGGAGGTTAGCCTGAACGATTTTGTAGACAGCTGTTACTCCCTGTGCGCCTTTAGCAGTATGCGGTGGTTGACCGCGCTATTGCGTCCCATCTACGGCGGACAGGGCATTCGATACTGAACGCGTTGTGCTCTTTATTGAGCATATTTGCCCTCTCGCAGTTCCTGCAAGTCGCTATACCTCCTGCCATCCAATCTGGGCATTCGGTTTTCATGTGCGTGCCCCCGCAGTGACTGCACATGTCCGCCTTCTCGGTACAATGTCTCCGCCCATGACCGTAGCCCAGGCAGCGAGTGCATTGAATGAGTGGGGTTTGATCTTCCACCCGGATTCTTTGGAGGTCTACATGGACGTACCCTCTTTCAGTCACTCGCCGCCATACCTCCGGGGACGTGCTTAAGACTACGTGTACGGAGTGAGGATTTCTCGTCTTCCTTCTGTATTTAATCGCTACTCTATCTTCCTCATCGCGAAGACCGCGAAAGACATCCCGGTTCTGATTTTTGAGGGCTTTGATTATGTCCTCGTCCGTATTTATTGCTAGGACGTCCCTCAGTATCATCATCGGGTCTCTGTTCTTCACGGCTTCTACGTTAAGGTTGGTGCCATTCTTTTCTAATCTCTCTTTGACCTTATCTCGATCGCCTTCTGTCTCAAACCCCATGACCACCTTCCGATTTTTTGCTTTTCTGACCCTTTCTACCTTTACCCAGCCTTCCTTGGCTTCTACCACTTTTCTCACCCTCTCCAGTATCTCTTCTCCGTTCTCCGTCTCATCTTTTGAGGTGACCACGACCGAATGCAACGTATTGCGTTTTTCTAAAGTTGCGTGCGTACCCCGTGTCGCAGCCACCTTAGCGTATGAGGGTGTCTCGGTGTCTGCCTTTTGACCATCTAGTGTCCTTTTTATTTCTTCCAAACGCTTGCTGTTTTCCTCCAGCAGTTTGGAATGGGTCTCTATTTTATTCATGAGGAGGATTGTATCCTCTCTCATGTTTGTTCCCGTGCATTCCCCTAAAGGCTTTCCCCGCGTCAGTTCATTTTCTAGATGGTCGGTTTTTTGTTTTAGGCCTTCAATTTCTGTCGTGGCGTCTTTTATCAGCCTGTACATCGATTCGACTGCCAGGGTGATCCCTGCCTTAATCTCTGACTTCAGGTTCCGCGATTCTCCCAATTGAGTTTTCGCCCTCTGAAGCCAGGTCCGGCCCTCTGTCACCCTGTCGGCCGAAGCGATTGGCTTCTGCGACCCACCTGTGGTATCGATAGAAGTTCGACTCTTAGTGTCTTTGCCACCCTGTGGCAGTGTGACCTTTAGCGCAACCCTTGAGGAGGCTGTCGAAGTCTGCGCTTGTTTTTTCGGTGACACAGTATATGTGGCCGATGCTACTTCCTTTTGGTCCTTGGTCTTGCTCGCTTCCCACTCTCCAATGCTCTTCCGAACATTAGCAGTGGGTGTCGTTGACTTCGGAGACGGCCCTGCCTTCTCCTTGTCAACCGGAGAGGTGGTCTTTGGGGCAGTTTGCTTGCGGGGCGTGTGTGCGAGTATCATTTTGTCACGAGGTAGATCGTCCCTTATTTTAAAATTTAAAATATATCTTTATATTAAGGTATTACCTTCCCTATCCCTGTATAAGGGGGACGGTTGATTCTAATTAATAAAATAAAAAGTAAATAAAGTAAATAAAAGTAAATAATAAGCTGAAAGTTCCAGTAATATCTCTGTAGAGAGGAGATAATATTTGGTCGAGATTATACTCTATCCCTGTAAAGGAGGGACAATGGTCTGTGCTTAGTATTGTTAGTGCGATCGATAAAGTACACGCCGCACTGTCTTTTGTCTATTTACAGTGAAGAAGAAATTCTTAACACCGGTTTACAACAGTTTTTCAGTATGCTGAATGTCAATTACAGTGAAAAAATTTTTGACTCTACCTAGAGCCAAACTCTACCGCCGGGAGAAAAGCCCTCCCCGAGCCCTTCCAAATGACCCCAAACTCGGCGGGTCTACTACAAAAGGTTTCGGAGATATGGCAGTCTGAAATTCCAGGCAAACTGCCTAGGATGGCAACCTAATTTAGTCTAACTACCCTATCTCCGGAACCGTTCAACCGAATACCGCCGTTCTTGGGGTCTTCGGACTTGGCTCGACGAGTTCTATCCTCCCGGGCCAGTTTCAGCCTGAAAAACGTTTCAGCAGGGATTTCAATGAAACCTCCCGCAACGGAGAGAGCAGAGCCCGCCAATGTCTGCCAAGAAAACCAGGATCCTCTACGACCCCTAGTTCGGGAGCTATCCAAGTCTAAACTTTCGTTTGACAGTTCTAGAACTGTCAAACTCAAACTTCAAACCGGTACAACTCCCGACCCCGCGGCCGCAGAACACCTGTGTTTGGGCTTTTCTGACTAGGCTTGACCTGCCCCGCCGCCCCGAGCAGTTTTCAGGATCCTGAAAAATCTCAGCACCGATCCGCCTGAAAGTATGTTGACGGGATGGAGATACACTTCCCAAGTCCGAATCCGCAAACCGCTGCTCTCTACGACTACCGGGACCGGAGCTACACCTGGTCAAAGTTTACCAATATGGCCGCCCAACTGTCAAATGCCGACTTTACACGGCTATAACTCCGCGACCGTTCGTCGGAGAGAGACGCGGTTTTCAATTTTGTGGATCCCCTAATCAGGCCTTGTCTATAAAGGCTATTTCAGCGCTGAAAGTTTTCAGGCTCCCAAAATGCCTGAAACCCCGATAAAAATCTTCTTCACCGTATCCTTATGACACCTGCGAAAGTCCGGTGCTTCTAAGTTGCTCGGCTGAGGAGCTACGGAGTTCCAAACTTCCAGATCTAAAGTCCAAAATGGCCGAAATCGAAGTAATTTCGCGGAAATCTGCGTCTATTGGTCCCAGAAGATCTGGATTTCGGTTATATGAGTTATTTATGGCTAGTTCAGCCCTCTTATGGAGTCAAATTTATTAAAAGTTATATATTTCCTATTTAATCTTTAAAAAATCAATTAAATTCCGTATCTCCTGAACCGAAAGTCCGAAAATTCTTAAAAAATATGCAAAAAATTTGTCAATTAAAGCCTAGCAAGAATATTACATAAAATTTCTAAAAAACATAAAATGTGGGTAGTTTTCGTGTAAAAACCAATTATTATAATAAAATTTAAATATCTCGGCAACCCACTGCGATAAAAATTTACTTGTTACAGAGTTATGTTGGAAACTTTAGCGCGCAGCTGATTCATGCGAAAAAAGGATAGGTACACGCTTTGGTTTCCGAGATATATACAGTCAAAGTTAGGGTTTTCTTATCTTAATAACTACGGAACCACTTAACTTAAAATTTTTCTGCAGCCACCAAAGGTCTTCTCTGCAGTAGGTGCACGGCGCTGCGAAGAAACGGCGCCTCTGCGACAGCTCCTTCTGCTACCACGTGCACACGTGGTTTTTAGATTTCCTCTGTTTTCTCCTTTATTTTCTTCGGGAAAATTCCAGAAAAATCCTGGCCTGTAGATCCGCTCCGTCCACAACAAATGGTGAAATAAAAATATGGGGTCGCCGCTTTAGATTTCGCCGCAAGCGAGTTTTTCTGGTTTTGCACTCAGAAAGACATAACCTATTTAAGGTTTTTCTTGTTTTCCACTTTTCACTGCAGTCCAAAAACACTGATTTCACTGCACAGCGTGACCCGGCTCTATTCGCGTCGAATGAGACTAGATTCGCAAGGATCGGATAACTTTTGACCACTTTTTTGAATTTTTTCCTGAGGAGCGATACAGAAAAGATGCTTTCTCGAGCGTGGCTAGGCTCAGACTGGTTAGGTTAGGTTAGGTTAGGTTAGGTTTTTTTTTTTTTTTTTTTTTTTTTTTTTTTTTTTTTTTTTTTTTTTAATGCTTCTACCTCCAACATGGTTGGAGTCTACTCTGAGCTTCGCTTTCATTCCAGTTCTCGCACTTATTCCTCTCGCACTTTCATTCCTCATACTTTATCTTTCTATCATACATCCTCATTTATGTCTGTTATGGGTGGGATTCCCAACTATCATCTAGCTGCTCTATCTATTTATTTATATTTATTTTATTGAAAAGCCAGGGATAAAACTTTTATTTTAACATTCCTTATACTTATGCACTTATTCTAATTACCTTACACTACTTTACAATTTTTTATGACTTACTTACATTATCTTACATAGCTAGGTTCTTATTTTAGACTTACATTTTATACTTTAACTTATTTATACAGGTCTTACAGAGTATGGGGAGCATCCTTTATTTATACTATGTACTTATTTTAAAACTTATTGTACTAAAATATTTTTCCGGGTCCTTTACGGACGGGAGCAGTTTTTTGTTTAACATCATGTTCAATTGCTACACATTTATTATCTTATCCTTAAACTATTTAAAAACTAATTTATTTATGCTGTTCCTTAATATAACGCAGTATATTGTGACAGCATATTTACTTAAACGGTTTTGTTTCTTTTTACGACTATGGACGCTATTTGACTGCAATAATTTAAAAATTCTTGCCTATGCTTTCCCATCATTAGATGCGGTGCCTGTTGAGCATTCAATTCCACACCAAGTTGTTGCTCAGTCTCGTATCGTAGCCTTGCAGTCATTGGGCAATTGAAAAGGATGTGCAGAACCGTCTCCTCGACGCCAGGTTCGCAGGCGCACGATGAGTTCTCCTTACACTTGAAGCGTTTCAAGTATGCGGAGAACCCACCGTGCCCCGTCAGGATCTGCGTGGTCATGCTGTCGTGGGTCATCTTGCGTACAACTTTATACGCCGCCACAGCGTCCGGGAAGAAGATTTTTGTGCCCGAAGCTGTGTCACCCGATCTATATCTCCCGTTCCACTCGTCAAGCGTCTCCGAGCGGATTACTCGCTTGACGAATGATACGGGACACTGATCATAGTCCGGCCTCTTCTTCGACTTTAGAGCGGCATCCTTCGCAAGCTGGTCGGCTCTCTCATTTCCCACGAACCCTGCGTGGGCCTTTATCCAGAACAGCGAGACGCATTTGTTCTGGAGTTTACAGCGGCGCAAGGCGTCTCTGGTTTCCACTGCCAAAGGGTGGGGGGAACTTGAGTTGGTCACCGTCTGAAGGGCCGCCATAGAGTCGCTGAAGATGCCGAACGTGGTTGCACTGTGCTTGAGCACTTCTCCCACTGCTCTTTGCAGAGCCAGAAGTTCAGCCTGGTAGACGGTGCAATAGGACGGCAAAGCAAACTTGAGGGCTTTTGCCTCGACGGCGCCACTCCACAAGGATAGCGCCGCCCCGACTTTGCCCTCAATTTTGCTGCCGTCGGTGAATATACGCACAGCATGATTGCTGTGGTTATTGTACTGATCCTCATCTACCAGGCTTCCGAACTCCAGACACATTTGCTCCGCAGGGTGCGGGGCCTCCAGCGCGGGTGCCATCCGCTCCACTTCCCTGCCTCCCAGTATGGGCTGGGGTACTCCCCTCCTAGCTCCGTAAAGTGCTGCTGCTTCGCGAACACGAAGATCAAGTGGGAGTATCCCAGTCAGCACCAGGGCAGAGTTTAGGGAGACCGTGCGGTATGCCCTGCACATTTTCTGGGCAATCCCGCGCTGGACGTTCCGAAGTTGCCTCTGAATACCCAGCTTTTTGGCTGCTGGAGCCCAGACGCTAGCGGCATAAAGAATTATGGGCTCCATGGTCGCCACATAGATGGTTCTGACGATCTCGGGGTTTAGCCCCCAGCTGACCCTTGCGGCTCTGCACAGCCGTTTGTAGATCTCAATCGCCCTCCTGCACACGAGCGAGACATGAGTGTTGAATGTCAACCCGCTATCTATAGTGACACCCAGTATCTTCATTTCCTTCGCTAAGGCGATGTCTGTCCCCCCCATGCTCAGGCGTGGTGTGTCGAACTTCAGCTTTCTTGTTATTACCATCGCAGTGGTTTTATGGGGTGCAAACTTAAGCTTATTTTCGACACCCCACGCCAGAACATGATCGAGAGCGGCGTTGGCGGAAGCCTCCACCTCCAGCGCGGTCTCCCCGTCGAAGACCAAGAGGACATCGTCCGCGAAAGCCTGGATATATACCCCGAGACTCTGCAGTGCTTTAAGGAGGGGGTCTAGGAGCAGGTTCCAAAAGATGGGTCCCCCAATTGAACCCTGGACGCAACCCTTGTTGGTGCCCTTTGTGTATACTTCCCCGCCGTACCTAATCGAGACTTTTCGGTCACTGAGGTAGCTATCGATGACTCGCCTAAGATTTACTGGACATTTTTCCTCCGCCAGACGGACTCGAACAGCTGGCCACCAGGCGTTATCGAAAGCTCCCTCTATGTCTAAAGATACAAGCGTGATAATTCTTTTTTGTGCGAGCTTTTGGTGAACGTGCTGCATAAGAGCATAGAGGGAGTCCTCGGTGCTCCTCTGGGGCATGAATCCGTACTGGCGGGTACTCATCCTCGGTAAAAGATGGAATTTTAGGCGGCCCACCAGCATCTTCTCAAAGATCTTCCCTAGTATAGGCAATAGCCCAATCGGCCTATACGACTTGGGAGTAGAGTAGTTATCTTTCCCTGGCTTCCTCAATATAACTACTGTTGCCTCCTTCCAGGACGCGGGGAAATATTGAAGTTCCAGACACTTATTCAGGAACTCCAGGAATAAACTCGGATCGCTACCTACGACTTCGCGGCAAATATCAGCCGTAAAGCCATCGGAGCCCGGCGCCTTTTTTGGGTTGAAGGATTCTACCGACTTCTTAAGCTCAGCCATCGTAAACGGTGGATCGCAGCACCCATGTTGTTCCCCAAGGTTCACGCATTTGGCTTTTGACCGGATGAATCGGTGATGAACATTGTCGCTCTCTTGTGCGTCGTCTGGGTAAAACGTATCCGCTAAGAGCTTTACAGAGCCTTTTGAGTCCAGCACGTCACCGTTCCATTCCAATGGCAGATCCTCTTCCCTGCGCTGTGTCCTTCCTATTACTCTATAAATTCCTTCCCAAACCCCCTCCCTATCCTGCTTTCCACAGAACTCCTTCCAACTCTCGGTCTGAGCTTTGACCACTTCCAACTCATACTCCTCTTTCTGTTTCAGGTACTGTTCAACGACCTTCTGCCTCCGGACTGGGGCGGCACAGCGGATTCTGCGCCTCATTGTGGCGACCAACCTCTTCATCCCAGCGAGTCTCTCGGACCACCACGGCAAGGTAAGTTTTTCTTTAACTTTTTTACATGGCATTGTTAATTTACAAGCTTCGTCTATTACTTTGTTAAGGTTATTTGTAAAGATATCTATTTCATTTTTGTTTTTAATTTGATTGATTTCAGCAGTTGTTAATTTATTTTCTATTTTCAATTGTCCGAATTTCGTATGGAATTCGGACCAATTGGCTTTTTTGGTGTTGAATTTTCGTGTTGTTCTTTCTATTTGAATTCCTTTGGATTTCTCCAAGAGAATTTTAAACGCAATGCCGTTGTGGTCCGAGCTCGTGAGACCCTCATCGATCTTCCAGTCGTCTACCAGGTCCAGGATGTTGTTGGAGCAGGCAGTGACGTCCACGTAACTGCTGTACCGCTTCCCTCCTCGGATGGTGTCGAAGGTCGGAATTTCCCCTCGGTTGAGTATATTCAGACCAAGCTCGCCGAGAGTTGCCACCATTTCCTCACCTCTGTGGTCATTCTTCGGGCTGCCCCACCATATGTTTTTTGCGTTGGCGTCCCCTCCAACGATCAGCTTCCCGGGACCGACAGTGAGCTCTATTTGCCTTAGATGTTCTAAGTAGGGCTCGATTGGCTGGTCCGGCTCACAGTAAAATGAGACAAGCGTGATTTCCCAGGCACTGGTCAGGATTCCCACCACCGAGATGTTGTTGGTGGTGAGTTTTGGGTACTGCTTGACAACAAGATCATTGTTGAAGACAGCTATTGCTGCTTTCACAGTCCCACCTCCTACGCCGGTGTTCTGGAAGATCCTAACGCCTCTGTAACTCTTCATTACTCCGTCCCCGGCCGTGTACGGTTCCTGCAGAAGCGCCACCGCTGCTCGACGCTTCGTAGCTTCAATAAAAAGCTCATTGGTGGCAAGCTTTTTTCGTTGGAGGTTAGCCTGCAATACTCCATAGGGGGTATTTACTCCCGAGGTGCCCTTAGCAGTATGCCACAGTCGACCTGGCCACTTCGTCCCATCTTATGCGCACTGGGCAGTCGTGGCTAAACGCATTGTGCGTGCCCTGATCGGTCTTAGATTTGGCACAGTTGCGACAAGAGGGTGGTGAGCCTGAGAGCCAATCTGGGCACTCCGATCTCATATGCGGGTCTCCACAATGACTGCAGAGGTCCGCAGGCTCCTTGCAGAACCGCTTGCCGTGCCCGAAGCCCAGGCAGCGGGTGCACTGCACCAACGGGGATTGATCTTCAACTCTAACGCGCTGAAAATCTATGTGCAGTGTCCCGCCTTCCAGCGCTCGTCGCCAGATGGTAGGCGAGACGCAGACGATGACGTGGCCGACATGTGGGTTACGCGTCCTCCTTCTATACTTAACTTCGACTCTATTTTCCTCGTCGTCGAGGCCGCCAAAAACACCTTTATTCTGGTTTCTCAGGGCCTTAATTATGTCTTCGTCGGTATTTACTACCAAGACGTTCCTGAGGACCAGAAGCGGGTCCTTGTTCCTGACTTCCTCGACGGTGAGGTCCGCTCCCTCCTTTTGGAGTCGAGTCTTCATTTTGGTCCTTTCCTCTTTTGTTTCGAAGCCCATTATTATTTTCCGATCCCTGGCTTTCCTTACTTTGTCCACCTTTACCCATCCCTCCTTGGCATTCGCTACCTTCCTTATTCTTTCTAAAACTTCCTCACTCGACTCTGTCTCATTTTTTGAGGTAACCACAACTGAATGCAAGGTACTGCGCCCTGGCAGTGACTTTACGGCTCCAGTGGCGGCCACACTCGCGTAGCTTGCCTTCTCCAGGATTGCCTTTTGGAGGTCCATCCTCTCCTTAAGCTCCTCAATGTGCCTACTACTCTCGGCAAGGAGTTTCGTGTGTTGTTCTAGTGTTTTGAGCAACACGTTGCTCGCTTCTTTCTCTTCCGGAGAAGATGGGCTTGTGGGCAGTGATTTAGGTTCGGCTGTTGCCGGCCCCTCTTTTGTAGATTTTTGTTTGACAGCCTTCAGCTCGGCTTCAGCCTCCTTAACCAATTGAAATAATCTCTCCGTAGCTTCGGAGATGGCTGTTTTTAACTCCGTCTTTATATTTCGAGAGCTGCTTAGGTTTAGTTTGGTTTTGGTTAGGCACGCTTTAGCCTCCGAGTACCGGTCTATATATTTGGCCTTTGGTGGGGAACTTTTGTCGACTGACCTTCTAAGTGAGGTCGCAGTTGTCCCCTTGCTCTCCTGGGCCAAAGTAGACTTTGTCTTTGTATTCGCAGGGCCCGCCTGCAGCGTCTTGTCGATGTTGAAGGTGTCATTGTTTGTGAGGCTGGTCTTAGTGGCTTCCCACTCACCTATACTTCGTCGTACATTCGGAGGGGCAACTGCCCCAGGTCTCGGCGGTGACTTTTCACCATCTTTGGCATTTGATGGCGTTCTAAAGCCGAACATGTTGGAGGTATGCGTCGGTTAATTTATCGTCAATAGGAACGAGAATCAAAATAAATATAAAATTTAATAAAATTATAGCGCTGTTCAAAAGAAACAAAACCGCTAAAGAGTCTTAAAACTACAATCATTAATTATAAAATTAATGTCAAAAAGCCGTCTTTAAAAGACTTTAATCAGAGCCCAAGACACCAAATAGTCCTCAGGGGGCTCCACACAAGGTCTACAGTCAAATGCTGGTCGTTAAAACCGTTTTCAAAATTTTTTGTAGAGCGGCTCTATGTAGAGTCTCCTTGTTGCAGTCACTAGATAGAGCTCGCCGAGCCCGATCCAATGAACCCAAACACGGCTACCCTATCCCAAAGGGTTCCGGAGACAAAGCAGTTTGAAATTCCGGTTGCTAATCCAAGATGGCGGCCGGAATTTGGTTACTGGTGGTTATCTCCGGAACCGTCCGGCCGAATACCAACGTGCTTGGGCTTTCCTGAATCAGCTCGAAGAGATCCACCCCGCTGAGCAGGTTTCAGGCCTGAAAAATCTTGGGTCCTGAAAACCGCTGAAAACAGTCCTATCGGGTAGGGAGGAGCCAGCCGATGTCCCCAAAGAAAACCCGAGCCCTCTACGACCCCCGACTCGGGAGCTACACGAGTCCGAAAATTGGTTTGACAGTCCTAGAACTGTCAAAGTCAATCTTCCCCCCGGTATAACTTCCTCCCCAGCGATCGCAGAGTATCCGAGCTTGGGCTTGTTCTGCTTGGCTCGTCCCGCTCCGACGCTTAAATTGGTTTTCAGGCTCCTGAAAATTTTCAGCTCCAAAACGCCTGAAACCCAGTGGATCGGACAGAAGTGGTCTCCCCAAACACAACTGTGAAAACGGCAAGTCTCTGCGACTCCCGGATCCGGAGCTATGCCAGGCCAAAGTTTCCCAAAGAGTGGGGATAAATGTCAAAAGCCAACTTTGGGTGGCTATAACTCCGCAACCGTTTGCCACAGAGAAACGCGGTTTGGAATGCTGTGCCTGGCTCCACCTCCTCTATCCGCCAAGAATGGTTTCAGGGCTGAAAACTTTCAGGTCCTGAAAACTCCTGAAAGTGTACACAAATTTTTCCCCCTCGTATGCCGCTGAGAAATGCGGAAATCCGGGTTCTCTGCGCCCAATAGCTCCGGAGATATTCTGGAATTTACACGGCAACCATAAAAGCCAAAATGGCCGAAAAAAGCTATTTCCGTCAATCTCCAAGCTAATAGGCTCAACTTTGGGCTTAAACCACCTCCAATATACATATAAATTTCAATTCTAACATCAAAAACTAATTATTTCTATTTATTTCGAATTTATTTGAATAAATGACTAAAAATTAAATAACTTTAGAACCGGTAAAGAAAAAATTTTGAAAAAAATGTTAAAATTATTGGTAAATGGTACACTATACGACAGTAAAACTAAAATACATAAAATAAAATTTTAACCTGTGGAAATTTACAATTACGCAATTTTCACAGTTTTTTAATTAATATATTAAAACTAGAAGAGCAAAAAATCAGCATTTTTCAGGATACGTTCTTGAAGCTAGCGCGCAGCAGACAGCAGTTGAAAAATTTTGAAAATGTAAAGTTTTCAGGAGATACAAGTGTCCGAAAATCTGATTTTCATTAATTTCTAACACAAAAAGTATTTAATTTAAAAATCTAATACTTGCAGATTTCTTCCTTTCCTTACTGTTTCTTGCGTGCTGCAAAGTTTCAGGTGGCTGCAACGTCTAGTTTAGGTTTTTCAGACCACGTGTTTTCTAGTTTTTCCCAATTTTCTCAGGAGGTCTTGATAGAAGGTGGTTCCGGAGTGGTCCGGAGCGTAGCTGTCTTCTTTCCACTATGTTTTTCCAAATAAAAACATATGGTCGTCGCTTTAGATTCGCCGCAAATGCAGCAAACGTTGTAGTTTTAAAGTAGTTAACCTCTAAATTAGGGGTTTTTTCACTCTGCACCTTTCAGCACTGCAATCCGGTTTGCACTTTTAATTTGTGGTTATGGAGACAACTTTCCTCTACATAACAACACTTGATTTGCTAAAATCGGAGCACTTTTGACCGGCTTTTCGAATTTTTAAGTGTGGAGCGACTCAAAAAACGATCCGACCACCACGAGGGTTGGGGGGGTACTGGGTTAGGTTAGGTTAGGTTAGGTTAGGTTAGGTTAGGTTAGGTTAGGTTAGGTTAGGTTAGGTTAGGTTAGGTTAGGTTAGGTTAGGTTAGGTTAGGTTAGGTTAGGTTAGGTTAGGTTAGGTTAGGTTAGGTTAGGTTAGGTTAGGTTAGGTTAGGTTAGGTTAGGTTAGGTTAGGTTAGGTTAGGTTAGGTTAGGTTAGGTTAGGTTAGGTTAGGTTAGGTTAGGTTAGGTTAGGTTAGGTTAGGTTAGGTTAGGTTAGGTTAGGTTAGGTTAGGTTAGGTTAGGTTAGGTTAGGTTAGGTTAGGTTAGGTTAGGTTAGGTTAGGTTAGGTTAGGTTAGGTTAGGTTAGGTTAGGTTAGGTTAGGTTAGGTTAGGTTAGGTTAGGTTAGGTTAGGTTAGGTTAGGTTAGGTTAGGTTAGGTTAGGTTAGGTTAGGTTAGGTTAGGTTAGGTTAGGTTAGGTTAGGTTAGGTTAGGTTAGGTTAGGTTAGGTTAGGTTAGGTTAGGTTAGGTTAGGTTAGGTTAGGTTAGGTTAGGTTAGGTTAGGTTAGGTTAGGTTAGGTTAGGTTAGGTTAGGTTAGGTTAGGTTAGGTTAGGTTAGGTTAGGTTAGGTTAGGTTAGGTTAGGTTAGGTTAGGTTAGGTTAGGTTAGGTTAGGTTAGGTTAGGTTAGGTTAGGTTAGGTTAGGTTAGGTTAGGTTAGGTTAGGTTAGGTTAGGTTAGGTTAGGTTAGGTTAGGTTAGGTTAGGTTAGGTTAGGTTAGGTTAGGTTAGGTTAGGTTAGGTTAGGTTAGGTTAGGTTAGGTTAGGTTAGGTTAGGTTAGGTTAGGTTAGGTTAGGTTAGGTTAGGTTAGGTTAGGTTAGGTTAGGTTAGGTTAGGTTAGGTTAGGTTAGGTTAGGTTAGGTTAGGTTAGGTTAGGTTAGGTTAGGTTAGGTTAGGTTAGGTTAGGTTAGGTTAGGTTAGGTTAGGTTAGGTTAGGTTAGGTTAGGTTAGGTTAGGTTAGGTTAGGTTAGGTTAGGTTAGGTTAGGTTAGGTTAGGTTAGGTTAGGTTAGGTTAGGTTAGGTTAGGTTAGGTTAGGTTAGGTTAGGTTAGGTTAGGTTAGGTTAGGTTAGGTTAGGTTAGGTTAGGTTAGGTTAGGTTAGGTTAGGTTAGGTTAGGTTAGGTTAGGTTAGGTTAGGTTAGGTTAGGTTAGGTTAGGTTAGGTTAGGTTAGGTTAGGTTAGGTTAGGTTAGGTTAGGTTAGGTTAGGTTAGGTTAGGTTAGGTTAGGTTAGGTTAGGTTAGGTTAGGTTAGGTTAGGTTAGGTTAGGTTAGGTTAGGTTAGGTTAGGTTAGGTTAGGTTTTTTTTTTTTTTTTTTTTTTTTTTTTTTTTTTTTTTTTTTTTTTTTTTTTATTCTCTCTACCTCTTGCGTTGCGAGAGTCTATGTCTAGCTACTTCTCTTTCATACCAGTTCTCGCTTGCTTGCCTCTCGCACTTTTATTCCTCATACTTTGTCTTTCTTTTATCCGTCCTCATTCATTTCCGATATGGGTGGGACTCCCATATTACTATCTATTTCCTTATCTGGCTATTCTATCTATCTGCCCATATATAATTTACCTTAGTTTTCCAGGGTAAATGATTTACGCAATACCAATTTTATTTTTCTGCAGTTTACAGGATTACATGTTTGGGGTTTACATTTTCTTTTATCTTACTATTTTCTATTTTCTAACACTTATACTATGACAGTTTATTATGTTACATATATTGTTTATTTATATCTAAATTTACTTCTAATACATACATAGTTTCTTCTACTTGTTTTTCCACTAGAAATCTTATTTATATACTTATGCTTTGTTATTTTTAGGGGGTAATGGTACACAGTCTTATCTACTATAGTTTACAATTCTTATATACTAATACAATTTGGCAGCTTATCATTATATTATTGTTCTTATATCTACTTAGTTGTTAGGTTTTTAACATTACTTAAGTTCTATATGGTCCTACTTTTTTACTATATTATATTTGTTTGTCTACTTAATTCTATATGCACTACTTTTATATAACTAAATATACAGCAGTTGCATACTTTATCAATCGCTTTGATTTCTTTTTACGACTGCTTGTACGATTTTAAGACAGTAGTTTAAGAACTTTGCTCTGTTTTTACCAGACATTATTATCCCTATATTTTCTGTGGTTAGGTCTATATCTATTTCCTGCTCTAATTCGTTCCGTTCGTATGCATATACAGGGCAGTGAAGCAGCAGGTGTGGCACCGACTCTGTCATGTTCGGATCACAGATGCACGATGGACTCCCCTTACACTTGAACCTGTTCAAGTATTCTGAGAATCCACCGTGCCCCGTTAAGACCTGGGTCAGATGCCCCTCAATCTTCAGTTTCCTGACAATCCTGTACGCCGCCTTTGCATCCGGAAAAAATATTTTGGTGATCGAAGCTGTGGTGCCGGATCTATATCTGCTGTTCCATTCCTCAAGCGTTGCCATACGAATGCATCGCTTGACGAATGAAACTGGACACAGATCATAATCCGGCTTCTTTTTGCTCTGCGTTGCGGCCTCTTTTGCCAGCTGATCCACTCTCTCATTGCCTTCAAAACCTGCGTGAGCTTTGATCCAGAACAAGTGTACTATCTTGTTCTGGTGGGAAACAGCTGTAAGGTTTTCCCTAGCTTCAACAGCCAGGGGGTGAAGGCAATTGTGGTTTTTCACCGTCATGAGGGCCGCTACGGAGTCGCTATAGACTCCGAATGTGGACGCGGAGCTTCTCCGTATCTCCCTCGTTGCCCTGCATATCGCCAGGAGCTCCGCCTGGTAGACCGAGCAATACTCGGGCAATGCCAGCTTGAGGGCACGCGTTTCGGCCTGGCTGTTCCAAAAGGACAGCGCAGCACCGACCCGCCCCCCAATTTTGCTCCCGTCGGTGAAAATTCTCACCTCCGGTTTGGCACTGGCGTCAACCTGCTCCTGGTCTATCAGGCTTCCGAACTCCAGTTCGATATGCGTGGCGGGGTGAGGAGATTTCAGCGCGGACACAGGCCGTTCCATCTCCCTGTCCCTCAACATCGGCAGTGAACCTCCCCTCTTGGCTTCATAGAGTAAAGCCACCTCGCGAGCTCGGAGGTCCAGGGGGAGTAACCCTGCCAACAGAAGCACTGAGTTGGGTTAGGTTAGGTTAGGTTAGGTTAGGTTAGGTTAGGTTAGGTTAGGTTAGGTTAGGTTAGGTTAGGTTAGGTTAGGTTAGGTTAGGTTAGGTTAGGTTAGGTTAGGTTAGGTTAGGTTAGGTTAGGTTAGGTTAGGTTAGGTTAGGTTAGGTTAGGTTAGGTTAGGTTAGGTTAGGTTAGGTTAGGTTAGGTTAGGTTAGGTTAGGTTAGGTTAGGTTAGGTTAGGTTAGGTTAGGTTAGGTTAGGTTAGGTTAGGTTAGGTTAGGTTAGGTTAGGTTAGGTTAGGTTAGGTTAGGTTAGGTTAGGTTAGGTTAGGTTAGGTTAGGTTAGGTTAGGTTAGGTTAGGTTAGGTTAGGTTAGGTTAGGTTAGGTTAGGTTAGGTTAGGTTAGGTTAGGTTAGGTTAGGTTAGGTTAGGTTAGGTTAGGTTAGGTTAGGTTAGGTTAGGTTAGGTTAGGTTAGGTTAGGTTAGGTTAGGTTAGGTTAGGTTAGGTTAGGTTAGGTTAGGTTAGGTTAGGTTAGGTTAGGTTAGGTTAGGTTAGGTTAGGTTAGGTTAGGTTAGGTTAGGTTAGGTTAGGTTAGGTTAGGTTAGGTTAGGTTAGGTTAGGTTAGGTTAGGTTAGGTTAGGTTAGGTTAGGTTAGGTTAGGTTAGGTTAGGTTAGGTTAGGTTAGGTTAGGTTAGGTTAGGTTAGGTTAGGTTAGGTTAGGTTAGGTTAGGTTAGGTTAGGTTAGGTTAGGTTAGGTTAGGTTAGGTTAGGTTAGGTTAGGTTAGGTTAGGTTAGGTTAGGTTAGGTTAGGTTAGGTTAGGTTAGGTTAGGTTAGGTTAGGTTAGGTTAGGTTAGGTTAGGTTAGGTTAGGTTAGGTTAGGTTAGGTTAGGTTAGGTTAGGTTAGGTTAGGTTAGGTTAGGTTAGGTTAGGTTAGGTTAGGTTAGGTTAGGTTAGGTTAGGTTAGGTTAGGTTAGGTTAGGTTAGGTTAGGTTAGGTTAGGTTAGGTTAGGTTAGGTTAGGTTAGGTTAGGTTAGGTTAGGTTAGGTTAGGTTAGGTTAGGTTAGGTTAGGTTAGGTTAGGTTAGGTTAGGTTAGGTTAGGTTAGGTTAGGTTAGGTTAGGTTAGGTTAGGTTAGGTTAGGTTAGGTTAGGTTAGGTTAGGTTAGGTTAGGTTAGGTTAGGTTAGGTTAGGTTAGGTTAGGTTTTTTTTTTTTTTTTTTTTCGTACATATTTTACCGCAGACATGGTAGTCGGCGCAATTGTTTATATTTTTTATTTGTTTATAGATTCTTTTTACATTGTCGTGCCCTCATCTTGGACAAATATTACTTAAAAACTAAGCTTAAAAACTACGCGAGTCCACCTCAGACTCCTTTTTTTTTTTTTTTTTTTTTTTTTTGTTTTTTTTTTTTTTTTTTATTATTATTATGTATGAATAAGTATAATTTTTTTTTTTTTTTTTTTTTTTTTTTTTTTTTTCTCATATTGTACTTTTTTTTTTTAATATTTTGTATTACTTATAGGTTTCTTAATGGCTACTTTAACAATTATACAAATCCCTTAAGCTTATAATGCTAAACTACTACACAAATCAAAGAAGTACATTTTACACTTTACTGTACATTTAGGGTTTGTGGGTACAATTGGGGTATTTAGTTTCTATTTATTTGCTACCTAGAGTCTTCACTAACTCCATCAGGGCTTTTACGATTGCGGTGTCTCGATGCTGCATGGCCGTCTTAAGGTTGTATTCGACGACCATTTTAGACGGCGCATCCATCGCTTTCCGGGCGAAACGGCCCGTGGCATCGTCGGCGTCGTCGGTGTAATACACACAGCTGACCGTGTGTCTCGACACTGCGACAACTGCGTGGGAGATACTGTCATGGATCTGGAGCCTCCTTGACTTGGTGTTAATTATAATAACGCTGTCGCAGGTCAACCCCTGAGCTGCGTGGATGGTGAGAATGCGCGACCCTTCGCCAGACCCATAGCCTTGGTCAGCAAGAGAGGCTCTCTCTTCCTGTGTATGGACCAAGAATAAGGTGTTGTGGGCGGTTTTCGGTATGCGCGCTCCTGTGAACCTTTCCACTTTCAGAGAGTGGACCCGCGACAGCGACGTCTTGGAGGAGTATATACCGGGGTATATCTCACTCAGGGTCAAAGCTATGTCCATTGGGTTCCGATGCGTACAGAGCAACTCCTGGGCGATGCTAGCCACCAAATTCGGACGGGTGTACCTTAACTCAAATAAGTTCTCCCTGTCCAAAAATGGTAACTGATTCACGTCTCCGATGAGAACGACCTCGCCCGCTCCAGACAACTTCACTGCCATGACTATGGCCCCAAAATGGTTCATGAGGGCTTCGTCAACCGTAAGGCGACGGCATTTCTCCTCTGGTCTGAACCCGTTGGCTAAAATTGAGGCCATAGTGCGCACCTTTGCCTTAACACGATCTCCTAATCGGTGCGCCAGCTTCTCTCTGAGATCTTTAGCAGCTTCGGTTGTTGTGGTCACTATGATATCGCTCTCCTCGTCAAAGTGGTTCACTATCCAGGTTGTCTTTCCGCACCCTGGGACCCCGTTTACCCACCTGATACTGGGTACCGCCCAGTGTGCTTCCGAAGCTGGCGAAACACAGGCCCCCGAAATGGATTGTGCCATTTCGAGGATCCTGTCGTCCAGCATAATTTTGGTACACTTGGCGGTAACCACTATCGGGTCGTCTGCGGGTGTTCGGAATGTAGCTTTCCCTGAGCGCTCCGTTTCCTCCACGTCCAGGGTCACAAAGCCACTCTTAGCACTATAAGCTGCCATGTACGACCCTGTCATTTCACCAGCAATGACCTGGGACTTGACGTTGTCGTACACGGCTGCTTCTGCTTCCCCGAGCAAAACCCTTAACAGACCCTCATTTTTCCAATGGAAGGTCTGCAGAATCTTTCTACAAGTAGCGAGGTTTACCTCTCTGGTTGCCCTCACGACTGCTATATACTCGAGGAATGCGCTGTGTATGTGGTCCGTGATACCCGAGCTTACAGCGAGGGTCGGTGGGCTGACTTGCCCTTTGTCGGCTCTGGTCGGTTTGGGTTTTGGTGCTAGTGTTTCTCTAGGTTTCGGTTTGAAAAACCTCATGACCGCTGACTCTTGCCGCTCTGATGGTGATGTGCGGCTGGTACTCGGGAGCAGTGCGCTGAGGAAGTTGCCTATTGCTTTGAGACGGGTTTTGGACCGGGTTCGGTCCTCTGGGCTAAAGTTTCCGCCTTTGTCCCTCTTTTCTTTTTCTGCCGTTAACTTCTGCTGAGCCCTCTCAGCTCCGCTCAGGGCGATCGGGTTTTTAGTGGAGCTCATCGTGCTGCCTGTGTGGTCTGGGGGGGCTTTGAGGAAGCTTAGAGTTTCCCCCCTGTCCTCATAGACCACGATCTCATGCTGTTCTGAGGCTTTAAGACAGCCGAAACGGTCTGCGATGTCTCCTCTTTCTCCACCGACCACCATAGCATCGATGCTGATCGTGCGGGGTGCTATGCACGTATTTTCACCTGCTTCCCTAATCTTTTGGAGCAGCGAGCTGGCTTGGGCAAATGGGGTCTCCGCTCTCCACTCGAGTAGTGCGATTGTCTTTCCTTTGAATCGCACTAAACGGCACTTGTGAGCGGCTATCTCCACCTGCTGCAGCGCGGAGTACTTACTTCCTTTGATGCTCGTTTTTAATGTGCTCCCGTTGATCAGGGCAGCTAGGCCCGGTGAAATTGTAATTCGGGCTCCAGTGCGGCTTGAACCAATGCAGAAACTTATGCCCAGCGTCTCTGATTCCCTGTTCATGAACAGGGCGACCCCTCGAAGTCTGATACCGGGGACTCCGTCTCTACCGCATACCAGGAAGTGTGTTACTGGCATGTCGGTTAGGATCGTCTGTTGGTTTGTCCCTGTTGTTGCTACCGGTGGCGCTGTCACTGATGCTGGTTGTGTATTTGTGCTTTGATATGTAGCTGAAAGTGTTAGGTTTTGAGTAATTGTTGTTGATGTTGTGTTTGTACTTGGCCGTGTAGTTGTGGGTAGTGGATGTTGTGTATTTAGTGTAGGTGTGGTGTTTGTGTTTGTGGTGGGGGTACGAGTAGATGGTAGCCAGACTCGACTTCGTGCGGGGGCATCTGATTTGTTCGGCCCCGCTGCGGTTAAGGCAACTCTACTCGCGAATGCTAAGAATGGAGTCCTCGAAGCTGGCTTCTCCATAAAGTTGTGGAGTGAGGATTGATTTAACTGGAGTCCTGTTTTCCGCTCCAGTTCCATTCGTTCAAGGCAGAACCTTGGGCACTCGAAGAGAAGGTGCCAGACTGTTTCCTCGCAGCTCTGGTCGCAGACGCACGAGGGACTATCCTTGAGGTGGAAGCGGTGAAGGTAAGCTGCAAAACCTCCGTGTCCCGTCAAGATTTGAGTATGGGCCGGTGTTAGGGTTGTGTCCCTAAGGATTCTTTTCGCCGCTATGACGTCTGGAAAGAACACCTTTGTTACCGCTCCTGTACTCGAGGACTCATACCTCGCTTGCCACTTCTTTACGGTCCCCTCCCGTATCTTCCTTCTCACGTATGATACGGGGACTTTGTCATAGTCCGCTGTCTCCTTTGTTAGGGCTGCCTCCTTTGCAAGCTCATCTGCTCGCTCATTCCCGGCAGTTCCCACGTGGGCCCTGAGCCAGAAAAGCCTCACTTTTCTGCCCTCCTCTCTGATTTCTCGAATGAAACTCTTTATTTGAAGTGCCAGGTGGTGAGTAACAGACGGTCTCCTCAGCAGGTCGAGCGACGACCTTGAGTCACTCAGTATGCTTATGGAGGCCGCTTTAGATTCTCTTGCCAACCTGACAGCTCGAAAGAGTGCATACATTTCAGATTGGAAGACAGTATTGTAAGGCTCCAAGCCAAAAGTGCTGGACATGGACTCCTTTTCTCCTTCCCACCAAGTTAGGGCAGCTCCAACTTTCCCCTCTATCTTGCTGCCGTCAGTGTAGATTTGGGGGCCGGTAACTTTGTGAGTCTCTAAGGTTTCGGGATTCCAGTCTTCTAGGCGTGCGTACTCGGTAGTTGTGAGTCGCGCTGGATGAGGGTGATTTAAATAATTTATATTCCGTTCCAGCTCACGGCCCGGTGGTAGGAACTCTCGGGAATGGCCCTTCTTGATCTTGTAGAGGGTTGCCGCCTCAATCACCCGGAGATCTAATGGGAGTTGGCCTGACAGAACCAGTGCCGATGTCAGAGACACCGTGCGGTATGCCTTGCAGATCTTCTGCGCGAAACCCCGCTGTAGCGAATCAAACTGATTTCGTGTCATCAGTTTCTCAGCCGCCGGGGCCCACGCACTCGCTGCATACATCACGATGGGCTCTATCACTGACACGTAAATCGTCCTGATTATCTCTCTATTGAGACCCCACGTCACCTTCGCTGCACATGCGAGTTGTTTATAGATGTCTGTAGCCTTTTTACAGATTGCAGACACGTGTGCATTAAAAGTGAGTTTGGCGTCAATAATGAGACCTAGCAGCTTGATCTCTTGGACCAGGTCCAGCCTTGTGCCCGACATGTGCAGAATCGGGTCGTCGTATTTAAGCTTTTTCGTTAAAACCATCGCATTTGTTTTATGCGCGGCAAAACGCAGCTTATTTCGGGCGCCCCACTTCGACACTACGCTTAGCGTCTCATTGGCTTTTTGCTGCAGGGGACCGGTCTCGTGGTCCGAGAATACCAGGACGACGTCGTCTGCAAATGCTTGGCAATATACGCCCATACTAGCCAGTTTGTGAAGGAGTGAGTCTAGGATCAGGTTCCAGAACGTCGGACCGGCAATTGAGCCCTGGACGCATCCTTTGTTGGTTCCTTTCTCGCTAGTCGCTCTGGCGTAGTTGACCTTGACGTAGCGGTCTTCTAGGTATGAGGCGACGAGAGTGTACAAGTTTTTGGGACATTGTTTGGCCACCATCTGTTTTTTTAATGCAGGCCACCATGCGTTGTCGAAAGCCCCCTCTATATCCAATGATACCAAAAGCACTATTTTCTTTGCTTTGATTTCGGCACGTATGTGCCCCATGAGGTCATAGAGGGCGTCCTCGGTACCACGCTGTGGCATGAACCCGTACTGACTTTTGTGCAGTGTTGGATAGAAGTGCCACTGAAGTCTGCCTACAAGGAGTTTTTCCACGATTTTTCCGAGGACCGATAGGAGACCTATTGGCCGGTAGGATTTTGGACTGGTGTAATCATCCTTGCCTGGCTTGCGGAGGATGCACACGTGAGCGACCTTCCACTGCCTCGGAAAGTGTGATAGCGACAGACATCTATTTGCTATCGCCAAGAACACTTCCCTGTCACAGTTTATTGCTGCAGCGCAGATGTCTGCCGTTAAACCATCGGGGCCGGGGGCCTTCTTCGGATTTTGGTCTTGCAGGACCATTTCCAGCTCCGTGGTTGTGAAGGGTGGATCGTTGGCGGATAATCCCTGTGGATTTTCCTCCCTCGTAAACTGTCTCAATGCACTGTGGTATGGCTTTTCACCATCTGGTGAGTCGTCAGGGTAAAAGGTTTTTGCCAGCAGGTCCGCGGATTGCTGTGGGCTAAGAGTTTCTCTTGCGGTGTTTCTCAGGAGGGTGTCATCCTGCCTTTTGGCGGTCTTCCTTAATACCCTGTAGACGCCGTCCCACATGCTCTCTCGGTCCTGCTTTGTACAGAACTCCCTCCAGCTTGCAGTGGCAGCTTCTGTTGCTGCTAAAGTGTATTCATTTTTTGCCGTGACGTAATTTTTAATGGTGTCTTCCCTCCGGTGAGCGGCTGCATTCTTAATCCTCCTCTTTTTCGTCATTGCGTCTTTTTTGAGACGGTCAAGAGCAGAATTCCACCAAGGGGGCTTTGAATTGTGTTTTGGAGATCCCAGTTTTGGAATCGCCTCATCACACGAACTGTGGATGGCGTTTATGTACTCGTCGAGTATTATTTCCAGATCCCCCGGGCTCGGGGCGTCCGAGATCCTGGCCTTTGTTATTTCTTTTTCTGCCAGGATGGTTTTGAAGCGCGCGCAGAAATCGGACCACTTTGCCTTCTTGGTGTTATAGATACGCGTCGAGACTGGCCTTAGGGGTTCTAAAGCTTTCTCTAAGCGCATAGAGAAGGTGATTGCATTGTGATCGGATGAGGTCAACCCTCTTTCTACTCGCCACTCCTCCATTTTTCCCAGCAGCGACAGACTGCATGCAGTTACATCTACTATGCTTGTGCACCACCTGTCGCCTCTGTAGACCTCGAAAGTTGGTGTTTGACCCGAGTTTAGGATCTGGAAATCCTGCTCGTGGAGGAAGGAACAGTACTCGGCCCCTCGATGGTTTTCGGATACGCTGCCCCACCATTGGCTCCAGGCATTTACGTCACCTCCCACCAGGATGTTGTTTGTGTGTAGTTTGTTTGTTGTGTGTTGTAATGTGGAAAGGTATGGGTTTAATTCTTGGTCTCCCTCAAAGTAGACCGATAGCACTCCAAGACTAAGCTGGCCCACCTTCAGCAGAACGGCCGCAATGTTCTCAGTTACAAGTTGGGGGTCATGAATGACTTCCAAGCTGCTTCCGAAGATCACTATTGCGGCTTTCACTGGTTTTTGGCGGTTGAGGCTGCACTGGATAACTTGTGTGCCTGGACTTTGTTTCATTACACCTGTTCTTCCCACGTAAGGTTCTTGAACAAGTGCCACGGAAATTCCCTTTGCCTGAGCCATCAGATGGAGTTCATCTGTGGCCAGCTTGGAGCGCTGGAGATTGACTTGGATGAATTTCAATCTTGCTGTCGATCTTTGTGAATTTTGAGGGGGACTTTGTTGGTGGTTTTCCTGCGGGTCGCCCTTAGCAGTAGGAAACGCGCGACCGAGCTATCCCATCCCACTTTTGGCGTTCCTGGCAGTCTTCGCTGAACGCAGTGTGTGCCAGGTCGCTTCCTTTTTTCTGTGCCCCCTTGCAGTTTATACACGTGGGCTCTTTGCCTTCGGCTCTGTTCTGACAGTCCCTACCATCATGCGCACCGCTGCAAAAGAAGCATGACTCCTTTGCTGCCCCGCATATGGACCTGTTGTGTCCGTATCCGAGGCACTTTGTGCACTGAACGAGTGGGGACTGATCTATGACTAAGCACCGCTTGATACCCACGTGCACTCTCTGGGCTTGGGTGAAGATAAGCCACATTTTTGGTGAGAGTTCCAACACCGGATGGCACTCGTGGGGATTCCTCGCACGCTTCCTGTATCGCACTCTAGCCGCCCGTTCACCCTCAGCGACGTCTTGCAGAAGATGTTTGTTCTGCGCTAACAAGAGATCGACGATCTCCCCGTCGCCGTAGCTGGACAGTACGCCCTTCACACAGACCAAGGGGTTCTGGGGCTTTGACTCTTGGACCTTGAGACCCCCATTTTTCTTAAACTGGTCTTTGACCAGATTCAAGTCGGCTTTGCTGGCGCACCTCAGGACTACCTTTTGGTTTCGGGCCTTCCTGACGGCATCCACCTTTGCTCCGGTCGTCTTGAGATCCAAGGCGGTCCTAATCCTCTCGATTACGTTGTCCCCTGTGTGTTTGGGGTCCGTCGACGAGATGATCAGGGTGTGGTTTGGTAGTAATTGATTTGGCTTAGGGGCGGGTTTTGGTGTACTAGCAACCTGGGCAAAGGTTTTTGGGCCTTGTAGTTGTTGAGGAGGTCTATCTACTTTGCCCAGGTCTGCTACCCCTTTTTCAATGTTTTGGAGGTGCTTTTTCACCTCCACGACCGCCAGTTCTGCGTCCAAGTTTGGAGCTGCCATGATCTGGGCGGGAGCTTCTTTATCCCGCAGGACTCGGATATCCGCCGAGACCAGGTCCAGCCTTTCCGCTATGGGTTTGAGATGTTTATGGAAATCATCTCGTGGCTGTGTTGGTGGTGGGGGAGGCGTGGGTTTACTCAGAATCTCTTGGATCTGTGCCCGCATTCTCCCCATTTCCTCGTCAAACCGAGTGTTTGTCAAGATGTCTTTTGCCGCCTCCGCCTCAGACGCCTGGCTTAGGTTCGATCCTGGCTGGGTAGGGTCAGGCTTCAGTTTTTCCATTTCCTGACGAAGCACGTCCAGCTGGTTCGAGATGCTGGTAATATTTGACTCCAGACGGGACAATCCCCCACTCAGGAGTTCCCCTTTAGGATCCCCAGGTGTCTTTACAATGTCCAGCCTAGTCTGTTCGTGCTCCTTGGAGTTCTTCAAGCTCACCAGCTTGACTTCCTCCCTTACCTCCTTTAGACTCTTGAAAGCTTCAAGAGTCTCGTGGCCTAGCCAGTCACGGATACCCTTTGCCTCTTTCTTAGTATCTGTCAGGTCAGTTCGCATGAGCGAGAGTTCCGTTTTTAGGGTCATAACATCTCGAGTATGAGCTCTCTCGACCCGCACGAGCTCTTGTGCATGTCGAGAGCGCTCCTTCTCGAGGTTGAATTTATGACGTGCCCGCGAGTCTGCTAGAGACAGAACTGTCTCGTAGAGACCTTGGAGGCACTCATGGGCGGTGGTCTTACATTCCCGCTTCATGTTCCCTGCCGACTCTAAGGCGTCTTTCCCCCTCTGAAGCAGGTCGTTTGCTTCTCGCGTAGCCAAATCCATCTGCACACCTGTACCCCGTCTTGGAGTTCGGTATAGAAGACTCTGACGCTCAGGTCTGTTTAGGTGACCTGCTGAAGAAGCCACCGAGCTCTCGTCGTCTGAGATGATTTGGCGGGGGGGAGAAATTCCACACTGCTCCCAGTTTATAACCGTCTCCGACACTGTGCAGGGAATTCCCTCTCGCATCTCGGGTCCCGATGTTGTCGTGTCCGAGATGTGTGTCGTACATGCCGACACACCTGAGCCCGCTGCCTGCGTCTCCGACGACGCCGTTGGGATCGGGGTAGACTGTTTGGGTGGCTCCGATGGATGCGCCGCTTTTTCAGACACCGTAGATTTGGCAGTGTTCCTAAGTAACTTTTTCCGGAGGTTAGTGGAGACTCCCACGGTTGTTTTACGAGAAGCAGATATGGTGGATTGCTGTGACGACATTTTTTTTTTTTTTTTTTTTTTTTTTTTTTTTTTATTGAGGTTGTAGTGCCAACAATTTTGTAATTAATGGGGGGAAGGAAATGGATAAAATTAAGACACGGAACAATTACTTATTTATACCTTACTTCTTATTATAATAAATATATTAACGGGTACAGTAGTTAGTTACCTATTAGTAAAGATGTGAAGATTAGTATTTTTTTTTTTTTTTTTTTTTTTATTATTATTTTTTTTTTATTATTATTTTTTTTAAATTATTATTATTATTACTGAGGTGGACTCACGGAATCTTCCGTCGCTGGTGGCCGGCGACTGCTGTCCGATGAGGAGCCCGACAACTGCTAGAGCTCGATGTTCTGAGCCCTGAGTGCGCACTGTAGTCTCCAGTGAAATCCCGAAGTGCCGCTGGACCACTAAGTGTAAGGGTCACGAGATTTGATATTCAGTAGGGGCCAAATTGAAGAGCTTTTCGAGCTCTTTCAAATGATCCCAAACTCGGCTATCCCAACTCCAACGGGAACGAAGTTAGGCCGCGGGGGGGTGAGGTCGCCCTGAGGGGGGTTGGGGGGGGGGAAGTCTCGCGGGGAGTTTATTGAGGGGGGAAGGTTTTTGGGGGAGAGGGAGGATGGCGAAGTGGGGTGGGGGATGAGGAACAGATCCCTGTAGAAAGGTCCTGGAGTTCCAAGTCAGACAAGTCCAAACTCGGGTAGGATAGGACCAGTCGTTAAGGAGTTCCCTCGGGCTAACCTGATGATGAGCCGCGGAGTCGTCACGCTGATGGCTGGTCTGCAGGCAGATTCCTCGTCCGGCAACGGAGTCTTCAGTGAGGGCTTGATTGGCTGTTTCGACGTCACACCTCGTGTCGCGAACAACACGTGGGGCCAAAGTGAGGTTATTTTGGCAAAAAATCCACGTGTTTTGATGATTTTCATATGCCAACAGCTCCCAAGCCCGTGCTCCGAATTTGCTGTTCTTGGTATCTCTAGATAGGTCTCTGCTGCGTCTCTCAGGAATGATGTTTGCACAATAATGGCACTGACCTTGGCTGAGATATTCCCCACAGAAGTTCCAGGCGTACTGCTCCGCAACCAGAAGAGCCAGACACTTGCCCACACGAATCCTGGCAATTCAACACTCCACAATTCCACTGAATACGTTTTGGCGCACGTAACTCAACGCGTTGAATTTTAATTAATTTTTAACGCGGAGGCGATGGTACTGTTGCGACGTGTTATCGGTTACTGGGTTAGGTTAGGTTAGGTTAGGTTAGGTTAGGTTAGGTTAGGTTAGGTTAGGTTAGGTTAGGTTAGGTTAGGTTAGGTTAGGTTAGGTTAGGTTAGGTTAGGTTAGGTTAGGTTAGGTTAGGTTAGGTTAGGTTAGGTTAGGTTAGGTTAGGTTAGGTTAGGTTAGGTTAGGTTAGGTTAGGTTAGGTTAGGTTAGGTTAGGTTAGGTTAGGTTAGGTTAGGTTAGGTTAGGTTAGGTTAGGTTAGGTTAGGTTAGGTTAGGTTAGGTTAGGTTAGGTTAGGTTAGGTTAGGTTAGGTTAGGTTAGGTTAGGTTAGGTTAGGTTAGGTTAGGTTAGGTTAGGTTAGGTTAGGTTAGGTTAGGTTAGGTTAGGTTAGGTTAGGTTAGGTTAGGTTAGGTTAGGTTAGGTTAGGTTAGGTTAGGTTAGGTTAGGTTAGGTTAGGTTAGGTTAGGTTAGGTTAGGTTAGGTTAGGTTAGGTTAGTTTAGGTTAGGTTAGGTTAGGTTAGGTTAGGTTAGGTTAGGTTAGGTTAGGTTAGGTTAGGTTAGGTTAGGTTAGGTTAGGTTAGGTTAGGTTAGGTTAGGTTAGGTTAGGTTAGGTTAGGTTAGGTTAGGTTAGGTTAGGTTAGGTTAGGTTATGTTAGGTTAGGTTAGGTTAGGTTAGGTTAGGTTAGGTTAGGTTAGGTTAGGTTAGGTTAGGTTAGGTTAGGTTAGGTTAGGTTAGGTTAGGTTAGGTTAGGTTAGGTTAGGTTAGGTTAGGTTAGGTTAGGTTAGGTTAGGTTAGGTTAGGTTAGGTTAGGTTAGGTTAGGTTAGGTTAGGTTAGGTTAGGTTAGGTTAGGTTAGGTTAGGTTAGGTTAGGTTAGGTTAGGTTAGGTTAGGTTAGGTTAGGTTAGGTTAGGTTAGGTTAGGTTAGGTTAGGTTAGGTTAGGTTAGGTTAGGTTAGGTTAGGTTAGGTTAGGTTAGGTTAGGTTAGGTTAGGTTAGGTTAGGTTAGGTTAGGTTAGGTTAGGTTAGGTTAGGTTAGGTTAGGTTAGGTTAGGTTAGGTTAGGTTAGGTTAGGTTAGGTTAGGTTAGGTTAGGTTAGGTTAGGTTAGGTTAGGTTAGGTTAGGTTAGGTTAGGTTAGGTTAGGTTAGGTTAGGTTAGGTTAGGTTAGGTTAGGTTAGGTTAGGTTAGGTTAGGTTAGGTTAGGTTAGGTTAGGTTAGGTTAGGTTAGGTTAGGTTAGGTTAGGTTAGGTTAGGTTAGGTTAGGTTAGGTTAGGTTAGGTTAGGTTAGGTTAGGTTAGGTTAGGTTAGGTTAGGTTAGGTTAGGTTAGGTTAGGTTAGGTTAGGTTAGGTTAGGTTAGGTTAGGTTAGGTTAGGTTAGGTTAGGTTAGGTTAGGTTAGGTTAGGTTAGGTTAGGTTAGGTTAGGTTAGGTTAGGTTAGGATAGGTTAGGTTAGGTTAGGTTAGGTTAGGTTAGGTTAGGTTAGGTTAGGTTAGGTTAGGTTAGGTTAGGTTAGGTTAGGTTAGGTTAGGTTAGGTTAGGTTAGGTTAGGTTAGGTTAGGTTAGGTTAGGTTAGGTTAGGTTAGGTTAGGTTAGGTTAGGTTAGGTTAGGTTAGGTTAGGTTAGGTTAGGTTAGGTTAGGTTAGGTTAGGTTAGGTTAGGTTAGGTTAGGTTAGGTTAGGTTAGGTTAGGTTAGGTTAGGTTAGGTTAGGTTAGGTTAGGTTAGGTTAGGTTAGGTTAGGTTAGGTTAGGTTAGGTTAGGTTAGGTTAGGTTAGGTTAGGTTAGGTTAGGTTAGGTTAGGTTAGGTTAGGTTAGGTTAGGTTAGGTTAGGTTAGGTTAGGTTAGGTTAGGTTAGGTTAGGTTAGGTTAGGTTAGGTTAGGTTAGGTTAGGTTAGGTTAGGTTAGGTTAGGTTAGGTTAGGTTAGGTTAGGTTAGGTTAGGTTAGGTTAGGTTAGGTTAGGTTAGGTTAGGTTATGTTAGGTTAGGTTAGGTTAGGTTAGGTTAGGTTAGGTTAGGTTAGGTTAGGTTAGGTTAGGTTAGGTTAGGTTAGGTTAGGTTAGGTTAGGTTAGGTTAGGTTAGGTTAGGTTAGGTTAGGTTAGGTTAGGTTAGGTTAGGTTAGGTTAGGTTAGGTTAGGTTAGGTTAGGTTAGGTTAGGTTAGGTTAGGTTAGGTTAGGTTAGGTTAGGTTAGGTTAGGTTAGGTTAGGTTAGGTTAGGTTAGGTTAGGTTAGGTTAGGTTAGGTTAGGTTAGGTTAGGTTAGGTTAGGTTAGGTTAGGTTAGGTTAGGTTAGGTTAGGTTAGGTTAGGTTAGGTTAGGTTAGGTTAGGTTAGGTTAGGTTAGGTTAGGTTAGGTTAGGTTAGGTTAGGTTAGGTTAGGTTAGGTTAGGTTAGGTTAGGTTAGGTTAGGTTAGGTTAGGTTAGGTTAGGTTAGGTTAGGTTAGGTTAGGTTAGGTTAGGTTAGGTTAGGTTAGGTTAGGTTAGGTTAGGTTAGGTTAGGTTAGGTTAGGTTAGGTTAGGTTAGGTTAGGTTAGGTTAGGTTAGGTTAGGTTAGGTTAGGTTAGGTTAGGTTAGGTTAGGTTAGGTTAGGTTAGGTTAGGTTAGGTTAGGTTAGGTTAGGTTAGGTTAGGTTAGGTTAGGTTAGGTTAGGTTAGGTTAGGTTAGGTTAGGTTAGGTTAGGTTAGGTTAGGTTAGGTTAGGTTAGGTTAGGTTAGGTTAGGTTAGGTTAGGTTAGGTTAGGTTAGGTTAGGTTAGGTTAGGTTAGGTTAGGTTAGGTTAGGTTAGGTTAGGTTAGGTTAGGTTAGGTTAGGTTAGGTTAGGTTAGGTTAGGTTAGGTTAGGTTAGGTTAGGTTAGGTTAGGTTAGGTTAGGTTAGGTTAGGTTAGGTTAGGTTAGGTTAGGTTAGGTTAGGTTAGGTTAGGTTAGGTTAGGTTAGGTTAGGTTAGGTTAGGTTAGGTTAGGTTAGGTTAGGTTAGGTTAGGTTAGGTTAGGTTAGGTTAGGTTAGGTTAGGTTAGGTTAGGTTAGGTTAGGTTAGGTTAGGTTAGGTTAGGTTAGGTTAGGTTAGGTTAGGTTAGGTTAGGTTAGGTTAGGTTAGGTTAGGTTAGGTTAGGTTAGGTTAGGTTAGGTTAGGTTAGGTTATGTTAGGTTAGGTTAGGTTAGGTTAGGTTAGGTTAGGTTAGGTTAGGTTAGGTTAGGTTAGGTTAGGTTAGGTTAGGTTAGGTTAGGTTAGGTTAGGTTAGGTTAGGTTAGGTTAGGTTAGGTTAGGTTAGGTTAGGTTAGGTTAGGTTAGGTTAGGTTAGGTTAGGTTAGGTTAGGTTAGGTTAGGTTAGGTTAGGTTAGGTTAGGTTAGGTTAGGTTAGGTTAGGTTAGGTTAGGTTAGGTTAGGTTAGGTTAGGTTAGGTTAGGTTAGGTTAGGTTAGGTTAGGTTAGGTTAGGTTAGGTTAGGTTAGGTTAGGTTAGGTTAGGTTAGGTTAGGTTAGGTTAGGTTAGGTTAGGTTAGGTTAGGTTAGGTTAGGTTAGGTTAGGTTAGGTTAGGTTAGGTTAGGTTAGGTTAGGTTAGGTTAGGTTAGGTTAGGTTAGGTTAGGTTAGGTTAGGTTAGGTTAGGTTAGGTTAGGTTAGGTTAGGTTAGGTTAGGTTAGGTTAGGTTAGGTTAGGTTAGGTTAGGTTAGGTTAGGTTAGGTTAGGTTAGGTTAGGTTAGGTTAGGTTAGGTTAGGTTAGGTTAGGTTAGGTTAGGTTAGGTTAGGTTAGGTTAGGTTAGGTTAGGTTAGGTTAGGTTAGGTTAGGTTAGGTTAGGTTAGGTTAGGTTAGGTTAGGTTAGGTTAGGTTAGGTTAGGTTAGGTTAGGTTAGGTTAGGTTAGGTTAGGTTAGGTTAGGTTAGGTTAGGTTAGGTTAGGTTAGGTTAGGTTAGGTTAGGTTAGGTTAGGTTAGGTTAGGTTAGGTTAGGTTAGGTTAGGTTAGGTTAGGTTAGGTTAGGTTAGGTTAGGTTAGGTTAGGTTAGGTTAGGTTAGGTTAGGTTAGGTTAGGTTAGGTTAGGTTAGGTTAGGTTAGGTTAGGTTAGGTTAGGTTAGGTTAGGTTAGGTTAGGTTAGGTTAGGTTAGGTTAGGTTAGGTTAGGTTAGGTTAGGTTAGGTTAGGTTAGGTTAGGTTAGGTTAGGTTAGGTTAGGTTAGGTTAGGTTAGGTTAGGTTAGGTTAGGTTAGGTTAGGTTAGGTTAGGTTAGGTTAGGTTAGGTTAGGTTAGGTTAGGTTAGGTTAGGTTAGGTTAGGTTAGGTTAGGTTAGGTTAGGTTAGGTTAGGTTAGGTTAGGTTAGGTTAGGTTAGGTTAGGTTAGGTTAGGTTAGGTTAGGTTAGGTTAGGTTAGGTTAGGTTAGGTTAGGTTAGGTTAGGTTAGGTTAGGTTAGGTTAGGTTAGGTTAGGTTAGGTTAGGTTAGGTTAGGTTAGGTTAGGTTAGGTTAGGTTAGGTTAGGTTAGGTTAGGTTAGGTTAGGTTAGGTTAGGTTAGGTTAGGTTAGGTTAGGTTAGGTTAGGTTAGGTTAGGTTAGGTTAGGTTAGGTTAGGTTAGGTTAGGTTAGGTTAGGTTAGGTTAGGTTAGGTTAGGTTAGGTTAGGTTAGGTTAGGTTAGGTTAGGTTAGGTTAGGTTAGGTTAGGTTAGGTTAGGTTAGGTTAGGTTAGGTTAGGTTAGGTTAGGTTAGGTTAGGTTAGGTTAGGTTAGGTTAGGTTAGGTTAGGTTAGGTTAGGTTAGGTTAGGTTAGGTTAGGTTAGGTTAGGTTAGGTTAGGTTAGGTTAGGTTAGGTTAGGTTAGGTTAGGTTAGGTTAGGTTAGGTTAGGTTAGGTTAGGTTAGGTTAGGTTAGGTTAGGTTAGGTTAGGTTAGGTTAGGTTAGGTTAGGTTAGGTTAGGTTAGGTTAGGTTAGGTTAGGTTAGGTTAGGTTAGGTTAGGTTAGGTTAGGTTAGGTTAGGTTAGGTTAGGTTAGGTTAGGTTAGGTTAGGTTAGGTTAGGTTAGGTTAGGTTAGGTTAGGTTAGGTTAGGTTAGGTTAGGTTAGGTTAGGTTAGGTTAGGTTAGGTTAGGTTAGGTTAGGTTAGGTTAGGTTAGGTTAGGTTAGGTTAGGTTAGGTTAGGTTAGGTTAGGTTAGGTTAGGTTAGGTTAGGTTAGGTTAGGTTAGGTTAGGTTAGGTTAGGTTAGGTTAGGTTAGGTTAGGTTAGGTTAGGTTAGGTTAGGTTAGGTTAGGTTAGGTTAGGTTAGGTTAGGTTAGGTTAGGTTAGGTTAGGTTAGGTTAGGTTAGGTTAGGTTAGGTTAGGTTAGGTTAGGTTAGGTTAGGTTAGGTTAGGTTAGGTTAGGTTAGGTTAGGTTAGGTTAGGTTAGGTTAGGTTAGGTTAGGTTAGGTTAGGTTAGGTTAGGTTAGGTTAGGTTAGGTTAGGTTAGGTTAGGTTAGGTTAGGTTAGGTTAGGTTAGGTTAGGTTAGGTTAGGTTAGGTTAGGTTAGGTTAGGTTAGGTTAGGTTAGGTTAGGTTAGGTTAGGTTAGGTTAGGTTAGGTTAGGTTAGGTTAGGTTAGGTTAGGTTAGGTTAGGTTAGGTTAGGTTAGGTTAGGTTAGGTTAGGTTAGGTTAGGTTAGGTTAGGTTAGGTTAGGTTAGGTTAGGTTAGGTTAGGTTAGGTTAGGTTAGGTTAGGTTAGGTTAGGTTAGGTTAGGTTAGGTTAGGTTAGGTTAGGTTAGGTTAGGTTAGGTTAGGTTAGGTTAGGTTAGGTTAGGTTAGGTTAGGTTAGGTTAGGTTAGGTTAGGTTAGGTTAGGTTAGGTTAGGTTAGGTTAGGTTAGGTTAGGTTAGGTTAGGTTAGGTTAGGTTAGGTTAGGTTAGGTTAGGTTAGGTTAGGTTAGGTTAGGTTAGGTTAGGTTAGGTTAGGTTAGGTTAGGTTAGGTTAGGTTAGGTTAGGTTAGGTTAGGTTAGGTTAGGTTAGGTTAGGTTAGGTTAGGTTAGGTTAGGTTAGGTTAGGTTAGGTTAGGTTAGGTTAGGTTAGGTTAGGTTAGGTTAGGTTAGGTTAGGTTAGGTTAGGTTAGGTTAGGTTAGGTTAGGTTAGGTTAGGTTAGGTTAGGTTAGGTTAGGTTAGGTTAGGTTAGGTTAGGTTAGGTTAGGTTAGGTTAGGTTAGGTTAGGTTAGGTTAGGTTAGGTTAGGTTAGGTTAGGTTAGGTTAGGTTAGGTTAGGTTAGGTTAGGTTAGGTTAGGTTAGGTTAGGTTAGGTTAGGTTAGGTTAGGTTAGGTTAGGTTAGGTTAGGTTAGGTTAGGTTAGGTTAGGTTAGGTTAGGTTAGGTTAGGTTAGGTTAGGTTAGGTTAGGTTAGGTTAGGTTAGGTTAGGTTAGGTTAGGTTAGGTTAGGTTAGGTTAGGTTAGGTTAGGTTAGGTTAGGTTAGGTTAGGTTAGGTTAGGTTAGGTTAGGTTAGGTTAGGTTAGGTTAGGTTAGGTTAGGTTAGGTTAGGTTAGGTTAGGTTAGGTTAGGTTAGGTTAGGTTAGGTTAGGTTAGGTTAGGTTAGGTTAGGTTAGGTTAGGTTAGGTTAGGTTAGGTTAGGTTAGGTTAGGTTAGGTTAGGTTAGGTTAGGTTAGGTTAGGTTAGGTTAGGTTAGGTTAGGTTAGGTTAGGTTAGGTTAGGTTAGGTTAGGTTAGGTTAGGTTAGGTTAGGTTAGGTTAGGTTAGGTTAGGTTAGGTTAGGTTAGGTTAGGTTAGGTTAGGTTAGGTTAGGTTAGGTTAGGTTAGGTTAGGTTAGGTTAGGTTAGGTTAGGTTAGGTTAGGTTAGGTTAGGTTAGGTTAGGTTAGGTTAGGTTAGGTTAGGTTAGGTTAGGTTAGGTTAGGTTAGGTTAGGTTAGGTTAGGTTAGGTTAGGTTAGGTTAGGTTAGGTTAGGTTAGGTTAGGTTAGGTTAGGTTAGGTTAGGTTAGGTTAGGTTAGGTTAGGTTAGGTTAGGTTAGGTTAGGTTAGGTTAGGTTAGGTTAGGTTAGGTTAGGTTAGGTTAGGTTAGGTTAGGTTAGGTTAGGTTAGGTTAGGTTAGGTTAGGTTAGGTTAGGTTAGGTTAGGTTAGGTTAGGTTAGGTTAGGTTAGGTTAGGTTAGGTTAGGTTAGGTTAGGTTAGGTTAGGTTAGGTTAGGTTAGGTTAGGTTAGGTTAGGTTAGGTTAGGTTAGGTTAGGTTAGGTTAGGTTAGGTTAGGTTAGGTTAGGTTAGGTTAGGTTAGGTTAGGTTAGGTTAGGTTAGGTTAGGTTAGGTTAGGTTAGGTTAGGTTAGGTTAGGTTAGGTTAGGTTAGGTTAGGTTAGGTTAGGTTAGGTTAGGTTAGGTTAGGTTAGGTTAGGTTAGGTTAGGTTAGGTTAGGTTAGGTTAGGTTAGGTTAGGTTAGGTTAGGTTAGGTTAGGTTAGGTTAGGTTAGGTTAGGTTAGGTTAGGTTAGGTTAGGTTAGGTTAGGTTAGGTTAGGTTAGGTTAGGTTAGGTTAGGTTAGGTTAGGTTAGGTTAGGTTAGGTTAGGTTAGGTTAGGTTAGGTTAGGTTAGGTTAGGTTAGGTTAGGTTAGGTTAGGTTAGGTTAGGTTAGGTTAGGTTAGGTTAGGTTAGGTTAGGTTAGGTTAGGTTAGGTTAGGTTAGGTTAGGTTAGGTTAGGTTAGGTTAGGTTAGGTTAGGTTAGGTTAGGTTAGGTTAGGTTAGGTTAGGTTAGGTTAGGTTAGGTTAGGTTAGGTTAGGTTAGGTTAGGTTAGGTTAGGTTAGGTTAGGTTAGGTTAGGTTAGGTTAGGTTAGGTTAGGTTAGGTTAGGTTAGGTTAGGTTAGGTTAGGTTAGGTTAGGTTAGGTTAGGTTAGGTTAGGTTAGGTTAGGTTAGGTTAGGTTAGGTTAGGTTAGGTTAGGTTAGGTTAGGTTAGGTTAGGTTAGGTTAGGTTAGGTTAGGTTAGGTTAGGTTAGGTTAGGTTAGGTTAGGTTAGGTTAGGTTAGGTTAGGTTAGGTTAGGTTAGGTTAGGTTAGGTTAGGTTAGGTTAGGTTAGGTTAGGTTAGGTTAGGTTAGGTTAGGTTAGGTTAGGTTAGGTTAGGTTAGGTTAGGTTAGGTTAGGTTAGGTTAGGTTAGGTTAGGTTAGGTTAGGTTAGGTTAGGTTAGGTTAGGTTAGGTTAGGTTAGGTTAGGTTAGGTTAGGTTAGGTTAGGTTAGGTTAGGTTAGGTTAGGTTAGGTTAGGTTAGGTTAGGTTAGGTTAGGTTAGGTTAGGTTAGGTTAGGTTAGGTTAGGTTAGGTTAGGTTAGGTTAGGTTAGGTTAGGTTAGGTTAGGTTAGGTTAGGTTAGGTTAGGTTAGGTTAGGTTAGGTTAGGTTAGGTTAGGTTAGGTTAGGTTAGGTTAGGTTAGGTTAGGTTAGGTTAGGTTAGGTTAGGTTAGGTTAGGTTAGGTTAGGTTAGGTTAGGTTAGGTTAGGTTAGGTTAGGTTAGGTTAGGTTAGGTTAGGTTAGGTTAGGTTAGGTTAGGTTAGGTTAGGTTAGGTTAGGTTAGGTTAGGTTAGGTTAGGTTAGGTTAGGTTAGGTTAGGTTAGGTTAGGTTAGGTTAGGTTAGGTTAGGTTAGGTTAGGTTAGGTTAGGTTAGGTTAGGTTAGGTTAGGTTAGGTTAGGTTAGGTTAGGTTAGGTTAGGTTAGGTTAGGTTAGGTTAGGTTAGGTTAGGTTAGGTTAGGTTAGGTTAGGTTAGGTTAGGTTAGGTTAGGTTAGGTTAGGTTAGGTTAGGTTAGGTTAGGTTAGGTTAGGTTAGGTTAGGTTAGGTTAGGTTAGGTTAGGTTAGGTTAGGTTAGGTTAGGTTAGGTTAGGTTAGGTTAGGTTAGGTTAGGTTAGGTTAGGTTAGGTTAGGTTAGGTTAGGTTAGGTTAGGTTAGGTTAGGTTAGGTTAGGTTAGGTTAGGTTAGGTTAGGTTAGGTTAGGTTAGGTTAGGTTAGGTTAGGTTAGGTTAGGTTAGGTTAGGTTAGGTTAGGTTAGGTTAGGTTAGGTTAGGTTAGGTTAGGTTAGGTTAGGTTAGGTTAGGTTAGGTTAGGTTAGGTTAGGTTAGGTTAGGTTAGGTTAGGTTAGGTTAGGTTAGGTTAGGTTAGGTTAGGTTAGGTTAGGTTAGGTTAGGTTAGGTTAGGTTAGGTTAGGTTAGGTTAGGTTAGGTTAGGTTAGGTTAGGTTAGGTTAGGTTAGGTTAGGTTAGGTTAGGTTAGGTTAGGTTAGGTTAGG